>JAQPPZ010000756.1:1250000-2500000 GCA_028583015.1 Wollemia nobilis | reverse complement strand
CCCTAGTAGGAAACATCCATAGTGATCTCATTATGGTATTTTTCATTTTATTGATGGATTGATCGAATCTATCGACCATAATTGTTTCAAGGAGCATATTCACATAGTGTCATCATATCATCATCTTGATAGACCAATAATCATTCTCTATTTCAATACCCAGAGTGAATCCATTGATTAAAATTGCTTCAGGTGGTGTATTCACCATACCCTTGAGAAGCCTCAAATTCCCTATCTTGCTAGCATCTAGTCCAACAACTATTTTTCTTGTGCATCTTTTTATAGTATAGATCTCTACTTTTCAACATACTCTATCAATTTAGTTCAATCATAATAGTGAATCTACCAACTATAGTATTTCTAGCTGATATATTTGCTATAAATCTCTCTACATTTATATCCAAGACAAGGTCGCTTTGATTTATTCATAAATAGAAGGCTTGACTATACCAACTAGCAAAAAATAACCTTCTTGCTATTTGGTAGACCCCCAAATTATAACATCCATATTTTTATGTTTGTTTCATAGGTGTTCATGAATCTACCAACTAAAAGAGTTCCAATTAATGTATTCACACAAAAATCATATTCAAATCTAGATGACGTATTTTTCTCCAAACACGAGAACAGGTGATTTTTTATAATCCTCTAGTTTTCCATTTCATAGCATAATTTTTTCTATTTTCTCTATTTTGTTGTTTCTTATTTTATCATTATAAATTCAAAAAAATGAACCCTTAGTCTACCTAACATATATATTTCAATTCTTAGGATGCAAAATGTAAGATCATATATACTTTTGCATTAGATAAAGTTGTATGATTTCATCCTTCATGCACCCTTGTATTCATAAGAGAAAGAAAAAAAGATTGCATATAGAATAATTCTTTGTCTTTTGTTTTTTTATATTGTATTGCATTGCACTCTCATCTTGTACATTAGATCCTAGGATATATTTCCAAATCTAAATTCTTTCCAAAAATTGAATACATCAAATAAATTAGGAATCTATAAATCCCTTGGTGAACCCAAATCTCTCCCTCCAAAAATATCATTGCATGGTGAATGCAATAATCATAAAAACAATGTATTAGTAGAAACACTTTTCCACTCAAGTGTGGACAAAGTCAAAATGCATCACATCTAAGGGCCAAAACCCTATATGTGTGCACCTCATTTGGCACCCCACATAATTGGTGAACTTGACATGAATCATCACTTGGATCTCCTATCTAAAAAACTTATCATTAATACCTTTTCCTTAAATCAAGATGAAAATTATTACACTTTAATCAAGATCATTTAATATTTTTTTCTTAGATAAATCAGATTAAATCAAGATAATAAGAACATAACCAATTGTTAGTCCTATTGGGGGAAGGTTAATGACCCCTTGAGAAAACCAATGTACAAACCTTGGGGAGAAATCCTTCTTGGCTAGTATAATATGGTGGACTAGCAGGAGTCACAAGGAGGGTTTTTTTTCAAGGTGACATAAGGATATAAAAAATCTTCTTTGCCATAAGTACTCTCAAAACAAAACTTAATAAATTGAAATTATTTTTCATGTTTGAACATCCTTATATCACTTGGAATGTTTCATGACACATGAAACTAAATTTTAATTCTTCATATGAACTTCCAGATAAGCAACCTTTGATTGAAAATCCTACCTATGAGGAAGAAGAGGAATAAGATCCTCCTTTAGGGACTCTTTTTCCTATTCAAAATGAACAAGGAGAATTAGTTTTCAAATCCATGGATCATCTTGTTGATTTCCTATGAGTAAACAAAGAAACCATGGAAGTTACCATTACAACAAAATAAAGACTTCATTCTATAGTGTAAGAACCTTTTCTAAAACTTCCACACCAACCTAGATCAAACCTCATGAGTTCTCAACATCAAGATTTAATTTTCACCACAATTTTACGAAGGATATCACCAAGTATCTCATATTCTTTAGGGAATTTAGGACCTATACCCCCTAACATAGAATCACTTAGGCTAAATCCTCTAGTCTCTCCACACCTAAGCTATCCACAAGTCCAACATGATGTTCTTCTTAGTATGTGAAGAAGGAGGAAGTAAGCAAAATCCCCCAAATGTAATGGATTAAAACAAACTCAAACAAAAAATTATTAGTATGCCAAATATATATTACACAAATGTAAATAACATAAAATTTAATAAATTTAAAAAACTATAAGGTAATATAGAAATAAATCAAACCACATAAAACACAACAATAGTATGTGGAAACCATGTAAAGGGAAAAACCATGTCCAAAATTATATCTCCACTTTTGTATTATCTTCAACAAAATATACAAGCCTTTTTCCTCAAATGTGATTGGTGCAAATCACCTATATATCAAGTAAACAATAGTGTCTCATTGTTAGTTGTCCATAGTTTGCACTGCACAGTTAGCATTCCATAGTTAGCACTACATAATTATCTCTCTATCAACACAATGATTTTAGCCCAAATATATAGTTTGGACTATCCTCCCATCGTAAAATAGTCATGAAGGAAAACCTCCACAACATGTTGCACTACACTCATGACACATGCCATCACACCTATGCCACATACCATAAAACTTATGCCACATGTCATTATGTGCCCCACACATGCCACCACATTCAATTATCATGTCATGTCACCTTTGACTTTGATTTAACTAGAGTTAGACTAGATATATGAATTATTATTTGTAGGAAAAATAATATTAAGGTGTAGGATGAAATAAATATAGATATATATTTATTTTATCCATATAAGTCTAACCTAGGTATATATATACACACATCAATAAATATAAACTAAATACCTATATTTTTAATTTATATTAAGGCCTAGAAATCTTATTTTATTATTAAACTTTATACTTAGGTGAATTTACAATATAATTCCAAAATTGGATTATTTGTTCCAACACACCCCTTAATCTAATTTTGGGGTTATAATACAATTTTACAAGAGGTGAGGTTCCAAAGAAATTTTTTTACCAAGGACAATACATTTTGGTAAAGACTTCTTCAACAATGGTATAGTAGATACTCCAAGTTGTGTGGTAATAGGCAAGGCACCAACCATAAACATAGATCTATAAAATATAAGCATGACAAATTCAATAATCATATATGTAAAATATGGTTGTGACAAAGTCATCTCCTCTTTTCCTCCTTTCCTCTCCTCTTAGGCCCTATTTATTGAATTGTTTTGGAGGGTCTCCTTTGAAAGATACCTTGTTTTTCATATCCCCTTCCCACCTTCTATCACCACCTACTACTGGAGAGTACTCAAGCCCCCCTATGTCTAACAACAGGATCCATAAAAAGCTTCAATTTGATGTGGGCATGGAGAAAATAAAGGCTGGCCCTTGGGTCTTGATCAAAGGAAAAAATAGGTGGAAGAGAATATAGCTAATGGAATTCAAAAAACATTGTTATATTATTTGTCTCCTCTCAAGGAGATGTACAAAGAAGAATGCAATAGACCCAAACCCTCCTATGGGAAAGGAGGTAATAGATCCATCTCCAAATTTTGCAAATGAAAGTCTTGTCATGGAATGCGATAGGTCTGAAAGGAGCAATAAAATATAGGGTTTTTCATCCATGAGGAAATATTATATGCCTTCAATTTTTATTATCTAGAAAACAAAAGTGGAGACTATGAATACTGAAAATACTATCAAGCCGATGTGGAATAACTATAAATATATTGTAATCCCTACCCACGGTGCTTCAGGAGGGCTTTTGTGTCTATGGTACTTGATCAAAGTGGATGTCCAACTAATATCCCTGACTAATAGAGTGATAAATATTCATTTTTCCTGTAATAAAATAAAAAGGAAGTGGGTTATATCCAACATCTACACCCCAAATAACCTCATAGAAAGAGCTTCTATGTGGGATAATCTATCACAAATGTAAATTATATTTCCTTTTCATGAATGGATGTTTGATGGTGACTTTAAAAACCTTCTATATCCTATAGATAAATTTGGAGGTGCTTTGATTACCCCAAAAACTATGAACAATTTATTTACCTTGTTGACACTAATGAATTGATGAACGTTGAGTTAAGAGGCTTGCTATTTACATAGACCAACCAGAGGGAAGGAGACCATATTATTCAGCTTTGATTGGATAGGTTTCTCATGACCAAGGATACCATACACTTATTTGGTGATGCAATGCTATCTTCCCTTCCCAGGATTGTTTCAAACCATAATTTGCCCCTCCTTGAATCAACACGAACTAGGCCTCTCCACAAACCACCCTTCAAATTTGAAGCCATGTGGTTTCAAAACATAAATTTTAGATCAAATATTGTTGAATTGTGGTGATAGCATTTTAGCAGATTTTGTTCTTTTTAGATCGGTATGAAACTCAAATTCTTCAAGATTTGGCTCAAGAAGTGGAACAAAGAGGTTTTTGGTAATATTTTTTAATCACGCAAGGTAATATGCTCCCAACTGAAAGAAATTCAAGAGTAGTTTCAAGTTGGTAATGCCAACAGTAGCCTTAGAGTCAAGGAAAATAATATTCTAGCTGAGTTTCATAATTTGCTTGTTAGGGAGGAGATATTACAGGGACAAAAGTCCAAGGTGATTTGGCTTAAATAAGGAGATTCTAACTCCAAGTTTTTCATGTAAAAACAATGCAAAATATAGGTGCAAACATTATCAGAGTCTTTCAAAAAAATTATTGAACCAATAATTATAACATTGAGTAAATTATATTGGATTCCATTGAATATTTCTGTAACATTCTTGGATCATCCCAACCTTGCTCGGGCAACATCTCGAAATTCTTGCTTCACCATATTCTGCCTCTTGTGACCTAAGTTGATAACTATTTGTTGCTCCAATATTTCTCCCATGAAGAGATTAAGAAATACATATTCTCTATGATAGTTGATAAGGCACCAGGCTCGAACGAGTTCCCACCAATATTTTTCAAACCTTTTGGGACTATATCAATGAGAAAGTGTCTACAACCATTCAAAAAATCTAGAGGACCAAGTTTATCCCTAGAGACCTTAACTCCACCTTCCTCACCCTAATCCATAAAATCCATGAGTGTCATACCATGTTTGATTATCACCCTATTAGCCTTTGAAATATGATTCATAAGATTCTCACTAAGACAATGGCCAATTGGATGAAACGTGTCATGCCTCGCATTATCAATCCATGCCAAGAAATCTCTATGCAAGGTAGGGTCATAATTGATAGCATGATTACTATTCATAAGTTGATCCATTATATAACAATCCAAAAGATGCCAAGCTTTTTATTGAAATTGGATATTAGCAAAGATTTTGACATAATTTCATGGGATTTTCTCTTTGATATTCTTAACTGCTTTAGCTTCCAATATAAATGGGTTTGTCTTAACAAAGTGTGCATATCTTCTGCATAGTTTTCCATCTTAGTTAATGGAGTTGTGGTAGGATATTTCATAAGCAGATGGGGAATCAGGTAGGGGGACCCTTTATCACTATTTTTTTTATCATCATTGTTGATTATTTTGGGAGGGCCCTTAAGGTTGCATGCGCTTATAAGAAGATATCTAGAATTAAAGTATCTTATGGGATCCACCCAGTGTCCCACCAAAAATTTGTGGATAACACAATTCTATCTAACCACTCTAGTGTCCTTGAGACCAAAAAACAAAAATCAATTTTAGGTGCTTACGAGAGGGTTGCTGGTCAGAAAGTCAATAACCTCAAAAGAAATATTTTTTTTACTAATAACCTAAATCAAAGACAACTAAAAATTACCAATATTCTTGAATTTACCATCACTAAATTCCCTACAATTTATCTAGGCCTTCTCCTTTTACAAGGTAATCCAACAGAAAGAATGTGGGATAGTGTTCTTCAGAAGGTAATGAAGAAGCTTACTATATGGAAGGGATCTCTCCTTAGCAGCATAGCTAAAGCTAATCTTATCCAATATTATATCCAAAGTGTATCCATATACTTCCTATCTTTGTTCAAGGCTCCAATAGCTATGTGTAATAAAATTAAACAAGTTCAAAGGAACTTCATTTGGTTTGGAGCAGAGAATAGATTTAGATTTCCTCTTATTGCTTGGGATAAATTCTACCTCCTGAAGTACATAGGAGGGTTGGGACTACAGAAAATCCACAAGATGAATATGATAATGATATGCAATCAAGGGTGGAAAATTATCACTAATTATCATGTTCAGTGGGTCGAAATCATAAAATATAAATATCTCAAGTAAGGCTCCCTCTTGGGTGATTATCCTATTCCACATGGTTCTGCCTTCTAGAATTCTATATGCCAAACTAGACATATCTTACATAAAGGAAGCATATGGAAACTAGGTGATGGATACCAAATCAGGTTCTAAAAGGATCCCTGAGTAACTGCTCAACCTCTGAGTCTAGACAAACCTATGAACAACTTCAAAATCATCTTCGACCAGATGTTTAGAAGTAAGGTTTGCACTTTTATATATTTTCAATCCGCTATACCGAGATGGATCACTCTATCCTTGGATGTGGAAAATCTAAAACAATGTGTTACCAACCAGTGTATCTTTGAGATGCTTCACCTTGTGGTCATCGCAAGTAGCCCATATTAGGATGCTCACTTTTGGTAGTAGTTGTGTGAGTCTGGGATGTTCTTGGTCAAGTCAACCTATTCCTCCATGGTTGAGCCCAAGAGTGACTGGTTCCCTATTAAAAGCATTTGGCTAAAGTGTCTCATACCTAAATTTTTACACTTTTATTAGCTTGTGGTTCATAATAGAATCCTCACCATGGATAACCTCTCACTTAGGGCATGGTCCTCCCTAATAGGTTCTTCCTTTGTAAGTTAACCTAGGAACTAGTTCACCACATATTTTTAGAATGTCCCTTCTCTGTTAGAGTTATTTCATCTCTACTTTCCTTGGCTTGCATTGTCTGGGTTGACCCCAAGTCCTTATAACATTTTCCTCTCTAGTGGCCCAACTATTTCTACTCCACCTACCTTAAGTCTTGGTGGTACTTCATCTTACCCCATTTCCTATGGTAGGTCTGGATTGAGAGGAACAATTGAGCTTTTCATGATTCTAGTAGAGATGTTGATTTAATCCTCCTTAGGATTGTATCCCATGTATCTAAGAATACTAACCTGATCTCTTTTGATGATTGTCCCACATCCCAATCTAAATTTTAGCTAGCCAAGTTCATCAACTTATCCTTTGAATCCAATAGTCAACCCCACTTTACTATGGATAGATCCTTAGTATCTTGGATTCCCCTACCTCCTCGATGGTTAAAAATCAATTTTGATGGAGCCACCAAAGGTAATACTAGTTAATTCAGCTATGGAGGAGTTATCCATGATGTAAATACCAAAGTCATCCTGGAATATGCTGAGAATTTAGGGGTTCAGTCCAATAACTTTGGAAAATCTAGAGTTATCTTCTAAGGCATTCAAGCTGCATTGGAACTCAACAACCATAGTCTAATCATCGAGGGTAACTCTATGAATATGATAAACTACACTAAAGGTAAGGAAAAATATTCTTGGAATGTTTCCCCATTAATTTAGGAGACCATCCTATATCTTTGATTATTTGGCAACCTATTAATTCACCATGTGTACCAGGAAGGCAACAAATCTACTAACATAATGGTAAATTTTGTGTTGATGTTGGATTCCTTCATGATCTGGTGTACTAATTTTCTTGAGTGCCTTTTAGACATATATCATGAAAATGATGTTTCCACATATGTGTAGTTCAATCTCTTTGATGACTGGGCTTTGCCATCGATACTCAAGGAGAGGTACCACTACGCATGTTTCAATGTTTGAACTTCACCACTCATACTGAATTAGAGCTCACCATTTTTCCCTACTGAGTAGGCTTGTTTCTTCATGCTGAGGACACATGAGCCAGAGTATTGTGTTTCATCTTCTAAGGAGCCCAATTAATTTTTTTTAGGACTATAATGCTCTTAACTTTTTACATTGCAGTGATTTTTATAGGTCCAAGGTCCAGTAGAATATAAATTTCCATATCAAAGTTAACAGGCATCAAGGGCACGCTGATTGTGGTTATAAATCCAAAGCCCATGTTAGCCATGGTGATCATCATTGGAAAGGAGGCATTTTTGAAGTAGTTGGGATTTTGCATAGAAAAATAAAATAGGACATGGGTGGTGTTGTCAGTATCGATCACATGCTCCTCACTCCAAATGAGCATAGTGTCATTTCCAATCATGATGCGATTAGTGTTTTGTGCCAAATTGACAATTCTTCTATCTTCAATGGCAAAATCGACATGCTTGTCATCAGCATGAATGATAACATGGGTTTTATTTAGCTAGGTGGCAATATTTAGAGAAATATTGGGTATGAGGGATGCCCTCATTGGTCCATATTTTATGATACCCACCAACAACATAATCATCCTACTCCTAAATACACTTCCATTTCTAAAGACCCTTGCCAACTTTTCACTCTGTATTCAATACCTTATTTTATGTTTAACGCTTGACTGGTGAACCCAATCACCCTTAGGCATGGCAAAATTGATGTGGTGAGATGTTTTAGGGTAGAGCATGTCCATAAATGTCTTAGATCGAGCACTTGACCTAAGGATGGCAACATGAATCCTTCCTGGCACATTAAGGAAAGTTTCTTAAGCAAGACTATTCTTAGTTGTGTGAAAGAGGAGAACCAGTATTGTAAGTTGAATTACACTTGATCTATGAGAAAGCCTATGCCTAGTGAGAGTAGGAATATGACACTAATTAAACCTGAACACCTACAACTTGACTCGATGGTTGAAGAAATCTTAGCATCCCATGGGCTACTGAACCTCTTAAAAAAATGTCAAGGACATGATCTAGAGTTTTCAAAGGATTTCATTTATACATCGGATAGAAGCACTATGTCCCTAAAGGAACTTATATTTATAGGCACTATCAACTTGCTAGTTGAGATTACGGAGCTCCTTAATGATGGGGATATCATCCACCTTGACAAGAATTCAATGGTGGGATAGCTAGATTATTTTCATGAAAAAGTTAAGTCCCTATACAAGAAGGATAATGGTTTCATTTGAGAGGACATCCCTCCATCATGGAACTAGGTCCTAGTACCAATTATGTAGTACCTGGTGATTGAAAAACCATATTCCCCTTTGCAAAGCTTCCATATGATATTTTTGAACTATCTGAAGGATGTGAAGTTAATCAACATCTTGAAATACCTCTTTCGATCGATGGAAATTTCTTTGGACATTATTCACAAATGGAAATTAACTTATCCAAAGCATCATGGTCTTCACCTGATCATATACAACTACATCAGCCAAAATTCGAACCACAGAATCATCGAAGTTGATGGCTCGACGACCAATCCCATCCTTGATCCTATCTCAAGATTACCTTTGGAACTATTGGAAGTTATCCCTAAAGTCCTAGTCATTTATGTTGATGCTAGAACCCCAAGTCGAGTGGACAAGGAGGAAATAGTGAGGGGTTCATCCTCAACTCCTAGCAAGTGTTCTTCCTAGGTCAAGTTCTCCAATAAGAAAGGTAATAATGCTAGTTTTGCAAACATCCCCATAATTGACCATGCATCCCTTGCTTGCAAGCTATAGAAGACCCTGGTAGGGTCATTCCTGGTTTGATTTCCATTCAATATGTGGGTTATGTAGACTAGATGTCAGATCTGTATGATATTATTTTTTTGGCTATGTCAATACTCATGAGAGCTATCAAGATTATCAACTAGATGAAAGCCTAGAAAGTTGGCCAATTTAGGGAGGATGATCCCAAAGATAACTATGATGAATACTATATCCAAAAATGTTGTACTATGTTTGAATCCTTGTTGGATTGTCCCCCTCTATCTGCTAACTAAAAAATTTTGTTCCTCTATTTTCCTGTAGGACTTTTCCTCTTTTATTTTGTTGATTTTTAGTTTTTTGGTCACCATGTGTGTCCCATTTTTTGGTGTGTCCCATTCTGGGTTGATCCCACTTGGGATACCCTTAGTGGTTTGTAAAATGTTTTGGATCTCTTTCAAAACCTGTTATCAATAAAAAATATATATGTAAAATATGGCATGTAAATAAGGTTTCCATAAACATGAAAAACATCAATAATAAGTGATATATATATTCCATCAACATGGAAAACATAAAATATATCAACATGAAACAAATATCATCCATGAACATGGATAAACATGTGGCCTACATATTCCATCAACATAAAAAAATAGCATCCATCAACATGGATAAATAAATGTCATATATATATATATATATATATATATGTGTGTGTGTGTGTGTGGCATGTAAATAAAGCTTTCATTAACAAGTAAAACATCAATAATAAGTGACATATATATTCCATCAACATGGATAAACAAGTGGTATGCATATTCCATCAACATAATCTATCAACCTGGATAAACGAGTGGCATACATATTCGTGGCATACATATTCTATCAACATGGGAAAAAATAATATCCATCAACATGGATTTCACTAAACCTTAAAAAACACTTAAAATAATTGGTATCACACAATATTATGCATCACTCCCCATTAAGGGTAAATATTTTAGACCTAGTTTACTTCTAAAGTAAGAAAATTTAGATTTTATTAATGGTTTTGTGAAAATATCAGAAATATTCTCATTTGTGGGGTAATATATGAGTTTTAATTGTGCCATCTAATACTTTCTCCATAAATAAGTGTGCTTGAATCTAAATGTGTTTTATCCTTTGATGCATAATATTATTCTTTGCTAAATATATTGAATATTAGTTATCAAAAATATTGTGATAGATTTATTGTTGTTAAACCCAATTTCTATTAGTAGTCTTTGAAGTCAAAAAACTTCTTGACATGTTAGAGTAGCACTTCTATAATCAACCTCAGTTGAAGAGATTACTATGGTTGGTTGTTTCCTACTACACCAATAGATCACACCTAATCCCAAGTAGAAACAATATCCACTTATGGGTTTTCTTTTAACATTATCCATAGCATAGTCATAATCACTATAACCAAACAAAATTACATGAGAATTGCTTAAATATTCCAAAGTTAAATTAGTAGTTACACTTAGATATTTAAGTATTCTATAAACAACATTAATATCAACATCATAAGGATTATGCATAAATCTAGCCATCACATTATTAACATAAGCAATATTAGGCCTAGAAATAGTAAGATAGAGTAAAGTACCTATAAGTTGCCTATTTTGAGTTTTATCTACAAGATTAGAATATTTATTAATTTCAAATTTTCTAGAAACCATAGGAGTAGAAACACATTTACAATTTTTTATTTTAAAATTTTGCAAGATTTCTAATATATACTTAGATTGAGAAATCATAATTTTATGGGATTGTTGGTAGATTTGCAAGCCTAAATAGTAATGCAACAAACCCATTTCAATCATTTTAAATCTATTTATTAATTTCTTTTTACATATTTCAATCATGCATTCATTTTTTCATGTTAAAAATAAATCATCTCTATACAAAAAAATTATAGTAATGTTATTATTTTTCCTAGAAATATACAAATCCAAATCAGAATAACACTTATTAAAGTCAATTGAAGAAAAATACTTTGAAATATTATCATACCATGATCTTGGATATTTTTTAATTCCATATAGGTATTTTTTTAATCTACAAACATAATTTATATTTTCTAGGTTCCCAAAGCCTTTAGGTTGCTCCATATAAATCTCAACATCTAATTTACCATTAATAAATGCACTCTTTGCATCTAATTGATAAATTTTCTAATTAAACATAGTAGCTAATTAGATTATTAATCTAATTGTAGGTTTTCTTTAGCAACTAGAGCAATTTTTTCCTCATAATCCACTCCATACTTTTGTGAGTAACCTTTTTCTACTAATCTAGCCTTATGTTTGTCAACTTCTCCTAAAGAATTTAACTTAAGTCTAAATACCCATTTGCAACATATTACATTTATCTTATAAGTCCTTAGCACTAAATCCCAAGAATCATTTTTGATAAGATAATTGAAATCTTCTTCCATAGCTTTGGTCCAATTTTGATCATTTTTAGCTTGATTATAGGTTTGAGGTTCGGTCAAATTTTGAATTTTATCCATTAAGGCTATACATGATGTTTGGATTCTAGTTTTGTATTTTTACATTTAAAAAATGGAGAGTCTTAGGATTTTTTTTCTAACCATTTTGGTCTCTTAATTTGATGTTTTAAGGGATAATTTTCATCAATGCTAAAAAAACTAGATTTATTTATGTAGACTCATCAAATGTGGTGTCCCTATTCACAAAGATAGTCTTTTTATTAGGGTTATATAATGTATATTATTTGGATTTATTATCATAACCTACTAACACATATTTAAGATATCTATCATCTAATTTTATAATATCATTTTAATTTTTATGATGTGTATAAGCATTGCACCCAATTACTCTCAAATGCTTAATTGATGGTTTCCTTTGAAACCAAGACTTAAATGAGTGACTCCATTTAGTGCCTTAGTGGCATACCTATTAAGAAAATATATAGAAGTAAAAAAACATTCAAAAAATAAGAAATTAGATAAAATTTGGATAAAAATCCTTGACATATTTGTGTATCGCTCCAAATTTTTCGCATCCCTACCTTCAAGCTATAGGATCCGCGCCCGGAAGGAGGATGGGAAAAGGATGGTGCGGTACCTCGGACTGAGAGGACTTTGCGAAGGTCCCGCCTCTCAAGGGAGGTGTATTTTGGTGATTTTTCGATGGATGGTGGGTTCACCAGGAAACATTTAGCGGTAGTTTCCACGCCTAGGTTTTGGAATGTGTTTAGATGAGTTCGTTTTAATCTTAAGCATTCATATCCTAGGTTTGGCCGAATGAATCTAAATTAAACTACATGAAAATGCAACTTTCATGAATACAACAAACAGATTAAAAAAGCAAAAAATAGAGAATTTACAGGAGGAAAATGGGGAATACCTGATCCGGATGTCTGAAGAAGATTCTGACGTTTGAAGAAGTCTGGATCGTCTGGAATTCTACGGAATCGCCTGCAATCTGACAGATCGTCCGCAATCCGACAGAATCATCCGAGATCCGACGAATTCGAATCCGACGAATTCGTCGTAGACCTGCAAGACAGAAAATAGATGCAAAATACAAGAAGTCCTACTGTGCTAACAGAGGCAAATTACACCAAATAATAAAATGAATACCGAACAATATTTAAGAACAAAAATTAAAGCAAGTTTTTGTACTTTAACAACAAATCATGAACTTAATATGCAATCTAAGCTAAATGGGTGAACTCCAAATGCAAAATAATATAAACACTGAGTAAATGATCTAATTTGCAGCATAAAATGACAAAGAAAAGATTTGAGAAAAGCAAACTCTAGGCACTGATTGCCTCGATGTGGACTGCAGTTGAGATCATCTCGCATCGCACGTAAATCGTCTCGCATTTGACGGATCGCCTCCGATCTCGAACAGGTTCGTCGACGACGATGGATGCCGGCTCCGGCTGAAAAATCGTTGATGTACCCGCAACAAAATTGCTATGGGACTAGTGCAAAAGCAAGATTAGGATGTTTTGACGCAGAGGGAATCACTTTGCAGAAAATTTCAGCCAGGGGTTGGGGAGGGAAAATCCTAGAGGTTAAATAGGCTTAGGGGGAGTAGTTAGGAGGTTGGAGATCATCCCAATTTGGGAGATCTCCAACGGGGGAGGGTCCCAACGGCGCAGACACGCTTCTGCCTAGATTGGAGACCCGTTGGAACAGATTCCAACTATGCAAATTCAGTTTTGCGACAAGATCGTCTGGACGTCCTAGTCCAGACGAAATCGTCAAATCTGGGGCGATATCGTCTGATCGGCGACGATATCGTCAAACGGTCAAAACAACCTCTAAAAATGGCACGGAAAAGGGGGAAACGGATTTCCCGACGGTTAACGGGCGGTTTGGGAGGTTAAATTTGAATTTAAATTTATTTACTAAGGTGAATGTAAATTTTATAATTTTATCGCGCCAATTTTAGGGTGCTACATTTTGCCCCCTCTTTAGCGAATTTTTCGAAGAAAATGCGTTAAAGATGAGTTCTTCTCGATCTACGAGAAAGCAAAAAATGATACCCATTTTTAGGCGACGATTCTTGGTCGAATCGTACGACGACTTACTATGGTGCCCCCTCCGTGTTTTTACCCAAATCGAACGTTTGAGGTAAAAACGCGGAAAAGCAAAAAAATTATTGTTGAATAAAATTAAGAAAAATAGGGTAAAACCCTAATTCATTTTTACTGTTCATTTTCTGGTTTTTAGAGCTCTGAAGCAGAAATGGTGGAGACAACGCATAGATCGACAGAGGTCCGACGCGGTCTACGGGTAAGAGCCTAGACTTAACTAGAACTGATTTAATTTGATTTTACATGCTTTTTAGGTAGATTTTAGATGAATTTGGAGCATCGCGGCCGTTTTTGGGCCATCGACGTCGTCGGGACGAAATCGTCCCGATTTCGACGAAATCGTCTCAATTTCGGCAATTTCGCCCGAGGGCGAAATCGTCGAAAGGGGGACGATTTCGTCAAATTAGAGACGATTTCGAACTACGAAATCGGAGACGATTATGCTCAAATTTGGGACGATATCGTCCAATAGTGGGCGATATCATCAATTGCACAAAATTGAATTTTTTTTAATTTGCATTATTGATTACTTGAATTGTTATTAATGATTGTTTATTGTTTTGTTGTTTATGTTTGCAGAGAGGATTACTAAAGAGCAGGGAGTGGAAATATGGAGGATTGAGAGATGACTTGGGCGCTCTGACATAGGCAGAGCGAGATCTGCTGGCACAGGCCGGCTTGCAGCATGTGGCAGAGATGCCACAAGTATCCACAGATATGGGGCTTCTAACAGCCCTAGCAGAGAGATGGTATCCGGGGTCTTCCTATTTTCGGTTATCGACGGGGAGATGACTCCCACACTAGAGGACGTATGGAGGATTCTGAGAATCCCCATACAAGGACGGATGATCACTCCTACGGCCAATCAGGGCCACGCTATGGGACGACTGTGTGGTGACCCGAGCTTCACCCTGGAGAAGGGCGGAGTTAATATTGAGGCACTACGCCAGATGCCTGGGGCATCCCGACTCACACGAGTACTAGCTGGAGTGGTTGGTGGACTTCTGCTGTGCCACCAGAGCGGATGCAGGGTACCATGGATGCTCGCAGATGTGATCTATGATATGCGGGACCATGGGTACAGGTTTTGTTGGGGCAGCTTTGTTCTATGCCGATTGTACAGGATCCTATATGGGGTCGTGTACAAGGGCGGCCGATGTCTGGTGATGACATCGCTCCTACAGGTTTGGTGCTGGGAGCACATTGCAGTGCGGAGGCCGGTAGGGCTTCCACTGATAGGGATTGACGGGGAGAGGCCCCGAGTCTTCTACTGGTGGCTCCGAAGAGGGTCACAGCGGCGGATCGACCTACCGATGTCCCGGAGACTACTGGATGATTTGGTCCCGCACTAGATCACCTGGAGACCATGGAGGGAGCATCCAGGGTGGCCAGAGGATGGACAGAGCTGGCTCGCATCAGGCGAGTCTGCTGGTTGAGGATGGAGAGGGGAGAGGTGGAGCTCCACCGCTACGACCGAGTTTTGAGACAGTTCGGTCTACAGCAGGGGATCCCATCTCTCAGAGACTACGAGTTTTCCTGGATAGTCCGGGATAACACCACGGTTAGCGGGGCTCCTGACATGCAGCGCTTCTGGAGCCAGGACATAGATGATGCCCCCATCCAGCCAATGGATGGGGACGACGTAGGAGTAGCCGATGGCTACGATGCCTGGTACGTAGGCATCCGCCCTCCACGGATGACGAGGGCATAGGGTCCGATCCACGCGATTGTGCATCGGATAGGGAGGCGACCAGGCGGTGATAGAGGCAGCCCAGGGTCACGGTGGGAGGGAGCAGAGGAGGCCACAGGCACAGGAGAGGCCACGGCAGCGGGAGAGGAGGGAGGAGAGACCCCCATCTCCACAGAGAGAGAGACCACCATCGCCCGATAAGGGCAAGGGCATGGACACTGGGGAGAGCAGCGAGACAACGACTCTCCGAGCTGAGGTTGCCCGCTTGCGGGCTCAGGTGCAGACACTGCAGGATGAGGCTACACGGCTCAGAGCTCGGGGCGGAGGAGCGAGCACTCGAGATTTAGCACGCGCTATCACCCAGATCACTTTCTATCAGGCTCTATACTACCAGGCGGTGCCAGCAGAGCAGAGGGTGCCATTACCAAGACACATTGCAGAGCCTGTCATGATGGGGTCATCTAGGACATCATCACGATCGACATCCAGGACTCACGGCACCACACGGACTGCGATGGGGCCACCTCCTCCACCTCGTGGGGGGAGGAGATGAGGCTGAGAGCTCGAGGGGCTCTCGAGACACTACATAGAGGGTATTTGATTGAGTATGCCAAGATATGGATTGTGGCATACCAATCTAGCTGATATGATGTACATATATATTTGTGACATATATAGATGAGATATTTTTGATCATATGACTTGTATTGTGTTATGTATTTTGTGATGCTTATGATGCTTTTATGTTTGATTGATTGATTTGATAATTGGATGTAATTATGTCGTTGGAAATATGATTTGAATGTCATGCTATAACATTGTAAATGAAATAATCTGATGTGACAAAGTGGTTGTTTGTGATGCAATGTGATAAAAATAAAAAGGACTTCTAACAATAATTTCAAAGGACATTGTCGCTATTATAGACCATTTCATGGAGTCGCCGCTCACTCGGTCGTCAAGCTAATCCCAGGTATAGAAATATTGTTTAAAAGTAAAAGAGTGCTTAAGAGATCTGCCTTAAGACTTTGGTGCGATGGTGCAAAGGATGATGATGATGGTTTGTTTTCAGATTTTCATAAAAATATTATGCATGAAATAATGTTAAAATGATTTTTGCTAGGCATAAATTCCTAAGTGTGATAAAATTTGTGAATAATTCCTTAGGAATTATACCATCATTGCAAAGTTGAAGGTTTGACATAATGACATAAAATAGTGAAAAATGGGTTTGCTTTTGAAAAGCATAATTTGTGTAACATAATAAATGAAGTCATATGGTTTTTTTTTTTTTTTGATAAACGGGGAATAAAAATTGTTACAATGGTTTGCGCTAGGCATAGAATATGTAGGTATAGACTTATACCATCATCGCGAAAATCCAAAAAAATAGTTTTATTGCATGATTGATTTTTGATGAACAGAAAATATGAGAATGAGGACTTGCGCTAGCCATAAAATTCCAATTTTGGTTTTGAAACTATACCATCGTCGCGAAAGTCAACCAGATATATATGATTTGATTTGTGTATTTTGAAAGAAATTTTTGATTTTTTGTTATATAGCTGTCTTTATAGTAAACAACTGTACTTGATTTATTTCAACAAATTGCAAAAATAATATTTCAAAGTATTTTGAAGACAAAAGTTAGATTTATAAGGAATCCCATGTGCATATGTGAATTCATTTCCGATCTTGATTTATCATAATGATAGACAAAATCTCTCAAATACAAATGTGTGTGCAATTGCATTGTTCATTTACCAGCTTTGAGCAAGATACTATGATACAAGTGATTTGAAGAAACCAAATAAGTGTTCATTAACCATGATGTAGATGCATATAACCATATTAGACTACTATGTAGATCGGATTATCAAGAGCTAGCTAATCCATAAGCGGACATAGGTCTGTACAAAAGAAGGTCGCTAATGTGACGGACATATCGCCACGCTAGGAGTTACCCAAGGCCAAGCAAGGTTGGGCACAAACCACCTGCTATGGGGCTTACCTCACGCTTTCGAATAATTGAGAATTCCAGGGATTCAAGCTCATCAACCCTTCTTTTCTTTTCAAAGGGTAGGGAAAGGGATTTTATTGCTTTCTTGCTTTCTTTTGAACTTTGCTTATTTTTCTTTTAGTATTTCTTTTGCTTGATAATGCTTGGAACATTGCTGAAATAACATTTTTCTTTTCTCTTCTTTCTTGAATTTTTCTTCTCTTTTTCTTTGCTAGGGATACTTGCTCGGATTAGTTGTAGAGCAAGGGATTTTTATTCTGGGTAGGGGTGAGCTTGTCCTTTTGCCAATTCTCAAAGATTCTAGACCATGTGCATGATAGGATAGCAGGGGAAACTTTTCACTCAAGAAATCAGTTCTACTATGTAGCAAAACATGGAAATTACAAATATAATCATTTTATTGTGGAAAGATGTGCTTGGTTTAAGTAAATAACAAGATCAATTCTCTATGCTCAAACTTTATTTAATTGAATTTTGTGAACTTTGATATAAGAGAGATTAGTAATCATGCCGTATAAAATCAAGATATTTATTGTTGTGAGTGTGCAAGTGAGGGATGCCAAATAAATGCTAATTTTATCCAAAATAAGTTGAAACATATAACTGCAATAATTGGAAGAAAAATATAGATATAAATAATTTTAAGAAGTTTTGAGAATGTTGACTCTCTCTTTCTTCTGTATATTGTTTTGGTTTCGAAAAAGTCAAGAATATTGTTGTTTTTATATTTTTGAGCAAAAAATTTAACAACTGCCTTAAACAAATGCAATAGATAGTTTTTGAAGATTTTTGGAGATTTATGAATGTTTTTGGTGTTTTTGAATTTTTTATAAATTGAAAGAAATATAAGATAGTAATTTTGAACAAATATATACATGGATGAAATGACCAAGTTTATGCATAGTAACGTTTAAGATGCAAAATATTCATGGGTTCTTTAAGTTCTTTACCATCTAAGGTAGATAATTTATATGCTCCTGATTCAAATTTAGCAATAATAATGTATGGTCCAAGCCAGTTGGGCTCAAATTTACCTTTAAGTTCTTTGGTTGCATTTGTATTTTTTTGATTTTCT
Source organism: Wollemia nobilis (assembly GCA_028583015.1). Classification (NCBI taxonomy): domain Eukaryota; kingdom Viridiplantae; phylum Streptophyta; class Pinopsida; order Araucariales; family Araucariaceae; genus Wollemia; species Wollemia nobilis. Next base: position 2,481,000 of record JAQPPZ010000756.1, on the reverse strand, counting down.
TTTAAAACAAGGTCGCCGATCTCAAAGGATCGATGACGAACTTTCTTAGCATATGATCTTTTAAGCTTGTTTTGGTAAGCACGGAGATGCTCCAAAGCATTGATGCATTTTTCATCTAGGAGTTCCAACTGACTGAGTCTCCCAGCACGATATTCATCTCCTACTTCGGTATCTTGAAGTAGCAGAGCCAAAGAAGGAACTTCCAATTCAAATGGAAAACCTGCTTCAAGCACCATATACCAAAACAAATGGTGAAGTGCCCGTCGGGGTTCGAACACTAGTTCGATAAGCCCACAAGGCTGGATATAATTGAATATGCCAGTCACGGCCAATTTTATTGACTAATATTTTGAGAATTTTGATTAAAGTTTTGTTAGAAGCTTCTGCTTGACCATTACCCTGAGGATAATAGGGAGTGGACCAGCGATGTTGAATCTTGTATTTTTGGCATAATTTTTTAACATCTTTATTTTTGAAAGGAGTTCCATTGTCAGAGATGAGGTTGGCAGGAATTCCGAACCTGCAAATAATTTGATTAAAAATAAATTTAGAAACTTGTGTGCCAATGCAGGAAGCTAAAGGCATAGCTTCGACCCACTTCGTGAAATACTCAGTGGCAGTTATGATGAACTTGTGTCCATCAGATGACACAGGATTGATTTTGCCAATAATATCCAAGCCCCATTTAGAAAAGGGCCAAGGAGATGAAATAGCCTGCAACTCTTGTGCAGGCGCATGGACAAGGTCAGCATGTTTTTGACACTTGTCGCAATGGCGCACATACTCATGTGCATCCATTTCCATGGTAGGCCAAAAGTATCCTACCCGAAGGAGCTTTTTAGCAATGGCACTACCACTAAAGTGTCCTCCACAAGATCCATCGTGGGCTTCACTCAAGGCTGATTTAGACTCTTCTAAGTTTAAACATCTTAATAGGATACCTTCAAAAGATCTCCTATATAAAGTATTGCCAATTATTACAAAGCGACTTGCTCGTCGACGTAATAACCGACGCTGGTTTCTATTAGAATTAGCAGGGAAAGTCCCATTTTGGAGAAAATCAAATATGTCTGTATACCAAGGTTCAGGAGTAGTTTCATTGATTAGAAACACATCCAAAGGCTCTAAGCATGACTTATTTGAAGTGGGTTCCTGGAGTCGACGAATAATGATAGTCGCATATTCGTCATCTAACTCCAAGGGCAGGAGAGATGCAGCTGCGGCCATAGCATCAGCTACGCGGTTGCTAGTTCGAGGAATAGCTTCCAAGGTAACTTGATCAAACAAGGACATTAGTTGTAAAACATAGGCCTTATATGGGCGCAGTTTATCATCTCGGGTTTGGTAAACTTCATTAATTTGATTTATAACCAATTGGGAATCACCAAAAACTAAAAGGTGTTTAATTTTTAGTGCTAAAGCAGCTCGTAATCCAAGGATTAGAGCCTCATACTCAGCAGTATTGTTGGTGCAAGCAAAGGTCAGTTTGAAGGACAGAGGAATAAGATGTTTTTGCGGAGATATTAAAATAATACCCGCACCAGCCCCACTCATACATCGGGCTCCATCAAAGTATAAGGACCATTGTTCAGGATGGTCTGCCTCTAATTGAAGGCATTCATCTGGAAACTCGATGGTGAGGGGATGAGTAGACTCTAAGGGTGCAGCAGCTAATTGATCTGCTATGATTTGACCCTTAACAGACTTCTGTCCTATGAATGTGAGATCAAACTCGCTTAGAGCAAGAACCCACTTGGCGGTGCGACCCGATAAATAAGGTCGACTCATGAGATACCTTAAGGGATCATATTTGGCAATGACATACGTTTTTTGGCTAAGCATATAATGTCATAATTTTTGCGTAGCAAAAATGACTGCTAGACATAGCTTCTCTAATGTTGTGTAGCGAGTTTCATAACTGATGAAGGTTCGGCTAATGTAATAATTAGCACGTTCTCATTTTCCATCATCAAGTTGAGCTAACATAGCTCCTAAGGCATAATCTGAAGCTGAAATATATAGGAGAAATGGGCGATCGGATTTAGGCGGTGAAAGCACCGACGGATTAAGGAGGTACTGTTTGAGAAGTTCAAAAGCTTCTCTACATTCTGTGTCCCAATTAAAGGGGACATCCTTCTTAAGGAGTTTAAGAAAGGGACTAGTTTTATCCGCCAGCTTATCAATGAAGCGACGGATAGCTTGAAGTTTACCTTGTAAACTTCGTAATTCAGATATATTAGTAGGTGCGGGCATATCAGTGATAGCCGCAATTTTGAGAGGGTCAATTTCGATACCACGTAAAGAAACTAAAACCCCTAATAGTTTGCCGGATTTAACTCCGAATATGCATTTTGCTGGATTTAATCGAATGAGATATTCTCGTAATCGATTAAAAACTTTTCGCAAATCATCCAAATGATGATCTTCAATAAGAGAGCGAGCTATAATATCATCCACATAATCATGTAGGATATCATGCATCATATCATGAAAAATGTAGGTCATAGCCCGTTGATAAGTTGCACCGGCGTTCTTTAAGCCAAATGGCATCACTTTCCAACAAAAGGTACCCCAGGGGGTAATAAAGGCTGTTTTAGCCTGGTCTTCAGGAGCTATCCTGATCTGATTATAACCGGAGAATCCATCCATTAAGGACATCATCCCACTTCCGACAGTGAAGTCAATAATTTGATCCATGTTTGGAAGAGGAAAGTCATCTTTAGGGCATGCAACATTGATATCTCTAAAATCGGTGCAAACCCTAACTTTGGTAGCTTCTTTCTTGGTGACTGGAACTACATTTGAGATCCATTCAACATAATCAATAGCTTGTATAAAGATAACATTCAGGAGTTTTTCTAACTCCCCTTTGACTAGCAGAGCCACTTTGGGATGCATTTTTCTAAGTTTTTGTTTAACCGGTTTAGCATCCGGATGGACCACTAGATGATGCATGACTACGGAAGGGTCTAGACCTGGCATATCTTCGTATGTCCAAGCGAAGACATCTTCATACTCTTTAAGGAATGCGATGTATTGTTCTTGTTTTTCTTGACTTAGTTCTGCTCCAATATTGATTATGTGAGGATTGTCCTCAGTTCCAATGTTAATTTTAATGACATTTTCTACCTCCATGTGTAGATCTCTTTCAAAATTAGGTGGGGCGGGTGAAACGCCCAATTCTTGTAATTCTTGTAAGGTTAATTTAGATAATTCATTCTGAGGATCAGTGGCCTCAAGTTGGGCTATAGTTGGTATAGAACCATCAAAATAAAACCCATTGTGTAACATCTCTTCAACAGAGACATCATGGAAGATATCTCCTTCCAACTCTTCATCGGGGTCAGCAATCATTTCATGGTATGCTATGGATAGCATGTTGCATGAAAACGACTGATTTTTAAGAGGCAAATCAACATGCCTATCCAAATAATCTTGATAGCATATGAGGTGATCATCCTCTTCAAAAGGAAAGGGTTGTCCCTTACTAGGAAATAGGCCCACACCACAATGGGCAGGCCACGGTTCTACCTCGAAAGGTTCTTTCATGCCATTTTGGAAAGGTCCTAAGCCTTTCCCTTCATATCCCATTTTAAGCATCATGGGTTTAGCTTTAATATAATCATTGGTAAAATAACACCGAGCGTATCCCTCATGATGAGTTTTGATATTCCGAGGGATTCTTCCCTAGTCATATCCTTTATAAATGAAGGCACAACTCCCGACTTGGTAAGTACTTCCCATAGGTTGTGGGAGGCCCAAAGTACGAGGAGATGGCGGCAATTTATTTAAAAGGTTTGAATCTTGCATGAAAGCATTCATTTTTTCTGATATTAAGGTTGTAGATAAATCTGGTAATAGTTCATCAGAAAGGGCATAAGATGTAGAAGGCTTATTACCTATGTCTTGAGATGTGGAAGGTATGATAGATGTATCTAGAGGTTTTGAATTTGTAGGGGTAGTAGTTGAAGGATTGGTTGTAGATTTAAAATCTTTTTGAGGTTCTAGAATAATTTGTTTAGAGGGTTGTTGATCTATATAGGAGGATGAAGTTAATGGAGGAGGAATAGGGGAAGTTATGGGTTTATGTTTCATAGTTTTAGATGAAAAAGAAGAACTAGGATGTGTGGATGACAGAGCAGGGCAAAATTGCACTCCAACTGGTTCTGCCAAAGCACACATATCAAAAGGTCTAGGGTCACCATGAATAGTGACCAACTTATTTTTAAACTCAAATTTAACACATTGGTGTAAAGTTGATGGGACCGCTCGCATGGCATTGATCCAAGGGCGACCCAAAAGTATATTGTACGATGTCGGGCAATGTACAATAAACACGGTTGTTTCTAGGGTTCTAGGACCAACTTGCAATGGGAGGGTAATAACTCCACACGTTTCTTGTGTTTCATCATTAAAAGCTTTGATGATCATATCAGCTTTTCTTCATTTCATCACTTCTAAAGCCAAATCGTTGGTAGAAGTCAAAGGTGCAAATGTTTAGAGATGAGCCATTATCAATCAAAACTCTTTTGACAACTACATCTCCAATTAAAGCAGTAATGTATAAGGGATTGTCCTTATGTAAACTGTGTTGCGGGATATCTTTATCCCGAAAGTCAATACAATCAATCTCTCGAGTGATGATAGTATTGGCCATAGCTTCAAGTTGAATGTTTTGAGGTACCATCATTTGGCTCAATGTAAGCATCAACTCATCCCTATGGGTGGGAGAGGATCTTAATAAATCTAAGAGGGAAATTCTGGCCGTAGTGTTAGACAATTGCTCATTAATGCTGTAAGGGGGTTTAGATTGGATATTAGGAGCATGATTCCCTTTATGGGGGTTTTTCAAGACGAATGGAGCTGATCCATCGTTCTGGTTTGGTTCTTGTTGAGAGTTTTGAGCTTGTTGTCGAGTAACGACTCCAATGGTACCTACAATGTTATAGTGAAGACGTTGAACCGGTATCTGTTGAGCATTAATGGCTTGTTCATTTGAAAGGAATATATTAGAAGAAGGTCGAGTAGTGACTCTTCTAGGAAACGGTTCTTCTGGAACATTATCATCTGTGACAAAGTTGAATAAGATCTGATTCATTTTCAGAACTATTCGATTGGTTTGAAGTAATGTCTAGTTCACTTTCACTATCTGATTCTATATCACTAGAATTCGAAGTTTGAAAATTATGTAAGGGCCCGGTCGTAACTAGGGATAAGGTCGTGTCAAATATTTGAGGATCCTGAATAGGTAATTGTCCGCTAATGGTTCCTACATATCGGGTAGGAGGGGGAACATTATGATGTTCGATTTGATTGGCTACCTCTTTACCATGTCTTGGTAAAGGGTGTTGAAATATGTCTAAAGTTTGATTGGCGTTTTGATTTTGATTTTGGGGAATGGTCTTTTGAGTATTATTAGGAGGGTTTTGTTTAGGTTGGAAGGCTTGCACTTCCATTTCATTATTGTCAATCAAATCTTGTATTTTATGTTTCAATCTCTTACAAGCGTTGGTAGAATGTCCAGGTCCTCTATGGAAATCACAGTGCAAATCAGCTCTATATCCGGGTATACTTGGGTCAGGTTCCCGGATAGCGGGTAATTGGATCAAACCTCTTTCGAGTAATTGAGGTAAAATAGTTGACAAAGGTTGGTTTAATCTAGTGAATTCTCGAGGAGGCTTGTCAGGAGGTTTCAATATGAATTTTTCTGTTGTCTTTGTTGCATTGACATTTGCAACATTCTTGCTGTCAGTGACTCCATCACCGACAACCTGTTTGTTTTTATATTGATTTCTGGATGTTTTCTCATCATCCTTCTTCCTAAGTTGGCCTCTCCTAATGAGGGCATCTTCTACTCTTCGAGCTAAATCTATAGCTTGATCGAAGGTAGTTAGGGTAGCAGTCGATAACTCATAAGATATCTGTTCTTGTAAATTATTGATGAAAATGTCTAACATTTCCCTATAAGGTAGCACAAAGTGCAGTTTTCCTGTCAATTGCCTCCATCTAGCTAAGAAATCGGCAAAGCATTCATCCTTATCTTGTTTTAAATTGTATAGGTCTTTAATAGTTACATGCCTCTCGATGTAGGCACTAAATTGATGGACAAATGATTCAACTGTTTCTTCGAAGTTTCTTAAAGAATGAGTGGGCAATTGATAGTACCACTCTAATGCCATCCCACCTAAACTTTTGGGGAACATTTTTAGTAATAGCAAGTCGTCATGCGATATGTCGTGACATGCTATCCTAAACATGCGAAGATGCTCTATGGGATCTTCGGTTCCTTTATATATAGGCAGAACAGGCATGGGAAAATGCTTAGGATATGGTTGAGCTACAACTATGGGATCCAAGGGTTGACTACAAATCTCTCGATAATTATACGAGGGACGGTAGGGATCTATTTGGTCCATACGTGAAGCCAATTGTTTCACCATAGCTTCCAGATTACTAGTTTGCCCCCCATATTGGTTTGGTAGGGCATTGACATGAGTGTTATGGGCGTAGGATGGAGGAACATGCAGATTAGATGCCATGTTACTGTTGTGTAAATTATTGGTAGGAAAAGTATTATGGAGGAATTTTGAAGCTGTATTATGTTGTATTCCGGATTGTTGAAAGTTTGTATTTGGCTTTGTTTTAGGTTTCTATTTATTTAAAGCATTTTGCTCAATAGTTTGGCGGAACAAAGTAGTGAAGGGAATTTTCTTTTGTGCGGGAGTGATTTTAGGTTGAGTAACAGGTTCCTTAGGAGGTTGGGTAACCTGTTGTTTTGACATGCTTTGGGCTATAGTGACCATATCCGTATTGGATGGTCCACCCTTGTCACTTTCTTGATCAATGAAAGACAAGGGGTTAGTCTGCATATTGCATATATATTCCATGGCTGCTTGAGTTTTACTAATTTGCCCTTTATCAAGACGAATTGCCACATTAAGGTCATCAATGTTTTCCATGAGAAATCTCTTGAAATGCTCTGCATTGTCAAAGGCAATAGCTCCATTAGGAGCTACTCTAGGGGATGAGGATCCATCCTCTTTAACACTTGCTTCTTGTTCCTTATCTTCCCCTAAGTCTTCATCTGATTGACCTAGGGTTTCTCCTTCCGGATTTGTATCTCCAAGAAGGACATTTGGGTTTTCAGTTGTATCTTGTAACCAATCTTCTCCTTCCCCTAAAGTTTCTTTACCATTCCTAAGTTTAGGCATGGTGCTAAGTTTTGATTTCAGCAAATATATATATATATATATATATATATATTGCAACAAATTAAGAGGTATATATTTACTATATACCTACTACAATATTTGAAAATGAAATGTTTAAGTTTTTGCTAAGTTTTTTGATTTTTAGTTTTTCTTTAATTTTTTGAAACAATATAATAAAGACAACAAATAACACAATAAATGCAAGAGATAATAAGACTGAAAGTAAATGAGCTAGTTTTCTATGAATAACTTATGAATATCATTAATAGGTTCGAGTTGTTCAGGGGTCATGAAATGTTCTTCTTCAAATTGAAAGTTTTCTTTTAAAAATTTGATGAAAAGGGCTATGGTGATATTGTCTATCTCAGATGCTGGTTGATAAAAATAATTCTCACGACAATATTTACGATATAACATAGCTCTAGGAGCTCTATTCCATCTTCCCCTAATTATAAGAACAACCTCTAAGGAATCTATATGAACTAGAAATGGGCGCACTATAACTGTGTCTTCGAGATTTTCCTTGAAAGTTAAAAATTTTGAAGATACAAGAGCTCTCCTATAGGCTAACCATCTATGGCAGGCTCTCTGAAGTTCATGATAAAAAACTAGTTGGTGAGGATCCAGGATTCTATCCAAGACTAGCCTCTTAATTTGCTTAAGTTGTGTGGACCTAGATGAGATGATACTAAGTCTCCTATCAAGTTCGTCCCACAAGGATTGATTTCTACTTGTTTCAGGGATACTAAGGACAGAATTAACTTCTATAGCTGCCAATTGATTTTCTACGTTTATAGTAACTGCTAACCTCTTTTTAGGAGCTACCATCTAAACATGACTTTAAACCTTAAATGTTTTAAAATGCATCTAAGTTTTAGTTGTTCTAATTTTTTTTTGTTTTTGTTTTTGTTTTTGTTTTCAAAAGGTTATGATGCATTCACGTCGGGTTCACCAAAATGTATCGCTCCAAATTTTTCGCATCCCTACCTTCAAGCTATAGGATCCGCGCCCGGAAGGAGGATGGGAAAAGGATGGTGCGGTACCTCGGACTGAGAGGACTTTGCGAAGGTCCCGCCTCTCAAGGGAGGTGTATTTTGGTGATTTTTCGACTGGATGGTGGGTTCACCAGGAAACATTTAGCGGCAGTTTCCACGCCTAGGTTTTGGAATGTGTTTAGATGAGTTCGTTTTAATCTTAAGCATTCATATCCTAGGTTTGGCCGAATGAATCTAAATTAAACTACATGAAAATGCAACTTTCATGAATACAGCAAACAGATTAAAAAAGCAAAAATAGAGAATTTACAGGAGGAAAATGGGGAATACCTAATCCGGATGTCTGAAGAAGATTCTGACGTTTGAAGCGACCTGGATCATCTCGGAATTCTACGAATCGCCCGCAATCCGACAGATCATCTCGCAACCGACGTAATCGTCTCGAGACTCGACAGAATCGTCTGAGATCTGACGAATTCGTCAGACGAATTCGTCAGAGACCCGCAAGACAGAAAATAGATGCAAAATACAAGAAGTCCTACCGTGCTAACAGAGGCAAATTACACCAAATAATAAAATGAATATTGAGCAATAGTTTAAAACAGCAATCCTAGCAAATTTCTGTATTTTAACAACAAATCATGAACTTAATGTGCAATCTAAGCTAAATGGGTGAACTCCAAATGCAAAATAATATAAACACTGAGTAAATGATCTAATTTGCAGCATAAAATGACAAAGAAAAGGTTTGAGAAAAGCAAACTCCAGGCACTGATTGCCTCGATGTGGACTGCAGTTGAGATCGTCTCGCATCAGTACGAAATCGTCTCGCATTTAACGTGATCGCCTCCGATCTAAACAGGTTCGTCGACGACGATGGATGCTGGCTCCGACTGAAAATCGTTGATGTACCTGCAACAAAATTGCTATGGGACTAGTGCAAAAGCAAGATTAGGATGTTTTGACGCAGAGGGAATCACTTTGCAAAAAATTTCAGCCAGGGGTTGGGGAGGGAAAATCCTAGAGGTTAAATAGGCTTAGGGGGAGTAGTTAGGAGGTTGGAGATCATCCCAATTTGGGAGATCTCCAACGGGGGAGGGTCCCAATGGCGCAGACACGCTTCTACCCAGATTGGAGACCCGTTGGAACAGATTCCAACTATGCAAATTCAGTTTTGCGACAAGATCGTCTGGACGTCCTAGTCCAGACGAAATCGTCAAATCTGGGGCGATATCGTCTGATCGGCGACGATATCGTCAAACGGTCAAAACAACCTCTAAAAATGGCACGAAAAAGGGGGAAACGGATTTCTCGACGGTTAACGGGCGGTTTGGGAGGTTAAATTTGAATTTAAATTTATTTACTAAGGTGAATGTAAATTTTATAATTTTACTGCGCCAATTTTAGGGTGCTACAATTTGCAATGGATTTATTTTTCCTCTCAACAACCCAATTTTGTTGTGGTGAATATGGGTATGTGGATTTTATTAAAATTTCCATTTTAACACTATATGAGTTAAAATAATTACTCACATACTCTCTTACATTATCATTCCTTAAGAATGTTATGGAGGAAGAGGTTTCATTTTCAACAAGTACCTTAAAATTTTGAAATATTCAAATGTGTGATACTTATTTTTTTAAAAGTAATTTGAAGTGTACCTGGAAAAATTATCAATAAATGTTAAAATTTGAATGATAATGTATAGTTGAAAAAAAATTCCTATCTTGGTATAAATATCTATCAAAATTATCATATAACCACATTCTCTGTCTAAACCAGGGCAATATTATGAAGCATAATCAATGACAACCTTTTATCATCAATCTTCTTGGCATGGATCTACATCAAATTGGTTTTGAACCTCTTAAATCATCAATTAGTTGCATATCTAAGTTTTCCTTAATTGTACCATATCAGGACATTCATTATATGAAAACATATTAAAATATAATCAATTGTGATTCATTATTATATCTAGATAGAAGTTTAGATAGAATTGTTCATGACTTAACAAATGTTAGAATTCCTATATGCCAAACAAATAAGAAATAACTCTATCAAACATTTTTCATTGATATAAGGATCTATAAAAAATTCAACTTTATCGATTATAAAGTTCATATTTATACATAGCATGGATGAATGACATACAATTACCCAATACCAAACAAAATGTTTCAAACATTGAATGATATTGGATAATTAAATAAAAAATCCTATCTTGGTATAAATCTCTATCAAAATTATCATATAACCACATCCTCTTTCTAAATCAGGGCAATATGATGAAGCATAATCGCTGACAACCCTATATCATCAATCTTATTGACATGAATCTACATCAAATTGGTTTTGGACCTCTTAAATCATCAATTAGTTTCATATATAATTTTTTCTTAATTGTACCATATTAGGACATTCATTATATGAATTTTTTTTACCATATTAGGGCATTGATTTTACTTAGCATTGTACCATATTAGAACATTAATTGTTTGCATATCAAAACATGGATTGTCCACGTATCAAAAAAATATATTAACTGCCTATACAACACAACAATATATCTAAGTGGTTGTCTATTAATCAGGCTAAGAGATTCATCACTTAGTAGTACAATAATTTATAGGAAACAAACTATCCTATGACATGGACTTCACAAAAATACTATCAGTCATAGTCAACCAAGAACTTGTCATTTATCAAGTGAAGAGGCCACCACTTAGGATCTACTAATGACATAAATAAATCAAATTGTAAAGAGCTATTATATTAGCCTTCCAAATTGGTATATATATATATATGTATGTATGTATGTATGTATGTATGTATGTATGTATGTATGTATGTATGTATGTATGTATGTATAATATACAGTTTGTTATTACTAGATGCTTGGATTCAACCATTATTTCTAACAAATGGAACAAATTTGTAAAAAAACAAATTCCATACTAACCTGTGATAAACCATACCAATGATTTTTGTTAACACCATTTAACATTAATAACATCTTGAGATTCAAAAAACTAGATATTTTGGAATTTTGACAATTTTATTTTAATCCTTGGTCGTAATGTTAACGTCGTTTACTTCAACCTTCATAAAATTTAATTTTACCCATCCACTACCCTTCAAATCAATATTACATCTCTTCATCAACTAACATTCACCATTTTGCATCTATCTATCACATTATTATTTGACATTCATTTTCTTGTAAAATTATGTTGAATATCCATTAAATATTTTAAATGCACTAAATTCTAAAAATAAATTTAATTTCTTAAAAATGTTAAAAGAATATAGAACTTAGATTTCCATTCATCAAGACATAAATAAACACTCATAAAATATTATCATAGTCTCATACCATTAGTTTTTATATCCATGCAATTTAAACAGATTTTCACAACATATCCACCAAAATTTATATAAACAGATAAAAAAATGATGAGTAAATGATATATCTATACATCATAATTGACCTAGTGTACCACACTATAACAAAATCGGTACACTTAGATCATGTCAATGGATTGAGGTATCTCATAAAAAATTGATGCTCTTGTACCACTCAAAAGGGATCAAAATTCTAGAAGCATCACATTCCTTAGCCTAGGTCTCTAATCCACATTCAACTAGATGAAATTGAAACTAAACTGATTTCTATACAAGTATCTAATCTCATCTTAGAGCATGAATGAGATTGAGTCCTTAAGGGTGAAGGTTGCCTCTACTTTGATGGTACAACTTCATAGTACATGGCTCTATATTGGGTTCTCCTCACTACCTTTGCTATGTAGTAATCATGTAAAGTAGTTATTTGGTCAAATAAACCGTATACCACCAGATCACTACTCTTGGTACCAACCATAGTTGCTCTTACTATGGTTTCATATTGATCAACCCATATATATTATCTCTTGGCCTTGAATTAATATTTATCCAAAATGGGAGTGCCTCCCTCTACCATGTAACACAATGGTGGAGTATTCCCACTGGGGAGGTGTTTTCTAGAGGTAAGAATGATTCCTAGGTTGAGCCTATCTCAACTACCAAATTGAACAGTATTCTAATTTTGTGAATGACCCTTGTATGATCTATCAATTGCTTGTACAGACCCCAAATAAATACACTGTACGATCTCAGATTGTACAACGACCAAGATGGTATGATATTGCACTCAAAAAATTGGTAGATTTTTTTTTGGAGGCTATCGTACATAATTTTTTAATCGTTCAAGTTGATTCACCAAAACTACCAAATCGAGTAAGTTCCTATCAATCACTTGTTTTACCAAACCAGATAATAACTCTTTGTAGGATTTGTACGATGTACGATGTACGTTCTGTATGATCCAAAGGTATAGCATGATGTTAATTACTATGCTCTTCTACTCCAATCTCTCTTTGGGATGTTTTGTAAAGGTTTAAGAGCCTAAGAAAGATAGTTTCATTCACAAGAAAAACATCCAATCTGGACTAGTGAGAGATTCCATCCAAGCAATTATGCCCAAAAATCATACAATCTGATTCAGTACATCTTTGAAAATATCCTCATACTCATAGATCATTCTCCAAGATTCCACCAGTAACAATCTTCTCACAAAAATGCAACAAAGCCTAAAACTAACATATAACAGTAAGGAAGAAACTCAATTACACAACGATCATCCAAAATGCATTAACCATACACAACAAGATCATACACTATCATCCAAAATGTCTTTTATTCTCATTAATGGTTATAAAATCAGTTACAAAGAGGAAAAATTTCTCATAGTAATTGTTATAACTCAGAAATATGTCTATCTCTCTACTATAGCAACAAATAACCAGTAAACTAGTAGCCAAACATACAAATTCAAAAATTGGGCCTTATATAATGTTGCCCAGGCCATTCCAAAGTGGTTATTGAGACAATTCATTATTCACAACTGCCCATCTACAACTGAATACATTATTTTGGCATTTTCCTAAGTTTACACCTTAGGTTAGCAAATCCATGTGAAATTTCATCCCAAAATTACATTTCGTTTGCATCTTAGTGAATTTCAGTGTGCCCTGTACCATTTGCCACTGCTCTATATGGTTTACAACTTCAATTGTATGATCCCTTGTATGATTTGCTTCCACTGTACGATTTCACAAAACTTGAGCAAATCATCCCAAAACTATCAAAATTTAGCAAATCACCTTTTCTTCTTCTGGGAGGTGGATTTGTTGCCTACATTTTCCCTCCCCTTTACTTTAGTCAGCATCCTCGATGACTCGTTTTACTTCTTTTTTTGGGCTTCCAATCAAGATACCTCAGCCTCCATGTCTTTGAATTGGGCCTTGTACATTTCTAGTTCATTCTTTAGCTTGGTTGCATAGCTCCCCATATCGATGGCTTTGGCTCCATGAAGGTTAGCCTTTTCCTCGGCATATTTCACGAATTCCATCATATGCTTTCTATTTTTTATGCAAATATCGGTGACTATGTCTTAATTATCTTTCAAATGTTGAAAGTCCTCAATGAATTTCTCTTTTATCTAATTCCAAGTCTGAAAATCAATATTTTTTTCTCTCTTTAGGTATTAGTCTATTGCCAATCCTCTCAAGGTGGCAGGAAAGAGGACTAACCAATACTCTGGTATTTTACACCATTTTCTCTCCAAATGGTTATGCAATTTCCTACGTGCCATGTGGTGTCTTCCTTACCCTCACCTAAAAACGATGGACATCTTTGTTTGGCTACTCTGTTAGCCATCTTAGGAGAGTCGTCGTTCTCAATTGAGGTGTCCTACATAATCTTTATAGAATTCCTCCTTGGGGGTGTCCTACTTCCATTATCGATAGAAGTATCAATTCGAGGTATCTTATTCTGTCCCATCACTTAGTGACCAAATTATCGTGCATCCTCACTCTGTGACCTTCTTTGCTGGTGCGATGGAGATTATCTTGGTCTATCCTCCTAAATCCTCACATCTTGTTGCCTTGGTGTTTGACTCCCATCCTCTGCACCCTCTCGCAACCCCATTTCTACTTCCTCAGGTCTTACCATGCACTCTCCATCATTGTACACTTTCTCTTTGTCACCCATCTCCTCTATGATCGGTGGGTCTTCCTCGTCTTCTGTCTCAATCAACAATGTCTCGAAGTCTCCTTCTTCGAATGTCCAAAATTGCTCTATCTCTGGTTTGTGAGTACTATAATATGAGTTACTTGTGTTTCCTATTTAATAAATCCTTATGATCCTTCTTACTATAATATTCTCTCATGGTTCTCTTCTCCCACGGTTTTGTGTACTAGTATTTGTCATAAAAAATCACCTTCGATTTTTAGTCAAATTCAACCCATTTTAACAAAAATTCCAAATTTGATAAGACAACGGTGCCAAATGTAACATAGTAGTGTACTATTCCTAGTGGGGAGATGTTTTACAGAGGTAATAATGATTCCTAGGTTGAGCCTATCTCAACTACCAAATAGAACAATCTTCTAATTCCCCGAATGACCCTTGTATGATCTATCAATTGCTTGTACAAACCTCAAATACATACATTTTATCATCTCAAATTGTACAACGACCAATATGGTATGATATTGCACTTAGAGAAACTAACATATGCTATTTTGGAGGTCGTCGTACATAATTTTATAATCGTTCAAGTCGATTCACCAAAACTGCCAAATTGGGTAAGTTCCTGTTAATCACCTATTTTACCAAATCAGGTAATAACTCTTTGTATGATTTGTACGATGTACGATACAAAGGTACAATATGATGTTAATTACTATGCTCTTTTGCTTCAATCTCTTTCTTGGATGTTTTGTAAAGGTTTAACAGCCTAAGCAAGATAGTTTCATTCATAAGAAAAACATCCAATCCGGACTAGTGAGGGATTCCATATAAGCAATTACACCCAAAAATTGTACAGTATAATTTAGTACATCTTTGCCAATGTCCTCATACTCTTAGATAATTCTCCAAGATTCCACTAGTAACAATATTCTCACAAAGCTGCAACAAAGCCTAAAACTAACATATAACAGTAAGGAAGTGATGGGGGGCCAGATTTCAAAAATTTGAAACTTCTAATTTCTTCACCGATCAAGCTTCATTTCATTAAACTTTCAAAAGAAAATTTACAATACTAGCCCGTAGGCTTAGTTTTCCCTTTTTTTTTCTAATGCAAGTTGCCTCACGTTCGGCGATCTTCCTACGCTCCCAGGAAGAATACAATCTCCCAATATCAAAACTCGGCTCCTCCACCCCCTGTGACTGTAACCTTCATCTCTTTTTATCCTAACCGGAAATTGCCACCGGGTCAACCATCGAAAACATGCATTGATGAGCCATCTGAACATCTCTGACCTTTGGGCACAGCATTTGAGTGGCCACCATGCTCAACAAACTTATCGGGCAAGAAATCCTACATTGATGAGGCATTTGACCGCCTCGGGAAACACCATCTAGGAATGCGTGCCTTTTCGGGTCATGAACCAGTAGTATGTCGTGATATCATGACATGTCGCGATATCGTGACATTTTCCTTCCTCACTGCCTTTTCTCTCCTTTGGTCATGATATCACGACATTTTCCTCCTCGCTACCTTTTCTCTTCGTCGGGTCGCGATATCGCTACATGTCGCGATATCGTGACATTTTCCTCCTCGCTGCCTTTCCTCTTCATCGGGTCGCGATATCGCGACATGTCGCGATATCGCGACATTTTCCTCCTCGCTGCCTTTCCTCTTCATCGGGTCGTGATATCACGACATGTCACGATATCATGACATTTTCCTCCTCACTGCCTTTCCTCTTCATTAGGTCACGATATCGTGACATTTCGCGATATCACGACATTTTCCTTCTCGCTGTCTTTCCTGTTCGTCGGGTCATGATATCACGACATTTTCTTTCCGACTCTTCTTTCTTTCTTTTGGTCACGAAATCATGACATCTGCCTTCTGCTTCCTTCTCACATTTTTGGGTTGTGAAATCATGACATGTCACGATATCGCGACATCTTGCCCTCTGCTATCTCTTCACTTCTTGGGCCATGAAATTGCGACATGTCGTGATATCTCGACAACTTTGCCTTCTGCTCTCGCTCACTGCTTTGGGTCACGAAATCATGACATGTCATGATATTGCGACAACTTTGCATTCTGCTCTCGCTCTCTACTTCGGGTCATGAAATCGCAATAGTTTCCTTCCTTGCCTCCTTTCTGCTTCTTGGATCGTGATTTCGTGGCATGTCACAAAATCATGACATTTTCTCCTCCATCCCTTTCAGTTTTCTTTCGGTCGCGATTTTCCGACATGTCGTGAAATCGCAAATCGTGACATTTTCTTCTCTAGCCCTTATCGCTTGTTTTTTGTCATGATTTTGTGACATATCGCGAAATCATGACATTTTCTCCTTTGGCCCTTCTTGCTTTCTTTCAGTTGCGATTTCATGACATGTTGCGAAATCGTGACATTTTCTCCTCTGGCCCATCCTGCTTGCTTTCGGTCATGAAATCGTGACACGTCGTGATTTTGTGACATTTTTCTTCAGATGCCCTCTCTCTCCTGATTCGGTCATGATTTTATGACATGTCACGAAATCGCGATAATTTCTACGGACGCCTTCTTTCTCCTACTTCGGTCGCGATTTCGTGACATGTCACGAAATCGTGACATTTCTCACTCCTACGCCTTGCTTCGTCCTTTTGTCACGATAACGTGACATGTCATGATATCGTGACACTTTTCCTCCCTTGCGCCTTCTTTCGTATTCTGGTCATGATTTCACATGTCGTGAAATCATGACATTTTTGCTCCGTGCCTTCTCTCTCCTTCCTGATCCACAAAAATGTGACATGTCGTGATATCGTGACAGTTTTCTCTATTGTGATATCGCGACATCGAGGCAAACACTTAGAAATTTTTTTGTTTATGCAAGATTGCTCTACTGCCATCGGATGCTCCTGCATCAGACAACCGGGGTGGATTGAGAAGTGACCTTCACTTCTATATTGTTCTGTCACCTTCTCACAACTTGCAAAATCTTCAACCTCTTCAACCTCCACCCTCATTGTTGTCAGCAACCTCTTTTCATCCATCCCCTTCAACAAACAGATTCTAGCGCTGCTACATACCTTTTCTTCCGCCTCCTTCAAGGGCTTTAGCTTATGGCGCACTCCATTCTTCGTCACTGAGTAGGTGTTGGCACGACCATCATGCACTGCACACCGATCAAACTGCCATGGCCTTCCCAATAGCAAATGGCAAGCATCCATAGGTAGGATGTCACACAAGACCTCATCATAGTAATTCCTAATATTAAATTTCATCGAGCATTGCTCACTGACCAAAGTCCTATGGTCTTTCTATAACCACGCTATCTGGTATGGATGCGGGTTTCTCCTCCTCTTTAACCGTAACTTAGTAACCATTTCTTTAGATACCAAGTTATCAGTACTACCATTATCTATAATAACATTGCAGACCTTACCCAAATTTTTGCACCTTGTGTAGAACAGGCTCCTCCTCTGGTCTGATCCTTTCTCTTCATTCAACAAGGTTCTCCTTATGAACATCACTTCTCCTCTCTCTACCTCCTCAAAATGTTCTGATTCAGCTCTTTCATCTGCTATAGTAGCTCTGGCAGGACCCTCAGGTCTCTTATTCATCCTTTCTCGGTGTTGTGGACACTCGTATGACCGATGTCCTTCTTCCCCACAAAGGAAACAGGTTCCACGAAATCCTCCTCTTCCATATCTACCTCTTCCTCTTTGGTAGCCATTGTTCTAATTAT
Source organism: Wollemia nobilis (assembly GCA_028583015.1). Taxonomy (NCBI): domain Eukaryota; kingdom Viridiplantae; phylum Streptophyta; class Pinopsida; order Araucariales; family Araucariaceae; genus Wollemia; species Wollemia nobilis. The sequence goes on along the minus strand of JAQPPZ010000756.1, from coordinate 2,462,998 downwards.
GGGATCTGTAATCATTATCTCCCTTCTGATCCTGGCTACTGCTAGCTTCTTCTTTCTTCTCATATTGTCCTCCATCTATTCTTCCACTAGTTCTTTCTCCATGACCTCTTCCTATTTTCTTACCCTCAAACCTTCTATTCAGCTTCTCTTCAAATTTCAGAGCAAACTGGTAAGCATCCTCAATGGTGCTAATCCTAACTAGACTCAACTCTTCTTGAATACTGGTTCTCAACCCATTGATGTAACGGGCCACCTTCTCCTTGTTAGCCTTTGAATGGCCAGTTCGGATGGAGATCTTATAGAACTCCTCTATGTATTCTTTGACAGTTTTGCTTGACTGTCTCAAACTCTGCATTTTTCTTAGTAGATCCAATTCGTAATTTGTAGGAATAAACTGTCTCTTCAACTTATCCACCATTCTATCCCATCTGGTTATTCTCTCCTTTCCTCTTCTATTTCTTTCCAGCTGTACTCCCTTCCACCATATGCTGACATGACCCTTCAACTTGGTCTTGGCAAACCTGACCCTATCAGGATCTTCGACTTCTTCATACTCGAAGTATTCTTCCAAATCATTGATCCAGTCAATCAACTCCTCTGGATCAAGATTTCTAGAATACATAGAAACCTCCATCTTTGGTCTCTTTCCAATATGAGAGATGGCTCTGTACAACCTGGATTGTGTAGGATCTACTGCCTCTTCTTCTTCCTCAAACTAGTCCTCTTCTTCATCAACTTCATATTCACTTCCTTCTTCCCCTCTAGGTTCCTCTATGCAACTCCTCTTGCAAGGCCTGAAATTGCCTCTGCAAAGCTCTAAAATATTTTGCTGGCACCATGTTTCTTCCACCACCACGGTTTCTTCCACCACCACGGTTTCTTCATGGAGGAATTTTGCTTCACTCTCTTCTCACAACCCTTCCACAGATCCTGGTGTAAGCTGCCTCACTTTCGATGATCTGCTCACACACTCAAGAACTTCAGCTCTGATAGCACTTGATGGGGGGCCGGATTTCAAAAATTTGAAACTTCTAATTTCTTCACCGATCAAGCTTCATTTCATTAAAATTTCAAAAGAAAATTTACAATACTAGCCCGCAGGCTTAGTTTTCTATTTTTTTTTTCTAATGCAAGCTGCCTCACATTCGGCGATCTACCTGCACTCCCAGGAAGAATACAATATCCCAATCTCAAAACTCGACTCCTCCACCCCCTGTGACTGTAACCTTCATCTCTTTTTATCCTAACCGGCAACTGCCACCAAGTCAACTGCTGAAAAACATGCATTGATGAGCCATCTAAACATCTTTGACCTCTGGGCACAACAGTCAAGTGGCCACCATGCTTAGCAAACTTATCAGGCAAGAAATCCTGCATTTATGAGGCATATGACCGCCTCAGGAAACACATTCTGGGAACATGTGCCTTTTCAAGTCATGAACTAGCAGTATGTCGTGATATCGTGACATGTCGCGATATCGTGACATTTTCCTTCCTCACTGCCTTTTCTTTCATTTGGGTCGCGATATCACGATATGTCACGATATCGTGAAATTTTCCTCCCCACTGCCTTTCCTCTTCGTCGGGTCGCAATATCGCAACATTTTCCTCCTCGCTGCCTTTCCTCTTCATTGGGTCGCGATATCATGACATGTCACGATATCAACATTTTCCTCCTCCCTGCCTTTCCTCTTCGTCAGGTCACGATATCACGACATTTTACTCCTTGTTGTCTTTCCTCTTTTTTGGGTCGCGATATCACGACATTTTCTTTCCAACTCTTCTTTCTTTCTTTTGGTCATGAAATCGTGACATGTCACGATATCGCGACATCTGCCTTCTGCTTCCTTCTCGCATTTTCGGGTCACAAAATCGTGACATGTCACGATATCGTGACATCTTGCCCTCTGCTCTCTCTTCGCTTCTTGGGTCATGAAATCACGACATGTCACGATATCGCGACAGCTTTGCCTTCTGCTCTCACTCACTACTTCGGGTCACAAAATCGTGACATGTCGCGATATCGTGACAGCTTTGCCTTCTGCTCTCGCTCTCTACTTCGGGTCACGAAATCATGATAGTTTCCTTCCTTGCCTCCTTTCTACTTCTTTGGTCATGATTTCGTGACATGTCACGAAATCACGACATTTTCTCCTTCGTTCCTTCCGATTTTCTTTCGATCGTGATTTTGTGACATGTCTCGAAATCGCGACATTTTCTCCTCTGGCCCTTCCTGCTTACTTTCGATCATGATTTTGCGACATGTCGTGAAATCGTGACATTTTCTCCTCTAGCCCTTCCTACTTTCTTTTGGTTGCAATTTCGTGACATGTCACGAAATCGTGAAATTTTCTCCTCTGGCCCTTCCTGCTTGCTTTCGATCGTGAAATCATGACACGTCACGATTTCATGACATTTTTCTTCGGACGCCCTCTCTCTCCTGATTTGGTCATGATTTCGTGACATGTCGCAAAATCGTGACAATTTCTGTGGATGCCTTCTTTCTCCTACTTCGGTCGTGATTTCGTGACATGTCACGAAATCATGACATTTTTCACTCCTGTGCCTTGCTTCGTCCTTTTGTTGTGATAATGCGACATGTCGCGATATCGCGACACTTTTCCTCCCTTGCGCCTTCTTTCGTCTTCTGGTCGCGATTTCGCGACATGTCGCAAAATCGTGATATTTTTTCTCCATGCCTTCTCTCTCCTTCTTGAGCCGTGAAAATGTGACATGTCACAATATCGTGACACTTTTCTCTGTCGTGATATCGCAACATCGAGGCAAACACTTAGAAATTTTTTTGTTGATGCAAGATTGCTCTGCTGCCACCGGATGCTCCTGCATCAGGAAGAAACTCAATTACACAATGATCATCCAAAATGAATTACCATACACAACAAGATTGTACACTATAATCCACAACATCTTTTATTCTCATTAATTATTATCAAATCAGTTACAATGTGGAAAAATTTCTCATAGTAATTGTAGTAACTCAGAAATATGTCTATCTCTCTACTCTAGTAATTAATAACCTGTAAACTAGTATCCAGACCTACAAATTCAAAAATGGGGCCTTATATAACATTGCCTAGGTCATTCCAAAGTAGTTTCTAAGACAATCCATTATTCACAACTACCCATATACAATTGAATACATTATTTTGGTATTTTCCTAAGTTTACACCTTAGGTTAGCAAATCCATGCGAAATTTCATCCCGAAATTACATTTCCTTTGCCTCTGAGTGAATTTCGGTGTGCCCTGTACGATTTTCCACTGCTCTATATGGTTTTCCACTTTATTTGTATGATCCCCTATACAATTTTCTCCCACTGTATGATTTCACAAAACTTGAGCAAATCATCCCAAAATTGTCAAAATTTAGCAAATCACATTTTCTTCTTTTGGGAGGTGGATTTTCTGCCTACATACCAAAGTCATATCTTGTGTTGCTAGTATCTAATCCAATAGTTCCTACAACAACTCAATCCTCCTTGCCATAGACTCCATGTCCTACTAGGATGCCTCCTCAATATATTATTGATTCTTGCCTCAACATCATGAGTTGTAGATAATGGAAGCAAAACCAAGCATGATATGGTATCAATCCATCCATTGGCCTATGTCACAATTTTTCCTGTGCCATATGGACATGATGGTGATACAACCTACTTAGTATTGGCCTCCTTTACTATTTCCTTATCATCTGTGTATCTCAAGTAGGATAGATCTAATGGTACCACTAAAGGTACCCTAGGGTAACCCTTGCATCATCCAAATAAAATTAAATAATGGGAGGATTATTTGCATCCTTCTCAACAAATCCCTTGAGATCAATAATATCATTGAATCCCATATACCTATCTTGAGTCACCCATGGAAACCACTAATTTTATTGTACAAGAATCCATGAACAATGCCAGACTATCTTTGAACCCTATCTAGATGATAGAGTTCAAAATCTCCTCATGGTCCCCACAACCATCTAAATCTTCTGAACCTAGCTAACTCAAAGTCATATTTTTCCCATATTTCATGATCCCTATAGGGGTGCCATAATATATAATTAGGTTAGAGGTCATCAATCACATTTTGAGATGACATCATCACCCCCTGAATGATCTCCTACCTATCTCATAGGATTGATCCCACCTAAAAATTGTAGGTACATGTGAATATATTAGAATCATGGGTAACCCAATAGGTCATTTAATAGCTATATGATCCCATTCCTAGATCTGTAGTAGTGGAAAAAAATGAGACTATTCCCCTTCTTATAGGTCATAATGTGGAGATTTTTGTAGGGCCTATATAGTTTGAAATGTCCCTAGGTGAACTGCACACAATCATCCTTCATTTGGGTGATGATCTCAAATATCCCGTAGTGCAACAACCTCTTGTTGGTATCTCTAACCAGTAAGCCTGACACAATAGCACATAGCAACATTGTTAATTGATACAATAAACTTACCTAGAACATGACATTAATTTCAACGGTACAGTGCCTCAATTGAAAATTACACCCATGAGTCAATTTTGAGATAGCACAGTCCTAGTTATGGTATATTCATATGTCAACACCTTATATAGACACTCATATGATCCTCTAGACATCCTCCAAGGTAACTATCATCTCTCTCATTAGCAACAAAAATATGCTACACTCTAAATTCCATCACTCTGCCAATGTAGTTAAAAGAGTGGGATCGATCTCAATGGTGGATAGAGTTGCTAAATGCACTAGACCCACCACATCTAGTACACCATGATTCATTGGTGTCATGGTAGCAACTATATATTATAGAGTGTGAGAGAATCAATAGCTACACACTAGCACATCCAATACCTATAAGCAAGTAATAATAACAATGCAAAAATTAAAATTAGTCACACTTTTAAATAAAAATATTTTATTTTTTGGCAAATACACCAACTAAGAGTGAATATGCCAAAAAAATGAAAATTTTTTAATCCAAGAAATTTGTGAATACACCACCTTTCACGTATATTCAAGTCAATGTATTCATGCTTGTGGAACAAATATGCTAATCACGATATCACAACATTAAAAAGACAAAAAGTGCAAAAAGTAGTGAAAAAAAAATCTCATACCTCCAGTAGGGTCCCACTTGGGCCTACTCCTCCTTTTATGTCTTCCAACCAATAGATTGGGCATCTCTATTACTCCATTCTACAAACCTTGGTTTTTTCTCTAGAGATATTTTTCTCTCATGTGCACTGTAAAAATAACATGTACCCATAGCCTTTTACCCTATTTTATCCCAAATTTTGTAAAGCTTATCTTCCACTAATGTCTCATCCAGCCTATTCGAGTTTCTTAATGATTACATTTATCTCTTAAATACTTTTGGGGGCACCCAAGCTAGGTGCAATAACTAGTTTAAATCCCTATGTCAACTAAAATAAGAAAATTACCCACTAAAATATTAGATTTTTTTTGCTTACATTAAAAGTAATATTCCAATACATTTTTCCCCATATTGATTAATTGAAACCTAGTCATCACGATTTTCTTAAAAATGTAGGCATTTATAACATTTTTTGTTCATTTATTAAAATTTAAATTGCGTCAAAAAGGAGGTAAATGTAGATACCTAAAATTAGAACACTTACTTTACACCAATCTTCAACTCAAACTATCAAAATGATCGATTTAATCACAACAATCAACCCAACCCTAAGAAATGTAAACAAAACCTAGTAGTGGTGAATCTACTGACTCAAAGTGAATTTACCCTAAAGCAAATCCATGTTTAGCTTGTTGTATTCATGAAAATTTTAAATTTCCTCTTCCCTCACTAGATCTATCTCCTAATGACTAGAAGCATGAATAAACCTAATCATGAATACAACCAATGTCATATTTATTTAGGATATATATTTACACCCAAAATTTGAAACATTAAATAGAACCTACAAAGGTCTGTCAGATCATAAATATCACTTGACTTACCACCTAAAAGTATATAGGATCATGAAAAAGTGAAGGATGGGGATAGATCCCCTTCCACTTTCCAACTTACTTTAAGTAGTCTCAATCAAAAAGTAGTCACTTCTAATCAAGCCAACAAGTCATCCCACTAGTCAGTCCAACCAATCAAGTTGGCCTACATGCCAACATCTTGCATCTCCTATTTGGAAAACTCTAGGAGGGCGAGTTTCTATAAATTTTCCCCTTGGAGGAGCATTTCATAACAACTCTCTCACACAACAAAGTTCTACCAAAATCACAAGAAAACCAAACAAGTAACAAAGTACTGCTAAAATTCCTTTATGAAGTCACCAATAATTTCATTCTAAAGCAAGGAAATGAGGCATTTTGTGCTTGAAATATTGGTGATAACCTTCTATCATGCATTTGGTTTTTATTATCAGTTATCATTAGTATTTTTACTTTCATGACTTAAAATCATAGCACAAACTCTTATATTCCATATTTAAAAAAATTAACCATTTTTTTTATTAAAAGTATCTTGTTTCAACCTATAAGTATCTTGGGAAGCTCTTGTAGAATAATAATATCCACCAAAATATTTTTTGCCTTAGTAGGGAACTGTTAATTTGTAAGTCTATCTAATGGAAAGGTTGTGCATCCCACAAACCTTGACCAACATTGAATGACCTAGAATCTATGAAGCTTCACTGGTCAATCTTCGAAGGAGACCAGTTCCTTTGAAGTTCAAGATAACTATTCCTAAAGTGTGAGGGAAAGGGTGCTAAAAGAAGAAACATGAGTTAAAGATTTAAATTATATTGGTGTAGATTAAGACACATCAAGACACATACGTAATAGAATATTATGCAAATAAATAGTGAACTACCTAACAGACTAGCTAGTTTTACTATCAACCACATAACACTTAATTTCAATACAATGTATCTTATCATACTATGAATTCTAGAACAAGTGAATGAGTATAAGCATAAATCTATAAATCATAGTAAACACTATTAGCATTCAATAGACTAAAATTAGAAATAAGTAGCCATCCATACATACATGTTCTACAAATGAATTGAACCAGAGGCCAAACAACAATCTCTTTGTATTAAGATGCAAATATTTCATTCTTACATATGAATTGTAAAAGCCTAAGAGCTGATCATTTTCATTCTACATCTTAGAATTTAAGTCATTTACAATGTATTCTATTAGTGATGCATCATTTATTAGAAATGAATTGTTGTTATGTGAGAAGATTTGTAAGCTTGTTGAACTCCTTGTAGGTATGTTTGCTCTAACTACCCAATCATGGCTTGCTGACATAGCCAAGATCTATGTCATCTTAAGTCATGTTGACCCTATTGTTTGCATTTGGTTTGTTACTTTTTTTGAACTTTTTTATTAGTTGAGCCACCTTGTCACTTGCATGTCGACCCTGAGAATAACCATATTGTTGAGATATTATGATAGGTGATCTTGTCAAATAGGCATCATAAGATGATGATAGTCCTTGTATAGGTAGGTTCATGTCAGATTCTAATATTGAATTGTCTTTTCTCATTCATAGTAGTCGAATACTTATTGAGGTTGCTACCAAATTTATACACAGTTATCTCAGGGTTTAGGAGATTCATTATCCTAATAAGCTTTGACCTAGTATAGTAACTCTGACATATTCTACATTTAACCAAATTTACCACCCATTTTAGCAATGGGATGGGGATCTTGTACCTTGATTGGATCTTATCGAGTATAAATCATCCAATAGCTCCAACACTTAGCCAAATTAGTATTCTTGAAATTCTTGTAGTGCGATGGACAATGGGTACTATGTTGGACCCCAATTGAATGTACACCTTTCGATGTAATCAATACGTAGCCAAATTTATTTCTAGGGTTGCAATGGACTTTTAGTACCCTAAAAGGCTTCGATCAGGTGTAAATATTTTGGCATTAACCATTCTCTTCATTTTTTTACCTATTTTCGATGTGATGGAAAATTGGTACCATACTAGGATTTGATTGGATGCAGTTGTTTCGATGTCTTTGATAGTTAGCCAAATATGCAATATTACAACCTTCAGCAGTGGGGTAGGTATTTGGTACCTGTTGATAAGCAACACACCCCCACTGAAAAATGAGATTCCATCCTTAGAAAATTCTGAACTTTCATTTTTTTGCAGCAGGGACCCTCTTGATCTTTTCAGGTTTTAAATCCAAATTTGCTTGCCTCCTTTTTAAAGTTGTGCTTTTTCTTGCATTCTAGCTGTGTTATCCAAGAATTGACTTTTTACATGCTAGAATCATTCATGCACAAGCAAAATATTGCACCGGTACCGAGAAAATCCAGAAAACAGTTGCATAAATTCACTGAAAAATCAAACTTTCCATTTTTGGTAGTGTCGCGATATCGCGACACTTCCATTTTCGGAAATGTCGCGATATCGCGACAGGTAAGTCAAAATGCAGTTAAGTGCCAGAAAGGTCGCGATTTCGCGACATGTCGCGAAATCGCGATAGATTTTTGGAGGGAGAAGCAAGCTGTACGGAGGGCACGATTTTGCGACAAATTTATTGCCTTTACGATATCGCGACATGTCGTATTTTCGCGGTAGGAGAGAGAAAGTGGGCTGCAGGATGAAAAATCGGCTAAGTCAGAAACATGTTCCAAAATCACGGTCAACGCGGTCAACGCATGCAGGTAAGGAACTGTCGCGATATCGCGACGTGTTCTAGAATCGCGGCTGAAAATCGGGATGGCTGTACAGAGGCCAGGAGGGTCGCGATTTCGCTACACGTCGCGAAATCGCGACATGTCGTGTTTTCACGGCCGACGAGGGAGGAAGTTGCCGATGCTCTGGCAGGGTCACGATTTTGCGACATGTCGCGAAATCGCGACATGTCGCAGAATCGCGGCAGGAGAGAGAAAGTCATAGTTGACCTGAAAGTGCATTCCGGTGGGAAACATAAGGCTTCCTGGGGTAGCGACACGTGTCAAAGCGTGAATGAGACAAACAGAGGCCGACATGCAAGCTTATTTTGCGGATTTAATCTGTTTTTAATGTTTTAAGCTTCTGATTTAATTAAAATGCTAATCTAATGCATCTTTTTGTCTTTCATGCAGGATTCCACCTGGCACTTACGGGACAACCGGGAAAGACCATAAAGGCGAAGATAAAGTGCGGATTTAGTCAAGGACCGCCATGCTAGGAGAGAAGCTGCCGGTGAGAGCATTCAACGACAAATTTATTGCAGACTTGATAGCATGAATACCATTTCAACTTCGGGATGGATTTGTGGAGATCGAATTGATGGAGAAGTGGTGACTCATCCGGCTCACCAGCAGAATTAATGAAAGCATTTATTTGCAGATGTGAATGAATGCAAGTTGCATTTTATTTTATCTTCTCCATTTATGGCAGTCGATCGTACTGCATTTGCCGAAGGGTTAAGTTCTATCCGGACTTTGATTTTTAAATGGATTTTTATTGTAAAACCCGGGGCCTAGGGTTTAAGTGCGATAAGATTTAGGGTTTGAGCAAGATATTTTGGAAAAGATCGGGGTCCGTCCCGAGTCTATAAATACAAATTCTAAATGTAATCGCGAGGAGGCGGAGACTTAGAAATAAAGGCTTATAAGCAATTTCTTGCAAATTTTGTGAAATCCTTTGTTTCGGACTTGGAGTTGATGTGCTTTAGCTTTTATGTGATAGCATGGCCAGGAGCCTAATCTTTTGCAGAGTGTGATAAGTGTATTTTCTTTTGTTATCCGTTCCATTTAAAGTTTGTTAGATATATCCTGTAAATCTGCCATTGTCAAGATTAAATATCTTGTTAGGCTTCAGTTGTTCTATTGTCTGCTAGGGGAAATTACAGATTTGAGGTTAAGTTTGTTCTAATTGCTCTGTCTTCACTGTGCGAGCTAGGTTGCCGGTGAAAGATACCAGTTTTAATCAGCTGCCCTTGGATTTATAATTTTCTGCTAGATCTGTTTCACTCTGCCTTGTGCTCTTAGTTGAAAGTGATCTTAGACTGACTGGACACTTTCTTCTTTGATTTGTTCTGTTGTGAAGCTGATAGCATAGATAAGATTGACAGTTTGGGTTTACAATTGATGTTTGATAAACTTCTCTTTCTGCCTTACCCTACCCTCTCTTTGCTTTCCGTGAATGATCCATTTTTATTTTCTTTGTTTGCCTTTTATTTAAATCTATCGACCCATGAGAGCTAGATCAAAGAATTCAAGTCAAATCTGATTGTCAACAACTTTTGCAACTATCGAACAAGTTCAGGAACCCCCGTAAGGTAACAGAGCAGATCCATATTGAAATCTATTCCGAAGTGGAAAAGAGTGAATTGCCATTCGACCCAACTCAGTAACTCGCACCTTGGATAACCAGACCGGATCCTAAAGATGAGTGGGATCAGTCCCGTGGGTGTCTCCGGAGCTTTCCTTGCCTTCATCCTTTTTCCCGGGGTGTGCATGAAAGCCGGACCAACAGTACCCTAATAGGATTTGATCAAGTGTAAATATTTCAATACCCCTGGTGGAGAAGTGATCTTGCATAATACAGAAAAACCAGAGAAGCAAGAAAGAAACCAGAAAAACAAGAGCCCAAGATTTTGTATTCAATACTTTGGAAGAATTTACAAGGATATACAACATAACAGCCATTTGCCAACCCCCTATCTCATTACAATCCATGGGTTTTTATCGAGGTCCCGATCCTCTGTGCTTTCCCCCACTTTCCACGATCTACAATCGCCACTTGGAGCAACTTTCCCAATTTGCATTGATCAGACTCGAGTTGAGGTGCGCGACTGGCTGCCATACCTCAACAAAATCTTCTTCTCGATCTACTGCTTACTGTTTGTTGCTGTAAATGCTTCTCCATATCTCATGTGAGAGTGGCCAACATGCCCGTTGAAATCCTTCTTTGAAACTGTTGTTTCACTGCTTTTGACTTGCCGTGCACTAAGGGACGTCTTTATGAAACTGGAAGTGTGTGTCTTTCTGTTTGGTCGCAATATCATGACCATTTTCCTTTGGCACCTTCTCTCTCCATTTTGGCCATGATATCACGACATGTCACGATATTGTGTCGTTTTTCCCATCGGCCTCTGTTCTCCTATTCTGGTCGCGAAATCGTGACATGTCATGATTTCGTGACCATTGCTTCCCCGCGCCTTGGTTCTACTGCAGTGGCCGCGATTTAGTGACCTTTGTGTCCCTCGGCCTCGCCTTCTCTGTTTGGGTCACGATTTTGTGACCCCTTTGGATTTCGACTTTTCTTTCTCTGAATTGGGTCACGATTTCGTGACCGCTTTGGCTCCCGACTTAGCTTCTCCGACTTGGGTTGCGATTTCACGACATGTGAAATCGTGACATGTCACGATTTCGTGACCCTTTGGCTCCTGACTTAGCTTTCTCCTACTTGGGTCATGATTTCACGACATGTCGCAAAATCATGACCCAAGTAGGAGAAAGCTAAGTCGGGAGCCAAAGGGTCACGAAATCATGACAAATCATGACATGTCACGATTTCGTGACCCTTTGGCTCTCGACTTAGCTTTCTCCTACTTGGGTCATGATTTTGTGACATGTCGCAAAATCATGACATGTCACGATTTCACGACCCTGTGAAGCACTTGAAAAAAAAAAAAACAACAGCAAAAATAACTTTGTTACTTAGAAAGAAATAACAACAAAAGTTTTGTTGATGCTCGATTGCTTTGTTGTCCTCGGATGCTCCTGCATCAGACACCCGAGGTGGATTGAGAAGTGATCCTCACTTCTGATCTTTGGGAGGAAGACCCAGGCGGTCAACCTCTATTTTTGACAACCAAGTTGCATCTTCTACAGGTCTGCCCTTCCACTTGATTAAATACTCAGAATACTGCTTGTTCCTTGTGCTTCTGCCTTCACGAGTATCTAATATTTCTTCTATCTCTTCTTTGTTTGGGCTAGATGCTGGAATGTTCCACAATTCTGTGCTTGGTGCCTCTGTACTATCTCCTTCATGGTATTCTACTAAATAAGATATGTTAAAAATAGGTGAAATGTCAAGTCCACTTGGAAATTCCACTTCATATGCATTGCCTGAATCCAATTTTTGCAGTATTCTGCATGGCCCAAACTTCTTTATTTTCAACTTGTTATAAGTTTTGGCTAGGAATATTTCTTTTCTGAGATGCACCATGACTTCATCTCCCACTTTGAACTCCTTGAACCGCTTATTTTGGTCCGCTCTTGCTTTATATTGAGTATTCATTCTTGTAATATGTTTCTTCACTTCTTCATGCAGGCTTTTCATCTGTTTTGCAAATTCCTCTGCCTTCGCACTGCACTTTTCTCCTTTATCCAATTTCCTCAGCTCAAAAACATTTCTTGGACTATTTCCATATATTATTTGGAATGGAGATTTATTTGTACTCTTGTTGACAGAATTGTTGTATGCAAATTCTTCCTGTGGCAAAACCAAATCCCATCCCTTGGGTTTATCTGCTATCAAGCATCTTAGAAAATTTTCCAGACTTCTATTTACCACCTCTGTCTGTCCATCAGTTTGCGGGTGGTATGCAGAACTGAACTTCAGATCTATCTTCAGCTTCTTCCACAATGTTCTCCAGAAATACCCAACAAATTTAGTATCTCTGTCAGAAACTACGCTTCTTGGTAGGCCGTGCAGTCTTACTACTTCCTTGAAAAATAACCCTACAATGTGAACTGCATCACTTGTTTTCTGGCAGGGAATGAAGTGTGCCATCTTGGAGAACCTGTCAACTACCACAAACATAGAGTCATTTCCCCTCTGGGTTCTTGGCAATCCAAGAATAAAATCCATGCTTATGTCCTCCCATGGCCTCTCAGGTATAGGTAACGGCTGGTATAATCCTATGTTTTGCCTTACGCATTTTGCCATCTGGCATATTCTGCAACTTTGCACAAACTTTTTCACATCTTGCTAAAGTTGCAGCCAGTAGTAATTTTCATTTACCAGGGCAATGGTCTTATCCCGACCAAAATGCCCAGCCAGTCCTCCGCTGTGCTTTTCCTTGATTAAGTTCTGTCGCATGGAACTCCTTGGAATGCATAATTTAATTCCTTTGAACAACATTCCATCTTGGATTAGGAAATCCAACCATTTTGTCCTGTCCATAGTAATAGGTGCCAAGCAAGCCGTCCAGGCTGCTGCAAAATCAGGATCTTCAGGATAAAGACCCTTTAGCTCTTCGAATCCAACTACTTCCACTGTCATTTCAATCAGCAGATTCTGCATTCTGCTTAAAGCATCTACAACTCTATTTGATTTCCCACTCCTGTGCTTTAATACAAAGGTATAGCTTTGGAGAAACTCAACCCATTTCATGTGCCACTGATTCAGTTTTGTCTGGCTATTGATGTACTGCAATGCCTGATGGTCGGTAAATAGAACAAAATATTTTGGCAACAAATAATGCCTCCACTTCTTCAGATCTTGAACTATGGCATAAAATTCCTAGTCATAAACTAAATACTTTTTTTGAGCATCATTGAGCTTTTCACTGAAATAAGCTACAGGTCTGCCTTCTTGGCTCAGTACAGCCCCTATTGCACTGCCACTGGCATCACAGTCTACCTGAAATACTTTGTTAAAGTTTGGAAGTGCCAAAATAGGTTGTTCTGTGACCTTTTTCTTTAATGCATCGAAGCTCCTTTCAGCACCTAAGGTCCACTTGAACTCTTTCTTATCCCCTCTCATTATTTCTGTGAGGGGTGCACAAATGCTGCTGAAGTTTCTTATAAACTTCCTATAAAAGCTGGATAGACCATGAAATGATCTTACCTCTGTTATGCTTCTTGGGGTAGGACATTCTATGATAGCCCTCACCTTCTCTGGGTCCATTTTCAGACCTTCTTCTGAGATTACAAATCCCAGGTATACTAACTCTTTCTTGAAAAAATTACACTTTTTTAGATTTATTAATAACTGCTCCTCCCTCAGCTTTTGAAAAACCCTCCTGGTATGCATCAGGTGTTCCTCCAGGGTTCTGCTGAATATTAATATATCATCTAAATAAACAATGACAAACTTCCCCAGAAACTCTTTCAGTACCTCATTCATCAGTCGCATGAAGGTACTTGGTGCATTGGACAGCCCAAATGGCATGACCAACCACTCATACAGGCCCTCTCTTGTCTTGAAGGCTGTCTTCCACTCATCTCCTTCTCAGATACGGATCTGATGATAACCACTTTTCAGTTCAATATTCGTGAAGTACTCAGCTCCACTCAAATAGTCCATGATATCATCCATTCTTGGCAATGGAAATATGTATTTTATTGTTATCTTGTTGATGGCTCGAGAGTCTGTGCACATTCTCCACTCTCCATCCTTCTTGGGTGCTAGTACTGTAGGTACTGCACACGGGCTAAGACTCTCCCTAATCAACCCTTTCTCCAGCAACTCCTGGACCTGCCTATTTAGTTCTTCAGTTTCTACAGGTGTCATTCTATGTGCAGCCTTATTTGGCAAGCTTGACCCTGGCACCAAATCAATATGGTGACTAATTTTTCTTACTAGGGGTAAACCCTCAGGCACATTATCAGATATGATGTTTGGAAATTCCTTTAACACCTCTTGGACTTCTGCTGGTGCATCTTTGCATTCTGCATTCCTGACTCTAGGGACTAATGCATAACACATATGCTCATGCTTCAAATCATCTAAAAACTTTCTTCCATCAACCAAGCAAATTCTTGCACTGCCACATACCTTTTCTTCCACCTCCTTCAGGGGCTTCAACTTATGACGCATTCCATTCTTGGTCACATAATAGGTGTTGGCTCGGCCATCATGAACCGCACACCTGTCAAACTGCCACGACCTTCCCATCAGCAAATGGCATGCATCCATGGGTAGAATGTCGCATAGAACCTCATCACGATAATTTCCAATACTAAACTTTACCAAGCACTGTTCATTGACCAAAACTTTGTGGTCTTTCTGCAACCACGTGATCCGATATGGATGCGGGTGTTTCTTTCTCTCCAGTTGTAGCTTTGTAACCATTCCCTCTGAAACTAGGTTATTTGTGCTACCGTTGTCAATGATAATGTTGCAAATCTTACCAGCGCACTTGCACCTTGTGCAAAATAAACTTTTCCTCTGATCTATAGCTCCCTCTTCATTCAGCAGGACTCTCCTTGCAATCATTACTTCTCCTCTCTCAGCTTCTTTTGAATGCTCAGACCCAGCATCTTCATCCACGACTACTACTCTGGCATTTCCTTTCGACCTACAATTATTTATTTCTCGTTGATGTGGTACTCATACTGGTGATGTCCCTCTTCACCACACTGGAAGCAAGTCCCTCGAAATCTCCCTCTTCCTTGAATTTGTCCAGTTCGGCCTCTTCCCCCTCGGTAACCATTATTCTGATTACGGGGGCGGTCTGCATTTTCCCTCCTTTGTTCTTGATTGCTGCTACTTTCTCCATTTTTTTGAGATTCTTCATTTCTTCTTCCACTGTTCCTTTCGTCGGTCCTTCCGCCTCGACCTCTTCCTCTTTGCTTGTTTTCAAACCTCCTATTGAGCTTCTCTTCAACCTTTAAAGAAAATTGGTAGGAATCCTCTATGGTGGTCATCTGGACTAGACTTAGTTCCTCCTGAATGCTGGCTCGTAACCCATTAATGTAATGGGATACCTTCTCCTTGGCCTCTAAGTGGCCTGTTCTAATCATTATTTTATGAAACTCTTCTGTGTATTATTTCACAGAATTGCTTGATTGCCTCAATCCTTGCATTTTCTTTAGCAGATCCAGCTCATAATCACTAGGAATGAACTACCTCTTTAGATTTTCTGCCACCCTTTCCCACTTTGTTATTCTTTCCTTTCCTCTATTATTTCGCTCCAGCTGCACTCCCTTCCACCAAATGCTGGCATGACCCTTCAGTTTGGTCTTTGCAAATTTGACCCTATCAGGATCCTCAACGTCTTCGTACTCGAAGTACTCTTCTAGGTCGTTGATCCAGTCGATCAATTCTTCTGGATCAAGGTTCCCAAAATATGTGGAAACCTCCATTTTCAACCTCTTCCCAATCTGGGATATGGCCTTGTAAATTTTGGCCTGAGTAGGATCTACTACTTCTTCTTCTTCCTCAGGTTGGTCTTCTTCTTCATCATCTTCCTCTTCACTACCTTCATCTCTTCTTGGCTCAAATCTTCTGTGCATTTCTTCTTGCAGAGCTTGCATTTGCTGTTGCAAAGCTCGAACATATTCTGTTGCTGCCATGCCTCTCCCACCAATAGGATTTCTCCTTGGAGGCATTATGTTCACCCAATCTCAAGCCCTCTCATAGGTCCTGGTACAACTACCTCTCCTTCGGCGATCTGCTGTATGCTTAGGAACTACTGGCTCTGATACCACTTGGTGGAGAAGTGATCTTGCATAATACAGAAAAACCAGAGAAGCAAGAAAGAAACTAGAAAAACAAGAGCCCAATATTTTGTATTCAATACTTTGGAAGAATTTACAAGGATATACAGCATAACAGTTGTTTGCCAACCCCCTATCTCATTACAATCCATGGGTTTTTATCGAGGTCCCGATCCTCTTTGCTTTCCCCCACTTTCCACGATCTACAATCGCCACTTGGAGCAACTTTCCCAATTTGCATTGATCAAACTCGAGTTGAGGTGTGCGACTAGCTGCCATACCTCAACGAAATCTTCTTCTCGATCTGCTGCTTACTGTTTGTTGCTGTAAATGCATCTCCAGATCTCATGCGAGAGTGGCCAACATGCCCATTGAAATCCTTCTTTGAAACTATTGTTTCACTGCCTCTGACTTTCCATGCACTAAGGGACATCTATGAAACTGGAAGTGCATGTCTTTCTGTTTGGTCGTGATATCGCGACATGTCACGATATCGCGACCATTTTCCTTTGGCACCTTCTCTCTCCATTTTGGCTGCGATATCGCGACATGTTGCGATATCGCACCGTTTTTCCCATCGGCCTCTGTTCTCCCATTTTGATCGCAAAATCGTGACATGTCACGATTTCGCGACCATTGCTTCCCTACGCCTTGGTTCTGCTGTAGTGGTCACGATTTCGTGACATGTCACGAAATCACAACATGTCATGATTTCACGAAGATTTCGTGACACCTTTGGCTTTCGACTTTGCTTTCTCCGACTTGGGTCGCGATTTTGCAACCCCTTTGGCTCCCGACTTAGCTTCTCTGACTTGGGTCACGATTTCGCGACATGTCGCGAAATCGTGACATATCGCGATTTCGTGACCCTTTGGCTCCCGAATTAGCTTTCTTTGACTTGGATCGTGATTTCGCGACATGTCGCGATTTCGTGACCTTGTGAAGCACTTGAAAAAAAGAAAAACAACAACAAAAATAACTTTGTTACTTAGAAAGAAATAACAACAAAAGTTTGGTTGATGCTCGATTGCTTTGCTATCCTCGGATGCTCCTACATCAACCCCCTAGACTTAACCATTCTCTTTATTCTATTTTTACCTATTTCTAACATCATGATGAACAATTGGTACCATGATGGGCTCCAACCAGGTAAAAATATTCTAATGGCTCTAGCACTTAGCCAAATTTGCATTCTTAAAATTTCTATAGTGCAACGAACAATGGGTACTATATTGGGTCCTCGCTAAATGCACACCTTTTGGCACTGCCAATACTTAGACAAATTTGTTACCAGGACTACAATGGAATTTTAGCACCCTGATGGCCTCCGACCAGGTGCAAATTTTCTAACGCATCCTATATGTGGCCATTTTATTAAGGTTGTCATTTTTCAATCCATAGTATCTGATTTTTTTATTTTTGCTAAATCATTCATATTTACACTTTCTTTTTAAAGTGCATGTGTGTGTTTATTTGAAAATACACATATTATTGGTAATTCATAGGGAATTTTCATCTCTAAAAAGAGAACTCAGACTAACTATTTATATACTGCAAACACATAATATTAACAAAAAATATGGCTAATAAAGGAGACAAATGACTGAAGCTTCTAAAAATATAATATACTTAAATTAAAAAACTAGAAAGAAAAGAGAAAATAAAATTATGATGACTAAATGGATAGCGAATTTTATCTTAAAATTTACAAGTGATTGGTGATAGTGGGATGGAAATGATGAAACCAAAAAAATGCATGGGGATACCTAAAGAATGGGAAATTTCTAGAAAACCCAAGCTAAAACCTAAAGGATAGAATATGAAACTAAAACTAATGGTGTAAGCATGGATTGAAGCAAAAAAAGAGAAGCAAAAAATAAAAATGGAAATACCTAAAACATGAGGCATATCCATAAATATGGAACCCCATGAGTAGATATGGTTGTAACTGAAGACTATTTTAGGCCCAAGTGGGGTACCTTAGGAAATCACCTTCTTTCACTTGATGTACTCCCTATCTTTTATTATTTTCTTGACCTGGTCTAGTAAGAAATCCTTCATTACATCATTTACAAGCTTTCAATTCTCTCTACTTTTTCTCATCCCGTTGACTGTCAATGCTAGAGGATGTTATCTAAGTATGGCCTAAAATAGGTGTATACCCTAAGATAATTTGTGTGAATTGTCAGATCATCGCTATTAATAATCTAGGCAGATCCTACAAATACCATTGATCTAGTATAGAGTAGTACGTGATTTGATGTACATCTGATCTTCAGTATTGATGATATGATGGAAATTACTATTGCTACTCCCTTGTTTGTTGTGCTAAGTACGTATATAGCTACCTTTCAATCCTATTTTAAGTTTTTCCATTGAGTTTTAGAGTCATTATTTCTAAAAATATATTATGATACAACTATACAAACAAAAAATAATATAATACAAGAAGGTACTATTCTCATAATTACCTAATCACCCTTTTATGATGGATGTTGTTGTGATTCTCCTTTTTGTGGAGGATCCCTTTGTGCGGCTACTTATGATGATTACCCATGTTGTGAAACAACCTTAGAGTTGTTGATACATATTTTTCCAGATTTTCAAAGGGGGGTATGGATTCCTCTGAGTTCAAAGATAACTCTCCTTAGACTACCAATATTTTCATAAGAAGGGTCACTATACTTCTCGACCAAGTATTGTGTTTTTTCTAGGATCTAAGAAAGCTTGTAGAATAGTGAGAATACCTTCTCCACCTCTCATGGTTTTGACAACGAGTCAATCTCACTTTCATCCTTTATTTGATCATCAAAAAATTGGGTGTTTCCTTCTTTTTGATGCCAAATCAAGTTATCATCCCAGAAGCTTAGTGCATCGAAGGCCTTCAGATCATTTGTAATAGTGCTCATTTCATTAGCCTCTTTTTTTATTATGGAAAATATTTCTTATCCCATATTAATGAGCTCATTTTCTTGATAGATCTAGTGGGCCATAAGTCTCCAGTCCTCTATATCTTTGTTAGGCTATTTTTTCAAGGTAAATAAATTTTTAGGATATCTTAAAAATTTTCTCAAATTTTGTGCTTCTTGAAACTTGGATATTAGAACCTTTTATACCCTTTATATATCCTTTCTAACCTCTTTAGAAACAATAATTTTTTTTTAAAATATTTGTATAGAAAGGGAGGAAGGTTGGCAGAATTGTTCCTCTTATCTTTCCCCAATAGTAGCCCCAAACCTATTTGAGCCAATATTTGGAGATTGATGAGTTGGGTGGCTTATCCTTTTCCTACTACAACTCACTTATGGTTATGGATAAGGCTTCCTATTGTTGTTTCAATTTGTCCTTCAACTTAGTCAGTGTTGAACTTTGCTACTCTCTCTCTTCTTGTACCTTTTGTAGCTCAACCTCCAAATGTTTGATTTATTCATATTATAGCTGCAACTAATTTTCAAATGGGGTATTATCAATGATGTATTTTATCTTAATGATTTCATTATTCAGTGCATTATTATATAACCTTTCTTTGGCAAGCTTGACCTCAAGGGTTTTAATTTTCTTTTCAATAACTTCCAAACTTTTATCTATTTTTTAGAGAGTACAAGCAATGTGTTTACCTCTATATGGATGGCCCGGATGGTTTCTATATTTGATATCATGGGGATATAACTTCTATATTATTTCATTTTAAAATATTTTAGTCTCATCTAAGAGGTAAGATTTTTTACTTTCAATTTGGCCACTACCTTAATCCTTTCTTCCCTGATGGTATCTATCATGGCATAGCCCATGGTAATAGCTTCTTCTTCTATTTATTTTAGTTGTTCAATATGATATTCTTTATCCCTCCATTTATATTGATTATATTATGCTAGTTTAATGGTAGATAAAATCATCGATAGTGGCTCTTGAGTAGCAACTAGGAGGATAGCAGTAACCAGGAAGGCTGACAATGAAGTATGAGGATAAAAATTATGGACTATGTAGGGGGAGTATTTACTTGCACACTTTGACTCTTTTGGGTTATGAGTGAAGGAGTGGGAAATGGAGGATGTGTTGGGGAATATTAAAGGGTGTATTGTTGATATAGAGAGATGGACGCAAGTAATGGTGAGGTAGTTAATTGAATAGGTGGTTCTTGTGAGTTGAGAGGTAAAATTAAGGGAGAAGGGTGTTCTTTTGCTATAATCTCAACAATTTCATGAATCATATCTGAAGGCAACTAGAATTTGTGTGGTGGGGAGGCTAGTATTTCAATGGATGAAGGACTTGGGAGAGAGTGAGGTTTAGGAGACATACCTATATCTTGTGCTACCATATTTATCTCCTTTGTCCACATGGTCTCATTTTATTATATTCTATAATCACTTCTTCTTGCTTGCTCAAATTTTTCCTATGTAATTACTACCTCACACCTTTGTGGTTATTGCTACAATTATTATCTCTTTTGTATCCATATTTCTTTTTACTCCTACAACCTTTGTTTCCTAGTAGCCTTATTTGTTTTAAAAATCCCTAGACTTGAGTTATCATTTTTCTTCTTACTCGATTTAGAGCTCTAATCGAAATATTTTGGCTGTACTTCTAAAGGTGCTTCCACTATTTTGGGTGAAACTAATCTTCTGATATGGACCATGGGTGGATTTTGAGGCAATAATTCTTCTTCTACCTTGACATCATCCATTGTAGGGGAGGCTACTCTTTGTTTCCAAATTTTTATTTCTAATTCTTATTCTTCCTCATATCTTATGTCTTCAACCATTTGTATCCTTAATACTTTTGAGAAGAGTTATTTTTCATGCTTCTGCTTCGAACTGATATATTCAGCATCAAACTTCTCATTGAAAAATTTATCAGTATTATCATTGGGTTTGACCTTTTTGATAAAATTACGTTCACAATGCATCATCCACCATTCTTAAATTTTGTATTCCTCACAACCCTTACTATCGTTGATTATTTCGATAAGATTCAGATAAAGAAATTGGTCTACATTGCTTTCTGGATCAAACTCCTACTCATACTTGTAATATTTTCTCCACTGTGGTATTTCTTGTATATTCATATAGTCGATTGGTAACACCTTATTCTCAGCCAGGTTCCTAAACTTTTCAAACTTTGGCTACAAAAAATGCTTGAATGAAGATGCTTTAATATTAATTTTTAATATTTTAGTCAAAATACCTTTTAGGTCATAGTGACACATGTGCGGTACTACCAGTAGCTCCAATATAGTGAGCTTGGCCTTTAGGTATTTGTACTATTGAGGCTCCCTTTTGTATATTATGATATATTTTAATTTGGCAAGAAGACTAAATACTTAGTCTTCTTGTCTCCTGGACCAAGGATATGCTCTATTATGTAAACCTACCTATAGTATTCTATTCCAAATATCTAGTTAGTAACATGATATGGTAGTAAGTAGGAAAATTTGGATAAATTGAACAATTTGACAATGGTGCTTTACTCCAAAAAGTACCAATCCCCTTGCCCTCACATTTTTCCCCTTAAAACATCTTTTCCATAGATTTTTTCTAGCATCGATTGTTGCTAGCACTGATCCTAAGAAATACCTATTAAATTCCATATATGGATTACTATCCCTTAGGACATGAGTAGGGTTATGTATAAGGGGTTGGACTCAAAATGTACTTGTAAAAAAATGGTGAATCCTAATAAAAATCAAGGTGAATCCTAAGAAAATCGAATCAATCATATTCACACCAAAATTTGGGATATTTTAAGCCCTAAAAAATAAGGTCATATTTGGGTCCAATTTTAATCCATTAAATCACCTTTTAACATCATAAAAACATGACCATTATATTAGGCTCAAAAAGATATTTCCAATGAGTACAAATATTCCTATGTTTGGATATATATTGTGGTGAATTAAACCTAAACAAAATTGGTCCCAAAACTTTTAGGCAAATGGGCCAACATGAAGGGTCCTCATGTTTGCCAATTTATAATTTTTAAAATCCTAATATTCATCGAATTTGCAAATATTCGCCACTATGCATAAGACATGAGTCCAATATACAACCAGATGAATCAAATTGTTCTCATATATCATTTGCAATCGAATATTTTACTTATTTATGGAAGTCATATAGAAAAGAAAGATCCAAGCCATATAGGATGGGTATGTGAATGCATCACATTTTATATTCTTCAAATACTTCAATTGCTCATGTATGATGTTGGTCAAAATACTCTTAGTCATGAATCCCTCTAGAAATTTTCCTCCTATTTTAATGAGCCATTCTTGAACTGCTTCATTTTTTAGGTATAATCTCTATTTCTCCAATACGACTACCTTCAACCTAATGTCTAGGGTATATTTTACTACAAATATCTCCATTACGAGTTTCCTATTGATAGTGAACAATGGATCATACTTGGAATTACAAATGATAGATGTATTAGGATCATAGAATTTTAATACTGCATGTATGAGCTTTGGATGTGGGTTCACTGGTTCAGGAAAAAATCTACTGAGTCTTGAGTATTAAGTTGCACCAATTGGATGAGTTTCAAAAAATCTATTCTCTTTTCCTCGTAGTCGATTCAAGAGAACTTCAATTTTGATCTAATTGTGAGCATCGGGTCATGAATTCTTTCCAGATTATCAATCAGCTCATTGGTGGACTTCTATACAATGACACTCTTCTTTCCTCTAGCCATTATTTTGACTCTATTCTATTACTAACCATAGATTCTTCTTCAAATATCTAGGGCTCTCTACTACACTTGCACTCATAACTATCATGAAGGGAAGAATATTTAAAAAGGGTGAGTCAATTTATACTATTCGGAGAAGCATTTCACTAGCTTACAAATATTAATACCTTCGTGCGATGGATTATGCATGCCAAGAAATATTTAGCTAGGAAATTGTTGTCCCTTTCAAAAATATAATACATATGCTTGGAAGGAGCATGACCATCTTACAACATTCTACTACAATTTTCAAATTCAAGTTGATAACCAAATTCATTACTTGGAGTGAATTTTTACATAACTGCTTATTGGAGCAAAATCTATCTTTGGTTATATTTACGCCTAAGACTTTGCCAATATTGAAAGACCAGGTCAGAATAGGGTCTACTTGGTTCAATCTCTAGAGGAGGCAGGCTCCCTTGCTTCTTTTAGGAAAAGGGAGAGAGAGGGAAATGCATAGAGAGAGGGAAATATAGCTATGGCTAGAGAGTTAAAACATTATAGATTAATCAAAAGTAAGATCAATTGCCACAACCTTTTGCATGAAAGCATAACAAAACCAAAACATTGAAGCTAAAATCCCTAGTGAATATCTTACTTAAACATAGCTTATCCGTGAAGTAAATTGTAGATATAAATGAATGTTTGTTGCAAAAATCAAGATTAATAATTAATGTAGATTACATTCAACTTAGATTTATATTAGCAATAACCCAGGTGTTGTAGGTGAGTTGGAGAGGAGAGGGCAATCCTCCAAGGAAGGTCCCTTCGAATCTCCACCCTACCAAAAATCTGAATTGGGTACCCAAAATCCAATTGATAATGTTGGTGTGGGCAGGATGGGTGCGACCCCCGGGTGACTTTGACGGTGTAGAACCCCCTATTCGTGGTCTCTTAGACCAAGGCGGCCCCGCAAGGGGGTTTTCACTTTAAAAAAAAAAAAATTATATTAGCAATAGATAACACATACATACTTGATTTGAAACACCAATGAGCCAAGAACCAGAATAGATGATCTTTATTAAGATTTTCACAAGTCTGTATACATATCCTTGTAAACACCTAAGATACAACCATTTTCTTGGGTCACTCATTCTATATATAAGAGTTTTACATAACATAAAAATAAAATTTATTACAATAGTATGCCCATAGGCTCATTCTGGTACAGAAGAAGGTTAAGAAGTGATGGAGCTTCTAATTGAAAGAGGTTGGGATATTCTTGTTGCAACTATATTTCTCTAATATCTTAGATCTCATGTTCCACTTGGCCTTCAAAATGTCATGCCATCATGAATTTTTGCTTCAACTTGCTCACTGGGCCTTCAAAATATCACGCCATCGTGACTTTGGAGTTAGTCTGCTCCATAGCCTTCAAAATGTTGCACTATCATAACTTTCTATCTTAGCTTGGTTCTTGGTATTCAAAATGTCACACCATAATGAATTTTCAACTTATTATGCTCCATAGCCTTCGAAATGTCATGCTATCATGACTTTCTATCTCAACTTGGTCCTTGGTCTTCCAAAATATTGTGCCATCGTGACTTCTAGACTTAGTCTGCTCCATAACCTTCAAAATGTCATGCTATCATGACTTTCTATCTCATCTTGGTCCTTGGTCTTCAAAATATCATGCCATCATGACTTTTGGACTTAGTCTACTCCATAGCCTTCAAAATGTTGCACTATCATGACTTTCTATCTCAGCTTACTCCTCTATATTCAAAGGGTCATGATGTCACAACTTTTCTCTATACTTAGTATCTTGAGGAGATTATCCTTTATTTCCTTGGATGTGGTCATTTTGACCAACATTCTAGGTGCCTCTTGGGATAATTTTATCAGTTGAATGTTAGAACCTAGAGCCTTTATCCATTAGGGAATGGAGTCGAAAAAGAAAATAATAATAAAAAATAAGGGAAATAAGGGGAAATATACCAAGTATATAGAAAAAATAAACAAAAAATTTACTTTGAGGCGGTCATTCTTCTAGAGTACTTCTATCGGAATTGTGGTTTTCTCTTTGATCTAGATGTGGTGCGCTGAGAGATGAGGTCTTATTAGCTTTTATTTACTTCTCCTTTTCTTGCTTGTTCTTTTGTAGAAAAACCTCATTATAGGTAGCGCATGCCTCCTTCTAAGTCTCCTCATTTGTATTAGCCTTTTTTTTAAGGAGATGTATAGGTATTCCAATTATTTAACCTTGTCATATGATAGAGCTTTTTCTTTTAAGCTTAATTCATGTAGACAAGTATTCATCTGGGTGATATCTTGAGCCATAGTGAATATTGAATCTTCTTGAACTAGCTCTTCCCAACTATCAATCTCGGATTCATCCTCCAGGAATTTTTTCCAAGCGCCTTTCAGCTCATCTTATGCTAGGAGTTTTGAATTTTTATCCCAGAAGCTAGGCATGCCATAATTTTCAGCTATACTCACATGTTTGATAATTTCTTTAGCTTCTATCTTCAGCTCATGCATTATCTTTATACCTTTTGTTATCAGCTTGTGTATTTGGAAGAAATTCCTAGAAACCAACTTGGCCTGGGACCAATTTTTATCATGAGATCTATATCATGCTATCGCTTGAGTGCTATCCACTAGGACTTGAATTTTGTTAGTGGTTAATACCCTTGTTGCCATGAGTTTGATTGATGCTTCGAACTCATATTCTATTTGGCCTAGCATATCTTTGATTTTGATGAGGTATGCTAATGTGGGCCTAGCCTTTAGGGTTATTTTGCTGACATTTTTGAGCATCCCCTTATTGGATATTTTGAGTCCCTAAGTCAAAGTTGTCATTGATATCACCAGATGAAGTCATCATTAATGTCAAGGACTTCATCAAGAAACAAAGTTGTCAAGGTTGTCATTTTATATAGAGGAAGAAGGCCAAAGGTAAAGAGAATCAGTGCAGAAGTTAAAGGAAAAAGGGCTCCATAATATATTAATAGTATATGGAAGCATAAGTTAAAAGGGTTTTCATAAAAACCCAAGGAGGCTTATTGCAAAGTTGAAAAGAGGTTTAATATTTATTTTATAAAATATTTAAATTCATGCAAATTTAAATTTTATAAATAAATGGTATTTATACCAAGTTATGCAAGGAGAAGGACTTTATAAGCCCAAAGGTTTGTTAAATAATTAATTTATAATATTTAAATTCAAAAGAATTTAAATAAATTATAAATTAATAAAGTCTAAAGTGCCAACATTCAATGGTTTAAATAAAATTCAAAGCATCGATGTCACATGGTTTAAAGGAAATTAAAAGTGTCGACGTATTCAATCAAGGTGAAAACTACTATATAAACTATGCCCAAGAGGCATTAATTTTTATCCTTGCTCGAACGAAAAAATAACATGCGATTTGGTTTTAAAATGAGCTTGTGAAAGAGACAACAAAATTCTTGTTTTATGTGCCAATGAATAGAAAGAAAATGAAGGGCACATATTTATTGGGAGCCATCTGGGCAGTTTGGCTTAGTGGCAAGAGGGTTGTGGCTAGAGTGCTTGGACGAAAGGAGACTAGTGTTCAAAACGCTACAACTGTGCTTGGTAGTTGTGTTGGGTTGAAGGTGCCAAAGTCGAGGTGCAGGTTTTGATGAAGGTAAGGTGGGAATTTTTTAAGCACATGGCGCTTCCCACACTCCAAGATCGCGCGTAGCTCACGCGGTGGTTGGATCCACGACTAAGACGTTGGTCATAGGCTACGTTGAGAGTTCGAATCCCTCCAAATAAAAGGTAATTAAATTTTTAATTATTTTTTAATATTGCCTAAATTTGGGAGTTAAAAGGTTTTATAGGTGGAAATAATTAAAAAGGATTGCTAGTGGAAAAGTTTTGTTAGTTGGAAATTGTTTTTGGAGTTATAAGGAGTTTAATTTTATTTTTAATAAAGTCTTAATTATTATATTTGCATATTGGTGGAGTAAGACTTTAAGAGTGTTGATTTTATTTTTAAAGGACTTTTGCCAAAGAGATTATTATGAGGGTAATGGTTAAGGTGTTGAATATTATTTTTAAGTTGGAGTGATAAGGTGTATTGTGTTTGATATCATTTTCTATTGTGTTTCCTTGAGAAAAATAATTTTCTTCTAACCCTTATTGAGATTGGCAAAGAAGTAATTGTGAGTGTGGCAGATTTGTGTGGTCTACTCCTTGTCAAGCAAAAAGGTATGGGAAAATTCTTCCTTGGTTGAGTTGATTGAGTGAATTTCTAGAAAATAAAGTTTGGAGTGAAAAGGGTTTTATTAGGGTTTCCTTTTTAAAAGTGTTTTGAGTAAATGCTTCAAGGTTTTCTGGAATTAAGAGTTGTAATTAAAACCTTGTTTTATAAGCATTATTGTTGAAGTCATTGGTTGTGTAAAGAACTTGAACTAGGTTTTGAAAATAACATGAGTATCATTGTTATGTGAAGATTGATTTATAAGCATTGTTGTTGAAGTGATTTATTGTGCAAAGAACTTGAACTAGGTTTTGAAAAAAACATGAGTATCATTGTTATGTGAAGATTGATTTATAAGCATTGTTGTTGAAGTGAGTTGTTGTGCAAATAAATTGAACTAGGGTTTGAAAAGAACATGAGTATCATTGTTATGTGTGATTTATTTTTGAGCATTATTGAAACTATTTTGAGTTGGTTTTTACATGCTTGGACTAGGGTTTGTGAGCAAGGATTGTTTCTTGAGTGATTGGTTGAGTAGAGTTGATTGAGCCTAGTCAAGTGGACCTATTGAGCAGATTGGAAAAGTTCTAAGTGAACTTGTTGAGCATATTTGAGCAGGTTTTGAGTGGATCTATTGAGCAGATTGGACAAGTTTTGTGTGAATTTGTTGAGCAAGAGCAGGTACTGAGTGGACCTATTGAACATATTTGGACAAGTTTTGTGTGGAATTATTGAGTAGATTTGAGGAAGTTCTATGTGGACTTATTGAGCATATTTGACCAAGTTATGGGTGGACTTGTTGAGCAAATTTGAGCAAGTTCTATGTGGACTTGTTGAGAAACTTTGAGCAAGTTTTGTGTGGACTTGTTGATCAGATTTGAGTAAGTTCTGTGTGGACTTTTTGAGCATATTTAAGCAAGTTATGTGTGGACTTTTTGAGTATATTTGAACAAGTTATGTGTGGAATTTTTGAGAAAATTTGTACTAGACTGAAGGACTATGTTTTGTGTAGATTTGAGATAGATATTTTGAGGTGATAGAGTAGAGAGGATAGTAGTCTCCAGTGGATAGAGATACATCAGCTAAGGCAGTGAGCACATGTCTTCTGAGTGGGGACAAGAGTATTTAGGGGAGAGAGATACACAAGCCAGTGTAGTGGAGGCATAAGTATTCTAGAGGATCACCATCCAGAGCAAAGGAGAAGGAGTTCTCCTATGGATAGATATCCATGAACTTAATTTAGGGGATTGGTGTCTCCTTTGGATAGAGATCCATAAACATTGTAATTGGGAAGGATTCCCAAGAGATTGATTGAGAAAATTTTAGTGAAATATTTTCTCTATGGAGTAGCCCACATTGGGTGAACCACATAAATTATGGTGTCTCTATTGTGTGTGGTAATTTTTGCATTACTTTTATTACTGCTATTGATATTTCTATCTACACATTGCATAATATTGATTTAGAAATAAAATTAAAAAGTGATCTTATATTGTTCACCTCCCTTCTCAGTATAAGCTTGTATTCTTCAATTGGTATTAGAGTGGGTTCCTTCAGAAGAGTTTAACAGCTTGAAGGAAATGCTAAAAAGAATACAAAGGATCCTAAGGAAGTGTCCTCAAATAATTTAGCACTAGTAATTGATGGAAGTGACTATATGTATTGGAGTATGATGATCAAGATCTACCTGATGGCACTTGGCAATGAAATTTGGGAATCAATCGAATTTGGATATAATCCCTTAGTCAATCCTCCTACAGGTAAAAGGTAAGCTTCTACAAAACTATAACTCAAAAGCAATGAATGTGCTTGTAAGAGGTTTACGTAGAATAGAGTCTATGAAATTTATGCATTGTCAAACTACAAAAGAGATGTGGGATAAATTTCAAAATATATATGGAGATAAAAGAGTCAAGAAAGCAAATATGTGAAATATCGAAAGACAACTTGAAGAATTAAGAATGAAAAAAGAGGAAAATATTAGTGCTTATCTACTTCATATTTATGAGGTTGTTAATGATATGTGAGGACTTGGTATGAAGATTGATGAATCTGATGCTTGTGATAAAGTCTTAAGATCTCTTCCAAAAAGATTCAGTGAACATGTTTCTACTATAGAAGTATCAATAGATGGTTATACTTTGAAAAGAGATAAGTTTATTGGTATTCTCATAGCATTTGAGATAATAACAAAATATTCTATGTCTCAGAAGGAAGAAACATTCAAATCAATGAATAATACAAAGGGTAAGAAGTCTGAATAAAACAATGAGTCATATAGTGATGAAGATGCTAACTATGGTAGAAGAGATAAGGACTATAGAATATCTAGAGATAAAATGTATGTTAAATATTTCAATTGTGGAAGGTATGGACATTTTGCAATAGATTATCAAGAACCCAAGAACAACAAGGGTGAAGAAAAATAGGATCACATGAACAGAGAATCAGAAAGATACAAGCACCAGAAGAAAATCAAGGATGGACAAAGCAGGCCAGGAAAGAATTTCTATCAAAGTCAAAAGAAAAGCTACTATGCAGATAAGGCAAGTAAGTATTCAAGTTATAGTGATGCTAGTTTTCCATACAATGATAGAGATGAAGTCCTATTTATGATTGAAAAATATAACCAGTTAAGAAAAGGACTCCAATCATTCTCAAGTGTTTTAGATGTGGTAACTTTGGACATATTGAAGATGATTGTACAAGGGATGGTTATAGTTTTAGTTATAATGAATATGAGAATGCACTTGAAGGACTATATGAAAATATTCTGATGGCTTTAGAATAAGAAACAAGTGATCATATAGAAGATAATACAAAATAAAATAGAGATGTGGACAAAGGCAAACAAATAGAGGAATATTCATAAAATGATGGTTATGATCTAAAGGGAGAACTAATCTATGACCTTGATACGGTAAATAAGGTAAGGAAGCAACACTCTAAACTTGAAATTCAATTTCAAGAATGTGATGAAGAGAAAAGTTTGCTCATAGAGGATTTAGAAAAATCAAACGCTAAGGTAAAGAGGTTCAAAGCTAAGTTAGAAGCAAAGATCTTGGAATGTGAGAAGTTAAAACAAGAAGTGGCACTACTAAAATAATATTTAGAGGACTCCAATATCAAGATGAAAGGGTTTAAAAATAGCTCAAAGAACTTGGATAAGTTCATCAAGACAAAAAAATATATCAAGCAAAACAGGTCTTGGATTTGAACAAGTTCAAAAGAATTGGGAAAGAGAGTCAACTTCAAGTTTTGGAGGAGAAGAAACTTTAGATGAAGATACTTCAAAAAATATGGTTTGAAAGAAAGTGAGACATTAGAGGATGAGTTGAACAATAGAGAGTTTAATAAAAATAGGAACAATGCACAAAGAAGATACATATGGAACATCAATCAAAATAGAAGACCAATGAGATCAAGACAAGGAGGCTTCAATGGAAGATGGTTTTTATGTCATAGGTTTGGGCACATGGCTTCACAATGTAGGAAATATGTAAGAGATAAATTTAGGAAAATACAACTTTTTCACGTGTATTGCTACTCATGTAATCAGTTTGGTCACAAGGCAATGAATTGCAGGGTTCATGATAGAAGAGGATATGGCTTCACTAGGAGAAATTCTAAGACATTTGCACCTCCAAGGAATAATAACATCAAGTTTTTAAAGTACAATAATGATGATCACACAATAAAATGGTGTAGAGAAGACATTCCAGAAACATGTATGAGCTGGAACAAGAACAGGAACAGGAACAGGAACATGGATATGAATAGGAACATGGATATAAACAAGAATAGGAATAAGAACATGGATATAAACAAGAATAGGAATAGGAACATGGATATAAATATAGATATGGACAGGAACATGAACATGGAAAATAATCAAACGAATTAGAAGAATCAGATAAGAAGGAAAGAGGATAAAGGTAAAGAACAATGCCTTATGGAAGTAGAAATACTCCCACCTTGGAATTAACCACCTCAAAAAGAGGTGGGGGGGGCTAAGCTAAGAGGCTCATTTTTAGCCTCGAGTCCAAAGGATGACCCTTTGCCATTGATGTCAAAAGGTGAGAGATTTTAGTAAGGGGGAGATATTTGATACTTGAAAAGAGCATTGAGCCAGGGGAAGCAATATCCCAGGGGGAGCAGGAAAAAAAGCAAGTCAAGTTTTTGGTAAAAAGAGTTTGGGTCACCATCAATGACAAAGGGGGAGATTGTTGGACATTTTGAGTCCCTAAGTCAAATTTGTCATTGATGTCACAAGATGAAGTCATCATTAATTTCAAGGACTTCATCAAGAAATAAAGTTGTCAAGGTTATCATTTGATATCCAGGAAGAAGGCCAAAGGTGAAGAGAATCAGTGCAGAAGTTAAAGGAAAAAAAGCTCCATAATATCTTAATAGTATATGGAAGCATAAGTTAAAAGGGTTTTCATAAAAACCCAAGGAGGCTTATTGCAAAGTTGAAAAGAGGTTTAATATTTATTTTATAAAATATTTAAATTCATGCGAATTTAAATTTTATAAATAAATGTTATTTATACCATGTTATGCAAGGAGAATGACTTTATAAGCCCAAAGGTTTTTTAAAAAATTAATTTATAATATTTAAATTCAAAATAATTTAAATAAATTATAAATTAATAAAGTCTAAAGTGCCAACGTTCAATCGTTTAAAGAAAATTCGAAGCGCTGACATCACATGGTTTAATGGAAATTCAAAGTGTCGATATATTCAATCAAGGTGGAAACTACTATATAAACTATGCCCAAGGGGCATTAGTTTTTATCCTTTCTCGAACAAAAAAATAACATGCGATTTGGTTTTAAAATGAGCTCATGAAAGAGACAACGAAATTCATGTTTTGTGTTCTAGCGAATAGAAAGAAAACAAAGGGCACAGATTCATTGGGATCCATCTAAGCAGTTTGGCCTAGTAGCAAGAGGGCAGTGGCTAGAGTGCTTGGACGTAAGAAGACCAGCATTCAAAACATTGTGGTTGTGCTTGGTAGTTGTGTTGGGTTGAAGGAACCAAGGTCGAGGTGCATGTTTTGTTCAAGGTAAGGTGGGGATTTTTGAAGCACGTGGTGCTTCCCACACTCCAAGCGATCACGTAGCTCACATGGCAGTTGGAGCCACAACTAAGATGTTGGTCATGGGCTGCGTTGAGATTTTGAATCCCTCCAAAGGCAATGTAATTAAATTTTTAATTATTTTTTAATATTTCCTAAAGTTGGGAGTTAAAAGGTTTGCTAGGTGGAAATAACTAAAAGGGATTACTAGTGAAAAAGTTGTGTTAGATGGAAATTGTTTTTGGACTTATAAGGAGTTTGATTTTATTTTTAATAAAGTTTTAATTATTATATTTGCATATTGGTGGAGTACGACTTTAATAGTGTTGATTTTATTTTTAAAGGACTTTTTCCAAAGATATTATTATGAGGGTAGTGGTTAAGGTGTTGAATATTATTTTAAATTTGGAGTGATAAGGTGTATTGTGTTTGATATCATTTTGTATTGTGTTTCCTTGAGAAAAATAATTTTCCTCTAATACTTATTGAGATTGGCAAAGAAGTAATTGTGAGTGTGGTAGATTTGTTTGGTCTACTTGTCAAGCAAAAAGGTATGAGAAAATTCTTCCTTGGTTGAGTTGATTGATTTTATTTCTAGAAAATAATGTTTGGAGTGAAAAGGATTTGATTAGCGTTTCCTTTTCAAAAGTGTTTTGAGTAAATGCTTCAAGGTTTTCTCTGGAATTAAGAGTTGTAATTAAAACCTTGTTTTATAAGCATTGTTGTTGAAGCCATTGGTTGTGTGAAGAACTTGAACTAGGGTTTGAAAAGAACATGGGTATCATTATTATGTGAATATTGATTTATAAGTATTGTTGTTTAAATGAGTTATTGTGCAAAGAAATTGAAATAGGGTTTGAAAATAACATGAGTATCATTGTTATGTGAAGGTTTATTTATTAGCATTGTTTTTGAAGTGAGTTGTGCAAAGAAATTGAACTAGGGTTTGAAAATAACATGAGTATCATTGTTATGTGAGATTTATTTTTGAGAATTGTTGGAAACATTTTTAGTTGGTGTTTACATGCTTGGACTAGGGTTTGTGAGCAAGGGTTGTTTTTTGAGTGATTGGTTGAGTAGATTTTTTTGAGCCTAGTCAAGTGGACCTATTGAGTAAATTGGACAAGTTTTGAGTGAACTTGTTGATCATATTTGAGCAGGTTTTGAGTGGACTTATTGAGCAGATTGGACAAGTTCTATCTGATTATTGAGCATATTTGAGGAATTTTTGAGTGGACCTATTGAGCAGATTTGGACAAGTTCTATGTGGACTTGTTGAGCATATTTGAGCAAGTTCTGTGTGGGCTTGTTGAGTAGATTTGAGCAAGTTTTGGGTGGACTTGTTGACCAGATTTGAGCAAGTTATTTTTGGATTTGTTGAGAATATTTGAGCAAGTTATGTGTGGATTTGTTAATCATATTCGAGCAAGTTTTGTATGGACTATTTGAGAATATTTGAACAAGTTCTATGTGTACTTGTTGAGCATATTTGTGCTAGACAGGACTATGTTTAGTGTATATTTGAGACAAATATTTGGAGGTAACAGAGTATATAGGACAATAGTCTCTAGTGGATAGAGATTCATCATCCAGGGTAGTTAGGATAGGTCTTCTAAGTGGGTACAAGAGTATTTAGTAGGGAGAGATCCACAAGCCAGTGTAGTGGAGGTAATAGTATTCTAGAGGATCACCAACCAGATGAGAGGAGAAGGAGTTCTCCTATGGATAGATATCCACAAACTTAATTTAGGGGATTGGTGTCTCCTTTGGATAGAGGTCCATACATATTATAATTGGGAAGGATTCCCAAGAGACTGATTGAAAAACATTTAGTGAAATATTTTCTTCGTGGAGTAGCCCACATTGGGTGAACCACGTAAATTGTGGTGTCTTTATTGTGTGTGGTGATTTTTGCATTACTTTGATTATTTCTATTTATATTTCTATCTACATATTAAATAATATTTATTTGGAAATAAAATTAAAAAGTGGCCTTATACTGTTCACCCCTACTCTCAGTATAAGCTTGTGTTCTTCACCCCTTTTGAATTATTAATTTTTTTTGGACAACCCATTGGTCTTATCAGTGTTGTCAGATAATTACTTCTTAAGATCTTCAAATTGCTATTGTATTATTTGAATATGTTATTTGGCTTTTGCTACTTTATCTTTATAAGGGGAGGCCTTGTTGAACCTCTCCTCCCATTTCTTAGCTTCATTTTTCAAATCCTTTTCCATGGCTTTTTGCTGGTGAAGGGCTTCTTCTAAATGCTTCTTTGACTACTCTGCTCGAAGGAATTTCTCTTTGTAGTATTCTACATTTAGGTAAATTATCCCTATATGTGTTTGAGCCTTGCTCCACTCATCATCCATGGGCATCTAAGTTATATCCTCTATGGTAACCTCAACCTGGTAGTCCTTTAGAGTCATTTTCTTTTCTGGCTTCTACACAAGTGGGGTCATCTTCATTATGGACCGTTGCATGTTGATGGGATCCAACACTATTTCTTCTTGGACATAGGCTAGATCTATGGAACTTGGGGAGCTCCATGACACCATGTGGTAGCATTTAAGGTGGATTTTTTCAATTTCTTCAACTTAGAAATAGTAGGTTTTCTTGCGAGAGAAGTAGTTTGCATGGACTGGAAGATTAGTAGGTTGGTGGAATAAGGGAAAGGAGTGGTGGATAAAGAGGATTCCATACCTACTTATTTGGAAGGGTACCATTTATGATAAGGGGGAGACACTGGTGGGGTATACTTCTTTGATGATGAAGTTGGCAGGGTTTTTTGAGGAGATGGTGGAGGTTTATAGGAAGGTGATGGTGGAGGTTGATGGAAAGGTGATGGTGGAGGTTGATAGGAAGATGATGGATTACCCTGACCTTCATAATAGGAAGGGGAATTTCTCTAGGAATGAGAAGAAGGAGTATCAATATTGATGTGATATATACCTAATGTCTTTGGTGGAGTGATGTCGTCAGTCCCCTATGAATTCTCGATATAGAATTCTATAATTTTCTCTAGGCTTGAGTCGTCAACACTGATTGTTACCTTCATCAGGGTTTGCTCTTCACTAGGGGTCTCCTTTAGGGGAGGTTCCTCAACTATTTCGACCATTTATTCATATGTCTTCTATTTCTTAGAAGCTTACTCTAAACTATCTCCTATTTCTTCCTGGTCCCCAATATCCTCATGCTCTTCTGATTCTATGTGCTCCTAAGACTCCTCATCCTATTATGATTATTCATATTCTAATTCTTTAGAGGATGTTTCTTTTATTCTCTTCTTCTAGGCCCTTCCCTTTTCCAAATCTGCTTTTCTTTTCTTTGATTCTGCTATCCTTCTCTTATGCTCAAGTTGAGCACTATCATATGATTATGTATATGATCCTTAGGGGGATGAACTCTAGGCATTTTTTTTGGGGAATTCTACTTGTTCAGTTGCTAGTACTTTCTACTTGTCTTGTTATATATCACCTTCATCTTGTTTGATGGGAATGCCATCGATTCCTAGAGGAACCTTGTCTACTAGGGTTTCATAGCATTCATTGTGATTTGCATCATATCTTATAGAAAATTTTGTGTCCATAGTTAAACCATAACTGGTGAATGTTTGAATGTGGCACCTCATTTGCCACCACGCTATTTTTTTAGCGTGATCCTAGTATTTTCCTTTCTTCTTCATATTCTTGATGGTTTTGTTAGTGAGCTTGTGTTTTAGGCTTGAGTCTGGGCTCCAATAGATGAAGTGCTCATAAAAATTATGTCACAGAGGAAATGGCTACATTCTTTCGACATGCCATTTTAGCAACTAATATTCACTATTATTTTTGCCCTATTTGTCAATTTTACTATCAGAGGCATGGAATTTTTTGAAAGGAGCCTTATTTAGGGTGGCCTACCTCTGGGAAAATTTGTCCTTAGGGTCATATTTTCATTTTTTTGGCAACTCTATCAACTTCAGGCCCTTTAGAACTTTATTGATTCACTTGTGGTCTGCATTCTTCAATACTATTACTCCCTCATACTAGAAGAGCATGAGACAAGTATGTGTCCTCTGAGCACCTATAGCAAACTTATTATTGATGAAATTTGTTTGCCTTATGTACTCTAGAGAAAAAAATTGGTTGGTGACATAGTAAGGCAACAATAAAGGCTTCTCTATTAAGCCATAGAGCCTAATGACTACCCCTTGTGTCAATATGAACCAGTTCCCTTCTTCTGCATGGGGGTGTCTTAATGTGTCATGCTTTTTTTTGGGAATTCTTGGAATATGGGCATTTATGAGTTTAAGAGCAAGGCCTAAGAATGCCATGTTAAAGTGGTAATATGAACCTATATTTGAAGGAAGCGACATCGATTCAAAAATAGGTAGGTGTTACCCCTTTTGATCTTTTGTGGTGGTGGAAATATAACCCAAATTATTGGCCTGAAAGAAGAAAAAGATCCATACTAGATATGAAGAATACCTGAATGCATCTGGGATCTCTTGTTGTAGCTTGAAAAGTCCTGTATGCAATTGTTGGTCTAGGTATGTTGGCCAGTTGAAAAAGAGAGGCACTCTATCTAGATCGATATGCATTTTGTTGTAGAACCTGGGCTTAGACATACACTGTGCTACTGCAATTTACCACCCATAAACTTGGGTATCATATTCTAACCCCACCACCATGGCTAGCATGGAAAAATGTTCTTTTTTCTTGAACTTATATAGGGTAATGGGGGATTTTGGAACAGATTTCTCAAAAAGAGTTTCTAACAGGTTTTGTTGGAGGAATACCCTAATGTTCAGGGTATTGATATAGTATTTTGTAGAGTCGGTAAGATCAAAATGTATAGGAGGAACCCCAAGTTTCCTTACATAGGTGAAAATGACCCTGATTGTGTCTGGGTCAAGCATGAATATGGATTACCCCTTGTAGTTTCTTACTACCCTATGTTTGACATCGTACATCCTCACCATTGCCTAGATTAGCTTAGGATAGGAGTGAACTTGGGGGTAGATGTACAAGTAGAGTAGATAATTTTAAGGAAATGTGCTCAGGCTAGATGTAAAAACATCTATGGCCATCCTGGTAGCTATATCCTTTTGAATTTACTTTGGCTCCTTCCATGTTATTTTTACGTCTGTAGTGTGATTTTTAGGGTCCACAAAGTTGCTTCCATTTTTTCTTGAAATTATTTTCTTATTTGAGGGTGTTGCCAAAGAAGCAGCATCTGGGGGTGTGGCTACCATGGTTGTGTTTCATATCCTGGTAGCTAGGAACAGTCAGGTGCATGCTTAGTAGTGTGTTGTAGAGATTTCTAAGCAAGTAGGGAAAACACAAGGAATGTGGAAGATGAAGGAGATGGAAGATAAATGACATAACAAACTATGGATGCTCGTACCAAAATGTCATACAATAACTATAGAGCTGACATGTAATAATTGCAGTTGGTGGTATGCATCCCAATACACATTTTAAATATTACTAGGAGTCATGGTTCGTGTGCCATTATTTAAAAAGCTACCAACCTTGAGTTGTCAATTTTTGTTTGAACCAATGATTTGCTCTGCTACTGTACTGGGCTAATAAATTGATGTTATTTTTTTCCTAGGCCAATAAATTTGTGCCACTTTTGTTCTAGGCCAATTAGCAGGTACGAAGGTACCTTTAAAAAAATACTTTTTATAGTCTCAAGGCTACTGCCTTTATTGCCAAAATTCCCCGATTGGTATGATGTGGCACTTTTTACCTATTCAATAGTGCTAGGTTGGCCTTACGTGGTGCTTTCTACCTATCCAATAGTACCAAGTCTAACTTGGTGCTCAACTACTGAAAAGTCATGCAATCATGAAATTTTGTCTTTGCAGAGTGCTCAGTTACCCAAAATTCATGAGATCACGACAAATTTACTTGAAAGGGATATTGTGCACCAAAAAAATCATGCCATAACAACATATTATTAGCTTCTTAAAAGTCATGAGATCACAACAAATTTCCTTGAAATTGCCATTGTGCACTGAAAATTCATGCCATTGTGACATTTTGCCTTGGTGGAGCATTCGGTTGCCCGAAAGTCATGAGATCGCAACAAATTTCATTGAAGGGGCCATTGTGTGCTGAAAATTCATGCCATCGTGATATTTTGTACTTGGGGAATTTTGAAATAATATATTTACATAGAAATACAAGGTAGATATGAGCCATTCATTTATAGTACAACTTCATATGGAAGCTGTTAACAGAGATGGGTTGAAGCTGGTCCTGTTCATCTTTTAGCTGGAATGAATTGTGTTGTTTTTTCTCTATTATTTTGAAGGGGACTTCCTAGAATACGTCAAACTTATCATGATTCCTAGGTTTGGACTTTTTCTCGTTCCATATTAGGACAAGGTCTCCCATATCAAAGTTCCTCAGGGTGGTCTTTTTATCAAACCATCCTTTCATGGCAAAAATATGCCTTTGGTAGTTATTGTAGGCCTATTCCTTCTGTTACTCTAAAAGGAGGAGTTGGATCAGCCTATTCTCCATTAGTTTTGCCTCTTTTGTACCAGCTTTATTGAGTAGCTTCAAAGTTAGTATTTCTATGTGTACCAGGAGGACCGCTTCATTGTTGTAGACCAAGGAATAAGGGGATGCATTGATGAATTTATTGATGGTTATTCTATCCACCCATAGTGCTTGATTTATTAGGCAGTGCAAACTCCTCTTGTAGTCTTTTTGAGTTTGCTTCAAAATTTTGAGCAAGATTTTATTTGTGGATTCAAATAGTTTGTTTTCTTGTGGATAGTAGTTTGAGGATGTTTTTAAATGAATCTTGTATTTGCATGCGAAGTCAATCATCTTGGCACCTATGAAGAATAAACAATTATCTATGACTAATGCCTCTGGGATGCCAAATATGGTAATCAGACTTTCCATGAACTCCATCATGACCTCTTGGTCTACCTTTTTGGTGGGTATTACCTCTGACCACTTTGTGAAGTATTCGATGGCTTTTAGGATATACTAATGTCCAACAGACAAGTTGGGATCTATTATCCCAATGAAATCCAATCCCCATTGTTGGAAATATTCTTCAACCTGGATGGAATTTAGAGGTAATGAGATATTCCTATTTCTTCCAATGTATCTTTGGCATTCCTCACAACCTGTTATAATTTTGAAGGCATTTGCAAAGATGGTTGGCCAGTAGCACCCGGTATTGATTATCTTTATGGTAGTGGTACTCCTCGAGTAGTGTCCTCCTAAAAATCCACCATGGAACTCTTACAATATTTTTTGTTTATGTTCTTCTTTTATGCAACGAAGGAGTACTCCATCCAAGTTTTTTCTGTACAACCCCTCAGGTAGAAAGGTGTATCTCAAGGCCTGGATTTAGTATATTCTTCTTTGTGAGGAGTTTAATTTTTTTGGGCACCTCCTAGTTTGGAATTATTTGACCAATTCATCTACCAATTCAAGCCACTTCAGGGTTTTATCATCATCTAATACTACTTCTTGAGTCTGGCAAGCCACGTATTCTAGCAAATCTTGCTTGTCGAGTTCTTGGTATAATGGTCTACCTCTTACTAGTTTGGTCGGATGTATTCCTACATCATACTCTTTTATCTTTGTCATCCAACTAGCTCTTGTGTCACCAACCTCTCCTTGTATGATGAAGCTTCGTACATCAGGATGAATTGTATAGATGATTACCCTTCTCTGTGATAAGAAATGCCTAAACTTTTTTAGAGAATTAATTATTGCATATATCTATTTTTCAATGAATTTATATTTTTCTTTATGTTCCTACATAGTTTGACGTAGAAAAGCTATGGGCCTTTCTTCATTGTCAACTCCCTTCTGCGTGAGTACTGTGGCGTAGATTTTTTGTTCGCCTATAAAATATAAAATGAAATCCTTAGAATAGTTTGTATTTACCAATATGGGGTATTGAGCTATTTTTTATTTGATCTACTGGAAGGCTTGTTGTCTTGCATCAATCCACTTGAACATGTCATCCCTTTTAAAAGCTTCATCATCGATTTGATGATTTTTGCAAAACCAACTATGAATTTGTGCACAAAATTGACTTAGTTGAAGAATGACTATAAGACCTTTTTTGGGGGGGGGAGAGGGAGATCTAACAGTGCTTTCACACTGTTAGTATCTATGGCTAGACCATACTTAGATACAACATGGCCAAGTATAATATTTTCCACAACAAATATTGATTTTTTGAGATTTATGGAGATGCCAAACTCCTTGCATTTCTCAAATATACTTTTGAGATGTATTATGTGATATAATTTCCAATGAGATAAAACTATCATGTCATCTAGGTAAATCACTATTATTTTATTTACCAACTCTCCAAATTCCACATCCATATCTCTTTGGAAAGTTGCTCCAACATTGGATAACCCGAAGGGCATTCTTTGGTAAGCAAGCATTCCCCACTTAGTTGTGAACGTGGTTGTAATTGATCTTCATATTTAACCCATACTTTATTGTACCCAAAGAAGCCATCTAGGAGTGAGAACATTTCTACTCCTACTACTATATGTAGGATTTGATCAATCTGTAGGAGAGGGTAATGATCCTTTAGTGAAGCATTTTTCAAATTATGAAATTCGACACACAATCGGATGTCTTCATTCTTCTTCCTAACTGATACCAGGTTAGAAACTCATATCGAATGCTTTATTGGGTAAATTATTTTATATTCGAGGAGTTTTAGCAGCTCCTATTTCATTTAGGCTTCAATTTTAGGATTTACTAGCCATTGTTTTTTCTAAAATGGCCTTGCACCTTCCTTGAGCTCGATCATGTGTTGGGTTGTCTCTTTGGAATAGACCTTAAGGACTCCATATGTCTAGGCAATGATGTTCTCTAATTTCCTCCATTTCTACTTCCATAGTGATCACTCCTAATTTGATGGCCTTGTTAGGATCCATTTGAGCTTCCTTGTATCTATGTTTGTCAACTTTCATTTTGTGGCCAGTACACCTGTCATTATTATCAAATAGGCTTTCAAGAGTAACCAAACCTTTTAGGATGTGGTTATTTTTTAACTGGATTATGTCCTCATATTATTTATTTTTGGTCATTCTATCATTGGAGAAATTCATCTCATGGAGGAGGGAGTGCACTATTTTCTGATCATTCTCACAAACTTACCAGAAGGTATACCTGTCTAGCATAGAAGGTCTATGGATAAGCCTAACTATTTTTGACTTCTGGATGATATTGCTTATAGGGTAGAAGTTTGACCCTACTGAAGCCAAAAAGTTTGCATGTGTATTTTAATCCCTGGGAATTTCTTTTATATTGAGAGATTAAAAATATTCTAGTAAATCCCAGATTTTATTTCGGTAAGCTTTAAGATAATGTTGTTTGCTTATGTATTTTTTAGTAACCTGATTTACTATCAGCTCAAAGTAACTGAAGATCTGTAGTTGCTTGACACCCATCTTCTTAGTTTTTTCAAGGCCCAAATAGAGTGCTTCATACTCTACTGCATTATTGGTGCAAATCTAGGTAAATATATAAGAGAATATATTCTCTTTGCCTATGGGAGATATCAAGAAAATGCTTGCTCCAGCTCCATTTTTGCACTTGACACCATCAAAGAAAAGCTTCCAAAATAGATTAATGGGTTGATTGGACAGACGGGGAGAAATAAATTTATCTTTCTATGGTTTTAAGATAGTGTATTTACCTATGTTTATCTCGATCATGGCATTAAAGTATTGGATGGAGTATTGGCCTTCTTCTTATAACCCATTTAGGGATCCCTCCATCGGGTTTAAATCTATTAACTCTTCTGTCATCATATTTACAATAGTGTCAACCTTTTCCTCATCTTTGAGCCTTTCGATATGGAAAGTGAAAGGTTCTTCATTGAACATTTTTACCCGTTTGCCTTTGAATGGAATATCGAGGTATGAAAATTCTAGCGACATATATCCTCGTATTTTGGTAGTAAATTCTCGAGAGAGGCACATACCAAAATAAGGTTCTAAGTCAACCACCACTACTTCCTATATGAATGTGAGCTAGGGTAGTCTGTGGAGAACTATATAGATATCCTTAATTACCCCTACTATTTTTATAGGGGTTCCATCTAGTTGTAATACTCCTAGACTGCTCCTCATATATTCCATCCCCATGAAGATCGCATACTACTTTAGGCATTACTGTAGTCCTGGCTCCAAAATCAATCATACAGTTGTGAATCACCCACCCTTCCATATAGAGAGATAGATAAAAAGGAGAGGTCTATTATTTCCTGAGGTAGATGTGAGGCTAGTTTGTGTAGAATTCAACTAAGTTGGGCTCTTGACAAGGTTATGCATAAGGGGTTGGAATCAAAATGTACTTGTAAAAAAATGGTGAATACTAATCAAAATCAAGGTGAATCATGGTGAATCCAAAGCAAATAAAATCAGTCATCTTCACACCAAAATTTGGGGCATTTAAAGTAATATCATATTTGGTATAATTGTTGACCTATTAAATCACCTTATAACTTCATAAAAATACTACCATTAGATCAGGCTTGAAATAACCTTTCTAACGAGTACAAATATAACTATGTTTGGATATATATTGTGGTGAAATGACCCTAAGAAAACAATTTATCTTGAAAATTTTAGGCGAATGGGCCAACATCGAGGGTCGTCATATTTGCCAATTTTGAATTTTAAAAATCCTAATATTCACCCAATTGGTGAATATTTGTCACTATGCATAACCCTAGCTCTTACTCTTATTTTTCATAGACCTTAATGATTTCTGTAGAAAATCAATCTGTCTTGGGATCCGTAGGGCTTCATACATAGTGGCCTTGGAAGAGGTTTTCTTCATTTCCTCAACTATGTTGAATGGGAGGGAATTGAAACTTTTTTATTTTATAGTTGTGTCAAACCTATTTCTATACCCCTGAGTAGCATCAACTCTTTAACACTTAGTTAGTGAGGGGTATCTCAATTTATAGTTAGTGAGGGGTATCTCAATTTATCCCTGGCATGTTCCTGAGTCTCCATTTCCCTATGTGGAGGTGTTTCTTTGGGAACTTTTGCTCCTTTTGGATATCAGTTTTGGGGAATATTCTTGAAAGGATATCTTATCTTAGTTGGGATTCTTATAGGTGAGGGTACCTTCAGAGGGATGAGTTCCTTGGGATCAACCTGGAATGGTTTCTTTCCTGATCTGGTTAGAACTGAGACTTGTTAAAGAGAAGGAATCATAAAATTTTGGTTTTCTTATCTAATCATACTAATATGACCTTTGAGGGATCTCTCAACATTTTCAATAGCCACCTTCTAGATTTTATGTTGATGGATCATGCAAGAAGTCTCACCATGAGGTTCATTGCATGTGGAACACCAAAAACCTAATTCTATTGAAGCGTTACTGGGTTCACTATCTTCGTTGGCATAGATCGTGCTATATTTATCATAGTTCCTCCCACTTGTGGAAGCTTGGTCTATAGTAACTTGTGTGAACTTTATTGTCTAGGAATTTCTCTCCTCTTCTATGTGTTCCATAGATATGAATTTATTTTCCAGAGTCTTATAAGAAGCTTGCAGATCTTGCAGAACTACTAGTTAAGGATCTAGAGTCAATGGGACTATGGCTAAGAGGGGTGCATGAATAGGGGGAAGCATTGGAAGAGTATAAGGGTCTTGTATTAATGGTATGTTGGGTAGTCCAATCCATTTGGCAAGACTACCATTAGTTTGGAAAGCAACACTTGATGTTTGAGGTAGCTTTGGAAAAATAGGCATCATTGTTTTGGGCGGAAATATACCAATTGCAATGAGGTCATTTTCTACCTTTTGTGCTTCCTAATAAATCTCATGGAAGGTATGTACATGAGACTATATAATTGCCATACTTATATCTGAGTTAAAAGCTCTCAAATAATAATACATTGCTTGTTCATGTGTTGGTATCAAACCATCAGGCACTCTTTACCAAGTGAATATTATATTAAAATATACAATCTCCTCTTGTGGGTGTTTCTAAACAATAGTAAACCGATTCATTAGGGATAAAGGATCTATCTACTTATTGAATTATTCCACTAATTTTCTAGAAATCTAGGCCCATGTATATATGGTATGATTTTCAAGAGCTCTTTACCAATGGAGAATTTTCCCTTTGAAAGAAATTACTAGTAATCTTATCATAACATCCTCTTCCTAGATGTTATGTATGGGGGCCAACGTAGCCATATCTAGACAATTTTCATAAGACATATTTATAGTACCATCATACTAGGGTAGAGATTTTAGGGCTGCTACGGGGATTAGATGTTGAGCTACCAGGTTTAGGGGTCCTTTATGGTTCCATGTGGGGTAGGTCAGAATCGACATATTTCTAGCCATTATGGTTGTGTAGATAACTGGAGCTAAGTTTCCTCTAGTAGCAATGCTATGGAAGGCTATAGGGGAGGTATCAGAGTGTCTCAAATTATTGATGTAAGCATAAGTTGTTCTAGCAACTAAAACAGGGTTAGCCTGAAGGTTACCAAGGTGCAGTTCGAAGAACTC
Source organism: Wollemia nobilis (assembly GCA_028583015.1). Classification (NCBI taxonomy): domain Eukaryota; kingdom Viridiplantae; phylum Streptophyta; class Pinopsida; order Araucariales; family Araucariaceae; genus Wollemia; species Wollemia nobilis. Next base: position 2,418,106 of record JAQPPZ010000756.1, on the reverse strand, counting down.
TATGGGTTCTTCTAAATTTTTTGCTTTGGATATGGTTATCATGAAAGACAGTTCATGACCAAAAGTTGGTTAAGGATTTTTCTAAGGTTCTTTTCTAGAGCAGAGTCACCAGGTGATGTAAAAATATTTACAGGGCAAAGCTATTCATCAGGGCTTTGATCTGTGTATTGTGTGGGATTTTTGTCCCACCGGGAGTGCCAAAAACTGTTGGATAAAAATCTACCTTTGGTTATATTTTCATCGAAGACTTTACCAATATTTTTTACCCGGTCAAAATAGGGTCTACCTGGTTCAATATCTAGAGAAGGATGGTTCCTTTGCTTATTTTATAAAAATGGAGAGAGAGGAAAATGAATAAATATAGGGAAATATAGCTATTGCTAGAGAGTTAAAATGGTACAAATTAAGCAACAACATGAGCAAATACCACAACCTTTTGTAGGGAAGCATAACAGAACCAAAACACTAAAGCTAAAACCCCTGGTGAATATCTTACTTAAACACAGCTTATCTGTGAAGTAAATTGTAGATCTAACTAAAATTTTAATGGAAAAATATAGATTAAGAATTAATGCAAGTTACATTCAACTTAGATTTATATTAGCAATAGACAACACATACATACTTGATTTGAAACACCAATGAGCCAAGAACTAGAATGGATGATATTTATTAAGCTTTTCAGAAGTTTGTATACATAGCCTTGTAAAAACCTAAGAGTTGACCATTTGCTTAGGTCACTCATTCTATATATAAGATTTTTACATAACATAAAACTAAAATTTGTTACAATAGTATGCCCATAGGCTCATTCTAATATAGAAGAAGGTTAAGAAGTGATGGAGCTTCTAACTGAAATAGGTTGGGATATTCTTGTTGCATTGACATTTCTCCAATATCTCAGATCTTGTGGTCCACTTGGCCTTCAAAATATCATGCCATCGTGACTTTTTTCTTCAACTTGCTCATTGGGCCTTCAAAATATTATGCCATCATGACTTTTGGACTTAGTCTTCTCCATAGCCTTCAAAATATCTTGCTATCACAACTACAAACTATTATATATTATGATTTGAATTGATAGAGTGATTGAGTATTGAGTGTAGAATATATTGAGTCTCTAACAATTCTCTCTATGTTTCTATGAGATTTGGACAAGTTTTGAGTGGACTAGTTGAGAATATTTGGACAAGTTCTGAATGGACTTATTGAGCATATTTGAGCAAGTTCTATGTGGAATTATTGAGCAGATTTGAGCAAGTTCTGTGTGGACTTGTTGAGCAGATTTGAGCAAGTTCTATGTGGAATTGTTCAGCATATTTGAGCAAGTTTTGTGTGGACTTGTTGAGCATATTTGACCAAGTTTTGTGTGGACTTTTTGAGCATATTTGAGCATTTTTTGTGTGGACTTGTTGAGCATATTTGATCAAGTTCTATGTGGACTTGTTGATCTTATTTGAGCAAAATCTGTGTGGACTTGTTGAGTATATTTGAGAAATTTCTTAGTGGACTTGTTGAACAGATTGGGCAAGTTCTGAGTGGACTTGTTGAGCAGATTTAAGCAAGTTCTGAGTGGACTTGTTTGAGAATAATTTTGTGTAGATTTGAGGATAGATTTGTGCCATACAAAAGATAGATATCGAGGACAGATTTGTGCTAGATCTAAGGACTGAGCTTAGTAAAAATTTGAGATAGAGCTTTGGAGGTGATAGAGCATAGAGGATAGTAGTATCCAGTGGATAGAGATCCATCAACCAGGGTAGTTAAGATAGGTCTTTTGAGTGGGGACAAGAGTCTTCAGTGGAGAGAGATCCACAATCCAGTGTAGTGGAGTCAGTAGTCTTCTAGAGTGTCACCAGCCAAAGTAGAGGAGAAGGAGTTATCCTATGTATAGATATCCATGAACTTGACTTAGGGGATTAGCATCTCCTTTGGAAAAATTTCTATAAAAATTGTAGGGAAAGGATTCCCAAGAGATTATTTGAGAAAATTTTATAAGAAATAATTTCTCTGTGGAAGTAGCCATCTTTGGGTGAACCATGTTAAATTGGTGTCTCTATTATGTGTGGTTATTTGTATGTTTCTTTGATCACTTCTATTGATATTGCTATCTATACATTGCATAATATTGTTTTGGAAAGAAAAGTAAAAAGTGGTCTTATATTGTTCACCCCCCTCTCAGTATAATCTTGTGTTCTTCAAATTCAACATCTCAGTCATTGGTTTTACTATTTGACCAAAATCTGATATGAATTTTTGGATAAAATTAATCTATCCAAAGAATGAATTGAGTCCATTTTTGTTCAATGGGAGAGGTAGAGACCAGATAGCTTTAACTCTATTCATATCAATTGCCAATCCTTTTTTGATACCACATGTCCCAAAAATTTTCCTTCATGTATATAAATATTGATTTCTTAGGATTTAAATATACTCTAAATTATTTACACTTCTAAAATATCATCCGAATATGCTCAATATGTTTACTCTTATCATTAGATAATATAATCATATCATCCAAATAGATCAGTATTATCTTTTTTACTAACTCACCAATTTCTAAGTCCATAGCCCTTTGAAAAGTAGAACTTGCATTTGATAGCCCAAAAGGCATGCACTGATATGCAAATGTACCTCATTTAATGGTGAATGTTATCTTATATTGATCCTCATATTTAACTCAAATTTTATTAAAACCAAAAAATCCATTCAAAAGAGAAAACCTTTTGGATCTGGCTACAATATGTTATATTTGATCAATTTGTGGGAGGAGATAATGATCCTTCAAAGAGGCCTGGTTCAAGTTTAGAAAATCCACACACAAATAAATATTTCTATTTTTCTTCTTGACTGGTATCAAATTAGCAACTCATGTAGAGTGCTTGATATGGTATATGATTTTAGTAATTAAAAACTTAAGTAGTTCTTGCTTCATCAAAGCATATGTCTTGGGATTTACTGGCCTTTATTTCTACCAAAAGGGCCTTACATATAGAATAAGCTCAATAGTATGTTAGGTGGTATCTTTTTCATATAATTTGAGATCCTCATAAGTCCAAGCTATGATATCATTAAGTTCTCTACACAAGTCCACAATATGATTGACTTCTTCCTCTAAACAATGTACACTGATGTTGATATCTTTTCTAGGTTCAATTTGCATCCCTTTATAAATATTACTATCAACCTCAATTTTGTGAGTAGCTGGTCTATCACTATTATAAAACTAGCTTTATAAAGTTATTAATTCTTTAGGGATATGATTATTTTTTAGTTGGATCATTTTACCTTCTTCATCTTCTTTCGGCATTTGATTACTTACAAAATTCATTTCCTAAATTAGGAAATCAATTACTTTTTCATCATTCTCAAATACTTGTTAGAGTATATTACATTATTTGGGTCATGTAAATGTACTACCTTTGGTACATATCTAGAGTAGGAGTTTACTTCAAAGTAAAGTTAGTTAGTTACTTCAAGTATTATAATAAATGCACAAGTGTCAATGTGCATGTAGTCCACATGTACATGAGTCCTAGATAGATTAAAGGCCAAGCAATCTATGTTTTATATAAAGGCCTCATAGGTAGTGTATTAGTGAGAAGTAGGAGAGAGTGATATAGTAACTACACAGTGTGCAATATAAAATGTATGTGTGTGTATTAAGGTACAATGTAGTTATTTCATATACTTTTATGGAGTGTTCATGTCCTCCATTATATAGCATTGTACTATTTTTATCACTCTCAGTAATGTCATATTTTTGAGTTATTTGTAGATGTTCATTTCCTTATTTTATTACATATTATTGTGTCATTAGTTTTATATCCCAGATTAGTTATCCTACATCTTGTGGTTGTACAACCTCCCATAAAAAGCTAACAATGGTATCATAGTACATGGTATATCAATAGAAATATAGAGACCCACAAGGAACTCTTCTACATATTTACAAACTAGATCCACCATTGTGTACCGCGACATGCAAACCTCATTGCAAGAGAGATTGAGAGAAATCTAAAAATATTAGTCCTAGAATTTTTGATATTACATTTGTCTAGAGTATTTCCATATGGTTATAGAAAAACTCATGAATACGCGGACTCAACATAAATTCCACTAGTGTGACAAATCAACTAGTGAAGTTCATTATCTCCAGACTTATAAATTCTTTCATTCTAGTTTCTAACATCTTGTTGCAGGAAAATAAGATTCATAGAAAGTTGGAAATATTCCTACAATAGAGTTAGGAATATCTTCATTTGAATCAACCCAAAACTTGTATCAACAAGTAGAATACTGAAGACTTTAGTGACCTAAAAATGTCCCATTACAAGAGCTACAAACTTGCAGATTACATAAGAGAATAAAAGGCCATAGTAGCCTTATTAAAAACTCAAGGAAGAAGAAGACTCCATAGATGATCCCATAAGGAGATAGGAGATTGGTGATATCCATTGAAGATCAAAATTTGTAGAGTGCAGAAGAATAAAATACAATAGAAGCATTGCTACAGATTCAAGGGACAAAAGACTCTAGTGAAAAGTCCCAATGAATATTGGATATTGGTGATATCCAGTTCAGATTGAATACTTCACCTTGAAGAAGTTGAAGAGACCCTTAGAAGGTCCAATTATAAAACTTCTAGTTCTATAATATTGGAGGTTGGTGATCTCCATTAAAGCCTATATTTTGTAGAAGTAAAGAAGGACCAACAAAGGTCCTATTCCAAATTCTAGTAGTATGTATTTTACAGAGATTTGAGAAGATCTCATTACCAACACTTCCTTGTAAGAAGGTTGAAGGAAAGGTCTCATATGGAAGACTAGAGAAGCTACAAGATTGAAGACCTTGGTGAGGTCTCAAGGAGAAACAAGGAGAAGGCTTGGAGATACTTAGTTCAAAATTCATAAAAGGCCATTAAAGGAGTTTCGAGGAGAACTCACTGAAGAAATCTACCAATAAGAAGAGGTTATTTTTAGAGCAAAATTTGGTACAATTATCACCATATGAAAAAAATCTCAAAATATGAAGAATTTGGTAGGGAGTGCCAAAATCTAGGGGAGATTGCTGAATAACTCAAGATATTTATATTCTTGAGAAGAGGGTTGATATCAAAGTAAGAATTCAAAAATGATAAAGAAGCTTAAATTTACTAGAAAATATGAAAGGTTTGAAGATTATTAGTAAAGGTTATAAGGGTCATTCAGAGAAAATATTAAACAAAATAATCAAGGGTTCTTAAAGGAAAACTCAATTGTGATTTAGAGGAAGTCCCTACCAAATTTGTGAGTTTCAAGAATAATAATTCATTACAAAAATTAACTGCTAGAGATCAGTAATCATAACAACATTACTAGCTAGAAAAATTCAAATTGATAGAGAGCATTCTTAAGGAGAATAAAAACCACCATACTACAGTTTCAAAGCAGTAAGATAGAGGAGTTACTAAGATATGAATTGGTGAGATAGGGATATATTGCGAATAGCCAATAATAGCTACAAATTCATATTGTTAAAGGTATAAATAAGGTGAGTCTAATCACCTAGAAATCCTTCATCTACAGAGATTTTTAAGGTAAGCAACTTGGGTGAAAATAGGTTCATTAGTTGAATTTTAATTTGGTTTATTATCCAGTTACTTTAAGCACTATTTAAGTTATTTAAAATTTGCAAAAGAAGGTTGCATATTATAGTCTTCAAGGAGAGTGAAAAATAAATTTATTTTAAGGTTTATACCTGGATATTTTAATAGGATTTAGATATATATCTTCATATTATTTAGTTATAGCAAATAATACTACATTATGTTACATAAGTTATAGTGCAATTACTAGTACATGATTTAAGGTTAATTTATAGGAGTAATAAGGAGAAACTACTAGCGCAGTATTTTAGGTATTCAAATTTCACTGAGGATTCTTAGTTAAGGTGAACATTAGTGCAAAGTTAAACCTCTAAATATTAGCTGCATGGTTAAGTTCTTAAATTCATTGGTGTTAAAATTATCTAAGTTAGAGTTTAGTGTTTTTAGAAAAGAAAGGTAACAATAAATTGCTATCAAGGATTAGAGAAAGCAATCGATATATCTAAGAAGCAAAATAAAATCTTCAAAAAGTTGTCTTCATTTATCCTTAAGCTATACAATGAGGAGCTACAATATCAAAGGAGAATAATAGCATAAAACGGAGATAAAGAACTCTAAATAATTTTGTGCAAAAGCAAGGTATCTTATTTATGTTACATAGATGCACCCTATCCATTCTAAAGAGGACATAAAATAGAGTGTCCCAAGACACTAAAGGCAACAAGTATCCTATATTTATGATCTAATGAAACATAGAATATATATAAGGTGAGACAACCTAGGGCACAAACATTGGTTTGGGGTATCTAAAAGATACCATTTTCAACAACTTATCCAGCATCCACAATTGCATAAACCTACAACACAAGTACCTACATAAGGATAAAGGTAAGGGCATTGAATAATAGTGGAATATCAAGGAGAAAAATGAAGGTGCAATACCCAGTAAGGAGGCCATCATCATTTGATATCTACATGGAAAAAGGATAACATTAAGGTCTATGTAAGAATTTGCTTATATCTTGCACTTCTATGTAAAATATAGCACCAAAGCTATCATCTATCATCTACCTACGTGGATAGAATAGAACTAAGGATGAGCATGAATAATAAAGGAGCTATACCCAAGGAAGCACTTGGAAGAACCATCAACTGAAACAAATTCATCATTGGAGCACCCTGATTTGCCTTAGCTAGATACACCCACACAACAACTAAAATCATATAGAAATAATATATTGAAGATAAGCAACGAAGGGAATTTTCTAGCAAACAATATACAAGGAGATGTTATATGAAGGTTTACATGCATGTAAACTAAGCACCACTTGGCACAAAGGGCATATTCACCCTCTCATTCCTAATACTCAAGAGAAAGGCACCCATTGGAGTAATGTATTTCATCATCATTCTAATGCTTGAGAATCTTCAATGCATAGCAAGAAGAATTCCTACCTACACCACGAATTCTAACACCTTCAAGGAACAATACAAGTAAAAGAGGATATGATGGAATATTGGTAATGCCTTATGCCACTTGGCACACACATAAATAAGGTAGAAGAACAATTGCATCCACCATAAATAGGAGTGCTCATAGAGGAAAATATATCCAGAATTGGAACTAAGTGGATAACATATTGAAGGCACAAAGTCAGGAGTCAAAGGCACATTTAAGACTATCATAAAGGACATCCACCAAGCCTATCATAAACTAGCAAGGAGGTATAGCATATTTCAAGGTGATTGAATTCAAACATAGTACCCATCTACCATACAAAGGTATTATCTCATAAGACTTAATTATTTTCTTTCATAAGGAGTAATAAGGGATAGTATAAGGTTGAAACTATTATCACCATTTGCATTCACATTTATATGCAAAATCAACCATACATTTGAAAGAAAATTTAAAGGAAGTTTAAATACTTAAATAGTTTGATATTTGTAATTAAAACCATAGGAGTTATAAGGGTTTTTACTTGGAGAAATTAAATTTTATTATTGCAAACATTATTGTTTTATAATATTTCAAATTAGGGAGTTATAAGGTATACTACACCAAAAATATATTATTGGACTTTAGAAACATTAAACTATTAGTATCAAGGCATATAAAAAGAAGTTCTTCATTTACTTAAGGAGTTGGAATTATATACTTAAACTTCTATCATAGTCATACTAAAGATACAAAAGAAATCCAACCATAGAGAACTTCAAATTAAGTGCATGGTTCATTAGGAGAGATAAGGTGAAATAAAATTTGATTATTGTTATTTACAAAACATTACAAAATCATTTCAAAAGTGAACAATTATTTACTAAGCACTTTATTAAGCTTATAGATTACTTTATTCACTAGGGAGACATAAGGATTCTACAAAACCTAAGCCTTGGATAGGTTTATCAAATTGGGTCATATACTCAATTTACTTGAGAAAGATATAGTATTCTACAAATCCTTAGTCTAAATATTAAGGAAGCAAAAATAATACTACATATCAAATTCTCTAGCTTGATCATATATTTAATTCACCAGGGAGGCATAAGGTAGAATACTACAAAGAATACAAGAACTTGAAAAACTATATTGGTCAACCTCAATATTATGGATGAAATATTAAGAAATACTTTTAATAATGAGGAACTATTTCATGAAGTGGAATTATATTCCAAAAACCTAATAGATACACTTGAAGGATACAAGAATATATCAACTAGTGATAAAGAGAGATTCTCCCAATTTATTAAAGAAGCAAAATAAGAAAAATTTATATCATTAATAAATTATCTTCATGAAAATATCTCCAGAGCATGGTGGAATACACAAAAAATAGTTATATTCACATTACATGAATGCTTGATGATTTATCTATCATTAATTATTTTTGTACTTGATCAACACATGAAGCAAAATAGCAACACAAATCAATATTATTGTGATGATAAAATAACTAATCATGAAATAGATATTCCACTAGCAACAATACAAAATTGCATGAGAAGGAGGAAGATAAGGAAAATACATACTAGGAGAGAACAAAACAATGAAGATATGGATATAGAAGAAAACACAAAAACTAAACTAGATGGATATATTCAAGTTGGAAAATTAGAACCTTCAGCTACAACTTTCTTTACCTTGTATGAAGATACTAACTGTTTACTTTAATAGATTATAGTAAACAGTGAATGAGGATATCAATTCCAGTACCAGATCAAAGATCCATATTGAAGAATAAAATCTTCAATACCCAAATATTGTAATACAGGGAAATTTAGAGTATATTACATCATTTGGATCATGTAAATATACCACCTTTGGTACATATAAAGAGTAGGAGTTTACTTCAAAGTAAATCTATTTAGTTACTTCAAGTATTATAATAAATGCACAAGTGTAAATGTGCATGTTGTAAATGTGCATGTAGTCCACATGTACATGGGTCCTAGATAGAGAAAAGGCCAAGAAATATATCTTTCTATATAAAGACTTCATAGGTAGTGTATTAGTGAGAAGTAGGAGAGAGTGATATAATAACTACACAGTGTGTAGTACATAGTGTATATGTGAGTAATAAGGTACAATGTAGTTATTTCATATACTTTTATGGAGTGTTCATGTCCTCCATTATATAGCATTGTACTATTTTCATCACTCTCATTAATGGCATATTTTTGAGTTATTTGTAGATGTTCATTTCCTTATTTTCTTGCATATTATTGTGCCATTAGTTTTATAGTTATCTCATATTAGTTATCCTACATCTTGTGGTTGTACTGCCTCCCATAAAAAGCTAACAATACCTACCAAAATATGTCTTTGTTAGGTACAAATGGTCTATAAACAAGCCTTACTATCTTAGATTTGTGAATGACATTGGACATCAAATATAAATTGGCTCCCATGGAAGTTAGTATGTCAGCATGAGTATTCCATTCTATTGGGATGAATTTGATATTTAAGGCCTCAAAATATTCTAGTAAATCCCATAACCTATTTATATAAGCCTTGATGTAGAGTTTTTTGATGCTATATTTATCTGATACTTGATTAACTATTAGTTTAGAATCACCAAAATTTTAAATTTTCTTGATTCCTATATTTTTAGATTTCCTCAACCTCAAACATAGTGCTTCATACTCTACTGCATTGTTTGTACAACTACATGTTAGCTAGTGTTGGAAATTGAATTGCATCAAGTTTTACTCAATACTACAGCTATCTATCTTCCTACTTTCTATCCAGGATTGCACTCGATAGCTACAACTCAACACTCAACATTGGATGGACCAAAATAGAGTTTCTGATCCAACCTCCAAAGTAGGTTGGTTTCTTGTCAACTTAAACAGGATTTTGAAACAATTATGCTCACTTAGGGTTTGAGGGTTAAGGTAAGAAAATGTTAGGATTAGAGGGATGTGAAAAATATTGGACAAATAGGCTAAAAAAATTGCACCACAATAGAAAGCTCTAAAAAAACTAACCCAAAAGGCACATAACTTAGACCAATATTATCCCAAATTAGATGACCCTTTATTAATTAATGTACAATAGAGATATATTACAAGAAGCGATTTCAATACCCAGACAATGATAATACAAATAAAAAAATTCACTAATACCTATATTCTACATAAATGCACCTACTAACAATAAAGATCAAACTCATAAGTAGATTTCAATTACTTTAACAGCTAGTAATCCATTAATTTGGTACAAAATAACCACTTAAGTATTCATAGAAATAAAACTAAATAATCTGAACCTTTGATATCAAGCATGAAGACACAAATTTTGGGGTGAAGATCAATGTAATGCTCCTTCCATTAGCTCTTAGGAATATTTATAGTAGCACAGGCAAACACAATAGAGTTGGCCCTTAAAAATTATGTTTTGACCTCTATTTATAGTTTTGTAGAAATTAAAAATACAAATAACATTACAAAGATTTCATTTTGATAGCACAACAGAGAGCTCTTGCTAGCATTTTCTTACTGGTACACCCTCAAGGAAATCCACTAAAAGTGGTTTTCCATGACAAGATCTCTGCAACTTGTTGATTGTTTGATGTAACTAGAGTCCAGGTCATTGGAAATAATGCATTATCGTTGATTCTTCTTGGACACTATATGCCTCCATCGATCTATAACCACATCTAGTTTAGCTTTCTTGAAAACCCTCTACACTTAAGCTTCTTCTCCAACTAACTGTTACAACTCTAGTGAATAATTACCTTTAAATACCTTAGATTCTTCGACACAATCTCCACTGTTTATCCCCATTATTGTATGGATCAGATTCATTCTAATACAAGCTTATTATAATTACAAGGAGAACACAATGCCATTCCACTTTAAAAAATTTGGTGATGTCATAATTCTAACTTAGAAACTTTGAAATCACCAATCTGACCCCCAAATGACCTAGAAGCTTAAGCGGGATCACATCCGCTCTTTGTTCTTCAAATTCCTTCATTATCTATAGAGTATCACTCAATCCAAACAAAAATATTGATGATGTCATATTTTCTTTACAACTTTTGTAGATTCCATTTCGGGTCTGTTAGATTCAACGAACACAATTGAATTATTCAACAGCAGATTAAATAGCGATTACAATAGCAATTATCCCGGAGGTTGCCAAACCAACCAGCGATAATAGCAACTTGTTACAGCAGTTGTAACAGTGAGCTAAACTATGTAATAAAGACAAAATACATATTAGTACGCTAACATCCCCCTTTATTACATTATTTGGGTAATGTAATAATTAATAGCTATACTAACATCCCCTTACATTATTTTGCAATACAAAGTGAGCTGCGAAACAATTCAAATTTGACACGCCCAAGTGCCTTAGTGAAAATGTCTGCAACTTGAGCATCGGTGGGAATGTGCTGAAGCTGAATTCGGTGCTTTGGAACTTCCTCTCGAATGAAATGACATTGTGTGTCAATGTGCTTTGTTTTTTCATGATGGACTGGATTCTTGACGAGGTTCATAACACCCTGATTGTCGCAAAACAAGTGTATTGGAGATTTTGATGGATGGCCCATACTTGTTAGAATGCGACGTAACCATATCACTTCGCACACACCTTCACGTGCGGCGCGATATTCTCGCCTCCCGTTGAAGAAATAGCAACCACCTGTTGCTTCTTGTCGTGCCAAGAGACAGGACCGGATCCCAGATGAAAAATGTATCCGGAAGTTGACTTGCGATCATCAAATGATCCGGCATAGTCGGAGTCCGTGTATCCTTGCAAGAAGAATTTGTTGTTCCTCTTGTATTCTAGGCCATATTCTATAGTACCACGGACATAGTGAAGAACACGTTTTGCCGCTTTCCAATGAGTAATCTTAGGCTCCCGCATGAACCTCGAAAGATAGTTTACAAGCAAATACGAGATCCGGCCTAGTATTGGTCGGATATATGAGACTCCCAATCAACCGTCGATAGAGAGTGCCATCTACCTGGGGTGAGTCATCATGTCGCGATAACTGAAGTCCATTCTCCATAGGAGTTGCCATTGGCTTGCAGTCAGTCATGCGATATTTATCGAGCAATGTCTTGGCATACTTTTTCCGAGACACTTTGATGGTGTGCTCCTTCCGGCTGAATTCCGCACCAAGACAAGAATGGAGAAGTCCAAGATCCGTCATCTCAAAAGATTTGCACAAGTTTCTTTTGACAAGAGAGATCAAATCTTCCGAACTCCCCGTAATGAGCAGATCATCCACATAGAGTACAAGCAACACTATCTCGTAACCCCGTTTCTTGAAATAGAGGTTTGCATCCGACGGACATCTCTTAAATCCATGCCGCATTAGGTGATTGTCCATTTTTATATACCAAGCTCGAGGAGCTTGTTTCGGACTCATACAAGGATTTAACCAATTTGCAAACTTTCTCGCCGTTGGCCTTCCACTTCAAATCCTTCAGCCGAGTCATATAGACTTCTTCTTGGAGATCACCATTAAGAAAGGCACTTTTGACATCCATTTGGTGAACTTTCCACCCATATTGTGCTGCCATAGCACACATAACCCGAATTGTGGTCATCCGAGCAGTAGGTGCAAAAGTTTCTTCATAGTCGATGCCTTCCTTTTGAGCATAGCCCTTTGCAACAAGACGGGCTTTATGCTTATCAATTGTTCCATCCGCCTTGTACTTGACTTTGTATACCCATTTGCAGCCAATAGGTTTCTTTCCATGAGGCGGATCAACAAGCTTCCAAGTTTTATTCTTCATCGGAGACTCATACTCGTATCCATAGCGGCCTTCCACCGAGGCTCACTAAGAGCATCTTGCACCGATGCAGGTTCAAGACTATCTATGGTAGACATGAATGCCCCGTCATCATCAATATCCATATCCTCAACTTCTCTACTTGGAGTCACGGAAAGTTCCTCAAAAGATTGACAAAGATCATCAACCTCACCGGTTCTCCGGCTTCTCTTTCCTTTTGAGCCATACCGCGTGTACGAGGTCTATCCAAATTCAAATTGGGAGGAGTGGATAAATTTGCATCTCTGATTGTATTTGTACACCATTTAGGATTCTGCTTCGGTGGTGGTGAAGAAGATGTAGAAGGACCTCCTGTCTGTGTTGACGAAGGAATCTCCTCTTCCTTTGGTTCCACAATATCCTGGTGTACTGTAGATGTGCTCTGTGATGTGAAAGCTTCATCAAAGACAACATCTCCGCTGATATGAATTTTCTTGGTCAAAGGATCTATCAACCGATATCCTTTAGAGTGCTCATAATATCCAAGAAAAATACATCTCAGTGTTTTCTCATCTAGCTTCTTCCTTTTTTCTTTCGGTATGTGCATGAAAGCTTGACACCCGAAAATACGTAGATGAGATATGGAGGGTTTTCGACCACTCCATGCTTCCCGTGGAGTCATTCCTTTTAGGGCCTTTGTGGGTGCCCTATTCAAAAGATACACTGCAGTGGTGACAACTTCTGCCCAATATTGTTGCCCAAGAGTTGCACCTGTGAGCATACAACGAACCATTTCCATGATAGAACGATTCCTTCTCTCAACAACTCCATTTTGCTGAGGAGTATAGGCAGTTGTTAACCTGTCTCTTGATCCCATGTTTATCTAGGAATGCAGAAAATTCATTAGAGGTAAACTCTCCCCCTCGATCTGAGCGGAGGGTTTTAATAGAAGCCCCTGACTCCTTCTCAACGGATTTCTTGAACTCGTTGGAAGAATGCGAAAGCTTCAGATTTCGGTTTGAGAAAGAAAACCCACATCTTTCGTGAGTAGTCATCTACGAATAACCGAAAGTACCTCTTCCCTCCAACACCGTTGGGTGTGAAAGGACCGCATAGATCGGTGTGAATTAGCTCCGGAGGTTTTCGTGCTCGTGTAGAGCTCTTCTCAAATGGTACTCTATGCCGCTTTCCCGCCAGCGATCGGAGCACACCTGGCAATGTGGCGTAAAGGGAAGGAAGACCCTTTACCATCTCATACTTGCCGAGCTCAAGTAAGTAGCCGTAACTAAGATGCCCATATCTCTTGTGCCATAGGGAAGTTGCCTCCTTGGTAGAGACAATCATGGCAACATGTGGAATAGAGATAGCATCTAGTGCAAATAAGCCATGCTTATATGAAGTCGTTGCAATCTGCTCACCCTTCCTGGTAATAGTACAACACTTCTTTCCATTCTCAACACGAAAGTTGACAACCATATTTATGTCCAAGATTTGTGTCACTGACAACAAATTGTTGGCCAATCCCGAAACATAGAGGACCTTGTCAATCTGACACTTGCCATCGGGAAGAGTGACCGAAACCGTACCCTCTCCCCGAACCCCGTAGGTTTTATCATCGCAATGGTGACAGGTTTGCCCTCCTTGGCCACAAATGATTCAAACCACGATCCGTCGCCGCTCATATGTTTACTAGCTCCGTAATCGACATACCAAATAGGATCCCTCCGAGTGGAATCTGTGGTAGTCATGAGCACCTTGTGTGCCCATTCGGAATCCGAGTCGGATTCTTCAACAAGAACATTCGCTCGGGGTTGCTTGTTTTTATTTTGTGGTTTGTTTTGGCCTTTTTGCTTGTTCTTATGCCAACACCCGTTGGTGTCATGGTTGTCTTTCTCACGGATCTTGCACCACCTCTTCTTCCGTTGAGGTTGCTTGCCTTTTCCTTTCGTATCCCGTTGAGAATTTCCTCCTTTCCGAAAGTTGCCTCCTTTTTGCCCATTACCTTTCTTCCTAGAACCCCCGCTCGTTGGTGTATAGGGCCGTATTGGAAGAATCATCCTTGTGAAGTTGGCGTGCCTCCCGTTGTTGAAGCAGATTGACCAACTCGATGTAGGTAATTTGTCGTTGGGACACCCGGATGGAGGTTATCAACATGTCAAATGAAGAAGGTAAAGCTCTCATCACAAGTGAAATGAGAAGCTTTTCATCCACGATATCTCCTAGAGAACTCAATTTCTCTTTCAACTCGTACACTCTGCACGTAAAGAGTTCAACCTGTTTCACCCCATCTCAAACTCAGGTTATGAAGTTGTTGTTGAAGATGAAGAATGGTGGATTCATTCTTCCCCTCATAGATGGTTCTAAGGGCATCCCATGCCTCTTTACCACTTGCTTTATCAGCTATATGAGGTTGCACTTCATCGGAAACAAGAAACAAAATGAGCACCTTTGCTCTACCGTCTTTCTTGTCAAAAGCAATCTGATCCGTCGAAGGACCCGTGGATCCCGCCCGTTGGTGAAGGCCTTGTTGCTACTCCAAGGAATAATATCCCACAAATCTTCCATTTGGAGAATAGCCTTCATCTTATGTTTCCATGGTGTATAATTTGGACCTTTCAATAACTGATGCGGATCAGTCATCAATTTTGCAACAGTGGCCATAGTGAAGGTTCCTTATATCACCAAATTGGTCCCCCTTTCGATATACCTTTTGCTAGGCCAATATACCGTACAAAATACCCGCCCTTACGTGAGGGAAACTATAGGTATTTAGAAAGATCAACAAAAATCACCCGCCCTTACGTGAGGGAGACTATAGGTGAATTTTAGAGATCATACGATACGTGGAACATAAGCGGTACCGAAAGGGAATCGCCTTGTTGATGGCACCTACCATAGAAGATTCTTCTCATGCGTGGGGCGTAACTTCCCCTAAACACTATGAAGAATACTTCGTCAGGATTTATGCCTAAACACAAGTGCGATAAAGGGTAGTGGATGGAGTAAAAAAAAAATGGCGTACTTATTCCTCCCCGACGATTTATAGAGAACAATCTCATACGTCGTTATAGCAGCTATATTAGGCGGCGGATACAAAGAGGCCAAATCACGACAGCTTTACTCTGTAAGTGCCGGCGGAGGTATCGCAAATACCGAACGCTGAAGTGCAAATAAATTGCACAGATGGGTTTTATATTCCGGGGACTTTAAGGAGTGTTTGATTTTAATTTTTAATGTTATAGTGCAAAAATGAAATATGCAACATACAACAAAAAAAAATGCCCACTAGAATAACCCACTAGGTGTCGGTCACAGCCGAAAATGCACCTTTTACAATGCCAAATTGCTATTTTTCATAAAAAATTACTCTCAATCCCCCTTTGATTTTTTTGAAAAAAATCCCCCCTTAAAAGGCTTTCTTTAACAAAGCATTTTGATAATTATTATCAATTTTAAAATTAAAATAAATAATTTTAATTTCTATAGTTTTAAACTTTAGAAGAAATAAATTAAAATTAAATTTAATTTATTAAAGTTTAAAAACTATATTAAAAAAAAATTAAAATTAAAAATTTTAATTAAAAATGATAATAATAAAAAAATGACTTTGACAAAAAAAAATTATACCTTGGGGGAGTCGGCGGGATTCGAACCCCCGACCTGTAGGCTCCCTGAGCCTTACCGCACGGCTCACGACCACGTGAGCCAGCGGGCTGATCCGAAAAGATCAGTAGACCTCCTCCCTTATCAACCCGAATCCTCCTCCTCCTCGGCCTCTCGCACCGCCGGCGCTCCTCTCTGCCGAGGCAAAAACACGTAAACACCGCTCCTCTCTACGGCTGCAAAAAAAATCTTCCACAGACCAATTTTTTTTTTTTTAACGGGAAGGGGGGGTGGCTCCGTGTTTTTTTTTTTTTTCTTTCCCGGCCTCGCGCGATTCGCGCTGTGCGCCCGGTGGGGGGGCCGTTTTTTTTTTTTTTCGGGAGGGTTTGGGGGGGTGCCGCGCCCTTACGCGCAAATGGCGCCGGGGGGGGTTTATACCCCTCCAATTCCCGCGCGGGCGGGGATTTAAAAATCCCGCGCGGGGGGGGTCCAGCCTCTCGCCTGCGCGACCGCGGCCCGTCGCGGGATTTAAAAAAATCCCGCGCGCGGGAGGGGGGGGTTCTCCCCTCCTGTCGCTGTCGCAAGCCGCGGGGGGGGGGGTTATACCCCGTGGGAGCGGGAGCGGAAATTTAAATTTCCGCTTCCCGCATTTTTTTTTTTTTTTTTTGGGGGGGCCTCGAGGAGCGCGCGCGCAATGTGCGCGTCGCGCGGGGGTGGGGAGGGGAGGGGAGGTTCTCCGGACGTCACTGGACGTCTAACGGCCGGGGGGGGCGGGACAACTGTCCCTCCTCGCAGGACGTGACGTGACAGCGCTCGGCGCGCTGCGTCCTGCGGCTGGCGCTTCGGACGTGGCCGTCGCGTGCTGTCCGTGACGCGCGCAGGTCTGTGTGCGCGGGGCTCCCTTGCAGCGACAATTTTTTTTTTTTTTTTTTTTTAAATTCTTCTCCGGCTGATATCGCGCGACAGACAAATCACGTCGCCGAGAGAGATAAAAAAATTAAAAAACCACACTATTCTCTGCCTCTCGTTGCTCCCTGCTCGTCGCTGGCTCTGATGCCATGTTAGATTCAACGAACACAATTGAATTATTCAGCAGCAGATTAAATAGCGATTACAATAGCAATTATCCCGGAGGTTGCCAAACCAACCAGCGATAATAGCAACTTGTTACAGCAGTTGTAACAGTGAGCTAAACTATGTAATAAAGACAAAATACATATTAGTACGCTAACAGGGTCGAGCAAGTGTCTTAGCATATGATCATCAATTTGGACCCGTCACAGTGCAAAGTGAATTTTTCTCCATTCCACACTATCTTCAGAATAAAAAATCCTACCTTGTCACCATTCCAGAAAGGAGTTAGTCAAAATCATCTCTCATCATGAATTTGTACCTACATTGTTCATAGCATCCCACCTTGTCACCATTTCGAGTGAAAATATTTCATGCATTCTTCGAAATCAGGTGTTGCAATACTTAACTACTCGTGCAGTATTCAAATATCGAGCAGTCGCCAATTTGCACTTTTTTATCGCTAACGTCATCTCTTCTAAAAAACTTGTGCAGATTTGAGAGGCATCACTAGTCCGGAGCCGAAAACAAAGAAGACTCTCTAAATCACTCCAAGTGAGAAAATTTACTAAGTGTTGGGTGGGCTCATGCTTCCTGTTATGGATCCACTCGAAAATACATTTTAAGGTGTGTAGAATGAAGACTTTATCACTTAGGCAAAATTTACAAAATTTTCCTAAGTATGTGGCCATTTTGGGCCTACATTTTGGAGCCTCCTGGGTGGATTTGCTTGCAAATCCAATCAAAATCAGAGTCTTATCCATTGGGCCTTATGAGTCAAACATACCTATATTCAAAAACATACTTTACAGAATAACTTCCATATAAACACTACTCTTTGAAATTTTTAAGAATCTGCTTAGAGAGTAAAGGTTCATATCAAAGTGATGCCAAAAATACATAGAACTCATCCGCTCATACAGAGACTGTGTCTGAAATACAAGTCTTGCCATTGTATTCAAAAACTAGACACAAATATACTCCTTCTAAAAGGTCTTATTTCAAGAAATGCCTTCACAAAACAAATTGCTGCTCTGTAGGCTTCATGCCTTTATTGTTTATTTCTGACAATTTTTCAAGGCAAAAACAAAAATAAAAAACTTGTGTATATGTAAAAAATAAAAATAAGCTTAGTGTGGCCCCTTATGGGCCTGTAATCACTCCATATAGCTCCTCTTATTCCATGGCCTCTTCATATTCCTCTTCTTCCCCTTCTGGAATAGATGTTTTCTAACTCTTTCCTCCATAAGTATCACCAAACAACTGAATCATTAATTCTAAAGATTGTAGATCCTATTTCCAGTCTATTTTAGAGGGAATTTATGTTTATTTGAGCTACTTATAAAAGTATTGTAGCTCTATAATGTCCTCATAGCTAGTATAATTCCCTCTATTTACCATATCTTCCATGAGATCTCTCAATCGGGTAAAATCAATAATCAACTGGACAACTTGTTCTTGGGGTAGTGGCTCTTCTAGAGAATCTATTCCATATTCATCCTACAAATTCTCATTAATACTTTTCTAGATCTCTTCCACATATAACAAGTTGTGATCCTCCTTCCATAGGCCTTTGAAACCAACCTGAATCATTTCCTTATTCAATTCAACAACATCCCTAATCATCCTTTAAATCTTGTCAACCAACAACAAGGCTCTTTAAAATGCCCTGTGTTTTGTAACCACTATATTGATAGTAACTCTGGTGAGATTCCATTATTTATTGGGAATAGGTTTAGCAGAATCACTGAGTTTGCTATCAACCAACTTGTACATTTGCTCTACTAAAATCACCATAGGTTGTAACTTTCTAGTGATCTGATCTAGTTATTTATGAATATTGGATAGTAGACGATTGACATCATTGAGATAATCAATAACAAGTTGAAGACCTGAATATTTCTCCTAGACCTCAAAAAACAATTCCTTCCTAATCCTTTTCAGCTCATTCTTAGAAAAACCTAAAGATTTAGCTTTCTCAATCTGAAGCTGATGCTTTAAATTCTGAATTTATTTTGCCTAATCTTCATTCAACTTCTTTTGGTCTTATAATCGGTCCTTAAATTTATTGGCCTTTTGAAACTTCTCTTTCCAACCCTTAGCCTCTTTTCTCAGAGCCTTTTCTAATTCATTTTTATCATGGATAATCTTCTTAAGATTTTCAAAATGTTTCTCTAACTTATCCACCTTCTCTTTGACTATATCATTTTTCACATAGAAGGTATCCAAGTATGCTTTGGCTATAACCAGCTCATCTTCCTCAAGCAACTTGTCAATGTCCTTTGTGACCTCCTCCACTCGATAATCTTGAATAGTCATCTCAGTATCAGGTTTGCTTACCAGTGGAGTAATAGATATTGATATCCTTTTTCTAGAAATAGGGTCAACATACATGCTTCTTCTTCTTACAACCATCCTACTGGAAGGTTTAGCAAGTTTATCTACCCAATAATCATTTATACTTTGAGTGGTTGTCTGCTCTTTTGATACAATAACAGGTCTAAAAATATTGACAACCAAGGGAGATGATGACACTAGAAATGAAAGGGTGGACTAAACTACTAATTATGGGGGTGAAGATATAGTTACAATAGCCTCTGTGACAATAGTGGACTCTGTGACTATTGTTGTTGTTGTTGTTACTAGTAGAATCATGGAAACTGGTGTAAGACTAACAATCATATGGATGGTTGCACTCGGAATGTAGTGTACCATTGACTATGGTGATGAAATATATGGAAGTTAAGCAATTACAGATGAGGGAGTAGGAACCTTGGATGTTGGAAGTAAAATTTTAGATGGATATTATGAAATAGAAGTGACTTGTACCTCAATGGCTATTGATGACACATGTGGTGTACTGTGATAGGGAGGAGGTACACTTGTCATATATTCTTGATTATAAAGGGAGGGATAATTCTTTGGGGACTCATGAGGATGAAAAGGAGAAGAGGGATTAGAAACCATACCTTCACCTACTAATGTAGGGTGCTCGTATTCTACCTTAGTTTCTTGTTGCTATTCCAGATCAATCA
This sequence comes from Wollemia nobilis, assembly GCA_028583015.1. Taxonomy (NCBI): domain Eukaryota; kingdom Viridiplantae; phylum Streptophyta; class Pinopsida; order Araucariales; family Araucariaceae; genus Wollemia; species Wollemia nobilis. Next base: position 2,397,580 of record JAQPPZ010000756.1, on the reverse strand, counting down.
ATTGTTTTGTAGAAAAATCAGCTACCTCTTTAGCAATCTCTTCCATATACATTTTTTTTTATTTTAAATTTCTCTTTCCTCTATTTCTGAGACTCTCTTAATCCTTATATGAACCAATTGAAAAGAAGCCATCTCATCCTCAGAATCTTCTTCCAATACATCTTCTTGTACTACTCTAGAAAGTAATGATTGCTCAGAAATAGGATGTAATTCAATTGATGCTGCAGGGGTAAAATAAAGGGGTTTGAACCTAAAACTTTCATATTTCTTCTTCCAGTCAATATCTATGTCTGGAGTCCATGATCCCAGAGATAAGCATTTAGGCTTAGATGTTGTTTCAATAACTGGGGTACTGACAACTTTTTCTTTAGAATATTATATTTTTCTCATCAATTTAGCCCCCTTAGGAAACTTTTCCAATTGTGTGGTAGGATGAAAGGTTTTTAGTACTTGAGCCATTATCAAAGGAGTTTTTGGCTCTTCTAGTTGAGCCTCTTGATCTGTAGGTTGAGGGATGGATTCAAAGGAAGTTTGGGGTTTTTCAATCATCATTACTATATTTCTGACATCCTTTTATCTCTAGGTTCCAATGTTTTTATTATACCTCCTTTAGAATTCTTTATCAATATTCATACCAAAATTGGCCTTAGGATTTCCAATTTCAACCCTAATTCTCCACTAATCTATTATTTTTTCTACATTCCATGGTCCCTTTTCCTTCTCCTCTTCTTCTTCTTCTACAATATCTTCCTCATGTGGAGGATCCTTTTTCTTTGTAGACTTAGCCTCAGGTGGGGGATCCTTTTTCTTTGCAGACTCAGCTTCAATATTAATAATTATAGCCTCTATAATATGATGACTTGGCTTCTTGTTAGGGTCAAAATCAACAATATTCTCATAAAATACAACCATGGGGGCAACTGACCCATCTTTAAGACATTCCACTCTAAAATAGTAGTGTCATCATTGTTTCTGCCTTGTTCAAAATGAGCCCTGGGCCTCTTTTCAAACTTATAGGCCTTATCTCCATTTAGGGTTTTATTCCTTGTAGTAAAAATGCCATCAAGGTCATAGCTCCATATTTGGGGGATATAAAACAAACCCAACCTATCAAGGTATTGGTCAATTTGTTGGCCCTGCCCCTTCTTGGTGATGGTAATGTCATCCATAGTGCGATGTGTAATTAAAGACTTCCTCTTTCTCTCATAACAATAGTTTGCATAAATGTACTCTGCCTACCTCAGATATTCTAGGGAAAAAATCTTATCTATGATAAAGTGGGGTAGGAGAAATGTTTTACCCATGACACCATATAATTTGATTACTGTGACCTTAGTCAACAAATACTAGTCTCTTTATGCATCCTTTGTTCTCAGAATATTCCCAGCTAAGGGTGGCAACCTAGGGTACTTACCATGTATTATTTTTAGGGCAGGTCCCATAAATTCCAAATTGAATCTATAATAGGACTCACTGATCCTCAAATGACTTGTCCAATAATAAACTAGTAAGGGTTCCTCATCATTGGGTTTATCCTTGATCAAAATTCATGAAATTTTTACTTTGGTGGTAGCAAAAAACATCCACACAAAACTTGAGCAATACCTAAAACTAGGAGCATCAATGTCCCTTTTTATACTTACTAGCTGCTCATGTATCCTCTAAGTGAGAAAAGTTGGCCAATCAAAATAAATCACTCTAGTCCCATTATTTCCTGCATATTTATCATATATATTTCATTATAAATACAGTAAGCTATGGTAATTTTCCAATCATGCACCATTCTATTAGAGTCTAAACCCTCCATGCAAGCCAACATAGAAAACAGGACGGGATTTGTAAATTTATCAATAGAGATAGGGACCTTAGGTAATTTTTTCTTGGGCTTAATATTAAGCTATTTATAAACCCAATTTTTAAATGACTCGTTGTCATTAGCTCACTTCTTTGTTGTGTAAAACCTAGTCTATTCAGTGAGACTAAATAGTTTCGGTATTGCTAGTGGCTCAGACCCTAGGGCAAAGAGTCTATGACAAAATGAGGTGGTGATACTGAAGAGGATTTCATCCTTAGAGGTTTTTACTGCTTTAGCCAATGGGTCGTAAAACTTGACTATTGCAGCTATTAACTCAGGGCAAAGGTGAAAAAAATCACAAATATAAAAAGATATATAAGAAAGGACAACACATCTACCTTCCATAGCCAAAGTAGCTCTCTTCTTGTGTCTATTATTCACGTTCCTCCTTAGTTTCGTTCTTTCTATGAGGACCATTTTTGTGTCTGCCATGACTTTGGCCTTGTCGATATATGGTGCTGCCAACTTCTTTTCCAGTATTTTGAAATCCTGAACATCTTCTGAAGCCATACTAATAGTGATGAAGTTTGTTCACTCTGCAATTCATAGTAATTTATTTAGGATATAACTATGCCTTATTACTGCTCAAGGGATACCAATAGTTACCAAATGAGCCTCATGTATGCTTTTTCATCACTTTTATTTATTATAACACACGTATCTTCCACTATTAATGTAGATATTGCATGACCTCTTCGTTGGCACACTTTATATCATTTCCTTTAGCGGCCCAATGATGGCATTCTATATTTTCATTGGTCAAAATTTCAAATTGTGCTACTACCTCAATGCACCCCTTTGGCTACTATTTGGTTATGGTATGAGTTTGTTAGCATTGAATACGGGATCTCTCTCTGATATCCATGTATCATGGTCAAAATTCTGGTTGATTCCACTTTGATTTTTAAATCGATGGCTTAAGAGCCTTTCGAGTCCGCTAAAACTTATAAAATTCTAGGTGCAAATTTCCGTCTTGATTATGCTCTAGCTTGCATTGTCTTTCATATATTCCTAGATTGGGAACACCTTTGCTCTCCTTTGACCATAGGCTCTCCTTTTCGGGAGGATATTAATGTATTCTGATGCGGATTCAAGAGAGAATGCCATTTTGAAAGATTTTATATAGATTTGAATATGAAATGGAACTTTGCTATGTACTTAGTCCACATTTAGTCATTTTTGCAAATTTTCTCTTTTCAATATTTTCAAAGAAAACTGATTACAAAGTGCAGAAAGGAGGAAAAATAATTATACAGTGTATATATATATGTTATAGTGAGCTCATTCCTTACACATAGTAGATATTGAGATGAAAATCATTCACTGGATTGGTTGTATGTTTCCCTCTGGATCTTCCAGCTGAAATACATTAGACTCCTTGGCTTCCACTATTATGAAAGGACCACCCCAAAAAGATTCAAACTTTTCATGCTTTCCTAGCTTTGCTTTATCAAAATTCCATCTAAGAACCAAGTCTCCAACTTGGAATTTTCTGAATCTAGCTTTCTTATAAAACCATGCTTTGATATCTGAAGAGTGTTTTTGAAAATTGTCATATGCCCGAGCTCTATTTTCTTCCAATTGCAGCAAGTGAGTCAGCCTGGCCTTTACTGGATCCTCTTTTGATTCTTCTTTTGTATTGATAAGTTTAAGTGCTAGAATTTCCAAATGGATTTGTAGAACCACCTATTTGCAATATACTAGTGCATAAGGAGAAGTCTTGATGGAAATTTTTATAGTAATCATGTCCACCCACAAAGTTGGTCCAGCAACAGATGCCAACTCTTTTTGTTTCCTTCAAGTTATTTTATCGAAATCCTTAACAAGTTTTTATTGGTAGATTCTACAAGGCCATTACCTTATGGATAATAATTTGAATTATTATTAAGAGTAATGACATACTTGATGGCAAACTCAATATACTTGGCTCCTATGAAATTTAGGCTGTTATCACTTACCAAGGCTTCTGGGATCCCAAACCTTGAAATCAAACTTTCCATAAAATTGATCACAACTTCTTGATATGATTTCTTGGTAGGAATTGTGTCTACCCATATGGTGAGATAGTATGTGGCAGTTAAGATAAAATTATGCTCTTCTAAGAAATTAGGATTGATGACTCCAATGAAGTCTAGTCCCCATTGCTGAAAAGATTCTTCAACTTGTATTGGCTTGAGGGGGAATGCAACATTCCTTGTACTTCCAACATATCTTTGACATTTATCATAGGCCATTGTGATCTTGAAAGCATTAGTAAATATAGTAGGCCAATAATAGTCTACTCTTATAATTTTCAAAGCTGTAACTCTACCTGAGGCCAGTCCTCCATGGAAATCTTCCATGATATTCTTTTTCTGATAATATTTTAAGCACTTTAGAAGGACTCCATACAAATTATTTTTATACAGGACTTATGGTAATAACACATATTTTAAAGCATTAAGCCTATATCTCCTTCTTTGTGATGCATTCATATTGGGAGGGCATATTCCATTTTGGAAATACCTGATCATCTGGTCAACCCAATTAGAATCAAAAGTTTGTGCTTCTTCTACCTGATCTGCATCTTTTGTTTGGCAAGCTATTATTTTTGCTAATGCTTTAGCCTCTGTTAGACCTTGGAAAATGGGTCTTCCCCTCATCAATTTTGTGGGATGTATTTCTACATCATATTCTTGGATTTTGGTAATCCAGCTAGCTCTTTTATCTCCTAGATCACCCTGAAGAATAAAACTTCTTATATTGGGATGGACCACATATACCAAGGGCTTACTCTATACCAAGTACTACCTGAATTTTTTTAGTGACTTCATTACAACAAATACTTGTATTTCAATAAAATTGTATTTGACTTGGTAATCATGGAGTGTCTAGCTCCAAAAGAATATAGGATGCTCTTCCCCTTGATTTTCCTTTTGATTCAAAACTGAGGCATAACTTTCTTCAGCTCCATATGCATAAAGAATAAAATACTTACTTAAATATGGATTTATCAGTATTGGGGTTGTTGCAATGGACTATTTTATAATCTCAAAGGCTTGTTTTCTAACTTCAGTCCATTTGAACTCAACATTCTTCTTGAGTAACTCAAATATAGGCCTGATTTTTTATGCAAATTCAAAAGTTAATTTCCTAATAAAATTGATTTAGCCTAGGAAATATTGTAAGGTCTTCTTGTTGGTAGGTAAAGGAATTGCAAGGATTGCTATGATTCTGTCTGGATCTATAGTTGTACCTTCTTTTGAGACCACATGACCTAGAAGTCTTCCTTTGTGTACTACAAAGAATAACTTCTTAGGATTGAGTGAAATACCAAATTCTTCGAATTTCTAAAAATCTTGCTCCAGGTGTGATAAGTGATTCTTCTTGTCATGGGAAAATACAATCATATCATCCAAGTAGATTAAAATAACTTTGTTTACTAGTGCACCAAAAACATAATCCATGGCTCTCTAAAATGTAGCTCCTACATTGGATAGCCCAAATGGCATCCTTCGGTAGACAAATGTGCCCTATTTTGTGGTGAATGCTATCTTATACTGATCTTCATATTTCACCCAAATATGATTGTAAATAGAGTAACAATATAGCAATGATAACCTATCTGCCCTTGCCACTATATGCAAGATCTGATCAATCTATAGGAAGGGATAGTGATCTTTGAGGGATGCTTGGTTAAGATTTCTAAATTCCACACACAAGTGTATATCGCCATTATTTTTCTTATGGGTACCAAGTTAGCTATACAGGTGGAGTGTTTTATTGGGTATATTATTTTAGCCTTTAATAACTTTAATATCTCCTCTCTCATGATGGCCTAGATCCTTGGGTTCATAGGCCTTTTCCTCTACCTAAAAGGCTTTGCATCAATATCTAACTCAATAGTATATTGGATAACCTTCTTGTCATATACCTTGAGGTCTTCATATGACCAAGCCACAATATCTAGGTATTTTAAACATAAGGATTTGATAACTCCAGCTTCCTTAGGCAAGCATCTATTTCCAACATTAAGTTTATTTTCAATGCCAACTTCAACTTCTTTATAGATTTTTCGTTGACCTTCATGGCTCTGATCCTATTTCTATCCTCATTATAAAACAAACTCTCAAGGGTGACCAACCCTCTTGGAATATGATTTTTTCTTAGTTGGATAATGTTTTGCTGATCGATTTCTTTTGAATTATCTTCTTAGAAAGTGGAGATTATCTTACTAGAAAATCAACTATTTTTTCATCACTTTCAAAAACCTACAATAAAATATTCTTGTCTAGTACTACAGGTCTGAAAATCATTTTTATTCCCTTGACCTTCTTGATTCCAAAGTCTACATAAGGGTTGAAGTTAGCTCCATTTGTTGTGAATGGATCGGCCAGAGTATTCTTCTATCTGGGGATAAAATTTAAATTCAGGGCATAAAATGATTCCATTAAATCCCATACCCTATTTCTATAAGCTTTTAAGTAATGGTGCTTACTACTGCACCTGTTTCTTACTTGATGGACTATTAGCTTAGAATAACTATATATGTTAAAAATCTTAATGCCCATACTTTCTGCTTGTATCAATCCAAGACATAGGGCCTCATATTCTACATCATTATTAGTACATAACCATGTTAGTTTGTAGGAAAAATTCTTTGTCCATTTTTATTGGGATTGTAAAACTACCCCTGCTCCTGCATCATTTATGCATTTAGCACCATCAAAGTGTATGGTCCATGTTTACTTTTTCTCTCAGGGACTAATTGGATATAGTAAAGATTTTATTTTCTAGTTCAGTTGAGATACTATATATCCCCACACCAGTTCCAAACTAACTATAGTATTCTCTGAAAGGCAACTCATCCTCAATGTCCAGATCTTTGATGTTTTCCAATAGCTCAAATTCTTCCAAGGGATTAAGATTACACATATCTTTTTCAATTTCCTCAATGTGATAAGCTACTAGCTTTTCAAGTGTTATCCTTATTCTCTTTCCTTTGAAAGGGATTACCATGCTATAATAATCCATGTACATGAATACCCCTAGCTTTGTAGTGAAATCTCTTGAAATACATAATCCAAAATAGGGTTCTAAGTCAACCATAACTATTTCTAGTACTACTATCACCTCAGGGGCTCTTTGCAACCTCATTAGTATATCCTTAATGACTCCAACTGTCTTGATAGGTGTCCCATATAATTATAACACTACAGGACAAGATCGGGTATACTCCATACCCATATCTTCATAGACTGCTTTAGGAATAATTGTAGTTGATGCTCCTGAATCTATCATACAATTTTGAATTACCCATACCTCCATCCTTAAAGATATGTAGAATGGGGGAGGTTTATATTTAGTCCTGTAGGATACATTGTTTTTTTTAGGCATACTCAATATTGTTATAGTCTTCTTATTGGGTGGATACTTGTCAAGAGAAGCTTTAAGGAGATCTATCTAACTAGGGATAAATAGAGTGTCATACAAACTAGCTTTTGATGGGATATTTTTCATTTCCTCAACTATATTGTATTCAGACTTAGCCAATATAGATTTTTCAAGTCTTCTTTTTGGCTCACTATACTTTATTTTGAATTTCTGAGTGGTCTCTATCCTCTATCTCTTAGTAGTAGAGGGGAATCTAAATATTTCCTGAGCTTCATATTTAGATCTCATTTTTCTCCTTCGACTTCCTTTACCAAACCTTTAGGGAGATTTTTGGTCTTCTATTTACCCTTAGCTTGGGGTATGGTGAATGTGTTACTACTTTGGGGAGGCTGATCCCTTTTTTGTTGTGATGGAACTTGGAATTGTCCCATCTTCTAGGGATCTAGTTGAAGGGTCTTTTTCCCAGACCTTGTCATAATAGCAATTGGGCCATCCTCTTCAGAGTCTTTTCCTACCATAATATAATCTTGTTGCTAGAGCATATTTATTCTACCCTTTACATCTATCTCAACTTATTCCATGGCCATTTGGCCATGATTTTGATTCATGATACAATATTGTGAGTCATGGGGGTCATTACAGACCAAACACCATACATTTGCAAGAGTGGTATCTGAAGAGCATTCTGGTTCCTCATACACTGCATTAACTCTGACCCCAGTACTATTACTAGGATCAGGTCTCTAATATTTATTTACATATGGGAATATTATTTGTTGTGATATTTCCATTTCTCTTTTTTCCATAGATCTCATCTTGTTACTGAGAGTCTTCAAAGTATTTTGAATTTCAAGGAGTAAGGGGATTTCTTGAGGAACTTGAGTGGGAAGTGGAGTAAAAGGTTTTGGCATGGGTTTTTATCGAGGGATGAGATTCATATGTGGGAATGGAGATGATAATGAAGATGGGTCTATATATTATGAAGTAATTTCCTGGCCTTGGAGACTGCTTGTTTCTTGATCATAAGGTAAAACAGTCTTATCAGGTTATCTCCCTATATTGCCCAAATTATTCTCTACATGAACTACAACGTTATATATTCAAGGAAAATATTCAATCCTGGATTGATGGATTTGCAAACCCACTTATGATCCGAAGGCTATGATATAATACATATAGGCTAAACTTGCAGCTGGTCTTACCATAGGGGGAATTCTTTGCCATGTTCTACTAAACCTTAAATTGAAATATGAGACCGATTCTTGGGGTTCCTTTTGCATAGAAGTGAACTAATCTATAAGGTATAAGGGGTAAGCAAATTCGTTGAATTCCTCTATGAATGGTTAAGCTAATGAAATCCATGAGGTAATGGAGCTATCTTCAAGGGTCCTAAACCAATGTAAAATCTTACCTCTAAAAGACAGGGCTAGAATCCTTATAATAACATCCTCATTTCTTATGTTATGGATAGCTGCTAAATTGATGATATCTTGACAATGCTCATGTGTTGTATTCCCTTATCCATCATATGTTGGGATAGCCTTGGATAGAGCTTGAGGTATGACATGCATATGAGGTAGCCAAAGCGGGCCAGCTGTATCCCAATTGGGGTACTTTTATAATGGCTAATTTGGTGCAACATTTGCTTGATTTACGTTTGTTGAAATGTTTCCAGGTAGAGTTACTACTGGGTAAGGTTTTGATCAAGTGTGGGATTTAATTCAATGGGATTCTCTGCAGGGTGATCAACCTCTTCTTGAAAATCTCTATGTAAGCTCCTTATCACAATTGTTCCTCTATAGGGTAACTCAAGAAAGAAGAGAGAATCAGGGTTATTTCTCTTAAATTACCTGGTATACATGAAAGGGTACTGATCTACAAGGGTGTTTATTTTCTAGGTTCATAGACAAGGGAGTCACCAAGTGAATTTTCTATTCTTCGCTTAGTAAATTCAAGATAATTAACCAACCCTTGATTCCTTCGGGTAGTTAAAACCATATATCATATGGTGAGTCTTAGTTTTTCTTATGAACTTGTCCCGTTGGGCATGACAAAAATTGTTGGGCACTAAATTGCATCAATTTTTACTCAATACTGTAGTTGTATATCTTCCTAATTTCTATCCATTCTTGCACCCGATAGCTACAACTCAACACTCAACATTGGATGGACCAAAATAGAGTTTTTGATCCAACCTCTAGAGTAGGCTGGTTCCTTATAAACTTAAACAAGATTTCAACATAATTATGCTCACTTAGGATTTGAACGATAAGGTAAGAAAATGTTAGGGTTAGAGGAATGTGAAAAATATTGGATGGATAGTCTAACAACATTGCACCACAATAGAAAGCTCCAAAAAAACTAACTCAAAAGGTACATAACTCAAACCAATATTATCCCAAATTATATGACCATTCATTAATGCACAACATTGAAATATTTCAGGAAGTGATTTCAATACCCAAACAATGATAATCCAAATAATAGAATTTGCCAATACCTAAATTCTATAGAAATGTACTTACTAACAATAAATATCAAACTCAGAAGAATATTTCAATTACTTTAACAACTAGTAATCCATTAATTTGGTAGAAACTAACCACTTAAGTATTCATAGAAATACAGCTAAAGAATCCGAACCTTTGATATCAAGCATGAAGACACAAATTTTGGGGGAAATATCAATGTAATACTCCTTTCATTAGCTCTTGGGAATATTTACAGTAGCACATGCAAACACACTAGAGCAGACCCTTAAAAATGAGGATTTGACCTCTATTTATAGTTTTGTAAAAATTAAAAATACAAAGAACATTACAAATATTTCATTTTGACAATGCAATAGAGAGCTCTCGCTGGCATTTTCTTACTGGTACACCCTTTGGGAAATCTGTTGAAATTGGTCTACCATCACAGCTCGAGGTCTCTGTAACTTGCTGATTGTTTGATGTAACTAGATTCTAGGTCATTGGAAATCATGCATTATCATCTATTCTTCTTGGAATTTATCTACCTCCTTTGATCTGTAACCACCTCTAGTTTATCTTTCATGAAAACCCTTAATGCTTTGAATTCTTCTCCAACTAACTGTTACAATTCCAGTGAATAATTGCCTTTAAATACCTCAGATTCTTTGACACAATCTCCATTGCTAATCCCTCTTATTGTATGGCTCATATTCATTTTGATACAAGATTATTATAATGGTGAGAAGAACACAGTGCCATTCTACTTTAAAAATACTGGTGACATCATCATTCTATCATAGAAATTGCAGAATTGCTAATCTGGCTCCCAAATTACCTGGAAGCTTAAGTGAGATTGAATCCACTCTTTGTTCTTTAGATTTCTTCATTATCCACAGAGTATCACTCAATCCGTATAAAAATATTTATGACATCATATTTTATTTACAACTTTTGCATATTCCATTATAGGCTGAGCAAGTGCCTTAGCATATGATCTCATCAATCTAGACCTAACACAATGCAAAGTGACTCTTTCTCCATTCTGCACTATATTCAGAATAAAACATCATGCCTTGTCACCATTCCAAAAGGGAGTTAGTCAAAATAATCTCTCGTCGTGAATATACACCTACATTGTTCATAGCATCCCACCTTGTCATCATTCTAGGTGATAATACTCCATGCGTTCTCCAAAATCGGGTATTCCAACACTTAACTACTTGCGAAGAATTCAAATATTGAGCGGTCACCAATGCACACTTTTTTATCACTGACATCATCTCTTCTAAAATACTTTTGCAGATTTGAGAGGCATCGCTAGTTCGGAGCTGGAAACAAAGAAGTCTCCTGGAATCGCTCCAAGCAGGAAAATTTACTAAGTGTCGGATGGGCTCATGCTTCCTGTTGCGGATCCACTCCAAAATACACTGTAAGGTGTGCGGAATTAAGACTTTATCACTTAGGAAAAATTTGCAAATTTTTCCTAAGTATGTGGCCATTTTGGGCCTATAGCTAGTATGAGAAGGTATTTTACGTTTTGGTTGGCGATATCAGCACTATCCCTGCTCTGGCACCATTCTTGCATCTAGCACTATCAAAGAACAATTTCTAAATTTGGTCTTGTTTGGGAATCTTATATGTTCAAGTTGTGATTTTTGTTTCTTCCAGCTTCATGATTGAATAGGTTTCTATTCCTATTTCAATCATAGCATTAAAATATATCATTGAAAATGGATCCTTCATTTGAATATCCTCCAACACTTCTTCTATTAAATTTATTTCTTAAGTCATTAAATGGATTGTTTTAGCTTATTGCTCTTGTTCCAACTTTTCTATATGGAATGAATATGATATTTTAGAAAATATCTTGAATATTTTATATTTTAATGGAATCTCCATATGAGAGTAATCAAGTGATAAATAACCACTCAACTTGGCAATAAATTCTCTTAATAAGCACATCCCAAAATAAGGCTCTAAATCTACCACCATAATTTCCTGAATGAAAATGATCTAGGGCATCCTATGCAATTTTATGGGAACATATTTTATTACCTCTACTATTTTTATAGGTGTTCCATCCAATTGTAGTACTCCAAGATTGCTTCTTGTGTATTCCATACCCATTATTTCACAAACTAATCTGGGCATGATAGTGGTAGCTACTCTAGAGTCGATTATACAGTTGTATACCACCTAGCCTTCCACTCGTAAAAATAGGTAATATGGAGATGGTATATTTTTTCTCATTATTGAAGTAGGATACCCTTGATCTAAATTAAAACCTACTTGTTGTTTCCCTTTACTTTTGATCTATTTAAGTGAATCCTGTAAGGAATCAATCTATCCTAGAATGAGGAGTGCATCATACATGCTATATTTTGATGTGGTTTTCTTAAATTCCACCACAATGTTGAAATCGAAAGAGTTAGGCTATTTTATATATTCCCTTGTAGATTCATCATATTTATTATTGTATTCTTGGGTGGCTTTGATCCTTTATAATTTAGTCAGGGAGGGGTATTGTAGCTTATCTCTAGAATGTTATTTTTCTTCACTTTTATTTATTTCCTTTTGCTACTACTAAATTGATTTCTAAGCCAGGGTAGTCTTAGGCACTTCCTTATTTGGATGGTCTTGTGATTCAGTAGGTACTTTGAAAGGATCCATGATTTTAGGACCAATGAGCAAGGGTTTCTTTCCAAACCTAGTAAGGATTGACACTTGTTCAACGGATTGTGTCATGAAATTGTACTCCATTTCTCTCATCATATTTAATTGGCCCTTTTGAGCCTTTTTTACCTTCTCAATTTCCAATTTTTGAATGTGATGTTGATGCATCATACATGTACTTTCATCATGTGGTTCATTGCAGGTTGAGAACCAATAGTTGGAATTAGATCCTAAAGAAGAAGGTTCCTCTTATTGATTGTTGTATATGGTATTAATCTTCTCTAAAGGCTTGCTAGTGGAGGCATCTTGATCCCTTTTAATATATGGAAATCTTCATGGTTGAAAGATTCTTTCAGCTTCTCTTCACATCATAGTTGTTACTTCATTTGTGAGGTTCTTCATAACTATTACCATCTCTTGTAAGGCAACTATATGAGTATTAGGGACTAGTAATATAGGGATAATAATAGGTGGTGTAAGTAATGCTTCTTGAAAGTTTGAGAAAATATTAGCACATTGGACTGCCTTATAAACATATACCTAAATTTGATTAGAAGGCCCTTTGATAGTAGTAAATTGCTTATTGATTGGTAGGGCGAAGATCCTGAGGTACTCTTCTCCATTTTCAGTTGAATCTAATGTTGAAATCTATTATTTCCTCATGCAGGTGCCTTTTAATTATAGTAAATTGTGTTAGTAGTAAGAAAGTATATTCTTATTCATTGAACTCTTCAATCAACTTTCTAGCCAACTCATCCCATGAAGTTATAATTAAATACAACAAGGTTTTGTACCAGTACAACATTTTTCCTCTTAATGATATTAATAAAAACCTTATCATGATGTCCTCTTCTTGAATATTGTGTAAGGTGGCCAGTGATGCTACATCTTGATAATTCTCATAAGTAGTCTTGTCGATGCTATCATATTTTAGTAATACCTTTAGAGTTGCCTGGGGAATAGGATTTTGGATAGCCATATTGAGAGGATCTATATGATTCCAAGTTGGGTAATTTTGAGCATTCTAATTTTTGTTTACATCCAAAACTACTTGTGCAGGAGGGCAAATGGTAGGAGTAAGAGTGGTAGTAATATGATTGGCTATGCTAGTCAAATCTTTAGTAAATATTGAAGAGGGCATTGAGACAAAGGGGGGGATAATATGTATTCTAAATCAACCAAACTACAATTCTAGAAATTCAATGGGTTCCTCTGATCATTTAGCTACTTGTACTGTGATCATGTATCTAAGGATTTTAGCAAAGTAGCTTAATAATAAAATGGATATGAAAATATTTATGGGTATCATTAGATGAAGTTGCTAGGTGATTAAAATAAATATATATGATAAGTAGAGAATCACCATATATCTAATCTTATCACAATAGTGGGATTGCATCCCACTCAAAATACCAAAAATTGTTGGTCTATAATTCTATATAATGGAAATATTATGCCTCCTATAGACCTTGAACAACATTGAATGACCTAGAAGCTATGAAGCTTCAGTGGTCAATCTCTAGAGGAGGTCAGTTCCTTTGAAGTTCAAGTTAATTGTTCCTAAATTGTGGAGGAAAAGGGTGTTCAAAAAAGAAAAAAGAGCTTAAGATAGAAATTATATGGTGTAGATTAAGCCACATCAAGACACATGCATAATAGAATATTATGCAAATAAACAATGAATTACCTAATAGACCAACCAATTTTACTATCAATCATATAATACTTAATTTCAATACAATGTAGCTTATCAGACTATGAATTCCAAAACAAGTGAATGAGCATAAGCACAAATTTAGAAATCATAGTAAACACTATGAGAATTCAATAGGCTAAAATTAGAAATACGTAGTCATCCATACATGTTTTAGTAACCATTAGAGAATGTTTAAGTTTGGGATACACCAAAATATTTACACCCGGTTGAATGTCGTCAGGGTACCAAATCCCCATCCCACTGCCAAAGGTTGTTAGATAGCATATTTTCCTAAATGTTGAAGGCGTTGAAATAATTGCACTTGGTTGGAGCTTGGTATGGTACCAATTTTCCATAAAAACACTAAAAAATAGGTAGAAATAAAATGAAGAGAATGGTTAAATATAGGGGGCACTAGAATATTTGCACACGGTTGAAACCCATCAGGGTACTAAAATGCCATCATAGCTCTTGTAAAAAATTTGGCTAAGTATTGATAGTTTCAAAAGGTATGCATTCAACTAGAGCTCAACATAGTACCCATTGTCTATTACATTATAAAAATGTCAATAATGTCAATTTGGCTAAGTGCTGGAGCCATTGCAAGATTTATACCTAGTTGGTGCTCGTCAAGGTACCAAATCCCCATCACACTATTAAAATAGGTGGAAAATATGTTGAGTTTAGAATATGTCAGAGGTCCTATACTAGGTTGAAGCTTGTCAGGATCTCGAATCTCCATCACCCTCAGATAACTATGCATAAATTTGATAGCAAGCACAATAAACATCCAATAGCTATGAACGAGAAAAGGTAAGTCAAGATTAAAATATTATACCAACATACCTACATGATTACTATCATCATCTCATGATGCCTATTGGACAAGATCACTTGTCAAAATATCTCAACAATATGGTTATTCTAAAGGTCATTGTGCAAGTGATAGGGTTGCTCAACTGAAAAAAGTTAGAAAAAAGTAACGAACCAAATGCAAACAATAGGTCCAAGATGAATCAATATGATGTAGATCTTGGCTAGGTTAGCAAGCCATTATTTGGTAGTTAGAGTAACCATACCTTCAAATGATTCAATAAGCTGATAAATATTCAGACATAACAACAATTCGTTTCTAAGCAATGATGCATCGCTAATGGAATACATTGTAAAATACTATAAATTCTAAGATATGGAATGGAAAATGGTTATCTCTTAGGATTTTAAAATTCATATGAAAGAATGGAATATTTGCATGTTAATACAAAAAAATTGATGTTTGGCCTCTGGTTATTTATCACTTGATTACTAATTTGGCCTCTGGTTATTTGGCCTCTAGTTATTTGACCTCTAATTTATTACTCTCATATGGAGGTGATGTATTCACACAAAATATCATATTGTGTGAATCATGTTTATTTGGCCTCTAACCAGGCTCCAACCAGGTGCAATTATTTCAACACCTTTAATAGTTAGCCAAATATGCAATCTAACAACCTTTGGCAGTGGGATGGGGATTTGGTACCCTAACAAGATTCAACCGGGTGTAAATATTTTGGTGTTTCCCAAACTTAAACATTCTCTTCATTTTAGTTTTTCCTATTTTTAGTGTTGTGATGGACAATTGGTACCATACCGAGCTTCAACTGGGTACAAATATTCTAATGGCTCCAACACTTAGCCAAATTGGTATTCTTGAAATTCCTAGGGTACTATGTTGGGACCTAATTGAATACACACCTTCCAACACTATCAATACTTAACCATTTTTTTTACTAGGGCTACAATGGACTTTTAGCATCCCAAAAAGCTCCAACTAGTTGTAGAATTTTCAGTGCATCCTATACTTAGCCATTTTGATGAGGCTATCATGTTCCAATCCATAGTGTATTACCTTTTTGTATTTTTTTCTAAACTATTAATATTTGCACTTTCTTCTTAAGGTGCATGTGGGTTTTGATTTTAAAATACCCACAGGAACATTTGTAGTGATCCCATGATAGGATTTTCCATTTCATTGACAGATTGATTAAATTTGCTAACATTATCCATTTTAGGTGATGTATTCACACAATTTCATTTTACCATCATCTCGATAGATCAATAGTCATTCTTTATTTCTAGTAATCAGATCAAATCTATCAATTAAACCTATTTTAAGAAGCGTATTCATCATACCCTTAAGAACCCTTAGATTCCTTGTCTTCATAGAATTCAGTCCAAAAAAATTATCCTTGTGCATATTTTTATAGTATAGAAGATCTCTATTCTTCAACATATTTTATTATCAATTTAGTATAGTCATAATAACAAATCCACTGGCTTTAGAATTTCTAGCTTGCATATTTGTTATAGATCTCTCTATATCCATATACAAGCCAAGGACACCTCGATTTCTTCATAAATAGAGGGTTTCAGTATGCAATCCAAGAAGAAAAAACCTTCTTGTTTCTTAGTAGGCCTCCAAATTATAACATCCATTGTTTTCTATCTATTTTCCAGGTATTCATGAATCTCCCAACTTAAAGATTTTCATTTGGCATATTTACATAGAGAGCATATTCAACTCTATATGGCGTATTCACTCCAAACAATAGAACAGGTAATTTTTCCTGGTCCTCTAGTTTTTTAGTTCATGGCATAAGGTTTTTTAATTCCTCTAGTTTGTTTTTTTTTTAACATTATAAAATATTAATAATGAATGTATCCTTAGTCTAGTAATTTCTTTATTTCACTTATCAAGCATGAAAAATATAATATCACATGCACCTTTGCATTAGATTAAGTTACATGATTTCATACTTCTCGTACCCTTTTCCTCATAAGAGAAAGAAAAAAGAATAGAAAAAATATTGCATATAATATAATAATTTATATTTTGTATTGTTGGTTTCATATTGCATTGCATTGCACTCTAATATTACACACTAGATTCTAGGATAGATTGCCAAATATAGGTGCTTGTCAAAAAATAACACATAAAATATATTAGGGAATCTATAAATCTCTTCTCCCACCAAAGATATCATTACATGTTGAATGTAGTTGTCATAAAATTATGGGTTAGTAGTAGTGCTCTCCCACATGAGTGTGGATGAATTCAAAAGGTATTGTACCTAGGGGCCAGTGCCCTAGAAATGTGTACCCCTTTTGGAGTCCCATAAAAGTTGTATGACTAGTTAAGTTTGTTATACCAAAATCAACCATCCATTGTATTTAAATATCCTTCATTCCTTAGTATAAATCATCAAAGCATTAAGCATTATCAATAGTATCAGAGCATGTGGAAGGAATATTCAACTCTCATTTTGATACATCCTTCCCTTACATTGATCTAGAGAAGCTACAAAAATACTCTTTTGCTGAATTAGAGATTGTAAAGACAACACCTTGTAGGACAAAAAAGATACTTGTAAAACATGCTCTACATAAGCCCATTAAATTAAAGAGACACATATATCTATTCTAAGAAAGCATTAAAATTCTCTTAGAATACTATGAATATGAACTAAGTGTGCTGCAATAAGCTAGTCTGCATTAGGTTCTACAAATGACCATGCATACAACATTCCCAATATTTGAGGAATCAAATCTGAGTAAAAAATAAATTTGATTGACCACAAGTATTTTTTCTCAATCATAGAGTACAATAGGAAAGTTCACCATGTATAAATTTTGAGCCCAAGAAAATGAAAGGATATCTTTTGTAAGTCATCGAGTTGTTAAATAAATCAAGCTTGATACTTTATAGTAGAAAGTATCTTTTCTATGAACATATTTTTGATGTGCGAATTCATGTTCATAGATGAAAATAGTAGAAACAAATGGCATCATCAATATATTCTTTGTTATTGAATTAAGGAACTCTCATTCTCATAAAATCAATGAAATCACCATCTATATATTTCACTCATTCCATGAAGTAAGACAATCTTCGAGTATATTTTATTATAGGAACAAACCAATGAAGCCTTAACCCAATGTAGCTTACTTTTTTATCAATTATAGCATTAAGGTATTAATATGTCTCACCAAGAAATCCATATTTTAATAGAAATAATAATAGACTTAGAGAATGATTTACAACATATAACATAGGAGATAACATCTTCAAAGAAGTCTCGACCAGGAGAATAAATCTCTAAGTGTGAATCTTGAATACTCTCTCAAGCATGAAATATTTTTAAACATTAGGAAAAGGTGATACTCCCCAAAAATACTAAAGAGTCAATTTACAAACCATTGTAGTCAAAGAAGGCATCCAAGGCTAGGTAGGCAATCTTAATCATGTGTGCTCCTTGTGTGGGACTATAACCATTTAGTCTAGTCATTCAATGTCTCCATCATGAGTGCTCCTTGTGTGGACCTAATGTTATTTGGGCTAGATATATATTTTCATCACCATGCAATATTGAATAAAAAAACTAAACTAGAACTTGCCTTGACTCTTTTATATGCACCTAGTGATTCATGTATCGCTCCAAATTTTTTGCATCCTTACCTTCAGGCTATAGGATCAATGCCCGTAAGTGGGATGAGAGAAGGATGAGACAATACCTCAGACTGAGAGACCCTTTGAAGATCGCGCCTCTCGAGGAGTGGGCATAAGGGTGAATTTTCGATGGATGGTGGGTTCACTAGGAAAATTTTGAGTGGCAGTTCCCATGCCTAGGTTGAAAATGGGTTTGATGTGTTCACTTTGTACTTTAGTCATTCATACCCTAGGTTTGGCCAAGATGAATCTAAGATATTATATATGCCAATGTTGATTTATATGGATACAAAAAACATGAACAAGTGCTAAACACAAAAAGTGTGCTAAATAAGATAGAATATACCTAATTTCGGATGTCTAATGAATATTCTGAGGTTTGTAGAAGTCCGGATCATCTCAAATATTACATAATCATTTGAAATTACACAGAATCATCTCAGATCACAATCGGTCATCTGAGATTAGACAAGATCATCGGTGATCTGATGAATTTGTCAAACGAATTTGTTAGAGACCTGAAATCACAGAAACAGATATGAAAGACCAAAAATACAATTGCAAAAGCAAGGGGAAATGATAGAAATGACAGTAAACTTGCCTAAATGATAGATCCAGATAACATTTAAAGGAAATGCATTAATTTAATAATTTAGTTTAACTTTATCATGCATCTATGCTAAATGAGGTGAACTCCAAAATGCAGAAATAGAATAAGCTAATTTAATGCATAAAGAAATGAAGAGAAAAGATAAGAAAATGCAAACTCCGGGCTCTGATTACCCCCAATCTGTACTGCAATCGATATCGCCTCCAATCGTACGAGATCGTCATCGATCTGTGACTGTTGAGCAAGGTGCAGCAATAGTATTGTCATTGTTGTCAATACAGTCAGACAGATCGGTTGATGTAGTGGATAAGAGTTAAGAGGTTCTTCAGAGTATGTACAGTGATTTTCCAAAATATCGAAGTGACCCATACGTTAAAAATCAAAAGAAAATCACAAGGAAGAAAATTGTCACGATATCGCGACATGTTGAGCAAGAAATAAAAACTATTGCGATATCACGACATGTTGAGAAGAAAGAAAAACTGTCACGATTTCATGACATGTTCCAAGAGAAAGCGCAAGAAAGAAAAACTATCACGATTTCATGACATGTTCGAAGAGAAAGCGCAAGCAAGAAAAACTATTGCGATTCTGTGACATGTTCGAAGAGAAAGCGCAAGCAAGAAAAATTGTCGCAATTTCGCGACATGTTCGAAGAGAAAGCGCAAGCAGGAAAAATTGTGTCGATTTCATGACATGTTCGAAGAGAAAAAGGCAAGTAGAAAAAGTTTCATGATTTCATGACATGTTGGAAGAGAAAAAGACAAGTAGAAAAAGTGTCACGATTTCGTGACATATTGCAAGAGAGATAGTATGGAAGAAAAAGTGTCACGATTTCACGACATGTTGGAAGAGAAAAAGGCAAGTAGAAAAAGTGTCGCAATTTCGCAACATATTGCAAGAGAGATTGTACGGAAGAAAAAGTGTCACAATTTTGTGACATATTGCAAGAGAGAGAGTCCGAAAGAAAAAGTTTCACGATTTCGCAACATATTGCGAGAGAGAGTCCGAGATAAAAAGTGTCACAATATCGCGACATGTCGCGTTTTCATGACCCGAAGGCAAGAGAAAGAGCAAAGGAGAAAAAGTGTCGCGACATGTTGCATTTTCGTGACTAAAGGAGGAGAGAGAAAGTAAGAAGGCAAAAGTGTCGCGATATCGCGACAAAAGTAAAGATGAAGAGTATGGAGGCAAAAGTGTCGCGATATCACGACATGTTATATTTTTGTGGGTTCAAACCAAGTAAAGTAGCAAGGAGGCGAAAGTGTTGCGATATCACGACATGTTGTGTTTTTGTGGGTACAAGCCAAGAAAAGAAGCAAGGAGGCAAAAGTGTCGCGATATCACGACATGTTGTGTTTTCACGGGCAAAATTCGAGCAGAGGACAAAGAGGCAGAAGTGTCACAATTTCGTGACAAGCTGCTTTTGCGCCAGCTAAGAAGAGAACCCAGCTGAAATAAAATATGTGACAGTTAACTGAAGTTATACGATAGTTACAACGGTCGTTGTAGAAGAAAATCATGCAACTAAAATAAGAAGAGTTAACTGAAGTCGATACGATAGTTACAGGTGTAGTTACAAATAAAAATCATGCAACTAAAATAAGAGTTAACTAAATTCAGTACGACAGTTACAGGTGCAGTTACAGAGAAAAAATCATGCAGCTAAAATTAAGAACAGTGAACTGAAGTCAGAACGACAGTTACAAGGCCAGTTACGGAGTGAAATCATCGAGCGACAGTTAAACTAAAAGTCATCAGTCGAAGACCAAACAAAGATTCGTAACTATTAATAGGTTGCATGAGAGAATACTATGTGATAAAGGAGTTAGATATAGAAGTTTCTATTAATAAGTTGCATGCAAAAATATGGAAGTTAAAAATAGAGTCAGAACTTTGTTATAAAAGGAGGTCTACGTGGAGAATTACAGAGCTAAAAAAGAGGGAAAGGACTGCAAAAAGAGGGTTAGAAGAGTGTCGTAAGAGAGCATTAAGCAGAACCATGAGAGCCGTAAGAGTAGTAAGAAGTGTAGCAAGAGGGTTGTAAGAGGGTCATAAAAGTGCAATAAGTAGAGCCTTAAGTGTGTGTGGTATTTTGGTGAATATCAAGAGAGGTTGGGTTAGCAATAGACCATTTAGGGTCTTGTATAAGCGAAGGCATTTTTATATCAATCTTATAGTTTCAAAATTGTAGTCCAAGTTGGTGCTTGGAATTAGGAGTTGGTGCTCCTTTCTGTTGGTGCAGATAAATTAGGGGTTGGTGCTCCTTTTTGTTGGTGTAGATAAATCAGGGGTTGGTGCTCCTTCCAGTGGGTGCTGGTAAATTGATTGTAAAATTGGTATTTTGCAAAGGCTATATTTGGACGAGAATCTAAGAAGTCATTTTTGAGGAGTAGCCAAATTGGTGAACCTCGTTACATCGTATGTTGTGGAATGCTCTCTTGTTATACTTGCTTTATCTAATTTTAAATTTTCTTTGTTTTAGCGTTAAGAGTTGTAGATTTGAATTTAAATAGCTACACTGATTCACCCCCCCCTCTCAGTGTCATTGTGAGACAAAAAATTGGTATCAAAGCCAAGTTCCTGAACAAGCTTAATCGGCTAAGGTGATCTTGGAAGTGAGACAATGATAGGTGGTGAAGGATTCTCATCAAACAAAGTACCATTATTTTATAGAACTAATTACACATTTTGGATACTCAGGATGCAGACATATCTGTGTGCTTTGGGATACGACATTTGGGAGTCAGTAGACAATGGATACACAATACCCACCACTCCTCCAATTGATGCTGTCGGTAAGAAACTGTTTGAGAATAATTCTAAAGCAAAGAATGCTATCATGTGCGGTTTAGTGGACAACGAACTGATAAATATTATGAGTTGTAAAATGACAAAAGACATGTGGGACAAACTAAGGAGCATTCATGAAGGAGACGACAAGATCAAGGAGGCCAAGTTACAAACGCATCGAGCTTAGTTCAAAGCATTAAAGATGAATGACGATGAGAACATAAAGGCATACATGCTAAGAGTTAATGGAATTATTAATGAGATTAGAGGACTCGACGGGGAAATGGAAGATGCTATCATCATGAAAAAGGTACTAATATCTCTTCCCCAAAGATTTGATTCTAAATTTTTAGCAATAGAAGAAGCTAAAGATCTAAATACTTTTAGTATGGATGAGATGCATGGTTATTTGACTGCATATGAGATGATAATAGGAAAAACTAAACCCATAGATAGAAAAGCTGCTTTTAAAGCACATAAAAATATAAAAGCAAAACAAGAATCCGAGGAAGAAGAGACATCAGATGAAATAGAAGTAAACTTTGTTCAGAAAATAATAAGGGGAAAAGGAAAATACAGAGGAAAGGTACCATTTAAGTGTTTCAACTATGGAGGCATTGGGCACTTTGCAGCTAAATGTCCAC
Source organism: Wollemia nobilis (assembly GCA_028583015.1). Classification (NCBI taxonomy): domain Eukaryota; kingdom Viridiplantae; phylum Streptophyta; class Pinopsida; order Araucariales; family Araucariaceae; genus Wollemia; species Wollemia nobilis. The sequence goes on along the minus strand of JAQPPZ010000756.1, from coordinate 2,374,976 downwards.
TTAATGAGAAAAACAAAAGTGATGAAGGTTCACACCAAGAAAGAAGTGACTGGAAGAAGAAACCAAATTTTAGAAAAGGCAACTTCAAGAAGAAAAGTTTCATATCCAAGAATGTCAGTCCTTCAGAAGACAGCTCCGGTGAGGATTCTGAAGAAGAAACAAGTGAAGCTCTTTTCATGGCATTCGAAGAAGAAAAAACAGAGGAAAAATAGGAATGTGATAAAAAAATTGAGGCTGAAGCTGAAGTAGATCTGGAAGGTGAGTTGGTCGCTGCACTTAAAGAGCTAAGTATAGAAAGAAAAAATAATAAGAAAATTTCAAGAAATTTGGAGGATGACAATGAAATCACAACCAGCTTGAAAGTACAGATAGACAAATTTAAGAAAATATCTAAAGATATCGAAGTACAATTAACCATGAAAATAGATGAGTGCAGCAAGCTAGAAGAAGAGATTGTTGGTTTAAGGATGCAACTAGAAGAGATGAATAAAAAAATGAGTTGTTATCACAAACTTGAAGAAAGTTTGGTGAAGCTGGATAAGATTATAAATAACCAAAGGACTGCAGGCATCAAATTTGGTTTAGGCTTTGTCGAAGGAGAATCATCAAATGGATCAAAGGCCATAATTGTAGAACCCATAAAGAATGAAGATAAGATAAGGGTTGATCAAGAAAAAATGAATCATACTAAAGAAAGCAATAATGCCAGGCACGAGAGGAGTATTGACAATGATGGATTCACCAATGTCACTCTTCAAAGGAGAAGAAGATTTATGGCTCCCACTACAAAATAGCAAATACCATCACCCAGGTTCACTCATTCATTTTCTATTTATTGTTTTAAATGCAATGGTTATGGACATAAGATTTCAGATTGCAAGTATAATGTAGGACAAAGGAACTTTACTAGTAGAAATGTTTTTTCACCATTGATGGATTATGCAGTAGAATGTTATAACTGTCATAATTTTGGGCACATTGTAAGAAATTTTCGAAGTACATTTGCAGCAAATAAACATCAGGGAAGAAATTTCAACCAAATGGTTTGAGACAAAATAGAAAATTTCTCGAAAAACATGAACAGGCTACTGACAAATAAAAGTCAAAACAAGTGACCAAAACTGTAATCAAACCAGAGTGGAAAGAAAAGGAGTGATCCAAGGAAGAAAAATAATCCTTGATCGTACAAACAAAATTTAAAGCATAGAACAAATCTACACCATGGATACTTGATAGTGGATGCTCCAGTCATATGATAGGTGACAAACAAAAATTTGAGAAGTTACAGAAATATGAAGGTGGTTCAGTAAAATTTGGAAATAATGATGGAGCTAATATAGTTGGAAAAGGATCAGTTAAGATTAGTGACAGAAAAATCAATTCAAAAGAAGTATTGTTTGTGATTGGTCTGAAGCATAACTTGTTAAGCGTAATTCAGATTTGTGACAGAGGTCATGAAGTAATTTTTAAGAAGCAGGGTTGTGAAGTCAGAACAACAAACTATGGAAAGTTGATAGCAACTAGATCAAGGACATCTGGAAACCTGTATACTATCTCAGAGACTTCGAAGGAGCGTGCTTGATTGGACAGGAAGAAGAAAATTGGTTGTGGCACAAGAGGCTCGGTCATATCAGTTTTGACAATCTAGTAAAAATCAGATAAAAAAGGGTAGTGAGAGATATTCCCACCATTGGCAAACCATTAAATAGCATTTGTTCTTCATGCCAAAATGGAAAGCAAACTAGAGCCACATTTAAAACAAAAGATTACTTCACAAGCAAACCTTTAGAACAAATACATACTAATTTATGTGGACCCATGAGAACGCAAAGCATAAATGGTGACAAATACTTTATGTTGTGCATAGATGACTATTCCAGGATGACATGGGTACTATTTTTGAAGCTTAAATTAGATGCATTTGAGATGTTCAAGATTTTCAAAAAACAAGTTGAGAATCAAACAGGAAAAAGGATTAAATGTTTAAGATCAGATAGAGGAGGAGAGTTCATTTCAGAGTAGTTTGCAGAGTACCGTGAAAAATATGGGATTAGGAGACAGTTTTTAGCAACAAGGACACCTCAGCAGAATGGTGTGGTAGAAAGAAAGAATAGGACAATGCAGGAAATGGCACAGACTATGTTGACTGAGAGCAAAATAGCAAAAAATTTTTGGAAAGAGGCAGTCCATACTAAAGTATACATCCAAAATAGGTGCATGTTGAGGATGCATGAAAGCAAAACTCCGTATGAGCTGTGGTTCAGTAAAAAGGCAACAACAAGATACTTTAAAATTTTTGGCAGCAAATGTTACATCAAAGAACTGAATATAATCTTGGTAAGTTTGAAGATAGAGCTGATGAAGGTATTTTTCTTGGCTATTCGACAAAAAGCAAAGCCTACACATGCTACAACAAGAGGCTAAAGAAAATTGTGGAGAGTGTTGATGTTAAAGTTGATGAAGGTAGGGGACGAGAAATAAGCTATGAAGAAAACTACCCAATTTATGAAGAGGTTATTGAAGGAGATGAGGAAAAGGAAATGAAAAAGAAACAAAAAATTGACTCAGATGATTTAAGTAGTGATTCAGAAGAGGAAGAAAACAAGAAATTCAAAATAGGTAGCTGGAAAAAAAATCATCCTAGAGAGCAAATAATTGGAGACCCCACAGTTGGTGTTCAGACAAGAAGAAGAGTAGTAAGTAACTACTCTCTATTATCCAGCATTGAGCCCAAAAATGTTGTTGAAGCAAGCAAAGATGAAAGTTGGATGACGACAATAAATGAAGAATTAGATCAGATCGAGAAAAACAAAACCTGGGAGTTAGTACCAAGACCTGCAAATAAAAATATAATCGATACTAAATGGATTTTTCGAAACAAATTGAATGAATATGGACAGGTAGTTAGGAATAAAGCAATATTGGTCTGTAAAGGCTATGCACAAGAAGGTATTGAATTTGAGGAAACCTTTGCACCAGTGGCTAGACTAGAGGCAATTAGAATGTTTCTGGCTTTAGCAGTTCACAAGAATTTCAAAGTTTATCAAATGGATGTGAAATCAGCATTTCTGAATGGAAAACTTGAAGAAGAGGTCTATATTGAGCAGCTAGATGGTTTCCAACTTGGTGATAATCCCAAATTTATCTGCAAGTTGAAGAAAGCATTGTATGGCTTGAAATAGGCACCCATAGCATGGTATGCAAGGCTAGACAACTATCTTACTCAACAAGGGTTCAAAAAAGGTATGGTGGATAGCAATTTGTATGTCAAAACAGAGAATGGCCATCTCATTGTCCTTGTTGTATACGTAGATGATATCATTTTTGGCAGTAGCAATGATGAGTCATGTAAAGATTTAGCAAATAAGATGCAAAAAGAATTTGAAATTTCAATGATTGGTGAACTTTCGTATTTCCTCGGACTACAAGTTAATCAAAATGAGAAGGGCATATTTATTTCTTAAGTTAAATATGTGAAAGAGATGCTAAAAAAGTTCACAATGGAGGATTGTAAGCCTGTTAGCACTCCCATGACGACAGGTTGCAAGTTGAGCAAGGATGACAAATCTTCAGATGTTGATCAAACCATGTATAGATCTATGATTGGGAGCCTACTGTATTTGACAGCTACCAAACCATATATCTTGTAGGTAGTTTGCATGGTAGCACGACTTCAGGCTAGTCGCAAGGAGACTCATGTGACATCAATGAAGAGGATTCTTCGATATCTGAAGGGTACTATGGAGTATGGTTTATGGTATTTGAAAGGTAAGGACTTCACCCTTATTACATATTTAGATGCAGATTGGGCAGGATGTGTCGATGACAGAAAGAGTACCAGTGGAGGTGCATTCTATCTTGGAGACAGGTTGGTCACATGGCACAGTAAGAAACAAGAGTCAGTCTCCTTATCCATAGTAGAGGCAGAATATATTACAGCAACTACGTGTTGTACGTAGGTCTCATGGATGAAACAAACCCTGAAAGATCTTGGCATTAACTTCAGTGAGCCAATTTTAGTTAAGTGTGATAACACTAGTGCCTTTAACATCTCAAGAATCCGGTTATGCATTCTCGCACAAAACATATTGCTATCCGATATCACTTTCTAAAGGAAAAAGTTGCAAAAGGTGAGGTTAAGTTGGATTTTGTCCCAACTACAGAGCAAGCAGCGGATATCTTCACAAAATTGCTGCCCAAAGAAATTTTTGAGTACCTTCGCAATAAATTAGGAGTGGTCACGCTTCACAAGAACTGACTAGCTATAGGGACCACATTCTCAGGGGGAGCATTTATATATTTGATTATATTTTTGCTCATGTTTGTAATTTTTGCTAACTGTAATAATTTGTGCCTAAGAATATTATGCATGGACTCAAAGGGAGTCTGCAACAGCCCTTTGGTATTATTGTCAAAGGGGGAGAAGAATTACAGGAAATTGCACGTGTGTTGTCAACAATTCCAAAGGGGGAGATTGTTGAGCAAGGTGAAGCAACGATGATTGTCATTGTTGTCAACATAGTCAGACAGATTGGTTGATGCAGTGGACAGAAGTTAAGAGGTTCTTCAGAGTATGTACAGTGATTTTTCAAAAGATCAAAGTGGCCCATATGCTAAAAATCAAAATAAAATCACAAGGAAGAAAATTGTCGCGATATCACGACATGTTGAGCAAGAAAGAAAAACTGTCGTGATATCGCGACATGTTGAGAAGAAAGAAAAACTATCATGATTTCGCGACATGTTCGAAGAGAAAGCACAAGCAAGAAAAACTGTCGCGATTTCGTGACATGTTCGAAGAGAAAGTGCAAGCAAGAAAAACTATCATGATTTCACGACATGTTCGAAGAGAAAGCGCAAGAAAGAAAAACTATCGTGATTTCGTGACATGTTCGAAGAGAAAGCACAAGCAAGAAAAACTATCACGATTTCGTGACATGTTCGAAGAGAAAGCGCAAACAAGAAAAACTGTCGCGATTTCGTGACATGTTCAAAGAGAAAGCACAAGCAGGAAAAACTGTCACGATTTTGCGACATGTTGGAAGAGAAAAAGGCAAGTAGAAAAAGTGTCACGATTTCGTGACATGTTGGAAGAGAAAAAGGCAAGTAGAAAAAGTGTCACGATTTCGCAACATATTGCAAGAGAGATAGTACGGAAGAAAAAGTGTCACGATTTCACGACATGTTGGAAGAGAAAAAGGCAAGTAGAAAAAGTGTCACGATTTCGTGACATGTTGGAAGAGAAAAAGGCAAGTAGAAAAAGTGTCACGATTTCGTGACATGTTGGAAGAGAAAAAGGCAAGTAGAAAAAGTGTCGCGATTTCGTGACATATTGCAAGAGAGATTGTACGGAAGAAAAAGTGTCACGATTTCACGACATATTGCAAGAGAGAGAGTCCGAAAGAAAAAGTGTCGCGATTTCACGACATATTGCAAGAGAGAGAGTCCGAAAGAAAAAGTGTCGCGATATCACATGTCGCATTTTCGCAACCCGAAGGCAAGAGAAAGAGCAAAGGAGAAAAAGTGTTGTGATATCATGACATGTCGCATTTTTGCGACTAAAGGAGGAGAGAGAAAGTAAGAAGGCAGAAGTGTCACGATATCGCGACAAAAGTAAAGAGGAAGAGTACGGAGGCGAAAGTGTCACGATATCGCGACATGTTATATTTTTGCGGGTTCAAACCAAGTAAAGTAGCAAGGAGGTGAAAGTGTCATGATATCGCGACATGTGTTTTCATAGGTACAAGCCAAGAAAAGAAGCAAGGAGGCAAAATTTTTGCGATATCACATGTGTTTTCATGGGCAAAATCCGAGAAGAGAACAAAGAGGCAGAAGTGTCGCGATTTCATGACAAGTCACTTTGGCACGAGCTAAGAAGAGAACCCAACTGAAATAAGATATGTGACAGTTAACTGAAGTTATACGGTAGTTACAGGGGCCATTGTAGAAGAAAATCATGCAGCTAAAATAAGAAGAGTTAACTGAAGTCATTACGACAGTTACAGGTGCAGTTATAGAGAAAAATCATGTAGCTAAAATAAGAAGAGTTAACTGAAGTCAGTACGACAGTTACAGGTGCAGTTACATTGAAAAAATCATGCAGCTAAAAGAAGAATAGTGAACTGAATTCAGAACGACAGTTACAAGTCCAGTTACAGAGTGAAATCATCAAGCGGCGGTTAAACTGAAAGTCATCAGTCGAAGACCAAACAAAGAGCCGTAACTATTAATAGGCTGAATAATGTGTGATAAAGGAGTTACATATAGAAGTTTCTATTAATAATTTGCATGAAAAAATATGGAAGTTAAAAATAGAGTCAGAACTTTGTTATAAAAGGAGGTCTGCGTGGAGAATTATAGAGCTAAAAAAGAGGGAAAGTGCTACAAAAAGAGGGTTGGAAGAGTACCGTAAGAGAGCGTTAAGTAGAGCCATGAGAGCCGTAAGAGTGCAGTAAGAAGCACAACAAGAGGGCTATAAGAGGGCCGTAAAAGTGCAGTAAGCAGAGCCTTAAGTGTGTGTGGTGTTTTGATGAATAGCGAGAGAGGTTGGGTTAGCAATAGACCAGTTAGGGTATTTTATAAGTGAAGGCATTTTTATGTCAATCTTATAGTTTCAAAATTGTAGTCCAAGTTGGTGCTTATAATTAGGGGTTGGTTCTCCTTTCTGTTGGTGCAGATAAATTAGGGGTTGGTGCTCCTTTCTGTTGGTGCGGATAAATCAGGGGTTGGTGCTCCTTCTAGTGGGTGCTGGTAAATTGATTGTAAAATTGGTATTTTGCAAAGGCTAGATTTGGATGAGAATCCAAGTAGTCATTTTTGAGGAGTAGCCAAATTGGTGAACCTCGTTACATTGTATGTTGTGGAATGCTCTCTTGTTATACTTTCTTTATCTAATTTTAAATTTTCATTATTTTGGCATTAAGAGTTGTAGATTTGAATTTAAATAGCTACACTGATTCACCCCCCTCCCCCTCTCAATGTCATTGTGAGACTAACAGTGACAGGATCATCCAAAATCATTTGGAATCGTTAGCGATGATTTGAGCTTGCTTCGGCTAAAAAATAGTAAAATTCCTACAAGAAAACTTGAAATACACAATGCAAACGATGGTATGAAGATGTTCTAATGCACAAAAAGTTAAAGTTGCAGAGAAATCAGTCATCCAGGGGGATAAACTGAGAAAATCCTAGTTTATATAGGATTAGGGGGAGGTTAGGAGGTTGGAGATCATCCCAATTGGGATGATCTCCAACCTCCTAACCTATCCCTAATTGGGAGATCTCCAACGGGGGAGACTCTAACCACGCAGACACACTTTCTGCCCAAGTTAGAGAAGCTGTTGAAACATAAGCTAATTATGAAAATCAGTTTTGGGACGAAATCGTCTGGACGTTCTATTCTAGATGAATTCGTCAGATCTGGGATGATTTTGTCTGATCGTCGATGATATTGTCCAATGGTTAAAACAAATCCTAAAAATGGAATGAAAAACAAGGGGAGCAGGGGGTTAAAATTCAAATTTTTATCTTTTTACTAAGGTTTAACTGTGCCAATTTTAGGGTGCTACATTTTACCCCCTCTTTAGCAAATTTTCTGAAGAAAATGTGTTAAAGATGAGTTCTTCCCGTTTTACGAGAAAGCAAAATTTTACTCAATTTTTTAGACGATGATTCTAGGTCGAATCGTACGACTACTTACTATGGTGCCCCCTCCGTGTTTTTACCCAAATCGAACGTTTGAGGTAAAAGCGCGAAAAAGAAAAATTAAAAATGTTGTTTTTAAATAAAATTAAGAAAAATAGGGTAAAACCCTAATTCATTTTTACTGTTCATTTTCACTGTTTTTAGAGCTCTGTAGATAAAATGGTCGAGACAGTGCATAGATTGACAGAGGTCCAGCACCAGGCTATGGGTAAGGATCTAAACCTAGTGAATTATGTTTTAATTTGATTGGGGTAATTTTTGACTGAAAGTTTGACTATTTTGGGGCATCGTGGCCATTTTTAGGCCGTTGATGACGTCGGGACGAAATCGACCCTAGATCATCGATTTCGTCTGAGGGCAAAATCGTTGAACTAGGGGCGATCCCGTACAATAAGGGGTGATCCCCAAGTTGAAAAATTAGAGACAATTTCATTCTAAAAAGGATGATTTAACTCAATTTAGGACGATATCATCCAATGGTGGACGATATCATCATTTTTATGAAATTAAGTTTGTTTGAATTGCATTTAATTGATTGTAATAATTGTTTTATTAGTGAATTTTTTTGTTTTATTATTTATTTTGCAGAGGGGATTACTAAAGAGTCGGGAGTGGAAATACGGGAGGCTGAGGGATGACATGGCCACGCTTGACCAGGTGGAGCGATACCGACTGACACAGATCGGCTTACAACATGTGGCAGAGATGCCACAAATATCGATAGACATGGGGCTACTGACAACCCTAGCAGAGAGGTGGTATCCGGGGTCATCTTGCTTTCGGTTACCAATAGGGGAGATGGATCCCACACTAGAGGACATATGGAGGATCTTGAGGATCCCCATACAAGGACAGTTTATGACTCCTACGGCCAATCAGCGCCAGGCTATGATGAGGCTGTGCGGAGACCCGAGCTTCACCCTGGAGAAGGGTGGAGTGAACATCGAGTCTCTGAGGCAGATGCCTGGGGCATCTAGGTTGACTCAGGTTTTGGCGAGGGTTGTGGGTGGCTTACTGCTGTTCCACCAGAGTGGGTGTAGATTACCATGGTTCCTTTCAGATGTGGTCTATGACATGAGAGACCACGATTACAGATTTGCATGGGGTAGCTTTGTACTATGCCGCTTGTATAGAATCTTGCATGGGGTCGTATACAAGGGAGGCTGATGTCTAGTTTTGACATCACTACTATAGGTTTTGTTCTAGGAGCACATCATGATGCGAAGACCGGTAGGACTCCAACTAATAGGGGTTGATCGGGAGAGGCCTCAGGTTTTATATTAGTGGCTACAAAGAGGGTCATAGTGGAGGATAGATCTGACGATGCCATAGAGGTTGCTAGACGACCTCATCCTAGACCAGATCACCTAGAGGCTATGAAGAGAGCACCCAAGGTGGGGAGAGGATGGACAAGATCTAGCTCGCATCAGGTGAGTCTGATGGCTGAGGATGGAGCGGGGAGATGTAGAGCTCCATCGCTACGATTGAGTTCTATGACAGTTCGATCTATAGCAGGGGATCCCTTCTCCTAGGGATTATGAGTACTTTTGGACTATTCAAGATAATACCACACTGAGTGGGGCTTCAGATATGCAATGATTCTGGAGCCAGGACATAGATGATGCCCCCATATAGCTAGTGTATGGGGACGACGTTGGGGTTACGAATGGATACGATGCTTGGTACGCAGGCATCCGCCCTCCTCGAATGACGAGGGCATAGGGTCCGATGCACGTGGTTGTGTGATGAATGGGGAGGTGATGCCAGGATGCCATTAAGGCAGCATAGGGTCACAGAGGGAGAGAGCAACGATGGTATCCATAGGAGAGATGCCAGAGGATGGCATAGGCTCCACAGAGACCACAACAGACAGGGAGGAGGGAGGAGGGATTCCCTTCTCAATAGGGGGATAGGCCACCATCGTTCGATAAGGGCAAGGGTGTAAAGGTAGGGGATAGTAGAGATATGGTGGCTCTTTGAGCTCAGGTTGCCCACCTTCAGGCTCAGGTGCAGACACTACAGGATGAGGCTACATGGCTCAGGGCTCGAAGTGAAGGGGTGAGCATGCAAGAGTTGGCATGGTCTATGATGTAGACCACGTTCTATCAGGGAGTATACTTCCAGCTGGTTCAAGAGGGCTAGAGGGTACAGCTGCCATCCAACATTGTGAAACCAATCAAGATGGGATCATCGAGGACATCCTCATGATCAACGACAAGGACCCAATACATAGCCCGGACCTCTATGGGACCACCTCCTCCATGTTAGGGTGGGGGAGAAGACGAGGCTGAGAGATCGAGGGCTTCTCAAGGCTAGCTACCATAGACTAAACAGATATTGTATATATATTATTATATTTTTGAGAGGATTGAGTATGCCAGGGTATAGATTGTGGCATACCAATCCAGTTGTGATATGATGTACATAATTTGTTGATATATATATATATATATATATGGTCTTTTTGATAATATGACTTGTGTATATGTTGTATGATGCTTTAATTTTGGATTTTTTTGGTTGATTATTCATGTAATTATGTCGTTTGGAAATAAATTATAATTTTATGTCATGCTGTAAAATTTAAATGAAAGAATCTGATGTAAACAAATTGGTTGTTTTGGTGGTGTGATTTGATGAAAAATAAAGAGACTTCTGATAATAATTTCAAAGGACATTGTCGTTGTTATAGACCATTTCATGGAGTCGCCGCTCACTAGGTCATCAAGCTAATCCCAGTATAGAAATATTGCTAAAATTAAAAGAGTGCTTAAGAGATTGTCTTAAGACTTTGTGTTGTGATGATAAAAAATGATGATGGTGATGATTTATTTTCAGATTTTCATAAAAAATTATGCATGACATCTTAAAAACATGATTTTTGCTAGGCATAAAATTCCTAAGTGTGATAAAATTTTGAACAATTCCTTAGAAATTATACCATGGTTGCAAAATGGAATGTTGACATAATGAAATGAAATAGAAAAATGTGTTCGTTCTTTTTAAAGCACAATTGTGTAACATAATGATGTAAGCCATATGTTTTTATGAATTATAATGAATGGGAAATAAAATTAGAACAATGGTTTGCGCTAGGCATAGAATTATAGGTATAGACTTATACCATCATCACGAAATCCAAAAAAGGAAATTGATATTTTAGTTTTATTGCATGATTGATTTTTTTGATGTTGAGATAGACATAAAATAATAATATATAAGCGTGATTTTATTTACTAGATTGTTTAATATGTTGTTTGAAAGAATTTTTGGATTTTTTAAAATAATGTATGTAATTGTTTTGATACTAAACATATGTTCTTAAATAAGAAGATGAAATTATTTCAAAAAGAGGTGCAAAAATATTTTGAATTATCTCAAAGACAAAATGTAGATTTATAAGGAACCCTCATGTGCATATGTGAGTTCATTGCCAATCTTTATTTATCATAATGATACAAAAATATCTCAAATACAAATGTGTGTGCAATTGTATTGTTCATTTACCAATTTTGAGCAAGATAATTTGATACAAGTAATTTTAATTAACCAAATAAGTGTTCGTTGACCATGATTTATATGCATGTAACCATACCAAACTACTATGTAAGTTAGGTCATCAAGAGCTAGCTAATCCATAAGCAGATAGAGGTATGTACAAAATAAGGTCGCTAATGTGACAGCCATATCACCATGCTAGGAATTACCCAAGGCCAAGCGGGTTGGGCACAAACTGCCTGTTATGGGGCTTACCTCACAGTTTTCAAATAATTGAGAATTCCAGGGATTCAAGCTCATTCACCCTTCTTTTCTTTTCAAGGGTAGGGAAAAGGATTTTATTTCTTTTTTATTTTTCTTTTCTCTTTTGCTTTTCTTTCTTTTTTTTTTTTTTTGCTTGGAACTGAGATAATGCTGAAATATTGTTGTGATGGTACAAAATAATATTTTTCTTTTTCTCATCTTCTTTGACTTTTCTTTTTCTTTTTCTTCCTATACTAGGGATACTTGCTCGTATTGGCTGTAGAGCAAGGGATTTTTATTATGGGTAGGGGTGAGCTTGTCCTTTTGTCAATTCTCAAATATTCTTGACCATGTGCATGATAGGATAGCAGGGGAAACTTTTCGCTCAAGAAACCACTTCTACTATGTAGCATCATATCGAATTTGCAATGAAATCATTTTAATGTTGAAGAGATATACTTGGTTTAAGTAAATAACAAGATCAATTCTCTATGCTCAAAAATTTATTTAATTCAACTATTGTAGCACCCTAAAATTGGCGCAGTAAAACCTTAAATAATTACAATTACTCTAGTAAATATTCAAATTCAAATTTCAACCCCCAAAACCGCTCCCAAACCATCGTTTAACCCGTTTCCTCCTTTCCCGTGCCATTTTTAGAGTTTGTTTTGACCGTTTGACGATATCGTCGCCGATCAAATGATATCGCCTCAGATCGGACGATTTCGTCTGGACTAGGACGTCCAGACGATCTTGTCCCAAAACTAATTTTTCTCAATTAGCCTCTGTTCCAATGACGTCTCTAATCCGGGTAGAAGCGTGTCTGCGCCGTTAGAGACCCTCCCCGTTGGAGATCTCCCAAATTGGGATGATCTCCAACCTCCTAACCTCCCTCCTAAGCCTATTTAAACTTAGGCCCTCCCCTTAACCTACCCCTGGCTGATATTTCCTATAACTTGACTTTACACGCATTAAAACATCCTAAATTACCATCTGCACTTGTCCTATCCAAATTTTGTTGCAGGAACCTTAGTATTTTTCAGCCGGAGCAAGCTCAGTTCATCGTGGATGATCCTGTTCAATTCGAGATGATTTCGTACCAATCCGAGATGATTTCGACTACAGTCTGCATTGGGGGCAATCACTACCCAGAGTTTGCATTTTTCTCTTTTCATCTCCTGTTCTATTATGCAACTAGCTAGTTTATTTATTATTTTTTGCTATTCTGCATCTTGGAGTTCACCCATGTAGTTTAATTGCATAATGAAATCATGATTAAGTATTAAAACATTGTAATTTGCTTGCATTCCTATTTAGGATTATCTGTTAACATCTTTATTGTCATTTTACATCTTTATCCTCTATTAGCATTGCTGTATTTTTTGTATTTTGTGTCTATTTCTTTGTTTGTAGGTCTCTGACGAATTCGTCAGATCTCAGACGATCCTACAGGTCGGAGATGATTTCATCAAATTCCATACGATTTAGAATGCTTCAAGAATCAGAACCTTCATCAGACATCCGGATCAAGTATGGCTCTGTAATTTAGCTCTTTCTCTCTGTTTCTGCTCATATTTGTCTGTTGTATTTCATCTAGTCTGTATTTTCATAATAGATCAACTTAGATTCATTTGGCCAAACCTAGGACTCGAATGTTTAAAGATAAAACTAAACACATTAAACACATTCCCAACCTAGGCGTGGAAACTGCCATTCAAACGTTTCCTGGTGAACCCACCATCCGTCGAAAAATCACCATAATACACCTCCCCCGAGAGGTGGGACCTTCGCAAGGCCTCTCAGTCCGAGGTACCGCGCCATCCTTTTCACATCCCCCTTTTAGGCATGGATCCTATAGCCTGAAGGTAAGGGTGTGAAAAATTTGGAGCGATACATTTTGGTGAACCCGACGTGAATGCATTTAAAACCTTTTGAAAACAAAACAAAAAATAAAACAACCAAAAACATAGATGCATTTCAAATCATTTAAAATTAATAAGTTGCATATCATGTTTAGATGGTAGCTCCTAAGAAAATATTAGCAGTTACTATAAATGTTGAAAACCAATTAGCAGCCATAGAAATCAATTATGTGCTTAGTGTGCTTGAAACAGATAGAAATCAACTTTTGTGGGACGAACTTGATAGAAGACTAGGTGCCATTTCATCTAGGTCAACAAAACTTAAACAAATCAAGAGGCTTGTCCTAGATAGAATCCTGGATCCTCATCAACTCGTATTTTATCATGAACTTTAGAGAGCCCTGCCATAGATGGTTAGCTTATAGGAGAGCTCTTGTGTCTTCAAAATTGTTCACCTTCGAGGAATACCTCGAGAACGCAGCCACTATACACCAGTTCCTAGGTCATGTAGAATACCAAGAGGTCGTTCTTACGAATAGGGAAATATGGAAGAGAGTTCCTAGAGCTGTGTTATATCGAGAGTATTGCCACGAGCTTTACTTCTATCAACCAAAATCTGAGACAGATAATATCACTATAGCCCTTTTCATTAAATTTTTGAAAGAAAATTTTCAATTTGAAGAAGAACACTTCATGACTCCCGAAGAACTTGAGCCCATTAATGATATTTATAAATTATTTATAGAAAACTAGATCATTACTTTCAGTATTATTTCTTGCATTTATTGTGTTGTTTGTTATCTTTACAATATTATTACAAAAACAAGAAAAACTAAAAAAAACATAATAAAAACCAAAACATTTCATTTTAAATATTGTAGTAGGTATATAATTAATATATACCTCTTAAGCTTGTTGCATATATATATATATATATATATATATATATTTGCTGAAATCTAAATTAAGCACAATGCCTAAACTTAGGAATGGTAAACAAACTGAAGGAGAAGAAGAAGATTGGTTAGAAGATAAAACTAGAAACCCAAATGTCCTTCCCGAGGATCCAATTCTGGAAGGAGAAACTCTAGATCAACCAGAAGATGACCTAGGTGAAGACAATGAACAAGAAGAAAATGTTAAAGAGGATGGATCCTCATCCCCTAGAGTAGCTCGAGATGGAACTATTGCTTTTGATAACTTAGATCATTTTTGGAAATTTTTCAATAATAACATTGGTGCTCTTAATATGGCAGTTCGTATTGATAAAGGGCAAATTAGTGACACTCAAGCAGCCATGGAACATATGTTTGATGTGCACACTAATCCCTTGTCTTTTATTGATCAAGAAAGTGATAAGGCTGGACCATCCAATAGAGATATGGTCACTATGATTCAAAACATGCCAAAACAACAAGTTACCCAACCTCCTAAGGAACCTGTTATTGAGCCTAAAATCATTCCCACACAAAATAAAACTTCCTTCACTGCTTTACTTCGCCAAACTATTGATCAATATGCTTCAAGTAAACAAAAACCTAAAATGAAGCCAAACACCAATTTTCAACAATCTGGAATACAACATAATACAACTTCAAAATTCCTTCATAACACCTTTCCTACCAACAATTTACACAATAGCAATATAGCATCTAATATCCATGTCCCTCCATCATATGCTCACAAATCCCATATTAATGCCCTACCGAACCAATATGGTGGGCAAACTAGTAATCTGGAAGCCATGGTGAAATAGTTAGCTTCGCATATGGACCAGATAGATCCCTACCGTCCCTCGTACAATTATCGAGAGATATGTAGTCAACCTTTGGATCCCATAGTTGTAGCACAACCGTACCCTAAGCATTTTCCCATGCCCATCCCTGCCTATATATAAAGGAACCGAAGATCCCATAGAGCATCTTCGCATGTTTAGGATAGCATGTCATGATATATCACATGATGACTTGCTATTACTAAAAATGTTCCCAAAAATTTTAGGTGGAATGGCATTAGAGTGGTACTATCAACTACCCACTCATTCTTTGAGAAATTTTGAAGAAACAACTGAATCTTTTGTCCATCAATTTAGTGCCTACATCGAGAGGCATGTCACCATTAAAGATTTATACAACTTAAAACAAGACAAAGATGAATGTTTTGCTGATTTCTTAGCTAGATGGAGGCAGTTGATAGGAAACTGCACTTTGTGCTACCTTATAGGGAAATGTTGGACATTTTTATTAATAATTTACAAGAACAAATATCTTATGAGTTATCAACTGCTACTTTAACTACCTTCGATCAAGCTATAGATTTAGCTCGAAGAGTAGAAGATGCCCTCATTAGGAGAGGCCAACTTAGGAAGAAAGATGATGAGAAAACATCCAGAAATCAGTATAAAAACAAACAAGTCGTAGGTGATGGAGTCACTGACAGTAGAAATGTTGCTAATATCAATGCAACGAAAACAACAGAAAAATTTATATTGAAACCTCCTGATAAACCTCCTCGAGAATTTACTAGATTGAATCAACCATTATCAACTATTTTACCTCAATTACTCGAAAGAGGTTTGATCCAATTACCAACTATCCAGGAACCTGATCCAACCATACCCGGATATAGAGCCGACTTACACTGTGATTTCCATAGAGGACCTGGACACTCTACCAACGCTTGTAAAAGGTTGAAACATAAAATACAAGATCTGATTGATAATAATGAAATGGAGGTGCAAGCTTTCCAACCTAAACAAAATGCTCCTAATAATCCTCAAAAGAACATTCCCCAAAATCAAAATCAAAATGCTAATCAATCATTAGACATATTTCAACACCCTTTACCAAGACATGGTAAAGAGGTGGCCAATCAAATCGAACATCATAATGTTCCTCCTCCTACCCGATATGTAGGAACTATTAGCGGACAATTATCTGTTCAGGATCCTCAAAAATTTGACACAACCTTATCCCTGGTCACGACCAGGCCCCTACATAATTTTCAAACTCCAGATCCTAGTGATATAGAATCAGATACTAAAAGTGACATGGAAATCACTTCAAACCAATCGAATAGTTCTGAAAATGAATCAGATCCTATTCAACCCATCACAGATGCTATGGTTCCGGAAGAACTTTTTTTAAAAATTTTTTCTCGACCCTCTTCTAATCAATTCCTCCCTAATGAACAAGCCATAAACGCTCAACCGAGACCAGTTCAGCATCTTCAATATAACATTGTAGGTACCATCGAAGTTGTTACCCGACAACAGGCTCAAAATTCTCAACAAGAACCAAACCAGAATGATGGATCAGCTCCATTTGTTTTGGAAAATCCCAATTAAGGGAATCATGCTCCCAATGTTCAACCTAAACCCCCTTACAATATTAATGAGCAATTATCTAATACTACAGCTGGAATTTCCCTTTTGGATTTATTAAGATCTTCTCCTACCCATAGGGATGAGTTGATGCTTACATTAAGCCAAATGATGGTACCTCAAAATATTCAACCTGAAGCCATGGCCAATACTATCATCACTAGAGAAGTCGATTGTATTGACTTTCGGGATAAAGATATCCCACAACATAGTTTACATAAGGATAATCCCTTATATATTACTGCTCTAATTGGAGATGTAGTCGTTAAAAGAGTCCCGATTGATAATGGTTCATCTCTAAACATTTGCACTTTTGACTTCTACCAAAGATTTGGCTTTAGAAGTGATGAAATGAAGAAAACTGACATGATTATCAAAGCTTTCAATGACGAAACACAAGAAACGTGTGGAGTTATTACCATCCCATTGCAAGTTGGTCCTAGAACCTTAGATACGACCGTGTTTATTGTACATTGCCCCGCATCATACAATATACTCTTGGGTCGTCCTTGGATCAATGCAATGCGGGTTGTCCCATCAACTTTACACCAATGTGTTAAATTCGAATTTAAAAATCAGTTGGTCACTATCCATGGTGATCCTAGACCCTTTGATATGTGTGCTTTGGCAGAGCCTTGTTGGAGTGCAATTTTGCCCTACTCTGTCATCCACACATCCTAATTCTTATTTTTCATCTAAAACTATGAAACACACACCCATAGCTTCACCTATTTCTCCTCCATTAATTTCACCCTCATATATAGATCAACAATCTTCTAAACAAACCACTCTAGAACCTCAAAAAGATCTTCAATCTACAACCAATCCTTCATGTTCCATCCCTATAATTTCAAAACCTATAGACCCATCTATTAACACCTCCACATTATCAACATCTATCATACCTTCCACATCTAAAGATATAGGGAATGATCCTTCTACATCTTATGCTCTTTCTGATGAACTTTTACCAGATTTATCCACAATCTTAATATCAGAAAAAACAAATGCTTTCATGCAAGATTCAATTCTTTTAAATAACTTGCCGCCATCTCCTCGTACTTTGGGCCTCCCACAACCTATGGGAAGTACTTACCAAGTCGGGAGTTGTGCCTTCATTTATAAAGGATATGACTAGGGAAGAATACCTCGAAATATCAAAACTCATCATGATGGATATGCTCGATGTTATTTTACTAATGAGTATATTAAAGCTAAACCCATAATGCTTAAAATGGGATATAAAGGGAAAGGCTTGGGACCTTTCCAAAATGGCATGAAAGAACCTTTCGAGGTAGAACCGTGGCCTGCCCGCTGTGGTGTGGGCCTATTTCCTAGTAAGGGTCAACCCTTTCCTTTTGAAGATGATGATCAACTCATATGTTATCAAGATTATTTGGATAGGCATGATGATTTGCCTCTAAAAATCAGCCATTTACATGTAACATGCTATCCATAGCTTACCCTGAAATGATTGCTGACTCCGATGAGGAGTTGGAAGGAGATATCTTCCACGATGTCTCCGTTGAAGAGATTTTACACAATGGATTTTATTTTGATGGTTCTATACCAACTATAGCCCAACTTGAGACCACTAATCCTCAAGATGAATTATCCAACTTAACCTTAAAAGAATTACAAGAATTGGGTGTCTCACCCGCCCCACCTAATTTTGAAAGAGATCTACACATGGAAGTAGAAAACGTCATTAAAGTTAACATTGGAACTGAGGATAATCCTCACATAATCAATATTGGGTCAGAATTAAGTCAAGAAAAACAAGAGCAATACATTGCATTCCTTAAAGAATATGAAGATGTCTTCGCTTGGACATACGAAGATATGCCAGGTCTGGACCCTTCTATAGTCATGCATCATCTAGTAGTCCATCCGGATGCTAAACCTGTTAAACAAAAACTTAGAAAAATGCATCCCAAAGTGGCCTTGCTAGTCAAAGGGGAGTTAGAAAAACTCCTGAATGTTGTTTTTATACAAGCTATTGATTATGCCGAATGGATCTCAAATGTAGTTCCAGTCACCAAGAAAGAAGCCACCAAAGTTAGGGTTTGCATAGATTTTAGAGATATTAACGCTGCATGCCCTAAAGATGATTTTCCTCTTCCAAACATGGATCAAATCATTGACTTTACTGTCGGGAGTGGGATGATGTCCTTAATGGATGGATTCTCTGGTTATAATCAGATCAGGATAGCTCCTGAAGATCAGGCTAAAACAGCCTTTATTACCCCCTGGGGTACCTTTTGTTGGAAAGTGATGCCATTCGGCTTAAAGAAACGTAGGTGCAACCTATCAACGAGCTATGACTTATATTTTTCATGATATGATGCATGATATCCTACATGATTATGTAGATGATATTATAGCTCGCTCTATTAATGAAGATAATCATTTAGATGATTTGAGAAAAGTTTTTAATCGGTTAAGAGAATATCTTATTCGATTAAATCCAGCCAAATGCATATTCGGAGTTAAGTCCGGTAAACTATTAGGGGTTATAGTTTCTTTATGTGGTATCAAAATTGACCCTCTTAAGATTGCGGCTATCACTGATATGCCCGCACCTACCAATATATCTGAATTACGAAGTTTACAAGGTAAGCTTCAAGCTATCCGTCGCTTCATCGATAAGTTGGTGGACAAAACCGGTCCCTTTCTTAAGCTCCTTAAGAAGGATGTCCCTTTTAATTGGGACGACAAATGTAAAGAAGCTTTTGAACTTCTCAAACAATACCTCCTTAACCCACCTGTGCTTTCACCACCTAGACCTGATCGCCCATTTCTCCTATATATTTCAGCTTTGGATTCTGCCTTAGGAGCTATGTTAGCTCAACTTGATGATGAGAAGAGAGAACGTGCTAATTATTATATTAGCCAAACCTTCATCAGTTATGAAACCCGCTACACAGCATTAGAAAAACTATGTCTAGCAGTCGTGTTTGCTATGCAGAAATTATGCCATTATATGCTTAGTCAAAAAACTTATGTCATTGCTAAATATGATCCCTTGAGGTATCTCATGAGTCGACCTTATTTATCGGGTCGTACAACCAAGTGGGTTCTTGCTCTAAGCGAGTTTGACCTCACATTCATAGGACAAAAGTCTGTTAAGGGTCAAATCATAGCAGATCAATTAGTCGCTGCACCCTTAGAGTCTACCCATCCCCTCATCATTGAGTTTCCTGATGAATGCCTTCAATTAGAGGCAGACCATATTGAACAATGGTCCTTATACTTTGATGGAGCCCGATGCATGAGTGGGGTTGGTGCGGGTATTATTTTAATATCCCCGCAAAAACATCTTATTCCTCTGTCCTTTAAATTAACATTTGCTTGCACCAACAATACTATTGAATATGAAGCTCTAATCCTCGGATTACGAGCTGCCTTGGCGCTAAAAATTAAACATCTCGCTAGTTTTTGGTGATTCTCAACTTGTCATAAACCAAATTAATGAAGTTTATCAGACCAGAGATGATAAATTGTGCCCATATAAAGCCTATGTTTTACAATTAATGTCCCTATTTGATCAAGTTACCTTGGAAGCTATTCCTTGAACTTGCAACCATGCAGCCGATGCTATGGCCGCAATCGCATCTCTCCTACCCTTGGAGTTAGATGACGAATATGCCACCATCATTATTCGTTGACTTCGAGAACCCGCTTCAAATAAGTCATGCTTAGAACCTTTGGATGTGTTTCTAATCAATGAAACTACTCCTGCACCTTGGTATACAGATATATTTGATTTTCTTCAAAATGGGACTTTCCCTGCCAATTCTAATAGAAACCAGCATCGGTTATTACGTAGACGAGCAAGTCAATTTGTAATAATTGGCAATACTTTGTATAGGAGATCTTTTGAAGGTATCCTATTGAGATGTTTGAATCTAGAAGAATCCAAATCAGCCTTGAGTGAAGCCCACGATGGATCTTGTGGAGGACACTTCAGTGGTAGTGTCATTGCTAAAAAGCTCCTTAGGATAGGATACTTTTGGCCTACCATGGAGAATGATGCACATGAGTATGTGCGCCATTGCGACAAGTGCCAAAAACATGCTGACCTTGTCCATGCCCCTGCACAAGAGCTGCAGGCTATTTCATCTCCTTGGCCCTTTTCAAAATGGGGCTTAGACATTATTGGCAAAATCAATCCCGTGTCATCCGATGGACACAAATTCATCATAACCGCCCTCGAGTATTTCACGAAGTGGGTTGAAGCTATGCCTTTAGCTTCCTGCACTGGCACACAAGTCTCTAAATTTATTTTTAATCAAATCATTTGTAGGTTCGGAATTCTTGCAAATCTCATCTCAGACAATGGAACTTGTTTCAAAAATAAAGATGTTAAAAAATTATGCCAAAAATATAAGATTCAACATCGCTGGTCCACTCCCTATTATCCTCAGGGTAATGGTCAAGCAGAAGCATCTAACAAAACCTTAATCAAAATTCTCAAAATATTGGTCAATAAATCTGGCCGCGACTGGCACATTCAGTTATATCCAACCTTGTGGGCCTATCGAACTAGTGTTCGAACTCCCACCTGGAACTTCACCTTTTGTTTTGGTTTATGGTGCTGAAGCCATTTTTCCCTTTGAATTAGAAGTTCCTTCTTTGGCTCTACTACTTCAAGATACCGAAGTAGGAGATGAATATCGAGCTGGCAGACTTAGTCAGCTGGAACTCCTAGATGAAAAACGCATCAATGCTTTGGAGCATCTCCGTGCCTACCAAAACAAGCTTAAAAGATCATATGCTAAAAAAGTTCGTCATCGATCCTTTGAGATCGGCGACCTTGTTTTAAAAGAAAATCAAAAAAATACTAATGCAACTAAAGACCTTAAAGGTAAATTTGAGCCCAACTGGCTTGGACCATACATTATCATTGCTAAATTTGAATCAGGAGCATATAAATTATCTACCTTAGATGGTAAAGAACTTAAAGAACCCATGAACATTTTGCATCTTAAACGTTACTATGCGTAACAAAAAATTAGTCATTTCATCATTTGTACATATTTTGCATGTTGTCTTATTTTAAAAATATATCAAATTGTTTACACAAAAACAAAAACAAACAAAAATAATAAAAATAAAAACAACAATATTCTTGACTCTTTCGAAACCAAAACAAAATAAAGAAGAAAGAGAGAGTCAACATTCTCAAACTTCTCAAAAAGTATTTGTATATATTTCTTCTTACAAATGTTGCAGTTATATATTTCAAATTATTTTGGATAAATTAGCATTTATTTGGAATCCCTCACTTTTGCAAACACAAAAATAAATATCTTGATTTTTATCTGGCATGATTACTAATCTCTCTTATATCAAAGTCCACAAAATTCAATTAAATAAAGTTTGAGCACAGAGAATTGATCTTGTTATTTACTTAAACCAAGCACATCCTTTCACAATAAAATGATTATATTTGTAATGTCCATGCTATGCTACATAGTAGAAGTGGTTTCTTGAGCGAAAAGTTTCCCCTGCTATCCTATCATGCACATGGTCTAGAATATTTGAGAATTGGCAAAAGGACAAGCTCACCCCTACCCAGAATAAAAATCCCTTGCTCTAAAGCTAATCCGAGCAAGTATCCCTAGCATAGGAAAAAAAAAGCAAAGTTCAAGAAAAAAGAGAAAAAGAAAAATGTTATTTTATATCATTACAACAATGTTCCAAGCATTATCAAACAAAAATACAAAAAGAAAGAAAAAGAAAGCAAAAGCAAAAGCAATAAAATCCCTCTCCCTACCCTTTGAAAAGAAAAGAAGGGTTGATGAGCTTGAATCCCTAGAATTCTCAATTATTCAAAAACTATGAGGTAAGCCCCATAACAGGTGGTTTGTGCCCAACCCGCTTGGCCTTGGGTAACTCCTAGCATGGCGATATGTCTGTCACATTAGCGACCTTCTTTTGTACAGACCTATGTCTGCTTATGGATTAGCTAGCTCTTGATAATCCGACTTACATAGTAGTCTAGTATGGTTATATGCATCTAAATCATGGTTAATGAACACTTATTTGGTTCATTCAAATCACTTGTATCATATTATCTTGCTCAAAACTGGTAAATGAACATAGCAATTGCACACACATTTTGTATTTGAGAGATTTTGTGTATCATTATGATAAATCAAGATTGGAAATGAACTCACATATGCACATGGGATTCCTTATAAATCTAACTTTTGTCTTTAAGATACTTTGAAATATTTTTGCAAATTGTTTGGAATAATTTCATTTTCTTCTTTGAGAATAGTTGTTTAGTATAAAGACAACTACATGCATAATAGAAAAAATCAAAATTTCTTTCAAAACCATACAATCAAAACACATATATATATATTGTCGACTTTCGCGACGATGGTATAGTTCCAAAACCAAAATTGGAATTTTATGCCTAGCGCAAGTCCTCATCTTCATATTTTCTATTTATTAAAAATCAACCATGCAATAAAACTATCTTTTTTGGATTTCGCGATGATGGTATAAGTCTATACCTACATATTCTATGCCTAGCACAAACCATTGTACCAATTTTTATTCCCCATTTATTTAAAAATCATAAAAACCATATGACTTAAATCATTATGTTACACAATTATGCTTTCAAAAGAATGCACATTATCACTATTTCATGTCATTATGTCAACCTTCAATTTTGCAATGATGGTATAATTCCTAGGGAATTATCCAAAAATTTTATCACACTTAGGAATTTATGCCTAGCAAAAATCATTTTAACAATATTTCATGCATAATATTTTCATGGAAGTCTGAAAAACAAATCACCATCATCATCATCATTTGCATCATCACACCAAAGTCTTAAGACAGTCTCTTAAGCACTCTTTACTTTTTAACAATATTTCTATACTGGGATTAGCTTGACGACCGAGTGAGCGACGACTCCATGAAATGGTCTATAATAGCGACAATGTCCTTTGAAATTATTGTTAAAAGTCCCTTTTATTTTTATCAAATTATCACATCACAAACAACCAATTTGTTACATCAGATTATTTCATTTAAATTTTTAAAGCATGACATTTCAACCATAATATTTCCAACGACATAATTACATGAATTATTAAATCAATCACACTTCAAACATTAAAGCATTATACAAACACATAAGACAAGTCATATGATCAAAAAAATATCTCATCTATATATATCAAATATATGTACATCATCTCAAAAATAGATTGGTATGCCACAATCTACATCTTGGCATACTCAATCCTCTCAAATCATATAATCAATCTATACAGTGTAGTAGCCTAGCCTCGAGAACCCCTCGAGCTCTCAGCCTCATCTCCTCCCCCGCCCTGAGGTGGACGAGGTGGCCCCATCGTAGTATGTGTGGTACTACGAGTCCTAGTTGTCGATCGAGATGAAGTCCTCGATGACCCAATCCTGATCGAGTCAACAATGCCGACTGGAAGCTGTACCCTTTGACCCTCTGGCACCATCTGGAAGTAGATACCCTGGTAGAACGTGGTCTGAGCAATCGACCGTGCCATCTCCTGAGTGCTCGCTCCTCCGCCCCGTGCTCTGAGGCATGCAACCTCATCTCTGAGCTATGTAGCCTTAGCTCGATGGCGTGCAGCCTCATCCTGCAATGTCTGCACCTGTGCCTGGAGATGGACTGTCTCCGCTCAGAGAGTAGCCATCTCACTACTCTCCCTAGTGTCAACACCCTTGCCCTTATCGGGCGATGGTGGCCTCTCTCTCTATGGAGAAGGGGGTCTCTCCTCCCTCCTCTCCCACTGTCGTGGCCTCTGCTACGCCTGTGGTCTCCTCTGCTCTCTCCCGTCGTGACCCTGTGTTGCCTCAATGGTCTCCTGGCACCGCCTCCCCATCCGACGCACAACTACATGAATCGGACCCTAAGCCCTCGTCATCCAAGGAGGGCGGATGCCTATGTACTAGGCATCATAGCCGTCGGCTACCCCAGCGTCATCCCCATCCACTGGCTGAATGGGGGCATCATCTGCGTCCTGACTCCAAAATCGCTGCATATCTGGAGCCCCGCTAATTGTAGTGTTATGCTGGATAGTCCGAGAAAACTCGTAGTCTCTTAGAGATGGGATCCCCTACTATAGACCGAACTGCCTCAAAACTCGGTCATACTGGTGGAGCTCCACCTCTCCCCTCTCCATCCTCAGCCAATAGACTTGCCTAATGCGAGCCAGCTCCTGTCCATCCTCGGCCCACCCTGGATGATCTCTCCAAGGCCTCCAGGTGATCTGGTCGAAGACGAGGTCATCTAGTAGTCTCCGGGACACTGGTAGATCTATCCGCCATTGTGCCCCTCTTCGAAGCCACCAATAGAAAACTCGGGGCCTCTCCCCGTCAATCCCTGTTAGTGGGAGCCCTATCGGCCTCTGCACCGCAATGTGCTCCCAACACCAAACTTGTAGTAGTGATGTCATAACCAGACATCGACCGCCCTTGTATACGACCCCATGAAGGATCCTATACAACCGGCAGAGTACAAAGCTCCCCTAAGCAAATATGTATCCATGGTCTCTCATGTCGTAGACCACATCTGTCAGTACCCATGGTACCCTGCATCCGCTCTGGTGGCACAACATAAGTCCACCTACCACCCCAGCCAAAACCCGTGTGAGTCTAGATGCCCCAGGCATCTGACGCAGATGACTCGATATTCACTCCGCCCTTCTCCAGGGCGAAGCTCGGATCGCCACATAGTCGCATCATCGCGTGGCCCTGATTGGCCATGGGAGTGATCAGCCATCCTTGTATGGGGATCCTCAAAATCCTCCATACATCCTCCAGAGTGGGAGTCATCTCCCTGTCGGTAACCGAAAATAGGAAGAACCCGGATACCACCTCTCTGCTAGGGCTGTCAATAGCCCCATGTCCGTAGAAACTTGTGGCATGTCTGCCACATGCTACAAGCCGACCCGTGCCGACTGATCTCGCTCCGCCTCGAGATAGGGCGGCCAAGTCATCCCTCAACCCGCCATATTTCCATTCTCTCCTCTTTAGTAATCCTCTCTGCAACATAAACAAAATCAACAATAAAAATCATTAATAAATCATTAATTAAAAATGCAAGTCAAAATAAGTTCAATTTCATAAATGATGATATCGTCCACAATTGGACGATATCATCCCCAATTTGAGCAAATTCATCTCCGATTTTGCCAGCCGAAATCGTCCCCTTTTTGACGAAATCGTCCCCATTTCACCGATTTCGCCTCTGGACGAAATCGACGATATCGAGACGATTTCGATGAAATCGAGACGATTTCGTCTCGACGACGTCGACGGCCCAAAAATGGCCGTGATGCTCAAAAATCAATCAAATCTAATCTAAAAAGCATTAAATTCTAAATTAAAGCATTCTAAACTAAGTTTAGACCCTTACCCGTAGCCCGCGCCGGACCTCTGTCGATCTGTGCACTGTCTCGACCATTTTTGTCTCCAGAGCTCTAAAAACCGTAAAACTATAAAAATGAATAAGTAACAATGAATTAGGGTTTTACCCTATTTTTCTTAATTTTATTCAAAAAACAATTAAAAACATTTTAAAAATTTGCTTTTCCGCGTTTTTACCTCAAACGTTCGATTTGGGTAAAAACACGGAGGGGGCACCATAGTAAGTTGTCGTACGATTCGACCAAGAATCGTCGCCTAAAAATGGGAATAATTTTTGCTTTCTCGTAGATCGAGAAGAACTCATCTTTAACGCATTTTCTTCGAAAAATTTGCTAAAGAGGGGGCAAAATGTAGCACCCTAAAATTGGCGCAATGAAACCTTAATAATTACAATTACTCTAGTAAATATTCAAATTCAAATTTCAACCCCCAAAACCGCTCCCAAACCGCTGTTTAACCCATTTCCTCCTTTCCCGTGCCATTTTTAGAGTTTGTTTTGACCGTTTGATGATATCATCGTCGATCGAATGATATCGCCTCAGATCGGACGATTTCGTCTGGACTAGGACGTCTAGACGATCTTGTCCCAAAACTAATTTTTCTCAATTAGCCTCTGTTCCAACGATGTCTCTAATCCGGGCAGAAGCGTGTCTGCGCCGTTAGAGACCCTCCCCGTTGGAGATCTCCCAAATTGGGATGATCTCCAACCTCCTAACCTCCCTCCTAAGCCTATTTAAACTTAGGCCCTCCCCTTAACCTACCCTGGCTGATATTTCCTGTAACTTGACTTTACACGCATTAAAACATCCTGAATTACCATCTGCACTTGTCCTATCCAAATTTTGTTGCAGGAACCTTAGTATTTTTTAGCCGGAGCAAGCTCAGTTTGTCATGGACGATCCTGTTCAATTCGAGATGATTTCGTACCAATCCGAGACGATTTCGACTGCAGTCTGCATTGGGGGCAATCACTGCCCAGAGTTTGCATTTTTCTCTTTTCATCTCCTATTCTATTCTGCAACTAGCTAGTTTATTTATTATTTTTTGCTATTCTGCATCTTGGAGTTCACCCATGTAGTTTAATTGCATAATGAAATCATGATTAATTATTAAAACATTGTAATTTGCTTGCATTCCTATTTAGGATTATCTGTTAACATCTTTATTGTCATTTTACATCTTTATCCTCTATTAGCATTGTTGTATTTTTTGTATTTTGTGTCTATTTCTCTGTTTGCAAGTCTCTGACGAATTCGTCAGATCTCAGACGATCCTGTAAGTCGGAGACGATCCTGTCAAATTCTAGACGATCTGGACTGCTTCAAGAATCAGAATCTCCATCAGACATCCGGATCAGGTATGGCTCTTTAATTTAGCTCTTTCTCTCTGTTTCTATTCATATTTGTCTGTTGTATTTCATTTAGTCTGCATTTTCATAATAGATCAACTTAGATTCATTTGGCCAAACCTAGGACTCGAATGTTTAAAGATAAAACTAAACACATTAAACACATTCCCAACCTAGGCGTGGAAACTGCCATTCAAACGTTTCTTGGTGAACCCACCATCCATCAAAAAATCACCATAATACACCTCCCCCGAGAGGCGGGACCTTCGCAAGGCCTCTCAGTCCGAGGTACCGCGCCATCCTTTTCACATCCCCCTTCCGGGCACGGATCCTATAGCCTGAAGGTAAGGGTGCGAAAAATTTGGAGCGATACATGGATTCCAAATAAATGCTAATTTATCTAAAATAATAACTGAAAATATAATTGCAATACTTCAAGAATTGACAAATGTGAAAATATGTTTTTGAAGATTTGGATGATTTTATATTTTGATTTTAATTTATGAATTGAAAGAAACACAATACTATTACTATTTTTGAAAATTTTATATGAATGACTAAAATGAAACAATATGCAAAACAACAACAATATATACAAATGATGAAATGACCAAATTTTATGCATAATAGCACTTAAGATGCATAATGTTCATAGGTTCTTTAAGATATTTACCATCTAAGGTAGCTAATATGTATGCTCCCGAGCCAAATTTAGCAGTGATGATATACGGTCCAAGCTAGTTGGGCTCAAATTTACCTTTAAGATCTTTAGTTGCATTAGTATTTTTTTTATTTTCTTTCAAGACAAGGTCACCGATCTCAAAGGATCGATGATGAACTTTCTTGAGGTATGCTCGCTTGAGCTTGTTTTGGTAGGCTCAAAGATGTTCCAAAGCATTGATGCGCTTCTCATCTAGGAGTTCTAGCTGACTAAGTCTGCTAGCATGATATTCATCTCCTACTTCAGTATCTTGAAGTAGTAGATCCAAATAAGGAACTTCTAATTCAAAGGGAAAAACTGCTTCAGCACCATAAACCAAAACAAAAGGTGAAGTGCCCGTGGGAGTGCGAACGCTAGTTCGATAAGCCCACAAAGCAGGATATAATTGGATGTGCCAATATCGGCCAGATTTATTGACCAATATTTTGAGGATTTTGATTAATGTTTTATTAGATGCTTCTGCTTGGCCATTACCCTGAGGATAATAGGGAGTGGACCAACGATGTTGAATTTTATATTTTTGACATAATTTTTTGACATCTTTATTTTTGAAACAAGTTCCATTATCTGAGATGAGATTTGTAGGAATTTCAAACCTACAAATAATTTGATTAAAAATAAATTTGGAAACTTGGGTTCTAGTGCAAGAAGCTAAGGGCATAGCTTCAACCCACTTCGTGAAATACTCGATGGTGGTTATGATGAATTTGTGTCCATCGATGACACAGGATTGATTTTTCCAATGATGTCTAAGCCCCATTTTGAAAAGGGCCAAGGAGATGAAATAGCCTGTAGTTCTTGTGCAGGCACATGGACAAGGTCAGCATGTTTATGGCACTTGTCGCAATGGCACACGTAATCATGTGCATCATTCTCCATGGTAGGCCAAAAATATCCTATCCTAAGGAGCTTCTTAGCAATGGCGCTACCACTGAAGTGTCCCCCACAAGATCCATCATGGGCTTCACTCAAAGTTGATCTAGATTCTTCTAGATTCAAACATCTCAATAGGATGCCTTCAAAATATCTCCTATACAACGTATTGCCAATAATTACGAAGTGACTTGCTCGTCTACGTAATAACCGGCGCTGGTTTCTATTACAACCTTCAGGGAAGGTCCCATTTTGAAGAAAATTAAATATATCAGTGTACCAAGGTTTAGGAGTAGTTTCGTTGATTAGAAACACATCCAAAGGTTCTAAGCATGATTTATTTGAAGTGGGTTCCTGGAGTCGACGAATAATGATGGTAGCATATTCATCATCTAACTCCAAGGGCAAAAGAGATGCAGTTGTAGCCATAGCGTCAACCGCACGGTTGCTAGTTCGAGGAATAGCTTCCAAGGTAACTTGATCAAATAAAGATAATAATTGTAAGACATATGCTTTATATGGACGTAATTTATCATCTCTGGTCTGATAAACATCATTGATTTGATTTATGACAAGTTGAGAATCACCGAAAACCAATAAATTTTTAATTTTTAGTGCCAAGGTAGCTCGTAATCCAAGGATTAGAGCCTCATATTCAGCAGTGTTATTAGTACAAGAAAATGTTAATTTAAAGGATAGAGGTATAAGATGTTTCTATGGAGATATTAAAATAATACTTGCACCAGCCCCACTCATGCATCGGGCTCCATCAAAGTATAGGGACCATTGCTCTGGATGGTCTGCCTCTAGTTTAAGGCATTCATCGAGAAACTCAATGATGAGGGGATGGGTAGACTCTAAGGGTGCATCAGCTAATTGATCTGCTATGATTTGACCCTTAACAGACTTTTTTCCTATAAACATGAGTTCAAACTCGCTTAGCGCAAGAACCCACTTTGCTGTGCGACCAGATAAGTATGGTTGACTCATGAGATACCGCAAAGGATCAAATTTAGCAATAACATACGTTTTCTAACTGAGCATATAATGGCGTAGTTTTTATGTAGAAAATATGATTGCTAGACATAGTTTCTCTAATGCTATGTAGCGAGTTTCATAACTTATTAAGGTTCTACTGATGTAATAATTAGCACGTTCTTTCTTCTCATCGTCAAGTTGAGCTAACATAGCTCCTAAGGCAAAATCTGAAGCATAAATATACAAGATAAATGGGTGATCAGGTCTAGGTGGTGAAAGCATAGGTGGGTTAAGGAGATATTGTTTGAGGAGTTCAAATGCTTCCTGACATTCGTCATCCCAATGAAAAGAGACATCTTTCTTAAGAAGCTTAAGAAAGGGTCCTATTTTGTCCACCAACTTATCGATGAAGCGACGAATAGCTTGAAGCTTACCTTGTAAACTTCGTAATTCAGATATATTTGTGGGTGCGGGCATATCAGTGATAGCCACGATCT
Source organism: Wollemia nobilis (assembly GCA_028583015.1). Lineage (NCBI taxonomy): Eukaryota > Viridiplantae > Streptophyta > Pinopsida > Araucariales > Araucariaceae > Wollemia > Wollemia nobilis. Next base: position 2,344,432 of record JAQPPZ010000756.1, on the reverse strand, counting down.
TGAGAGGGTCAATTTCAATGCCACGTAAAGAAACTATAACCCCCAATAATTTACCGGACTTAACTCCGAATATACATTTGGCTGGATTTAGTCGGATAAGATATTCCCTTAATCGATCAAATACTTTTCTCAAGTCATCTAAATGATCATCTTATTTGATGGAATGAGCTATAATATCATCTACATAATCATGTAGAATATCATGCATCATATCATGAAAGATATAAGTCATGGCTCATTGATATGTTGCACCTGCATTCTTCAAACCGAATGGCATCACTTTCCAACAAAAGGTCCCCCAAGGGGTAATAAAGGTTGTTTTAGCCTGATCTTCAGGAGCTATCCTGATCTGATTATAACCAGAAAATCCATCCATTAAGGATATCATTCCACTCCCAGCAATAAAATCAATGATCTGATCCATGTTGGGAAGAGGAAAATCATCTTTAGGGCATGCAACATTAATATCTCTAAAGTCTGTGCAAACCCTAACTTTAGTAGCTTCTTTCTTAGTTACTGGAACTACATTCGAGATCCATTCAAGCATAATCAATGGCTTGTATAAAAATAACCTTCAAGAGTTTTTCTAATTCCCCTTTGACTAGTAAGGCCACTTTAGGATGCATTTTTCTAAGTTTCTGTTTAACAGGTTTAGCATCCAGATGGACTACTAGGTGATGCATAACTACATAAGGGTCTAATCCTAGCATATATTCATATGTCCAAGCAAAGACATCTTCATATTCCTTAAGAAATGCAATGTATTTATCCTATTTTTCTTGACTCAATTCTGATCCAATGTTGATTATGTGAGGATTATCTTCGGTTCCAATGTTAATTTTTATGACGTTTTCTACTTCCATGTGTAGATCTCTCTCAAAATTAGGTGGGGCGGGTGAAACGCCCAATTCTTGTAATTCTTCCAAGGTTAGCTTGGATAATTCGTCTTGAGGAGTCGTGGCCTCAAGCTGGGCTATACTAGGTATAGAGCCATCAAAATAAAATTCATGATGTAATAGTTCCTCAATGGAGACATCATGGAAGATGTCTCCCTCCAACTCATCGTCGGATTCATCGATCATATCAGGGTAGGCTATGGATAGCATATTACATGTAAATGGCTTATTCATTAAATGGACAGCATCACGTTTATCCAAATAATCTTGGTAACATATGAGATGGTCATCATCCTCAAATGGGAAGGGCTGACCCTTACTAGGAAATAGGCCCACACCACATCGGGCAGGCCACGACTCTACCTCAAAAGGTTATTTCATACCATTTTGGAAAGGTCCCAAACCTTTCCCTTTATATCCCAATTTAAGCATTATAGGCTTAGCTTTAATATACTCATTAGTAAAATAACATCGAGCATATCCATCATAATGAGTCTTGATGTTTCTAGGTATTCTTCCCTAGTCATATCCCTTATAAATAAAAGTGCAACTCTCGACTTGGTAAATACTTCCCATAGGTTGTGGGAGACCCAAGGTACGAGGAGAGGGTGGCAAATTATTTAAAATAAGGGAATCTTGCATAGCAGCGTTCATTTTCTCTAATATAATAATTTTAGATAAATCGGGTAAGAGCTCATCAGTAAGAGCATAAGAGGTAGAAGGAACATTTCCCATATCTTATGATGCAGAAACTATGCCTTTGGTGGATGTAGATGTTGTAGAGATGTTGATGGATGAGTCTATAGGTATGGAAGTTATAGGAGTAAAACAAGAAGCATTGGTTGTGGGTTTAGGATCTTTTTGAGGTCCTAATGTGGTTTGTTCGGAAGATGGTTGAACTATATGTAGAGGTGGAGTTGATGGAGAAAAATTAGATGATGTTATGGGTGTGTGTTTCACACATTTAGATGGATGATGAGAATTAGGATGTGTGGATGACAGAGCAGGGCAAAATTGAACTCCAACAGGTTCTGCCAAAGCACACATATCAAAGGGTCTAGGATCACCATGAATGGTAACCAACTGATTTTTAAATTCGAATTTAACACACTGATGTAAAGTTGAGGGAACAGCTCGCATCGCGTTGATCCAAGGGCAACCCAAGAGTATATTGTATGATGTAGGGCAATGTACAATAAACACGGTCGTGTCTAAGGTTCTTGGACCAACTTGCAATGGGATGGTAATAACTCCACACATTTCTTGTGTTTCGTCATTGAAGGCTTTTATGATCATATCAGTTCTTTTCATTTCATCACTTCTAAACCCAAATCTTTGGTAGAAGTCAAAAGTGCAAATGTTTAAAGATGAACCATTATCAATCAAGACTCGTTTAACTGCTACATCTCCAATTAGGGCGGTAATATATAAGGGGTTATCCTTATGTAAACTATGTTGCGGTATATCTCTATCCCGAAAGTCAATACAATCGACTTCTCGAGTTATGATAGTATTGGCCATGGCTTCAGGTTGAATATTTTGTGGTACCATCATTTGGCTTAATGTGAGCATTAATTCATCCCTATGTGTAGGAGAAGATCTTAAAAGGTCCAAAAGGGAAATTCTAGCTGTAGTATTTGATAATTGTTCATTAATATTATAAGGAGATTTAGGTTGAACATTAGGCGCATGATTCCATTTATTAGGAACTTTCAAAACAAATGGAGCCGATCCATCATTCTGAGTTTGATCTTGTTGAGAATTTTGAGCCTGTTGTCGAGTAACAACTCCGATGGTACCTACAATATTATTTTGCGGATGATGAATGGGTCTTGGTCTAGCATTTATGGCTTGTTCATTAGAAAGTAATTGGTGAGACGATGGTCAAGTAGTGACTCTTCTTGGAAATGGTTCTTCTGGAACCATAGAACTTGTGATAGGTTGAATAGGATCTTATTCATCTTCAGAGCTATTCAATTGATTTGAGGTGATTTCCATGTCACTTTCAGTATCATATTTTGTATCACTAAGATCAGGTGTCCGAATATTATATAGAGGTCTGGTCATAACCATGGATAAAGTTGTGTCAAATATTTCCAAATCATGAGCAGGTAAATGCCCACTAATAGTTCCTACATATCGGGTAGGAGGGGGAACATTATGATGTTCAATTTGATTAGCCACTTCTTTACCATGCTTTGGTAAAGGATGTTGAAATATGTCCAATGATTGATTGGCATTCTGGTTCTGATTTTGGGGGATGTTCTTTTGAGCATTATTAGGAGGATTTTGTTTAGGTTGAAATGCTTGCACCTCCATCTCATTGTTATCAATTAAGTCTTGTATTTTATGTTTTAATATTTTACAAGAGTTGGTAGTGTGTCCGGTCCTCTATGGAAATCACAGTGTAAATCAGCTCTGTATCCGGGTATAGTTGGATCGGGTTCCCGGATAGTTGGTAATTGGATCAAACCTCGTGCTAATAATTGCAGTAGAATGGTTGATAGAGGTTGATTTAACCTAGTAAATTCTCGAGGTGGTTTATCAGGAGGTTTCAGTATAAACTTCTTCGTTGTTTTTGCAGTATTAACATTAGCAATGTTTCTGCTATCAGTGACTCCATCACCCACAACTTGTTTATTCTTATATTGATTTCTGGATGTTTTCTCATCATCTTTCTTTTTAAGCTGACCTCTCCTAATGAGAGCATCTTCCACTCTTCGAGCTAAGTCTATAGCTTGATCGAAGGTGGTCAAGGTAGCGATTGATAACTCATAGGATAGTTGTTCTTGTAAATTATTGATAAAGATATCCAGCATTTCCCGATAAGGTAACACAAAGTGCAATTTTCCTATCAACTGTCTCCATCGAGCTAGGAAATCAGCAAAACATTCATCTTTGTCTTGTTTTAAGTTGTACAAATATTTAATGGTTACATGCCTTTCGATATAGGCACTAAATTGATGAACAAAAGACTCGGTTGTTTCTTTGAAATTCCTCAAAGAATGAGTGGGTAATTGATAATACCACTCTAATGCCATTCCTCCTAAACTTTTTGGGAACATCTTTAGTAATAACAAGTCATCATGTGATATATCATGACATGCTATCCTAAACATATGAAGATGCTCTATGGGATCTTCGGTTCCTTTGTATATAGGTAGGACAGGCATAGGAAAGTGTTTAGGATATGGTTGTGCTACAACTATAGGATCTAAAGGCTGACTACACATCTCTCGATAATTGTACGAGGGACGGTAGGGATCTATCTGGTCCATGCGGGAGACTAACTGTTTCACCATGGCTTCCAGATTACTATTTTGTCCACCATATTGGTTCGGTGGTATGTGAGTATGGGATTTATGAGCGTATGATGGCGTGACGTAAGGATTAGATGCTATATTGCTATTATGCAAATGGTTGGTAGGAAGAGTATTATGAAGAAGATTTGTAGTAGCATTATGTTGTATCCCAGATTGTTGGAAATTGGTGTTTGGTTTTGTTTTGGGCTTTTGTTGATTTGAGGTATGTTGATCAATAACTTGGCAAAATAGAGTAGTGAATGAAGGTTTCTTTTGTGTGGGAATAACTCTAGGCTTGGTAATAGGCACTCTAGGTGGTTGGGTAACTTGTTGTTGTTGCATGTTCTGGATTATAGCGGCCATATCCAAATTGGATGGTCCAGCTTGATCACTTTCTTGATCAACGAAGGACAAGGGATTAGTGTGTGTGTGATATATTTCTTCTAGGGTTGCTTGAGTGTCACTAATTTGATCCTTGTCCATATGGACTGCTCTATTAAGGGCGCCAATATTAGTATTGAGGAACTTCCGTAAATGTTCCATGTTCTCAAAAGTAATGACCTCCTCCCGAAGACATTTTAGGGGATGAGGATCCTTCCTCTCTAACAGTTTCTCTTTGTTCATTTCCTTCAGCAAACTCTTCTTCTTGTTGGTCTAGGGTTCCTTATTCCTGAATTGGGTCTTAGGGGGTTCTTCTGTTTTTTTTTTTAATTTTCCTCTCCTCTTTGTCTTCCCTTCCTTCTCTTCTCTTCATTAGTCTAGTCACTTATGTTTAAATTTAGATTTTATCATATATATATATATATAAGAGTTTTGGAGGTATATATTTTAATTATATACCTACTATAAAAGAAAACGTTTTAATTTTTGTTATATTTTTGTTTTGTTTTTGTTTTATGATAATATTATAAAGACAACAAACAACATACTAAATGCAAGAAATAATAATAATAAAAGAATGGCTTAGTTTTCTATAAATAGTTTATGGATGTCATTGATAGGATCAAGTTCATCAGGAGTCATGAAATGCTCCTCTTCAAATTGGAAATGGTTTTTCAAAAATTTGACAAAGTGTGCTATGGTGATATTATCTGTCTCAGACTCTGACCTGTAGAAATAAATTTCATGGCAATATTCTCGATATAACACAGCTCTAGGAACTCTATTCCATATCTTTCTATCCATAAGAATGACCTCTTGATCCTCTATATGAGATAGAAATTTATGTACTACAACTGCATTCTCAAGGTATTCCTCAAAGGTGTACAACTCGAAAGACACAAGGGCTCTTTTATCTGCTAACCACCTATGGCAAGCTCTCTGAAGTTCATGATATAAGGTCACTTGATCAGGATCCAGGATTCTATCTAGGACAAACCTCTTAATTTGCCTAAGTTCGATTGATCTAGATTCAATGATACCCAATCTCCTATCAAGTTCATCCCACAAAGGTTGAACCCTATTTGTTTGAGGTACTCTAAGAACATAAGTAATCTCTATGGCTGTTAATTGATTTTCAACATTAATGGTGACAACTCGTCTTTTATTATAATCTACCATATAAATATGATATGCAATCTTACTTGTTTTTCTGATGATTCTAAATGCATTTATTATTTTATTTTTTTGGATTGTTTTCAAAAGGTTTTTAGTTTTCACGTCGGGTTCACCAAAATGTATTGCTCCAAATTTTTTGCATCCTTACCTTCAGGCTATAGGATCCACGCCAGAAGGGGGATGCGAGAAGGATGGGACAATACCTCGGATTGAGAGGCCCTTTGAAGGTCACGCCTCTCGGGGAGGGGGTATAAGGGTGAATTTTTGATGGATGGTGGGTTCACTAGGAAACTTTTGAGTGGCGCTTCCATGCCTAGGTTGAGAATGGGTTTGATGTGTTCATTTTGTACTTTAATCATTCATACCCTAGGTTTGGCCAAGATGAATCTAAGCTATTCTATATGCCAATGCTGATTTATATGGATACAAAAAACATGAATAAGTGCTAAACATAGAAAGTGTGCTAAATAAGATAGAATATACCTGATTTCGGATGTCTGATGAAGATTCTGAGGTTTGTAGAAGTCCAGATCGTCTCAAATATTACATAATCATCTGCAATTGCACAGAATCATCTCATATCATAGTCGATCATCTGAGATCAGACGAGATCATTGGCGATCTAATGAATTCGTCAGACGAATTTGTTAGAGACTTGCAATCACAGAAACAGATACCAAAGACCAAAAATACAACTACAAAAGCAAAGGGAAATGATAGAAATGACAGTAAACTTGCCTAAATGATAGATCCAAATAACAATTAAAGGAAATGCATTAATTTAATAATTTATTTTAACTTTATCATGCATCTATGCTAAATGAGGTGAACTCTAAGATGCAAAAATAGAATAAACTAAGTTAATGCATAAAGAAATGAAGAGAAAAGATAAGAAAATGCAAACTCTGGGATCTGATTGCCCCCAATCTGGACTGCAATCGAGATCACCTCCAATCATATGAGATCATCACCGATCTATGACAGGATCATCCAAAATCATCTGGAATCGCCAATGACAATCCGAGCTTGCTCCGATTGAAAAATAGTAAAATTCTTGCAAGAAAACTTGAAATACACAATGCAAACGATGGTATGAAGGTGTTCTAATGCATGAAAAGTTAAAGTTGCAGAGAAATCAGTCAGCCAGGGGGATAAACTAAGAAAATCCCAATTTATATAGGATTAGGGAGAGGTTAGGAGGTTGGAGATCATCCCAATTTGGGAGATCTCCAATGGGGGAGACTCTAACCGCACAGACACGCTTTCTGCCCAAGTTAGAGAAGCTATTGAAATAGAAGCTAATTATGAAAATTCGTTTTGGGACAAAATCATCTGGACGTTCTGTTCCAGAAGAATTCGTCAGATCTGGGACGATTTTGTCTGATCGTCAATGATATCGTCCAACGGTTAAAACAAATCGTAAAAATGGTGTGAAAAATAAAGGCAACGGGTAACGGCCGGTTTTGGGGTTAAAATTCAAATTTTTATCTTTTTACTAAGGTTTAACTATGCCAATTTTAGTGTGCTACAATTCACATGCATCAACAGAGGTTAACTACCCACACTAATAAATTACCAAGTCAACGAGTTTAGGCTCATGCGAAACCTCTATAAATACACTCAAAACCAAGTTTTAATTGAGTTAACCCAACATTGATAGTGGTAAGGCTCATTACAACCAACAAGAGTATTTTTTTCCTTATTAATTATTATAGGTCAAAAAGGAGAAGAAGCATATACTATTTTAAATAAATAGAATATTCTAAAGAATAATCCTTATATATAGAATATTCCCTCTACTTATTATTTTCCCAACAAGACATTGTTTTTTTACAATTTCAGTCATCTTGCCTGAAAGACCAAACTCAAATCTCAACTCAAATTTGAAGAAGCATGGGAGGTTGTAGATGGGTGCCTTACCCATATTGATGCAAAATATGAAGTGTAGATAAAATTTAACAAGGTAGATAGAAATGCATGACTGATCATCATGTTTAGGATAGTTGATGAAGTGCAACCATACATTCATAATTCTACCATAGCTAAATATGCATGGGAGAAACTTCAGATAATATTTGAGGTGAGAAACCATAATCAAATCTTATTTCTTCAAATTTAACTTCATTGCTTGAAAATGAAGATCGGAGGAAAACTCCAATAGTTATTTGGGAGTGTTGCTAAACTATAAGCATCACTACAAGCCTTGGGAGAAATTATATTTGACGAGATACTTGTCCCTATTATTTTAATATCTCCCCCTTATCAATAAAATGTATTTATGATAACCTTGAATATCACTAAGCAAATGCCAAATTTATAAAAGCTGGTGAACTTACTTGAAAAAGTAGAGGCCTCACATACAACACAAGAAGAAGAACAAGTTATTCTTATAAATTAAAAAATGAGAGAAGTGAGTTAGAAGAGGCACAAGATCTCAAAAAAAATTCCAAAAATAATGAAATAATTATCACATGCAAGGATATTAACAACAAAGAAATGATTTTCACATGCAAGATATCAATAGTAAATAATAATTTTTACACATAAAAGGTGTGTGAAATTTATGGTTAAAATGGCTACATGGTGAATGGATGTTGACATAATCCCTTCACAAATGGGTCTTCTTCTTAAGAGATGCATCAACAATAAATAAAATCATCATTAGATAAGAGAAATCCAATTTTAAAAAAGGTACAATGGAATGATGTAGCCAAAAAAAACCAAATCATAGAAGAAGACAAAGTTCATATAGAATAAGAGCATGTATTTGTTTTGCATGTTTAGCTAAGTCAACATAATAATGCTTGGTATGACTATGAAGTAACCAAACATATAATGGGCTAGAAAAATTGATTTCATCTTGATTTTTCTTGTTATTTTGGAAGAATCTATCCATGAAATAATGCATCCAATCACTCCATGCAACTAATGTAAAAACAAGAGATCAATTTTTTTTTTCACAATTGAACAACTCCAAATGAAGCAAATTCAAGAACTTAAAATTGAGTATGTCCATTATGAATGTGATTTCTCTTCACCTATAGAATAATTAGAAGCAAAATCTAATAAATAGAACTAGGAATCAACAATAAGGAACTTAGGATTCAATCATCAATAACACATCACACAAACTAAACTCTAAATTCATCAATTCTCATAGAAAAATCAACAGATTCAACACAAATAAGAAGTAAAAGGTGTTTGATCTCACTACAATAAATGTTGATCAAAACATGAGATGTAAATAGGTCATTGAAGCCACCAACATAGAAATACAATGCAATACAAATATTATTCTCATGAATATTATAATAATTCGAACATACATTTTGTGAATATATATGCATATCTCTACTCATAAGAGGATTATTAGTGAGACCGTAATCTCCACTAAATTTAAAAGTATTAGGTATTTGAACGTGTAAAATATGTTTGAGAGTGCATATTCACTGGTATCCACCACTCATAAATTTTATAGTATAACGTTTACATTGAGGGAGATAATTTCCTCTATTCAAAATATAATGTTTATGACATCACCTTAGAAAATATTTTTCTTTATAACAAAATCCAGAGCTAAGACTATAATGTTATAAGAGGGGATATGTTAGGAATTATTAAATCATGGATAATGTGACTGTAAGTTAAGTAAAACTACTCAGCACAAGGTAGTCAAGTTCTAATAAAGGTCAAGGGTAGTTATAGGATTGGTTAAGATTTGTAATATTTAATGACTTAGTCTAAAAACATAGCCAAACATATGGTCTATCAAACATCCATAGTTACATGCTTATAAGTAAGCCTACTAACAAATTATAGACTTAAGTGATTATAGAGGATGTTTCAAAAAATAAAATACATCTAAATAGATATCAAATTCCAAGCCTATTTATGATGTCTATACAACCATACAAAACAAATAGATAAAATCTATTAGGACCCTATCCTAACATCATTAATAATTGCATAGTCATTTGGTAAATTGGGCATCCAAGTTTATGGGCCCATATGATTTAACCATTATTTATTACAATAGATGTTATATGAAGACATAATGGTTGTTATTTAGAATATACTAGCTTGAGCCCCCACATTGACATGAATAGGAACCCTTTATCGTTAGAGTTAGGATTAACTAGATTCTTTAAAATAACCAAGAGGGAAGGAAGAAGGGCATCTCATATTTTCATATTATCATGAAGCTTTTCTTTCAAGGAGATTGCACCTCAAAGTGGCTTACAATTCTGTAATGTGTTTTCAGTTTCTATAATATAATCTATTGCATTTCCAATTCATGTTGAAATATGGTTAATTTTTTTGCATTAATATATGTTATTATTATAATATTGTGTGGATATGCTTTTAATTTACTATAAAATTCCTAACAAGTGGTATCAAAGAATTTTTGGGGGCCATGCCCTAATATAGGTGCAATAGTTCTTGTCCTACCTTTTTTGTATGTTAGGTATATTGTTCCTTTATTTTATGCTTTTTATTTATACTTTAAAATAATAAGTCATTTTCTTTAATTTAATAGATTAGAAATCCTATGCGAGGTGTTTTACAAAACCATGGATGAGTTGTCCTTCTTGGCTAAGCTAAATTTCCCATAAAGAAAATAGTGAAGTGAGGGATGATCATACTCCAATACCTAGGCCTTAGTAGCACTTTTATATTGACTTGAGCTCCCAAGTATCCTTGGTTATATAGGTATATACCCTACATTTATAAGAGACCTTCATCCGTAGGAATATTTTGATCATGTATCTATCCATAGTGCATTGAGCATAGAACTTAGGAAAATTACCTTTCCTTACTATTCAGAGAGGTAGGTAGTGCACTCAAGGGTATGGGTGGAATCCTCCTTATGTAGTGGCCTAAAATATCAATGCAATAACTATTAAAAGATACTATAATACACTAGTGGGCTTGGGAAACACACACGTTACCCTAGAGTAACCATACTTCTATTGTCTACCAAACCCTAAACTAGTTTATCCATATTAAAACCATAAAAAAGACTTGAGCATACAAAAGGAGACTACACTAATTATAAAATTGATAAAATAGTAATAGTTCTTGATATTATGAAACAAGCCATTTGTGTTAGTAACAAAAGGGTGGTAGATAGAATAGATAGATTTAGAAATATATAATGATATTGAAACTAATGATTGTTAGTAACAAGTGAAAATATAATTAGATAGGATAATTGTTAGTAATAACCAACATAATATTAAATTGATTAGTTTTTAAGTAATAGTAAAATATAGTATAATATAGGATAGTTACTAGGGTATTATTAGACAATACTAAGGAGAAAAATAGTCAACAATCAACCAATAAAAATATAAAAAAAATGTATAGGGTTCCAAAAATAGTTATTTTGAGACCTAGTCCATTTCAATCACCACATCAAGCCTTTTGTTTTGATATATAACACCCATAATATTTTTTTGTGGTCCCAAAATTACCAATTTGGGGTATAATCAATTTCATTAGTCTCTTTCATTAGTCCATTTCATGTCTTTTTAAGTAATGTTCCTTTATAATGTAAGAGGTCCAATATTCGGATCATATTGTCTCATAGGAGAGGGTTAAGGTTGACCCAAGAAAACTATGGCCATACAAAATTAGTGTAAGCCTTAAAATCTAAATGTTCTTCAAGTATTTTTGGGTCCCACTGGATACTATCAAAATTTTTTCCAAGCTTAAGAAAAAATAGCATCCCCACTAACTACCATGTTAAAGAAGACTTCATTCATATGGACAATGCTAGTTGAAAATGTCTTTCACGATCTCAAGGAAACTAGGAATTCTACTTTGGTGTTAGCTACTCCTAATTTTTATAAACCATTTGTAATTTATAGTGATGCTTTAGTCCATAGTAATTGTGCAATATTAATTCAAGAAGGGAAAACCCTAGCTTTCATTAATAAGGCCTTGTTTAGAAAAAATCTAGGAAAGTCCACTTATAAAAAGAAATGATGGCTATTATCCATGTTGTCATTCACTAGTGACCTTACCTCATTAAATTAAATTTCTCCATTAAAATGGATCATTATATTTTAAAAAAAATTGAACAAAGGGTATCAACTCCAGAAAAATAGAAAAGGGTTTCAAAATTATTGGGGTATGAATATGAAATTGTGTACAAAAAGGGAAAGTTACTGTAGAATATACCCTTTCTTGTTATTTGAATATTAAAGCACATTGCATGTAATATCTTCACCACTTTTCTTAGTGGATCACCCAAATTTGATAAGAGGTATACAAAGACATGTCCTTGAAAAATTTAAGAGAACAACACCAAAGGGAACCCAAATTCGAACACATGATACTTATGGGATGGACAGTTGTTGAGATATCAAGCTTACATTGTGGATCCTAAAATTCTATCAATTCATGAGGATATAATTAAGGAGATGCATGCTTCACCCATGGTGGCTCATTTGAGGTTTTTTGAAAATTCATAAGCAGGATAAATGCTCATTCTATTAGGTAGGAAGAAAAAAGAACATTTAAATTTTTGTGGTTGAGTGTGAGATTTTCCAATAGAAGAAAGGAGAAATGGTTTGTACTGTAGGAATTCTATAACATTTACCAATTCTAGAAAATGTATGGAGTAAAATTTCCATGGATATTATTGAAGGGCTTCAAAAATTAGGAGGAAAATTTGTCATTCTTATGATTGTGGACCACCTCTTGAAGTATTCATTTTTATTCCTTGACCCATATCTACCATGCATACACCATTATCCAAATATTCATGGACTACATTTTTTGCCTCCATATTATACCAAAATCCATTGTTTCAAACCATGACCCTACTTTCATCAATTATTTCTTGAAAAAACCATTTCAATTATAGGGTATGTAACTAAGAATAAACTCATCCTACCATCCTTAGGTGGATGGGAAATATAAATTGTTAATAAATGCTTAGAAACTTACCTCCACTATCTTACATCTAAGAATCCAACCTAGTGGGCCAAGTGGCTTTTCATTAGTAGAGTGGTGGTACACCACTTTATTCCACACAACCACTAGACTGACTTCTTTTCAGGTAGTTTATGAGTACCCACTCCTATAACCTTATTTATATATTCTAGGTAAATCCAATGTCTAGGCAATGGATTTGATACTTCAAGACAATACTAAACTATTAATAATTGAAGAAAAATTTGGCTATGGCTCAAATCCATATGTGATAACAAACTGATCAACACCATTTAGATATTAGTTCCAATGTAGGGGACATGGTCTACCTTCAACTATAACCATACATGTAAACATTACTGAAACTATATTCTCACTAGAAGCTTGCAATAAGGTTCTATATAACCTATTAGGTATTGCAATGAATTGGACAAGTGGCCTATAAGCTTGCTCTACCACCTTCTTCCAAGATCCATCCTTTTTTTATTATATTTTTTCTAAAGAAGGTACTTAGAAATAGTAATTAGGTCTAGTTGATACTTCCCTAGTTTAATGATGAAGTATTGGTCATCTTGTAGACTAAAAATATTTTGGACCAAAGAACCAACACTCTCTGTGACTACACCATCACTAAAGTCTTAGTCTAGTGGTGGGACTTATAAATAGATGATGCCACCTAGGAATCCCTTAAGTAGCTCCAATAATAGTTTTCACATCTCCAAATTTGAGGATACGTATTTTTTTGAAAGGCAAGGGTATGTTAGGATCCTATCCTAACAATATTTAATAATTGCATAATCATGTGGTACATTGAATGCCTAGGTTTACGAGCCTATATGATGTAACCATTATTTATTATAAAGAGATAAAATATAAATATGCAGTAGTTGTATTTTTAGGAGTTGCCAGCTTAGGCCCTCACTTGCACATGGACGGGGACACTTAAGCATTAGGGTTAGGGTTAGATAGTATATTTAAACAAGGAGACAAGAGGATGGGCATCTCATATTTTCATATTGTAATGAAGCTTTGCTTCCAAGGAGGTTGCCCTCTCAAAGTGGCTTTCAATTTTGTAATGTGCTTTTGGTTTTTGTAATATAATTTATATCATTTCCATTCATGTTGCAATACTATTAATTATTTTACATTAATTTATGTTATTATTGTAATCGTGTGAATATGATTTAAATTTACTAGAATATTCTCAAAAAAACCTATAAGTTTGGTCATGTATAATCTTTAAAAGTGATAAATATAAATAATATCAATATTACAATTACTCATAGAACATATTATCATTTATAATCTATAGTATATGATAGTATAGCTCAATATGAAATAAGACATGAAAATACAAGAGAATTATGCCTTCCTAAATTAAATAAAAATAATAGTTTTACATGTAATATAACACAATATTAATAAGACGTCTTTGAAGGTAATGTGGAGAATGCTAATGTTTTGGAAACAAAAATATTGACTTATCTTTAAACTACTAAAATAAAATATAACTTACAAAAAATCCTAAAACCTCCTCCTCCTCCTCTCTCTCTCTCTCTCTCTCTCTCTCTCTCTCTTTCATGAATATTTTAAATTTAGATTATGTAATCATTAAATAAAATATCTCCAATCATAAACTTGATTGGGACCTTTTCATATTAATGGAAAATCAGGTGAAGGATAGATGATACCTTTCATTTAAAATCAAATATACGAGTGGTAGATTTTATTGCACATAATACCTATATCTACATGAAAGTCTATAATTTTATTTTTATTATAATTCATTATAAATCAAGGTCCATCTAGAGGCCTTAGGGGTGTTAAACACATTACAAGTGCACAATCTTGAAATATCATTAGCCATTCATAGTGATTAGATAGTTAGTGATATTTTAGGCTTACACAACCATGCCTTGTTTAACACACCCAAATCCCCCTTTGAAGGTTGCTACACCACTTAGGAGGGCTAGCCAAGGAGGATTTGTGGATGTTAAACAAGGCATAAGAATGAAAGCCCAGAATTGGATGACCAATTGTAAACTTGTTTAATATCCTCAAAGTCCCTATCATTATTTATTATCTTATTTAGTGGGGTCCACCAAGGGACTCCAAAAATATTAAACAATCCATAAGTGTACAAAAATAAAATATTATCGATCATTTGATGGTAATTGAATGGTTGGTAGTATTTTTGGGATTGTACATCTACATCTTGTTTAACACTCCCAAAGCCACATCAATAAGTCATTGTGCTATTTTTTAAGGCCTTGATGAAAGTGTAATTTAATTCATGACAAAGGCTAACATTGTATGACGTAATATTGGGTCGGCCTAAGGTAAATGCACTACATTTATTGTAGTATTTTATTATGTAATTATTGTGGGCTGCAGTTAACCTTGTTATGGTTAAATTGGTATTATAAACTTGTAATTAACCTTAAATACTTTATTATTATGTTATCTTAAGGTTTCATTTATATATTTGAGGTTTTGGTATTATTATAAATACCCCATACCGCTTCTCATTTCATTATTGGAATTTTGTTATTCTTATCTATGGATAATATATTGAATATTTATGGTGCTCATTATATATTTCTCTCTCATTATTTTTTATGTTTTTTTATAATATTTGAGTATATGGATTGCTTCAATGATTATTATAAATTCCAACATGGCATCAAATTGGATATGGAGTAACATTACTTGGTTATGTAGAAAAGTGTTTTGTAGCCTTTGCTCCTCCCTCCAATTTATGAGGTGAATTATTCCTCAAAGCATTAGGGTACTTTTGCATAAAATACCAAGAGAATATATTTTTATCACTAATATAGTTTTCTCAATGCCCTAGAAAATATGTGCTTAGATAAAAAAAAGAGAGTTGAATATCATAAAAAGAATATTATTTTAGAATTTAGAAAATTTGAATCTACAAAAGGTGATAAAATTATAATCCATAATAGTGGGTAAATTCAAATTGATTTTGGAACTTTTTGCATTGAGGGGATAGGTAGCCTCTGTATCAAGAGGAAGGTTGCTCATCTTCATGGATCAACTAGATAAACATTCATAGTGGTAAATAATTCCATGTTGGATATTTTGGTGGATTCAATATTCTTCCACTAGTTGTAACCAACATTGGAATCACATTTTTTATTTTTGAATGGTATTCTTCAATGCATTTTCATTATTAAAATATTTTTATTATTCATATTTGTTAATTTATATGACATCTCAATCAATTTAGTAGTTGTATGTTGTTTATTATAAGGAGATCGAGGTTTGGTATCCCCTCTTGTCCTTTTTTGAAACCTTGGTTTTAATATTTTCTATGGGACAACCTAGATATATTTCACCATCCAAAGCAAGGATGGGTCATTAAAAAGAAGTTTTTTATATCTAATATGAGATGGTATAAAATTCCTTTAGCATCATCATGAATTGTTTTTCTATTTTCTTGGTTAAAATAGTATTGATTTTAAGTTTAATAGTGGCAATATGCCATTTTTACTTTAACTAGGAAATTGTAAATTTGGTTAGCATGAGTGCTTTACTACTTAGAGAATTAGGTTTAATTCCATTCAACTATATTTTTTTGAGGACTTAAAGTAGTGGCTATTAATCCAATCAACATGGTACCTCTATGTACCATGTAATAGGACTTTGATAAATTAAAAGTAAAAAGGCATCAAGTTTTAAGCATGTCAATTGATCCTATATGGTGAATAATGAGTGGTTTCCATTGATAAATGAGAAAACAGCATGTGATAGGCTATGATTGAATTATATTTTCATAATAACTGGGAAATTATTTTTTATTTTAAGGATTATTAGGATAGATCTTTTGAAGGTCATAAATTTTGTATACATAAGCATTTTGAGTTGTTTAAGTTTTTTTAGTGTTATGCATGTTGGAATATATTACATCATTTGGCTCTTTACTAATGTACCTTCAAGGATACATATTTATATTAGGATTATATTAGGAGATAAATAGTTTATTAGAGTAATTTAATAAATGCACAAGTGTTAGAATATGCAATGTTGTAAATGTACATGTATTCCATGTTGAGCAAGGTGCAACAACAGTATTGTCATTGTTGTCAACACAGTCAGACAGATCGGTTGATGCAATGGATAGGAGTTAAGAGGTTCTTCAAAGTATGTATAGTGACTTTCCAAAAGATCGAAGTGGCCCATATGCTAAAAATCAAAAGAAAATCACAAGGAAGAAAACTGTCGCGATATCGCGACATGTTGAGCAAGAAAGAAAAATTGTCGCGATATCGCGACATGTTGAGAAGAAAGAAAAACTATCATGATTTCATGACATGTTCGGAGAGAAAGCGCAAGCAAGCAAAACTGTCATGATTTCGTGACATGTTCGGAGAGAAAGCGCAAGCAAGCAAAAATGTCATGATTTCATGACATGTTCGGAGAGAAAGCGCAAGCAAGCAAAACTGTCATGATTTCGTGACATGTTGGAAGAGAGAAAGGCAAGTAGAAAAAGTGTCATGATTTTGTGACATATTGCAAGAGAGATAGTACAAAAGAAAAAGTGTCACGATTTCGTGACATGTTGGAAGAGAGAAAGACAAGTAGAAAAAGTGTCACGATTTCATGACATATTGCAAGAGAGATAGTACGGAAGAAAAAGTGTCACGATTTCGTGACATATTGGAAGAGAAGGCTCAAAAAAAAGTGTCACGATTTCATGACATATTGCAAGAGAGATAGTACGGAAGAAAAAGTGTCACGATTTCAGACATATTGCAAGAGATAGTCCAAAAGAAAAAGTGTCACGATTTCGTGACATATTGCAAGAGAGAGTGTCCGAAAGAAAAAGTGTCACGATTTCGCGACATATTGCAAGAGAAAGAGCTAAGGAGAAAAAGTGTCGCGATATCGCGACATGTCGCGTTTTCGCGACCCGAAGGCAAGAGAAAGAGCTAAGGAGAAAAAGTGTCGTGATATCGTGACATGTGTTTTCATGACCCAAATGCAAGAGAAAGAGTAAAGGAGAAAAAGTGTCACGATATCATGACATGTTTTTACAAGGCAAGAGAAAGAGCAAAGGAGAGAAAAGTGTCACGATATCGCGACATGTCGGTTTTCGTAACCAAGCCAAGAGAAAGAGCAAAGGAGAGAAAGTGTCTCGATTTCGTGACATGTCACATTTTCGTGACTAAATAAGGAGAGAGAAAGTAAGAAGGCGAAAGTGTCACGATATCACGACAAAAGTAAAAAGGAAGAAAGAGGCAAAAGTGTCGCGATATCGTGACATGCTATGTTTTCATGGGTACAAGCCAAGAAAAGAAGCAAGGAGGCGAAAGTGTCACGATATCGTGACATGTTGTATTTTTGTGGTCCAAAGCAAGGAGAAAGAGAGAGAAAGAAAAGGTGTCGTGATATCGCGACATGTTGTATTTTCGCGGTTGAGTTGAAGCCGACGAAGACCGATGAACAATCGACTAAAATTAGGGTTTACAGTTGTCATGAAAGTCGACTAAGATTAGGGTTTACAATCGACTAAGATTAGGGTTTTGATCATGAAAATTTTGTTATAAAAGGAGGGTTGTTTGGAGATTTGAGGTGTTAATGAATGCATCGTCGAATATGTGTCGAAGTGTGAAATGTGGTCGTAAGAGCGTAGAAAGCATAGAAGCGGTGAGATGATGGTGAAGTATGCAAAGTGAGCAAAGAAGTCATGTTGAATTGTCCTAAGTGCGTCTGTGATTGCATAGAGAAAGTAGAAGGAGTAGAGTGCACAAAAGGGAGAAGACGATCGTGAAGTTGGATTGCAGCGAAGCAGAGTGTGCGAAGTGTTTGCATAGAAAGAGCAGAGTGCGTAGAGAACGCAAAGGTGGAGAAGACCAGTTAGGGTCATGCAAAAGCAAAGGTATCTTATCATCAAACTTATAGATTCAAAATTGAAGTCCAGGTTGCAGCTTGGCATCAAGGGTTGGTGCTCCTTCCAGTAGGTGTTGGTAAATCAGGGGTTGGTGCTCCTTTCTATTGGTACAGATAAATCAGGGGTTGGTGCTCCTTCCAGTGGATGTTGGTAAACTATTTGTAAAGTTGGTGCTTTGCAAAGGCTGGATTTGGATGGTAGTCCAAGCAGTCATTCTTGAGGAGTAGCCAAATTGGTGAACCTCGTTAAAATCTTGTGTTGTGTGATATGTTCTTTTGTGATGCTTGCTTTATCTAGTTTTAAGGTTTCATTATTTCAGTTTTAAGAGCTATAAATTCAAGTTAAAAGAACTACACTGATTCACCCCCCCTCTCAGTGCCATTGTAAGACTAACAATTGGTATCAGAGCCAAGTTCCCTTCTAAGGCTAAATCAGTCAGGGTTGATCTTGGATTAGTACGCAATGGGTAAGAAGAATAGATCCTCCTCCAAAAGGGCATCTCAGTCAGTTTTAGTTCCTGTGGAAGAGAAAATTGAACCAAAAAAGGTTGAAGACTTCTCATCAAACAAAGCACCTTTGTTTGATGGAACAAATTACGTGGTCTGGAGAATCAGGATGCAGACATATCTTTGTGCTTTGGGATACGACATCTGGGATTCAGTAGACAGTGAATACACAATACCCATCACTCCTCCAACCGATGCTGTCGGTAAGAATCTATTTGAGAATGACTCAAAAGCAAAGAATGCTATCAGGTGCGGATTAGTAGACAGTGAACTGGTAAAGATCATGAGTTGTAAAATGGCAAAAGAAATATGGGACAAACTGAGGAGTATTCATGAAGGAGACGATGAGATCAAGGAGGCCAAGTTGCAAACACATCAAGCTCAGTTCGAAGCTTTGAAGTTGAATAACGATAAGAACATAGAGGCATATATGGTGAGAGTTAATGAAGTCCTAGAGGATGATTCTAAGAAAGAAACAGGTGGAGGTCTTTTCATGACACTCAAAAAAGAAACAAAAAAAGAACAGGAATGTGATGAAGAAGAAATTGATGCAGAAATAAATTTGAAAGAGGAATTAATTGCAGCTCTGGATGAATTGAAGATAGAAAGAAAAAGGAATAAGGAAATCTCAAGAAAGCTTGAGGATGCAAATGAAATAATAACCAGTTTGAAAGTATAGGTAGAAGAATTCAAAAGGATTGAAGAAACTCTCAGGTCACAGTTCAATGAGAAAGAGATTGGTTGTTGCAAACAAGAGGAAGAGATTGTTTTATTGAAGAAACAACTAGAAGAGGCCAATACAAATCTCAAATTCGAGAAAAGCACAGAGTTGCTAGATAAAATGATAAGCCAACAAAGAAGCTCCACGGATAGGCGTGGTCTTGGATATGAAGCTGAACAACCTTCATCTTCCAACTCTGCAGAGAAGAAGAAGTTCATTGTTGAAGGATCAAAGCAAGAAAAGCTTGAAGCTGAATCTTCAAAAGGAAGAAAATATCAAAGGAGATCTACAACAAAGCAACCACAACAAAAGAGGTTCTATCACTCTCACTCTATTCATAATAATACTTTTAATGGCTATTGTTTCAGATGCAACCAGTATGGTCACAAGGCAATTTATTGTGGATTGAATAATAAATCAAAGAGTTATGCTGGTAGAAATACTTCTACATTTCTAAGTGAACAATATGTACAATGTTTTCAATGTAATGGTCATGGGCACATAGCAAGGTTTTGTCCAAGCATTTTTGTATCTAATTTAAGGCAAAATAGTAGATTTCATCAGACGCAAAGAACGCAACACAGACAGGGAATAAATCAGGTACATAAAAAGGAAAATAATCATTCATCAAGGATGCACAAGAGACAACCACACAAGAGAAATGTTCAAGTTCACGAAAAGGTGCAAAACAGGGATGCAGTTGAAAAATCCAAGCCCGAGTTCAAGAAAGTTTGGAGAAAGATAGAAGAAAGGAAATCATGTCTCCTTGGACTGAAGGAGACTACTCCGATATTGCACTAAGCAACTCCAGGTAGCACATCCTCAGGGGGAGCAATCTTGAAGTTTCATTTTAATGCTCCTATGTATTTGTTTGATTACCTGAGGATGAAAGGCAAGTAGTCAGGGAAGTTGTTGTATAGTTGTCAAAGTGTGTTTTCAGTTCATGTAGTTTGTGGAAGTGCCGTGAAGGGTGGTGATTAAATTGAGAGTTGTCATTATTGGTAGTATTGCTATATGTCATTGTTGTACTGGTGATGGTTCTTACTGCCACTATCCAAAGTTAAGGATTATAATAGTTCAGATAATTTGGTTAGTGAAAGAATGTTGCCCTAGCCGCATATATGTGTTTCGATAAAAGCAGTGTGTATTTGAACTACACATTGACGTGAAGATTGTTAGATCTATTATGACGCTGTGGTGAAAAATATTGAAGTCTGATCATTGACTCATGTTTAGCCCACCAAGATGAGCAACTTTGCTTTGTGAATCATACCTATCCGAGGTCCAGTATGAGTTTGAGTAAGGTGCACTATAGTTGGCCGTGAAGTGTTTAACAAAATATTGTCTCCTGATTCGAACAGTTGAAAGTAAGGTGTGACCAGCGGTGACTGTAGAAAACATAGACCAAGTTGAAAATATAAAAAAGGGATTTGGTTGTGTTGTGGTACAGTGTTTGATGCTTGCACAGAGTTGGCGATAAAATTGCAGTGTTGGTACAGTGTTGGACAAAAGTTGGTACAAGTGTGAGTCACTTGTCAATTTTGTTGACAGATGTGAAATCAACGTTTTTGAATGGGAAGCTTGAAGAAGATGTTTATATTGAGCAGCCAAATGGTTTCTAGCTTGGTGATGATCCCAACTTGGTTTGTAAGTTGAAGATATATGGCTTGAAACAGGCACCCCGAGCATGGTATGCAAGGCTAGACAACTATCTCACTCAACAAAGGTTTGAGAAAGGTATGGTGGATAGTAATTTGTATGTCAAAATAGAAAATGGGCATCTTATTGTTCTTGTTGTATACGTAGATGATATCATATTTGGCAGTAGCAAAGATGAGTCGTGCAAAGATTTAGCAAATAAGATGCAGAAAGAATTTGAAATGTCAATGATTGGAGAACTGTCGTATTTCCTCGGGTTGCAAGTTAGTCAAAGTAAGAAGGGCATATTTATTTCTCAAGTTAAATATGTAAAAGAGATGTTAAAAAATTCACAATGGAGGATTGTAAGCCAGTTAGCACTCCCATGACGACAGGCTGCAAGTTGAGCAAGAATGACAAATCTCCACCTGTTGATCAAATCATGTACAGATCTATGATTGGAAGCTTACTGTACCTGACAACTATCAGACCAGATATTTTGCAGGCAGTATGCATGGTAGCACGATTTCAGGCTAATCCCAAGGAGACTCATGTGACAGCATTATGGTGGTTGATTTCTGAAATATCATTGAAGGGAAAATGATTGTTTGTGGTTTCCTTTTTGAAAGTGGATTGGTTGAATGCATCAAGGTTTTCTGAATTGAGAGTTGTGTTTAAACCTTGTGTTATAAGCATAGTGGTTTAAGCCCATTTGTTGTGAAAGAACTTGAGTTAGAAAAGAACATGAGTATCATTGTTATGTGATATTTGAGGTTGAGCATTGTTGGAATTATTTGAGTTGGTTGATACATACTTGGACTAGGGTTGTGTGAGAAAGATTTGTCCCTTGTGATGATTGGTTGAGTTGATTTGATTGAGCCTAGTCAAGTTATGTGTGAAGTGATTTTTAAAAGTTCTATGAAGTGGATTTGATTTGAGATCGCCATTCATTGTTGAGTTCATTTTGAGTACTACTTGAGCATGATTGATTGAGCCTTTGAGAAGGCCTTTGGGAAATATTTGAGGACAATGTTGGGACAGATTTCTAGAGCAGATTTGGGCAAGTTCTTGGTGAGATTGCTAGAGAATATTCGGACAAGTTCTTAGTGAGCTTGGTGGAGCAGATTTGGACAGGTTTTGTATGAGCTTGTTATTCAACATTGGACAAGTTCTATGTGAGCTTGTTAAGCAGGTTCTGTGTGAGCCTATTGAGCAGGTTCTTAGTGAGCCTATTGACTGAGCTTTGGAGGTGACAGAGTACAGAGGACAGAGTCTCAATGGATAGAAATCTAGCAGCCAACACAGTTGAAGATAGATCTGAGTGAGGATTCTTCAAGTGAAGAAGAGGTCCACCAATCAGTGCAGCAGAGAGACAGAGTCTTCTATAATATCACAAGGGTACTATGGAGTATGGGTTATGGTATCCAAAAGATGCAGATTGGGCAGGATGTGTAGATGATAGAAAGAGTACCAGTGGAGGTGCATTCTATCTTGGAGACAGATTGGTCGCGTAGAACAGTAAGAAACAAGAGTCAGTTTCCTTATCCATAATAGAGGCAGAATATATTGTAGCGACAACGTGTTGTACGTAGGAGAAAGTTGCAGAAAGTGAGGTTAAGTTGGATTTTTATTCCAACAATAGATTGTGGAGTAGTCACGTTTCCCAAGAATTGACTAGCTATAGGGATCACATTCTCAGGGGGAGCATTTATATATTTGATTATCTTTTTGCTCATATTTATAATTTTTGCTAACTATCATAACGTGTGCCTGAGAATGTTGTGCATGGACTCAGGGGGAGTCTGCAGTAGCCCTTTGGTATTATTGTCAAAGGGGGAGAAGAATTATAGGAAATTGCATGTGTGTTGCCAACAATTCCAAAGGGGGAGATTGTTGAGCAAGGTGCAGCAACAGTATTGTCATTGTTGTCAACATAGTCAGACAGATCGGTTGATGCAGTGGATAGGAGTTAAGAGGTTCTTTAGAGTATGTACAATGAATTGTCTAAGAAGATCAAAGTGGCCCATATGCTAAAAATCAAAAGAAAATCACAAGGAAGAAAATTGTCGTGATATCACGACATGTTGAGCAAGAAAGAAAAATTGTCGTGATATCGCGACATGTTGAGAAGAAAGAAAAATTGTCGCGATATCGCGACATGTTGAGAAGAAAGAAAAACTATCACGATTTCGTGACATGTTGGAGAGAAAGCGCAAGCAAGCAAAATTGTCATGATTTCGTGACATGTTCGGAGAGAAAGCGCAAGCAAGCAAAACTATCATGATTTCGTGACATGTTTGGAGAGAAAGCACAAGCAAGCAAAATTGTCATGATTTCGTGACATGTTCGGAGAGAAAGCGCAAGCAAGCAAAACTGTCATGATTTCATGACATGTTGGAAGAGAGAAAGGCAAGTAGAAAAAGTGTCACGATTTCGTGACATATTGCAAGAGAGATAGTACGGAAGAAAAAGTGTCACGATTTCATGACATGTTGGAAGAGAAAAAGGCAAGTAGAAAAAGTGTCACGATTTCGTGACATATTGCAAGAGAGATAGTACGGAAGAAAAAGTGTCACGATTTCGTGACATATTGGAAGAGAGATACGTAGAAAAAGTGTCACGATTTGCGACATATTGCAAGAGAGATTGTACGGAGAAAAAGTGTCGCGATTTCGTGACATATTGCAAGAGAGATTGTACGGACGAAAAAGTGTCGTGATTTCGTGACATATTGCAAGAGAGATTGTACGAAAGAAAAAGTGTCACGATTTCGCGACATATTGCAAGAGAGAGTCCAAGAGAAAAAGTGTCACGATATTCACGACATGTTTTTAAAGGCAAGAGAAAGAGCTAAAGGAGAAAAAGTGTCACGATATCATGACATGTCAGGTTTTCGCGACCCGAAGGCAAGAGAAAGAGCAAAGGAGAAAAAGTGTCACGATATCGTGACATGTCGTTTGAAGAGAAAGAAGGAGAAAGAGTTTGATGCGACATGTTGGGAAGGCAAGAGAAAGAGCAAAGGAGAAAAAGTGTCACGATATCGTGACATGTCGGGTTTTCATGAACCGAAGGCAAGAGAAAGATCAAAGGAGAGAAAGTGTCACGATTTCGCGACATGTCACATTTTTGTGACTAAATGAGGAGAGAGAAAGTAAGAAGGCAAAAGTGTCACGATATCATGACAAAAGTAAAAAGGAAGAGAAGGAGGTGAAAGTGTCGCGATATCGTGACATGTTATGTTTTTACGGGTACAAGCCAAGAAAAGAAGCAAGGAGGCGAAAGTGTCATGATATCGCGACATGTTGTATTTTCGGTCCAAAGCAAGGAGAAAGTGAGAGAAAGAAAAAGTGTCACGATATCGCGACATGTTGGGTTTTCATGGTTGAGTTGAAGCCGACGAAGACCTATGAACAACCGACTAAGATTAGGGTTTACAGTTGTCATGAAAGCCGACTAAGATTAGGGTTTACAACTGACTAAGATTAGGGTTTTCATCATGAAAATTTTGTTATAAAAGGAGGGTTGTTTGGAGATTTGAGGTGTTGATGAATGCATCATCGAATATGTGTCGAAGCGTGAAATGTGGCCGTAAGAGCGTAGAAAGCGTAGAAGCGGTGAGATGATGGTGAAGTGCGCAAAGTGAGCAAAGAAGTCATGTTGAATTGTCCTAAGTGCGTCTGTGATTGCACAGAGAAAGTAGAAGGAGCAGAGTGTGCAAAAGGGAGAAGACGATCGTGAAGTTGGATTGCAGCGAAGCAGAGTGTGCGAAGTGTTTGCGTAGAAAGAGCGGAGTGCGTAGAGAATGCAAAGGTGGAGAAGACCAGTTAGGGTCATGCAAAAGCAAAGGTATTTTATCATCAAACTTATAGATTCAAAATTGAAGTCCAGGTTGCAGCTTGGCATCAGGGGTTGGTGCTCCTTCCAGTAGGTGCTGGTAAATCAGGGGTTGGTGCTCCTTTCTATTGGTACAGATAAATCAGGGGTTGGTGCTCCTTCCAGTGGATGCTGGTAAACTATTTGTAAAGTTGGTGCTTTGCAAAGGCTGGATTTGGATGGTAGTCCAAGCAGTCATTCTTGAGGAGTAGCCAAATTGGTGAACCTCGTTAAAATCTTGTGTTGTGTGATATGTTCTTTTGTGATGCTTGCTTTATCTGGTTTTAAGGTTTCATTATTTCAGTTTTAAGTGCTCTAAATTCATGTTAAAAGAACTACACCGATTCACCCCCCCTCTCAGTGCCATTGTAAGACTAACGTATCCACATGTACATGAGTCTTAGGGTTGAGTGAGAGGTAAGGAATCTATCTTTCTATATAAAGGCCTCATTGTGAGTGTTTGTGAGAGGAGTTGTGGAGTGCATAGATTAGTGTAGTAGTAGTCACAATGTAGCTCCATTTTGATATCATGGAGGAGTTGTAAACTCCATGAGAGGAGCATTGTAATTTTTGTGAGCTTTCTTATATGAGCATTTCTAGAGCATTGTATCAAGTTTTCTATCATATTTTCATGCATGTTAAGTTTCCTTTATCATAGTTATAATATTGCATGCTTATTTCTATACTTGTGATCACATTTCCTTTAAGTTTAAGGCTCCAAAAGCTAACAATGGTATCAGAGCCATGGTGGATCAAAGGAAATCATAAAGTGATCACCATTGCTATTGTTGAGTATTTGCAAACCGGATCAACCATAGTGCGCTACATGCAAATACCATCACAATAGATTTTTTATAGAAGTAGCTCTAGGTAGAAGAATAGAAAGTAGAGAAAGCCACATGATTGATTTGGCTAGAGTTTTTCCACAGAGTTGCAAAAACTTGTGAAGACTAGAACTCAACATTGCATCCACTAGATTGGCAATCCAACTAGTGAAGATTATTTTCTTTAGAGTCATAGAAATTTTTATTATCATTTCTAATATTTTATTGCAAGAGAGAAAATAAGTTTTTCAGGAAAACCATTGGGTTACTATCATCTAAGTTTTTCTTGTTGCAGAAAATTAACTCTCAGAAGTTGGGAAGCTTCCTACAATATATAGAGAAGAACTCCATCTTCGTTGTCTGAAATTTGATGTTACTTTCCTCATGTAGGGATTAATTATTTGTTGCAAAAAAATAAGGATTGAAGATTTGGAGGCCTAAGGAGAAAGGTCCCATTGAGAGATTTGCATATTGAAGACTCCTAGTTGAAATATTGAGGAGAATATCTAGTGGCCAAGGAAGCCACATTGAAGATTGTAAATCTAGGAAGGAGGTCCTAGAAAGAAGACCCCATTGAAGATTGAAGAGACTCAAGGAGAAGAGTCCTAGAAAATATTGGAGATTGGTGATCTCCATTGAAGATTGAAAACTTCACATTGAAGAAGAGGTCCATTGAAGGCCCTATTGAAGAACTTCCATATTGGAAGATTGAGCATTGAGAAGAACTAACAAAATTTCTATTGCAGATTTCAATAGCAACAGATTTAGGAGATCCTAGAAGAAGATCTCACTATGAAACTTCCATAGTTGAAGATTGAAGAGGCCAAGGAAGGTCTCATTGAAGATTTTGAAGCTGTAAGTTTGAGGACCTTGGAGAGGTCTCAAGGAGAAACAAGAAGAAGGCTTGGTGAGCCTCATTGAAGGAGTTCCTAGAAGAACTCATTGGAGAAATTACTACCAAGGGAGAAGCTCGAGATAGCTAAGGAATTGGGACAATTATCACCATCCGAAAACAAGCCCAAAGGAGAAGGTTTGGCAAGAATATTGTCAAATCACAAGGTAGTTTGGAATAGATCTCAATATTGATAGATTGTTTGAGGAGGAGATCTAGTTTGAAGTCAGAATTTGGCAAGAGAAAGGAGATAGAAAAACCACCAAATATGAGATATTTGGGGGCCATCATTGAAGGGTTCTTGAGTGAACATCTCAACTACGATTTGGGGGAGGATCCTACCAAATTTTTGGGATTCAAGGATAGATTTTCAGTGAAGGTATTGACTACTTTACAATCTAAAAATTTTCATATTTGAGGATAGAAAAAGGTAGCAATTTGGGCAGCGTTAGTGACTACTAAAGATCATATTTCAGAGGTACATCCTGAAGGAGCATTTAAGCCACCAAGTTACAGTATTGGGTAGCATATTAGTCAAGTATTGAAGCTGCAAAAAGGTGAGCAAGTGAGCTATTTTGGACAGCCTAGAAGAGCTGCAATAACATCTACAAAAGGCAACAAATTTAAGTGACTAAAGTCACTATCATCATCATCTACAAGGAAAAATGTATGCAACAAAAAGGTGCAAAATTTCATTAGTTGAGCTTTTTATATTTGGATTTCTATTAAATTTATAAAGCACCAATTACAAAAGTTTAAAGGTTGCATCAAAAGTTTCATTTCAAGTCTTCAAAGGTAGTGCAGAAGTTATAGTCTACAAGGTTCAAACCTGCACATAGAAGAAAATAGAAGTTAGGTATATTTTGAGAGAAAGAAATGTATCAACATTCTATTGTTTATTCTAAGAAAAGAAGACTATTTTTTGCATAAATCTATAGTGCAAATATTTCATTGAGAAGCTTGGATTTGAAAGAGAAAGAATAGCCAAGCAAGGAAGGTATTGCCAAGGATTAAAGGCAATAATAATATCAATTTTATTTCAGCCAAATCAGGGAGTTAAAGGTAGATTTCACAAGAGCTCTTTTGAAGAAGAAAAAGGTAGTTTACTTGCAGAATTTTGTGGCAAGGAGTAGCCACAAAAAAGGTTAATATTACCTCCAAAGGTTGGAGAAGAAAGTCACCAATAGAAGAGCTTGAAAGGGAGAAGAAATTCCAAGTCCAAGGTGCAATCGAAGCCCACATTTTGAGTAAGATAAAGGATCAGTTTACAAGCATAAGGGGTAAGTCATAATCTACATATAAGAGTCATCCAAAAGGACTCTACAAGCACTATCAAAAAGTAGGTTATACAACAAGAAGGAGACATATCAAAAACTCCAAGAGGGCATTCTACAAAGCCCTAAAAGAGAGCCTCAGGAAGCAATAGGAAGAGCCATCCAAAGGGGTCAAAAATTTAGTCATCTAAGGTGTCTAAAGACACCGAATGAAGCACCATAGCCACCGGAGTTATCACCTACATGGAGCACAAAATTAGACCTGCATAGAGCCAATACAAGTGAAAGAATACAAGGATAGAGCAGAGGTCATAGTGCAAGTAGTTTATCATCACCAAGGAGGAGCCACCACCATTGAAGCAAGCTAAAAAATGATAGGTATTCACGTCCAATAGCACCATTGAAGATAGCCTGAGTGTTCTACCCAAGGAGAAGACGTAGACAACAAGAAATATTACCAAGAAGTGAGCGTTGGAAAAGCACTGGAAAGAATATTGGACAAGTCCAAAGGAGTTGAAAAGAAGATAGAATTACATTGCCACGTGGAAGGAGTGGTTTCATGCACTTAAGAGGAAGAGTGCCACATTGAAGAGCAAGTTTGAGCACCCAACATCATATCATAATATCTCATATTTGAAATTCCAACAAAGATAAGTGAAATGAGCACTCAACATTAGTGAAAAAGATGAAAACAACATTGATAACGCTCCATATATGAGCGCCCAATGTGGAGAAAGAAGGTAGAAGCATTGATAACATGCATCAATCACCAAAAGGGAAGGAATCAAGTGCCACATGTCATAGGCATTGGGAGGAGGTGCAATAAGAACCATTTTCAAGAAGATAGGAAAAGACAAGCGCCACTTGGCACTTCCATTCCATAATACATCAAGGTTAAGAAGGTGCCCACGTACGTAGCCATTTGGAAGGAGCAAAAGAGCATTGAATGCAAGTAGAAATTCACTATTTTGAAGAGCACGTAGAGTGATAGGAAAACCAGCAAAAGGAGACACGATTACTCACTAGAGGAAGACCAGTTTTGAAGTGAGTTCAAGGCACATATAGTGCACATAACAGTCAAGGATAAAGAGTGAAGTTTACAGCACATATTCAGTGAGCATTCGGTTGGAGAAAGGAAGACAAACCAACTTATCTACAAGAAGGAGAAAGTGCACAAGCAAGGTGAAGAGTAACAAGAGTAATCAACCTTTGCAAACAACATACATTCCAAGCAACTTGCAAACCAGAATCAAGCATCAAGAAGGTGAGAAATATTCATAGTCATATTGCAAGTTTGATATCAAGTACATTATATATTCTAGAGATATTAGTATTAGGAGTAATAAGGTGTTGAAAGAATCTCTAGAATGCTTATTGGTTACATGAAGAAAGAAGTTAAAAGTTGAAGCATCTAAACTATTTCTATTGCTTCAAAATATTTGCAAATTTTAAATTCAAGGAGATATAAGGATTAGTAAAACTTAATTTGCAAATACTTAGTATTTCTAAAACTTCTAATTAGGGAGATATAAGGAATCCTACTTCAACTGAATTTCTAGAAGTTTAGAAACCTATTATTGCATTGAATCATAGTTGAAGAGATTAAGATATTGAGTGCATCAAAATTACTAGTTGGAAGATCAATCTTATTAATATCATGCTTAAAGGAAGGAGACATAGACAATCCAACTACATACTTAATTGGTAGAGAAGAGTTATTCAACTTTTAAAATTGCATTTCTAAAATACTTTCTACAAATAGTTGGTTGCAAGTGATAGAAGTGAATCATATTTATAACATATCTCATTACTAGGGAGCTATAAGGAAGACTACTACAAAGGTTAATACTACAAGACCCAAACCAAAAAGGAAGATAAATATGTCAACCTCAAAGAGTGAAGTAAACAATGATATGAACAACACCATTAGAAGAGAAAATATTAATGTTATTAAATCAGGAATCAAGAATCTACTAAATAAAATTGAGAACTTAGATCTTGGTTCAAGATTGATCTATAGTGAGGTGCTAAAAGAAGATTTCACTACTATGGAATTTTATCTTCATGCTAGGCTTATTGAAGCAATTGAGAATGAAAATAAAGATATTCCAGTTCCTTTGGAGATTGGAAGCATTCTATACATGGCATTACTTTCACTTTCAAACTCATAAAGAAGTGGTTGCAAAGCAAAAAGAATTTATTGAATTGCTCAAAGTAGAACTAAGATAGATGAATCATTTCTAGAGAAAGTGTTTCAAGCATCATGTAGTACTAATACTTCAATATCTACTAACTCAAAATTTTATCATGATGCTTGTTCAGAAGTTTCTATACACATCAAGGATAGTAGTGAAAAGGACAAAGGTAAAAGAAAAATATTGTTGCAGGAATCAAGTGATAGTACAACCATATATGAAAGTACAATAACTAGAACCAAAGATAAGAAATAAGAAAAAGAAGAGGAGGCATCAGATCAAGGAGGAATACAATGCAAGGTAAACTAAAAACAACAAAAGAAAAGAACCTCATCAAGATGAAGACTATTCAAGAGTCAAAGATCCATATTGAAGACTAAAGTCTTCAAAACCAAATAATGTAATATAGGGGGTGTTGGAATATATTACATCATTTGGTTCTTTACTAATGTACCTTCATGGGTACATATTTAGATTAGGATTATATTAGGAGATAAATAGTTTATTAGAGTAATTTAATAAATGCACAAGTGTTAGAATATGCAATGATGTAAATGTGCATGTAGTCCACATGTACATGAGTCTTAGGGTTGAGTGAGAGGCAAGGAATCTATCTTTCTATATAAAGGCCTCATTGTGAGTGTTTGGAAAAGTGAGAGTTGTGGAGTGCATAGAGTAGTGTAGTAGTAGTCACAATGTAGCTCCATTTTGATATCATGGAGGAGTTGTAAACTCCATGAGAGGAGCATTGTAATTTTCGTGAGCTTTCTTATATGAGAATTTCTAGAGCTTTGTATCAAGTTTTCTATCATATTTTCATGCATGTTAAGTTGCCATTATCATAGTTATAATATTGCATGCTTATTTCTATACTTGTGATCACATTTCCTTTAAGTTTAAGGCTCCAAAAGCTAACAATGCATTAAAGATAGCAATTTATGGATTATCTCTAGTGATAGGGGCCCAATTATGCATAATAATCCTCAAAACCTATTGCCTTATTTTAAAAGGGTTGCCTCATAATATTCTATGTAATAAAAATATTTGGTTTTATTTTTTGGGAGATATAGTTAGATTTGTGATAGTTACAACAACTTTTGAGTTATTCGGATGCTTGAAATAAATGTATTTAGGATGTGCTTTAGTCAATACCTCTTCCTTGTTTGGGTGACTGACTCATATTATTCATAAATGTCTAATAATTTATGATGTCTTTATTCTTCTATTTCTTATTTAGGTACTATTGGAAGTCTGTCATAGTAATTCTTTAAATCAATTCCATGCTAAGCATATTTTTATGACTAAAAATAGGTGGTACGAGGGAAAGTGAAAGTCTTCAAATAGAGTGATTTATTTTTTAGGAGAAAATCTATGCCTTCAAGTCATACCTTATGCAATTATTGAATATTGAAGGATATTATCTTTAAAGGAGGTGGTGATATTGAATTATTTCTTCATTTGAAGCCCTAGCATAAGTATTTTTTTATATGTGTGTTAGAGTATCTAATAGTGGTTGTGATGACTACAATCTAGCCTAAGGAGACTCTTATACATAAAGTATTTTTGCAGGAATGGATTTCAAATGATGAGAGGGATTTATATACCTCAATATGCAGATGCCCACTAGATCATCCATTATGGGGTGGAGATATTATCATTCCTAATGTCTTCTCTCCTTGGCCCCTTAGTTTAGATTATAAAGGGGTGTTGAAAGTATAATATGATTCATGGACAAGGTCAAAATTGTATGATGTAGTGTTTTCTAGGACTAAGGGAACTCATTGTATAGCGTATTTATTTTTTTGCAATATTGTATTATGTAGTCCCTATGGATCATGGTTAACCATATTATTATTAAACCCATCTTATAAACTTGTAATTAATCTTAAACCCTTCCTTGTTGTGTTGGATTAAATATTTGTTCATTTATATATATATATATATATATATATATATATATATATATATATATATATATATATATATATATATATATATATATATATATATAGGGTTTTGGTATTGGTATATATACCCCCTTCACTTATTTTATTATTGGATTGTTGTGAATCTTATTTATAGATAACATAGTGATTACTTATGATGGCTATGGGTGCTCATTGTATCTCAGTCTCTATTTTATTATTTTTTATGTTTTTTGTATAAAATTTGAGTGGATGGATTGTTTTTATTCAATTCTAGAAAATATTATGATTCCAATAGGCTTATTAAGGTCTCTAGGCTTCAGGTATGTTAAATAGGGCATAGGTGCACAAGTTTGAAATATTATCAATTGTTTGATCATGTTTGGGAGTCAACACCTACGTATTGTTTAACATGCCCAAGGCATCAACCTGACAAGTCATTATATTGTATAGTGGGCTCCTCTAGGGGTTGGATTTCTTAATGCAATATGTTCATTGAATTCCACATGAATATCTATAAGGAAATATAATTTATCATGAACAATGATTGGGTGTTAATAAAAAATTGACTAGCATGCATTATACAAAATCAAATAGTCTATAGATAATTTGATCCCTAGATTCTAGTGCCCTACACATGAAAGAGTGTCAAAATATTTTATAATTTGTGTTTTTGATGTAGTTAATATTTGAACTTATTATAATTTAAGTGATATTTTATTTATAAGCATCATTTATTAACCCACAGTTATCATATTGGACTTAAAACATTAAGATTTCATAATGTTGATATCATTTTAAGGTGAACTTTAGCCATAAAATATAGTCCAAACTCATCTTACAATAAATTTAATATAATTAAATACCATAAAATCAATTTTTTGTCTTCACAACCAATAAAAAAAGGTATTTTTTGATAAAAGGAAAAACACCAACATAAAATAAAATCTTTAAATCATTCTCACTAATTAAGTACTAAAGTAAAGATAATTAGGTGTTTTTGGGATCATACATATTATGAGAGACAAACATAATCATCAAGAGGTTAAATTTTTACCTAATATGGTTCAAAATTGTACATAACATTTTATGGAACTAATTTTGCATACAATGGGAAAATATCCAAAGCCTTGTCATATTGACATAAAAAAAAACCATTAGTCCCTTTAGAGGGGATGTTTATGTCCTTTTTCTATAGTCCTATAAAGATGTGTTATTTTTATATAGGTGTAAATAAGTACATCAAAAGTATAAAGATGCACCTTGGTGGAAAGGAAAACCTAGAAAAAACATGGATAAGGATAAAAAAACTTATGAAAGTAAAGAGGAATCATCCAAGAATTATGTGCAAATATATCATTGTGAGGGATGACCATGTTAGATGTAAATCTAAATTCCCTTTGAGATATGGACAATAATTCTTGATGTCAAAGGCCTTTGGAGTTGTAACCATTTAACACATTGATATTTCTCTTAGTTCATGAATTTCAATATATAATTTTAGAGAGATTTTCCTCAAAGACTATAAAAATCATGTCAAGCATAATATCAACCTACATAAACTAGACATGTTAATGTTATAAGATAACAAATGTAATTGATGGAATTTAGAATGAATAATTCAAATAATTTGTAAAGAAAGATTCTTCTTTACCTCCTCTCACTAGGATAAAAGTG
Source organism: Wollemia nobilis (assembly GCA_028583015.1). Classification (NCBI taxonomy): domain Eukaryota; kingdom Viridiplantae; phylum Streptophyta; class Pinopsida; order Araucariales; family Araucariaceae; genus Wollemia; species Wollemia nobilis. The sequence continues at coordinate 2,310,299 of JAQPPZ010000756.1, read as the reverse complement.
GTGGGTTGGTGCTTTATCTCCCATTCTAGTTAAAATATTATTGATTTTTCATTTTGAGGATCCCTAGCACAAGTGTTCATCGATGACATTCATTTTCTAGGGTTTTTACTTTTTGAAATATTATCTATGTATGTGCATAGCTCAACTAAGGCAAGGGCCTTAATTTAAGAAATATTGGGGGATAAATTTCCAATGGTTAAATGGACTTTTGTGGGTGATGTATCGCTCCAAATTTTTTGCATCCTTACCTTCAGGCTATAGGATCCATGCCCGAAAGGGGAATGCGAGAAGGATGGGACAATACCTCGGACTGAGAGGCCCTTTGAAGGTCGCGCCTCTCGGGGGAGGGGTATAAGGGTGAATTTTTGATGGATGGTGGGTTCACCAGGAAACTTTTGAGTGGCAGTTTCCACGCCTAGGTTGAGAGTAGGTTTGATGTGTTCATTTTGTGCTTTAATCATTCAATTCCTAGGTTTGGCCAAGATGAATCTAAGCTATTCTATATGCCAATGCTGATTTATATGAATACAAAGAACATAAATAAGTGCTAAACATAGAAAATATGCTAAATGAGACAGAATATACCTGATTTCGGATGTCTGATGCAGATTCTGAGTTTTGTAGAAGTCCAAATCATCTCAAATCATACGTAATCATCTGAAATGTCACAGAATCATCTCAGATCTCAGTCGGTCATCTGAGATCAGACGAGATCATCGTCGATCTGACGAATTCATCAGACGAATTCGTCAGAAACCTACAATCACAGAGATAGATACCAAAAACCAAAAATGCAACTGCAAAAGCAAGGGGAAATGATAGAAATGATAGTAAATTTGCCTAAATGATAGATCCAGATAGCAATTAAAAGAAAATGCATTAATTTAATAATTTATTTTAACTTTATCATGCATCTATACTAAATGAGGTGAACTCCAGGATGCAGAAATAAAATAAACCAAGTTAATGCATAAGAAAATGAAGAGAAAAGATAAGAAAATGCAAACTTCGGGCTCTGATTGCCCCCAATCTGGACTACAGTCAAGATCACCTCCAATCATACGAGATCATCGCCGATCCTCGACAGGATCGTCCGAAATCATCTGGAATCGCCTTCGACGATCCGAGCTTGCTTTGGCTGAAAAATAGTAAAATTCCTGCAAGAAAACTTGAAATACAGAATGCAAACGATGGTGCGAGGATGTTCTAATGCACAAGGAACTAAATTTGTAGGGAAATCAGTCAGCCAGGGGGTTCAGGGGGATAAACTGAGAAAATCCCAGTTTATATAGGATTAGGGAGAGGTTAGGAGGTTGGAGATCATCCCAATTTGGGAGATCTCCAATTGGGGAGACTCTAACTACGCAGACACGCTTTCTGCCCAAGTTAGAGAAGTTGTTGAAACAGAAGCTAATTATGAAAATTTGGTTTTGGGACGAAATCGTCTGGACGTTCTGTTCCAGATGAATTCGTCAGATCTGGGATGATTTCGTCTGATCGACGACGATATCGTCCAACGGTCAAAACAAATCCTAAAAATGGCATGGAAAACAAGGGGAGCGGGTAACGGGCGGTTAACGGGCGGTTTTGGGTTAAAATTCAAATTTTTATCTTTTTACTAAGGTTTAACTGCGCCAATTTTAGGGTGCTACATTTTGCCCCCTCTTTAGCGAATTTTTCGAAGAAAATGCGTTAAAGATGAGTTCTTCTCGTTTTACGAGAAAGCAAAAATTTACTCAATTTTCTAGACGACGATTCTAGGTCGAATCGTACGACTGCTGACTATGGTGCCCCCTCCGTGTTTTTACCCAAATCGAACGTTTGAGGTAAAAGCGCGAAAAAGCAAAACTAAAAAAATGTTGTTTTTAAATAAAATTAAGAAAAATAGGGAAAACCCTAATTCATTTTTACTGTTCATTTTTACTGTTTGAGAGCTCTGCAGACAAAAAATGGTTGAGACAGCGCACAGATCGACAGAGGTCCGACGCGGGCTACGGGTAAGGATCTAATGCTAGTAAATTATGTTTGAATTTGATTTGTGCAATTTTTTGTTTTAATTTTTGACTATTTTGGGGCATCGCGGCCGTTTTTAGGCCGTCGACGACGTCGGGACGAAATCGTCCCTATTTCGTCGAAATCGTCTCTAGATCGTCGATTTCGTCTGAGGGCGAAATCGGCGAACTAGGGGCGATCTCGTCCAACAAGGGGCGATCCCCAAGTTGCGAAATAGGAGACGATTTCATCCTACAAAGGATGATTTTACCCAATTTAGGACGATATCGTCCAATAGTGGACGATATCATCATTTGATGAAATTAAGCTTGTTTGAATTGCATTTAATTGATTTTAATAATTGGTTTATTAATAAATTTTATTATTTTATTGTTTGTTTTGTAGAGGGGGTTACTAAAGAGTCGAGAGTGGAAATACGAGGGGCTGAGAGATGATGTGGCCACGCTCGACCAGGCGGAGCGAGACCGACTAGCACAGGTCGGACTACAACATGTGGCAGAGATGCCACAAGTACCGACAGACATGGGGCTACTGATAGCCCTAGCAGAGAGATGGTATCCGGGGTCATCCTGCTTTTGGTTACCGATAGGGGAGATGGCTCCCACACTAGAGGACGTATGGAGGATCTTGAGGATCCCCATACAAGGATGGCTGATGACTCCTATGGCCAATCAGGGCCAGGCGATGATGAGGTTGAGCGGAGACCCGAGCTTCACCCTGGAGAAGGGCGGAGTAAACATCGAGTCTCTAAGGCAGATGCCTGGGGCATCTAGGTTGACTCGGGTATTGGCGGGGATAGTGGGTGGCTTACTGCTATGCCACCAGAGCGGGTGCAGATTACCCTGGCTCCTATCAGATGTGGTCTGCGACATGAGAGACCACGGGTACAGGTTTGCATGGGGGAGCTTTGTACTATGCCGCTTGTATAGGATCCTGCATGGGGTCATATACAAGGGAGGCCGATGTCTGGTTTTGACATCACTACTATAGGTTTGGTGCTGGGAGCACATCGCGGTGCGGAGGCCGGTAGGACTCCCACTGATAGGGGTTGACCGGGAGAGGCCCCGGGTTTTCTATTGGTGGCTCCAGAGAGGGTCACAGTGGCGGATAGATCTGTCGATGTCTCGGAGGTTGCTAGACGACCTCATCCCAGACCAGATCACCTGGAGGCCATGGAGAGAGCATCCAGGGTGGGCAGAGGATGGGCAGGAGCTGGCTCGCATCAGGCGAGTCTACTGGCTAAGGATGGAGCGGGGAGAGGTAGAGCTCCACCGCTACGACCGAGTTCTATGATAGTTCGGTCTTCAGTAGGGGATCCCTTCCCTCAGGGATTATGAGTACTCTCGGACTATCCGGGATAATACTACACTGAGCGGGGCTCCGGATATGCAATGATTCTGGAGCCAGGACATGGATGATGCCCCCATCCAGCCAGTGGATGGTGACGACGCTGGGGTTGCAGATGGATACGATGCCTGGTATGCAGGCATCCACCCTCCTCGGATGATGAGGGCATAGGGTCCAGTGCACGCCATGGTGCGACGGATGGGGAGGCGATGTCAGGCTGCTATTGAGGCAGCACGGGGTCACGGTGGGAGAGAGCAGCGATGGTCTCCATAGGAGAGATGCCAGAGGATGGCACGGGCTCCATAGAGGCCACAGCAGATAGGGAGGAGGGAGGAGGGATTCCCTTCTCAGTAGGGGGAGGCCACCATCGCCCGATAAGGGCAAGGGTATCGAGGTGGGGGAGAGCAACGAGATGGCGGCTCTCCGGGCTGAGAATGCCCACCTTCGGGCTCAGGTGCAGACACTAGAGGATGAGGCTACATGGCTCAGGGCTCGAAGCGGAGGGGCGAGCACTCAGGATCTGGCATGGGCTATTGCTCAGACCACGTTCTACCAGGGGTTGTACTATCATGTGGTTCCAGAGAACCAGAGGATACCATTGCCAGCCCCCATTGTGGAGTCTGGTCATGATGGGATCATCGAGGACATCCTCACGATCGACGATGAGGACCCGAGACACTGCCCGGACCTCTATGGGACCACCTCCTCCACGTCAGGGTGGGGGAGGAGATGAGGCGGAGAGCTCGAGGGCTTCTCGAGGCTAGCCGCTCACTGCATAGAGATTGTATACATTTTTGAGAGGATTGAGTATGCCAGGGTATAGATTGTGGCATACCAATCCGGTTTTGATATGATGTATATAATTTGTTGATATATATATATATATATATATATATATATGGTCTTGTTGATGATATGACTTGTGTATATGTTGTATGATGCTTTAATTTTGGATTTGTTGATTAATTGTTCATGTAATTATGTCATTTGGAAATAAATTATAATTTTATGTCATGCCATAAAATTTAAATGAAATAATCTGATGTAAACAAATTGGTTGTTTTGGTGGTGTGTTTTGATGAAAAATAAAAGGGACTTCTAACAATAATTTCAAAGGACATTGTCGTTGTTATAGACCATTTCATGGAGTCGCCGCTCACTAGGTCGTCAAGCTAATCCCAGTAGAGAAATATTGCTAAAAGTAAAAGAGTGCTTAAGAGACTATCTTAAGACTTTGTGTTGTGATGATGAAAAATGATGATGATGATGATGTGTTTTCAGATTTTCATAAAAATATTATGCATGAGATATTAAAAGAAATATGATTTTTGCTAGGCATAAATTCCTAAGTGTGATAAAATTTTTGAATAATTCCCTAGGAATTATACCATGGTTGCAAAATGGAATGTTGACATAATGAAATGAAATAGAAAAATGTGTTCGTTCTTTTTAAAGCATAATTTGTGTAACATAATGATGTAAGCCATATGTTTTTATAAATTAAAATTAATGGGAAAATAATATTAGAACAATGGTTTGCGCTAGGCATAGAATTATAGGTATAGACTTATACCATCATCGCGAAATCCAAAAAGGAAATTGATATTTTAGTTTTATTGCATGATTGATTTTTGATTTTGAGATAAACAAAAAATAATAATATATAAACATGACTTTATTTACTAGGTTTTTGAATATGTTATTTGAAAGAATTTTAGGATTTTTGAAAACAATGTATGTAATTGTTTTTATACTAAACAAATGTTCTTAAATAAGAAGATGAAATTATTCCAACAAGAGTTGCAAAAATATTTTAAATCATCTCAAAGACAAAATGTAGATTTATAAGGAACCCTCATGTGCAAATGTGAGTTCATTACCGATCTTGATTTATCATAATGATACAAAATCTCTCAAATACAAATGTGTGTGCAATTGTATTGTTCATTCACCAATTTTGAGCAAGATAATTTGATACAAGTAATTTGAATTAACCAAATGAGTGTTCGTTGACCATGATTTATATGCATGTGACCGTACCAGACTACTATGTAAGTTAGGTCATCAAGAGCTAGCTGATCCATAAGCCGACATAGGTCTGTACAAAAGAAGGTCGCTAATGTGACAGACATATCACCACGCTAGGGATTACCCAAGGCCAAGCGGGTTGGGCACAAACCACCTGTTATGGGGCTTACCTCACAGTTTTCGAATAATTGAGAATTCCAGGGATTCAAGCTCATTCACCCTTCTTTTCTTTTCAAGGGGTAGGGAAAGGGATTTTATTGCTTTTTGCTTTTTCTTTTTCTTTTCTTCTTTTTTTTTTGTATTTTTGCGTGGAACTGAGATAATGCTGAAATATTGCTGCGATGGTACAAAATGATATTTTTCTTTTTCTCATTTTCTTTGACTTTTCTTTTTCTTCCTATGCTAGGGATACTTGCTCGGATTGGTTGTAGAGCAAGGGATTTTTATTCTGGGTAGGGGTGAGCTTGTCCTTTTGTCAATTCTCAAAGATTCTAGACCATGTGCATGATAGGATAGCAGGGGAAACTTTTCGCTCAAGAAACCATTTCTACTATGTAGCATCATATCGAATTTGCAATGAAATCATTTTAATGTGAAAAGATATGCTTTGGTTCAAGTAAATAACAAGATCAGTTCTCTATGCTCAAAAACTTTATTTAATTCAAATGTGGACTTTGATATAAGAGAGATTAATAATCATACCAAATAAAATCAAGATATTTATTCATGTGAGTGTGAAAGTGCGGGATTCCAAATAAATGCTAATTTATCCAAAATAACTGAAAATATAACTGCAATACTTCAAGAATTGACAAGTGCGAAAATAAAAGATGTTTTTGAAGATTTTGATGATTTTGAAGTTTTTATATTTTGATTTTAATTTATGAATGGAAAGAATAAATACTATTACTATTTTTGAAATTTTTATATGGATGACTAAAATGAAACAATATGCAAAATAATAATATATACAATGATGAAATGCCCAGATTTTATGCATAATAGCGCTTAAGATGCATAATGTTCATAGGTTCTTTAAGATCTTTACCATCTAATGTAGCTAATCGGTATGCTCCCGATCCAAATTTAGCAGTGATGATATACGGTCCAAGCCAGTTGGGCTCAAATTTACCTTTAAGGTCTTTAGTTGCATTAGTATTTTTTTGATTTTCTTTCAAGACAAGGTCATCGATCTCAAAGGATCGATGATGAACTTTCTTGAGGTATGCTCGCTTGAGCTTGTTTTGGTAGGCTCGAAGATGTTCCAAAGCATTGATGCACTTCTCATCTAGGAGTTCCAGCTGACTAAGTCTACCAACATGATATTCATCTCCTACTTCAGTATCTTGAAGTAGTAGAGCCAAAGAAGGAACTTCTAATTCAAAGGGAAAAACAACTTCAGTGCCATAAACCAAAACAAAAGGTGAAGTGCCCGTGGGAGTGCGAACGCTAGTTCGATAAGCCCACAGAGCAGGATATAGTTGAATGTGCCAATCTCGGCCAGATTTATTGACCAGTATTTTGAGGATTTTGATTAATGTTTTATTAGATGCTTCTACTTGGCCATTACCTTGAGGATAATAGGGAGTGGACCAACGATGTTGAATTTTATATTTTTGACATAATTTCTTGACATCTTTATTTTTGAAACAAGTTCCATTATCTGAGATGAGATTTGCAGGAATTCCGAACCTACAAATAATTTGATTAAAAATAAATTTGGAGACTTGGGTTCCAGTGCAAGAAGCTAAGGGCATAGCTTCAACCCACTTCGTGAAATACTCGATGGCGGTTATGATAAATTTGTGTCCATCAGATGACACAGGGTTGATTTTTCCAATGATGTCTAAGCCCCATTTTGAAAAGGGCCAAGGAGATGAAATAGCTTGCAGCTCTTGTGCAGGCGCATGGACAAGGTCAGCATGTTTTTGGCACTTGTCGCAATGGCGCACATAATCATGTGCATCATTCTCCATGGTAGGCCAAAAATATCCTATCCTAAGGAGCTTCTTAGCAATGGCGCTACCACTAAAATGTCCCCCACAAGATCCATCGTGGGCTTCACTCAAAGCTGATCGAGATTCTTCTAGAGTCAAACATCTCAATAGGATGCCTTCAAAAGATCTCCTATACAAGGTATTACCAATAATTACGAAGCGACTTGCTCGTCTACGTAATAACCGACGCTGGTTGCTATTACAACCTTCAGGGAAGGTCCCATTTTGAAGAAAGTTAAATATATCAGTGTACCAAGGTTCAGGAGTAGTTTCGTTGATTAGAAACACATCCAAAGGTTCTAAGCATGATTTATTTGAAGTGGGTTCCTGGAGTCGATGAATAATGATGGTAGCATATTCGTCATCTAACTCCAAGGGCAAAAGAGATGCAGCTTGCAGCCATAGCGTCACTCGCACGGTTGCTAGTTCGAGGAATAGCTTCCAAGGTAACTTGATCAAATAAAGATAATAATTGTAAGACATATGCTTTATATGGACGTAATTTATCATCTCTGGTCTGATAAACATCATTGATTTGATTTATGACAAGTTGAGAGTCACCAAAAACTAATAAATTTTTAATTTTCAGTGCCAAGGTAGCTCGTAATCCAAGGATTAGAGCCTCATATTCAGCAGTGTTATTAGTGCAAGCAAACATTAATTTAAAGGACAGAGGTATAAGATGTTTCTATGGAGATATTAAAATAATACCTGCACCAGCCCCACTCATGCATCGGGCTCCGTCAAAGTATAGGGACCATTGCTCAGGATGGTCTGCCTCTAGTTTAAGGCATTCATCGGGAAACTCAATGATGAGGGGATGGGTAGACTCTAAGGGTGCAACAACTAATTGATCTGCTATGATTTGACCCTTAACAGACTTCTGTCCTATAAACATGAGTTCAAACTCGCTTAGCGCAAGAACCCACTTTGCGGTGCGACCAGATAAGTACGGGCGACTCATGAGATACCACAAAGGATCGAATTTAGCAATAACATACGTTTTCTGACTGAGCATATAATGGCATAATTTTTGTGTAGAAAATATGACTGCTAGACATAACTTCTCTAATACTGTATAGCGAGTTTCATAACTGATTAAGGTTCGGCTAATGTAATAATTAGCACGTTCTTTCTTCTCATCGTCAAGTTGAGCTAACATAGCTCCTAAGGCAAAATCTGAAGCAGAAATGTACAAGATAAATGGGCGATCAGGTCTAGGTGGTGAAAGCACCGGAGGGTTAAGGAGATATTGTTTGAGGAGGTCAAATGCTTCCTGACATTCATCGTCCCAATGAAAAGAGACATATTTCTTAAGAAGCTTAAGAAAGGGTCTTGTTTTGTCCGCCAACTTATCGACAAAGCGACGAATAGCTTGAAGTTTACCTTGTAGACTTCGTAATTCAGATATATTTGTGGGTGCGGGCATATCAGTGATAGCCATGATCTTGAGAGGGTCAATTTCGATGCCACGTAAAGAAACTATAACCCCTAATAATTTACCGGACTTAACTCCGAATATACATTTAGCTGGATTCAGTCGGATAAGATATTCCCTTAACCGATCAAAGACTTTTCTCAAGTCATCTAAATGATCATCTTCTTTGATGGAACGAGCTATAATATCATCTACATAATCATGTAGAATATCATGCATCATATCATGAAAGATATAAGTCATGGCTCGTTGATAAGTTGCACCTGCATTCTTCAAACCGAATGGCATCACTTTCCAACAAAAGGTCCCCCAAGGGGTAATAAAGGTTGTTTTAGCCTGATCTTCAGGAGCTATCCTGATCTGATTATAACCAAAAAATCCATCCATTAAGGATATCATTCCACTCCCAGTAGTAAAATCAATGATCTGATCCATGTTGGGAAGAGGAAAATCATCTTTAGGGCATGCAACATTGATATCTCTAAAGTCTGTGCAAACCCTAACTTTGGTAGCTTCTTTCTTAGTTACCGGAACTACATTCGAGATCCATTCAGCATAATCAATGGCTTGTATAAAAATAACCTTCAGGAGTTTTTCTAATTCCCCTTTGACTAGTAAGGCCACTTTAGGATGCATTTTTCTAAGTTTCTGTTTAACAGGTTTAGCATCTGGATGGACTACTAGGTGATGCATAACTACAGAAGGGTCTAATCCTGGCATATCTTCATATGTCCAAGCAAAAACGTCTTCATATTCTTTAAGAAATGCAATGTATTTATCTTGTTTTTCTTGACTTAATTCTGATCCAATGTTGATTATGTGAGGGTTATCGTTGGTTCCAATGTTAATTTTTATGACATTCTCTACTTCCATGTGTAGATCTCTCTCAAAATTAGGTGGGGCGGGTGAAACGCCCAATTCTTGTAATTCTTCCAAGGTTAGCTTGGATAATTTGTCTTGAGGAGTCGTGGCCTCAAGCTGGGCTATACTAGGTATAGAGCCATCGAAATAAAATCCGTTATGTAATAATTCCTCAACGGAGACATCATGGAAAATATCTCCCTCCAACTCATCGTCGGATTCAACGATCATCTGAGGGTAAGCTATGGATAGCATATTACATGTAAATGGCTTATTTATTAAATGCAAAGGATCACGTTCATCCAAATAATCTTGGTAAGATATGAGATGGTCATCATCCTCAAATGGGAAGGGCTGACCTTTACTAGGAAATAGGCCCACACCACATCGGGCAAGCCATGGTTCTACCTCAAAAGGTTCTTTCATACCATTTTGGGAAGGTCCCAAACCTTTCCCTTTATATCCCAATTTAAGCATTATAGGCTTAGCTTTAATATACTCATTAGCAAAATAACATCGAGCATATCCATCATAATGTGTCTTGATGTTTCTAGGTATTCTTCCCCAGTCATATCCCTTATAAATAAAAGCACAACTCCCGACTTGGTAAATACTTCCCATAGGCTGTGGGAGGCCCAAGGTATGAGGAGAGGGTGGCAATTTATTTAAAATAAGGGAATCTTGCATAGCAGCATTTGTTTTTTTTTATATAAGAATTTTAGATAAATCGGGTAAGAGCTCATCAGTAAGAGCGTAAGAGGTAGAAGGAACATTTCCTACATCTTTGGATGTAGAAACTATGCCTCTGGTAGGTGTAGATGTTATAGAGATGTCGATGGATGGGTCTATAGGTATGGAAGTTATAGGAGTAAAACAAGAAGCATTGGTTGTGGGTTTAGGATCCTTTTGGGGTCCTAATGTGGTTTGTTCAGAGGATGGTTGAACTATATGTAGAGGTGGAGTTGATGGAGAAAAATTAGATGATGTTATGGGTGTGTGTTTCACATGTTTAGATGGATGATGAGAATTAGGATGTGTGGATGATAGGGCAGGGCAAAATTGAACTCCAACAGGTTCTGCCAAAGCACACATATCAAAGGGTCTAGGATCACCATGAATGGTAACCAACTGATTTTTAAATTTGAATTTAACACATTGATGTAAAGTTGAGGGAACAGCTCGCATCGCGTTGATCCAAGGGTGACCCAAGAGTATATTGTACGATGTAGGGCAATGTACAATAAACACGGTCGTGTCTAAGGTTCTTGGACCAACTTGCAATGGGATAGTAATAACTCCACACGTTTCTTGTGTTTCGTCATTGAAGGCTTTTATGATCATATCAGTTCTTTTCATTTCATCACTTCTAAACCCAAATATTTGGTAGAAGTCAAAAGTGCAAATGTTTAAAGATGAACCATTATCAATCAAGACTCGTTTAACTGCTACATCTCCAATTAGGGCAGTAATATATAAGGGGTTATCCTTATGTAAACTATGTTGAGGTATATCTCTATCCCGGAAGTCAATACAATCGACTTCTCGAGTTATGATAGTATTGGCCATGGCTTCAGGTTGAATATTTTGTGGTACCATAATTTGGCTTAATGTGAGCATTAATTCATCCCTATGTGTAGGAGAGGATCTTAAAAGGTCTAAGAGGGAAATTCTAGCTGTAGTATTTGATAATTGTTCATTAATATTATAAGGAGGTTTAGGTTGAACATTAGGCGCATGATTCCCTTTATTAGGAACTTTCAAAACAAATGGAGCTGATCCATCATTCTGAGTTTGATCTTGTTGAGAATATTGGGCCTATTGTCGAGTAACAGCTCCGATGGTACCGACAATATTTTTTTGCTTTTTCTCTGGACATTGACCGACTTTATTGAAGAACACAAGCTTATACTGAGAGGGGGGTGAACAGGATAAGACCTCTTTTTACTTATTCCTTTATACTTCAAAATAGTAAAGCAATATACCCAAAGCAATATCAAAGCAATGCACAAAATCATCCACAAAGTGACACCAATTTTAACGTGGTTCACCCAGAAATGCCTGGGCTACGTCCACAAAACTTTTCTCTAAAAGTTATCTCAAAGTTCTTTGGGAAACCTTCCCAATTACAATGTTTATGAGCCTCGGCTCAAAGGAGACACCTTCCCCCAATATGAATTTATGAGCCTCTGCTCAAAGGAGATACCTTCCCCTCTGCTCTGGAAATGATCCCTCAGAAGATCAACTGCCTCTCCCTCTTGCCAGCACGTGGAACTCCTTTCCACCGAAGACCTCCTGTCCTCAATGCTTAGCCTAAGAGACCTCTGCCTTCTATGATCATGTCCACAGCAGCTCAGCTACCTATACCAAACACAGTCAGTCGGTCTAGTACAAGTCTTCCTCTGTCTGTCAGATCTGTCCAACTCTATGAACAAATCAATCCTCTGCACACAAGCCTTCTCAAAGACTTGCCAAATCTGTCCTCAGGTTCTTCTCAAAGAACCAATGCACCTCTGTCCTCAAGTTCTATGATAGAACTCTCAAAAACTCAGCTCACAAGTCCTCTGCTAGGACCTGTCCAAATCTGCTCACAAGTCCCCACCGAAACCTGTCCAAAACCTCAGCAAGCTCACCAAGAAAAACTTGCTTAGCATGAACCCACAAAGAGAATTGTTAGAGACCCAATGTGTTTTTAACCCTCTAGAAGAATAAGGAGATTTGTTAGAGACTCAAATGTTCTATACTTAACTCCCAATCTCAATCTCAACTCAATCTCAATCTCAAAAGAATAAGATAGATGTAGTATGCTTTTCTCAAGAATATGAAACACAACCCAACAATTGCCAACTATGCAATATCTCATATAACAATGATACTCATATTATTTTTACCAACAATTAGAGTTTCAACAACAATGCTCATCAAACAAGGTTTAGACCACCAACACATTCAACTCAACATCAACCTTGAAGCATTAACCAATCATCACAAGAAAAGGAAACAAGTAGAAATCCTTTTCCCTCCAAGGATATTTGAACAAAATAGCCACCAACACAATATCACCAATTGCAAATAATAACTTGTTCAAATCAACTCAATGGAGTAAGCCCAATATCATGTATCAAGTAAAGCACTAACTTGATCAACAACAACCTCTATGAAAGCAACTCATCCATCAATATCAAAATAGCCAACTAAGGGTTTCATCATCTCAATGCAAGTAGCAAGACTTACTAACATAAACCCTAGTGCAAAAATGCTTCCTCTTCCTCAACCAGAATTATGCATTCACCCAAACACTCATCAATGATTTTAATGCATAAACAATCTTCAATATCCAAAAAATAAGATTTACACCAAAGATACCTAGTAGACAACCTTTTCACTCCAAACTCAATTTCAGAAAATATACCATCAACAACATACATGGAAGAAGTTGCCCATACCTTTACTTTGATGAAGAAGGAGAACTCAAAATCTATCACAACACTAACTCTCAATTTGCCACTAATTAGAGTTAGCAACTATACAATAATACACAATAATAAAGATCCAAAATAACACCTTATTTCTCCAACTTAGTAAAAACACCAAAGTACAATATACATACAAAGTAAAACCTCTTTACACCTTATTACTCCACATAAACATTAAACATCAATAAAACAATGTCAAAAACAAATATGATACCTTAACCTTATACCTCCCCGCGCATTCACAACCACTATCCTTTGCACACCGCGACCAAAAAGAAATTCCCAACGAAGAGAATCGAACTCGGCACCTCTGCCGTCTAGCGCTTTCGCTTAAACGCCTCCGTCGTTGGGTCACAAGTGCCCAACGAAGAAATACAGCACTGCCCTCTCTTTTATCTTCCTTTGACGCCAAGAAACTGGAAAACGTAAACGTCTTCCACAAGTCACATGCAAACTGGTGAGCGCTGTCCAAAACGTAATTCACAGAATGCTTGCATTTATCATCTCACAGCACAGTCTGAAAACCGTAGTCCAGGTGCAATTGCCAATCCACCGACGTCAAGCATAAAGGTAAGGATGCAGCCCAAACTCAGTTTCGAATATGCCAAGCACGGTTTCCAACACAGAACAAGCACGATTTCAAGGACGTCAATCGGAGATCGAAAACACAAAGCGCTATTCGAAAGAATAGAGAAAACGCAAAATCGTAGACGCCAAGCGCAAATCGCAAGATACAGAGCCAATCGTAAATCGTAGATGTCAAATAATTCGTGGTGCTCACTTTGGAAAAACATCCCCACTTATATAGCCATTTCTCCATAAAGTTTGACGTCGGCGCTCCTCCAACGATGGCATCATATCGGCGAAAGAATTCTTTTACTTCCGTCGCTTAAGGGTTGAAAGACCCTATAATAATAATTAAAATAATAATTATTATTATTTTATTAATAATAAATTAAACTTGGACCTTTGACAAAGGTTTGAGTTAATTTAATTATTAATAATAAACATGGACCTTTGCATTAAGTTAAGCTTGGTTTTAATAAAAACCCTTAATGAGTCCAAATGGTTTTAAGAAAAACCTTTAACCTTGTCACCATGGTTTTAATAAAAACCCTTTAACATAAAGAAGCTTCTCAAGATATTCTTGACATCACACTCTTTTGATATCAACACAAAAAATGCCTTTTGACATCAATGACAACTTATACATTTGAGCAAGGGCAATGTACCCAAAGTACCCAAAATTGCCAACAATCTCCCCCTTTGTCATTGATGGCAAACCTTTATTGAAAACACTTCTCAAGAGCCAAAACTAAAACCAATTGAAACCAACTGTGCTAACAACTGAGAATCTTCCTTTGAAGTTTTGCTCCCCCTGACTTGAAGCTTTCCTCTTCACTTTGAAGCTCTCCCCCTTACTCATATCTCTCCCCCTTTGTCATCAATGGCAAAGGGCCACCTTTGGGGCTCGGGACTAAGAATTAGCCTCTTAGCTTAGTCCCTCCCCCACCTCCTGATGAGGTGATTAATTCTAGGGTGGGAGTAAAACTCCCATTAGGCACTGATCATCATCAGCGTCTATAACTTCCTTGTCGGGCCTTCTCTTGAACTCTTTGTCCATATTCCTGTTCTTGTCACTGTTCTTGTTCTTGTTCTCATCCCTGTTCTTATCCATGCCTTGATCCTTGGACCTGATCATGCCACTTGTTCCTGTTCTTGTATTCTGGAATTTCAGCTCTACACTGTCTGACTGTGTGACCTTCATTGTTGCACTTATAACAAGTAACAATGTTATTTCTTTTAGGCATACCTATTCTTTGAATCCACCAGTTCTGACCAAACCTGTTTTGACCAAACCTATTTTGACCAAACCTGTTCTGACCAAACCTGTTCTGATCATACCTGTTCCTGATATTTGCCTTGCAATAAACTGCCTTGTGCCCAAACTATTGACAAGAGTAGCAATACCCTTGAAAGAAATTACCACCTCTGAAACTGTCATTTACCTTCTTCACTTGAGCCATGCAATGTGAAGCTATGTGACCAAACCTGTGACAAGCAAAACATCTGCCTTGAAACTTTCCTTTATTTGACCTCTTAGGTTCTGAAAACTTCTTCTTCTCATTCTGAATTCTGTTTTCTGTTTCTGTGCATCTATCATTCAAGGACTCATGATCTGAAATACTTTCCTCATCAGAACTCTCTTCCTTTTGGAGTCTCTTACTAGACTCTCCAACTTGTTCCTTGTGATGCTTAACAAAACCAAGGCCTGTTTTATCTGTTGTCTTTCTTTGACCTTTGATGAGAGACTTAACCTTTTTGGAGCTATCTTGAAACCTGTGAAGCTTATCCTTGTACCCTTTAGTTTCCTCTTTCAAAGAAGCCATTTTCTGTTCTAACTCACTATACTCAAGAACCTTAGACTCTAACTCATCCTTGAGTTCTTGTGTCTTAGCTATAGAGAAGTCAAGACTTTCTATAAGATCATCTCTCTCCATACAACATTCATCCAACTTATCCTTGAGTCTAGCATTCTTCTTTCTTTCCTTTTTCAAAGCACTAAGAGCACTAATAAGTTCACCTTTAAGATCTACTTCACCTTCCTCTATATGTTTGCTATTAGAATCATCAAAGCCTTTTTCAGATTTCTTATCACTAGAGGTGCTACCCTTTTCAAAAACCATACATGCATCTTCCTTATAGTTTTCTGAAGCATCCTCATACATACTAGAAACCAAATCATTATTTGTGCAATCATCCTCAAGGTGACCAAAATTTCCACATCTAAGACATTTCATGATAATGAATCTATGTTTTGGTTCTTCCTCTTTTTCGATATGAACAACATCTCATTTTCATTATCACTTGAAGAACTTTCACTATCACTACTAGAACACTTACTTGCTTTGTCTAGGTAGAAACTCTTCTTGTGCTTGTGAGAATACCTCTTTCCTTGATTGTTGTGCTCATCTTTGTTTTTCCTATGATGCTTGTGCTTTTCAGAATCCTTGCTCTTACAGTCCTGTTTATCTTCATCACTTTCATCCTTGGCAATAGTACAATCGGTAGCATAATGACCAAACTTTCCACAATTGAAACATCTTACGTTTTTCATATTTTTGTGCTTTCTAGAGAACTTGCCTTTCTTCTTGTAATATGCCTCTTCATCACTAGAAGACTCATCACTCTCTTGAAGTTGTTTACCTTTGGATTTCTTGGTAGCCTTGAAAGTTGCCTCCTTCTTGACATCAACCTTCACTTGAGTTCTCAACTCAAATGCTGCAAGTATACTATGGAGCTCATCCTTTTTCAACTTATCCAAATCTTTAGCTTCCTCAATAGCAGAAATATTTTCACTAAATCTATTAGGAAGAGATCTTAAAATCTTATCACAAACATCATTTTCAGCAAGCTCAAGACCTAAGTCTTTCATGGAGTTAACAACCTCATCCATACGAAGCATGTAGTCACTAATATTTTCATCATCATTCATCTTGAGTTGTTCAAACATACCTTTGAAGTGTCTCAACTTGGCCTTTTCGACATTTGTATCACCTGTATGAACCACCTTCAACCGATTCCACATTTCACTAGTTGTCTTGCAGTGAATCACTTTGGTGAGATCTGCTTTCTGTAAGCCTTTCAGGATTGCATTCATTGCTTTTGAATTGTTGTGATGTAGGAGCCTTTCTTCTTTAGTATTAGGACCATGTTCAGGAATAGTGTACTCATCTTCAATCACTTCCCAAACCTCATTCCCAAGTGCCATTAGATGAACCTTCATCCTTGCACTCCAAAGACCAAAATCTGACCCATCAAGAATAGGTCTTGCATTGCCACTTGAATGATCCATTGTGTTCTTTACTAGCTTTTCCTTCAAGTTGTTAAACTTTTCGAAGGCACCCGCTCGATACCAATTGAAGAACACAAGCTTATACTTAGAGGGGGGTGAACAGTATAAGACCTCTTTTTACTTATTCCTTTATACTTCAAAATAGTAAAGCAATATACCCAAAGCAATATCAAAGCAATGCACAAAATCATCCACAAAGTGACACCAATTTTAACGTGGTTCACCCAGAAATGCCTGGGCTACGTCCACAAAACTTTTCTCTAAAAGTTATCTCAAAGTTCTTTGGGAAACCTTCCCAATTACAATGTTTATGAGCCTCGGCTCAAAGGAGACACCTTCCCCCAATCTGAATTTATGAGCCTCTGCTCAAAGGAGATACCTTCCCCTCTGCTCTGGAAATGATCCCTCAGAAGATCAACTGCCTCTCCCTCTTGCCAGCACGTGGAACTCCTTTCCACCGAAGACCTCCTGTCCTCAATGCTTAGCCTAAGAGACCTCTGCCTTCTATGATCACGTCCATAGTAGCTCAGCTACCTGTACCAAACACAGTCAGTCGGTCTAGTACAAGTCTTCCTCTGTCTGTTAGATCTGTCCAACTCTATGAACAAATCAATCCTCTACACACAAGCCTTCTCAAAGACTTGCCAAATCTGTCCTCGGGTTCTTCTCAAAGAACCAATGCACCTCTGTCCTCAAGTTCTCTGATAGAACTCTCAAAAACTCAGCTCACAAGTCCTCTGCTAGGACCTGTCCAAATCTGCTCACAAGTCCCCACCGAAACCTGTCCAAAAACCTCGGCAAGCTCACCAAGAAAAACTTGCTTAGCATGAACCCACAAAGAGAATTGTTAGAGACCCAATGTGATTCATAAACCTCATAGAAGCATAAGGAGAATTGTTAGAGACTCAATATGTTCTATACTTAACTCCCAATCTCAATCTCAACTCAATCTCAATCTCAAAAGAATAAGATAGATGTAGTATGCTTTTCTCAAGAATATGAAACACAACCCAACAATTGCCAACTATGCAATATCTCATATAACAATGATACTCATATTCTTTTTACCAACAATTAGAGTTTCAACAACAATGCTCATCAAACAAGGTTTAGACCACCAACACATTCAACTCAACATCAACCTTGAAGCATTAACCAATCATCACAAGAAAAGGAAACAAGTAGAAATCCTTTTCCCTCCAAGGATATTTGAACAAAACAGCCACCAACACAATATCACCAATTGCAAATAATAACTTGTTCAAATCAACTCAATGGAGTAAGCCCAATATCATGTATCAAGTAAAGCACTAACTTGATCAACAACAACCTCTATGAAAGCAACTCATCCATCAATATCAAAATAGCCAACTAAGGGTTTCATCATCTCAATGCAAGTAGCAAGACTTACTAACATAAACCCTAGTGCAAAAATGCTTCCTCTTCCTCAACCAAAATTATGCATTCACCCAAACACTCATCAATGATTTTAATGCATAAACAATCTTCAATATCCCAAAAATAAGATTTACACCAAAGATACCTAGTAGACAACCTTTTCACTCCAAACTCAATTTCAGAAAATATACCATCAACAACATACATGGAAGAAGTTGCCCATACCTTTACTTTGATGAAGAAGGAGAACTCAAAATCTGTCACAACACTAACTCTCAATTTGCCACTAATTAGAGTTAGCAACTATACAATAATACACAATAATAAAGATCCAAAATAACACCTTATTTCTCCAACTTAGTAAAAACACCAAAGTACAATATACATACAAAGTAAAACCTCTTTACACCTTATTACTCCACATAAACATTAAACATCAATAAAACAATGTCAAAAACAAATATGATACCTTAACCTTATACCTCCCAGCGCATTCACAACCACTATCCTTTGCACACCGCGACCAAAAAGAAATTCCCAACGAAGAGAATCGAACTCGGCACCTCTGCCGTCTAGCGCTTTCGCTTAAACGCCTCCGTCGTTGGGTCACAAGTGCCCAACGAAGAAATACAACACTGCCCTCTCTTTTATCTTCCTTTGACGCCAAGAAACTGGAAAACGTAAACGTCTTCCACAAGTCACATGCAAACTGGTGAGCGCTGTCCAAAACGTAATTCACAGAATGCTTGCATTTATCATCTCACAACACAGTCTTGAAAACCGCAGTCCAGGTGCAATTGCCAATCCACCGGCGTCAAGCATAAAGGTAAGGATGCAGCCCAAACTCAGTTCCGAATATGCCAAGCACGGTTTCCAACACAGAACAAGCACGATTTCAAGGACGTCAATCGGAGATCGAAAACACAAAGCGTTGTTCGAAAGAATAGAGAAAACGCAAAATCGCAGATGCCAAGCGCAAATCGCAAGATACAGAGCCAATCGTAAATCGTAGATGTCAAATAATTCGTGGTACTCACTTTGGAAAAACATCCCCACTTATATAGCCATTTCTCCATAAAGTTTGACGTCGGCGCTCCTCCAACGATGGCATCATATCGGCGAAAGAATTCTTTTACTTCCGTCGCTTAAGGGTTGAAAGACCCTATAATAATAATTAAAATAATAATTATTATTATTTTATTAATAATAAATTAAACTTGGACCTTTGACAAAGGTTTGAGTTAATTTAATTATTAATAATAAACATGGACCTTTGCATTAAGTTAAGCTTGGTTTTAATAAAAACCCTTAATGAGTCCAAATGGTTTTAAGAAAAACCTTTAACCTTGTCACCATGGTTTTAATAAAAACCCTTTAACATAAAGAAGCTTCTCAAGATATTCTTGACATCACACTCTTTTGATATCAACACAAAAATGCCTTTTGACATCAATGACAACTTATACATTTGAGCAAGGGCAATGTACCCAAAGTACCCAAAATTGCCAACAGACAATATTTTTTTGTGGATGATGAATGGGTCTTGGTCTAGCATTTATGGCTTGTTTATTAGAAAGTAATTGGTGAGAAGATGGTCTAGTAGTGACTCTTCTTGGAAATGGTTCTTCTGGAACCATAGAACTTGTGATAGGTTGAATAGGATCTGATTCATCTTCAGAGCTATTCGATTGATTTGAGGTGATTTCCATGTCACTTTCAATCTCATATTCTACATCACTAAGATCAGGTGTCTGAGTGTTATATAGAGGTCTGGTCGTAACCATGGATAAAGTTGTGTCAAATACTTCCACATCATGAGTAGGTGAATTCCCACTAATAGTTCCTACATATCGGGTAGGAGGGGGAACATTATGATGCTCAATTTGATTAGCCACTTCTTTACCATGCTTTGGTAAAGGATGTTGAAATATGTCCAATGATTGATTGGCATTCTGATTCTGATTTTGGGGGATGTTCTTTTGAGCATTATTGGGAGGATTTTGTTTAGGTTGGAAGGCTTGCACCTCCATCTCATTGTTATCAATCAGGTCTTGTATTTTATGTTTTAATATTTTACAAGCATTGGTAGCGTGTCCAGGTCCTCTATGGAAATCATAGTGTAGATCAGCTCTGTATCCGGGTATAGTTGGATCAGGTTCCCGGATATTTGGTAATTGGATCAAACCTCATGCTAGTAATTGCGGGAGAATGGTTGATAGAGGTTGATTTAACCTAGTAAATTCTCAAGGTGGTTTATCAGGAGGTTTTAATATAAACTTCTCCGTTGTTTTTGCAGTATTAACATTGACAACGTTTCTGCTATCGATGACTCCATCACCCATAACTTGTTTATTTTTATATTGATTTCTTGATGTTTTCTCATCATCTTTCTTTTTAAGCTGTACTCTCCTAATGAGAGCATCTTCCACTCTTCGGGCTAAGTCTATAGTCTGATCGAAGGTGGTCAAGGTAGCGGTTGATAACTCATAGGATAGTTGTTCTTGCAAATTATTGATAAAGATATCCAACATTTCTCGATAAGATAACACAAAGTGTAATTTTCCTATCAACTTTCTCCACAGAGCTAGGAAATCAGCAAAACATTCATCTTTGTCTTGTTTTAAGTTGTACAAATCTTTGATGGTTACATGCCTTTCGATGTAGGCACTAAATTGATGAACAAAAGACTCGGCGGTTTCTTCGAAATTCCTCAAAGAATGAGTGGGTAGTTGATAATACCACTCCAATGCCATTCCTCCTAAACTTTTTGAGAACATTTTTAGTAATAACAAGTCATCATGTGATATATCATGACAAGCTATCCTAAACATACGAAGATGCTCTATGGGATCTTCGGTTCCTTTGTATATAGGTAGGACAGGAATAGGAAAGTGTTTAAGATATGGTTGTGCTACAACTATAGGATCTAAAGGCTGACTACACATCTCTCGATAATTGTACAAGGGACGGTAGGGATCTATCTGGTCCATGCGGGAGACTAACTGTTTCACCATGGCTTCCAGATTACTAGTTTGTCCACCATATTGGTTCGGTGGTACCTGAGTATGGGATTTATGAGCATATGATGGCGTGACGTAAGGATTGGATGCTATATTGCTATTATGCAAATGGTTGGTAGGGAGAGTATTATGAAGAATATTTGTAGTAGCATTATGTTGTATCCCAGATTGTTGGAAATTGGTGTTTGGTTTCGTTTTGGGCTTTTGTTGATTTGAAGTATGTTGATCAATAACTTTGCAAAATAGAGTAGTGAATGAAGGTTTATTTTGTGTGGGAATAACCCTAGGCTTGGTAATAGACACTCTAGGTGGTTGGGTAACCTATTGTTGTTGCATGTTCTGGATTATAGCGGCCATATCTAAATTGGATGGTCCAGCTTGATCACTTTCTTGATCAACGAAGGACAAGGGATTGGTGAGTGTGTGATATATTTCTTCTAGGGTTGCTTGAGTGTCACTAATTTGATCCTTGTCCATATGGATTGCTCTATTAAGAGTACCAATATTAGTATTGAGGAACTTCTAGAAATGTTCCATGTTCTCAAAAGTAACAGCTCCTTTCGGAGACATTTTAGGGGATGAGGATCCTTCCTCTCTAACAATTTCTCTTTGTTCATTTGCTTCAGAAAACTCTTCTTCTTGTTGGTCTAGTGTTCCTTCTTCCTGAATTGGATCTTCAGGAAGGACATCTAGTTTATTTACTGGTTTTCCTAACCAATCTTCTTCTACTTCAGTCTGTTTTTCATTCCTGAGTCTAGTCATTATGCTTAAACTTAGATTTTAGCAAATATATATTTATATATATTTGCAACAAGTTTGGGAGGTATATATTTTAATTATATACCTACTATAATACTTAAAAGAAAACGTTTTAACTTTTGTTATATTTTTGTTTTGTTTTTTTTTTTTTTTTTGTGATTTTATGTTTTTATGATAATATTATAAAGACAAAAAACAGTATACTAAATGCAAGAAATAATAATAAAATAATGACTTAATTTTCTATAAATAGTTTATGGATATCATTAATAGGATCAAGTTCATCGGGAGTCATGAAATGCTCCTCTTCAAATTGGAAATTGTTTTTCAAGAATTTGACAAAGTGTGCTATGGTGATATTATCTGCTTCATATTCGAACTTGTAAAAATAGATTTCATGGAAATACTCTCGATATAACACAGCTCTAGGAACTCTATTCCATCTCTTTCTATCTGTAAGAACGACCTCTTGATTCTCTATACGAGATATAAATTTATGTACTACAACTGCATTGTCAAGGTATTCCTCAAAGGTGTACAACTCGCAAGACACAAGTGCTCTTTTATCTGCTAACAACCTATGGCAAGCTCTTTGAAGTTCATGATATAAGGTCACTTGATTAGGATCCAGGATTCTATCTAGGACAAACCTCTTGATTTGCCTAAGTTCGGTTGATCTAGATTCAATGATACCCAATCTCCTATCAAGTTCGTCCCACAAAGGTTGAACCCTATTTGTTTGAGGTACTCTAAGCACAAAAGTAATCTCTATGGTTGTTAATTGATTTTCAACATTAATGGTGACAACTCGTATTTTATTATAATCTACCATCTAAATATGATATGCAATCTTTACTTGTTTATCTGATGATTCTAAATGCATTTATGTTTTTTGTTTTTTTTTTGGATTATTTTCAAAAGGTTTTTATTTTTCACGTCGGGTTCACTAAAATGTATCACTCCAAATTTTTTGCATCCTTACCTTCAGGCTATAGTATTTACGCTCGGAAGGGGGATGCGAGAAGGATGAGACAATACCTCGGACTGAGAGGCCCTTTGAAGGTCGCACCTCTTGGGTGAGGGGTATAAGGGTGAATTTTTGATGGATGGTTGGTTCACCAGGAAAATTTTGAGTGACAGTTTCCACACCTAGGTTGAGAGTAGGTCTGATGTGTTCATTTTATACTTTAATCATTCAATTCCTTAGTTTTTCCAGGATGAATCTAAGTTATTCTATATGTCAATGTTAATTTATATGAATATAGAAATATGAATAAGTGCTAAACACAGAAAGTATGCTAAATAAGACAAAATATACCTGATTTCGGATGTCTGATGAAGATTCTGAGGTTTGTAGAAGTCCAAATCATCTCAAATCATACGTAATCATCTAAAATTGCACAAAATCGTCTCAGATATCAGTTGGTCATCTGAGATCATACGAGATCATCATCGATCTGACGAATTCATCAGAAACCTTTAGTCACAGAAACATATACCAAAAACTAAAATACAACTGCAAAAGCAAAGGGAAATGATAGAAATAACAGTAAATTTACCTAAATGATAGATCCAGATAGTAATTAAAAGAAATGCATTAATTTAATAATTTGTTTTAACTTTATCATGCATCTATGCTAAATGAGGTGAACTCCAAGATGTAGAAAAAGAATAAACTAAGTCAATGCATAAAAAAATGAAGATAGAAGATAAAGAAATGCAAAATTCGGGCTCTAATTGCCCCAAATTTGGACTACAGTCAGGATCACCTCCAATCATACGAGATCATCGCCGATCCTCAACAGGATCATTCAAAATCGTCTGGAATCGCCTTCGATGATTCGAGATTGCTTTGGCTAAAAAATAGTAAAATTCCTATAAGAAAACTTGAAATACATAATGCAAATGATGGTGCGAGGATGTTCTAATGCACAAGGAACTAAATTTTTAGGGAAATCAGTTAGCCAGGGTGTTCAGGGGGATAAACTGAGAAAATCTCAGTTTATATAGGATTAGGGAGAGGTTAGGAGGTTGGAGATCATCCCAATTTGGGAGATCTCCAATGGGGGAGACTCTAAGCGTGTAGACACGCTTTCTGCCCAGGTTAGAGAAGCTGTTGAAACAGAAGCTAATTATGAAAATTTGATTTTGGGACAAAATCGTCTGGACATTCTGTTCCAGACAAATTTGTCGGATCTGGGATGATTTCATCTGATCGGCGACGATATCATCCAATGGTCAAAATAAATCTTAAAAATGGCATGAAAAATAAGGGGAGCGGGTAATGGGCGGTTTTGGGTTAAAATTCAAATTGTTATATTTTTACTAAGGTTTAACTGCACCAATTTTAGGGTGCTACAGGTGATGCCAACATGGTAGAGGATATCAATGATAGAATCCAAATCTCTCCTTACATTCCCCTACTTCTAATGAGTTTAACAATAGGATGGTATGTAGGAATAAAAAAATATTTTTTATGTCCTCAAGCAACCTAGGGTAGAGGATAGGATGTTTTGATTCACTTATCACAATAGATAAACTAGGATGAATACAAAATCTAGCTAATTCAATAGAATTTGTTGTACCTTTTATGTTACAAATGGTAGGGGTGATTGTAAGGTTATTTGTGATTATAATGTAGGTATTTCTTATCCTTTTTTATTATCTGTATTCTTAGTGTGGGAAATCCCTCTCAACACTTCAAAGGTTTTGAAATATTATCTATGTATGCGCATAGCTCAACTAAGGCAAGGGCCTTAATTTGATAATTTCTAGGCGATAAATTTCCAATGGTCAAATGAAATTTTGTGGGTGATGTCAACATGGTAGAGGATATCAATGATAGAATCCAAATCTCTCTTCACATTCTCCTACTTCTAATGTGTTTTACAATAGGATGTTATGTAGGAATAAATAAAATATTTTTTATGTCCTCAAGTAATCTACGGTGGAGGATAGGATGTTTTGATTCACTTATCACAATAGATAAACTAGGAGGAATACAAAATTTAGCTAATTCAATAGAATTTTCTCTAGCATATTTTTATGCTACAAATGGTAAGGGTAATAGTAAGGATATTTGTGATTATAATGTAGGCATTTAGTATCATTTTTATTATCTCTATTCTTAGTGTGGGAAATCTCTCTCAACACTTCAAAGGGCTAGATTATAAGTTGAATGTCATTTTTTTGGATGATGTCGATTGTATACAATTATTAATGAGATTATGAAGAAAGATGTTCTAGAGAGGATGGAATGATGAAAGGGTTGAAAATGCTATATGTGTTAATATTCTTTACAATTTGGGTAGGAAAAAATTAGGAGGAAAAAAAAAAAAAACTATATGACAAATTTAACAAATGTTAGACAAGCACTTCCATTTGTAACAAAACTAGGTTTCCATTATTGAATAAAATTTGTTTAGGTTAAAATATTTTAGAGTTGTTCATGCCAACAATGTTGGGAAGATAAGGGATCAATTTTTCAATTTAATGAAACACAAACACAAAAAATAAAATATGATATAAATTAGGATGAACAAGTGGATCTAATATTTAACCATGTTGACATTGCCAATGTGTTTAGATATTAATTAAATATGATGAAGAGCAAAGAATTTTTCTTGATAGTCCTTTTCCATAAAAGAAATAATTGGTGTTTTTTAGTCAATGCAAAAGGGATGTATTGTTGTAGAATTTTATGAAGTCGTGGGGGATTACATTAGAAAAGATTTTTATAATATGTATAAATAGGTAGAAAGGAAGAGTTCATTAGAAGATGACATTAACCAATGGTTGATCAAATTGATCCCTAACCTTGTTGTAAGATGTTGAAGATGATGTTCATGAAAATATTAGCTTGAATTGATACCACACGTAGATATAAGAAGACTCTAAGAAATACATATAACCATTATATAACTTAAGAGATACATTTAAATTTTAATTTTAATTATATTTTTCTTAGTAAAAACATCTTTAAAATACTTTTAAAAAAAAATTAAATTAAAAAAATCAATTTAACAAAAATAATATAAAACATGTTAACCTCCCACTTTGTTAAACGTATATATAATTTATAAAATTATTATATTTAAATTAATATAATATTTTTATCATATATAATATGAAAATACCTTGGATATATATACATACTTGCAATCAAATGAGAGTTCTTAGTAAGCAAATGTTTGGGTACTTCGGGGTAAAGAGTGTGATGTGGTGCAAACGAGTCCAACGGCGTCAATTTCGACTTGACCCCTTAATTTAGACTGTAATGCCTATGGTTTGGATATGCACAAAACACTTTTAGTCTCGTCATACCCGTGAACGAGTCGTGCCAAATTTATTTTCAAAACCTATCAACATCTCCAGAATAAGTGTACATCTGTCTTGCGTTCGAAACTTGGCATGTAGACGTGTATCTATCACATTATTTGTCTCACTATAAAAAAATGAGAAAAAATGGGTTATCTTGTTGTAAAGTATGATTTGCTAGTCTATTGTGCCTCTAAGGATCTGTGTACTTAGGTTTATTTATGGTATGTGAGGAAGCCACAATATAGGCTCTCTATTATTTTGGGTATTGAAATTTTGCAGGGAATAGTATGTTCAGCATTGGCGTTTTGGGTATTGAAATTGTGCAGGGAATAGTATGCTCGGCATTGGCGTTCTTCGTACAAGCGTGGTGTTTACAGAAAAACGGACCTGTATTTGCAGGAGTGTTCAGTCCGTTGTGCACGATAATAGCAGCCCATCTGGAATTTGTTATTCTACACTTCTCTCTTCATTTGGGAAGGCAAGATTTCAATGAGTTTATTACATAAAACAAATGCTAGACGTGTGCAGTTGAAATAATCGTGACATATAGTGACTAGGTCATCCCGTTGATGGATGTGTGTAAATAAGTGTGGTGGGCTCCATTCTGATAAATATGGGGCTATACTTTGGGCTGTGGGGTAAAGCGAAAGACTTCGTGGAGACCGACGATGTTTCCACAAGAGACGGAAATTCAAACGGAAAAATCAGCCGAGAGGGGGTGAGGAATTTTAGGTTTGTTATTTTATTAGTAAAAAGATTGACAAATAGTGAAATGGTGGGCTATAAACCACTAAGTTCCACTACTGAGTTATTCAGAGATTTTTAACACCTCCATACAACAGGATGATGAGTTATTAATAAAATTTCATTATAAAAATATCACATACCATGATTTAAGATAAAAAATCCGAAGAAAAACATAGTAATGCGTATATGGTATGGGATGACCATGGTACTAATGCCATGATCCGCCATTTTATGTCGAGTTAAGGTAAACTAGATGTAAAGAAGATGTTATAGGGATTATAAGAGGTAGTCCAAAATTCAAACCTTACTTGATTAAAAATAAATATAAATGTAAGGGATTTCTTCGTATTAAAAAAATAAATTAATAAAATTAATAAGGATATCTGTGACAGCGTTTATAAGCTCCATTTAACCTTGGTACGAAATCAATTATTTTACTTTTGACAAAAAGACATCTTAGTCTGATGAGTTGCATCAACCGTATTGACGTGACATTGGATAAGGCGTGTGAAAGACATTTGTATGAGATACCGTTGACAGGTAATTGGTTAACCTTTTTCTCAAAAAAAAGCAAGATGCGATCCATTATTTACTTTGTTGGAAGTGCAATAAACTCCATCATAGCCTTCTACAGCGTTTCTCAATCATTCCAGCGTATCACATTATAAACTTCATTTAAACCTTGGTACGAGATTAATCATTTTAGATAAACAGACATCTTAGTCTGGATGAGTTGCATCAACCGTATTGACGTGACATTGGATAAGACGAGGCGAATATATCTATTTGGATTCAGGGTTACGTAAGGGTGCAAGACATTTGTATGACTTACCGTTGACTGGTAATTGGTTAACCGCATAATTACCTTTTGTAGGAAGTGCTATATAATGTGCGGTATGGCAATACACAAGTTAAGAATTCATAATTTGGTTCAACTATATTAAAATTACGTTTTATTTTCTTTTGTATCAGTTTCCCAAAGATTAGATGATGTTATTTTTAATTTTTTAATGTTAAATATAAGTTCTTGGTGATCCAACACTTTTGCTAATTATTTTTTTATGCTTTAAAAGTTTTTATAGCTAATATATTACATTTGTTTTATAAGATTTTATTTTCATTTTAATATGATATACTTATGATTTGCTCTCATCTTTTTAATACACATGAATTTATCAAATCCATTCTCATGAACTTATTAAATCCATTCTCTTAGAGGAGATAATGTATAAGAAAGGCATATAGTAGCTTAAATATTATAGTTAAGTTAGTATCATGAGTTTCAAGGGTTGCTATATAAAGGCATAGGTTCACTATGTCTCTATTTTGAAAGTGCCCTTCTATAAAGGTTGTAATGTATGATAAGACATACATGATGAGATGCTTATGAAGGATTTAATTACTGTTTTGATGGTTGCATATAGTTATTAACTTCTTGTTAATATATGTGTTTTCATTTCTTAAAAAAATATAATATTATTTTTTTTGTAAGGTCAATTTATGTTACATTCATTGCCCACTTATCTCAAGGTAAATAAGTTGTTTGTGAAGAAAATATTAGCCAATAAGTAGCATAATTAAGCTAATGTGGTTGAGTTGAGATTCCATGTTATTGAAGATTATGATATTGAATATAATTTAAATTAGAACATGACAAGAATAATATAAAAATAGGAATAGAAAGTAAAAGGTAAAAAGAAAAAAATATTTTTTATTTTCAACAAGATTGGAAGAGAATGAAGAAACAAATTAACCAACATACAAAAGATTAAGCATTATAGTCATGAATGTGAGTTCTCTCTCCAAGATAAAAAAACCCTAATTGTAAGACCATTGATCTTGCTCTAGAAGAATAGAAGATTCCTTTGGGGGGCTCCCCTCATAGGGGACCTAACAAAGAATAAAATAGAATCCAAAAAATATCAACACATTTTTTTTTACAAATGTAATGAAGAACAACAATAGCAACAAAGAAAACATATAAGTGTAGGCTCATAATATTATGCAAACCCTAGGTAGAAGAAATGAGAAAGAGGTAGAGTAAACAAAATGCAATGGATATCCCCTATAATATTATGGAATGAATATTTTATAATAGATTTTATACTGAACCTTGATAGGGTTAGGTTCTTTGAAGGAGGTTCATAAAATATAGGCCACATAGGATTATTCATACAATATTGGTGTCCAAAATTTAACCCCTGAATCGAGCCATCTACAACTCCAATTTGGTTAAAATTGTTTGCTCCCCCTTTGGAATTTTGGAAAGTGGATATTCTAGGAATGATTGTAAAATATATAAGAAGGTCACAAGAAACAATGGAAGGAGGGTTGGCTACATATACCATAATTTATATGGATATGGACTTGGAAAAACCAATCTTGATAAAAAATTTACCTCAAAGTAGGAGGGAATATATAGAGACAACAAGTGGACTATGAATCCATTTCATTTATATATAGAGCATACCATGAGTATGGAAACTTAGTTTGAGATTACCCAAAATTATCTAAGGATGAGATACAACAAATAGGTATGGGCTCAAGAGACCAACCACCACAAAAAGAAAGTGAAGTAGGATTCTAAATAATTATGAGTAAAGAAGCAAACAAATAACACCCAAGAAAGGAGGAGCAATCAAAACAAGGGGAGAAACACATACCAACACCTAAAATGGAGTGCATCATCCAAAAAATATGATCCTCAAATTATATGATCCAATGGAGGGAGAAGATTCATAGAATATAGATCTAGCCACTATAGAAGGAGAGCAACAAATTCATCAACCCATGGTACTGGAAGAACAACAACACTTAAAGGGATTGGATGGCCTAGATGAAAGCCACAACTATCTCAAAAACCCTCAAACCATACCAATCCATGAGCAAATGAGAGAGCCCAACAGACCACCACACTCAAATATGGAAGGGACACTAATAATATATAATCAAGAGCAAAAAACATCAAAGGATGTCATCATGGGAATAGTACATAATAATAGATAAAAGCCAACCTTGGGGATAACCCAAATGGAGAAACAACATAAGAATACAATATCCCAAGGAGATGGTAGGAGGACTAATAAGAAAACAATGTAGCAACAAGACGAACAAATGAGAGAGTAAAGGTTGGTCAAATCCATAGTCAGCTTATACAATAGTATACCCTAATGATAATAAACACATTGAATGTAAGGGGATTAAATAGCCACCCAAAAAAATGATTGTTAATGATAGAGGATAATCATCCAAATGTGGTGTTACTATAGGAAACTAGAGCATCACTCACAACAATGCAAACTATCTCAAAAATATGTTGGAGATATGGAGACTATGAGGTACGAGACCACTCAAGTATTCTTAGGAGGAGTGGCTACAATGTAGAACAAATATATTTTTAGAAGATAGGAGTGACATCAACTAGAGGGGTCTTGATGCTTAGATTACAAGATAGATAATAAGATACAATTTAGTTAATAATTAACATCTATGGAATGAAAGACGTTTCATGACCAAAAATTCCAAAGGAAGGTAGTCCAAGATATAAGGGAAGCTTATCTGAAAGATTTGTTGTTGGTGGGAGGAGACCTCAATGCAAAAATGTATGTTAATGATCAAGAAGAGGGTATAGTCAATTTGAGTAAAAATAATAGACTCCTCATTACCCAAACTAATAGTCTAGACTTGATAGGCATTCCACCATCGAGATGTAGCACTACCTAGACAAATAAGAGGAAAGGAAAACAAACCATCAAATCAAGACTAGATAGAATTTTGGTAGGAGAAGAGGTTTTACATTTCTAGCGATGTCATTTAGAGGTTGTAAACCCACTACCTTCAAATAATTTCTTGATCATCCTCCACATCACCAAAAGGGTCTCTCCAAAAATAAGATCATTTATATTTGAGAAATTTTTGTTGTAGAGCAAGGAACTCCTAAGCCTAATCTAACAATGGTGGGCACGAGGTAAACCATCACATGGGACAACACAATACCAAAATTTATTTCAATTAAAGTCTGTAAAGAATAATTTGAAGACTTGGAGTAGAACCCGAAGGACAAACTTCCAAAAATAAAGAGCATAGATTTCATAAAGCATGCAACAAGTGGCTGAATAGATAAGATCTAGATCTAACTCAGAAGATCTTCTGAATCAAGAAGAAAGCCTACTAAAAATGGAATAGGTATTAGATAAAGAAGAAGCATTATGGAAGTAGAGAGCAAGAATAACCTAGATGAAAGAAGGAGATAGGAACACCGAGTTATTTCACCACTTAGCGATAGTGAGGAACCTCTACAAAAGACTTAATGACCTATTTAATGAGCATTGAATTAGAAAAACCTCAACCTTAGGTATGTAAGACTTAGAAAACCACCATTTTATGACCTTATTAATTGTAGATACACATATATTCTTCTTCCATCACCAGGAAATTTTGGATAGTATACCAAATTTGATAGGTGAAAAGTAGAATGAGGATATTCTAGAAGAAATCAATGTTTCTAAGATGGAAGAAGTCAAAGCAACTTGTAAATCTCTAAAAAGCACACATCTAAGCTAATTGCAACATGATAATCCAATTTAAAGCAATTACCATATATAACCAAATGAATTTACAATAAAGGATGTCTCCTTTGTATTAATCAATTGTGAATCTTGGTTACATATTCGTCCCTCTTAGGGATACCAAATTCAATACATGATTACAATTGTTTTGAGCCCCAAAATAGGGGTGATGTATTCTATAGGCTCTTTAGATCTCCACCACTTTGATTGAGGGCTTATTAGTCGCCTCCTTCTCTAGTGTCAAGAGGAATGATATTGAATAGCTTTGAATCCTTGATTATCCCTATCACTTGCACACAAGAAAACTAGAAAATATATCAAAAGCACATGATGCCTCTCAATATGAGGCTAGTTTCCAAGTAAATACAAGAAAGAAAGCTAAAACTTAAAGGTAAGATGAAATGCATGAAATATACAAAGGAATGTAAATGCTTTAAACATTTGTAAACATAAGAATGAACTATGAAAATGCTATAAACATAACTAATCTATGCTAGAAAGATCTAAAAATATGAAATATATGGCTAAAGCAAAGAAAATGGTATGTCAAATCTTGATCACTATCACTCATAGTAGTTGGATCTGCTAGCCATTATCGAAGTCAATGGCTAAGCCTATGGGTCATTGTTGAAAATAGCAGCCACTGGTAAGGTTTTATGCTCTTGAAATCCTAGCTTGTTGATGCTCGATTTTCTTGGCAAATTGATGGTCAAGGGTTCCCTGTGTCTCAAACATAGATTTGGTGGTGAATTATTATGAATTTGTGGTGAATTGGTTGAGAATTGCAAGCTTGATCTTCAATCCTTTGGGAGCTCCATTGAAACAACAAAAATTGTCATTTCACAATTGGATAGCAATTTAATACTCGTCAAGGGATACAAAATCGCTCTCCAATCTAATAGGGCTTTGTTGTAGTAAATTTGAGATCTCATATGTCTTTTTGGGAGGCCTTTAAATAGACTTTTCCAAATCCTCATATTGGCTTATCAAGGAAGCCAAGATCAAGATAAGTTGACCTAAGCATTTAGGAGGAAATATCCGGAAGCTTTGCAACCTAAATTACCCAAGAAACATTGCAAATTAATTAATTGCAACTAATTTTTCTCAACTTGAGGAGTCTATGTTGGTTATAGGGCTGGCAACTCTCACTCAATTTGGCTAGGGGTAGGCTACCCTTATCCACTATTGACTATAGTGGCTAGCGCTTAGCCACTCTAATCATAAATGGTTGGGATCTTAGTTGTTGTTGACGTCAATAGCTAAGGTTGCACATGCCTAAGATGCCCTGAATAAGTGATTAGAATCATTGTTGGATCTTGGAAAGGTCTAAGTTGATTCATATGGTCTGCAAAGATGCCCATATGAGTAGTTTCCTAAACATTATGTGTTTTAGGTGTCTATAGATACCCCTTTTGGGATGCATTGTGTGGAAAACATGATATTAAGAAAAAATAGACCACCTAAAGCCATATTATAGGTTAATTTGTGTTCATTAATCTGGTATAGTTAGATATCCTAATCATAAAAAGGGCACACATCTTAGAATCGTTGCTTCCAACAGGATGAAAGGCTTAACTTTTGTAAAGCTTTGGCATGTCCAGATGCAATATGGTAGCATTAGGGCTACAATAGGTTCGATAGATAGATTGCTAAAAGTTTTAAACTAACATATTTGCTTTTACCATAGAAAAAAGGGTAAGGTTATGATAGTTGTTAGCAATGATTCATAAGACAAACATGACTTACATGATTGAGAGTTTAATTATTGATTTTGATTATGAATGTCATTATTATGACTACCCCGTCAAGTGATGAGTCGTTGAGGAAAGGACAAGTGATGAAAGTGATAAGTCGCTTGACCAATATAATTGATTTAGATAGTTCAATATGATTGAATTTGTTGTATGGTAGGTCTTATTACAACTATTATTTTAATTGTTAATAGTAATTGTACATCTTTATCTTGTGGAGCAGTTTGACCACCATGACCTTCTTAGAGAATCAAGATGATAGCAATTCCATTTAGCATGGTATGAATCACTATGTTTTATGATTTTATGAAACTTCATAGGATAAATTAAATGAATACCTCATTTCCATGGAGCAATCCTGCCTCAATGGTCTTCTTTGAGATGACATGAAGACATTTCAATTCAACGATGAATAATTTGGTTCAAATAGACTTATGGTAATTTACTCATCTTACCAAATTGCATGGAGCACAAGTCTTTGAAACTACCAAGTGTATAGGGTAAACAAAAATATATGAGGCACACTCAAAATTTGTTTTATTAATTTTTTTGTTATTTTGATGATTTTTGAAGATTTTGGATCGGTAGATATGCATTAATGTCCATTTTGAAGCTCCTCATGGTGATAAATTGGGAGAATTTATTACTACCAATTAGCTGCTATCAAAATCCATGGTTGGTTTTTGTAATTTCCTTAGCCACTATTGACATCAGTGGTCAGGGTTGCCCTACTCTGCGCCCATTATCAATGTCAGTGGTCGGGAGAAACATGGAAAATATAAAAGCAAAATTATGATTTTTATTCTTCATTATTTCTAGTTGGCTTGAGCGAACAATGAGCTTTGAGGGAGAGAAGGAGAAACTTGATATGAAATGCTTGCAAACTTACCATTCACCACTATGGCGGATCATCTTGAAGCCTCTATGAGTGGCAAAGTCAGAGCTCCTATGGTAGGCTCTCCATTTATCTTTAGTGAATTATGCATTAATAAAATGAATTGCACTAAGTAATGATTTTAAATGAACTTCACTAAACTATAGGTAATTAACCTCACTTAAGTTGGATTTAGAATTAGGCTAGGTTAGAAGGGGGGTTTTGATTTTAGGGTATTTATGGGGTTGGATATGACCTCGCATGGGGTCTTTCCCAGAGCTATTGTCAGCTATGGTAGCTCCAAATCTATCAAATGGGGGTCACTGTCATTGTGGGTGACTAGGTTCAAACCCTAATGGTCAAAAAATTGATCATTGGTGCTAGTCGCTATCAACATCAGCGGTGGCCATGGAAGCTACTATCAATACGAGTGGCTAAGAAACCTTAGAAATTTTTTTAAATTTTTTATTTTTGCTATTTTTTTTTTAATTTTAAGTTGCTTATTCTTTTTTTTAATTGCACATTTAGACCCTCATAGCACTAGTGTGAGATCCATATTTTCTACTTGAGTTGCTACCCCATTTAGATGATGGGTATTGAGAGTGGTTTAGGTCATTGGGCTTCAACTATATCATCTTATTACCTATGATTATGTTGGATCAAGCTTACCTCATAACCATAGCCCGTCGATGGGATGCTAGGACTAACACTTTCCACCTCCCTACTGGTGATATGACAGTGATGCTTGAGGATTTCTACCATATTTTTGGGTCCCGATAGATGGTTGAGCTATCACTTCTTCATCAAATTTAGTGAAGGTGGTCATATTCCAAAGGGTTTTTGGAGATAGAGCTATTGAGGCACTAGGCGACATTGAGCATGGTGGAGTTTCAGTGACTTATTGGTTCAAGGATGATGTCTTCTCATGATCCCATGTTGTGCTTATGCACATTATTTGTAATGTGCTACTACTAGACACTTCAGGTGCAAGGTTCCTATGGAAACTCTTATCGATGGTAAAGGACTTGCTAGATAGAACTACGCCGCTAATTATGGCATGGGGAGTGCACTACTAACTCATATCTATGATGAGATATACTAGATTACATACTATGGGTGATTTGTAGTTGGATTTAGCTTACTGTTATAGGTTTTTTGGTGGAAGCACATCAATATAGATAGGCCTGGAGGATTATCCCTAGGGATTACAACAGTAGCGATGGTGGCATAGTTTTATGGTGCCCTATGACCATGAGAGTTAGAGACACACTAGAGAATATATCATGCTAGGGATATTGAACATTATATGAGGTCACTGATAGGGCTATAGGCTAGCCAGATCATATGGAGACCCTAATTGAATTGCCCAACTTGGGAGGAAGTGAACAGGTACCTAGCTCATATGAGACACGATATATAGGTCATTGGGCGTAAATACAAGGTGAGGGAGTTATTTCATTTCTCCTCAGTGACTAGGAAATTTAGGATTAGGTAATATGTGCTAGAGGAGCCATTTCTCTACCACTACCTAAAGGTAGATATGCAAATTGCATTGCCTCAGGTTACAACTCTAAAAAAGGAGGATGATGACCCTGTAATAGAAACAAGGGTAGTAGATGCAGGGACCGCGTGTGAGTACGACACTTAGTGGACTACTCAGCTATGGTAAAGTGGTGGTAAACTAAGTAATACCAGGTATGATATAGAAATAGATGTAGGTTATGGTGATGGGCGATGATTGCATCGTAGGGTGGATGAGGCATTGGGATAGGGTGTAGAGCAGGTTAATGAGTTGCATGATGAGGAGAGGGATGAGGAGGATCCAAATGATGAGGCATCCTAGCTGTAAGATTAGGTACACAGTCTACAAACACAACTGTAGATAGCACAAAGACAAATCTTTGATCGAGATACATCTGTCTTGCGTTCGAAACTTGGCATGTAGACGTGTATCTATCACATTATTTGTCTCACTATACAAAAAAGAGAAAAAATGGGTTATCTTGTTGTAAAGTATGATTTGCTAGTCTATTGTGCCTCTAAGGATCTGTGTACTTAGGTTTATTTATGGTATGTGAGGAAGCCACAATATAGGCTCTCTATTATTTTGGGTATTGAAATTTTGCAGGGAATATTATGTTCAGCATTGGCGTTTTGGGTATTATTTTGGGTATTGAAATTGTGCAGGGAATAGTATGCGCGGCATTGGCGTTCTTCGTACAAGCGTGGTGTATACAGAAAAAGGGACCTTTATTTGCAGGAGTGTTCAGTCCGTTGTGCACGATAATAGCAGCCCATCTGGAATTTGTTATTCTACACTTCTCTCTTCATTTGGGAAGGCAAGATTTCAATGAGTTTATTACATAAAACAAATGCTAGACGTGTGCAGTTGAAATACTCGTGACATATAGTGACTGGGTCATCCCGTTGATGGATGTGTGTAAATAAGTGTGGTGGGCTCCATTCTGATAAATATGGGGCTATACTTTGGGCTGTGGGGTAAAGCGAAAGACTTCGTGAAGACCGACGGTGTTTCCACAAGAGACGGAAATTCAAACGAAAAAATCAGCCGAGAGGGGGTGAGGAATTTTAGGTTTGTTATTTTATTAGTAAAAAGATTGACAAATAGTGAAATGGTGGGCTATAAACCACTAAGTTCCACTACTGAGTTATTCGGAGATTTTTAACACATCCATACAACAGGATGATGAGTTATTAATAAAATTTCATTATAAAAATATCACTAAATATAAACATTTTGTATAAAACGACGTCACATAAACGCTTCACACATACCATGATTTAAGATAAAAAATCCAAAGAAAAACATAGTAATGCGTATATGGTATGGGATGACCATGGTACTAATGCCATGATCAGTTGTCCGCCATTTTATGTAGAGTTAAAGTAAACTAGATGTAAAGAAGATGCCATAGGGATTATAAGAGGTAGCCCAAAATTCGAAGCTTACTTGATAAAAAATATTATAAATGTAACCTCATATTAAAAAAATAACTTAATAAAATTAATAAGATATCTGTGACAGCGTTTATAAGCTCCATTTAACCTTGGTACGAAATCAATTATTTTACTTTTGACAAAGAGACATCTTAGTCTGATGAGTTGCATCAACCGTATTGACGTGACATTGGATAAGGCGTGTGAAAGACATTTGTATGAGTTACCGTTGACAGGTAATTGGTTAACCTTATTCTAAAAAAAACCAGGATGCGATCCATTATTTATTGGAAGTGCAATATAAACTCCATCATAGCCTTCTACAGCGTTTCTCAATCATTCCAGCGTATCACATTATAAACTTCATTTAAACCTTGGTATGAGATTAATCATTTTAGATAAAGAGACATCTTAGTCTGGATGAGTTGCATCAACCGTATTGACGTGACATTGGATAAGACGAGGCGAATATATCTATTTGGATTCAGGGTTACGTAAGGGTGCAAGACATTTGTATGACTTACCGTTAACTGGTAATTGGTTAACCGCATAATTACCTTTTGTAGGAAGTGCTATATAATGTGCGGTATGGCAATACACAAGTTAAGAATTCATAATTTGGTTCAACTATATTAAAATTATGTTTTATTTTCTTTTGTATCAGTTTCCCAAAGATTAGATGATGTTATTTTTAATTTTTTAATATTAAATA
Organism: Wollemia nobilis; assembly: GCA_028583015.1. NCBI lineage: Eukaryota > Viridiplantae > Streptophyta > Pinopsida > Araucariales > Araucariaceae > Wollemia > Wollemia nobilis. The sequence continues at coordinate 2,272,179 of JAQPPZ010000756.1, read as the reverse complement.
TAAGTTTTTGGTGATCCAACACTTTTGGTAGTTATTTTTTTATGCTAAAAGTTTTTATAGCTAATATAATTACATTTGTTTTATAAGATTCTATTTTCATTTTAATATGATATACTTATGATTTGCTCTCATCTTTTCAATACACATGAACTTATCAAATCCATTCTCATGAACTTATTAAATCCATTTTCTTAGAGGAGATAATGTATAAGAAAGGCATATAGTAGCTTAAAGATTATACTTAAGTTAGTATCATGAGTTTCAAGGGTTGCTATATAAAGGCATAGGTTCACTATGTCTCTATTTTGAAAGTGCCCTTTTATAAAGGTTGTAATGTATGATAAGACATACATGATGAGATGCTTATGAAGGATTTAATTACTGTTTTGATGGTTGCATATAGTTATTAACTTCTTGTTAATATATGTGTTTTCATTTCTTAAAAAAATATAATATTATTTTTTTTGTAAGGTCACTTTATGTTACATTCATTGCCCACTTATCTCAAGGTAAATAAGTTGTTTGTGAAGAAAATATTAGCCAATAAGTAGCATAATTAAGCTAATGTGGTTGAGTTGAGATTCCATGTTATTGAAGATTATGATATTGAATATAATTTAAATTAGAAAATGACAAGAATAATATAAAAATAGGAATAGAAAGTAAAAGGTAAAAATAAAAAAGATTTTTTATTTTCAAAAATATTGGAAGAGAATGAAGAAACAAATTAACCAACATACAAAATATTAAGTATTATAGTCATGAATGTGAGTTCTCTCTCCAAGATAAAAAACCCTAATTGTAAGACCATTGATCTTGCTCTAGAAGAATAGAAGATTCCTTTGGGGGGCTCACCTCATAGGGGACATAACCAAGAATAAAATAGAATCCAAAAAATATCAACACATTTTTTTTTACAAATGTAATGAAGAACAACAATAGCAACAAAGAAAACATATAAGTGTAGGCTCATAATATTATGCAAACCCTAGGTAGAAGAAATGAGAAAGAGGTAGAGTAAACAAAATGCAATGGATATCCCCTATAATATTATGGAATGAATATTTTATAATATATTTTATACTGAACCCTGATAGGGTTAGGTTCTTTGAAGGAGGTTCATAAAATATAGGCCACATAGGATTATTCATACAATCTTGGTGTCCAGCATTTAACCCCTGAATCGAGCCATCTACAACTCCAATTTGGTTAAAATTGTTTGTTCCCCCTTTGGAATTTTGGAAAGTGGATATTCTAGGAATGATTGTAAAATATATAAGAAGGTCACAAGAAACAATGGAAGGAGGGTTGGCTACATATACCAGAATTTATATGGAGATGGACTTGGAAAAACCAATCTTGATAAAAAATTTACCTCAAAGTAGGAGGGAATATATAGAGACAACAAGTGGACTATGAATCCATTTCATTTATATATAGAGCATACCATGAGTATGGAAACTTAGTTTGAGATTACCCCAAATTATCTAAGGATGAGATACAACAAATAGGTATGGGCTCAAGAGACCAACCACCACAAAAAGAAAGTGAAGTAGGATTCTAAATAATTATGAGTAAAGAAGCAAACAAATAACACCCAAGAAAGGAGGAGCAATCAAAACAAGTGGAGAAACACATACCAACACCTAAAATGGAGCACATCATCCAAAAAATATGATCCTCAAATTATATGATCCAATGGAGGGAGAAGATTCATAGAATATAGATCTAGCCACTATAGAAGGAGAGCAACAAATTCATCAACCCATGGTATTGGAAGAACAAAAACACTTAAAGATATTTGATGGCCTATATGAAAGCCACAACTATCTCAAAAACCCTCAATCCATACCAATCCATGAGTAGATGAGAGAGCCCAATAGACCACCACATTCAAATATGGAAGGGATGCTAATAATATATAATCAAGAGCAAAAAACATCAAAGGATGTCATCATGGGAATAGTACATAATAATAGATAAAAGCCAACCTTGGGGATAACCCAAATGGAGAAACAACATAAGAATGCAATATCCCAAGGAGATGGTAGGAGGACCAATAAGAAAACAATGCAACAAGGGGAACATATGAGAGAGTCATGATAGGTCAAATCCATATCCAACTTCTAGAATACTGAACCTCAATGATAATAAACACATTGAATGTAAGGGGATTAAATAGCCACCCAAAAAAATGATTGTTAATGATAGAGGATAATCATCCAAATGTGGTGTTACTATAGGAAACTAGAGCATCACTCACAAAAATTCAAACTATCTAAAAAATATGGAGATATAGAGACTATGAGGTACAGACCACTCAAGTATTCTTAGGAGGAGTTGCTACAATGTAGAAAAAATATATTTTTTAGAAGATAGGAGTGACATCAACTAGAGGGGTCTTGATGCTTAGATTACAAGATAGATAATAAGATACAATTTAGTTAATAATTAACATCTATGGAATGAAAGACGTTTCATGACCAAAAATTCCAAAGGAAGGTAGTCCAAGATATAAGGGAAGCTTATCTGAAAGATTTGTTGTTGGTGGGAGGAGACCTCAATGCAAAAATGTATGTTAATGATCAAGAAGAGGGTATAGTCAATTTGAGTAAAAATAATAGACACCTCATTACCCAAACTAATAGTCTAGAATTGATAGGCATTCCACCATCGAGATGTAGCACTACCTAGACAAATAAGAGGAAAGGAAAACAAACCATCAAATCAAGACTAGATAGAATTTTGGTAGGAGAAGAGGTTTTACATTTCTAGCGATGTCATTTAGAGGTTGTAAACCCACTACCTTCAAATAATTTCTTGATCATCCTCCACATCACCAAAAGGGTCTCTCCAAAAATAAGATCATTTATATTTGAGAAATTTTTGTTGTAGAGCAAGGAACTCCTAAGCCTAATCTAACAATGGTGGGCACGAGGTAAACCATCACATGGGACAACACAATACCAAAATTTATTTCAATTAAAGTCTGTAAAGAATAATTTGAAGACTTGGAGTAGAACCCGAAGGACAAACTTCCAAAAATAAAGAGCATAGATTTCATAAAGCATGCAACAAGTGGCTGAATAGATAAGATCTAGATCTAACTCAGAAGATCTTCTGAATCAAGAAGAAAGCCTACTAAAAATGGAATATGGATTAGATAAAGAAAAAGAATTATGGAAGTAGAGAGCAAGAATAACCTAGATGAAAGAAGGAGATAGGAACACCGAGTTCTTTCACCACTTAGCGATAGTGAGGAGCCTTTACAAAAGACTTAATGACCTATTTAATGACCATTGAATTAGAAAAACCTCAACCTTAGGTATGTAAGACTTAGAAAACCACCATTTTATGACCTTATTAATTGTAGATACACATATATTCTTCTTCCATCACCAGGAAATTTTGGATAGTATACCAAATTTGATAGGTGAAAAGTAGAATGAGGATATTCTAGAAGAAATCAATGTTTCTAAGATGGAAGAAGTCAAAGCAACTTGTAAATCTCTAAAAAGCACACATCTAAGCTAATTGCAACATGATAATCCAATTTAAAGCAATTACCATATATAACCAAATGAATTTACAATAAAGAATGTCTCCTTTGTATTAATCAATTGTGAAGCTTGGTTACATATTCGTCCCTCTTAGGGATACCAAATTCGATACATGATTACAATTGTTTTGAGCCCCAAAATAGGGGTGATGTATTCTATAGGCTCTTTAGATCTCCACCACTTTGATTGAGGGCTTATTAGTCGTCTCCTTCTCTAGTGTCAAGAGGAATGATATTGAATAGCTTTGAATCCTTGATTATCCCTATCACATGCACACAAGAAAACTAGAAAATATATCAAAAGCACATGATGCCTCTGATGATAAGGTTACTTTCCAAGTAAATACAAGAAAGAAAGATAAAACTTAAAGGTAAGATGAAATGTATGAAATATATAAAGGAATGTAAATGCTTTAAACATTTGTAAACATAAGAATGAACTATGAAAATGCTATAAACATAACTAATCTATGCTAGAAAGAGCTAAAAATAGGAAATATATGGCTAAAGCAAAGAAAATGGTATGTCAAATCTTGATCACTATCACTCATAGTAGTTGGATCTGCTAGCCATTGTCGAAGTCAATGGCTAAGCCTATGGGTCATTGTTGAAAATAGCGACCATGGGTAAGGTTTTTTGCTCTTGAAATCCTAGCTTGTTGATGCTCGATTTCCTTGACAAATTGATGGTCAAGGGTTCCCTGTGTCTCAAACATAGATTTGGTGGTGAATTATTATGAATTTGTGGTGAATTGGTTGAGAATTGCAAGCTTGATCTTCAATCCTTTGGGAGCTCCATTGAAACAACAAAAATTGTCATTTCACAATTGGATAGCAATTTAATACTCGTCAAGGGATACAAAATCGCTCTCCAATCTAATAGGGCTTTGTTGTAGTAAATTCGAGATCTCATATGTCTTTTTGGGAGGCCTTTAAATAGACTTTTCCAAATCCTCATATTGGCTTATCAAGGAAGCCAAGATCAAGATAAGTTGACCTAAGCATTTAGGAGGAAATATCTGGAAGCTTTGCAACCTAAATTACCCAAGAAACATTGCAAATTAATTAATTGCAACTAATTTTTCTCAACTTGAGGAGTCTATGTTGGTTATAGGGCTGGCAACTGTCACTCAATTTGGCTAGGGGTAGGCTACCCTTATCCACTATTGACTATAGTGGCTAGCGCTTAGCCACTCTAATCATAAATGGTTGGAATCTTAGTTGTTGTTGACGTCAATAGCTAAGGTTGCACATGCCTAAGATGCCCTGAATAAGTGATTAGAATCATTGTTGGATCTTGGAAAGGTCTAAGCTGATTCATATGGTCTGCAAAGATGCCCATATGAGTAGTTTCCTAAACATTATGTGTTTTAGGTGTCTATAGATACCCCTTTTGGGATGCATTGTGTGGAAAACATGATATTAAGAAAAAATAGACCACCTAAAGCCATATTATAGGTTAATTTGTGTTCATTAATCTGGTATAGTTAGATATCCTAATCATAAAAAGGGCACACATCTTAGAATCATTGCTTCCAACAGGATGAAAGGCTTAACTTTTGTAAAGCTTTCGCATGTCCAGATGCAATATGGTAGCATTAGGGCTACAATAGGTTCGATAGATAGATTGCTAAAAGTTTTAAACTAACATATTTGCTTTTACCATAGAAAAAAGGGTAAGGTTATGATATTTTTTAGCAATGATTCATAAGACAAACATGACTTACATGATTGAGAGTTTAATTGTTGATTTTGATTATGAATGTCATTATTATGACTACCCCGTCAAGTGATGAGTCGTTGAGGAAAGGACAAGTGATGAAAGTGATAAGTCGCTTGACCAATATTATTGATTTAGATAGTTCAATATGATTGAATTTGTTGTATGGTAGGTCCTATTACAACTGTTATTTTAATTGTTAATAGTAATTGTACATCTTTATCTTGTGGAGCAGTTTGACCACCATGACCTTCTTAGAGAATCAAGATGATAGCAATTCCATTTAGCATGGTATGAATCACTATGTTTTATGATTTTATGAAACTTCATAGGATAAATTAAATGAATACCTCATTTCCATGGAGCAATCCTGCCTCAATGGTCTTCTTTGAGATTGACGTGAAGACATTTCAATTCAACGATGAATAATTTGGTTCAAATAGACTTATGGTAATTTACTCATCTTACCAAATTGCATGGAGCACAATTCTTTGAAACTACCAAGTGTATAGGGTAAAAAAAAAATATATGAGGCACACTCAAAATTTGTTTTATTATTTTTTTTGTTATTTTGATGATTTTTGAAGATTTTGGATCGGTAGATATGCATTAATGTCCATTTTGAAGCTCCTCATGGTGATAAATTGGGAGAATTTATTACTACCAATTAGCTGCTATCAAAATCCATGGTTGGTTTTTGTAATTTCCTTAGCCACTATTGACATCAGTGGTCAGGGTTGCCCTACTCTGCGCCCATTATCAATGTCAGTGGTCGGGAGAAACATGGAAAATATAAAAGCAAAATTATGATTTTTATTCTTCATTATTTCTAGCTGGCTTGAGCAAACAATGAGCTTTGAGGGAGAGAAGGAGAAACTTGATATGAAATGCTTGCAAACTTACCATTCACCACTATGGCGGATCATCCTGAAGCCTCTATGAGTGGCAAAGTCAGAGCTCCTATGGTAGGCTCTCCATTTATCTTTAGTGAATTATGCATTAATAAAATGAATTGCACTGAGTAATGATTTTAAATGAACTTCACTAAACTATAGGTAATTAACCTCACTTAAGTTAGATTTAGAATTAGGCTAGGTTAGAAGGGGAGTTTTGATTTTAGGGTATTTATGGGGTTGGATATGACCTCGCATGGGATCTTTCCCATAGCTATTGTCAGCTATGGTAGCTCCAAATCTATCAAATGGGGGTCACTGTCATTGTGGGCGACTAGGTTCAAACCCTAATGGTCAAAAAATTGATCATTGGTGCTAGTCGCTATCAACATCAGCGGTGGCCATGGCAGCTACTATCAATACAAGTGGCTAAGAAACCTTAGAAATTTATTTAAATTTTTTATTTTTGCTATTTTTTTTTTAATTTTAAGTTGCTTATTCTTTTTTTTAATTGCACATTTAGACCCTCATAGCACTAGTGTGAGATCCTTATTTGCTACGTGAGTTGCTACCCCATTTAGATGATGGGGATTGAGAGTGGTTTAGGTCATTGGGCATCAACTATATCATCTTATTACCTATGATTATGTTGGATCAAGCTTACCTCATAACCATAGCCCGTCGATGGGATGCTAGGACTAACACTTTCCACCTCCCTACTGGTGATATGACAGTGATGCTTGAGGATTTCTACCATATTTTTGGGTCCCGATAGATGGTTGAGCTATCACTTCTTCATCGAATTTAGTGAAGGTGGTCATATTCCAAAGGGTTTCTGGAGATAGAGCTATTGAGGCACTAGGCGACATTGAGCATGGTGGAGTTTCAGTGACTTATTGGTTCAAGGATGATGTCTTCTCATGATCCCATGTTGTGCTTATGCACATTATTTGTAATGTGCTACTACTAGACACTTCAGGTGCAAGGTTCCTATGGAAACTCTTATCGATGGTACAGGACTTGCTAGATAGAACTACGCCGCTAATTATGGCATGGGGAGTGCACTACTAACTCATATCTATGATGAGATATACTAGATTACATACTGTGGGTGATTTGTAGTTGGATTTAGCTTACTGTTATAGGTTTTTTGGTGGGAGCACATCAATATAGATAGGCCTGAAGGATTACCCCTAGGGATTACAACAGTAGCGATGGTGGCATAGTTTTATGGTGCCCTATGACCATGAGAGTTAGAGACACACTAGAGAATATATGATGCTAGGGATATTGAGCATTATATGAGGTCACTGATAGGGCTATAGGCTAGCCAGATCATATGGAGACCCTACTTGAATTGCCCAACTTGGGAGGAAGTGAACAAGTACCTAGCTCATGTGAGACACGATATATAGGTCATTGGGCGTAAATACAAGGTGAGGGAGTTATTTCATTTCTCCTCAGTGACTAGGAAATTTAGGATTAGGTAATATGTGCTAGAGGAGCCATTTCTCTACCACTACCTAAAGGTAGATATGCAAATTGCATTGCCTCAGGTTACAACTCTAAAAAAGGAGGATGATGACCCTGTAATAGAAACAAGGGTAGTAGATGCAGGGACCGCGAGTGAGTACGACACTTAGTGGACTACTCAGCTATGGTAAAGTGGTGGTAAACTAAGTAATACCAGGTATGATATAGAAATAGATGTAGGTTATGGTGATGGGCGATGATTGCATCGTAGGGTGGATGAGGCATTGGGATAGGGTGTAGAGCAGGTTAATGAGTTGCATGATGAGGAGAGGGATGAGGAGGATCCAAATGATGAGGCATCCTAGCTGTAAGATTAGGTACACAGTCTACAAACACAACTGTAGATAGCACAAAGACAAATCTTTGATCGAGATACATCTGTCTTGCGTTCGAAACTTGGCATGTAGACGTGTATCTATCACATTATTTGTCTCACTATACAAAAAAGAGAAAAAATGGGTTATCTTGTTGTAAAGTATGATTTGCTAGTCTATTGTGCCTCTAAGGATCTGTGTACTTAGGTTTATTTATGGTATGTGAGGAAGCCACAATATAGGCTCTCTATTATTTTGGGTATTGAAATTTTGCAGGGAATATTATGTTCAGCATTGGCGTTTTGGGTATTATTTTGGGTATTGAAATTGTGCAGGGAATAGTATGCGCGGCATTGGCGTTCTTCGTACAAGCGTGGTGTATACAGAAAAAGGGACCTTTATTTGCAGGACTGTTCAGTCCGTTGTGCACGATAATAGCAGTCCATCTGGAATTTGTTATTCTACACTTCTCTCTTCATTTGGGAAGGCAAGATTTCAATGAGTTTATTACATAAAACAAATGCTAGACGTGTGCAGTTGAAATACTCGTGACATATAGTGACTAGGTCATCCCGTTGATGGATGTGTGTAAATAAGTGTGGTGGGCTCCATTCTGATAAATATGGGGCTATACTTTGGGCTGTGGGGTAAAGCGAAAGACTTCGTGAAGACCGACGGTGTTTCCACAAGAGACGGAAATTCAAACGAAAAAATCAGCCGAGAGGGGGTGAGGAATTTTAGGTTTGTTATTTTATTAGTAAAAAGATTGACAAATAGTGAAATGGTGGGCTATAAACCACTAAGTTCCACTACTGAGTTATTCGGAGATTTTTAACACATCCATACAACAGGATGATGAGTTATTAATAAAATTTCATTATAAAAATATCACTAAATATAAACATTTTGTATAAAACGACGTCACATAAACGCTTCACACATACCATGATTTAAGATAAAAAATCCAAAGAAAAACATAGTAATGCGTATATGGTATGGGATGACCATGGTACTAATGCCATGATCAGTTGTCCGCCATTTTATGTAGAGTTAAAGTAAACTAGATGTAAAGAAGATGCCATAGGGATTATAAGAGGTAGCCCAAAATTCGAAGCTTACTTGATAAAAAATATTATAAATGTAACCTCATATTAAAAAAATAACTTAATAAAATTAATAAGATATCTGTGACAGCGTTTATAAGCTCCATTTAACCTTGGTACGAAATCAATTATTTTACTTTTGACAAAGAGACATCTTAGTCTGATGAGTTGCATCAACCGTATTGACGTGACATTGGATAAGGCGTGTGAAAGACATTTGTATGAGTTACCGTTGACAGGTAATTGGTTAACCTTTTTCTCAAAAAAAAGCAAGATGCGATCCATTATTTACTTTGTTGGAAGTGCAATATAAACTCCATCATAGCCTTCTACAGCGTTTCTCAATCATTCCAGCGTATCACATTATAAACTTCATTTAAACCTTGGTATGAGATTAATCATTTTAGATAAAGAGACATCTTAGTCTGGATGAGTTGCATCAACCGTATTGACGTGACATTGGATAAGACGAGGCGAATATATCTATTTGGATTCAGGGTTACGTAAGGGTGCAAGACATTTGTATGACTTACCGTTAACTGGTAATTGGTTAACCGCATAATTACCTTTTGTAGGAAGTGCTATATAATGTGCGGTATGGCAATACACAAGTTAAGAATTCATAATTTGGTTCAACTATATTAAAATTATGTTTTATTTTCTTTTGTATCAGTTTCCCAAAGATTAGATGATGTTATTTTTAATTTTTTAATATTAAATATAAGTTTTTGGTGATCCAACACTTTTGGTAGTTATTTTTTTATGCTAAAAGTTTTTATAGCTAATATAATTACATTTGTTTTATAAGATTCTATTTTCATTTTAATATGATATACTTATGATTTGCTCTCATCTTTTCAATACACATGAACTTATCAAATCCATTCTCATGAACTTATTAAATCCATTTTCTTAGAGGAGATAATGTATAAGAAAGGCATATAGTAGCTTAAAGATTATACTTAAGTTAGTATCATGAGTTTCAAGGGTTGCTATATAAAGGCATAGGTTCACTATGTCTCTATTTTGAAAGTGCCCTTTTATAAAGGTTGTAATGTATGATAAGACATACATGATGAGATGCTTATGAAGGATTTAATTACTGTTTTGATGGTTGCATATAGTTATTAACTTCTTGTTAATATATGTGTTTTCATTTCTTAAAAAAATATAATATTATTTTTTTTGTAAGGTCACTTTATGTTACATTCATTGCCCACTTATCTCAAGGTAAATAAGTTGTTTGTGAAGAAAATATTAGCCAATAAGTAGCATAATTAAGCTAATGTGGTTGAGTTGAGATTCCATGTTATTGAAGATTATGATATTGAATATAATTTAAATTAGAAAATGACAAGAATAATATAAAAATAGGAATAGAAAGTAAAAGGTAAAAATAAAAAAGATTTTTTATTTTCAAAAATATTGGAAGAGAATGAAGAAACAAATTAACCAACATACAAAATATTAAGTATTATAGTCATGAATGTGAGTTCTCTCTCCAAGATAAAAAACCCTAATTGTAAGACCATTGATCTTGCTCTAGAAGAATAGAAGATTCCTTTGGGGGGCTCACCTCATAGGGGACATAACCAAGAATAAAATAGAATCCAAAAAATATCAACACATTTTTTTTTACAAATGTAATGAAGAACAACAATAGCAACAAAGAAAACATATAAGTGTAGGCTCATAATATTATGCAAACCCTAGGTAGAAGAAATGAGAAAGAGGTAGAGTAAACAAAATGCAATGGATATCCCCTATAATATTATGGAATGAATATTTTATAATATATTTTATACTGAACCCTGATAGGGTTAGGTTCTTTGAAGGAGGTTCATAAAATATAGGCCACATAGGATTATTCATACAATCTTGGTGTCCAGCATTTAACCCCTGAATCGAGCCATCTACAACTCCAATTTGGTTAAAATTGTTTGTTCCCCCTTTGGAATTTTGGAAAGTGGATATTCTAGGAATGATTGTAAAATATATAAGAAGGTCACAAGAAACAATGGAAGGAGGGTTGGCTACATATACCAGAATTTATATGGAGATGGACTTGGAAAAACCAATCTTGATAAAAAATTTACCTCAAAGTAGGAGGGAATATATAGAGACAACAAGTGGACTATGAATCCATTTCATTTATATATAGAGCATACCATGAGTATGGAAACTTAGTTTGAGATTACCCCAAATTATCTAAGGATGAGATACAACAAATAGGTATGGGCTCAAGAGACCAACCACCACAAAAAGAAAGTGAAGTAGGATTCTAAATAATTATGAGTAAAGAAGCAAACAAATAACACCCAAGAAAGGAGGAGCAATCAAAACAAGTGGAGAAACACATACCAACACCTAAAATGGAGCACATCATCCAAAAAATATGATCCTCAAATTATATGATCCAATGGAGGGAGAAGATTCATAGAATATAGATCTAGCCACTATAGAAGGAGAGCAACAAATTCATCAACCCATGGTATTGGAAGAACAAAAACACTTAAAGATATTTGATGGCCTATATGAAAGCCACAACTATCTCAAAAACCCTCAATCCATACCAATCCATGAGTAGATGAGAGAGCCCAATAGACCACCACATTCAAATATGGAAGGGATGCTAATAATATATAATCAAGAGCAAAAAACATCAAAGGATGTCATCATGGGAATAGTACATAATAATAGATAAAAGCCAACCTTGGGGATAACCCAAATGGAGAAACAACATAAGAATACAATATCCCAAGGAGATGGTAGGAGGACTAATAAGAAAACAATGTAGCAACAAGACGAACAAATGAGAGAGTAAAGGTTGGTCAAATCCATAGTCAGCTTATACAATAGTATACCCTAATGATAATAAACACATTGAATGTAAGGGGATTAAATAGCCACCCAAAAAAATGATTGTTAATGATAGAGGATAATCATCCAAATGTGGTGTTACTATAGGAAACTAGAGCATCACTCACAACAATGCAAACTATCTCAAAAATATGGAGATATGGAGACTATGAGGTACGAGACCACTCAAGTATTCTTAGGAGGAGTTGTTACAATGTAGAACAAAGATATTTTTAGAAGATAGGAGTGACATCAACTAGAGGGGTCTTGATGCTTAGATTACAAGATAGATAATAAGATACAATTTAGTTAATAATTAACATCTATGGAATGAAAGACGTTTCATGACCAAAAATTCCAAAGGAAGGTAGTCCAAGATATAAGGGAAGCTTACCTGAAATATTTGTTGTTGGTGGGAGGAGACCTCAATGCAAAAATGTATGTTAATGATCAAGAAGAGGGTATAGTCAATTTGAGTGAAAATAATAGACTCCTCATTACCCAAACCAATAGTCTAGACTTGATAGGCATTCCACCATCGATATGTAGCACTACCTAGACAAATAAGAGGAAAGGAAAACAAACCATCAAATCAAGACTAGATAGAATTTTGGTAGGAGAAGAGGTTTTACATTTCTAGCGATGTCATTTAGAGGTTCTAAACCCACTACCTTCAAATAATTTCTTGATCATCCTCCACATCACCAAAAGGGTCTCTCCAAAAATAAGATCATTTATATTTGAGAAATTTTTGTTGTAGAGCAAGGAACTCCTAAGCCTAATCTAACAATGGTGGGCACAAGGTAAACCATCACATGGGACAACACAATACCAAAATTTATTTCAATTAAAGTCTGTAAAGAATAATTTGAAGACTTGGAGTAGAACCCGAAGGACAAACTTCCAAAAATAAAGAGCATAGATTTCATAAAGCATGCAACGAATGGCTGAATAGATAAGATCTAGATCTAACTCAGAAGATCTTCTGAATCAAGAAGAAAGCCTACTAAAAATGGAATATTTATTAGATAAAGAAGAAGAATTATGGAAGTAGAGAGCAAGAATAACCTAGATGAAAGAAGGAGATAGGAACACCGAGTTATTTCACCACTTAGCGATAGTGAGGAGCCTCTACAAAAGACTTAATGACCTATTTAATGACCATTGAATTAGAAAAACCTCAACCTTAGGTATGTAAGACTTAGAAAACAACCATTTTATGACCTTATTAATTGTAGATACACATATATTCTTCTTCCATCACCAGGAAATTTTGAATAGTATACCAAATTTGATAGGTGAAAAGTAGAATGAGGATATTCTAGAAGAAATCAATGTTTCTAAGATGGAAGAAGTCAAAGCAAATTGTAAATCTCTAAAAAGCACACATCTAAGCTAATTGCAACATGATAATCCAATTTAAAGCAATTACCATATATAACCAAATGAATTTACAATAAAGGATGTCTCCTTTGTTTTAATCAATTATGAAGCTCAGTTACATATTCGTCTCGCTTAGGGATACCAAATTCGATACATGATTACAATTGTTTTGAGCCCCAAAATAGGGGTGATGTATTCTATAGGCTCTTTAGATCTCCACCACTTTGATTGAGGGCTTATTAGTTGCCTCCTTTTCTAGTGTCAAGAGGAATGATCTTGAATAGCTTTGAATCCTTGATTATCCCTGTCACATGCACACAAGAAAACTAGAAAATATATCAAAAGTGCATGATGCCTCTGATGATAAGGTTACTTCCCAAGTAAATACAAGAAAGAAAGATAAAACTTAAAGGTAAGATGAAATGTATGAAATATATAAAGGAATGTAAATGCTTTAAACATTAGTAAACATAAGAATGAACTATGAAAATGCTGAAAACATAACTAATATATGCTAGAAAGAGCTAAAAATAGGAAATATATGGCTAAAGAAAATAAAATGGTATGCCAAATCTTGATCACTATCGCTCATACTAGTTGGCTCTGTTAGCCATTGTCGAAGTCAATGGCTAAGCCTATGGGTCGTTGTTGAAAATAGCAGCCACTCGTAAGGTTTTATGCTCTTGAAATCCTAGCTTGTTGATGCTCGATTTTCTTGACAAATTGATGGTCAAGGGTTGCCTATGTCTCAAACATAGATTTGGTGGTGGATTATTATGAATTTGTGGTGAATTGGTTGAGAATTGCAAGCTTGATCTTCAATCCTTTGGGAGCTCCATTGAAACAACAAAAATTGTCATTTCACAATTGGATAGCAATTTAATACTCGTCAAGGGATACAAAATCGCTCTCCAATATAATAGGGCTTTGTTGTAGTAAATTCGAGATCTCATATGTCTCTTTGGGAGGCCTTTAAATAGACTTTTCCAAATCCTCATATTGGCTTATCAAGGAAGCCAAGATCAAGATAAGTTGACCTAAGCATTTAGGAGGAAATATCTGAAATCTTTGCAACCTAAATTACCCAAGAAACATTGCAAATTAATTAATTGCAACTAATTTTTCTCAACTTGAGGAGTCTGTGTTGGTTATAGGGCTGGCAACTGTCACTCAATGTGGCTAGGGGTAGGCTACCCTTATCCACTATTGACTATAGTGGCTAGCGGTTAGCCACTCTAATCATAAATGGTTAGGATCTTAGTTATTTTTGACGTCAATAGCTAAGGTTGCATAGGCCTAAGATGCCCTGAATAAGTGATTAGAATCATTGTTGGATCTTGGAAAGGTCTAATCTGATTCATATGGTCTGGAAAGATGCCCATATGAGTAGTTTCCTAAACATTATGTGTTTTAGTTGTCTATAGATACCCCTTTTGGGATGCATTGTGTGGAAAACATGATATTAAGAAAAAATAGACCACCTAAAGCCATATTATAGGTTAATTTGTGTTCATTAATCTGGTAAAGTTAGATATCCTAATCATAAAAAGGGCACACATCTTAGAATCATTGCTTCCAACAGGATGAAAGGCTTAACTTTTGTAAAGCTTTCTCATGTCCAGATGCAATATGGTAGCATTAGGGCTACAATAGGTTCGATAGATAGATTGCTAAAAGGTTTAAACTAACATATTTGCTTTTACCATAGCAAAAAGGGTAAGGTTATGATAGTTGTTAGCAATGATTCATAAGACAAACATGACTTACATGATTGAGAGTTTAATTGTTGATTTTGATTATGAATGTCATTATTATGACTACCCCATCAAGTGATGAGTCGATGAGGAAAGGACAAGTGATGAAAGTGATAAGTCACTTGACCAATATAATTGATTTAGATAGTTCAATATGATTGAATTTGTTGTATGGTAGGTCCTATTACAACTGTTATTTTAATTGTTAATAGTAATTGTACATCTTTATCTTATGGAGCAGTTTGACCACCATGACCTTCTTAGAGAATCAAGATGATAGCAATTCCATTTAGCATGGTATGAATCACTATGTTTGATGATTTTATGAAACTTAATAGGATAAATTAAATGAATACCTCATTTCCATGGATCAATCCTGCCTCAATGGTCTTCTTTGAGATTGACGTGAAGACATTTCAATTCAACGATGAATAATTTGGTTCAAATAGACTTATGGTAATTTACTCATCTTACCAGATTGCATGGAGCACAAGTATTTGCAACTACCAAGTGTATAGGGTAAACAAAAATATATGAGGCATACTCAAAATTTGTTTTATTTGATTTTTTTGTTATTTTGATGATTTTTGAAGATTTTGGATTGGTAGATATGCATCAATGTCCATTTTGAAGCTCCTCATGGTGATAAATTGGGAGAATTTATTACTACCAATTAGCTTCTATCGAAATCCATGGTTGGTTTTTGTAATTTCCTTAGCCACTATTAACATCAGTGGTCAGGGTTGCCCTACTCTGTGCCTATTATCAATGTCAGTGGTCGAGAGAAACATGGAAAATATAAAAGCAAAATTATGATTTTTATTCTTCATTATTTCTAGCTGGCTTGAGCGAACAATGAGCTTTGAGGGAGAGAAGGAGAAACTTGATATGAAATGCTTGCAAACTTACCATTCACCACTATGGCGGATCATCTTGAAGCCTCTATGAGTGGCAAAGTCAGAGCTCCTATGGTAGGCTCTCCATTTATCTTTAGTGAATTATGCATTAATAAAATGAATTGCACTAAGTAATGATTTTAAATGAACTTCACTAAACTATAGGTAATTAACCTCACTTAAGTTAGATTTAGCATTAGGCTAGGTTAGAAGGGGAGTTTTGATTTTAGGGTATTTATGGGGCTGGATATGACCTCGCATGGGGTCTTTCCCATAGCTATTGTCAGCTATGGTAGCTCCAAATCTATCAAATGGGGGTCACTGTCATTGTGGGTGACTAGGTTCAAACCCTAATGGTCAAAAAATTGATCATTGGTGCTAGTCGCTATCAAAATCAGCGGTGGCCATGGAAGCTACTATCAATACGAGTGGCTAAGAAACCTTAGATTTTTTTTTTAATTTTTAATTTTTGCTATTTTTTTTTTAATTTTAAGTTGCTTATTCTTTTTTTTAATTGCACATTTAGACCCTCACAGCACTAGTGTGAGATCATTATTTGCTACTTGAGTTTCTACCCCATTTAGATGATGGGGATTGAGAGTGGTTTAGGTCATTCGGCGTCAACTATATCATCTTATTACCTACGATTATGTTGGATCAAGCTTACCTCATAACCATAGCCCATTGATGGGATGCTAGGACTAACACTTTCCACCTCCCTACTGGTGATATGATAGTGACGCTTGAGGATTTATACCATATTTTTGGGTCCCGATAGATGGTTGAGCTATCACTTCTTCACCGAATTTAGTGAAGGTGGTCATATTCCAAAGGGTTTTTGGAGATAGAGCTATTGAGGCACTAGGCGACATTGAGCATGGTGGAGTGTCAGTGACTTATTGGTTCAGGGATGATGTCTTCTCATGATCCCATGTTGTGCTTATGCACATTATTTGTAATGTGCTACTAGTAGACACTTCAAGTGCAAGGTTCCTATGGAAACTCTTATCGATGGTATAGGACTTGCTAGATAGAACTATGTCGCTAATTATGGCATGGGGAGTGCACTGCTAGCTCATATCTATGATGAGATATACTATATTACATACTGTGGGTGAGTTGTAGTTGGATTTAGCTTACTGTTATAGGTTTTTGGGTGGGAGCACATCAATATAGATAGGCCTGGAGGATTACCCCTAGGGATTACAATAGTAGCGATGGTGGCATAATTTTATGGTGCCCTATGACCATGAGAGTTAAAGACACACTAGATAATATATCATGCTAGGGATATTGAGCATTATATGAGGTCATTGATAGGGCTTTAGGCTAGGCAGATCATATGGAGACCCTAATTGAATTGCCCAACTTGGGAGGAAGTGAACAGGTACCTAGCTCATATGAGACATGATATATAGGGCATTGGACATAAATACAAGGTGAGGGAGTTATTCCATTTCTCCTCAGTGACTAGGAAATTTAGGATTAGGTAATATGTGCTAGAGGAGCCATTTATCTACCACTACCTAAAGGTAGATATGCAAATTGCATTGCCTCGGGTTACAACTCTAAAAAAGGAGGATGATGACCCTATAATAGAAACAAGGGTAGTAGATGCAGGGACCACGAGTGAGTACGACACTTAGTGGACTACTCAGCTATGGTAAAGTGGTGGTAAACTAAGTAATACTAGGTATGATATGGAAATAGATGTAGGTTATGGTGATGGGTGATGATTGCATCGTAGGGTGGATGAGGCATTGGGATAGGGTGTAGAGCAGGTTAATGAGCTACATGATGAGGAGAGGGATGAGGAGGATCCAAATGATGAGGAATTCTAGCTGTAAGCTTAGGTACATAGTCTACAGACACAACTGTAGATAGCACAAAGACAAATATTTGAGCGAGATACATCTCTTTCTACAACATAGATCCAATTGAGTGTAGGGCATTGGTAGTGGTGAGGGTATGTAGAGGAGGGGACCACTCTATAGTCATAGGTAGATTCAGCTCAAACCAAGATATATTAGGTAACTACATAGAGGTATCTACTATAAACACAATTAGATTCTAGTACTACTGAGAGAGATGCTCTCAAGACACAAGTGGGGGCTACTCCTGGTGGCCAGTCTACACAATCTACTCTAGCTACTCAAGATTTGATAGGCTTAGATGCATATATATATATCAGGTGACTACAAGGTCTTTTGGAGGATGATGCTAGGAAAAAAACCTTATATGTGGTTCATATAGCTCTGCTAGAGGCTCAATTTAGGAGGTGCAGTTTTATTATACTAATCAAATCTACAATCGAAGGTTCATAGTGAAGTAAGTAGAGCGAGTATGGGTAGTCCTTAGTGCACCCTAGCCATAGTTTAGGTGCTCTATCTGAGAGATCGACATGTACCATCTCTAGACAACCTCGCATAAAGGGAGTTGATGGTGGAGGTGACTCTGGGGGTGTAGGCCCCATTTGACATGCCATGATTTGGCTTGTACTATTTTTTAGTTTAAAGTTTGAGGACCTACACTATTGTAACCTACAGGAATTTTGTACCTCATGTACTTATGACACTTACACACACACATATATAAATGATACTTTTTTATTTCTCATTATGTGTATTATGTTTTTGCTTTATGTTCATGTGATGCAAATGTGGATGCAATACTTATATGATGTTTTTATTATGCTATGATCTAGATGTATAGATGCATTACTATGTATTCATATATGGATGTAATGATGTATATTAAATGCATGTTTAATTTATTTAGATTGTTTATGCATTTAATCTATGTGATATTATATGATAGACGATGTGTAATATAATGCATTAATTACATGATAATTATCTAGTGTAAATGAACCCATATGCTTTAATCACATAAAAACATAAGGAATGGAACTAATATGTGTTACAAACTATAGATACCTAAAATACATCATGTTTAGGAGATTACTCATATGGACAACTTTGAAGACCATATGAATGATCTTGGACCTTTCCAAGAGAGATAAATGGTTCTAACCACACATCTAGGGTAGTCTGATCCTATGCAGGCTCAACCATTAATGATCAAAGTGACTGCTAGCCCATTTACTGACACTCAGAGCGGTTACAAGCTAGTCGCTCCTACTTATAGCGACTACCTCTGAAACTAACTCAGCCTCCTGAGATGAGCCAAAATAGTTGTAATGTTCAAATGAAACTAATATGAGGTTGTTTTAGGCAAGGAATATTTTGGAAGGTTCCTCCCAACTACCATAGATTGGCAATTCTTGATCTTGGCTTCTCCATGAAGCCAAGATTGGAATTTAGGGGGCTTATTTATAGGCCCTCCCATGAATGAAAAAATGATACAAGATTTATGTATAGAAGCTCTACCATATTAGATTATGACTTGATAAACCCTTGAGGAGTGTCAAAATTTTGACCAATTGTGGAGTGACAAACATGCAAACAACAATGGATCTTTCGAAGGACTAAGAACTACACATCGCAAATTCACACCAATCTAACATGAATACCAATGAATTCAACCACCAATTCATATCTGGATAAGAAGTCAACCCTTGAACATCAATTCAAATGAAGAATTGTGTGTTGTAACCCCTAATTCAAGTGAAAAAATTTACAGTTCGTAGCCACTATCATTGACAGTAGCTCGTAGGCCTCTACCACTGACGATAGTAGCAATTAGGGTTTGATGCATTATTTCTTTAGTTCTTAGCCTATATTTCTACTTATTCCTGCTTTATTAGCTTAGATTAGAGTAGATTTATCATTTTCAATGCATTTGTATGGTTGATTAGCATTTATTTATGCATCTTTGCTTACCTTTATGCTTTTCATGCTTTCATGTCATTTCATGCAATTTCTTGAAACAAACCTCATATCAAGAGGTTGCATATGCTATTGACATGTTTTGTGGTTGCTTTGTGCATAGGTGATAGGATATACAAAGGACAAAGCCACATCTAAGGACCTTTATTTTGAACGAGTGAGAAGGAGGCATCAATAAGCCCTCAATCAATTCGTGTCGATCTAGAAGGCCTATGAATTGCACCACCCCTATTTTAGGGTTTCATATCTTTGTATTCATTGTATCAAAATTTGGTATCCCTAAGAAGGACATACATGTAACTTATTTTTCATGATGAATTAATAAAAGGAGCCTTTATATTTTTCTTAATTCATTGTCATTATATGTTTTCTTGCCTTATCTTTGATATTATGATGCAAAAATATTAGGTGCATACCTTCTAGCATCTTACATATGGTGATCATAGTGGAAACACCCAAAAAATTTATTGTTTGTTGATCTATTGCATGTTATTTCACTCAAGTGTAACTGCTCTAATTTATAGTGGCTAGCATATCTTAGCCTCTCTTGAAGATAATAGCCATATTCAGAGCTGCCCTGAGTGATAGAAACCGATAGAAAAGCTTGTAGACAATAAACAACTAGATCATCAATAGACTTGGATTTTAGGTTGGTTGAAATTCTTTGTATTTTTGCTTCTCTATCTATGTTTTAATTTTTGAATGCAATATATGAATGTTAATTAGAGAACATAGAGAAATTTTAAAGCAAAATTTTTAAGATCTCTTAGGTTAGTCTCCAGTGGTCTAGAATGTATGTTAATATTTGCATGCTTGGGGTCTAATTAGAGTCCATGTTTCATAACTAGTCTTGCATTCTCTGAATATCATCTAGATTTTAGACATGCATTCTCTGAATATAATCTAGCTTTTAGATGTGCGTTCTCTGAAATAGAAATGTTCTTTTTAAGCATATAAAAAAATCATTTGAGTGCCCTATGATGCATTTTATTTTAATGCAAAATTAAAAATAACCACCACACACCACGTCACACTTAAACGTTAGTGAGTTGCATTTCATCACCAACCACTAATAGAAATGAAATACGATGGGGTTCATCTCCATCCATTGGCTCAAATTCTACAAACCCTATTTTTGGCCAATAACAGATCCAATAATTAACATAACTTGGAAAACTTTCGTGTACTTCTCTTTAGAGGGTATAACATTGACCAAGTGAGACTAGGTGAGGATCAGTAGGACCTGTGCTCCCTAATTGAGTATGGGCTTCATCTCCACACTGGTGGATTTATGTGATCAAACTTTCATTACCAGTTTTCAAGCTGTGAGCATGTAGGTGAAAACCCCTTTAACAAAAGAGTATCATCCACAAAAAGAAAACACGTGACATGAGATATTTTTAAAAATAAAAAAATAAAAAACACATAAAACAAGTTCTTAGGACACATCAAATCCTTAAAAGATATAAACACATTTGTCTATTTTTTTTGTGTATCTTAAAATTTACACAAAAAATAAGTTCACATTGTCATGGTTTTCATGTGGAGCAATAGCCCTCGGTCCAACACCAAGGTGGGAACTAGTGCTCCATCTAATAACAATCACAACAACACTGATGTTGAGCCACCCACACAAAACATTGCTAGATGAAGTTCAAAGAGCCTAAGGGCGGCTAACTCAACCCGTGGGGATAATTCTCAAGGAAACCTATCTAGAGAACCAAATCCAGGTTCCTCTTGTGATAGACATGAGGAAGCTTAAAGGCCCCAATCCTCACAAGATAAATATAGGTAATATCATCCCAATGAGGGGTAAAACACAAGGGTTGTGTCCAATCATAGATCCACTACAACTCCTAACCATATTAAGGGTGGTAGAATTATAATAGACACCAATATTATTGGAGCAAATGGCACTTCGTGAGATCATACATGGAGAACCAGATAACTTGATGAGCTGGACCAGGTTCTCCTAAGGCCAAAATGAAAAAACATTGCTATTGCGCACTCTATTTATAAGATTTCACATAGTAAAAAATAGTGAGACACACTCATGAGCGGGGGGAATATTCAAAGCATCCCCGCAACACTCACACTACTTCTGATCATGGAGGTACAAAACACAGGTCACTGCACATTAACAATATTGCCTTTATAGATAGAGGCAAAAGCATAGTGGGGGCTTCTTCAAATAACCTTACCATAGTGACTTCTCACACGGAGATACAAAGTCAGAGAACTTCAGTGGCGGTTCAATCTGACCATGTGCATAGGTTGTATGAAGATGCACAACATCAAAAAATATTACTCCAAGATAAAAAGGAGGCATTGTGTGCAGAGCAAGAGTGCCTAGATAAAATTGAACAAGAAGAGGTGCAGGCACAAATAAAATGGTGTCGATGGCTATATGAACAGTTCTTGAGGGAAAAATATACCCTAGAACAAACAGAGCATGAGGAACAAGTAGATAGGTTGGCTTGAGCCAATGTACACATGGGTAGTGAGTACTACCACACCAACAGACATGTTGTTTCTCAACCCAAGAGGTACACCAAGGATTATTTGGAATGATCAACGTGGTTACAAGAAACTGGAAATACAACCAACCAAAGCCTCCAACGGATCCCATCCGTATAGCAGCTACACCTCAATAGAGGCCAATATAGAATAATCTTCCAGGTATACCATTGTGACTTGTGATAATGATCCAAAATAGACTTCCTCAAAGTATTCAAACAATGCTAAGTTATCGATATATGAGCTCATTCAGCAATATCCCAAGCACAGGGAGACCTTAATGAAAATCTTGAAATCTATTGAGCTCTAGCCCCAGAACCTTGAAGTATTTATAAACTTTGTGGAGCAATTACAACAGTGCCAAAATCCCATGATTCATTTTTTATTATCATGAAATAAAGGTAGTCCCAACTACCATAGCAAACCCGCATCTACATATCATCATGTGCATCAATCTGGTAAGACCCCAAGGTCTTACTATAAAATTATTAACAAATTAAAGTAAATGTAATCACAGGCCACTCAAAGGGGGCTCCCTTGTAATCGCTTTGCCACTATAGGGGGCTCCCTCCTTAGAATCTATGCTTATTATTCTTCTTCTTGGATGATTTGATATGGATGACCAACCTAATATATATATCTACCCTAAAGCTACGTTGGTGAAGAGACATGATGGTTCACATATGAAGAGACGTGATGGTTCACGTTATGAAGGGTTGTGATGGTTCACTTTATAAGTTAATAATATAATAATTAAATGATTAATAATATTAACTAATACTAACTAATAATGTTAGGATTGAGGATCCTAACATGCCACCCTCCTTAAAAAGAGTTTTGTCCTCAAAGCTCAAAGTGAGAAGCTTTGTCCATTATTTTCCAAGAAGGATTTGTGTAAGTTCTTGGACTCTTTTAATGACATCCTTTTGTAGGCAGGGATATCAAGAAGGATGAAGCATTAATAGGGGGTCGCCAAGAAAAATAGTAGAATCTCCCTTAGGAAAATCATGATGACGATGGGAGGGCAACCCTTGGGGTTCCTCAAATTCTTTAGAATGATGCATCAAAAGTGATGGTAACGATTTCATAACCTTTTTTGGTTCCTTGGTAGAACCGACGGAGAAGGAGTGTGTAGTCACTCTACATTGGTTCCGAATAGGTTTGGTCATATGGCAAGAACTCACTATTGGTGAGGAAGGTATGTGTAGGTCTTGTAGAGTGCATGTTTGGCTAGCATTGATCACTTTGGGTATGTCTACCTCATCCTTGCTTGGTACATCAATCACTTTTTACACATCAACCTTATTGTCTTCATTGCAGTGAGTAGGTGCACTGATCGCTTCAGACACAACTACCTCATCTGCTTGTTCTATGGAGATACAGGGATCAACTTCCTTCAATAAATACAATGTTAGTGTAGCACATTTATGGTGGGGTCCAAATTGTTCATCACAATTATCATAGAGTCCTTTTGCTCGTTGTTCCTTCATCTCCTCAAAGCTAAGATATTTAATTTGTAAAGTTTGATTAGATTTGGGGGTTGTGTAAGTGCTTTGTGCCCTTCCATTAAGCATAGGTTTGGGAGTGATGTAAGTGGTCAAGGATTTTTCCATAAGTGGTTTCCCTAATCATTTTTGTGCATTAATTTTATCTTCAGCTAATTTTTTCAATACATAGGTCTGCATCATGGTATAGGGATTGAACCTTGTCACCTCCATTCTAATTTCCTCTTTTAATCCCTTAATGAAGCCATTGATGAGAATTTATTCATCCAATCTTGTGTTGTGTTTGGTGATATCCTCAAACCGAGTTTGATACTCACACACGTAAGTGATTTGATGAAGATCTTTGAGCAATTCCCACATGACTGGGTCCCACATGGCTCTCATACCAAATGGTAAGACCCCAAGGTCTTACTATAAGATTATTAACAAATTAATGTAAATGTAATAGTAGGCCACTCAAATGGGGCTCCCTTGTAATCACTTTGCCACTATAGGGGGTTCCCTCCTTAGAATCTATGCTTATTATTCTTCTTCTTGGATGATTTGATATGGATGACCAACCTAATATATATATCTACCCTAAAGCTACGTTGGTGAAGAGACATGATGGTTCACGTATGAAGAGACATGATGGTTCACGTTATGAAGGGTTGTGATGGTTCACTTTATAAGTTAATAATATAATAATTAAATGATTAATAATACTAACTAATACTAACTAATAATGTTAGGATTGAGGATCCTAACACAATCACACACCCTTCAAGTGGGTTCTAATCGACATAGGCTCATCGATTAACATAATAACAACCAAAGATATAGGGCATCTAAAGCTCCCTATGTCCCACATAGTCCCTTCTTCTTACACATTGAGAGCGTTCAATGATGCATTGTGCTCCACAATGGGTACAATAGTCCTACCTTTTCAAGTAAAGCATAATACCATCCCTATGATGTGTCATATGTTAGAAGGGGATATGCAGTATAATATCCTTCTAGGGCATCCATGGATAAGGGACATGCAGTGCATTCCCTCGATCTTACATAAATGTTTTAAATATATGCACGAGGGACAAGTGCATGTGGTATCATCAAATGAAAAACCATTCAAATATGTACATCAGGTTGACTTGTAATGGGATTTCATCCTTTCATCTACTCACATTTACATTAGGCCTTTGTCCCCTACCATGCAAATAGGAAGTAAGTTAATATTAGTGCAAGGTGAACCATCCACGTTGTTGCCACCCCCTACTTTTAAAAGTATTGGCACTTCTAAGAAACCAATAATGTATAAACCAATAGACTTAGAATTTGAAAGCTACCATGATGGAGGAATAACCTAGGGTAATCTCAACCATATAAATAGTAGAAATTACAACTCCTATGGAGGAAGAATATCCTCAAGATATATTTGAGGAGGTGCCTCAACCTACCACACCTACATCATCATCAATATTATCTACACCACAGGTGACTTTTCACTTAGCCAATATAGGACTAGGTGAATATCTTGTGCAAAATGTCACTTTCACTCCAATCATTGAGTCTTCACAAGATATGTGATGACCAATAGTCCCAAAACTACCCATAGGAACAGTGGTACCATTGGGGATGCCACCCAACAAGACTAATTTCATTTTTGCTAGTTTGGATCAAGACCATGATGTCTCAGACATTGAATAGGATGACGATGAGCCACTCACAATGAGTGTTCATTATCTATCTAATCCTAAGTTTTCTCTTAGATATTTTGAATGCAACCATTGGTATGACTATGGTTTAGGTCTCTATAAGCAACGGCGATGAAATCTAGTTGTACCATAATATCAGTTACCTACTAATAGGTCTAGCCTAGGATATCATATACGAAGCTATGATGATTCATTAGAAGCATCTCTGGATAGACTAAGCTTAGGGTTAGGGTAAGACATTGAATGGATTACCTATCACCCAAAAATAAGCTACATGGATGATAGGTTGGTGACCATGATCACTATAGAACCACCCATTGTGTATCATCCAAATTTCTCTCTCAAGGCAATACCATCAAGAATTATCCTATGGGAGGATGAACCAATATATGATTATGAGTGAGAAGAGAATTATTACATCATAGATCATAGTGATTTCAAGTATGAGACTGAATTGTACTACTTTGGCCTCAATATTCATGTCACCTC
The DNA here is from genome assembly GCA_028583015.1 of Wollemia nobilis. NCBI lineage: Eukaryota > Viridiplantae > Streptophyta > Pinopsida > Araucariales > Araucariaceae > Wollemia > Wollemia nobilis. Next base: position 2,246,113 of record JAQPPZ010000756.1, on the reverse strand, counting down.
ACGAAGCCAGTGGATATGGATAATGGATACTTCATAGATGATAGTGATTATGAGGATGATATTGAAATGACCTACCTTGGCCTTGGCATTTACGTCATTGCAATGAACCTTTTGATATAGGTGATATGTATTGCAAAGTATATCCTAGCCCTCACCTCAAGGGAAGACTGGCCAATGTATATGAAATTTATCATATAGTCTTCCTTGATCCTTCTACATTTAAATAACTCCTACAACCAAGTGATCCCATCTTCCTATCTATTCATAAATCGGATCCTGATATCCCCATACTCTAAAGCCACATCTCGAGTATGGAATTCATATCAATAATGTAGAGTTGCAACCACATGGTTTTGGAGATTCCATATCATCCATCAACATGATCTCCATTGAGTTGACCACTCTACTCTACAACCCAGTTGATCCTTCCAAACCATTGTAGCTTAATCTATATGTTATTAATTGGGATCGTGTTGATTCACCCTTGGAGCCTAAATATTTCTTCCCCAATGAAGAAATATTACAACCATTTAATTTTACACTAGACTATGCACATGATGTTTATCATGTTGGTTTTGATCCTGATTTAGTAGAAGCTTTAAATCCAGTGGATGATATCCATCTAATCCCTACATCTTACTAGCTTGAGGAGGGGTCACACATGTCAATAGAGGAAACTTTCAAAGTGGAATTTAGTAATGATCCATCTGATCCAAATAAAGTTAAATTCATATAAAGCTTATCTCTTGAGGAACAAGCCACCCTCATACCTCTATTGAAAGAGATACATGATCTCTTCACTTTGACCTACAAGGATATGCCATGTTTAGATATAAAATTGGTTGTTCACAACATTTCACTAGATCTTGCAAAGAAACCAGTCAAGCAAAAATTTAGGAAGATGCATTCTACTATTGCCTTGATGGTAAAGAATAAGCTTCAAAATCTATTGGATGTAGTTTTTATTATTCCCATCGACTATCTATAATGGGTATCAAACATGGTATCTATAGGAAAACCTAATGGAAGAATTTATATTTGCATGGATTTCAAAGACATCAATAAGGCAACACCAAAGGATTTATTCATGTTACCCAATATACATGCTCTCATAGATGCAATTGCAGTTCATGAGATTTTCTCCATAATGGATGGTTTTTTATTACAATCATATTCATATTAAACCTGAAGATCAGCAAAAAATTGCATTCACAATGCCATGGGGGACCTTCTATTACAAGGTAATGTCATTTGGTCTTAACAATGTTAGTGTCACATATCAACGAGCCATGACATATATCTTCCATTACTACATGCACAAGATCCTAGAGGATTACATCAATGCCTTACTAGCTAAGTCATTGTTACATGAAGAGCATGCTGAGGTCTTGAGAAAAGTCTTCGATTACCTGATAGAGCATAATGTCAAGCTAAATACCAAGAAGTGCATATTTGGTGTAACTTAAGGAAAAATATTAGGATTCATCATTTCTAAATGAGGGATCTAATTTGATATAGCAAAGGTAAAGGCTATCCTAGAAATGGTCACTCCCACTAATATCAAAGAGTTGAGAAGCCTACACGGAAAAGTAACATCCATAAAGTAATTCCTCACACATTTATTGAATAAATATCGACCCATGAATCGACTGATACACAAGGGAGTCCCATTCCATTAGGATAAAGAATGTCAGCAAGCCTTTGTTGAGATCAAGCAATATATGGAAATGCAACCAGTATTAGCTCCACCAAGGTCAGATGTGCCATTCTTGCTTTATATATCAGCTACTAAATTTGTACTAGGAACCATGTTAGCCCAAAAGAACATGCAAAACAAAGACAAAGTGATATATTATATCAATTGCACATTGGTGATCTATGATCTAGGATACACATATGTATAAAAGTTATGCTTAGCAGTGGTTTTTGCAACTAAGAAGTTGTGCCACTACATGTTGAGTCATACGATGTATGTGATATCAAAAAAAAAATCCTTTATAGTATATTATGAGCAAGACATATCATAATACATGTACTACAAAGTGGATCATGTTACTAATATAATTTGACATGTAATTCATTAGCCAAAATTTCATCAAGAGACAGGTCATAGCTAATCAACTGATAGAGGCACCTCTTTAGGATAGTAGGCCTATTATCATAGAACTTCCTGATGATGTAGTATTTGCATTATTAGATTCACCGAAACCTAAAAAAATAGATACAAAAGTTGACATGACTATGTTATTTGATGGTTCAAAGTGTGAGAAAGGGGGTGGTGCAAGAATTGTGTTTTTCACACTGCAATGTGCTTCAATGCCTTTGTTATTTAAATTAGACTTTCCTTGCACCAATAATAATGTTTTATATGAGACCCTAATATTGGGTTCCCAAACAACAATCACCATGAATATTAAAAATATAAACATATTTGGTGACTCCCTTCTCATTGTTAACCAAGTTAAAGGAATATATCAGTGCAAGTGTCATATCCTAAAATCTTATAAGGATCTCGTTAACACTTATCTATCCTAGCTAGAGTGGTACGACATCAAGGCAATCCCTTGTACATAAAACATATTTGCAAACACCATGGAATATTTGGGATCTTTAATCCCTTAGAATCCATCTGCTAACTTTACTACCATTCATGTGAAGATGCTCTTGCAAGTCGTGATGCAGTGTGAGGCCTTTGAAAATCAAGAATCAGTCAACATGATTCATATAGAACCAAACCATGAGTGGTTCTATAGAGCCAGAGACTTTTTGAAGAAGGCATATTGGGGGTATTTGATCTCACAAGATCCTACGAGGAATGGTAACACCATTCACCACAAGGTTATTTCCTAGTATGCATTTGTGCACATCAAATCGCAAAGGGAACAAGTCATCTTGTTTGTTGAGGTTGTAGCTTATCATGATTGGTTAAGCCTATTGATGTCTAAAAATGTACATTTACACTGAACTCGTGTACAACACCAACATGGGAATCTCCCTCTTATGTGGGACTACCTGAGAGGAAAATACCTCTAAAAAGATTTGTCTCTCCTTAAAAATAACAAACTAAACTAAATTGGATTAAACTTTCTAGAAAATAGGGGAAGGAAAAAATAAAAGACTACAACAGAAAAATAAACTTAGAAAATAAAAATTATAACATGGACTGGGAAATAAAATTAAGACTACTACAAAAATGCACTAAAACTACTTTAAAAGTACACTGGGAAAGAGGGATATGGATGACAAAAAAAAAAAAAACTATGATAGTAGATGAATAATAAAAATAAAAATGGATGATATGCCAATATAAAAATTGGGTTGATTGATCCACCTAAAACTCCATAAAAGACATAGTATAACAAATACGATATATAAATAAACATGCATCAATTGCAAATAAGGTTGGTGTGAACCAAGGGCCAATGCCACAAGCAATCCGACCAAACTAGAGATACAAAAAATGCAACTCAAATAATTTTTTTGTATTATTTCCTGTAGTGTTACAAAGGTTAGCAAGTGATAGAATGAATCAACTGCCATGAAATATCTAAAAAATATATATTTTATAGCAAGAGATATTTTAGATCTTTATACCATTTACTGTATTTATAGTAGTTACAACCTTTACTACACTTACAACCTTCAATGCACTTACATCAGTTTTAGCCAAAATTAGAAACAACAATTACAGCCAAAACTAGCAACAATAGTTGCAACCAAAACTAGAAACAATAGTTACAACCAAAATTGGGAATAACAACTATAGTCAAAACTGCATTTACATTTATATATGTATTTCATGTTTACAAGGTTATGTAACGTATTTTACCTAAATGTCTAAAATAATTACACTTTGAAAAATTAGACAGCTCATAGATGGGAAAAATTAAATAATTGTAATATTTTTCCAAGTGTAGGCACTGAAATTGAAAACAATCAAAATATATTTTTCATGGGAGTTGGGTGCTAGAATTTTTCGTGAGAGCCAAGAACCAAAATTTTGAATGGGATTTAGATATCAGAATTTTGAACAAGAATCAAGTGCCATAAATGAATGAGAATCAGGCACCAAAATTGAATGGGACTCAGGCACGAGAAATAAACTAGAATTAGGCACAAAAAATAAACTAGAATCAATCACAAAAAATAAACTGGAATCAGGTACCAAAAATGAACTGAAATTAGGTGCCAAAAATAAACTAGAATTGGGTTCCAAAATTGAACTGGAATCAGACACTAAAAATGAACTAGAATCAGGTGCCAAAAATAAATTGGAATCAAGCACTAAAAATTGAATAGAAGTCAGGTGCCATCTGCATCTACCAGTCAACTCCATCAGCTACAAACATGAAATTATGCATCACATATCACCAAACTTGTGAAATTTGTGCAACTATTAATAAATTAGAGTAGGAGGCTCAAATTTTATTAATATTTTGGTGACTCACATGGGACACATACCTACAATGTGCAAAGAATCCAGAAGACTAGGTAGCCTTGGTATCTATTGGACATAGAGTCATTGATCATATTCAAATTTTTAGAAATAACTAAATTCCACACTTTCTTTGTAAGGTAAAATACTGAAAATAATTTTTGCAATAGAATAGAAAATTGCACAAAATTAAACATAACATAATATTGCACATTACTGAACATAAAACTATACAAAACTAAATAGAATAGAAAACTGCACAAAACTTGAAAACAACCAACATAAAACACAGTAAAATAAAACATAACAAAACAAAAAAATACGTTTATTGGGACACTTAGGGAACATAACAAAAAAAGGGACTAAAACTACAACATCCTACCCTTACTATTTATGAAGCATGTGCTCTAACCAACCCCAAATTTGAAATGGGTTTTATTTTGTAAGCTTCTTGGGAAGAAAAATGTACTCTTGTTGTCGTTACATAGGAAAAAAATAGGAAACTCATATTGTGCCCCCATAATTGCTATTATATCGTCTTCTTGATTGCTCTTCCTAGGGACTACTTGTATATTCTAGGCATCAAATCCTTCAAGTAGGTCCAAAAATATATGTTTGTATTCTTCCAGAAGCTTATCCTCAACAACAAACTGACCTTTGACTTGCTGCACTACCAGTTCTAAATCACCAAAAATGTGCAATAGTTTTCCACCTATTTTATCTGCCTATAAGAGTACATGAATTAGAGCTTCATACTCTACCATGTTGTCAATGTAGCTGAACTAGAGGTTGGAGGGATGAAGGAATATTTCCTTAGAAGGAGATGTTAAAACAACACTAACATCAACACCTTGCTCACATCTAGCTGCATCAAAATGTAGCTTCCATACACCTTCAGTTTGTTGTTTTGTTTTCATGACCTTTGGCATCATGTTCTTTTCCTCCAAGATACAATATGTTCCCATGCCTACCTCTTGAAAATTATCATATGGATCAGATCCATATAACCCATTTTCCCACTCATCAAGATGAGTATCAAGAATAGGAGGTGTGGTTTGTGTGTGTACCTCATTAGGATTCATTTGCATCAGATTTATAGCCTCTTCAATAGGCTTTTTAGTCTCTTTAGGTGTTGAAGATACATGACTCAGATCTGTTTTGTTAGCATATGCATATTACATTATTTAATATTACATTATTTATATAATTGGTTGGGGTAGTTATTAAATTGGTTGAACAAATTACTCAACCACCTTGAGATTGTATATACTTTGAATAGAATTCAATGGATAATCTAATATATGGTTTTACATGGCATCAGAGCAGGTTGATTATTGCACTAAAGAGAGAAGAATGTTTGATTTGAAGCACATTTACCAAGGTAGGTTTTAAGGTAGGTAATTATTCATCATAGGTCATGCGAAGGGAGAAGAATGTGCCATTTGAAGCATGTTTCCCAATGTAGAGTTTGAGGTGAGTGACTATTCATCACGGATGAGAAACTTCATCATTGTTCACATAAGAACATAGATATTTTATGTGATTGGCATTTTCAATGTCAAGCATGGAATAATTTTCTATTCCCAAAGATATAGATGTGGTATTTGGTTTCATATAACTGATGTAGAGTTCATTGGCAAGATCAAAGCCAATGTACAATTGATCCTACTGATGCATGTGCAAGAGCACAGACCACATAACCTCCTGTTGACAATGATATTTCTGTTGCACATAGTTGTTCTCCTAAAGTTTTAATGCAAATATTAAAAATTTGTAATTTGTGTTTATTTTGTTGATTGGTGTGGTGAACTTCCATTGATTGGTGTGGTGAACATGTCTATTCTTTTCTTGTTGCTCGATAGGATAGATTCTAAAAGGGAAAAACTACCCCTTTAGTCTTTTTTGACCCTACAAATGGACTGGTCGAGCACCTTCTGATAGAACATAGCATTTGCAAGGTCACGGGTTTGAAACTCTCCTAGCACATCAATTTTTTTTCCATGCAATTGGTTGGGGGCATCCATAAAGGGCACATCGTACCTTGGAAATTACATCTGCTCAGATAGAGAATTTGTTTGGGTAGCCCGTGCAAATACATTGGTGACACAAAGGTCATGGTTTCAAATCTCCCCTATGACACTAAACACAATTTTTTTAATGCACTTTGCTCATTGACAATTTTTTTTGCAAAGCAATTTTTTGTTTGACTATTTTTTTTGTCAACAAGTTTTTTGACAACATTTCATCAACAATTGTTTGCCAAAAGGAGGGTATTTTTTTTAACAAAAGGAGGGCATTTTTTGCTATAGAAGCACATTTTTCTACCAAACCAAACTGAGGAGCTATTTAAGAGGTATTTTTTTTAAATAATTTGTTTATTACTTTCAAATAAATTTTTGGAGGGATAAGTATTTTTTTTTGGCACTTGAAAGGGTATAGCACAATTTGTTCATCCTTGTTTATTTTGCAACAAAAAGGGGAAATCAAAAGCATTTTATTTTACAAAATTCTAAGACAACAGGGGGGAAGAAAAATTTTTGATTTGAAAAAGAACTTGTGGATGTGAATATCTTGATTGTAACAAAATCGGTATTGTAATAGGTGCATTTTAGATGGAAAATGACACCTAAAGTATTTTAATTTGTGGGTGCTTGTGATTTTTTCTGCATTTAAATTTTTTTTTTCTTGCATTTCAATCATAAAGTAAAATATAAAAAGCAAATAAAAGACCCCAAATTTTACACCTATTTATGCAATTTATTGCATAACAACGTTCGGTATATACGGTACCTCTGGTCCACACTTATAGGTGATGCTATCATGATTGGAATACTGTATATAATACCTAATATAGCTACAACAATGATGTCTGAGCTATTATTCTCTATAAATAATCAGAGAGAAATAAGGTAAACTATTTATGATATTCACTCCATTTAATACCCTAATTCTTTATGATTTTTTGGCTTAAACTCCTCCAACTCATCAACCTTCTTTCAAAGGGTTTTGAGGTAGGTGCCATCAATTTTATTGAATTCTCTTTCACGTACTCTTTCAATTATAAATAAATGGGGACCATTTGGTGTTATAAGTAACCTTCACAATGGTCATTGTTCACAAATATCTATCAGATTCATAGTTGCTAAAGAGTTATAACTTTGCACCATGGAAGAAAAAGATGTGTGCTATCTTTCAGGTTAAATATTTGTGGGATGTAGTGACTGGCACTGCAAAATGTCCTACAATAGTAGGAACAGATCAAGAGGCCTTTGATAAGAAGGATAGAATATATCTCATGTTTATTTTGCTTGCTACTAAATATGAGGTCCTAACTCATATATGTGATGTCAAATCTGGTAAGGAAGTTTGGGATTCTTTGATTACCATTTATGGAGGAAAGAATTAATCCACTATTCTAAACCTTCAAACTCAAATACATACACTCAATATGAAATTTGGTGAGACAGTTGACCTATTCCTATGCAGAGTGGTAGAATTGAAAGCCAAATTAAATTTTATAGGAGATACAATGGTAGATACTCTCTTGACCTTATTCATCTTGAGAGCTTTGCCATAATCCTACAAAGTGTTTACCACATCTCTTAATGTTTCTGGTAGACAAGTTTCATTTGTGTAATTGGTAAATTTACTTCAAAATGAGGAGGCAAATAAGTTTTAAAATTATGAAGTGCTATATAATGCCCTCTAATCCAAACAAGGGTGTAATAAACAAGGTAATTTTTAGAAGGGAGGATCTTCATCAAAAGAAAAAGGAAAACAATCTCAGCAAAAAGACAAGCAATATTAAAAATTTGTTATATGAATAACCAGGACACCAATATGTGTTGTTTTAATAATAAACAACACAATGAACAAGATCACAAGAAGAAGGGCAAAGGGAAATGCAAACCATAGAAAAATAATAATAAACCCAAGGGGAATGTTGCTTATGTTGAATCAGACTTAGAATTAGATTCTGAGCAAGCACACAAGATGCTCATGACTCACACTTCTTCTAAGCAAAAATATGCAGTGTGGTATATTGATTCTAATGCTAGTAAACACATGACTGAAGATATATCATGGTTTGATACATTTGAAAAAAATGAAGGTAAGCCAGTAACAATTACTGATAATCAGACCTACCATATCTAGGGTTAAGGAGATGTTTCTGTTACTCTTGTAGATGGAAAATATCAGATTGAGAAGGTACTCTATGCTCTTGGATTAGCCAAAAATTTGTTATTTGTCCCTTAGATCTTGGATAGAGACATGAATGTTGTTTTCCATGTTGAGGAGGGTAGAAAGAGATGTTTCATCACCAACAAGAGAAATCATGTAGTAATAGGATCATACAAGAATGGATTGTCCATCTTAGATGTTGTTTCCATGCCTCATGTTGCCATGGTAGTGACAACAAAGGAGGCTACTTCTCTTTGGTACAAGAGATATTGGCATCTGAGGTTAGTATATTTGCTTGAGTTGAGCAAATATGAGATGGTGAAAGGCCTTCCCAACCTTTCATCCACATTTCTAGTATGCTAAAATTGCTTAGAAGGGAAGCAAAACCAGGCACCATTTGAGGTTAGCTTTTCAAGAGCTAAGAAACCTTTGGAGTTGGTACATGCCGATCTGTGCGATCCTATGCTAAAAAACTATGGTGGAAAGAGGTATTTTTAATTGTTTGTTGATGATTACTCATGAAATATTTGGGTTTCTTCCTCAAATTAAATTCAAAGGTATTTTTTTACTTTCAGCAGTTCAAGAATCTTTTTGAGGAATCAGGATGTTCCATAAAAACTCTTTACTCATATTGAGGGGGGAATATACCTCCAAGTAATTTTCATTATTTATGAATGAACATGGGATTAAGATATAACTAACAACCACCTATACTCCATAGAAAAATGGAGTTGCTAAAATGAGGAATCATTCCATTGTATAAATGGTTTGATGTATGCTTAAGGGGGCACATCTTGAGCATGAGTATTGGGAAGAAGTAGTTAGTATAGCATCATACCTCCTGAATAGAGCACCCATAAGAGATCTACAAGGCAAGACTCCATAAGAAGCATAGATTGGTAGGAAACCCTCCATTTCTCATCTAAGAGTTTTTGGATGTAAGGCATTCATTCACATACCAAAATAGAAGAGGAAGAAGTTAGAAGAGAAAACCTTGTAGTGTATCTTTCTTGGTTACAATTAACATTCAAAGGGATATCGGTTGATAGATCCTATGACAAAGAAAATACACACAAGTCAATACATGGTATTTGATGAAGCTTTCACATCAGATAACACATCTACAACTATATACCTAGATGAAGAGAAGCCTAAGAAAGAGGTTCCAACCCCATATAACAAGGTTCCAAAATGGTATACTAGTACACTAAGAGATTCAAAGTTAACTTCACTTCCATAGCTCACTCTATATTGACCTTGTAATTGCAGTATGACTCAGTAGATGAGATAAAAGACATCCCCTTCAAAGGTTGATGAACTTTACCAAAAGTTTTATGAACTATCTATAGATGCAGAGGAAGACAGAGAAACATATATGGATGATGAACGGGTTTTTATGTTAGCATTGGATGAAAAAAAACCCACAACAATTCAATATGTGCTTAGTGAGCCTAAGTGGAAGGTTGATATGGATGCAGAACATACATCTCTCATGAAAAATCATACATGGAAGCTAGTAAATTTACCTTCAAGAAAGAAGCCCATTGGCTACAAATGGGTGTTCAAAGTGAAGTATAAGGTATATGGTACTATTGATAAGCATAAGGCCCATCTTGTTGCAAAGGGCTCTGCTTAGCAAGAAGGCATAGCTTACGAAGATACTTTTTCCCCTACTACAAAAATGACTACCATTCGAGTACATTGTGCCATGGTAGCTCAAATTGGGTGGAAGTTACATCAGATGGATGTAAAAAGTTCTTTCTTGAATGGTGATCTATAAGAGGAAGTGTACATGACCCAACCAAAAGGATTTTTGTTTGAAGGGCAAGAACAAAAAGTTTACAAGTTGATCAAATCCTTGTATGGGCTAAAACAAGATCCATGAGCTTGGTACATAAAAATAGACAGTCACCTAGTGTAGCATGGATTCAAAATAAGTCCTTCAGATGCAAATGTCTATATCAAGAACAATGGTTCTGACATAGTGATTTTGGTACTATATGTGGATGATCTGATCATAATAGGTAGTTTAGAGAACATGATTGATGCAGTGAAATATTATTTGAAATAATATTTTGAAATTAAAGATATAGGACTTATTCACTATTGTCTTGGTTTGGAAGTGACTCAGAAGAAGAATCATATCAGAGTAACACAAAAGAAGTATGTCAAGACATTGGTCTACAAATATCACATGACTGACTACAAGTCTAAAGCAACTCCAAAGGAGCCAGGACTTAAGTTATCATGATATGAAAAAACACCATAGGTAGATGGTACTCTCTATCATCAACTGATTTGGAATCTCATATATCTGATAAATAGTAAGTCAGATCTTAGTTTTGTTGTGGGTTATCTTTCAAGGTTCATGTAGGAACCTAAGGTGAGTCATTGGAAAGAAGAAAAGAGAGTTCTTCATTATGTCCATGGTAGTATAGACTATGTACTTGAGTACAATAATAATCACAAGTTCTTCTTATAGGGATACATAGACTCTGACTATGCCAGATCCATTGACGATCGCAAGTTGACTTCTGGATACATTTTACAAATTGGATCTAGATCTGTCTCTTGGCATAGTAAAAAGCAGCAGGTGGTTGCTTTATCTTCTACAAAGGTAGAATATTGCACAACAAGTGGAACATTCTATGAGATAATGTGGTTAAGTCACATTCTTACAAACATGGGTATTCCAAAGAATATTCCACTTCATTTGTTTTTCGATAATCAAGGTGTTTTTAATATTTTCAAGAATCTAGTATTTCATGAGCATACTAAACATATTGAAACTTGATGTCATTTTATTCGATATGAGTTTACAAAGCACCACATACAGCTCTAGTACATTCCCACTGATGAGCAAGTTGCAGATATTTTCGCCAAGGAACTTGTATGTGTCAAATTTGAATTATTTTGCAATGCTCTTTTTATTTGTTAATAATGTAATAATGGGGGATGTTAGCATATGCATATTACATTATTTATCTACTTTTTTGGGGTAGTTATTAAATTGTTTGAACAAATTACTCAACCACCTTAAGATTGTATATACTCTGAATTAAATTCAATGGAGAATCTAATATGTGGTTTTACATGTTTGTCCTGGCAGTGTAAGAGCATCACACATAGAAACTTGCAAGATGGTCTTTTTTATTTGCTCCACCAAGTTTATAGGCTGATACTTCTATGTTTTTTGGTAGTCTAATAATTTCTTGGTCTCTCAAATACTGGGTAAGTAGGCCTATTTTTCCATGTTTTACTTGGTTTTTGCATTTGAGTTTGTTGATTTCTCCAATCTAGAGTATCATTGAATGTGACTACAAGCTATTGTTTTTTATTTTTCTAATTTCTCCAATCTGGAGCATCCTTGAATGTGATTGTAAGTTGTTATTTTTGAGTTTTTTTATTTCTCTAATCTATAGTATCCTTGAATGTGAATGTAGGTTGTTATTTCACATTCATACTTAGAGGCTGAGGGAAAATTAATGCTTATGATATAGAAGTACAATTAGTTATAACCTTCCCTATAGACCTGGTATTATAGCCAGACTAAACATGCTTCTTAGGTTGATTACCCATGATCTGATTCACTACACAATGCTCATTTTATTGCCAATACATCAAAATGCTATTAGGAGTTGTTGTAGAAGGATGTTGATATTGTTTTTGTTCCATTGTATGATAGCTAGGATACTATGCCACTAAAGCATTGCTACTATTTTTATATGCACAACCATATGGATCATGAGATAACTAATAAGGAGGGTACCATATTTTTTGCTCAGCTAAGTTATTTTGCAAGAGTAGTATGGTCTGATTTGGGTTGATACTAGTAGGAAATTATGCTTTTAAAGGTCTAGTTGAGTGTGCATGATTCTGATATGGAGGGTAGTATGGCTGGAAATTCTTCTATGGACGTTGGTTTTGCTACTTCTTTGGGATTTTGAGCTTGTTACCTATTTTTCCCACCAAATTTAATAGATCATTTATTGATCATTTAACTGACCATAAGTTCTAGTTGCATTCTCATTAATTAGCAATGGATTAACTACTATAATATTAGTATAAACTTGAGAGGATAATGGGTTGGGTACAGTCACATATATAAATAGGGGTATAGGAGGTCTAGAGGTAATCCTACCCCACTGCGCTAAATAATTTTCAACTTGAACAACCTTTTCATATGCATCAGGTAATGTATTGATTCCCATATTTTGGATGCTCATACCTACATCAAAACTTAAAGCTCTCAAGAAATATTAAAAAAAATATGTTGTGCATTTGGCCTTACCTCCATGGGTATTTTTTCCCAAGTCCTTTAGAATCTAAAATTAAAATTTGTAATCTGCTCATCGAGAGCTCTTTTGATGGTAGCTAGCTACTCCATAAGTGATAAGCTATATTTTTTATCCTCAAACTCATTGATCAACTTATCAATCAAGTTATCCCATATTGCAATGGTACGAATAGAAAGGCTTCTAATCCATTGAAGGGACTTATCCTTCAAAGAAGATGCCAAAAACCTCAGTTCCATATTATGCACTAAGCATATATTTTCCATGTCTTTGAGATGTTCCATAGGAGTGATTGAGTTCTCTCCAGTATAATAAGGTAGAACCTTAAGAACTGATACTAGAATATTAGCATGTGTTGTTAGGGCCAATGGACTACCTTTATTAAAATAAATATAGGATCTAGGTGGATTTTGAGCCATGAATGAACCACAACAGTAGATACACCCTCAAAAAATGACACACCCCTTCATCTTCTTGTACTGCTTCTTATAGACACACCCCTCAAAAAATGAGGATGTAATTAACAGTATGGTCTTTTTAACCAATAGAGTTGTCAATATTTTTTTTAATGCTTCAATAAGAAAGTAAAGACCAAGAAAAACACCTAATCTTGACTACTTTATAACATAAACATAGTCTATGTAGACGCTTCACAGCAAATTGTAGATTTATCCTGATATTTTAGAGTAAAATGCAGATTTGTCACACCAAGCATACCAAAACTATTGATGTTTGAAAATGTACACTTACACTACACCTGTGTACATCACCAACATGGGAATCTCTCTCTCATGTGGGACTTCCTGAGAGGAAAATACCTCCAAAAATATTTGGCTCTCCTTAAAAATAAAAAACTAAACTAAACTATATTAAACTTGTTGGAAAACAAGGGAAGAAAAAAATAAAAGACTATAATAGAAACATAAACTTAGAAAATACAAATTGTAACATGGACTGGGAAATAAAATTAAAACTATACTAAAACTACGCTAAAACTACACTGGGAAAAAGGGAGAGGGATGACAGAAAAATAAAAAACTATGGCAGTAGATGAATAATAAAAATAGAAATAGGTGATATGCGAATATAAAAATTGGGCTAATTGATCCACCTAAAACTCTATAAAATACATAGTATAACAAATATTATATGTAAATAAATATGCATCAACTACAAAAGGTAAGGTTGGTGTGAACCAAGGGCCAATACCACATGCAATCCAGCCAAACTGAAGATACACAACATGCAGCTCAAAAAAAAAAATTATATTATTTCCTACAGTATTACAGAGGTCAACAAGTGATAGAATGAATTAATACCTATGAAAGATCTAAAAATTTCTCTTTTATAGCATGATATATTTCAGCTCTTTATAGCATTTACTGCATTTACAGCAGTTACAACCTTTATTGCACTTACAACCTTTACTACACTTACATCGATTATGACCAAAACTAGAAGCAATAGTTACAGCCAAAATTGGAAACAGTAGTTACAGCTAAAACTAGAAACAATAGTTACAACCAAAACTGGAAACAACAGTTATAGTCAAAACTACATTTACATTTATATCTGCATTTCAGGTTTATAAGGTTGTGTAACTTATTTCACCTAAATGTCTAAAATAGTTACACTTTAAAAAAAGGGATAGCTCACATATGGAAAAAATTAAATAACTATAATACTTTTCCAAGTGTAGGCACTGATCAAAACTAGAAACATTCAAAAAAAAATCATGGAAGTTGGGTGCCAAAATTTTTCACAGGAGTCGACTTCCAAAATTTTGAATGGGATTCAGGCACCAGAATTTTGAATAAGAATCAAGCACCACAAATTAACGTGAATCAGGTACCAAAAATGAACTGGAATTGGGCACCAAAAATAAATTGGAATTAGGCACCAAAAATAAACTGGAATTAGGCACCAAAAATGAACTAGAATTAGGCACCAAAAATGAACTGGAATCAGGCACCAAAAATGAACTAGAATCAAGCACCAAAAATGAACTAGAATTATACGCCAAAAATGAACTAGAATCAGGCACCAAAAATTGAACGGGAATCATGTGCCATCTATGTGTACTGATCAACTCCATCAGCTACAAACATGAACTTATGCATCATATATCACCAAAATTTTGAAATTGGTGCAACTGATAATAAATTAGAGCAAGAGGATCAAAATTTATTAACAAATCCAGTTACAAGATTTTCTTAAACTTGGAATAATCCTACAAGGATTATTATATTATGCAAAATGAGAATTTAGAAAAAAAGCAACTAGATATGTCTTACTAGGAGACATATTGTATCGTCGAAGCTATGATGGAGTCCTCCTTCATTGCCTTGAACCAAGAGAATCAACTTGGGAAATTTCATATGGTCACAATGGTATGTGTGGTGGTCATTTCAGCGGTATGGCCATCGTCAAGTGCATCCTTTGGATGGGTTATTATTGGCCCACCATGGAGAAGGATTGTTGTGCATATTTTAGGAAGTGCATTAAGTATCAACATGATATGAATTTGACGCACCTGCCATCGTAGGCCTTACAAACCATGCAAGTGGCTTGGTCATATTCTCAGTGGGGCCCATATTCAAGCTGACACATTTATACTAACGACAACTGAGTATTTTACCAAGTGGGTGGAAGCAATCCCCTTAACGTTAATGATAGGAGCATGAATTATGGATTTCATACTTCACAATATCATCTGTCACTTTGGGATCCCATCCAAGATAATTTTAGATAATGGTACTTCATTTAAGAACAAAGATGTGCAGGCTTTAATTTCTAAATATAACATTCAACACAACTTTGCAACACCATATTATCCACAAGCAAATGGGTAAGCAGAAGCCTCAAACAAGATAGTAGTAGCCATCTTGAAAAATATGGTTCAAGAAAATCATAAGGACTGGAAGCTGTAGTTGCCCCTTGCATTATGGGCTTACAAAACTAGCTTAAAAATGCCCATTTGGACAACATTATTTTTGTTGGTGTGTGGCACTAAGCCCATTATGCCCTTGGAGTTGGAAATTCCAACCCTGCGCATCGTATTGAAAGAGCTCATCATTGATGACACTACGTGGCAAGCTCACCTAGACCAATTGATGTTTCTTGATGAACATCATGTGAATGCCCTTGAGCATATCCACATTTATCAAGAATACCTAAAATGATCTTACAATAATAAATTTCATTTAAGATAATTTAAAGTTGGAGATCTTGTGTTGAAAAAAAACCAACATAACTCAAACCTGTCACCGCATTTACAAGATAAATTTACGGCCAACTAGTTAGGTATTTTAGAGAAGATAGGACCTAGAAAATATCACCTAACATCACTTGAAGGTGTTGAAGAGCCTGAACCTCTCAACATTATTCATCTTAAGGTATTCCACACATAAAAGTCAAAATTTTAAAAACATTCAAATAAATCATAAAATTTCAAAAACAATTGAAAAATTCATAAAATTTCAAAAATAATTGAAAACATCAATAAAACAAAAACATTTGCATTTTACATTTTGTATTTGCATTCATTTAAATGGCATTAGACATATTTCATCCATTGCACTTGCATTAGGATAGTTTGTGTTTTTAATATTACAAATGACACCACGTTTGTATGTCAATCATGCATCTTTCAAAATCATCATCATCCATAACTCTTGTTTGTAATTGTAATTTTTTAACACAACCCTTCCTATTGCTATAAGGAATATACTAGGATTTTTCTATCATTCAAACATACCTAGTGATCTTATCATATTTTATAGAAAGCTATATTTGCTTTTGAATATGAGGTCTAGTTTTTATAGCACCTAGCATATGTCAAAATTCCATCACTAATTAAACACATTAAAAATCCAATTTTAGACAAGGAAGGATGAACACTACAAAGTGGTCTGAGTCTTTTTACTTGCTTATATTTTGATGTGCATGGTATAGAGTTTTTATCATTGATAAAAGTTCAAGCTCCCCCCTACCCAAATAAATCCCTTGCTTTCATACAAAATAAGAAAAATTCCACAATCAAAGAAAAATCGCTTGCTCAAAAAATAAAAAAAATGTAAAATAAACAGTGATTTTCATCACTAAGGATGAGAAATTATCCCAATAAATATGAAGAAAAGAAAGGAGTGAAGAGCTTGAATCCCTAGAATGTTCAGCATTCAAAGCCATTGAGTGTTCCCCAATACAGTAATGGGCTAAATGAATCCTGCCTGCCATTAGGGTAGTTCTAATCAATTTACAAATGAGCTAGCTTTAGGTGACCTGTATTACCTAGTCGTCTAGTCCAACTGCATCCAAACTTATGATCAAGGTGAACATTTGGTGATCCTCATTACAACAATGGGCTAAATGAATCCCACATGGAAATGAGGTAGTCTTATGTCCCATATAATATATTCATTTTCACACACAGGGATAATGAATATCTCAGCTTTCATAACAAAAAATGTTGCCTTTCAAGAGTATTGTATAGTCATTATACAACTTTTGATTAATCAACTAGGGTTTTTGAGTCACATGGAAAACCTCAAAAATCCCTTATAGAAACAAATCATCTCATATCCTAAATCATTACATATCACCATGTTCTCATATCACATATGGATACTTAAATTATTAATTCTAATGAAAAGAGTTACCATTTACATTCATGATTTTTATACATTCTATGGTGTTACCCATTAGATTGTTAAGCACATACTAGATTCATTCCTTATGCTTTAAGTGATTAAAGCATACAAGTTCATTTATATTAGATCACCATCATGTAAATAATGCATTACATACATTACACCCACCAGATCATAAACAGCATAAATTATATGCATATAATTAAATCAAAATTAAACATGCATTTAACACAAATCATTGCATCCATACATGCATACATAAGTAGTCCATCTACACCTCTAGATCATAGCATCTAATCATACATACATCATCTAGCTAGTGCATGTCATAAATACATCACATCATATAGCAATAATCAAATCATGTAAGCATTGCATCCATATTGCATCGCATGAACATAAAAGCAAACACATAATACACATAATGAGAAGCAAAAGATAATATCATATATATATATATATATATATATATATATATATATATATATATATGTGTGTGTATGTGTGTGTGTGTGTGTGTGTGTGTAGAATGTCAAAGTACATCAAGGTACAAAAATGCATGTAGGCTACAATTGTGTAGGTCCTCAAACCTTACACTAAAAAATTGTAAATGTCACCAAGACATATCAAACTGGGCTTGCACCCCTTGGCTCGCCTCCACCCTTAGCTCAATCTCTATGATGATGGCTAGATCTCACCCCTCCTAATATCTCAAATCGGGTAGTAGTCCTATGATAGGGCTACAATAATGACTACCCAAAATCTCTCCTCCTAGTCTGCTGAGACCCTACTATCGTCGATCTAGCTAGGACAACACCACCACATAATATGACCTCAACCTCTAGAAGCACGATGTGATGTGCATCTAATAATTTCTACCTTGCATCATATGTTAGTATGCCCTGCAGTCGCCTAATCTCTACCCTTTTATCCAATCCTACTAATCCCTAAATAGCTAGAGTAGCTGGTGCAACTTGTTCCATAGTAGTAGATTTTTTTTGTAGTCGAAGAGCATTCTACTCACCAATAAGAGCACCTATAGTAGCATGCATCAAATATCTCTCTGTGGTGAGCTACTCTATCCTAAGTACTACTAAATCAAGTTGAGTCTGCTGAGAGGTCCTCTCCTCCTTTAACCCCCACCATATATCTTGCCTTGCTATTAGCTAGCTCTGTACCATAGCAAGAGAGTTATCCCACTCTAGGATCTATCATCGAGCTATATGTATCTCGGTCTCTAAACTGTGTAGCTTCACCTAGAGGGTATACTCCTGATCCTTTGGAGCCATATCCTCCTCTAGTTTTTCCTACTCCTTTGTAGCCTGGACCCACTC
Source organism: Wollemia nobilis (assembly GCA_028583015.1). NCBI lineage: Eukaryota > Viridiplantae > Streptophyta > Pinopsida > Araucariales > Araucariaceae > Wollemia > Wollemia nobilis. The sequence continues at coordinate 2,227,218 of JAQPPZ010000756.1, read as the reverse complement.
CTTATTTATCCTAGGCTGCTCTAACTTTCCATTAGGATCCTCATTAGCTGCCTCATCCCTAGCTCACCTTGGGCTACCATAACCATGCCATAGCTACATCACCCACAACTAAGTGTATGCCTCTATAGTAGTGAAATTTGTTATAATGGCATTGGTTGTAGGAGGATAAACCTCCTTTGCTAGAACTGTAACATGTGGTATTAGAATATTTATCTCTATTTGAATGCACCTATATATAACTGGCTCTAGTGGGATGTCATAGTGGATTCCAAAATATCTAAGCACTCGAGAGAAGTAAAATAACTCTCTAATGCCAGTCTTGCACCCAATAATCCATTGGTCGTGCCTCATCTAATTCGAGAACTAGTCTACCTCTGAAAACATAGGACAATCTAGGTATGGCATCCATATAATATCCCTCATTTGTAATCTAGTTAGAGAACCTGTATAGTGAGCCAAGTTCCCTGCATGATGGTGAATTTTTCACTCCTCTACATACCATAGCCATCTAGACCTATAGCACTATGACCTCACCACTATCATGGTAATCCCCTATGGAAACCCAATTGGGTGGTCTACCCTGATATGCTCCATATGTGTAAGAGCAAGTTGCATGCCATGCCAACTCGACCTCACCATTGGATCTGATATAGCTCATTGTAGATTTGTGCCAATAGTGCACTCCCCAAGCCATAATAATAGGCCTAGGATTTTCCATCAGATTTTGTACCATAGCTAAGAGGTTCCATGGGAACCTCGCTCTTGATGTGTCTAGAAAAAGCACATTACATATAATGTGCATTAGAAAGGCTTGGTATCATGATAATAATCTAGCCCAATACTAGCAGGTGATAGGAACTCCTCCATATTGAATATTGGCTAGAGTTGCACATGCTTGGTCACCAAAAACCCTATCAAATTCTACTGCGCTAGCTAAGGTCAACAAGGATATGATGGCTCATCCATCAAAGGGAATCTTGAAGATCCTATAAAAATCCTCAGATGTGATGGTCATCTCCCTAGTCAGGATATGGAAGGTGTTAGTCTAAAAATCCCGTCTATGGGCCAGCGCTATAATGTACACCTGATCCAATATAATAGTCAACAATTTGATAGCATACATAAGTCCTCATGCATTAAACCACTCCTAGTTGTGTGGTCTAGCAGGGAAAGCAATTCAACCAACAACTCAAGATATCGAGCTCATACTATTAAGAGATAAATGTTCAAATAAAATGCATAATCAAATGCACTTGCACTACAAAAACTAAGCAAAAATTTTAAAAATTAAAAATTATCCTAAGGTTTAGTGACTACCTACATTGATAGCAACTGCCACAATAGTTTATGATGTCGATAGTGGCTAGCTTCCAATGGTCAAATTTTTAACCATTGAGGTTTTAAACCAGTCACACTCAACGACATCATCCCCTCCTTGCCAAATTGGGGGCTATCCTAAGCGATAGTGGCCATGAGGTGACACACCAATGGCATTCATCCCTCACCCAACAACCCAAAAAAAATTACAAAACTTAAAAACTAATCCTTACCCATCTAAATTAGCCTAGTTCTAAACCTAGCTATGGGTGTGGTTCACTACCAATAGGTTTAATTAGGTTTATTTACCCATTTCTTAATAAGGATAATTTTACCATTTAAATGATAGAGATTAGGGTTTGAGAGATACCCATGAAGATCTAGCTTCTTTGCTCGTAGATGCCTCATCATACTCCACCATCGATGTCAAGGTAATTTGTGTAGTGTTATGGGTCAGTTTTTATCTCTCTCCTCTGTTGCAACTGCTAGCTGGAAAATAATAAGATCAAAAACCCTATTTTTTTATATTTTTCATTTCTAGCATGACTGTTGATGGTGATAGTGGCTACAAAGTGCAGGCTACCTATGCTAGCAATAGCTATGAAATTACAAAAATGGGCTGCTACTACTAATAGCGACTGAGAAGCAGTAATAAATGCACTAAATTTCTCACCATGAGAAGATTCAAAATGGACAATTAAGCACATCTACTAGACCAAAATCATCAAAAATTATAAAAATAATAAAAAAATCAAATAGAGTATCAACAAACTAGGGCGGGAAAATGAGCTCTGGCAATTTTTTCCTCTAAACTAGGGTTTCTGGAACTTCAAAAAATCTAGGGCATCAACTAGATAGTAGAAGTGCCTTTGGGGTATGGTAGACCTGAAGGCTAGATCGATGCCCCAGGAGGGTCTAATGGGGACTTCTCCGACTCCTTTTCCAGGGAGTAGCAGCTCTTACGAAGATTTGTTTAAAGAAAATTATCCTCCAAAGAACAACGAAGCTCAAAAAATGGCATATAAAAAGCTCTTCACGGCTGCTGGGAATAGGTCGACAACACATCGTGTGAATGGTTGTTTGCTGCAGGCCGAATCCAGGCCAAAAATTGTCATCGAGCCAAGTATGGTTGAAGAATCAGTCATTTACAGAGCTAATCATGATTTAATCTGCAAGTTCATGGGTATACGTCCTTCCCTGAATTTTATGCACTCTTGGATCCGCCAAAACTAGGAGCCTCATGGTGAGTATTCATTGTGGTTTATTAGCAATGGATATTTTATTGTTAGCTTTTTGGCTTTGGTCGATAGAAATAAGGCTTTCGAGTCAGAGAAGAAAAATCATGGTCCAACAGGGCTATTTGTTCAACCATGGAGAGTGGGATTTGATCCTCGAGTTGAACCTACTACTATCCCAGTTTGGATCTGACTATATGCTCTTCCAATGGAATTCTGGGGTGAGCAAGTGTTGGCAAGGATTGGCAATTCTATTGGAAGACATCTGGGTGTTGCCAGAGACACAATTGAAGGGAGCATGGTGGTGTATGCAAGAATATGTGTGGAGATGGATCTCAGCCAGCCTTTGCCGACAGAGATGGAAATTGAATTGGCAGGACTCTCCTGGATTCAACAACTGGACTATGATGCCCTACCCTTCAGATGTAGGGTTTGTCAAAAAAAAGGACATTTGGCCCATTTCTGCCCTAATAATATGAATGCTAAAATGGAGTCCCATTTAGGAATGCCAAACCTACCTAAAGAGGAAGGCAACACTTAATAAATATTCTAATCGCACCGTTCAGGGCCAGGAAGCTCAGAGACAGCGTTTTGAACAGCCCAGAAGAAAAATACGGACAAAGAAAAAAGAGGGAAAGGAGCAATCCCATCTCAGACCTGCCAATAGGTATGAGATATTTAAGTCACTAGTTGACGAAGAGGAACAATTTATGGAGGGCATGGAGGGTATTAAGGAAACTTCTAATATTCCTAGGCAACTCCCCCTCTCATCTCCTCCCGTCATACAACAGGTAGTTGAACTCTATGAGGTATCACATCCAGTGTGTTCAGGGGCCTTAGTAGTGCATAACCAGGATCAGACAGTATCTCAGGATATCAACATGGGAATAGCAGATAAGAATAGGGAAATGCCATCTTTGGGGATAACCCAGGTAGAAAAAAGATCAAAAAATAGCAATTCTCAAGGAGTAGGTAGAAGATCCAATAAGGAGTTGCTAGCAGCCCAAGGAGACAAATTGATCATGGGAGGATCGATGAAGACAATAGAATCTTATTGCTCCCATGGTAACCAATGATTATGCAATCATAGAATGTGAGGGGTTTAAACAGCAGAACCCATCAATATGCTATTCGAAGACTTGTAGAGAATCGTAATACCAATTTTTTTCTTTTACAGCAGACTAAGATGTCATTGGATCTTATGTCCAAAACAATCAATAGAATTTGGAGGGGTGCTGGTCATATGGATGTGGCTGCCCATGGTGCCTCAGGGGGGATTGTTACGCTGTGGAACTCTCTTGAATGGTCTACAATATAACATCTTTCCTGGAGGGGTATTCTCACTTCTCTTTTTAGGAATAATGTCAGTGTGGAACACGTTCTAATCACAAACTTTTATGGGTCTCAAAATCTAGATGGTCAGAGTCGGCAATGGAAGGTTGTGCATAACATGAGAACCTCAAGGGAAGATCTAGACTAGATTATAGGGGGGGACTTTAACACTAAATTATCTTCTAGAGACCAGGAAGGGGGATCACCATTTTTGGATCCAAGGGACCGTTTCATGATTGCCCAAGTCCAGGATTTGCACTTAATGGACATTAAATGTCCTGGCATTAACTACACTTGGACTAATAAAATGCGGGAACCACATAGCAGGAAGGTTAAGCTAGATTTTTTTCTAGTTTTAGAGGAGGCATTTGTAAAATGGAATATGAATTTTTAGATTTTAGAAGGCCTAGTTTCAGATCACTGTCCCATTCTATTGGAATGCGGGACTAGGATGGGGCAGCATCACAAACCATTCAGATTTGAGAATTTTTGGCTTCAAAAAGAAGAACTTTGGGAGAAAATTCCATAGTGGTGGGAAGAAGGCCGCCCATCTTATGGGAGAGCAATGTTCATAATCCACAAACAACTACAATATGTCAAAACTTAGTTGAAGTATTGGATGCGTGCTAATAAAATAAACTTCCAGGCCCAAAGAGCTCCATTGGTGGCCAGATGGGATGAGGTCCAAAAATAGTTCAGAGAAGGAGTAATTACAGACCAGCTCAAAGCTAAGGATGATGCCTTGCATTCAGTGGTTGAGTACATTGACAACCAGGAGGAGATCTATTGGAAGCAGCGAGCAAGAACCACCTGGTTATTAGAAGGGGACAGAAATACAAAATTCTTTCATCAAACTGCTTGTGCTCGAAGACAGATGAATAATATGGAGGCCCTTCAAGATGAGAATGATCATTCCTTTGATACACCTCCAGGTATACATTCCCATGCTATGGATTATTTTTCTAAGTCTTTTAATGAAAGTGTGGTACAAGATGTAGAGGCCCAAAATGAAGTTATTTCTGTCATACCTACTATTATTTCAGAGGATGAAAATCAGGCCCTCCTCAAACCCATTGATAGAGATGAATTGAAAATTGTGGTCTTTGGAATGAGCACTGGTAAAACTCCTGGTCCATATGGCTTCCCAATTGAGTTTTTTTAGGCTTTCTGGGACTACTTAGAGGAATATGTAAGGGTTTTTGTAGAAGAGTCCAGAGAAAATAAGAGAATGCTTAAAGCTATAAACCACACTTTCATTACCTTAATTCCAAAATGGGAGGAGGGGGTTCATATTTTAGATTATAGACATATTGCTTTATGTAATGTGCTATACAAAATAATCACAAAGGTAATGGTTGAGCGCCTAAAACCTCTTCTTCACAACATTGTCTCCTCTGAGCAAGGGGGTTTTGTTGAGGGACGACATATTTTGGATGGGGTGGTTGTGGCCCAAGAAGCAATCCATTCAATGCACACTTTTGGTAATAAATGGATGTTCATAAAACTAGACATGTCAAAGGCTTATGATAGGGTTGAATGGAGTTTCCTGGCTAAAATGATGGCAGCCTTTGGTTTCTCTCAAGGCTGGATAGAGTGGGTCATGAGCTATGTCTCTTCCCCAAATTACTCTGTGCTAATCAAGGGCCTTCCTTTGCAACCATTTGGAGCTTCTCGGGGACTGCGCCAGGGGGATCCATGTTCTCCTTATCTTTTTCTCATTCTGGCTGAATGTCTTGGTAGAATTTTCTTGAGGAGAAGACAACAAGGTAGATTATTGGGTATTAGGGTGGGTGACGAAGTTTTAACGCACCTGCAATTTGTGGATGACACTGGTTTGGTGGGAGTGGCCAGCTTCAGGGAAGCAAGAATGATTAGGGATACTCTTAATGTCTATCTCAGGGCTACTCAATAGGTCATTAATGACAAGAAATCCAAAGTGGTTTTTTTTAATCTAGAGCAAAGGCTTCAGAACAAAATTTTAGAAATCCTGGGATTCACAAGGACTTCTCTCCCAGTGGTATACTTGGGGGTCCCCTTGCACTTTAAGAAGATAAAATTAGACACATGGAGGAATCTACTGAAGTGTATCAAGGATAGAATTAATCACTGGTCTCACAAGTGGTTAAGTTATGGTGGTAGATTAACGTTCTTACAGTCAGTCATTCAAGCCATGCCAATTTACAAATTCTCTATCCTAGTTGCCCCGATTACAATTTGGAAAGAGTTGGACAAGATGTTTGAATTTTTTTATGGGAAAGAGCAAAGGGAGAGAGAAAGTGGGCCTTAGTGGGCTGGGACAAAGTTACCTAGCCCAAGGTTAAAGGAGGTTTGGGTTTGAGAAAATCTAAGTTGAATAATAAAGCTTTGGCTAGAAAGCTATACTGTAGATGGATCTCCCAACCCACCTCCCTTTTCAGTAGAATCCTAACTAGCAAATACCTAGGATAAGCCAACCCAATCGATGTTGCTCGCATCCCCTTGTATGGTACTGGGTCCCTTGTTTGGCAGGCTCTCAAGTTAGGGTCTCAGGTTGTTAAAGACCGCTTATTTTGGAAAGTGGGAAGAGGGGAGAAGGCTCATTTCTTGACAGATTCTTGGGATCAATTCCCACCCATAATTGCTGAATTTCTAGAATTATAGCCACTAAAAGCAGCCATTGAAGCCAAGGGATAGATTTGTATTGAAAGTTACTTCACAACTACTCAGCTGGGGAGTATAAGTTTAAGCAGTTCAAGAAGTTGGATGAGTGGCCCATTTCAATCCCTTCAGATTTGACTCCCATCATGACTAAAATTTTGACAAAAAGATTTCTTACAGGGGGAGACATGGAGGATGAATTATCCTGGGGCTTTGGGAGTTTTGGTGTCTATACAATAAAGGACAGATATGACAAAGATTCTCCCAGAGCCCCCCCCTCATACTTTTCAGGTTGAGGATTGGAGGAAAATCTGGCACTCTAAAGGCTGGCCGAAAGTTAACTTTTTTGCCTGGCATTGCATGCACAATGGAATCCTCACTTTTGATAATCTTAGATCAAAAGGTATCATCAGCCCTTCTCAATGTGTTCTTTGCTACAAGAGCGAGGAAACTGTTGACCATTTGTTGTTTGGTTGCCCTTTCACCCGATAGATTTGGCTGTGTTGGTTTGCATACTTTAAAATTAAAGTAAATGGTGACTTGAACCAGATGAATATCTAGTCAAAATGGTAGAAAGGTAGATTCAAATCTAAAGCTCTTCATTTTGGTTGGGAGCTCGATTTAAGCTTTATCTAGTGGCAAGTATGGTTGGAAAGAAATGCCAAAATTTTTAGAGAAACTTTTACTGCTCTAGACGGGGTTTGGCAGACCATTTGGAGCAAGGTTACCGAAACTATGGCTATTCATGCGGAGGAGGAAGCTCAAATTGACATTGGAGCTATGGAAGAACGTGGTGAACTACAAGAGGGACATGACAGAAATTTTTGGAAACCTCCCCCTGAAGGTTGGATTAAAATCAATACTAATGGAGCTGCAAAAGGCAATCCGAGTAGAGCAAAAATTGCAGTGGTGTGTCGGAACCATGCTGGGACTGTGCTCTATTGGGAATTGCAAGGCCTAGGAAGAACCACTAACAATGAAGCTGAAGCCATTTCCATCAAGTCTGCTTCTATTTGGGCAATGAAACATGGCCACCGCAGGATTATTCTTGAATTAGACTCGCAAACAATGGTTGCAGCTCTGGACTGCATGAGGAACTTTGATCTGAAAGCTTGGAGTTTGAGGGCTCTTGTTACCCAAATTAAATAATTATGGAAGGAATTGGAGGATGTGATCCTAGTTTATGCGAGTAGAGATTTGAACAAAGCGGCTAACTTTTTGGCTAAGATGGGTATCGAAAAGGAGGTTGGATTTTAGTTGCACAACAACATGGATATTGAGGATGAGGTGATTAGATAGGGTCTGGAAATGTCCTTTTGCCAATGATCATAGAAAAATAAAAGGGTGGAAAGTTATCGTGATATCGTGACATGTTGCGCCATTATGGTCACTAGAGGAAAGTTGTCGCGATATCCTGAAATGTTGCACCGTTGCGGTCCTTGGAGGAAATTTGTCATGATATCATGATATGTTGCACCGTCATGGTCATTGGAGGAAAGTTGTTGTGATATCACGACATGTTGCACCATCGTGGTTGCTAGAGGAAAGCTATCATGATATCATGACATGTTGCATTGTCACGGTCGTTGGAGGAAAGTTTTCATGATATCGTGACATGTTGTGCCATTGTGGTTGCTGGAGGAAAGTTGTTGCGATATCGCGACATGTTGCGCTGTCGTGGTCACTAGAGGAAAGTTATCACGATATCATGACATGTTATGCCATCGTGGTCACTGGAGGAAAGGTGTCGCGATATCGTGACATTTTGTGCCATCATGGTCGCTGGAGGAAAGGTGTCACGATATTGTGACATGTTGCGCCGTCGTGGTCGTTGGAGGAAAGTTGTCGTGATATCGCGACATGTTGCGCCGTCGTGGTCACTGGAGGAAAGTTGTCACGATATCGTGACATGTCGCTTCGTCACAGCCAAGGGAGGAAAGTTGTCATGATTTCACGACATGTCGCTTCATTGCGACCAAGGGTGGAAAGTTGTCGTGATATCATGACATGCTACTTTGTCGCAGCCAGGGGTGGAAATTTGTCGCGATATCGTGACATGTTGCTCATCATGGCCAGGGGTGGAAAGTTGTCACGATATCGCAACATGTTGCATTTTTGTGGCTAAGGGTGAAATGGTGTTGTGATATCATGACATGTTGCATTTTTGTAGCCAAAGGAGAAAAGATGTCATGATTTCGCAACATGTTGCATTTTCATGGCCAAAGGAGAAAAGGTGTCGCGATATCGTGACATCTTGCTTTTTCACGGCCAAGAGAGAAAAGGTGTCGTGATATCGCGACATGTTGCATTTTCACTGCCAAAGGAAAAGGTGTCGCGATATCATGACATGTTGCATTTTTATGACCATAGGAGAAATGGTGTCGTGATATCACGACATGTTGCATTTTTGCGGCCAAAGTAGAAAAGGTGTCGCGATTTCGTGACATGTTGAATTTTCGTGGCCAAAGGAGGAAAATGTTGCGATATCACGACATGTTTCTTTTTTGCGGCCAAAGGGGAAATGTGTCATGATATCATGACATGTTTCTTGTTTGCTTCCTAAGGAGAAGATTTGTGTCGCGATTTCATGACAAGCTGCATCAACTGTCCATGCCGACCCCCCTGTTAGCTAGTTAATGGTTTAGGAGATTTGGCTCCATTGCAAATATTCTTCTACTATTGTAAGCATGTGTTCTCTCTGAATTAGGCTGCGAAGAGTATCTTCCCTTATTGTAATTGATCTTTGTTTTAATACAAGTTTTTTCAAAATTTTCAAAAAAAATAAGAAAAACAAATAACATCAAAATTTCAAATGCACCTCGTATCTATTTATTTACCCTATACACTTGGTGATTGCAATGACTTGTAATCCATGCAATCTTGTAGGATGAGTAAATTACCATAAGGTCATTTGAACCAAATTATTCATCGTCAAATTGAAATTCTTTACTTCAATCCCCAAAGAAGGATATGGAGGTCAGACTGCCCCATGAGAATGAGGCTTACATTTCATTTCTTCTATGACATTTTTATTAGATCATCGATTTCTTCACCACATGATAAAAGGAATTGATATCATCTTGATTTCCTACAAAGTCCATTGCATCTAGACTACTCCATGGGATAAATCTATGTAATTACTATTATTGGTTGAAATCACACCTATAATAGGACCTACCTCATAATAAAATGCAAAATTTTTAAATCATCCAAATCAATCAACTTGGTCAAGCGACAAGTCAATTTCATCACTAGTTATTTTCCTCATCGACTTGTTTCTTGAGGAGGTGATCACAATAACATATTCATAATAAAAATCAACAATTGAAAACTTAATAAAAATGATAAACATGACAAGCAGTTACATCCACTACATAGGTGAGAAGTAAAATTTTCTAAATCCGGAGGGTGGAAAGGTCCAAATTCAAAATTCTAGAACCTAGGATATCCTCAACTATAGTCAATCTAGTAGAATCCATGAGGATGATGAAATTTGAGAATCTGTTGTTGTCAATCCGATCAAGTTTTGGGGTGATGAACCCCTCGAAAAAGGTGATACCCATGGTCCCCCTTCTTTTAAGGACCCCAATACAAAAAATCATACTTTTCCAAGGTGGTAGGAGAAGGAAAACATTGCATTCCTGAGCTTCATTCTACTTTAGAGCCTACTGGGTCAAAAGTAAAAATTCTTGATAACCTGATTAAAAAATATTTATATTTTGAACCTTTTAATTTAGTTGGTAAATTGATAGGAGGGCATCCTCATATTGAATTCATTCGAAGATGGGATATTTCTAAGTGGAATATTGTTGGGTACATGGAGATTTTTGGCCTAATCGAGGGCTTCCTTGGGATTCATTTGAGTAATCATGATGACACCAGTAGAATTATCACTAGTGGTCCTTGGTTTCTGGGGTGAAAGAGCCATTTTCTTCTCAAATGGAATCCTGATTTTGACCCTAAGATCCAAAGTATAAATTTTGCACCTATTTGTGTTATACTTCCCAATATTCCTTGGCACTTATGGCATCTAGACATCCTTTCTGCTATCACCAAAACCATAGGGACTTTGGTTGCTATTGATCATGCTACCTTAGCTAGAACTAGAATGGCCATAGCTAGAATATGTGTCAATGCTGATTTTGATTCATAACTTCCAACTTTTGTGGAGCTTGAATATAGTGACTACTATCACAAGCAGGCTATTGAGTACAAAAATAAATTGGATTTTTGTGTGGAATGTCACACTTAAGGAAATATTTGGATCCATTATCCTTTTCTAAAGACTAAACTTATAGATAAACCAACTTATATGCCTAAGGTCCCTAACCGTCAATTGTAGGGATGGAAGAAAGCTGGACCTGAAGTTCTAAGTCATAATACTCAGGGATGGAAGAGTGTATGTACCAAAAATATCTTTAAGCAGTCTAAGAAAGGGTAGCATCATGGCAATAAAGGTATTGTCATTCGTGAGCCTGAAAACCTTCAAACCTGACCTAATCCTCTGGTTGTTGTTGGAAAGGGTAAGAATATTGTTACTTCTCCATCCCCATCTCTGGATTCCAGCAAAGAGGTATATCCTGCTCCCCACAATCCCAATAAAATTTTTGTTCTGGTTTATTCCAACTTATTTTATCAAGAAAATCAATAAATCATCCAAAATAATGAGTTTTATCTTCCTCAAAATATTGATTCCCCTACAAAGTATAGACTATCCCTTCTCCCACTTGATACTTTTAGCCCCTCTAAAGTATGAAATCTCTTAATGTCTTTAGGATCTATAGTCGAGCAAATAGCTCCATTAAAATTTAGTCCCAAGCACACTCGTAGCTCCAAAAAATTCTCAATTGATTGTGGGAGTGATAAAAAATGAGGATGACCTTCTATGAGTGAGCAGTGGAAAAATAGAGTTCATGATGACATAGATAATGGCATCCATAAAACCTTATTCTCCCTTGTCAACTCTCAAGTTAAGGATGAATCAAAAAGCACCAAACCTTCATAAACCACTGGTAAGAGAGGTAAGAATTATTCCAAGGTTTCCAAATGAATCTCCTCTCATGGAATATGAGAGGTTTGAATGGTCTAATAAAAGAAACAGTTGTTAGCTCATTAAGAAAATAAATAAAACCTGCTATTCTTATTTTACAAGAAACAAAACATGATCCAAACAATTCTATCTCAGCTGCTTTCAAAATTTGGAGTAGAGGAGAACTTGGTGCATTTGGTGGTCTCATCTATTTATGGGATCCAAGAAAGATGGATGGAGAATTTTTTTAGTCTAGTGAAAGTATTTTTAATGTTAGGTTTCAAGAAAGAGATTCTAATTTGTCTTGGATTCTATCAAATATTTATGCTCCAAACTCTCTAGTTGAAAGAGCCATTTTTTGGAACATGCTCATTAGCCTTAAAGACTCATTCAATAATGTCCCCTAGATTGTTTTTGGATATTTCAACACACATCTTTACCCCTCAGATAAATTTGGGGTATCAGGGTATACTAAGAAAAGCATGGAATATTTTCTCAAATTTTTCAACACCAACAACCTTATGGATGTCAAACTCAAAAATGTAAAGTACACCTGGAGCAATAGAATATCAGGGATTCAACTCATTCAAGTAATATTAGATAGAATTTTTTATCTCAATAAGTTGTTCAAGCCTTTGGGGATGCCAACCTTCTTTCTCTCCCAAAAGTTGGATCTGATCATAGTCCACTCCTTTTGGATATTATCAAGGATAACCCTTTCAAAAGACCTTTTAGATTTGAATCAATGTGGATCCAGCATCCTGATCCAAGGCTAATATGTATCTCGGTCTCTAAACTGTGTAGCTTCACCTAGAGGGTATACTCCTGATCCTTTGGAGCCATATCCTCCTCCTCTAGTTTTTCCTACTCCTTTGTAGCCTGGACCCACTCCTTATTTATCCTAGGCTGCTCTAACTTTCCATTAGGATCCTCATTAGTTGCCTCATCCCTAGCTCACCCTGGGCTACCATAACCATGCCATAGCTACATCACCCACAACTAAGTGTATGCCTCTGTAGTAGCGACATTTGTTATAATGGCATTGGTTGTAGGAGGATATACTTCCTTTGCTAGAACTGTAACATGTGGTATTAGAATATTTATCTCTATTTGAATGCACCTATATATAACTAGCTCTAGTGGGATGTCATAGTGGATTCCAAAATATCTAAGCACTCGAGAGAAGTAAAATAACTCTCTAATGCCAGTCTTGCACCCAATAATCCATTGGTCGTGCCTCATCTAATCCAAGAACTAGTCTACCTCTGAAAACATAGGACAATCTAGGTATGGCATCCATATAATATCCCTCATTTGTAATCCAGTTAGAGAACTTGTATAGTGAGCCAAGTTCCCTGCATGATGGTGAATTTTTCACTCCTCTACATACCATAGCCATCTAGACCTATAGCACTATGACCTAACTACTATCATGGTAATCCCCTATGGAAACCCTATTGAGTGGTCTACCCTGATATGCTCCATATGTGTAAGAGCAAGTTGCATGCCATGCCAACTCGACCTCACAATTTGATCTGATATAGCTCATTGTAGATTTATGCCAACAGTGCACTCCCCAAGCCATAATAATAGGCCTAGGATTGTCCATCAGATTTTGTACCATAGCTAAGAGGTTCCATGGGAACCTCACTCTTGATGTGTCTAGAAAAATCACATTACATATAATGTGCATCAGAAAGGCTTGGTATCATGATAATAATCTAGCCCAATACTAGCACGTGATAGGAACTCCTCCATATTGAATGTTGGATAGAGTTGCACATGCTTGGTCACCAAAAACCCTATCAAATTCTACTGCCCTAGCTAAGGTCAACAAGGATATGATGGCTCATCCATCGAAGGGAATCTTGAAGATCCTATAAACATCCTCAAATGTGACGGTCATCTCCCTAGTCAGGATATGGAAGGTGTTAGTCTAAAAATCCCATCTATGGGCCAACGCTATAATGTACACCTAATCCAATATAATAGTCAACAATTTGATAGCATACATAAGTCCTCATGCATTAAACCACTCCTAGTTGTGTGGTCTAGTAGGGGAAGCAATTCAACCAAAAACTCAAGATCTCGAGCTCATACTATTAAGAGATAAATGTTCAAATAAAATGCATAATCAGATGCACTTGCACTAAAAAAACTAAGCAAAAATTTTAAAAATTAAAAATTATCCTAAGGTTTAGCGACTACCTACATTGATAGCAACTGCCACAGTAGCTTCTGATTTCAATAGTGGCTAGCTTCCAATGGTCAAATTTTTAACCATTGGGGTTTTAAACCAGTTGCACTCAACGACATCGTCCCCTCCTTGCCAAATTGGGGGCTATCCTAAGTGATAGCGGCCATGAGGTGACACACCAATGGCATTCATCCCTCACCCAACAACCCAAAAAAAATTACAAAACTTAAAAACTAATCCTTACCAATCTAAATTAGCCTAGTTCTAAACCTAGCTACGGGTGTGGTTCACTACCAATAGGTTTAATTAGGTTTATTTACCCATTTCTTAATAAGGATCATTTTACCATTTAAATGATAGAGATTAGGTTTTGAGAGATACCCATGAAGATCTAGCTCATTTTCTTGTAGATGCCTCATCGTACTCCACCATCGATGTCAAGGTAATTTGTGTAGTGTTATGGGTCAGTTTTTATCTCTCTCCTCTGTTGCAACTGCTAGCTGGAAAATAATAAGATCAAAAACCCTATTTTTTTATATTTTTCATTTCTAGCATGACTGTTGATGGTGATAGTGGCTACAAAGTGCAGGCTACCTATGCTGGCAGTAGATATGAAATTACAAAAATGGGCTGCTACTACTAATAGCGACTGAGAAGCAGTAATAAATGCACTAAATTTCTCACCATGAGAAGATTCAAAATGGACAATTAAGCACATCTACTGGACAAAAATCATCAAAAATTATAAAAATAATAAAAAAATCAAATAGAGTATCAACAAACTAGGGCGGGAAAATGAGCTCTGGCAATTTTTTCCTCTGAACTAGGGTTTCTAGAACTTCAAAAAATCTAGGGCATCAACTAGATAGCAGAAGTGCCTTTGGGGTACGGTGGACCTGAAGGCTAGATCGGTGCCCCAGGAGGGTCTAATGGGGACTTCTCTGACTCCTTTTCTAGGGAGTAGCAGCTCTTACACAGATTTGTTTAAAGAAAATTCTCCTCCAAAGAACGATGAAGCTCAAAAAATGGCATATAAAATGCTCTTCACGGCTGCTAGGAATAGGTCGACAGCACATCGTGTGAATGGTTGTTTTCCGCAGGCCGAATCTAGGCCAAAAATTGTCATCGAGCCAAGTATGGTTGAAGAATCAGTTATTTACAGAGCTAATCATGATTTAATCTGCAAGTTCATGGGTATATGTCCTTCCCTAAATTTTATGCACTCTTGGATCCGCTAAAACTGGGAGCCTCACGGTGAGTATTCATTGTGGTTTATTAGCAATGGATATTTTATTGTTAGCTTTTCAGATTTGGCTGATATAAATAAGGCTTTCGAGTCAGAGAAGAAAAATCATGGCCCGACAGGGTTATTTGATTAACCATGGAGAGTGGGATTCGATCCTCGAGTTGAACCTACTACTGTCCCAGTTTGGATCTGACTATATGCTCTTCCAATGGAATTCTGGGGTGAGTAGGTGTTGGCAAGGATTGGCAATTATATTGGAAGACATCTGGGTGTTGCTAGAGACACAATTGAAGGGAGCATGGTGGTGTATGCAAGAATATGTGTGGAGATGGATCTTAGCCAGCCTTTGTTGGTAGAGATGGAAATTGAATTGGCAGGACTCTCCTGGATTCAACAACTGGACTATGAGGCCCTACTGTTCATATGTAGGGTTTGTCACAAAAATGGACATTTGGCCTATTTCTGCCCTAATAATATGAATGCTAAAATGGAGTCCCATTTAGGAATTCCAAACCTACCTAAAGAGGAAGGCAACACTTAATAAATATTCTAATCACACCGTTCAGGGCCAAGAAGCTCAGAGAGAGGGTTTTGAACAGCCCAGAAGAAAAAGACGGACAAAGAAAAAAGAGGGAAAGGAGCAATCCCATCTTAGACCTGCCAATAGGTATGAGATATTTAAGTCACTGGTTGACGAAGAGGAACAATTTATGGAGGGCATGGAGGGTATTAAGGAAACTTCTAATATTCCTGGGCAACTCCCCCTCTCATCTCCTCCCGTCATATAGTAGGTAGTTGAACTCTGTGAGGTATCACATCTAGTGTGTTTAGGGGCCTTAGTAGTGCATAACCAGGAGCAGATAGTATATCAGGATATCAACATGGGAATAGCAGATAATAATAGGGAAATGCCATCTTTGGGGATAACCCAGGTAGAAAAAAGATCCAAAAACAACAATTCTCAAGGAGTAGGTAGAAGATCCAATAAGGAGTTTCTAGCAGCCCAAGGAGACAAATTGATCATGGGAGGATCGATGAGGACAATAGAATATTATTGCTCCCATGGTAACCAATGATTATGCAATCATAGAATGTGAGGGGTTTAAACAGCAGAACCCATCAATCTGCTGTTCGAAGACTTGTAGAGAATCGTAATACTAATTTTTTGCTTTTACAGCAGACTAAGATGTCATTGGATCTTATGTCCAAAACAATCAATAGAATTTGGAGGGGTGCTGGTCATATGGATGTGGCTGCCCATGGTGCCTTAGGGAGGATTGTTACACTGTGGAACTCTCTTGAATGGTCTGCAATAGAACATCTTGCCTAGAGGGGTGTTCTCACTTCTCTTTTGAGGAATAATGTCACTATGGAACATGTTCTAATCACAAATTTTTATGGGTCTCAAAACCTAGATATTCAGAGTCGGCAATGGAAGGTTGTGCATAATATGCGAACCTCAAGGGAAGATTTAGACTAGATTATAGGGGGGACTTTAACGCTAAATTATCTTCTAGAGACCAGGAAGGGGGATCACCATTTTTGGATCCAGGGGACCGTTTCATGATTGCCCAAGTCCAGGCTTTGCACTTAGTGGACATTAAATGTACTGGAATTAACTACACATGGACTAATAAAAGGTGGGAGCCACATAGCAGGAAGGTTAAGCTAGATCATTTTCTAGTTTCAGAGGAGGCGTTTGTAAAATGGAATATAAATTTTTAGATTTTAGAAAGCCTAGTTTCAGATCACTGTCCCATTCTGTTGGAAGGCAGGACTAGGATGGGACAGCATCACAAACCATTCAGATTTGAGAATTTTTGGTTTAAAAAAGAAGAACTTTGGGAGAAAATTCCATAGTGGTGGAAAGAAGGCCACCCAACTTATAAGATAGCAATGTTCATAATCCACAAACAACTACAATATGTCAAAACTCAGTTGAACTATTGGAGGCATGCTAATAAAATAGACTTCCAGGCCCAAAGAGCTCCATTGGTGGCCAGATGGGATGAGGTCCAAAAATAGTTCAGAGAAGGAGTAATTACAAACTAGCTCAAAGCTAAGGATGATGCCTTGCATTCAACGGTTGAGGACATTGACAACCAGGAGGAGATCTATTGGAAGCTGCGAGCAAGAACCACCTGGTTATTAGAAGGGGACAGAAATACAAAATTCTTTCATCAAACTGCTTGTGCTCGAAGAAAGATGAATAATATGGAGGCCCTTCAAGATGAGAATGATCATTCCTTTGATACACCTCTAGGTATACATTCCCATGCTATGGATTATTTTTCTAAGTCTTTTAAGGAAAGTGTGGTACAAGATGTAGAGGCCCAAAATGAAGTTATTTTTGTCATACCTACTATTATTTCGGAGGATGAAAATCAGGCCCTCCTCAAACCCATTGATAGAGATGAATTGAAAATTGTGGTCTTTGGAATGAGCACTGGTAAAACTCTTGGTCCATATGGCTTCCCAATTGAGTTTTTTTAGGCTTTCTGGGACTACTTAGAGGAATATGTAAGGGCTTTTGTAGAAGAGTCCAAAGAAAATAAGAGAATTCTTAAAGCTATAAACCACACTTTCATTACCTTAATTCCAAAATGGGAGGAGGGGGTTCATATTTTAGATTATAGACCTATTGCTTTATGTAATGTGCTATACAAAATAATCAAAAAGGTAATGGTTGAGCGCCTAAAACCTCTTCTTCAAAAAATTGTCTCCTATGAGCAAGGGGGTTTTGTTGAGGGACGATAGATTTTGGATGGGGTGGTTGTGGCCCAGGAAGCAATCCATTCAATGCACACTTCTGGTAATAAAGGGATGTTCATAAAACTGGACATGTCAAAGGCTTATGACAGGGTTGAATGGAGTTTCCTGGCTAAAATGATGGCAACCTTTGGTTTCTATCAAGGCTGGATAGAGTGGGTCATGAGCTATGTCTCTTCCCCAAATTACTCTGTGCTAATCAAGGGCCTTCCTTAGCAACCATTTGGAGCTTCTCGGGGACTGCGCCAGGGGGATCCATGTTCTCCTTATCTTTTTCTCATTCTGGCTGAATGTCTTGGTAGAATTTTCTTGAGGAGAAAACAAGGTAGATTATTGGGTATTAGGGTGGGTGACGAAGTTTTAACGCACCTACAATTTGTGGATGACACTAGTTTTGTGGGAGTGGCCAGCTTCAGGGAAGCAAGAATGATTAGGGAAACTCTTAATGTCTATCTCAGGGCTACTCAACAGGTCATTAATGACAATAAATCCAAAGTGGTTGTTAAAGACCACTTATTTTGGAAAGTGGGAAGAGGGGAGAAGGTTCGTTTCTAGACAGATTCTTGGGATCAATTCCCACCCATCATTACTGAATTTCTAGAATTACAGCCAATAAAAGTAGCCATTGAAGCCAAGGGATGGATCCGTATTGAAAGTTACTTCACAACTACTCAGCTGGGGGAGTATAAGTTTAAGCATTTCAAGAAGTTGGATGAGTGGCCCATTTCAATCCCTTCGGATTTGACTCCCATCATGACTAAAATTTTGACAAAAATATTTCTTATAGGGGGAGACGTGGAGGATGAATTATCCTGGGGATTTGGGAGTCTTGGTGTCTATACAGTAAAGGATGGATATGACAACGATTCTCCCGCAGCCCCCCCTCATACTTTTTAGGTTGAGGACCTGGAGGAAAATTTGGCACTCTAAAGGCTGGCCAAAAGTTAACTTTTTTGCCTGGCAGTGCATGCACAATGGAATCCTCACTTTTGATAATCTCAGATCAAAAGGTATCATCAGCCCTTCTCAATGTGTTCTTTGCTACAAGAGTGAGGAAAATGTTGACCATTTGTTGTTTGGTTGCCCTTTCACCCGATAGATTTGGTTGTGTTGGTTTGCATACTTTAAAATTCAAGTAAGTGGTGACCTGAACCGAATGAATATCTGGTCAAAATGGTAGAAATGTAGATTCAAATCTAAAGCTATTCATTTTTTTTGGGAGCTCGGTTTAAGTTTTATCTGGTGGCAAGTATGGCTGGAAAGAAATGCCAAAATTTTTAGAGAAACTTTTACTGCTCTAGATGGGGTTTGGCAGACCATTTGGAGCAAGGTTACCGAAACTATGGTTGTTCATGCAAATGAGGAAGCTCAAATTGACATTGGAGCTATGGAAGAACATGGTGAACTACAAGAGGGACAGGACAAAAATTATTGGAAACCTCCCCCTAAAGGTTGCATTAAAATCAATACTAATGGAGCTGCAAAAGGCAATCCGAGTAGAGCCAAAATTGGAGTGGTGTGCCAGAACCATGCTGGTACTGTGCTCTATTGGGAATTGCAAGGCCTAGGAAGAACCACTAACAATGAATCTGAAGCCATTTCCATCAAGTCTGCTTTTGTTTGGGCAGTGAAACATGGCCATCGCAGGATTATTCTTGAATCAGACTCGCAAACAATGGTTGGAGCTCTGGACTGCATGAGGAACTTTGATCTGAAAGCTTGGAGGTTGAGTGCTCTTGTTACCCAAATTAAATAATTATGGAATGAATTGGAGGATGTGATCCCAGTTTATGCGAGTAGAGATTTGAACAAAGTGGCTAACTTTTTGGCTAAGATGGGTATCAAAAAGGAGGTTGGATTTTAGTTGCACAACGACATGGATATTGAGGATGAGGTGATTAGATAGGGTCTAGAAAGGTCCTTGTGCCAATGATCAAAGAAAAAGCAAAGGGTGGAAAGTTGTCGCGATATCGTGACATGTTGCACCATCATGGTCACTGGAGGAAAGTTGTCATGATATGGCAACATGTTGCACTATCGCGGTCATTGGAGGAAAGTTGTCGCGATATCATGACATGTTGCATCGTCATGGTCATTGGAGGAAATTTTTTGCGATATCACGACATGTTCCACCATTGTGGTCACTGGAGGAAAGCTGTCATGATATCATGACATGTTGAATCATCATGGTCATTGGAGGAAAGTTGTCGTGATATCGCGATATGTTGCACCATCATGGTTGCTGGAGGAAATTTGTTGCGATATCGTGACAGGTTGCGCTGTTGTGGTCACTGGAGGAAAGTTGTCGCGATATCGTGACATGTTATGCCATCGCGGTCGTTGGAGAAAAGGTGTCACGATATCATGACATGTTGTGCCATTGCAGTCGTTGGAGGAAAGGTGTCACGATATCGTGACATGTTGTGCTGTCACGGTCGCTGGAGGAAAGTTGTCATGATATCGCAACATGTTGCACCGTTGCGGTCACTGGAGGAAAGTTGTCACGATATCGCGACATGTCGCTTCATCACGGCCAAGGGAGGAAAGTTGTCGTGATTTCATGACATGTCACTTCATCGCGACCAAGGGTGGAAATTTGTCGCGATATCATGAGATGCTGCTTCGTCGTAGCCAAGGGTGGAAATTTGTCACGATATTGCGACATGTTGCTTCATCACGGCCAGGGGTGGAAAGTTGTCACGATATCGCGACATGTTGCATTTTTGTGGCTAAGGTTGAAATGGTGTCGCGATATCATGACATGTTGCATTTTTGCGGCCAAGCAAGAAAAGGTGTCGTGATTTCGTGACATGTTGCATTTTCATGGCCAAAGGAGAAAAGGTGTCATGATATCGTGACATCTTGCTTTTTCACGACCAAGAGAGAAAACATGTCGTGATATCGCGACATGTTGCATTTTCACTGCCAAAGGAGAAAAGGTGTCGCAATATCATGACATGTTGCATTTTTATGACCATAGGATAAATGGTGTCGCGATATCACGACATGTTGCATTTTTGCGGCCAAAGTAGAAAAGGTGTCGCGATTTCGTGACATGTTGAATTTTTGTGGCCAAAGGAGGAAAATGTTGTGATGTCGCGACATGTTGCTTTTTCGCGGCCAAAGGGGAAAGGTGTCACGATATCATGATATGTTTCTTGTTCGCGGCCTAAGGAGAATATTTGTGTCGCAATTTCATGACAAGCTACATCAACTGTCCATGCCGACCCCCCTGCTAGCTAGTTAATGGTTCAGGAGATTTGGCTCCATTACAAATCTTCTTCTACTATTGTAAGCATGTGTTCTATCTGAATTCGGCTGGGAAGAGTCTCTTCCCTTATTGTAATTGATCTTTGTTTTAATACAAGTTTTTTCAAAATTTTCAAAAAAAAATAAGAAAAACAAATAACATCAAAATTTCAAATGCACCTCGTATCTATTTATTTACCCTATACACTTGGTGATTGCAACGACTTGTAATCCATGCAATCTTGTAGGATGAGTAAATTACCATAAGGTCATTTGAACAAAATTATTCATCGTCAAATTGAAATTCTTTACTTCAATCCCCAAAGAAGGATATGGAGGTCGGACTGCCCCATGAGATTGAGGCTTACATTTCATTTCTTCTATGACATTTTTATTAGATCATCGATTTCTTCACCACATGATAAAAGGAATTGATATCATCTTGATTTCCTAATAAGGCCATTGCATCTAGACTACTCCATGGGATAAAGCTATGTAATTTCTATTATTGGTTGAAATCACACCTGTAATAGGACCTACCTCATAATAAAATGCAAAATTTTTAAATCATTCAAATCAATCATCTTGGTCAAGCGACAATTCACTTTCATCACTAGTTATTTTCCTCATCGACTTGTTGCTTGAGGAGGTGATCATAATAACATATTCAAAATAAAAATCAACAATTGAAAACTTAATAAAAATGATAAACATGACAAGCAGTTACATCCACTACATAGGTGAGAAGTAAAATTTTCAAAATCCGGAGGGCGAAAAGGTCCAAATTCAAAATTCTAGAACCTAGGATATCCTCAACTATAGTCAATCTGGTAGAATCCATGAGGATGGTGAAATTTGAGAATATGTTGTTGTCAATTCGATCGAGTTTTGGGGTGATGAACCCCTCGACAAAGGTGATACCCATGGTCACCCTTCTTTTAAGGACCCCAATCCAAAAAATCATACTTTTCCAAGGTGGTAGGAGAAGGAAAACATTGCATTCCTGAGCTTCATTCTACTTTAGAGCCTACTGGGTCAAAAGTAAAAATTCTTGATAACCTGATTAAAAAATATTTATATTTTGAACCTTTTAATTTAGTTGGTAAATTGATAGGAGGGCATCCTCATATTGAATTCATTCGAAGATGGGATATTTCTAAGTGGAATATTGTTGGGTACATGGAGATTTTTGGCCTAACCGATGGCTTCCTTGGGATTCGTTTGAGTAATCATGATGACACCAGTAGAATTATCACTAGTGGTCCTTGGTTTCTGGGGTGAAAGAGCCATTTTCTTCTCAAATGGAATCTTGATTTTGACCCTAAGATCCAAAGTATAAATTTTGCACCTATTTGTGTTAGACTTCCCAATATTCCTTGGCACTTATGGCATCTATACATCCTTTCTGCTATAACCAAAACCATAGGGACTTTGGTTGCTATTGATCATGCTACCTTAGCTAGAACTAGAATGACCATAGCTAGAATATGTGTCAATTCTTATCTTGATTCAGAACTTCCAACTTTTGTGGAGCTTGAATATAGTGACTACTATCACAAGCAGGCTATTGAGTACAAAAATAAATTGGATTTTTGTGTGGAATGTCACACTTAAGGAAATATTTGGATCCATTATCCTTTTCTAAAGACTAAACTTATAGATAAACCAACTTATATGCCTAAGGTCCCTAACCGTCAATTGTAGGGATGGAAGAAAGTTGGACCTGAAGTTCTAAGTCATAATACTCAGGGATGGAAGAGTGTATGTACCAAAAAGATCTTTAAGCAGTCTAAGAAATGGTAGCATCATGGCAATAAAGGTATTGTCATTCGTGAGCCTGAAAACCTTCAAACCTGACCTAATCCTCTGGATGTTGTTGGAAAGGGTAAGAATATTGTTACTTCTCCATCCCCATCTCTGGATTCCAGCAAAGAGGTATGTCCTACTCCCCACAATCCCAATAAAATTTTTGTTCTGGTTTATTCCAACTTATTTTATCAAGAAAATCAATAAATCATCCAAAATAATGAGCTTTATCTTCCTCAAAATATTGATTCCCCTACAAATTATAGATTATCCCTTCTCCCACTTAATACTTTTAGCCCCTCTAAAGTCTGAAATCTCTTAATGTCTTTAGTATCTGTAGTCAAGCAAATAGCTCCATTAAAATTTAGTCCCAAGCACACTCGTAGCTCCAAAAAATTCTCAATTGATTGTGGGAGTGATAAAAAATGAGGATGACCTTCTATGAGTGAGCAATGGAAAAATAGAGTTCATGATGACATAGATAATGGCATCCATAAAACCTTATTCTCCCCCGTCAACTCTCAAGTTAAGGATGAACCAAAAAGCACCAAACCTTCATAAACCATAGGTAAGAGAGGTAAGAATTATTCCAAGGTTTCCAAATGAATCTCCTCTCATGGAATATGAGAGTTTTGAATGGTCTAATAAAAGAAACGGTTGTTAGCTCATTAAGAAAATAAATAAAACCTGCTATTCTTATTTTACAAGAAACAAAACATGATCCAAACAATTCTATCTCAGCTGCTTTCAAAATTTGGAGTAGAGGAGAACTTGGTGCATTTGGTGGTCTCATCTATTTATGGGATCCAAGAAAGATGGATGGAGAATTTTTTTAGTCTAGTGAAAGTATTTTTAATGTTAGGTTTCAAGAAAGAGATTCTAATTTGTCTTGGATTCTATCAAATATTTATGCTCCAAACTCTCTACTTGAAAGAGCCATTTTTTGGAACATGCTCATTAGCCTTAAAGACTCATTCAATAATGTCCCCTAGATTGTTTTTGGATATTTCAACACACATCTTTACCCCTTCAGAAGACCTTTTAGATTTGAATCAATGTGGATCCAGCATCCTGATCTAAGGCTAATATGTATCTCGGTCTCTAAACTATGTAGCTTCACCTAGAGGGTATACTCCTGATCCTTTGGAGCCATATCCTCCTCCTCTACTTTTTCCTACTCCTTTGTAGCCTGGACCCACTCCTTATTTATCCTAGGCTGCTCTAACTTTCCATTAGGATCCTCATTAGCTACCTCATCCCTAGCTCACCCTGGGCTACCATAACCATGCCATAGCTACATCACCCACAACTAAGTGTATGCCTCTATAGTAGCGACATTTGTTATAATGGCATTGGTTGTAGGAGGATATACCTCCTTTGCTAGAACTGTAACATGTGGTATTAGAATATTTATCTCTATTTGAATGCACCTATATATAACTGGCTCTAGTGGGATGTCATAGTGGATTCCAAAATATCTAAGCACTCGAGAGAAGTAAAAGAACTCTCTAATGCCAGTCTTGCACCCAATAATCCTTTGGTCATGCCTCATCTAATCCCAGAACTAGTCTACTTCTGAAAACATAGGACAATCTAGGTATGGCATCCATATAATATCCCTCATTTGTAATCCAGTTAGAGAACCTGTATAGTGAGCCAAGTTCCCTGCAGGATGGTGAATTTTTCACTCCTCTACATACCATAGCCATCTAGACCTATAGCACTATGACCTCACCACTATCATGGTAATCCCCTATGGAAACCCTATTGGGTGGTCTACCCTGATATGCTCCATATGTGTAAGAGCAAGTTGCATGCCATGCCAACTCGACATCACCATTGGATCTGATATAGATCATTGTATATTTGTGCCAACAGTGCACTCCCAAAGCCATAATAATAGGCCTAGGATTGTCCAAAAAATTTTGTACCATAGCTAAGAGGTTCCATGGGAACCTCGCTCTTGATGTGTCTAGAAAAAGCACATTACATATAATGTGCATCAGAAAGGCTTGGTATCATGATAATAATCTAGCCCAATACTAGCAGGTGATAGGAACTCCATATTGAATGTTGGCTAGAGTTGCACATGCTTGGTCACCAAAAACCCTATCAAATTCTACTGCCCTAGCTAATGTCAACAAGGATATGATGGCTCATCCATCGAAGGGAATCTTGAAGATCCTATAAACATCCTCAGATGTGACGGTCATCTCCCTAGTCAGGATATGGAAGGTGTTAGTCTAAAAATCCCATTTGTGGGCCAGCACTATAATGTACACCTAATCCAATATAATAGTCAACAATTTGATAGCATACATAAGTCCTCATGCATTAAACCACTCCTAGTTGTGTGGTCTAGCAGGGGAAGCAATTCAACCAACAACTCAGGATCTCGAGCTCATACTATTAAGAGATAAATGTTCAAATAAAATGCATAATCAGATGCACTTGCACTAAAAAAACTAAGCAAATATTTAAAAAATTAAAAATTTTCCTAAGGTTTAGCGACTACCTACATTGATAGAAACTGCCACAGTAGCTTCTGATTTCGATAATGGCTAGCTTCCAATGGTCAAATTTTTAACCATTGGGGTTTTAAACCAGTCGCACTCAATGACATCATCCCCTCCTTGCTAAATTGGGGGCTATCCTAAGTGATAGCGGCCATGAGGTGACACACCAATGGCATTCAGCCCTCACCCAACAACCTAAAAAAAATTACAAAACTTAAAAACTAATCCTTACCCATCTAAATTAGCCTAGTTCTAAACCTAGCTACGGGTGTGGTTCACTACCAATAGATTTAATTAGGTTTATTTACCCATTTCTTAATAAGGATCATTTTACCATTTAAATGATAGAGATTAGGGTTTGAGAGATACCCATGAAGATCTAGCTCCTTTGCTCGTAGATGCCTCATCGTACTCCACCATCGATGTCAAGGTAATTTGTGTAGTGTTATGGGTCAGTTTTTATCTCTCTCTCCTTTGTTGCAACTGCTAGATGGAAAATAATAAGATCAAAAACCCTATTTTTTTATATTTTTCATTTCTAGCATGACTGTTGATGGTGATAGTGGCTACAAAGTGCAGGCTACCTATGCTGGCAGTAGCTATGAAATTACAAAAATGGGCTGCTACTACTAATAGCGACTGATAAGCAGTAATAAATGCACTAAATTTCTCACCATGAGAAGATTCAAAATGGACAATTAAGCACATCTACTGGACCAAAATCATCAAAAATTATAAAAATAATAAAAAAATCAAATAGAGTATCAACAAACTATGGCGGGAAAATGAGCTCTGGTGATTTTTTCCTTTGAACTAGGGTTTTTGGAACTTCGAAAAATCTAGGGCATCAACTAGATAGCAGAAGTGCCTTTGGGGTACGGTGGACCTGAAGGCTAGATCGGTGCCCCAGGAGGGTCTAATGAGGACTTCTTCGACTCCTTTTCCAGGGAGTAGCAGCTCTTACACAGATTTGTTTAAAGAAAATTCTCCTCCAAAGAATGATGAAGCTCAAAAAATGGCATATAAAAAGCTCTTCACGACTGCTGGGAATAGGTCGACAACACATCATGTGAATGGTTGTTTGTTGCATGCTGAATCCAAGCCAAAAATTTTCATCAAGCCAAGTATGGTTGAAGAATAAGTCATTTACATAGCTAATCATGATTTAATCTGCAATTTCATGGGTATACGTCCTTCCCTAAATTTTATGCACTCTTGGATCCACCAAAACTGGGAGCCTCACGATGAGTATTCATTGTGGTTTATTAGCAATGGATATTTTATTGTTAGCTTTTCATCTTTGGACGATAGAAATAAGGCTTTCGAGTCAGAGAAGAAAAATCATGGCCCGATAGGGCTATTTGTTCAACCATGGAGAGTGGGATTCGATCCTCGAGTTGAACCTACTACTGTCCCAGTTTGGATCTAACTATATGCTCTTCCAATGGAATTCTAAGGTGAGCAAGTGTTGGCCAGGATTGGAAATTCTATTGGAAGACATCTGGGTGTTGCCAGAGAAACAATTGAAGGGAGCATGGCGGTGTATGCAAGAATATGTGTGGAGATGGATCTCAACCAGCCTTTGCCGATAGAGATGGAAATTGAATTGGCAGGACTCTCCTAGATTCAACAACTGGACTATGAGGCCCTACCATTCAGATGTAGGGTTTGTCACAAAAATGGACATTTGGCCTGTTTCTTCCCTAATAAAATGAATGCTAAAATGGAGGCCCCTTTAGGAATGCCAAACCTACCTAAAGAGGAAGGCAACACTTAATAAATATTCTAATCGCACCATTCAGGTCTAGGAAGCTCAGAGAGAGGGCTTTGAACAGCCCAGAAGAAAAAGACAAACAAAGAAAAAAGAGGGAAAGGAGCAATCCCATCTCAGACCTGCCAATAGGTATGAGATATTTAAGTCACTGGTTGACGAAGAGGAAAAATTTATGGAGGGCATGGAGGGTATTAAGGAAACTTCTAATATTCTTGGGCAACTCCCCCTCTCATCTCCTCCTATCATATAGCAGGTAGTTGAACTCTATGAGGTATCACAGCCAGTGTGTTCAGGGGCCTTAGTAGTGCATAACCAGGAGCAGACAGTATCTCAGGATGTCCGCATGGGAATAGCAGAGAAGAATATGGAAAGGCCATCTTTGGGGATAACCCAGGTAGAAAAAAGATCAAAAAATAGCAATTCTCAGGGAGTAGGTAGAAGATCCAATAAGGAGTTGCTAGCAGCCCAAGGAGACAAATTGATCACGGGAGGATCGATGAGGACAATAGAATATTATTTCTCCCAGGGTAACCAATGATTATACAATCATGGAATGTGAGGGGTTTAAATAGCAAAACCCATCAATCTATTGTTCAAAGACTTGTAGAGAATCATAATACTAATTTTTTGCTTTTACAAGAGACTAAGATGTCATTGGATCTTATGTCCAAAATAATCAACAGAATTTGGAGGGGTGCTGGTCATATGGATGTGGCTTCCCATGGTGCCTTAGGGGGGATTGTTACACTTTGGAACTCTCTTGAATGGTCTGCAATAGAACATCTTGCCTAGAGGGGTGTTCTCACTTCTCTTTTTAGGAATAATGTCACTATGGAACATGTTCTAATCACAAACTTTTATGGGTCTCAAAACCTAGACTGGATTATAGGGGGGATTTTAACACTAAATTATCTTCTAGATACCAGGAAGGGGGATCACCATTTTTGGATCCAGGGGACCGCTTCATGATTTCCCAAGTCCAGGCTTTGCACTTAGTGGACATTAAATGTCCTCGCATTAACTACACTTGGACTAATAAAATGCGAGAGCCACATAGCAGGAAGGTTAAGCTAGATAATTTTCTAGTTTTAGAGGAGGCGTTTGTAAAATGGAATATAAATTTTCAGATTTTAGAAGGCCCAGTTTCAGATCACTGTCCCATTCTATTGGAAGGTGGGACTAGGATGGGGCAGCATCACAAACCATTCAGATTTGAGAATTTTTGGCTTTAGAAAGAAGAACTTTGGGAGAAAATTCCACAATGGTGGGAAGAAGGCCGCCCAACTTATGGGAGAGCAATGTTTAGAATCCACAAACAACTACAATATGTCAAAACTCAGTTGAAGTATTGGAGGCATGCTAATAAAATAGACTTCCAGGCCCAAAGAGCTCCATTGGTGGCCAGATGGGATGAGGTCCAAAAATAGTTTAGAGAAGGAGTAATTACAGACCAACTCAAAGCTGAGGATGATGCCTTGCATTCAGCGGTTGAGGACATTGACAACCAGGAGGAGATATATTGGAAGCAGCGAGAAAGAACCACCTGGTTATTAGAAGGTGATAGAAATACAAAATTCTTTCATCGAACTGCTTGTGTTCGAAGACAGATGAATAATATGGAGGCCCTTCAAGATGAGAATGATCATTCCTTTGATACACTTCCAGGTATACATTCCCATGCTATGGATTATTTTTCTAAGCCTTTTGAGGAAAGTGTGGTACAAGATGTAGAGGCCCAAAATGAAGTTATTTCTGTCATACCTGCTGTTATTTCAGAGGATGAAAATCAAGCCCTCCTCAAACCCATTGATGGAGATGAATTGAAAACTGTGGTCTTTGGAATGAGCACTGGTAAAACTCCTGGTCCAGATGGCTTCCCAATTGAGTTTTTTTAGGCTTTCTGGGACTACTTAGAGGAAGATGTAAGGGCTATTGTAGAAGAGTCCAGAGAAAATAAGAGAATGCTTAAAGCTATAAACCACACTTTCATTACCTTAATTCCAAAAGGGGAGGAGGGGGTTCATATTTTAGATTATAGGCCTATTGCCTTATGTAATGTGTTGTACAAAATAATCACAAAGGTAATGGTTGAGCACCTAAAAATTCTTCTTCACAACATTGTCTCCTCTAAGCAAGGGGGTTTTTTTGAGGGACGGCAGATTTTGGATGGGGTGGTTGTGGCCCAGGAAGCAATCCATTCAATGCACACTTTTGGTAATAAAGGGATGTTCATAAAATTGGACATGTCAAAGGCTTATGACAGGGTTGAATGGAGTTTCTTGGCTAAAATGATGGCAGCCTTTGGTTTCTCTCAAGGTTGGATAGAGTGGGTCATGAGATATGTCTCTTCCCCAAATTACTCTGTGATAACAAAGGGCCTTCCTTCGCAACCATTTTGAGCTTCTCGGGGACTGTGCCAGGGGGATCCATGTTCTCCTTATCTTTTTCTCATTCTGGATAAATTTCTTGGTAGACTTTTCTTGAGGAGAAGACAACAAGGTAGATTATTGGGTATCAGGGTGGGTGACAAAGTTTTAACGCACCTACAATTTGTGGATGACACTGGTTTTGTGGGAGTGGCCAGCTTTAGGGAAGCAATAATGATTAGGGATACTCTTAATGCCTATCTCAGGGCTACTCAACAGGTCATTAATGACAAGAAATCCAAAGTGGTTTTTTTTAATCTAGAGCAAAGGCTTCAGAACATAATTTTAGAAAACATGGGATTCACAAGGACTTCTCTCCCAGTGGTATACTTGGGGGTCCCCTTGCACTTTAAGAAGGTAATATTAGACACATGGAGGAATCTGCTAAAGTGTATCAAGGATAGAATTAATCACTAGTCTCACAAGTGGTTAAGTTATGGTGGCAGATTAACGTGCTTACATTCAGTCATTCAAGCCATGCCAATTTACAATTTCTCTATCCTGGTTGCCCCGATTACAATTTGGAAAGAGTTGGACAAGATGGCTAGAAAGTTTTTATGGGAAGGAGCAAAGGGAGAGAGAAAGTGGGCCTTAGTGGGCTGGGACAAAGTTACCCAGCCCAAGGTTAAAGGAGGTCTGGGTTTGAGAAAATCTAGGCTGAATAATAAAGCTTTGGTTGGAAAGCTGTACTAGAGATGGATCTCCCAACCCACCTCCATTTTTAGTAGAATCCTAACTAGAAAATACCTAGGATAGGCCAACCCAATCGATGTTGCTCGCATCCCCTTGGATGGTACTTGGTCCCTTGTTTGGCAGGCTCTCAAGTTAGGGTCTCAGGTTGTTAAAGACCGCTTATTTTGGAAAGTGGGAAGAGGGGAGAAGGCTCGGTTTTTGACAGATTCTTGGGATCAATTCCCACCCATAATTACTGAATTTCTAGAATTACAGCCAATAAAAGCAGCCATTGAATCCAAGGGATGGATCCGTATTGAAAGTTACTTCACAACTACTTAGCTGGGGGAGTGTAAGTTTAAGCAGTTCAAGAAGTTGGATGAGTGGCCCATTTCAATCCCTCTGGATTTGACTCCCATCATGACTAAAATTTTGACAGAAAGATTTCTTATAGGGGGAGACATGGAGGATGAATTATCCTGGGGCTTTGGGAGTCTTGGCGTCTATATAGTAAAGGATGGATATGACAACATTCTCCCAGAGCCCCCCCCTCATACTTTTTTGGTTGAGGACTGGAGGAAAATATGGCACTCTAAAGGCTGGCCGAAAGTTAACTTTTTTGCCTGGCAATGCATGCACAATGGAATCCTCACTTTTGATAATCTCAGATCAAATGGTATCATCAGCCCTTCTCAATGTGTTCTTTGCTACAAGAGCGAAGAAACTATTGACCATTTTTTGTTTGGTTTCCCTTTCACCCGATAGATTTGGCTGTGTTGGTTTGCATACTTTAAAATTCAAGTAAGTGGTGACCTGAACCGGATGAATATCCAGGTCAAAATGGCAGAAGGGTAGATTCAAATCTAAAGCTCTTTATTTTGGTTGGGAGCTCGGTTTAAGCTTTATCTGGTGGCAAGTATGGCTAGAAAGAAATGCCAAAATTTTTAGAGAAACTTTTACTGCTCTAGACGGGGTTTGGTAGACCATTTGGAGCAAGGTTACCGAAACTATGGTTGTTCATGCGAAGGAGGAAGCTCAAATTGACATTGGAGCTATGGAAGAACGTGGTGAACTACAAGAGGGATAGGACAAAAATTGTTGGAAACCTCCCCCTAAAGGTTGGATTAAAATCAATACTAATGGAGCTGCAAAAGACAATCCGGGTAGATCCAGAATTGGAGTGGTGTGTCGGAACCATGCTAGGACTGTGCTCTATTGGAAATTGCAAGGCCTAGGAAGAACCACTAACAATGAAGCCGAAGCCATTACCATCAAGTCTACTTCTGTTTGGGCAGTGAAACATGGCCACCGCAGGATTATTCTTGAATCAGACTCGCAAACATTGGTTGGAGCTCTGGACTGCATGAGGAACTTTGATATAAAAGCTTGGAGGTTGAGGGCTCTTGTTACCCAAATTAAAGAATTATGGAAGGAATTGGAGGACGTGCGGGGGGGGGGGGGGGGGGGGGGGGGTTGTAGAAAAACGGAATAGTTCTTATTATTCAGCATCAGGTTATATAATGTTTACAGTAGCCTAGAATAGTCATCGACAGAACGGATCTGTTACGAAGTTGTAACAGTCTGCCAAATAATGTAATACGTACAAAATAGTAACAGTCCTAAACAGTACGCTAACATCCCCCTTTATTACATTATTTGGGTAATGTAATAACTAATAGCTATACTTGACTACTAACATCCCCTTACATTATTTTGCAATACAAAGTGAGCTGCGAAACAATTCAAATTTGACACGTCCAAGTGCCTTAGTGAAAATGTCTGCAACTTGAGCATCTGTGGGAATGTGCTGAAGCTGAATTTGGTGCTTTGGAACTTCCTCTCGAATGAAATGACATTGTGTGTCAATGTGCTTTGTTTTTTCATGATGGACTGGATTCTTGACGAGGTTCAGAACACCCTGATTGTCGCAAAACAAGTGTATTGGAGATTTTGATGGATGTCCCATACTTGTCAGAATGCGACGTAACCATATCACTTCGCACACAGCTTCACGTGCGGCACGATATTCTGCCTCTGTTGAAGAAATAGCAACCACCTGTTGCTTCTTGCCATGCCAAGAGATAGGACCGGATCCCAGATGAAAAATGTATCCAGAAGTTGACTTGCGATCATCAAATGATCCGGCATAGTCGGAGTCCGTGTATCCTTGCAAGAAGAATTTGTTGTTCCTCTTGTATTCTAGGCCATATTCCATAGTACCATGGACATAGTGAAGAACACATTTTGTTGCTTTCCAATGAGTGGTCTTAGGCTCTTGCATGAACCTCGAAAGATAGTTGACAAGAAAATGAGATCTGACCTAGTATTGGTCAAATATATGAGACTCCCAATCAACTGTCGATAGAGAGTACCATCTACCTGAGGTGAGTCATCATATCGCGATAACTGAAGTCCATTCTCCATAGGAGTTGCCATTGGCTTGCAGTCAGTCATGCGATATTTATCCAACAATGTCTTGGCATACTTTTTCTGAGACACTTTGATGGTGTGCTCCTTCTGGCTGAATTCCAGACCAAGACAGTAATGGAGAAGTCCGAGATCTGTCATCTCAAAAGATTTGCACAAGTTTCTTTTGACAAGAGAGATCATATCTTCCGAACTCCCCGTAATGAGCGAGATCATCCACATAGAGTACAAGCAACACTATCTCAGACCCCTGTTTCTTGAAATAGAGGTTTGCATCCGACTGGACATCTCTTAAATCCATGCTGCATAAGGTGATTGTCCATTTTTATATACCAAGCTCGAGGAGCTTGTTTCGGACCATACAAGGATTTGACCAATTTGCAAACTTTCTCGTCGTTGGCCTTCCACTTCAAATCCTTCGGGCTGAGTCATATAGACTTCTTCTTGGAGATCACCATTAAGAAAGGCACTTTTGACATCCATTTGGTGAACTTTCCACCCATATTGTGCTGCCATAGCACACATAACCCGAATTGTGGTCATCCGAGCAGTAGGTGCAAAAGTTTCCTCATAGTCGATGCCTTCCTTTTGAGCATAGCCCTTTGCAACAAGTCGGGCCTTATGTTTATCAATTGTTCCATCTGCCTTGTACTTGACTTTGTATACCCATTTGCAGCCAATAGGTTTCTTTCCATGCGGCAGATAAACAAGCTTCCAAGTTTTATTCTTCATCAGAGACTCATACTCTGTATCCATAGCGGCCTTCCACTGAGGCTCACTGAGAGCATCTTGCACTGATGTAGGTTCAAGACTATCTATGGTAGACATGAATGCCCTGTCATCATCAATATCCATATCCTCTACTTCTACACTTGGAGTCATAGAAAGTTCCTCAAAAGATTGACAAAGATCATCAACCTCACCAGTTTCTCTGGCTTCTCTTTCCTTTTGAGCCATACTGCGTGTACGAGGTCTATCCAAATTCAAATTGGGAGGAGTGGATAAATTTGCATCTCTGATTGTATTTGTACACCATTTAGGATTCTTCTTCGGTGGTGGTGAAGAAGATGTAGAAGGACCTCCTGTCTGTGTTGACGAAGGAATCTCCTCTTCCTTAGGTTCCACAATATCTTGGTGTACATTAGATGTGCTCTGTGATGTGAAAGCTTCATCAAAGACAACATCTCTGCTGATATGAATTTTCTTGGTCAAAGGATCTATCAACCAATATCCTTTAGAGTGCTCAGAATATCCAAGAAAAATACATCTCAGTGTTTTCTCATCTAGCTTCTTCCTTTTTTCTTTCGGTATGTGCATGAAAGCTTGACACCCGAAAATACGTAGATGAGATATGGAGGGTTTTCGACCACTCCATGCTTCCTGTGGAGTCATTCCTTTTAGGGCCTTTGTGGGTGCCCTATTCAACAGATACACTGCAGTGGTGACAGCTTCTACCCAATATTGTTGCCCAAGAGTTGCACCTGTGAGCATACAACGAACCATTTCCATTATAGAACGGTTCCTTCTCTCAGCAACTCCATTTTTCTGAGGAGTATAGGTAGTTGTTAACTGTCTCTTGATCCCATGCTTATCTAGGAATGCAAAAAATTCATTAGAGGTAAACTCTCCCCCTCGATCTGAGTGAAGGGTTTTGATAGAAGCTCCTGACTCCTTCTCAACGGATTTCTTGAACTGCTAGAAGAATGCAAAAGCTTCAGATTTTAGTTTGAGAAAGAAAACCCACATCTTTTGTGAGTAGTCATCTACGAATAACTGAAAGTACCTCTTCCCTCCAACACTATTGGGTGATCGGTGTGAATTAGCTCCAGAGGTTTTCATG
This sequence comes from Wollemia nobilis, assembly GCA_028583015.1. Lineage (NCBI taxonomy): Eukaryota > Viridiplantae > Streptophyta > Pinopsida > Araucariales > Araucariaceae > Wollemia > Wollemia nobilis. Next base: position 2,192,746 of record JAQPPZ010000756.1, on the reverse strand, counting down.
CTCTTGTAGAGCTCTTCTCAAATGGTACTCTATGCTTGCTTTCCTGCCAAGCATTCAGAGCACACTGGCAATGTGGCAGAAAGGGAAGGAAGACCCTTTACCATCTCATACTTGCTTGAGCTCAAGTAAGTAGCCGGAACTAAGATGCCCATATCTCTTGTGCCATAGGGAAGTTGCCTCCTTGGTAGAGACAAGTCATGGCAACATGTAGAGTAGAGATAACATCTAGTGCAAATAAGCCATGCTTATATGAAGTCATTGTAATCTGCTTACCCTTCCTAGTAATTGTACAACACTTCTTTCCATTCTCAACACGAAAGTTGACAACCATATTTCTGTCCAGGATTTGTGTGATTGACAACAAATTGTTAGCCAATCCCGAAACATAGAGGACTTTGTCAATCTGACACTTGCCATCAGGAAGAGTGACTGAAACCGTACCCTCTCCCCGAACCCCGTAGGTTTTATCATCAGCAATGGTGACAGGTTTGCCCTCTTTGGCCTCAAATGATTCAAACCACGATCTGTCGCCAGTCATATGTTTGCTAGCTCCAGAATCGACATACCAAATAGGATCCCTCTGAGTGGAATCTGTGGTAGTCATGAGAACCTTGTGTGCCCATTCAGAATCTGAGTCAGATTCTTCAACAACAACATTCACCTGGGGTTGCTTGTTCTTATTTTGTGGTTTTTTTTGGCCCTTCTGCTTGTTCTTATGCCAACACATGTTGGTGTCATGGTTGTCTTTCTCACAGATCTTGCACCACCTCTTCTTCTGTTGAGGTTGTTTGCCTTTTCCTTTCGTATCCTGTTGAGAATTTCCTCCTTTCTGAAAGTTGCCTCCTTTTTGCCCATTACCTTTCTTCCTAGAACCCTGCCTATTGGTGTATAGGGCTGTATTGGAAGAATCATCCTTGTGAAGTTGGCGTGCCTCCTTTTGTTGGAGCAGATTGACCAACTCGATGTAGGTAATTTGTCGTTGAGACACCTGGATGGAGGTTATCAACATATAAAATGAAGAAGGTAAAGCTCTCATCACAAGTGAAATGAGAAGCTTTTCGTCCACAGTATCTCCCAGAGAACTCAATTTCTCTTTCAACTCAGACACTCTGCACAAAAAGAGTTCAACTGTTTCACCCCGCCTCAAACTCAAGTTATGAAGTTGTTGTTGAAGATGAAGAATGGTGGATTCATTCTTCCCCTCATAGATGGTTCTAAGGGCATCCCATGCCTCTTTACCACTTGCTTTGTCAGCTATATGAGGTTGCACTTCATATGAAACAACAAACAAAATGAGCACCTTTGCTCTACTGTCTTTCTTGTCAAAAGCAATCTGATCTGCTGAAGGACCTGTGGATCCTATTTTTGGTGAAGGCCTGGTTGCTACTCCAGTAACAATATCCCAAAAATCTTCCATTTGGAGAATTGCCTTCATCTTATGTTTCCATGGTGTATAATTTGGACCTTTCAATAACTGATGTGGATCAGTCATCAATTTTGCAACAGCGGCCATAGTGAAGGTTCCTTATATCACCAAATTGGTCCCCCTTTCGATATACCTTTTTCTAGGCCAATATACCATACAAAATACCCGCCCTTACGTGAGGGAAACTATAGGTATTTAGAAAGATCAACAAAAATCACCCGCCCTTACGTGAGGGAGACTATAGGTGAGTTTTAGAGATCATACGATATGTGGAACATAAGCGGTACTGAAAGGGAATCACCTTGTTGATGGCACCTACCATAGAAGATTCTTCTCATGCGTGGGGCGTAACTTCCCCTAAACACTATGAAGAATACTTCGTCAGGATTTACGCCTAAACACAAGTGCGATAAAGGGTAGTGGATGGAGTAAAAAAATGCAAAAATGGCATACTTATTCCTCCCCGACGATTTATAGAGAACAAGCTCAGACGTCGTTATAGCAGCTATATTAGGCGGCGGATACAGTAGCCAAATCACGACAGCTTTACCTGTAAGTGCTGGCCAGAGGTATCGCAAATACCGAACGCTGTAGTGCAATAAAATTGCACAGATGGGTTTTATATTTCGGGGACTTAGGGAGTGTTTTGATTTTAATTTTTAATGTTATAGTGCAAAAATGAAATATGCAACATACAACAAAAAAAATTGCCCACAAGAATAACCCACAAGGTGTCGGTCACGACCGAAAATGCACCTTTTACAATGCCAAATTGCTATTTTTCGAAAAATTACTCACTATCCCCCTTTGATCTTTGAAAAAATATGCCCCCTTAAAAAGCTTTCTTTAACAAAGCATTTTTAATAATTATTATCAATTTTAAAATTAAAATAAATAATTTTAATTTATATAGTTTTAAAACTTAAAAAAATAAATTAAAATTAAATTTTAATTTATTAAAGTTTAAAACTATATTAAAAAAAATTAAAATTAAAAATTTTAATTAAAAAAAAAATAATTAAAAAATGACTTTGACAAAAAAGAAATTATACCTTGGGGGGAGTCGACGGGATTCGAACCCCCGACTTGCAGGCTCCCTGAGCCTTACCGCACGGCTCACGACCACGTGAGCCGGCGGGCTGATCCGGAAGAGATCAAGAGACCTCCTTTTTGAACACCTTCTTCCTCCTCCTCCTCTGCTTTCGGCCTGGTTGCTTGGACGCTGCCACTTCAACGACGCGAAGCTCCCTGCACTCTGGTTTTTCGAGAAAAAAAAAAAAAACTCGAATCCGTGCTGCTTTTCCGAAATTCCCCCACTCGCTCTATTTTCCGAAAAAAATCCACAGCTCTTTTTTTTTTTTTTTCTTCGAACCGGGGTGGGGCGATTTTGGGAAGAGCACGCGCAGCGCGCAATTCGTGCTGCGCAAGATTTTTTTTTTGGGGGGGGTTTATACTCCCTGGGCGGAATTTGAAAATTTCATTTCCCGCTCACGGGGGGGGGCGCTTCTAATTTTTTTTTTTTTTTTTTTTTTAAATTAAAGCGGGGGGGGGACGCAGGCCGCGTCCCTCCTCCTTCTCGGGGGGGGTCCCCCTTGCGCCGCCAGCCGCAGACGCGTCAGACGTCTGCGCTCTGCAGTGCGTTCTGACGTCCTGCGTCAGACGTTTCTGGCACGCACGGTCTGACGTCCTGCGTCAGACGCCTGCGGTGCGCGGTCTGGCATCCTGCGTCAGACGTCTGGGCGCGGTCTGATGTCCTACGTCAGACGCCTCGCCTCCTTTGTAGACTATGCGTTACGCACAGGTCTGTGCGTGGGTCGCGACTCTACGCGCGGCTGTTCATCGCGCCCGCGCGGGTCGCGGCTCTTCCAGACTATGCGTCGCGCACCGCGCAGTGGACGCAACTGCTGCTTTTTTTTTTTAAATCCCACAGTCGCTCAGATGTCGCAACACAGCCTCCTGCTCCCAGCCATGCGGTGAAAAGAAAATGCGTTCCGAAAAACAAACGCGCAGCAACCTTCTCACCCAACTGGCTCTGATACCATGTAGAAAAACGGAACAGTTCTTATTATTCAGCATCAGGTTATATGATGTTTACAGTAGCCGGGAATAGTCACCAGTGAAACGGATCTATTATGAAGTTGTAACAGTCTGCCAAATAATGTAATATGTACAAAATAGTAACAGTCCTAAACAGTACGCTAACATAGGATGTGATCCCTGTTTATGCGAGTAGAGATTTGAACAAAGCGGCTAACTTTTTGGCTAGGATGGGTACCAAAAAGGAGGTTGGAGTTTAGTTGCACAACGACATGGATATTGAGGATGAGGTGATTAGATAGGTTCTAAAAAGGTCCTTGTGCCAATGATCAAAGAAAAAGCAAATAGAGGAAAGTTGTCGCGATATCGTGACATGTTGCACCGTCATGGTCACTGGAGGAAAGTTGTCGCGATATCACGACATGTTGCACCATCACGATCATTGGAGGAAAGTTGTCACAATATCATGACATGTTGCATCATCATGGTCATTGGAGGAAAGTTGTGATATCATGACATGTTGCATCATCGTGGTCACTGGAGGAAAGCTATCATGATATCGTGACATGTTGCATCGTCACGATCATTGGAGGAAAGTTGTGATATCGTGACATGTTGCGTCGTCATGGTCACTGGAGGAAAGTTGTTGTGATATCGTGACATGTTGCACTGTCATGGTCACTGGAGGAAATTTGTCGTGATATCATGACATGTTATGCCATCACGGTAGATGGAGGAAAGGTGTCGTGATATCGTGACATGTTGTGCCATCGCGGTCACTGGAGGAAAGGTGTCACGATATCGTGACATGTTGCGCCGTCGCGGTCGCTGGAGGAAAGTTGTCATGATATCGCAACATGTTGCGCCGTCATGGTCACTAGAGGAAATTTGTCATGATATTGTGACATGTCGCTTCGTCGTGACCAAGGGAGGAAAGTTGTCGTGATTTCAAGACATGTCGCTTCATCACGACCAAGGGTGGAAAGTTGTCGTGATATCATGACATGTTGCTTCGTCACGACCAGGGGTGGAAAGTTGTCGCGATATCGCGACATGTTGCTTCGTCACGGCCAGGGGTGGAAAGTTGTCACGATATCACGACATGTTGCATTTTTGTGGCTAAGGGAGAAATAGTGTCACGATATCATGACATGTTGCATTTTTGTGGCCAAGGGAGAAAAGGTGTCGTGATTTCGTGACATGTTGCATTTTCACGGCCAAAGGAGAAAAGGTGTCGCGATATCGTGACATCTTGCTTTTTCGTGGCCAAGAGAGAAAAGGTGTCATGATATCGCGACATGTTGCATTTTCACTGCCAAAGGAGAAAAGGTGTTGCGATATCATGACATGTTGCATTTTTATGACCATAGGAGAAATGGTGTCACGATATCACGACATGTTGCATTTTTGCGGCCAAAGTAGAAAAGGTGTCTCGATTTCGTGACATGTTGAATTTTTGTGGCCAAATGAGGAAAATGTTGCGATATCATGACATGTTGCTTTTTTGTGGCCAAAGGGGAAAGGTTTCGCGATATCGTGACATGTTGCTTGTTCACGGCCTAAGGAGAAGATTTGTGTCACGATTTCGTGACAAGCTGCATCAACTGTCCATGTCGACCCCCCTGCTAGCTAGTTAATGGTTTAGGAGATTTGGATCCATTGTAAATATTCTTCTACTATTGTAAGCATGTGTTCTCTCTGAATTCGGCTCGGAAGACTCTCTTCCCTTATTGTAATTGATCTTTGTTTTAATACAAATTTTTTCAAATTTTTCAAAAAAAAATAAGAAAAACAAATAACATCAAAATTTCAAATACACCTCGTATCTATTTATTTACCCTATACACTTGGTGATTGCAGCGACTTGTAATCCATGCAATCTTATAGGATGAGTAAATTACCATAAGGTCATTTGAACCAAATTATTCATCGTCAAATTGAAATTCTTTACTTCAATACCCAAATAAGGATATGGAGGTCAGACTGCCCCATGAGAATGAGGCTAGCATTTCATTTCTTCTATGACATTTTTATTAGATCATCGATTTCTTCACCACATGATAAAAGTAATTGATATCATCTTGATTTCCTAAGAAGGCCATTGCATCTAGACTACTCCATGGGATAAAGCTATGTAATTACTATTATTGGTTGAAATCACACCTGTAATAGGACCTACCTCATAATAAAATGCAAAATTTTTAAATCATCCAAATCAATCATCTTGGTCAAGCGACAAGTCACTTTCATCACTAGTTATTTTCCTCATCGACTTGTTGCTTGAGGAGGTGATCATAATAACATATTCATAATAAAAATCAACAATTGAAAACTTAATAAAAATGATAAACATGACAAGCGGTTGCATCCACTACATAGGTGAGAAGTAAAATATTCAAAATCCGGAGGGCGAGAAGGCCCAAATTCAAAATTCTAGAACCAAGGGTATCCTCGACTGTAGTCAATCTGGTAGAATCCCTGAGGATGGGGAAATTTGAGAATCTGTTGTTGTCAATCCGATCGAGTTTTGGGGTGATGAACCCCCGAAAAAGGTGATCCCCATGGGCCCCCTTCTTTTGAGGGCCCCGGTCCAAAAAAGCATCCTTTTCCAAGGTGGTAGGAGGAGGACAACATTGCATACCTGAGCTTCATTCTACTTTAGAGCCTACTGGGTCAAAAGTAAAAATTCTTGACACCCTGATTCAAAAATATTTGTCTTTTGAATCTTTTAATTTAGTTGGTAAATTGATAGGAGGGCATCCTAATATTGAAGTCATTCGAAGATGGGCTCTTTCCAAGTGGAATATTGTTGGGTCCATGGAAATTTTTGGCCTGACCAGGGGCTTCTTTGGGATTCGTTTGAGTAACCATGATGATGCCAGCAGAATTCTCACTAGTGGTCCTTGGTTTCTAGGGTGAAAGAGTCTTTTTCTTCATAAATGGGATCCTGATTTTGACCCTGAGACCCAAAGTATAAATTTTGCACCTATTTGGGTTAGACTTCCCAATATTCCTTGGCACTTATGGCATCTAGACATCCTTTCTGCTATCACCAAAACCATAGGGACTTTGGTTGCTATTGATCATGCTACCTTAGCTAGAACCAGAATGACCACAGCTAGAATATGTGTCAATGCTAATCTTGATTCAGAACTTCCAACTTTTGTGGAGCTTGAATACAGTGACTACTATCACAAGCAGGCTATTGAGTACAAAAATAAACCAGATTTTTGTGTGGAATGTCGCACTCAAGGTTCATCTTTGGATCCACTATCCTTCGCTAAATACTAAACATACAGATGAACCAACTCAGATGCTTGAGGTCCCTAACCATCAAGTGTAGGGATGGAAGAAAGTTGGACCTAAAGTTCCAAGTCATAATACTCAAGGTTGGAAGAGTGTAGGTACCAAAAAGAGTTTCAAGTAGTCTAAGCAAGGGCAACATCATGGCAATAAAGGTATTGTCATTCGTGAGCCTAAAAACCTACAACCCCCACCTAATCCTCTGGATGTTGTTGGAAAGGGTAAGAATATTGTTACTTCTCCATCCCCATCTCTGAATTCCAGCGAAGAGGTATGTCCTGCTCCTCATAGCCCTAATAAATTTTTTGTTCTGGTTGACTCCAACTTGTTTGATCAAGAAAATCAACAAATCATCCAAAATAATGAGCTTCATCTTCCTCAAAATCTTGATTCCCCTACAAATTTTGGACCATCCCTTCCCCCACCTAAGACTTTTAGCCCCTCTAAAGTATCAAATATCTTAATGTCTTTAGGCTCTATAGTCGAGCAAATAGCTCCATCAAAATTTAGTCCCAAGCACACTCGTAGCTCCAAAAAATCCCCAATTGATTGTGGGAGTGATAAAAAATGAGGATGACCTTCTGTGAGTGAGCAATGGAAAAATAGATTTTAGGATGACATAGATAATGGCATCCAGAAAACCTTATTCTCCCTCGTCAGCTCTCAAGCTAGGGATGAACCAAAAAGCACCAAACCTCCCCAAACCGCTGGTAAGGGAGGCAAGAAATATTCCAAGGTTTCCAAATGAAGCTCCTCTCATGGAATGTGAGAGGTTTGAATGGGCTAACCAAAAAAAGGGTTGTTAGCTCATTACGAAAAGAAATAAAACCTACTATTCTTATTTTACAAGAAATAAAACTTGATCCAAACAATTCCACCTCAGCTACGCTCAAAATATGGAGTAGAGGAGAACTTGTTTTTGCTAGAGGTGCATCAGGTGGTCTCATCTATTTGTGGGATCCAAGAAAGGTGGATGGAGAATTGGTTCAGTCTAGTGAAAGGATTATTAGTGTTAGGTTTCAAGAAAGAGATTCCAATTTTTCTTGGATTCTATCAAATATTTATGCTCCAAACTCTTTAGCTGAAAGAGCCCTTTTTTGGAACATGCTCAGTAGCCTTAAAGACTCCTTCAATAATGTCCCCTGGATTGTTTTTGGATATTTCAACACACCTCTCTACCCCTCAGATAAATTTGGGGGTTTGGGGTGTACTAAGAAAAGCATGGAATATTTTCTTGATTTTGTTAACACCAACAACCTTATGGATGTCAAGCTCAAAAATGCAAAGTACACCTGGAGCAATAGAAGATCAGGGAGTCAACTCATTCAAGTAAAATTAGACAGAATTTTTTATCCCAAGAAGTTGTTCAAGCCTTTGGGGATGCCAACCTTCTTTCTCTCCCAAAAGTTGGATCTGATCATAGTCCCCTCCTTTTGGATATTATCAAGGATAACCCTTTCAGAAGACCTTTTAGATTTGAATCAATGTGGATCCAACATCCTGATCTAAGGCTCAAAATTTCTCAATGGTGGCAATAGGTTGGCCAAGGTTGTCCTTCCTTCTGCCTAGCACAAAAACTAAAGCATGTTAAAGAAAACCTTAAAATATAGAATAAAGAAGTGTTTGGAAACTTTTTTGAGATCAAACAATATCTTAAAGATAAACTTATTTCCATTGAGAATAAAATCCAAGTAGGTCAGTGTGATAATCAAACTCGTGCTGAAGAGAGAAACATCCTGGCTGAATATCACAATATTCTAGCTCATGAAGAAATCTTCTGGAAACAGAAATCTAGAGCTTTGTGGCTTAAATAAGGAGATTTGAACACAAGGTTTTTTCATGCTTCCACCATGCGAAACAGAAGCCATAATAGAATTAAATAACTAATAAAATATGATGGCTCCACTACCTCTGATATGCAGGAAATAAAAAATGAGGTTGTCTCTTATTTCACCAACCTCCTTGGTGAGAATAGGGTGCCTTCTAACCTTGCTCTAAATTCCATGCTTTATCATATACCCAAGCTGGTCTCAAATGATGCCAATTCCAAACTTTTAGCCCCTTTTACTGATGAGGAGATCCACTCAGCCCTATTTTCAATGCATCCTGACAAAGCCCCTGGCCTTGATGGATTTCCTCCTCGTTTCTTTCAAACCTTTTGGGATATAGTGGGCTATGATGTTTTTTCTACCATTAGAGAGTTTCAGTCTGCAAAATCTATCCCTCGAGGATTCAATTCAACCTTTATCGCTCTCATTCCCAAAAATTCAAATGCTAAATCCATGACTGATTTTTGACCTATAAGCTTGTGTAATGTGGTTTACAAAATCCTCACAAAGGCTATTGCTAATAGAATGAGAGACATCCTTCCTTCCATTATTGATCCTTGTCAGGGAAGCTCTATTTGTGGTAGATTCATCCTTGATGGAGTTATTACTATCCATGAAGCCCTTCATTCTGTTCACATGTCCAAAAAACCTGCTTTTGTTTTAAAATTGGACATGAATAAAGCTTATGATAGATTAAACTGGGATTTCCTTGTGTCAATTCTCCTGAAGTTTGGCTTTCATTCTGACTGGGTAGATTTAATCAAAGGGTGCATTTCCACTCTGTGGTTTTCAGTTCTTGTTAATGGATCCACTGTTGGTTATTTTCCAAGCAATAGAGGCATTCACCAAGGAGATCCTATATCTCCCTTGCTATTCATAATTGCTGCTGAAGCTTTGGGTAGAACCATAAAAGTAGCTTGTAATCTCAACCTCATTTTAGGAATAAAAGCAGCCTCTCAAACCAGACTAGTTTCTCACCAACAGTTTGTGGATGACACAATCATATCTTCTAAAGCGTCTGTCTTTGAGGCCAGAGTTATCAAACATATTTTATTATTATATGAAGACATTGTTGGGTAAAATATCAACTTCCACAAAAGCAAAATTTTAAATATGCCTATCCAGAGATAAAGCAAAATTTTTGCCATCCTTGAATGCCCAATATCATCTTTCCCTGCTACTTATCTAGGGCTTCCTCTATTTTTGGGACAACCTGATGCTTCAATGTGGAATAATGTGATTGAAAGACTACAAAAGAAATTAGCAGGTTGGAAAGGTAATATTTTGTCTCAAGCTGGTAAAGTTACCCTGACACATGCTTCTCTTCAGAGCATTCCTATCTACTTCATGTCTGTCTTTAAAGTTTCGATAGGGGTTTATCACAAAATAGAATAGATTCAAAAGAATTTTCTATGGTCAGGATCTAAAAATAAAAACCAGTTTCACCTTGTTGCCTGGGATAAATTTTGTCGGTCGAAACATTCTAGTGGGGTTGGCCTTAGAAGGATTCACCTTTTCAACTCAACTCTTTTAGCAAAGCAGGCTTGGAGGTTAATTTCAAATGATGGGTCTGATTGGATTTCTATAGTCTATCACAAATACCTATAGGGAACTGATTTTTTCAATGTTGTCCCTTCCCCGAGAGGGTCTTGCTTCTAGAAATCTATTTTGCAAGTTAGATTTCTTGTTAAAAGGGGCCTTAGATGGAGATTAGGATATGGGCATCAAATCAACTTTTGGTAGGACAAATGGCTTCTCAATGAACCACTCATGAATAATCCCAGCTTGGCTATCCTCAAAGGATATACTGACATTGCCTTTGGACCAAAAGTCTCAAATTTTATCTACTCCCAGGATAATAGGAGAACATGGAAGCATATCTTCAGTCCTGCTCATCCTGAGGAAGCTAGAGAACTACAGTTTCTTCTAAGATATTCTATCATCCCCTCTAGGAATCCTCATGATCAACTGGTTTGGGAACTTACTGAATCTAGAGAATTTTTTGTTAAAACTGCTTATCAGCTTCTTTTACCTCATGATGAATCCTTAATTCCTTTTAATATTGTTTGGATCAAGCTGTTGATTCCTAAAATTGCCACCTTTGCTTGGGTAGCTATCCAGGAGAATATCCTTACAATTGATAATCTTTTGAAAAGAGGCTTACCCATTCCCAATAGATGTTTTTTTATGTTTAACTAACTAGGAATCCCCCCATGACATTTTCCTTGATTTTCCATTCACTTTTTCCATACTCAATAGATTGTTTGATTGCTTCCACATTTCTTGGGTTGAACCTTGCTCTATCCCTGATATTTTTATCCAATGGCCCAACCCTTTTAGGAACCTTCGTCTCAAAGTATTGTGGTAGTTTTACCTTCATCATTTCTTGTGGTAGATCTGGTTGGAAAGAAATCGTAGAGTGTTTTCCAACACTAGTCAAAACTTTGATTTTGTCTTGAATAAAATCCTCTCATTTGCTATTGAGAATGCTTCCCTTTGTCCTTTACCTTCTCATCCTGCTTCCCATTTTGAAGTTTCTATGGGGTAGGCTCTTAATTTCCCTATTGTGGACAATACTCGGCTACAACCTATTATCAACAGGGCTCAGTCACCTTGGATTCCTCCTCCATCAGGGTGGCTTAAATTGAATGTTGATGGTGCTACAAAGGGTAACCCTGGTCGGGCAGGAGTGGGTGGTATCCTTAGAGACAATAAAGGTAGGGTTATCCTTGCTTTTGCTGAATTTTTAGGGACTCAATCAAATCAAGTTGCTGAAGCCCATGCTCTATGGCGTGGTTTGGTGTTGGCCAAAGACTTTTCTAATAAAATTTTGGTTGAGGGTGATTCCCTTACTACCATTAATTACCTTAAAAATTCTAAAGTCCCTTCTTGGAAAATAAGAAGCTGCATTGATGAAGAAAGAAATATTAGCTGATTCCAAGATATAATTTTCTAGCACACATTCAGGGAGAACAACAAAGTTGCTAACATCTTGGTAAATTTTGGAACCTAAATTAAAAATTTTATGACATGGATCACTGAAATTCCTTAGTTTTTGACTCAGGTTATTAATAAAGAAACTTCATCTTCAAGCATCATTAATGCTGACGTGGAGCAAGTCAACCATCTTTCGAATGAATCTAATGTTAGCGTGTCCTAATTTTTTTATCAATCGCTCCCATGCTACCTCGGTTCATGGGCATCACGTGCTACTTGGTCTTGTCAACCTTGGATTTTGGTTTCCCACCTTTCAAGATAGAGCCTTTGTTGTTCTCACTCGTCTTGAAAGTCTTATTTTTTTCAACCCTCGATCCATAGCCTTTTCTCCTCACCATTTCTCCACCACCCCAATCCCTTCTAGCTTCATTACCCCTTTCCAACCTTTCATATTTTCCATCCACGTCATTCCCTTCCCACGTGTCTCACCTTGTGTTTTGTTGCTCCACTTTGTTCTTTCCCTCTTGTGGGATTTTGGTTCGGATTCTCACACGATCCTCTTTGGTGATTGGAATTACCTTGTCTTCCAGGATTACCTTGGGTCGTGCAATCTTACTCATCACCATTCTATGAGGCACTTTTGTCGAGATTGTCATTGGTTTGTTGTTGCTTTTACCTTCTCGGTTGTTTCCTTTTATATTGGTCAAGTCTTGAATTTCCTCCATTGTTGTGCTCTTCAATTGTTCATCCAAAAGTGGTCTCATTTTTGTGTGGCCATCATGAGTTTTGTTGAACCGTCCAAGGTTTGTTTGGACTCCATTGTTGAGGGAATCCTTTCAGGCAAAGGTTTCCTCCCATTTTTCCACAAATTCAAAGGGGAGGACCCTAAAATTACTTTGGCATTCATGGAGACATGGGACAATGGCAGGGTCACCATCCGCAACAAGACTTATGTCATCGACATCAAAGTTTTAGCTGAATTGACTGGGAAGCAACCTAAGGGATGATCCATCAGGAGAGAGAAGCATAACTGGGATGCCAAATTGAAGGATGTCAAGGACAAGGAGATTTGCAGAAAGGCTCATTTGGGTATGCGGCATGATGAGCTACCTTTTCCATGGGGGAGCGTCTTAAAGCCCATTATGGAGTATGTAACTATTGATGATCCAGATAAGCCCCTCTGCAGTTTTCATTTCACCTTTTACAATCACTTTCATGATGTAAGTGTAGTCAATATACCTCAGTTTTTATTTAACTCTATTAGTTATACCATTGAGCATTGTAGGGAAAAAAATGGGTCAGAATTACCCACCCACCATGGCCTTTTTAATGTCTTGTTTAAACACTGGTTAATTCATTGCCTTGAGGGTATTTTTGTGACCCCCCTCCCAAACCCAAGCAGAGTCCCTTGAAACCCAGCTCTTCTCAAACCACACCTCAATCCTCATGCACCCCTAGGCTATCCACCAAAAAGCAAAAAATTATTGAGGCTGTCAGCAAATTAAGGAAGAGACCCTGCAATGCCTCCCCTAAACCTAAAATAGAGCCTAAGCAAAAACCTTTGTGCTCCTCTATGCATCTAAAGAACAAAGCTATGCAGAAAGAATCATTGGTCATTGAGTCTAAATATGAGGACAAGGACAACCCCGATCTTTGTATGCAGATGTTCATCATCAAATCTGTAACAAACTGCATTACCCAACTTGTTGATCTGTGTAATGCCCTTAATTTGTGGTTCTTTAGGAAGTCCTTTACTGAGGGTGTGGGAGGTGTTCCTACTAAAAATATAAAGGTGGCTGTTATTCCTGAGGACGTCCCTACTAAAGAAAATGTTGCTGAAATGGATACTTCCAATGATGGACTCCAAGATGTTGCTGTTGAACCTGGCATGGAGATTTAAGTGTTCCCCTTCCATTCTGGAAGGTTGTTGGTCACATTTTTGTTGTTTAATACCTTCTATTGTTTTTGGGTTTTCTTTTTTTTTTTGTTTGTTTTTTTTTTTCTGTTTGAGGACAACCTTAATGTATGAGAATTTTGAAGGTTGGCACCATGTTATGAATTTTTCTACTTTTTTGGCATCTGTTGCCATTTTGTAATCAGGTTTTGGGGCCCTGTTAAAACCCATCTGAAATCTAATCTCTTTAACCGATCAAAAAAATAATTAACAATTTAATCAAGTTAATCGTGTTTGTCTTACGATTCATTGCTAACAACTATCATAAGCTTACCCTGTTACTTGAGGTAAAAGAAAATATGTTGAATTAAAGATTTGTCAACTCTTACCCTTGGACCGTTGTGAATGCTAAGCAATTTCAAACCAATCGACTTAGAAAGCTTCAAATTTTTACACAAATTAAGCCTTTCATCTAGTTGGAAATAATTATTCATAGATGCATACCCTTTTCATGATTAAGGCATCTATTATTGATCATAACAATGATCATCATGCAACCTAGAGTATGGATTTAGGTGATATATTTTTTCTTAGCATTGTGTTTTCCCACAATGCATCACAAAAGGGGTATATGTAGACATTTAAAACACATCATGTTTAGGAGACTACTCATATGGGCAACTTTGCAAACCATATGAATGATCGTGGATCTTTCCAAGAGATAGTAGTGGTTCTAACCACTCATCTAGGGAAATATGGTCCTATGTAGGCTCAGTCACTAACTATTAGAGTGGTTTCTAGACCAACTACTTATGCTCAAAGCAGCTATAAGATAGTTGCTCTTACTGACAGTGGCTAGCTCTAAAACTGGATCAGCCTCCTAAGCTGAGCTAAATCAGTTGTAATGACCAAATGCAATTGATCTAAGGTAATTTTAGATGAGTAATCTTCTAGAAGGTTCCTCCCAACTACCATAGGCTAGCAATTATTGATCTTGGCTTCATGAGGTTCCTCCCAAATTCCAAAGGCTAGCCAAGATTGGAATTCAAGAGGTCTATTTATAAGCCCTCCCATGAATGAAAAAAAGAAATGACATTTATGCAGCGAAGCTCTATTGGATTGGATAGCGACTTGATAAAACCTTTAGGAGTATAGAAATGTTTCCCAATTATGGAGTGAAAAGCATGCAAAAAACAATGGGGCTTCCTAAGGATTAAGAATTACACACCACAAATTCACACCGATATAACATGAATCCCAATGAATTCAACCACCAATCCATCCTTTACCATCAATTCAGATGAAGAATTATGTGTCGTAACCCCTAATTCAAGAGGTAGAAGTCACATTTCATGGCCACTATCATTGATAGTGGCTCTTAGGCCTCTACCACTGATGGTAGTAGCAGTTAGGGTTTGATGAATTATTTATTCAATTCCTAACCTATATTTCTTCGTATTCCTACTTTATTAGCTTAGCTTAGGATAGATTTATCATTTTCAATGCATTTGTATGGTTGATTAGCATTTATTTATGCATCTTTTCTTACCTTTATGCTTTTCATGCTTTCATCATGCTTTCATGTCATTTCATGCAATTTCTTGAAACAAACCTCATCTCGAGAGGTTGCATATGCTATTGACATATTTTGTGGTTGCTTTGTGCATAGGTGATAGGATCTACAAAGGACAAAACCACATCTAAGGATATTTCCTTCGAATGAGTTAGAAGAAGGCATCAATAAGCCCTCAATAAATTCATGTCAATCTTGAAAGCCTATGAATTGCACCACAATTTTTTAAGGTCTTCATATATTTGTATTCATTGTATCAAAATTTGGTATCCCTAATAGGGACGTACATGTAACTGATTTTCATGATGATTTAATAAAAAGACCCTTTACATTTTTCTTAATTCATTGTCATTATATGTTTTCTTGATTTATCTTTAATATTATGATGCAAATATAGTAGGTGGATGCATTCTAGCATTGTACACAAACTAATGGGTGACACCACTGAATGCATAAAAATTATGAATGAAAATGGTAACTCTTATCATAATAGTTAATCATTTTAGAATCTATATGTGAGATGAGATGATGTGATCTGTATGGTTTTCCCTTGCAAGCTTATGTAAGTTAAAATATATGCAAAATATAGTAAGTGGTCATCTAAATATATTTGCTTATATCTATCTGGTATCTATCCTATTTCATGAACACCCCTTAATAAACAAAATCTCAAAAGGAAAATGGTGATTAATTTATGAGATGATTTTTTTCTATAAGAGATTTTTGAGGTTTTCTATGAGACTCAAACACCCTAGTTGATTAATCAAAATTTGTATAAAGAATACACAAGACTCTTAAAAGATAAAAGCTTTTATTATGAAGACCAAGATATTCATTATCCCTGTGTGTGCAAATGAATATATTAGATGAAACATAACACTACCTCATTTCCAAGAAGGATTCATTCATCCCATTGTTGTAATGAGGATCTGTAAATAGTGAAAATTGTGCATCTATGCTATTTGCAACATATAACAAATTGAAAGTAAAGAATCATGTAATCATTTGCAAGATAAAGATGATACAAAATAAGGTGCTCTTTATTAATCACAAGGAGTTCGATTACAATATTTCCCTCTTAGGGAATCCCTCAATTTGATATAATTGTTACATAGATTGTGGTCCCTCAAAGGGGAGAGATGCACTCAAATGATCTTCACATGTCCACTACTTTGCTTATAAGAGGGCTTATTATCTGCCTCCTCTGATTTCAAGAAGTATGAACTTGATGATGCTTATATTATTGATTATCCCTATCACCTGCACACAAAGAAATTAGAAAAAACATCAATAGTACATGATGCTTCTCAATATGAGGCTAATTTCTTGAAATATGCAAATAGGAAAGAAATACATGAATTGATAAATAAATGCTTGAAAACATGAAATAAAGCTTGAAATATTGAACATAAATAATGAAAATATTGCTATACTAGGTTAGAAATCCAATGAAAAGACTACTAATCTAATATAATGGCTAAAAATAGGGGAAAAGAGACATCAAACCCTAGTTGTTGTCAACCATAGTAGTTGGGTCTACTAGCCACTATAAAGTTTGACAGCTAAGCCTATGGGCTAAAATCAAAGACAACGACCATGGGAGAAGTATTATGCCTTTTAAATCCTAGGCCTGTCATCAATCATTTCCACTAAAAAGGGATTTGATGTTCTTGTTGTGTTCTATCATAATGACTTTAAGAGAGAAATTGGCTCAAATCACGTTGAATTGAGTGCTTGAACAGAGGTTGTTCTTCTTAAAATGTGGCAGTATCGATTGGTGGATAGGCACTTATCATTGCTCAATTGGACAACACTTCATTACTCCTAAAGGGGATGTTTATTTTCTCTCCAATATTATAGGGATTCGCTATGGAAAATTCTTATTAATTCTCCAATATTTCCTCTTCAAAATTGGGGTCTTAAATAGACTCCCAAAATCCTTGCTCTAGATTCATGGAGAAGCTAATAACAAGAAATGGTTATGCCCAAGAAGTTCAGACAAGCCTTTTAAAATATTCTATTTATCCAACTAATCAATAATTTGTTATGCTTTCAAATAAATGTTTCTTGGCTCAGGGTCCGAGTTAGTTATAGAGCTAGCTGCTATCGACCAAGGTGGCTAGGGAGCTATCCACTATCACCATCAGTGTCTAGGGAGATATTTGTTATCACCATTAGTAGCTAAGGCTAACTCGTACAAGATTACCCTATTTGAGTGGTTAGAACCACTACTAAGTCATGGAAAGGTCCAAAATCATTTCTAAGACCTAAAGAGGTACCCATATGAGTATTATCCTAAAAATGATGTTTTTTAGGTGTCTATAGATACCCCTTTTGGGGATGCATTATGGAAAAACACAATGTTGAGTAAAATTAGATAACCTAACATCCTAGACTTAGCGGTGATTAGAATATAAGCTTACGTTAAATACTAGCCTTGTGGTTATTAGGAGACAAGCTTGAGTCTAAATCCTAGCCTTGGGGGCAATTAGGAGATAAGATTAAGTTTAATCCTAGTCTTAGTGAAAATTAGGAGATAAGCTTAAGTCAAATTCTAACCTTGGCAATAATTAAGAGACAAGATTACTGGTTTGCTTGAATTTGCTTTTGATCTTTTGTTTATTTGCCCCCAGCAAGGAGGGTGCATGATTGTCTTCAACAATGATTATTGAACAAATGCACTTAGAAATGATTAAGAGTTTAATTGTTGATTTTTATTATGAAAGTTGTTATTATGAATACCCCCTCAAGCGACGAGTCAATGAGAAAATAGCAAGTGATGAAAATGAGGAGTCACTTGACCAAGATGACTGATTTAGATAGTTCAAGATAATTACTATTGTTGTAGGGAAGGTCCTACTACAGTTATGATTTCAACCATTAATAGTAATTGTACATCTCTATCCCATGGAGCAATCCGACCACAATGGCCTTATTAGGGAATAAATATTATAGCAATTCAATTTAGCATAGGATGAATCACTATGTTTGATGATATAATGAAATTTCTTAGAAGAAAGAAAATGAATACCTCATTCCCATGGAGCTGTTTGGTCTCCATGGCATTCTTTAGGATTGAAGTGGAAACATTTTGATTTGACGATGAATAATTTTGTTCAAATGGCCTTATGGTAATTTAATCATCTTGCTAGATTGCAAGGACTGCAAGTCATTGCAACTACCAAGTATATAGAGTAAATAATTGGATACAAGGCATATTTGAAATTTTGTTGTTATTTGATTTTTTTGTTAATTTTGTAATTTTTGAGAATTTTGGACCAGTAGATACACATTGATGTCCATGGATGCAATACCTAGATGAATTTCTAATTATGCTTATGTGTGTGATGTACTAATGACATGCACTAGCTAGATGATAGATGTATGCTTAGATGCTATGATCTAAATGTGTAGGTGCACTACTATGTATGCATATATGGATGCAATGATGTATGGTAAATGCATGTTAAAGTTGTTTCAATTGTTGATGCATTTAATCTATGTGATATGTGCTATGATAGATGATGTATGTAATGCATTAATTACATGAGGATGATCTAATGCAAATGAACCTGTATGCTTTAATCACGTCAAAATTAGAGAATAAATCTAATATGTGTTTAAAAACTATTGGATGACACCACAGAATGTATGAAAATCATGAATGAAAATGGTAATTCTTATCATAAGAATTAATCATTTAGGAATCCATATGTGAAATGATATGATGTGAGATGTATGGTATTTCCTTATAAGCTTTTGCAAATTAAAAGACATGCACAAAATAGTCAGTGGCTATCTAAATATCATTGCTAATATCCATATGGTATCTATTCTATTTCATGAACACCCCTTAATAAATAAAATTTCATAATGTATGATTGATGAGATGATTTATTTCTATAATGTATTTTTTTTTAGATTTTCCATGAGACTCAAACACCCTAGTTGATTAATCAAAATTTGTATAACGACTACACAAGACTCCTGAAAGATAAAATCTTTTGTTATGAAGACGAAGATATTCATTATCTATGTGTGTGCAAATGAATATATTAGATGAAGCATAAGACTACCTCATTTCTAGGTGGTATTCATTCAGCCCATTTTTTTAATGAGGATCACCATATGTTCATCATGATCCTATATTTGGATATAGTTGGATTAGACTACTAGGTACAAGCCACCTAAATCTAGCTAATCTTATAAATTACTTAGAACTACCCCATTTCTATGCGGGATTCATTCAACCCATTGTTGTAATGGGGATCACTCAATGTCTTCGAAGCACTGACCATTCCAGGGATTCAAGCTCTTCACCCCCTTATTTTCTTTTCATTTTTTGGGATACTTGCTCATGCTTAGTGATGAAAATCACTATTTATTTTGCATTTTTTTAGCAAGGAATTTGCTTTGATTTTGGAATTTTCCTTATTTTGTATGAAAGCAAGGGATTTCTTTAGGTAGGGGGGATCTTGTCCTTTAGTCAATGATAAAAACCATAGAACATGCACATAAAAAAATGAGCAAGTAAAAATATTTCACTTGAGGTGAACTAGGACCTCTTTGTAGTGTTCATTTTTCCTTGTTCAAACTAGGACTATTAATGTTTGAGAAGTGATGGGATTTTGATATATGCAAGATACTATAAAAACTAGACTTCATATCCAAAGTAAAGATAGCTTTCTACAAAATCTGAGATCACTAGGAATGGCTAAATAATCATACCTTAGAGCAACTAGAGGGGTTGTGTTGAAAAACACAATTACTCACAGGGGATGATAAATGATGATGATTTGTGGATGCATGATTAGCATACAAACATGGTGTCGTTTGTAAGATTGTAAACACAACCTATCCTAATGCAATTGCAATGGGTGAAAATACCTAATGCAATGTAAGTAAATGAATGCATATGCAAAATGTAAATGCATTTTTTTTTGTATTTTTGATGTTTTAAATTGTTTTTGAAATTTTTATTTTTCAATTGTTTTTGGATTTTTAATGATTTTATGATTGTTTTTTAATTTTAAATGTTTTGAATATTTTCAAATACTGATATTTTATAATTTTTTTTTTTTTTTATGTTTTTAAAGGGAAAGGTACGCTACCTTAGGTACCCCTAGTGTGTGTGCTACTCAATAAAAGTGAGGGGGGTACGATACCTTTGGAAATATCACTTTGCTTCATTGATCATGATGTGGATGATGGGGAAGTTGTGACACCTTGAAGACCCCTAATGTGCATTATATTTGATGTGCTATGATTGGCTTGGATAGGAGGAGTAGTAGAAACAAACCCCCCTAGTATGGCATGGAATTTTTTGTAATGCCAACATTATGATGAGATGAGATGAGCGAAGATGATACGTGGGATGAAGCTACAAGTTGCACAGACCAATTTAGACATGCCTATTTTTTTACAACATTGATCATTCCCACAAACTCTTGGGGGGGTAGATTGATATGCACCTGATTAGGTTGCTTGACTTGATTGGTAGGTGTTGTGGTTGCTTCGTGTGCAGGAAAGGGGTCTTGGAAGACTCCTATATGAAGTTCTTGCCTCTCATTCATACCTTGTATTAAATATTTAAAGGGATAACATGTTTGGATGTCATGACCCCTTTGTCTATGGTAAACACAATGTATATTTTTCTTGCGCACCTTTAATCTATGCTTATTAGGTTTCAATGGATGGATATCTAGAAGATTATTTTTTTGTGCTTCACATAATCGATTAAAGTTTGATGCTAATATCTTTGGAAAATCAGTATATTGTCATTGTGACCAACATTGTTGGACTTTTATTTGATTTTATGGCATATTATTTTAGGCCAGAGGAGGCTAAGATTGGTAATTATGCCACAATGGTAGAGGTGGTGCAACCTAGTTTGAGGATTCGGGGATATTCAAAACAACTTGATTGACTAGGGTCACCTTTTGTTGCATGTTGTCACCTATAATATTTTTTTTTGGCCATTCTATTTTGTGGAGTTGAATATCAACCTCTTGTATCTTGATGTCTTATGTGACCTTGGCTTGTACCAGAACCTTCTTGAATGTTTTATAATATTGTAATTACAGGACAAGAAATATTTGTTTCGAAAAACTTCTTGTAAACATATGAATGGGCTTTGTTGTGGGTAGGGTGAAAGGTAATTTTGACATCACCTTCCTCCATTTATTGCCATACTCAATGATTGGCTCATTGTCAATTTTACGAAGTCTAGACAAGTTAGTCAAGTTTATCACTTTCTTATCACTAGAGGCAAAGCATTCTAGAAATGCACTAGCCAATTTCTCAAATGTGTATATGCTATGATGTGGTAGATTATTATACCATTCCAAAGCATCCCCGACTAGTGTTGTAAGGAAGGCTCTCAACATCAAGGGGTCATTGTCTTGAAAATGGAAGCACATATTGATGAAAATTGTCATGTGCTCTTGTGCATATTCATCATCTTTGAACTTTTCAAATTTAGGCATATTGAAATTTGATGGGTATGACAATGATGACACTAAGGGATGCAAAGGTTGATTGCTAAGATGCTTTAGTGTGGGTTTTTGATAACCCAAAATTTGAGATTATTTTTCGAATAAATTTACCTATTCATTTAGTACTTTGTATGGCCTTGACGAAATGGTATGATATTCCTATTGTCACCCTTGATTGAATATAGGAGATCGATTTTGATGTTGAGGTGGCGATAAGTATAATCATTAGGTACCTCATCATAACTGAATTTAAGGTAAGCCTCTACTTATTCCTGATGTTCCCATTGAGACTCTTCATCTAAATCATATTCTTTTTTATCTTGGTACTATTGAGGATCATGAGGTTCTTGATGATAACTAGATAATGGCCTTTGATGTTGAACATGATTTTGGCATGGTCGAGGGAGAAAATTTTGATATTGTACTAGTCATCTTATACATCATTGCATCCTCTGGGTGCTAGGTGTAAGCGCCACTTGATGCAATGCATTTTGTAATTGCTCTTGTTTTATATTTTGTTGTTCTTGTATCTGTTGAGCAAAGTGCAGCAACAGGATTGTCATTGTTGTCAACACAATTAGCTAGATCATTTGATTCAGTGCATAAGAAGTTCATATGCTCAGAAGCTATTCAGATGCAGCAAACAAGAAGTTTAGAGATCTCTCAAAATATGTACAGTGTTTTTCCAAAAAGACCCAAGTGTCCCACATGCAAAAATTTAAAGAAAAAGACAAGGAAAGTGTCGTGATATCATGACATATTCAAAAAATAGAAAAATTGTCATGATTTTGTGACATATTGGAGGAGAGATAAAATGCAAATAAAAATGTCGTGATTTCATGACATACTGGAGGAGAGAGAAACAGCAGAGAAAACTGTCACGAGTTCATTACATGTTCAAAGCAGAGGTGCAAGCAGGGGAAACTGTCATGATTTCGTGACATGTTGCAAAAGAAAAATGCAAGTTGAAAAACTGTAATGATTTCGTGACATGTTGAAAGAAAAATTGCAAGGAATGAAAACTGTCGTGATTTCGTGACATGTTCGAAGAGAAAGCTTAAGCAAGAGAAACTGTCATGATTTCGCGACATGTTAGAAGAGGAAGAGAAAGCAGGTTAAAGTGTAGCGATTTCATGACAATTCAGAAGAGAAAGTGAAAGCAAGATAAAGTGTCACGATTTCACGACATGCTGTAGAGGAAAGAGTTCGAAGTGAGAACTATTGCGATTTCATGACATGCTACAGAGGAAAGAATTCGAAGTGAGAACTATCACGATTTTGTGATAGGTTCGAGAGAAACATCTTGCAAGGAAAAGTGTCGTGATTTTATGATTGTCTACGAGAAGGAGTGTACAGACAAAAAAGTGTCGTGATATCATGACATATCATGTTTTCACTAGTGCAAGTCGAACAATGAAGCAAGATAGCGAAAGTGTCATGATTTCGTGACATGTTCCATTTTCATGGGTGAAAGGCAAAGAAAGGCACAAGGCAGCAAAAGTGTTGCGATTTCACGACATGTTTCATTTTTGCGGGTGAAAGGCAAAGAAAGGCACAAGGCAACAAAAGTGTCATGATTTTGTGACATGTTCCATTTTCACGAGCAAAAGGCAGAGAAAGGCACAAGGCAGCAAAAGTGTCACGATTTTGTGACAAGTCATGTTTTCACTGGTGCATGCCGAGAAGAGTGCAAGGAAGCAAAAAGTGTCATGATTTTGTGACATGTCATGTTTTTGCTGGTGCAAGCCAAGTAGAGCGTACGAAAGCTAAAAGCATCGCGATTTCACGACAGGTTGTAAATAAAGCATACGAAAGCTAAAAACGTCACGATTTTGTGACGAGTTGTAGAGAAAGTGTATGAATGTAGAAAGTATCATGATTTCATGACAGAAGTGAAGACACAGTCTATAGAGGTAGAAGTGTCATGATATAGCGACAAAAGCAAAAAGGAGGTCGACGAAGGGAGAAGCATCGCGATATCACGACAAAAGCAAAATTGATGCTGACGAAGGCAGAAGTGTCGCGATATCGCAACAAGAGCTTAGTTGAATTCGACAAAGGCAGAAGTGTCATGATATCGTGACAAAAGCCAAAAGAAAGTGTACGAAGGCAAAATTGTCATGATATCATGACATGTTGTGTTTTCACAGCAATAGCTATAGAAGAGTTATAGAGGCAGTTGAAGACGATGAAGACAGATGTTAGCCGACGAAGATTAGGGTTTGTAGCCAACAAAAATTAGGGTTTGTAGCCAACAAATATTAGGGTTACAATTGAATAAGATTAGGTTTTTTATCATGAAAACTCTATTATAAAAGGAGGGCTATTTGGAGATTTGAAGGGCATCGAATTTGCATGAATTTAGCCCATAGTGCGTAGAGAGAGAGTCTTGTCAAATCGAGCTAAGTGCGAAGCAAGAGCACATAAAGAGCAAAAAAGTGCAAAGGGGCAAAAGCAATCATTAGATTGTATCGAAGTAGAGTGTGCGAGGCATTTTTTTAGAAGCAGACTGTTCTAAAATAGATTGTGCGAAGCGATTGCACAGAAGAAGCAGAGTGCACAGAAACAGTAGACTATGTGTGAAAAGGGTGAAGGTATTTTTCTATAAATTTCATAGATTCTCTTGAAGTCCAAGTTGCAGCTTGGCATTAGGGGTTGGTACTCCTTATAGTAGGTGCTGGTAAATTAGGGGTTGTTACTCCTTTCTGTTGGTACAAAAAATTTGAGGGGTTGGTGCTCCTTCCAGTAGGTGCTGGTAAATAGATTGTAAAGTTTTTGCTTTGTAAAGGATGGATTTGGATGGTAGTCGAAGCAGTCATTTTTGAGGAGTAGCCACATTGGTGAACCTCGTTAAATCTTGTGTTGTGTGATGCTCTCTTATTAACTTGTTGTATCTATTTTGAGTTTGCTTTATTTCAACATTAAGAGTTGCAAATTTAAAGTTTTAAAAGAACACACTGATTCACCCCCCATCTTAGTGTCACTATGAGAATAACAATTGGTATCATAGCAAGGTTCCTGAATAGGCTCAATCAGCTAGGGTGATCTTGGAAGTGATGCAATGGCAGGTGGTGAAGGTTTCTCCTCAAACAAAGCACCATTGTTTGATGAAACTAATTATGCATTCTAGAAAATCAGGATGCAGACATATCTTCGTGCTTTGGGTTTTGACATCTGGAATGCAGTAGTTAATGGTTACACAGCTCCTGCCACTGCTCCAATCGACAACACTGGTAAAAATGCATTTGAAGATGACTCAAAAGCAAAAAATGCCATCATGTGTGGATTAGTGGACAGTGAGCTGGTCAAGATCATAAGTTGTGAATTGGCAAAAGATGTATGGGACAAACTAGAGAATATTCATGAGGGAGATGATAAGATCAAGGAAGCCAAGCTTCAAACACATCGAGCTCAATTCGAATCATTAAAGATGACCAAAGATTAGAACATAGAGGCTTTTATGTTGAGAGTTAATGGAATCACTAATTTGATCAGAGGTCTTGGCAAAGATATGGATGATGCTACTATTGTGAAAAATGTATTAAGATCACTTCCTCAAAGGTTTGATTCTAAAGTCTCAGCCACAGAAGAAGCTAAAGATCTAAATCACTTTAGTATGGATGAGATGCATGGTTCTTTGACTGCTTATGGAATGAGAATAGGAAGGTCTAATCCCACAGATAAAGAAGTAGCATTTAAAGCCCTAAAAGGTAAAGACACAAAACAAGAGTCTGAAGAAGAAGAGATATCAAATGAAATGGAAGCAATTTTTGTCAGAAAACTAAGAAAGGGAAAAGGAAAATACAGAGGAAAGCTACCATTTAAATGTTTCAACTATGGAGGCATTGGGCACTTTGTGACCAAATGTCCACTCAATGAGAAGAACAAGGGTGAGGAAGCATCGCACCAAGAAATAAGTGACTGGAAGAAGAAAACAAACTTCAGAAAAGGCAACTTCAAAAAGAAAAGTTTCATCTCCAAGAATGCAAATTCTTCAGAGGACAACTCTAGTGAGGATTTTGAAGAAGAAATAGGTGAAGCTTTATTCATGGCATTTTAAGTAGAAAAATCAGAAGAGGTAGAAAAATCAGAAAAGAGGGAAGGAATGAACTCTAAAGTATCTGTTGAAAATCCTGAGGCTGAAGTAGATCTAGAAGGTGAGCTGGTCTCTGCACTTGAAGAATGGAAATCTAAGAAAATATATAATAATAAACTTTCAATAAATCTTGAGGATGCGAACGACATCATAACCAACTTAAAAATACAGATAGAAGAATACAAGAAAATGTCTGAAGATCTCAAAGTTTAGTTAACCATGAAGATAGATTACTGCTGTAAACTAGAAGAAGAGAATGTTGGTCTACAAATGCAGATACAAGAGCTGGATCAAAAAATTAGCTGCCATCACAAACGTGAAGAAAGTTTGATGAAGCTGGATAAAATTTTAAGTGGTCAAAGACCTGCAGGCATCAAATTTGGTCTGGGCTTCATTGAAGGAGAATCCTTAAATGGACAAAAAGCCAGAAATGTAGAAACTGTAAGGAATGAAGATAAGAAACAGACTGATGAAAGAAAAACAACTCATGCAAAAGAAAGCGAGTAATGCCAGGCCCGAAAGGAGAACCGACAATGATGGATTTACCAAGGTCACACATCAAAGGAGAAGAAGACCTATGGCTCCTACAACAACCTGGAAAAGACCATCTTTCAGGTTCAATCATTTCTTTTCTGGTTTCTTTTTCAAATGTAATGGTTATGGGCATAAAATTGTAGACTACAAGTATAATGTAGGACCAAGAAATTTCACTAGTAGAAATATTTTTTCACTGCTAATGAATTATGCAGTAGAATGTTTTAACTATCATAACTTTGGGCATATTGCAAGAAACTGTCGTAGTACTTCTGTTTCAAATCAACCTCAAAAAAAAAAATTTCAACCAAATAGGACAAGACAAAATAGAAAACTTCCTGAAAGATATGCACAAGATACTGAAAAGGGAAAGTTCAAACTAGAGCCCAATACGGTAGTCAAAATAGAGTGGAAACAGAAAGAGCAGATTAAGGAATAAAAGGAATCCCTAATAGTACAAAAAAATTTCAAGGCATAGAATAAATGTGTACCATGGATACTTGATAGTGGATGCTCTAGTCATATGACAGGTGATAAATAAAAATTTGAAAATTTACAAAAATATGAGGGTGGTTCTATAAAGTTTGGGAATAATTATAGAGCTAAGATAATCAGAAAAGGATCAGTTAAAATTAGTGATGGGAAAATCAAGTTAGAAGAAGTTTTGTTTGTGGATGGTTTGAAACACAACCTGTTAAGTGTCAGTCAGATCTGTGATAAAGGACATGAAGTAGTATTCAAGAAGTAGGGTTGTGAAGTCAGAAAAACAAACAATGAAAAATTAATAACTAGATCAAGGATGTCTAGCAACCTGTACACACTCTTAGAAACTTCAGAAGGTATTTGTTTCATTGGATAGGAAGAAGAAAACTAGCTATGGTACAAGAGGCTTGGACACATCAATTTCGATAATCTGGTGAAAATCAGCTCAAAACAAGCAGTGAGAGATATTCCAACCATTAGAAAACCTTCAAATAGCATTTGTGCTTCATGTCAAAAGGGAAAGCAAACCAAAGTCTCATTCAAAACAAAAGAGTAACACACTAGAAAACCTTTGGAACTTATACATACAAATTTATGTGGACCCATGAGAACACAAAGCATAAATGGTGACAAATACTTTATGTTGTGTATTGATGATTATTCCAGAATGACATTGATATTTTTCTTAAAGAATAAAACAGAAGATTTTGAAATGTTCAGATCTTTCAAACATCTAGTTGAGAATGAAATAGGAAAAATGATCAAATGTTTAAGATTATATAGAGGAGAATTCATTTCAAATGAGTTTATAGAATACTGTGAAAAACATGGTATCAGAAGACAATATTCAGCAGCTAGAACACCCCAGCAGAATGGCATAGTAGAAAGAAAGAACATAACAGTACAGGAAATGGCACGCACTGTGCTGGATGAGAACAAAATAGTAGACATATTTTGGAAAGAAGCAGTCCACACTGTAGTGTACATCCAAAACAGGTACATGTTGAGAACACATGAAAGCAAAACTGCTTATGAGTTGTGGTTCGGTAGAAAGGCAACAACAAAACACCTCAAAGTTTTTGGCTATAAGTGTTACATCAAAAAAACTAAAGATAATCTCGAGAAGTTTGAAAATAGAGCAGATGAAGGTGTCTTCATTGGCTATTCATCAAAAAGCAATGCTTACAAATGCTACAACAAGAGACTTAAGAAAATTATGGACAGTGTCGATGTTAAATTTGATGAAGGTAGGGAACGAATAGTTAACTTTGAAGAAAACTACCCAATTTATGAAGAAGTCATTGAAGGAGATGAGGAAAATGAAACAGAAAAAAAACCAACACTTGACTCAGATGACTTAATTGATGACTCAAAGGTGGAAGAAAATAAGAAATTCAAAATAGGCAGCTGGAAAAAAAATCATCCTAGAGATCAAATAATTGGAGATCCCACAACTGGTGTTCAGACAAGAAGGAAAGTAGTAAGTAATTACTCTCTTTTATCCATCATTGAGCCCAAAAATATAGCCGAGGCAAGCAAAGATCATAGTTGGATGAAGGTAATAAATGAAGAATTAGATCAGATTGAAAATAACAAAACTTGGGAATTAGTACCTAGACCTGCAAATAAGAAAGTAATCGGCACCAAATGGATATTTTGAAACAAATTGAATGAAGACGGTTAGGTCGTTAGGAATAAAGCAAGACTGGTTTGTAAAGGTTATGCACAAGTTGAAGGCATTGATTTTGAGGAGACTTTTGCACCAGTGGCCAGAATAGAAGCAATCAGAATGTTTTTGGCTTTAGCAGTCTAAGAATTTTAGAGTTTATCAGATGGATGTAAAATCAACTTTTTTAAATGGAAAACTTGAAGAAGAGGTTTATATTGAACAACTAGATGGTTTCCAAATTGGTGAAGATCCCAACCTTGTCTAAAAATTAAAGAAAGATTTATATGGCTTAAAATAGGCACCCCGAGCATGGTATGCAAGGCTAGACAACTATCTCTCTCAACAGGGGTTTAAGAAAGGTATGGTGGACAATAATCTGTATGTCAAAATAGAAGGTGGGCATCTCATTGTTCTTGTTGTATATGTAGATGATATCATATTTGGCAGCATCAAAGATGAATCATGTAAAGACCTAGCAAATAAGATGCAGAAAGAATTTGAAATGTCTATGATTGGTGAACTATCTTACTTTCTTGGGTTACAAGTTAATCAAAATGAGAAAGGCATATTTATTTCCCAAGTCAAATATGTGAAAGAGATGCTAAAAAGGTTCACAATGGAGGACTGTAATCCAGTTAGCACTCCCATGATGATAGGCTGCAAGTTGAGCAAATATGACAAATCTCCACCTATTGATCAAACCATGTACAAATCAATGATTGGAAGCTTACTATATTTAACAGCTACCAGACCAGATATTCTATAGGCAGTTTGCATGGTAGCAAGATTTTAGGCTAGTCCCAAAGAGACTCATGTGACAATAGTAAAAAGTATTCTTAGGTATCTCAAGGGTACTATGGAGTATGGGTTATGGTATCCGAAAGGTAAAGACTTCATCCTTATTTCATATTTAGATGCAGATTGGGTAGGATGTGTTGATGATAGGAAGAGTACCAATGGAGGTGCATTCTATCTTGGTGACAGGTTGGTTGCTTGGTATAGCAAGAAACAAGAGTCAGTTTCTTTATCTACAGGTAAGGCAGAATATATTACAACAACAACATGTACACAAGTTTTGTGGATGAAACAAACTCTGAAAGATCTTGGTATTAATTTTAGTGAGCCAATATCAGTTAAGTGTGATAACACTAGTGCAATTAACATCTCCAAGAATTTAGTAATGCATTCACGGACAAAACACATTGCTATCAGATATCATTTTTTGAAAGAAAAAGTTGTTGAAGGTGAGGTTAAGTTGGATTTTGTTCCAACTACAGAGCAAGTAGCAGATATATTCACAAAACCATTGCCCAAGGATGTTTTTGAATACCTTCACAATAAATTGGGAGTGGTGACCCTTCCCAAGAAGTGACTAGCTACAAGGATCACATTCTCAGGGGGAGCATTGAAGTATTTGTTTATCTTCTTGCTCATGTTCTTGTTTATTACTAAGTGTAATAATTTTTTCCTAAGAATGTTGTGCTTGGACTCAGGGGGAGTCTGCAGTAGCCCTTTGGTATTATTGTCAAATGGGGAGAAGAGCTACAGGAAGCTGCACATGTGTTGCCAACAATTCCAAAGGGGGGGATTGTTGAGCAAACTGCAAACAACAGGATTGTCATTATTGTCAACACAATCAGCTAGATCATTTGATTCAGTGCACAGGAAGTTTATATGCTCAGAATCTGTTCAGATGCAACAAACAGGAAGTTCAGAGATCTCTCAGAATATGTATAGTGTTTTTCCAAAAATACCCAAGTGGCCCACATGGAAAAATTCAAAGAAAAAGACAAGGAAAGTGTCGCGATATCGCGACACTTTCAGAAAAAAGGAAAACTGTCATGATTTCACGACATATGGGAGGAGAGAGAAAGTCCAAAGAAAAATGTCATGATTTCACGACATACTGGAGGAGAGAGAAACAACAGAGAAAACTATCGTGATTTTGTGACATGTTCGAAGCAGAGGCGCAAGTAGAGAAAACTGTCGCAATTTCATGACATGTTGCAAGAGAAAAATGCAAGTTGAAAAACTATCACAATTTCGTGACATGTTGAAAGAAAAATTGCAAGAAGGAAAACTGTCATGATTTCGTGACATGTTCGAAGAGAAAGCTCAAGCAAGAGAAACTGTCGCAGTTTTGCGACATGTTAGAAGAGGAAGAGAAAGCAGGTTAAAGTGTCGTGATTTCGTGACAAGTCAGAAGAGAAAGTGAAATAAAGATAAAGTGTCACAATTTCACGACATGTTGTAGAGGAAAGAGTTCAAAGTGAGAACTGTCACGATTTCATGACATGCTACAGAGAAAAGAATTCGAAGTGAGAACAATCATGATTTCGTGACAGGTTCGAGAGAAAGAACTTGCAAGGAAAAGTGTCATGATTTTGCGACAGTCTACAAGGAGTGTACATATGAAAAAGTGTCACGATATCGTGACATATCATGTTTTCGCTAGTGCAAGCTGAATAATGAAGCAAGACAGCGAAAGTGTCACGATTTTGTGACATGTTCCATTTTTATGGGCGAAAGGCAGAGAAAGGCACAAGGCAGTGAAAGTGTTGCGATTTCATGACATGTTTCATTTTCACGGGTGAAAGGCAGAGAAAGGCACAAGGCAGCAAAAGTGTCATGATTTCGCGACATGTTCCATTTTTGCGGGCGAAAGGCAGAGAAAGGCACAAGGTAGCAAAAGTGTCACGATTTCGCAATAAGTCATGTTTTTGCTGGTGCATGCCGAGAAGAGTGCAAGGAAGTGACATGTCATGTTTTCGCTGGTGCAAGCCAAGTAGAGCGTACGGAAGCTGAAAGCGTCATGATTTCATGATAGGTTGTAAAGAAAGCATACAGAAGCTGAAAACGTCACGATTTCACGACGAGTTGTAGAGAAAGCGTACGAATGCAAAAAGTGTCATGATTTCATGATAGAAGTGAAGATGTAGTCTACAGAGGCAAAAGTATCGTGATATAGAGATAAAAGTAGAAAGGAGGTCGACGAAGGGATAAGCATCGTGATATCACGACAAAAGCAAAATTGATGCTGACGAAGGTAGAAGTGTCGTGATATTGCGACACGAGCTTACTTGAAGTCGACAAAGGTAGAAGTGTCGCGATATCATGACAAAAGCCAAAATAAAGGGTATGGAGGCAAAAGTGTCATGATATCGTGACATGTTGTGTTTTTGTGGTAACAGCTACAAAAAAGTTATAGAGGCATTTGAAGCCGACGAAGACCGATGTTAGCCGATGAAGATTAGGGTTTGCAGTCGACGAAGATTAGGGTTTGTAGCCGACTAAGATTAGGGTTATAGCTGACCAAGATTAGGTTTTTGATCATGAAAAATCTGTTATAAAAGGAGGGTTGTTTGGATATTTGAAGGGCATCGAATTTGCATGAATTTAGCCCATAGTGCGTAGAGAGCGAGTCTTGTCGAATTGAGCCAAGTGCGAAGCAAGAGCGCATAAAGAGTAAAAAAGTGCAAAGGGGCAGAGCGATCATTTGATTGTATCAAAGCAAAGTGTGCAAGGCATTTGCATAGAAGCAGACTTTTCTAAAATAGATTGTGCAAAGCGATTGCACAAAAGAAGCAGAGTGCACAGAAACAGCAGACTGTGTGCGAAAAGGGTGAAGGTATTTTTCTATAAATTTCATAGATTCTCTTGAAGTCCAAGTTGTAGCTTGGAATTAGGGGTTGGTGCTCATTCCAGTAGGTGCTGATAAATTAGGGGTTGTTGCTCCTTTTTGTTGGTACAAAAAAATTGAGAGGTTGGTGCTCCTTCCAGTAGGTGCTGGTAAATAGATTGTAAAGTTGTTGCTTTGCAAAGGCTGGATTTGGATGGTAGTCCAAGCAGTCATTTTTGAGGAGTAGCCACATTGGTGAACCTCGTTAAATCTTGTGTTGTGTGATGCTCTCTTGTTAACTTGCTGTATCTATTTTGAGTTTGCTTTATTTCAGCATTAAGAGTTGCAAATTTAAAGTTTTAAAAGAACACACTGATTCACCCCCCCTCTCAGTGTCACTGTGAGAATAATAGTATCTTTAATTGATACAAAATTTTAAGGTGTGCTCATTGTGAGTCCACCATTGTTGACTAAATTATCATTGATCCAATGAAAGTTGATACATATATTGTTGTTTGTTATGATTTGGCTTAAGTGCCTGATAAATATGATTTTGTTGCTCAATTGTATGGGGTCTACGTACCCTCGTATTTGAGATACGAATATGTTTATCATGTATTTCCTCCCAAGTAGGATATATTTCTTGTTTTCCACACTCCCTAAAGTTTACAATGACTTGATATTTTGGTTTATGACTGAGCTTTGTAAAGTTTGATGATTTAGAGCCACAATGTGGTTGCACTGAGTACTCTTCACAAGAAGTAGGAGGATGACTTGGATACTCTTCCTCATTTATGAGGAATGAAGGATATTTAGGATTAGGTGTAAGATCTGTATACTCAAGCTGCATAGAAGCACAATGTGTGCATATAAAGTGCTCTCTATGAAGATTATGGGGTGACTTGCTCGATCAAATGGGGTGGTTTGCTCATCCAAGCTAGGCCATGGTGTATGCCCATGTTCATGTTCTTATTGATGTATAGAGCAAGCTGGGATGTGAACCTATGACATTGACTTACTAGGCCCCTCAATGGGTGGATTTTTTGTTATATAGACTTCTATCAAGGTGTTCCAGTTAGGAAGGTTTCCTAGAGGAGCTATGGGTGCTTCCTTAATAGGGATATCTTAAAGGTTTTATCCCCTATGGATAGTATTGATGTTATGATAAAACCTGGGATGTCATTTAGGGATGACCATATCCTTTGGACTAATTTGGATATTTTTAGTGGTTATGGAGCTTGAGTTTCTCTCAAATTGGAGGTCTCGTTTGTTGTGGGGGGTCTCCCATCCATATATTTTTTTTAATTTTTTATTTCCAGAAAATGTTATGGGTGTTATATACCAAAATTATCAATGTGATGAACTAATCACAATGGGATAGGAATCCAAAAATAATTTTCAGGTCAAATTTTATATTTTCAAAATATTTGGCTAACCGGGGCTTGTGGAAAAATGACCAATTTTAGGAATTTTGGTAAAATGCGGAGCCAAACCTAAAAAATGCTATGATGGGTGCACAAGGAGTTAACTAAGACAACAAAAAAAATTTAGCAATTTTTGGGGTTATCTAGGGCTTTTTGTGATTTTTTTAGTGTAGTTTTTTCCTATTTTTACTTAAAAATCACTTAAAATAGAGTAATCATAAAACCAACATAACTTTCTCATTATAGCTATGATTTGCATGATTTTCTATTCGTTGGATGCAGAATAAAAAAGTAGCAATTTACTTTTTTTTCTTTTTTAAATTAGGTTTTGGTCCCAGATCGAATGGTAGGATCTTATGTTGATTACATAAACAATAAATAAACACATAAATTAGACAAAATTATTATCTCATTTAAATATTAATGTGTTTCCTAAGAACTCATATCGTGTGTTTTGATTTGTTGTGAATACAATCCAAGCTCTTATCATGTTTGTAGTGGTTGATGTAACTCTTATATTTTTTAATATTTTCACCTATACACTCCCAATGACAAACTCAGTAATGACATCTAGGTTGTCTACCCACCAAACTATGGAGATGAAATCCATAGTCGGTCAGGGAGCATAGGTACTCCCTATTCTCACCCAACACACCATGGTTAGGGATACACCCCTCCAAAGAGGAATGTGTGCAATTTTCCATGGATAGGATAGTTCTTGAATCGGCCTTGGCCACGAGTGGGTCTTGATGATACAATGTTAGACAGGACAACCGAGTGATAATGACTTCCACCATTGGTCTTGATAAGTGGGTTGGATGTGAAAGCCCAATGTCATTGATATTTACTTTGAATCATGGTGTGTGTGTGTTCCTTTTAATTTGCATGAAATAAATGTGCATCAAGAAGCATTCAAATGATTTTTCTCTATATGCCTAGAAGGTACGTTTTATTTTTAGAGAATCCATAATTAAATGTTATTTAATTTTAGAGAATGCAAATGCAAATTTAATCATGCAAATAGACTTTGATCAAGCCTCAAGCAAGCATATCTAAACACATAGATTAAGTATAGGCCACTACTATGTATAGTAGGCAACAAACTCGACTGCTATATAGTGTAGCAGTAAAAATCCTAACCACTGTATTTTAGGATGACTAATAGCACATGCCATTGTTCCTAGCAACAACTAGCAGCAAACATGGTATATTTATGAATTAACCCTTAAATTTTGCTATGTTTGCTACTTAACTCTACAATTTGTATTCACATAGATATAATATCAACAAAAAAATAGAAAATATAGAGAAGACCACTTACCATGGAATCCTCATATGATGAATAAATAGGCTGAAGACTATTTTTGTTGGTTTTTTGCTGATCACTATCAATTAGGGTGGCTATGATGCTATCCGTTGATGTTGTACCTATGAAAAAAAAAAAACATGAGCTAAAAACTAATAAAATAGGTTGGTTTGACCAGGATCACCACTTGTAAACAGTGAAAATCGTTCATCTATTCTATTTACAACATATAACAAATTGAAAGTAAAGAATCATGTAATCATTTGCAAGATAAAGATGATACAAAATAAGGTGCTATTTATTAATCACAAGGAGTTTGATTACAATATTTCCCTCTTAGGGAATCCCTCAATTTGATACAATTATTACATAGATTGTGGCCCCTCAAAGGGGATATATGCACTCAAATGATCTTCACACATCCACTACTTTGCTTATAAGAGGGCTTATTAGCTGCCTCCTTCTTTGATGTCAAGAAGTATGACCTTGATGATGCTTAGATTCTTGATTATCCCTGTCACCTGCACACAAAGAAACTAGAAAACACATCAATAGCACATGATGCCTCTCAATATGAGGCTAATTTCTTGAAATATGCAAATAGGAAAGAAATATACTAATTGATAAAGAAATTCTTGAAAAAGCTTAAAATATTGAACATAAAGAATGAAAATACTGCTATACTAGGTTAGAAATCCAATGAAAAGACTACTAATCTAATATAATGGCTAAAAACAAGGGAAAAGAGACATAACACCCTTGCAATTTTCAACTGGAGCAACTGGATCTTCTAGCCACTATCAATTCGATGGCTAAACCTTCGAGCCACTGTCAAAGACAAAAACCATGGGAGAAGTAGTCTGCCTTCTAAATCCTAGGCCTAGCGTCAATCGTTTCCACTACAAAGGGGTTTGATGTTCTTGGTGCATTCTATTAGAATGACTTTGGGTGGGAAATTGTCTCAAATCATGTTGCATTGGGTTCTTGAGCAGTTGTTGTTCATCTCAAAATGTGGCAGTCTCCATTGGTGGATAGGCACATATCATTGCCCAATTGGACAACACTTCATTACTCCTCAAGGGGATGTTTATTCGCTCTCCAATACGATAGGGATTCACTATAGCAAATGCTCATTAACTCTTTAGGATTTTCTCTTGAAAGTTGGGGTCTTAAAAAGACTTCCAAAATCCTTTCTCTAGCTTCATAGAGAAGCCAAGAACAAGAATTGGTTATGCCCAAGGATTTGAGACGAGCCCTCTAGAAGCTTCTATTCACCCAACTAATCAAGAATTCATTATGATTTCAAAAATATTTTTCTTGTCTTGAGGGTCAATTTAGTTATAGAGCTAGCCACTATCGACTAGGGTGGCTATGGATCTAGCCACTATCACCATCTACATCCAAGGAGCTAGTATCTATCGTCGTCAATGGCTAAGACTGACTAGGACTAGATTTCCCCATATGAGTGGTTAGAACCACTTCTAAGTCTTGTAAAGGTCTAAAATCATTCATATGATCTAAAGAGGTGCTCATATGAGTAGTCTCCTAAATATGATGTGTTTTAGGTGTCTATAATATCACTAAATATTCATCATGATCCTAGGTTTGGATGCAGTTGGACTAGACTACTAGGTAATACAGGCTACCTAAAGCTAGCTCATTTGTAAATTGCTTAGAACTACCCCAGTTACAGATGGGAATCATTCAACACATTGTTGCAATGGGGATAACTCAATGGATTTGAAATGCTGACCATTCTAGGGATTCAATATCTTCACCCCATTATTTTCTTCTAATTTATTGGGATACTTGCTTGTGCTTAGTGATTTTGCATTTTTTTTTAGCAAGGGATTTGCTTTGTTTTTTGGAAATTTTCTTATTTTGTATGAAAGCAAGGGATTTCTTTGGGTAGGGTGGAGCTTGACCTTTTGTAAATGATCAAAATTCTATACCATGCACATCACAAGATGAACAAGCACAAACCTTTCACTTAAGGTGACCTAGGATCACTTTGTAGTGTTCATATTTCCTTGTTTAAACTAGGATTGTTAATGTTTAAATTGTGATGGGATTTTTAAAATATGCAATATACTATCAAAACTAGGCCTCATATCCAAAAGGAAATATAGCTTTCTAAAAAACCTAAGAATATCACTAGGTATGGTTGAATTACCGAAAACCCTAGTATATACTTTTATAGAAACAAGAAGGGTTGTGTTGAAAAACATAATTACTCACAAGGGTGATGGATGATGGTGACGTAAAGATGCATGATTAAGATATAAATGTGGTGTCATTTGTAATATTGTAAACACAAACTATTATAATGTAAGTGTAATGGAGGAAAATGTCTAATGCAATGCAATTAAATGAGTGCATATGTAAAATGAAAATGCAATACCAAATATAAATGTTTTTTTTATTTTTTATGTTTTGCAATTTTTTTTATTTTTTGACTTTTCAATTTGTTTTTGAATTTTAATTTAGCTTTGAATTTTATGGTTTTTAATGGAAAGTGTAGACACCAAAACCTAACCACTTGTCATCCATCCTAATTTTTCCACCATTTCCACCCTTTATTTACATATATTTATATATATTTAAATATTAATATTATATATATATATATATATATATATATATATATATATATATAAAGAAAAAAAACCCTTGTGGGTCCACCTTGGTCTAAGAGACCACGAAAATGGGGTTCTACACCATCAAAGTCACCCGGGGGTCGCACCCAACCCTACCCATACCGACATTATCAATTGGATTTTGGGTACCCAATTCAGCTTTTTGGTAGGGTGGAGATTTGAATTTGGGACATCCCTTGGAGGATTGCCCTCTCCTCTCCAACTCACCTACAACACCTGGGTATATTTTATATAATCTATTATATATATATTTAATAAATATATATTTATATAAGTGAATTAATTCTAAACATCCAATTTCACTTAATACTATCCATCCATTTACATCAATACATGACACACACTCGAAATTAATATCCACCCTCCAATGTGTTTTAATTTGAGCCACACAATTCATGTTGCTCAAACCCTAACATACCCTAGTGTGGATTATTAATATGAGCCATTTTGATGGCTCAACCCCTAAGTTTTCCCTAAGTTTTTCCTAAGTTTTCCCTTGAGCCTTGAGTTTTCTAAGTCCCTAAGATTCCTGAAGCTTCATCCTAAGTCCCTGATCTTCCAATAGTCAGAGGTTGCCCACATTTGTATAGGACTGTACAAACTACCCAAACTATTTTTACTATATCTCACTCATCTGGTGTTATATTGAGCTAAAATTTTGAGGGTGGTTTCATAATAAACTCCAAAATGTATCCATAATTTTTTAGTTTAATTGGAGCTACAACTATCATAGTGTAACCTTATATTTTACATAATCCTAGGGTGCATCTCCAGATCAGAGAGTGACAAGTCAAATAAGGTAAATCCTTCTATTATTATATTAATTTTACTATATTTGTATTGGCATACAGTTTTATTGCTTGATAGCTAGGGTTTTATTAAATTTTTAGGGTCTCACACAATGGAGCCCTTTTAGTTATTACAAACCATTTGTTATTATCTTATGTGTGCAGATATGGAGATACACAAGTATTGTGTAGCTGCTTAAGATGGAGTGGTCGGACCAATGTATATTTGAGGCCCACTCACTTCTATTGGGAGAAAGGATGCACTTAGAAGACACCACCAACATTGTTCCCCTAAGTAATCCTGAGCTGAGTCTAACCTAAGTAATCCTGAGCTGAGTCTAACCTAAGCAATCCTGAGTTGATTTTCCTAGGCAATTCATACCCTAAGATTTCCTAAAACTTTTTGAGCCCTAAGATTCCTAATAATATTTGGTTTCTCCCTTACATCCTCACCTTCACTTTCACTTGCTATCACTTTCACATCCATTTCCACCCATCTCACATGAATTATATATGGTTCTACTGCATTCCTTGTAACCCCTAAGAACCCAAGGGCATTTCCTATTTTCCTTGAGTGACCATGGGCTTTTCCTGAATGGCCACAAGAGTTTCCCATTCAATAGAGTGCCCATGAGTATTTCCCTAAGTATCCATGGGTGTTTCATGCTACTTTTGAGTTCCCATGGGTGTTTCCCTAAGTGCCCATAGGTGTTTCCTACTATTGTCGAGTACCCACATGCATTTCCCTGAGTTTCCATAGGTGCTTCTTGCTGCTACCCAGTAGCCATGGGCATTCTAGGCCTAGATATGTTGTCCTACTGCACCTCGGGTGATGCTAGAGCATCACCACACTAATTTCCTACAACAATTACATTAGACCATGAAACTGAAAAACACAAGCTTATACTGAGAGGGGGGTGAATAGTATAAGACTTAACCAATTAATAATTTTAACTTTAGATAGCAGTGGCATCAATACAACATTAATCAAGACAGAAAGAATCACACATTGAAGACCCATTTTTAACGTGGTTCACCCAAAATGGTTGGGCTACATCCATAAAAAAATTTCTCTAAAAGTTATCTCAAGGTTCTTTGGGAATCCTTCCCAATTACAATGTTTATGAGCCTTGGCTCAAAGGAGATACCTTCTCCCAATCAGAATTTATGAGCCTCTTCTCAAAGGAGATACCTTCCCCTATGCTCTAGAAATGATCCCTCAGAATATCAACTGCCTCTACCTCTTGCTAGCAAGTGGAACTCCTTTCCACCAAAGACCTCCTGTCCTCAATGCTTAGCCTAAGAGACCTCTGCCTTCTATGATCACGTCCACAGTAGCTCAGCAATCAAATCTATCCTTAGGTTCTTCTCATAGAACCAATACATCTATGTCCTCAAGTTCTCTGATAGAACTATCAAACTCAGCTCACAAGTCCTCTGCTCTCTCTGCATAATCATAGCCACATTTTGGTCGAACTTTAACCTTTGCACTGTCTGTGCAAACACGGCGGTACTTAGAAAAATTCACCATGAATCTTCACTCACTCTGCACACTTCGATTGAATTTTGCACTCTGCTCTCGATGATCGAACTTCTCACTCTGCACTCTATCAGCAAACGTCGCAACGCTCAACTCATAAACTCTTCAAAATAGCCTGCCTTTTATAATAACACTTTTAAGATCAAAACCTTACTCTTAGTTAGTTGTAACCCTGATATTTAATCGTCTGCACAACCCTAAACTTCATCGGCTGCAAACCCTAGTCTTCGTCGGCTCAAATTTAACTTTGTTGGCTTCAACTGCCTCTGTAACTCTTTAGAAGCTTTTGTTGTGAAACATGTCGTGATATCATGACACCTTTGCAATCGTACACTTTATTTTGGATTTTGTCATGATATCGTGACACTTCTACCTTCATAGCCTTCCTCTCTGCTTTTGTCATGAAATCATGACACTTTTGCTTCCTTAGACTTCCTTTTTGTTTTTGTCACAAAATCGTGACACTTTCTCCAACCAAACGCTGCCATCTCGATCTGTCGCAAAATAGTGACACTTTCTGCATCTGTTTTCTTTCTCTTCAACCTGTCTAAGTCATGAAAATGTGACATGTCATGATATCGTGACACTTTTCCAACTTACTTTCTTTCGAACCTGTCATGTTGTAGCCTTCATAAAAACAAATTATTTTACATCAAATCAAATTCCTTCAAAAGCTTCTTGACATCAATGACAACTTATACAATTGAGCAAAGGCAATGTACCCAAGGTACCCAAAATTGCCAACAATCTCCCCCTTTGTCATTGATGGCAAACCTTTACTGAAAACACGTCTCAAGAGCCAAAACTGAAACCAACTATGCTAACAACTGACCAACTGTGCCCACAAATGAGAATTTTACTTTGAAGTTTTTCTCCCTCTGACTTGAAGCTTTCCTCTTCACTTGAAGCTCTCCTTCTTACTCATATCTCTCCCCCTTTTTCATCAATGACAAAGTTTCACCTTTGGGGCTCGGGACTAAGAATGAGCCTCTTAGCTTGGTCCCTCCCTCACCTCCTGATGAGGTGATTAATTCTGGGGTGGGAGTACAACTCCCAATTTCTCCCTTAGATACTCAAATGTATCTCTTAGAAGAGGTTTGGTGAAGATATCTGCAATCTGCTCTTTAGTAGACACATACTCTAGCTTGACCTGCTTGTCTTACACTTTCTCCCTTAGAAAGTGATATTTGATGGAAATATGCTTTGTCCTTAAGTGCATTACTGGATTTTTGGAAATACTTATGGCACTTATATTATCACAAAGTATGGAGATGGGTTGTTCATGCCTAAATTTAAAATCCTCCAAGGTGGTTTTCATCCATAAAACCTGAGTACACCCAGCCACTGTTGCTATGTATTCAGCCTCTACTGTAGATAAGGAAACTGAAGGTTGTTTCTTACTTAGCCAAGAAACCAAACACTTTCCCAGAAGAATGCTCCACCACTAGTGCTTTTCTTGTCATTAGTACTGCCTTCCCAATTTACATCTGTATAGGCCATGAGGGTGAAATCATCACCTTTGGGATACCAAAGCCCAAGGTCCATAGTGCCCTTCAGATATCTGAATATCCTTTTAACTGCTATAACATGAGAATATTTTGGAGTTGCCTGAAATCTTGCTACTAACCCAACTGCCTGCATGATATCTGGTCTGGTAGCTGTAACATATAATAAACTGTCAATCATTGATCTGTACAACTTTTGATTTGCCGCTGGAGATTCATCATCCTTACTCATCTTGCACCCTGTAATAATTGGAGTACATACTGGTTTGCTGTCCATCATCCCAAATTTCTTCAACATTTCTTTGATATACTTCCCTTGAGAGAGAAATACACCATATTTTGATTGAGCAATCTGAAGACCTAAAAAGAATGACAGCTCTCCAATCATAGACATCTCAAATTCCTTCTACATGGTGTTAGCA
This sequence comes from Wollemia nobilis, assembly GCA_028583015.1. NCBI lineage: Eukaryota > Viridiplantae > Streptophyta > Pinopsida > Araucariales > Araucariaceae > Wollemia > Wollemia nobilis. Next base: position 2,151,210 of record JAQPPZ010000756.1, on the reverse strand, counting down.
AAATCTTTGCACATCTGAGTCTTATTTCCCCCAAAAATAATATCATCAACATAGACAACCATAATCAACATATCATCATCTTCATTCTTAATATACAAATTGCTATCTGCCACGCCTTTCCTAAAGCCTTCCTCATGAAGATAACTGTTAATTCTTGAGTACCAAGCCATCAGTGCTTGCTTTAACCCATACAAGGCCTTTTTTAGTTTACACACATAGTCTAACTGTTCTAAGAGAGACACTCCTAGCTGTTCTATGTAGACTTCTACCAACACACCATTTAAAAAAGCTGACTTTACATCCATTTGATATACCTTGAATTATTTTAAGCTTGAAAGTGACAAAAACATTCTGATAGCTTCAATACAAGCAACAGGAGCAAACGTATTTTTGAAATCAACACCTTCTACTTGAGCATAACCTTTGCAGACTAACCTAGCTTCGTTTCTGACAATTTTTCCATCCTCATTGAGTTTATTTCTGAATATCCATTTTGTTCCAATGACATTCTTGTCCTTAGGTCTTGGAACCAAATCCCAAGTTTCACTTTTCTCTATTTGATTTAGCTCTTCATCCATTGCTTTTACCCAAAACTTATCTGCACATGCTTCCCTGAAATATTTTGGCTCAATCTGAGATAATAATGAAACATTTGTAGAATCATGTGAAGGAATGACTCTTCTTCTTGTTTGTTTGCTATTTGGATCACCAATGATCAAATCTTTGGGATGATGTTTTTGAACATATCGTGAAGGAGTTTTGGGAAGCAGTTGTTGTCTTTCCTCTTCTTCATCTAAAACCCCTCTGAATTCTTCTTGACAAATTTCATTACTGAGTTCCTTGATCGGTTCTCTTATCCCTGTCTTTTCATCAATTGTTACATTTATGCTCTCTACAACTGTATGAGTTCTTTTGTTGAAGCATCTATAGGCCTTGCTTCTACTTGGAATATCCAAGAAATATTCCCTCATCACACCTAGGATCAAACTTACCCAAATTCTGATCTTCCCTTCTGATGAAGCACTTACTCCCAAACACTTTGAAGTATTTTACTATACCTGGTCTTCCTTTCCACAACTCATAAGGAGTTTTATGATGATTGACTCTAAGTTGGGCCCTGGTGATAATGTAGACTATTGTACTGACTGCCTCTTTCCAAAATCCATCTGAAAGTTTTGACTCATTTAACATAGCTCTAGCCATTTTTTCAATAGTTCTATTTTTCCTTTCAACTACTCCATTTTGTTGAGGAGTTCTTACTGTTGAATATTCTCTTTTGATTCCTTGTTGCTCACAGTATTCCACAAATTCATTTGAAGTGAACTCTCCTACTCTATCTGATCTTAAGCATTTGATTCTCTTTTCGGTCTCATTTTCAATCATTTCTTTGAAAGCTTTAAATTTTTCAAAAGCTTCAGATTTTTCTTTGAGAAAAGTAACCCAAGTCATTCTATAATAATCATCTATAAACATCATGAAGTAGCTTTCTCCATGAATGCTTTGAGTTCTGGTAGGGCCACATAAATCAGTATGAATAAGATCAAATGGTTTTGAAGAAGTATACCCTTTTGATTTAAAATTGGTTCTGGTCTGTTTTCCATGTTGACAAGGACCGCAAATGATGTTATGGGGCCTTTTTATTTTGGACAAGTCTCTAACTGCTTCCTTGTTACTAATATTGACAATATTATCAAAGCTCAAATACCCCAATATTTTATGCCATAACCAACTCTCATCTTCTTGAGTTAGAAAACACTTTTCCTTTTTTATCTCACTTAGCATGTAAAGATTGTTTGGAGTCCTTGTAGCACTCGCAATGAGTTTTCCATTTTTTCTTTACTTATCTCACATCTATCTGAAAAGAAAGATACTATGTGCCCTTGATCACAAAGTTGACTCACACTTAGAATATTATGTCTTAGGCCTTCTACATAAAGCAGATTTTCTGTTTTGGATTTCCCATCCAAACTAATAGTCCCTTTACCACAGATTTTAGCTGACCTGTTATCTCCAAAACTGACTGTTCCTCTGTTTGTTTTTTTTAAGACCAAAAACTTTTCCTTTTCACCAGTCATATGTTTTGAAAAACCACTATCAAGATACCATTTTTCTACTTTGTCTTGAGCATGAAAAGCATTTTGAACTATCATTGACTTAGATTTGATCTCATTTCTCTTTTTAGTGAACTCAAGGCTAGATCTATCCAAACTGCACATCCTTGCTATATGCCCAAAATGCTTGCACTTGTAACACATGACATTTTTATTCATAAGAGGTGCAAAAGAGTTAACATTTTCCTTACTATGGCTATTCAAAGAATTATTGCAATGCATAGCTTCGTGACCAAATTTATTGCAGAAAAAACAATAGCCATGGAAAGTATTATGTAACCTATTTTGATGCCTTGGACAGTTGTTCTTCTTGTGACCAACTGGAATCTACCACTCTTCAGGATGAATATTGATCTTGCTTGAAGACCCTGTTTCATAAATGGTGATACCATCCTTCTTTTGCTTTTCACATGGAGTATTCTGTCTGAGAGTCAATTATTCCAACTTCACTCTAAGAGACATAACCTCTTCTTCTAGTTTCTCGTAATCAGCTTCCTTTCCTTTTAGATCCTCTATCAGAACCTGTTCAATATTCTTCCCTTCTTCAGTTAGAATTTTGAGGTCTATAAAACTTTGAGACAATTATGATCTTGCTATCTCTTCTTCTTGACATTGATACTTGAGAACAAAATTCTCTTCCCTAAATTTCTCAAGCTTTCTTAGAGCCAAGAAGAATTCACCTTTGAGATCGAACTCAACCTCTTCATCTCTTTCTAAATCTGTATGTTCCTCTGATAGATCCTTCTCCAAGCTATTAGGCTCTTTTTGGAGAGACCGGCTCTGATACCAATTGAAGAACACAAGCTTATACTGAGAGGGGGGTGAACAGTATAAGACTTAACCAATTAATAATTTTAACTTTAGATAGTAGTGGCATCAATACAACATTAATCAAGACAGAAAGCATCACACATTGAAGACCCATTTTTAATGTGGTTCACCCAAAATGGTTGGGCTACATCCACAAAAAAATTTCTATAAAAGTTATCTCAAGGTTTTTTGGAAATCCTTCCCAATTATAATGTTTATGAGCCTCATATCAAAGGAGATACCTTCTCCCAATAAAAATTTATGAGCCTCTTCTCAAAGGAGATACCTTCCCCTCTGCTCTGGAAATGATCCCTTAGAAGATCAACTGCCTCTACCTCTTGCCAGCACGTGGAACTCCTTTCCACCGAAGACCTCCTATCTTCAATGCTTAGCCTAAGAGACCTTTGCCTTCTATGATCACGTCCACAACAGCTCAACAATCAAATCTATCCTCAGGTTCTTCTCATAGAACCAATACATCTTTGTACTCAAGTTCTCTGATAGAACTATCAAACTTAGCTCACAAGTCCTCTGCTCTCTCTATGCAATCACAGCTGCATTTTGGTCGAACTTCAACCTTTGCACTGTCTACGCAAACACAGTGGTACTTAGAAAAATTCACCATGAATATTTTCTCACTCTGCACACTTCGATCAAATTTTGCACTCTGCTCTCGGCGATCGAACTTCTCACTCTGCGCTCTATCAGTGAACGTCGCAATGCTCAACTCACCAACTCTTCAAAATAGCCTGCCTTTTATAATAACACTTTTAAGATCAAAACCTTACTCTTAGTCGGTTGTAACCTTGATCTTTAGTCGGCTGCACAACCCTAAACTTCATCGGCTGCAAACCCTAATCTTCATTGACTCAAATTTAAATTTTTTGGCTTCAACTGCCTTTGTAACTCTTCTGAAGCTTTTGCCATGAAACAACATGTCGTGATATCGTGACACCTTTGCAACCGTACACTTTCTTTTGGCTTTTGTCATGATATCATGACACTTCAGCCTTTTACGACTTCAACCAAGCTCTTGTCGTGATATCGTGACACTTTTGTCTTCATAGCCTTCCTCTCTACTTTTGTCGTGAAATCATGACACTTTTGCTTCCTTAGACTTCCTTTTTGTTTTTGTCATGAAATCGTGACACTTTCTCCAATCGAACGCTGCCTTCTCGATCTGTCATGAAATTGCGACACTTTTTGCATCTGTTTGCTTTCTCTTCAACCTGTCTAAGTTGCAAAAATGCGACATGTCACAATATCGCGACACTTTTCCAACTTACTTTATTTCGAACCTGTCATACTATAACCTTCATCAAAACAAATTATTTTACATCAAATCAAATTCCTTCAAAAGCTTCTTGACATCAATGACAACTTATACACTTGAGCAAAGGCAATGTGCCCAAGGTACCCAAAATTGCCAACAGAAACAACAAGCAACGTAAGGTAAATATTTAATTTTGGTTATTATTTTTGTATTCTTCATATTTGCATGCAATTTCATTACTGTATAACTAGGGTTTCATTAATTTTTAAGGGTCTCACAAAGTGAAGCCCTCACAATTATTACTAACTCTCTATTATCATCTTATGTGTGTAGATCTGGAGATACATAGGCATTGATTAGTTGTTTAAAATTGAGTGGCCTAGTATTGGATAACATGAAGCCCACTCAATTCTATTGGGAGTAGAGACGCATTTTGATATACCACTATTGTTGTAGCTAGGGTTTTGAAGAACCCTAGAATTATGTATAGTTGTATCAATAATTCAAATATTATTTTTGTATAAATGGATTTTTGAGGCTCCACCTAATTAATATAAAAATCATTCATTGTGCAATATTATCTTTTTGAGTTCAATTTATATCTTGTTATTTGGTGTTGCGTTTTTGTCTCTACAGAAAGTATGCTATCTTAGGTACCCTAGTGTGTGTACCACTCAATGAATGTGAGGAAGGTATGATACCTGTAGAAGTCTCACTTTGCTTCATTGAACATGATGTGGATGATGGGGAAGGTACATTACCTTGAGGACCCCCATTGTGTATGTCATGCATTGCAATGTAATCAACTTGCTTAGAAAGAGTGATAAAAATTAACTTTTCTTTTTGGGTGTAGACCCCTGTAAGGTGCCAATGTCCTGATGGGGTACAATGAATGAACTATCTGCATGAAGCTCATCTTGTTCTAATAGATCTTGGACTACATTATTGAATGTAAAGTAGCCATAGATTTCATGCCCCTATATACGATGATAAACATAATAGAGGCTCTCACTAGGTGACCCAGGCTTAGGTGCTTTTTGTTTGACCTTTGGTAATACAAATGCATTTTCCTCATGAAGCTTTTGAAATGGGGTCATAGTATTCATATCAAATGTGACTACTCACTGACATGGATTGTTATGCCTATGAAGATGTGAATGACCTTAGGATCTCAACTAGGATGATGAGGTCTATTATGCAGTAGGCTGAGGTGATGTGGGTGACTTGCTTATGGATAAAAATAATTATTAATAAGGTCTTGAACCACATTTGTAAATACATAATAATTGTGAATGTCATGGCCATTTATCCGATCATAAAGGCAAACATGATCCTCCGTAAAACCTTTAGTGTTGGCTCTGTTCGAGTCTAGAGGGTTTATGTCAGGTATGGTAATGATCTTAGCATCTTGTAGCTTCTAAAAAATGATAGACATAGGCTCATTTAATGGAGTCCAAATGTGTTGCTAATGTTTTGAGCATATAACATGCTCTAGATAATATTGATGAAGGACCTAAACCACAAGTATACTAGTTTTCCTAGGAGGTTCTTCTTGCTTTTTTGGCATAAGAAATAGATTATTGGCTATGATTATTTATCAGTTAATAAACTATAGTTGATTCCTTTTGAGCATGTTGTATATTATGGCTTTGAAACCATGACATAAGTGAATGTTATGGAAATTCTATCTATGGTATAGACAGTGCAAATCCTCCTCATACCCTTGGGGTTTTGACCTAGGGTTATGCATAAGGGATTGGCCCCGAAATCTATTTATAAAATCAAGGTGAATTATATTGGAATCCCGATAAAATTTGTAGAAGTATACATGGCAAATTGCATTTATTTGTCTCCAAAAAATTTCAAACCATGGCGAATTTCATTAATTTGTCTCAAAAAAATTTCAAACCGTGGCAAATTTTTTTGTGTTGAGGGCTATGAATATTGTTTGCAAAATCTAAAAATGTACAGCATGCTTAAAAGCATTAGGTCGATATGAAATACTTTAGGCCGACATGATGACTAATGGCATACCGATCAGTTGTAGTCATGATGATCGATTGCAATCATGACGATCGGTTGTAGCCATGACGATCGGTTGCAGCCATGATGATCAGTTATAGCCATGATGATCAATTGTAGCCATGATGATCGGTTGTAGCCATGATGATCGATTGTAGCCATGATGATCGGTTGTAGCCATGACGATTAGTTGTAGCCATGACGATTGGTTGCAACCATGACGATCGATTGCAACCATGATGATCGGTTGCAACCATGATGATCGATTGTAGCTATGATGATCTATTGCATCCATGATGATCGAATGACGATCAGTTGTAGCCATGATGATTGGTTGCATCCATAGACACAACTTTGCAATCGATCGGCTTACACTGATATACATAGCTCTACAACTGATCAGCTTATACCGATAAACATGACTCTATAATAGACCATATTATGTCGACAGACATGGCTTTACAACCGATTGGCTTACACCAACCAACACAACTCTACAACCGATCGGCTTATGCTGACAGACATGGCTATGCAACCGATCAAATTATGCTGACATACACAGCTCTACAACCGATCGACTTATGTCAACAAACATGGCTCTATAACTGATCGTATTGCATGGATCGACAATCCTCTGCAATCGATCGATTTATTTTGATAGTCACTCCTCTACAACCTTCTCAAGTTTTTTGTTGTTTCAGAGCTATTTTTGAGTTAGAGTATTTTCTATGTATGTTTATCGATACCCAATATAGTATATATACAGGTAGTATATGACGCGATTTGGGTGGGAAAAATAAAATCATTTATAATTTGAATGTGATTTGGGCAGAAAATATAAAATCATTTATAATTTGAAGGCAAATTGGATGAGAAAATAAAAATCATTTGTAATTTGAGTTCGACGAATTAAAATAAATTTAGGTTCATGATTATCAACAATGGTAAAATTTACCCCCAAACAATTTTCATCCCATAAATTTTGGGCAAATGGAACCCGGTGAAAGGATCCAAAATTAGCCTTTTCAAAATTTTAAAAATCCTAAATAGAGCCAATTTATAATATTTCGTGCTTGTGCATAACCCTGTTTTGATCGATTCGAATCTAAAAGTTGAATCTCAGACAAGATGATGGATTTTACGGTGCATAATCGATTGAACACTAATATCGTAGGCTCAGAAAATAGGGGGTATTTTCCAGGTTGCTGGTGCGATGAATTTTGTGCTTATTCTTACTGAGGCTTTTCCTGTGGTTGCATAGGTTCTGGTTCAACCTTAGAGGTGGCTTGCTTCTATAGCTCTAAGTCCCAAGCTGAGACATGAAAAATTACAAAATATCATTTTGTTGCTTTATACGTACCTCTATATTATGTAGGTGACCTTGGATACATTCCAAGACTAATAAGGCTTTCATGTCTATTACTAGCGATGAGTTTGGATAACCATTTTCGATTGAAGGAGGTGAAATAGTGGGTGCCATAGGACCTTTGGGTATATGCAAATCACCAATTTTTTTTTTTTTTTAGAGGATGTGGATGCTTATTGATGATACACTTTGATAGTGGCATCCCCATGCTCTTGTTTATTACTCATTTCATATTTTTGTTTTACTTTGTAGTGTTAAACTGTGCGAGCTTAAGTACCTCCAATTTGACATGGGGGAGGCATCTCTTCTTGCTCTTGAGATGAAACCATGAGAAATGAGTTAGGTGTAACTAATTTTAAAGGTGATCATACTTCAAATATGGAAGCTCTGTTTGGTGGTACTACCCATTGTGTTGATTTATTTGGAGACACTTGGCTCTCTATATTGATATTTACCATTCCCAAAAACTTGTGAAAGGCACTTTGGCATTTGGATACATTGTGGGTGGCTCCTCAACTTACTGAGGTTGATTCATTTCAATTGTAGCAACTATTGTTTCTTCATGCTTAGGTGAATAATTGAGGATGGTATCAATGGGTAATGACTTGGCAAGAGGTCAACCTAAATCCTTAATAGACTCAATGATAGGCATAAATATAACATTTGCCTCTATATGCTCTCAGAATTCAATTTTTTCCAAGTGAACTATGACCTATGACATGGTGGATGAATATGGTATGATATGATTTTATTTAACCATAACCACAATGGGTTCTTCCCCTTTTATAGGAGTAATAAATTATTCTAATGACATGTTTGAGATAATTGTGAGCATATCTGTGGTTGTCTTAGTCAATTTCTCCTTTCTTAGAGAAATCAAATATGAAAGCGTAATGGGAAAAACCAAAGGTGATGGTGGTGGTGAAGGTAAATTCATAGCAAATCATGGGGTTGCATCTAGACTCTAGTTTAGTGTTTAGATGCATGGGTGACACAGTAGGCTCCTGCAAATGATCCACCTATTTATAATACTTAAATGGAATTGGATCAACATGAACCACATGGACCTTATATTCATGAATGTACTTAATGCACTGATGCACTATGGATGGTATGCACTCCATGGCTCTCATCCATGGCCTTCCAAGTAGTATATTGTATTGCCTTGAATCTTCTAATATGTAGCACAATGTAGGTATGGTATTTTCTCCAACCTAGATAGGGAGGAATATTGTGCCTACTGTGGGAGATACAACATCATTAAATTTTTGTAGAGTGTAGGTAGAGACTCTAATGTGGGAAGGAAAAATGTTCAGATTTTTTAATGTAGTGGTAGTGATGATATTGATGGATGAATTGGTATCAATCAAAACTCACTTGTATAGATTCTGATTGATGCTAGCTATAATTTGAAATGGTATATCGTGTTCATTAATAGGGTGTGGTTTAATTTCCTATGCATTAAAAGTAATAATAGGTTCCTTGTATGGTGGAATAGACTTCAATTCTTGTGAGGACTATGATGAATGTTGAGGGTTAATTAGATCAGCAATGATGCAAATTTTCTAGGGAGGTCCCTGCTTCGTGTCATGATATTTATCATGCTAATAACACCCTCATTAGGTGGGGTTACATGCACCTTGTTCACATGCTCCATATAATATTCCTTATCCTCATGATTGGGTAAGGGATATTTGAATATATCTATTCATTGATTATTGATAACAAGGTATCTTTTTTGTCTATCTAGGAGAATAGTTCTCTACCTACCTAGGAGGCAACTCTTTATGATGCGTTGGGTTCCTTGCATTGATTTGTTGCCTATGAGTTCTAGGTGTGGGTATCTCTTCATGTATTACCTTACATGATTTTTCTTCACATAAATTCTATTCAAATATCCTATCTTTGCATCGTTTGTGTTCATACAAATGTTGGCATAGTACTCTTTGTTCCTCTTCGTACTCGTGGTATAGGCACTCATTCTCACGATGCAACTCCTCCAATTGATCTTGGAGCAGTTGCTCTTTTTGTCTAGTTTTAGGCCTAGGTAGCTGATCTGTGTGATATGCTATGTAATATTTATGGATTTATATCTTGTTATGGGGGATTTTAGCTATGTCAGTTCCTACCATGTATATGGCAACCCTATTACCTCGACGAGTATATCCCCCATGTGAGGAAATGGATTTGCAATGAATATAAAGGTGTTGTGTGGGAATTATGAGATCCTCAAGATAATATTGGATGTGTTTAGGTCCTCTTATTAAGTTTTTTGCTTCACCAACTCATGGTTGAGCTCGGCTATGCATTGTTGTCATGATGTGTTGACTAGGCAAACCCTGAAACAAACCCACACTAAAGAAATTTTTCTCTTAAAAACATATTGTGGATGCTATATACCAAAACTATAAGTGTGAAAATCTGATCACAATGGGCTATGACTACAAAAAGTGATTTTTGGATCAAAATTTGTATTTTGGAAATTTTTGGCCAATCGGGGCTCGTGGAAAAATGACCAATTTTAGGAATTTTGGGAAAATGCAGAGCCAAGCCTAAAAAATGCTATGAGGGATGCACAAGGAGCTATATAATATATTAAAGCAAATTTGGCAAATTTTGGGGTTGTCTAGGGTTTTTTATGACTGTTTCAATGCAGTTTTTCCTTATATTTGGCTTAAAAATCACTCAAAAATAGAGTAATTGTAAAACCAACATAACTTTTCATTATAGCTCCAATTTACATGATTTTTGATTTGTTGGATGCAGAATAAAAAAGAAGAAATTTAATTTAGGGTAAAATTAGGGTTTGGTCCTATATTGAGGATCTTATGTTGATTACATGAACAATAAAGAAACACACAAAGTAGACAAAATGATTATCTCGTTTAAATATTAATGTGTTTCCTAAGAACTCATCTGATGTGTTATGATTTATTGTGAATAAAATTTTAATTATCATCATGTTTACAATAGTCATACTTATATTATTTAAAGATTTCATCTATACACTCACAGTGACAAACTCGATAATAACATCCAGGCTATCTACCCACCAAAATATGGAGATGAAATCCATACCTGGTTAGGGAGCATAGGTACTATTGATTTTCACCCAACACACCATGGTCAGTGATACACCCCTAAAAATAGTAATGCATGCAATTTTATATGGATAGGATAGTTCTTGAATTAATCGTAGCCATGAACGGGTAACAATGATACAATGTTAGACAAGCCAATCGAGTGGTAATGACTTCCACCATTGGTCTTGATCAATGGTTTGGATGTGAAGGTCCAATGCCACTAATTTTTACTTTTATATCATGTTGTATGGTGTGTTAATTTTAATTTACATAAAAATAAATGCATCAATCAGCATACAATGCTCTTTTATCTACATGCATATAATTTTAATTTTATATTTAAAAAATGCAAAATGAAAATACATTTCAAAGAATGCAAATTAACATATGAACTAGCATTTACACAAGCTTTAAGTAGGCACACCTAAAAATTAGGCTAAATACTAGCCACTACTATAAATAGTGACACACAGTCTTGGCCACTATAGATAGTAGCAAATAAAATCATAGTTATTGTCTTCTGGAGCAGCTAGCAGAGATAGTGTTGTTCCCAGCAATAGCTAGTAGCATACATAGGATTTTATAAAATTTACCTTTATAGTTTCACTATGTGGTTTAATTATTATTGAATTTATGCTTCAAACACATAGAGAGTTGGTAAAAACTAGAAAACATAGAGATGACTACTTACTTGTAGATCCTCATATGATAAAGAAATAGGTTGCAAATTTTTTTTATTTATTTTCCCCGTAGCCATTCTTAGTCAGGGTGGTTGTGATGCTAGCATCTAACGTTGTTTGTGCCTACAATAATAAAAAATATAATAACATAAGTAAACCATCGATACAATGGTTCGGTCCGACCGTGATCGCCACTTGTAAAGCTCTAAAAAGTATACATCTAAGCTAATTGCAACATAATAAAATTTAAAGCAATGAACATATATAACCAAATGAATTTACAATAAATAATGCCTCCTTTGTATTAATCAATTGTGAAGCTTGGTTACATATTCGTCCCTCTTAGGGATACCAAATTCGATACATGATTACAATTGTTTTGAGCCCCAAAATGAGGGTTATGTATTCTATAGGCTCTTTAGATCTCCACCACTTTGCTTTAGGAATTATTAGTTGCCTTCTTCTCTAGTTTCAATAGGAATGGTCTTGAATAGATTTTAATATTGAATGAATCTATAACCTGCACACAAAGAAACTACAAAATACATCAATAGCATATGATGCCCCTAAATATGAGGCTAGTTTCAAAGTGAATACAAATAAGGAAATAAACACCTAAAGATAAGATGAAACACATGAAATATTGTAAATGAAAGCAAAGGTGCTTATGAAACTAAAAATAAACCATTGAAATATAGAAAAGATAACTAATATATACTAGATAAAACAAAATACATGCAAGAAATGGCAAATCTAAAGCTAAAAAAAGGAAATTAGAATGTCAAATTAGCCACTATCAAAGTTTGTGGCTAAGACTATAGGCCACTGTTGAACACAGTGACTATGGATAAGGTCTTTTGCTCTTGAAATCCTATCTTGTTTATGCCTGATTTCCTTGGCAATTTTTTTGTCAATGGTCGCCTATGTCTTAAAACATGGAATTGGTGGTGTATTATCTTGAATTCATGGTTAATTGGTTGAGAATTACAAGCTTGCTCCTCAAGCCTTTGGAAAATCCATTGAAACAACAACAATTGTCATTACACAATTAGACAACACTTTGACATTCCTCAAGGGATACAAAATCATCCTCTAATCCGATAGGGCTTCACTACAATAAATTCAATATCACATATTTCTTTTTGGGAGGCATTTAAATAGACTTTTCCAACTCATCATCTTGGCTTCTCAAGAAATCCAAGATCAAGAATAAGTTAACCTTAGTAGTTACGAGGAAATATTTGGAAGCTTTGCAACCAAAACCATTCAAGAACCATTGCAAATTTGTTAATTGCAACTAATTTTGCTTGGCTTCGAGATCTCAAGTTGGTTACAGGGCTAGCTACTCTTACTTAGTGTGACTAGGGGTAGGCTTCCCTTAACCTCTATCTACAGTCATGTCTAGCGCTTCACCACTCTTATCATCAATGACTAGGATATTAGCTACTATTGACATCAGTGGCTAAAGATCTTAGTTGTTGTTGATGTCAATGGCTAAGGGTGCATAGGACTATAATACCCTAAATGAGTGATTAGGATCATTTTTAGGTCTTGGAAAGACCCAAGCTCATAAGGTCTATAAAGGTGCCCATATGAGTAGTATCCTAAACATAACATGTTCTAGGTGTCTACACTTTAAACCTTTTTGTGGTTTCTTTGTGGAGATAATAACATTATTGGACAACTCATCTCTTCATTGATTTTCTCTTTTTTTCTATTGAAGAATGTTTACAAATTCTTAAAAATATACCATTATATTTTATTTTTGAATATATATAACCAATATTTAAAATGATTCATGGAGATATCTAAGTACAACAAAGACAAAGAGTTTATCTTCTTTTCTTTCATGGTGTTCAATTTTACCTTCAAGTCTATAACTATTCATAGAAATTGTTTTATAGTCTCTCCATATTGGACATTTAATGTATGTAGTTGTGACTAAATACGAAGGATCATAGATTCATTTCTCCCTTAAAATATAGTATAAAGTATGTCCCATGCATTTTTTAATGGTCTTGTGTTACTGATATGTTGTTGTATTTCATCTACCACTCCAAAAGTGATGAGTATAAGTGTCCTTGCATGTACTTCATCATACTTTTTCTTAGATACAATATCCTTAGGTAAATTTTCATTACAAGTAACTATGTCCTAGAGTTTTTTTTACCGCTAGTATTGTTCTCCTTTTTATTTTCCATGGTGCAAAATTTAGAACTTTGAAAATTTGAGATTCTATGAGAAATGTTTTTGATGTAGCCATATTGAATGTTCGTTATATCTCCCAAAATGATTCCATTTTCCATATATCACCAATCCTCTATACGAACCTTTTAATATATCTACTCTTTCTATATACCCTTTGGTACATGGAAGAAGTTAGTCCTCTTGATATGCATAGTCATACATGAAAGAGACCTTAAGGTATGTGAAAGACAACAATATATGATACCAAGGTAGTGTTGGAGAATATTATATTATTTGGTACATGCCAATGTACCACCTTGGTACAAAAATAGATTAGGTGTGTGCCTTATATTAGAGTGTGAGTTTATATTTCATGTAATGTAATAATGTGTAAGAAACACACAAGTTTCATGTAATTAAGTGTGCAAGTTTTGCCGGTGTGGATGTGCACAAGTGTCCATTTTGTAAGAGTGCACATGTGTCCTTAGAATAGGAAAGTGAAGAGTTTCAAGAAAGAGTGAAGGTCAAGAGTGTTTCATATGAAGAGTCACATACTACTATATATTTATGACAAAGAATTGTAATTTGTATCAAACATGCATAGCACATAGTATGCATTAGTATACCTTTATTCTATAGCATTTTAAATATTTTCATTAGAATTCCCATGTGATTATTCTATGAGTATTTCTGAGTTATTCTATTTTTATTATTATCTTCATTGATTTCTTTATATTGCAAATCTATTTAAATCTTGTAATTACTTTCTTATTATAATTACATTAAGTGTTAATCCTCAAAAGCTATCAAGTGTATCAGAGTCATAACAATTTTTCTTGCATATATTTTTAGAAAAAGTTGTAAATAGTCTAAGGACATTTCCACTAGCTAAAGAAAGACCAATGAAGTTAAGAACATTACCATTGGATAAGAAAAACTAGTGAAGATAAGTATTACCATTGAGTTGAAGAAAAACCAGTGAAGACAATAATTAATACCAATAAGTTGAAGGACAACCAGTGAATATTAAAGATTTAATATTGAAAAGTTTTAGATAGATTGAGTTTACCTATTCCAAGAATAAATTCAAAATAGAAGGTAATCTACAATATAGTTTCAGGTCTTAAAGATGGACCTTGATATTGATAAGAGTTTGGAGACTCCAAAAGAGAAGTCCCATTGAAGGTAGATTTAAAGACCCAAGAAGAAGGTCCTACTAAATATTAAAGATAGAAGAAAGAAGACTTCAAGATGATAGAGAGTCTTGAGGATAGTCCTAGCTAAAGGACATCACATAGCACATAAAAGGCACCATACTAGTAGTCCACATTGAACAACAAAGAAACTAAAGAACTTAGGACAACAAAATAGCAAGGTAGTATTTGGAAAGAAAAGAGTAAAGACCACAAGAACAATATTAAAAGTGAGTGAATTTCACAAAGGTAGTATTGAAGGCATTTAAATATCACAAGGAAAATATTAAAAGTATTATTTGAAAGCTACAAGGGCTGCATTAAAGGAAATAAACAAAAATATTAGAATTAAATATCACAAGGGCAAAAGTAAAGAAACATGGAAAACAAGTTTATAGAACAAAAGGAAACTATCATAGTATTGCCACAAACAGGTGAAGCATCATAATAGCATCAAAAAAAGAAGAATTTAATCTAGAAAAGACAACATATTCAGTCAATAAAAATATTAAAATCTAGAAGAACAACATTGAATACAAAGATAGAGATAGAGAATAGTTTCAAAGAGAAATATCTCACTAGATTTGGGACAATCATTGTTATTCAATGATAAACCCATAAGATATATAAGAGGTTCCATTAAGTAAAGGTAAATATTCCTTAAGAGAAGTTTAAGGAGACCCTAGATAAAAGGTCTAGCATAGTGTCTTATTGGTAAAAAGAATAAGCCAATATTTAAGCTCATTAAAAAGAGGAGTTTTTTTATAAAAGTTGTTTTTAAATTTTCGTATAAAAGTTGTTTTTAAATTTTCGTGAACTAGGTACAATAGATTTGAAATATCCAGTGATGAGTGGTATAATAGATTTAAAATATCCAGTGATAAGCAATAAGAAGCCTACATATGAATTAAATATTAGTCAATGTTTCTATAAAGTAAAAGTGATTTAAAAACATTTCTATTTGAGCATGAAGAGAACTATTTATTTAGCCAAAAAATAGTCAAGTATTCAGTAATTCATTGGCATTGATGCATACCTCATAGTACAAGAAAAAGAGGGCTAAAGTCTCATAATTAAAGTTAAAATAAAATACAATAAGTCTAAAATGCAATAACAAGGTTAGAAGGGCCATCATAGAAGACCATGTCTAGCCTTAAATATGTGCTTAGAGAAGCACTCAAATAGGAAGCATAGATGTGCTTAGAGAAGTGCTAGAATAGGCAATGAAGGTAGTACTTAGAGAAGTGCTTGAATAGTCAACAAAGACATATCAAGAGAAGCATTAGAATGGATATAGAAGAATATAACAAGGAAATGAGCCTTACTATTCAAGGCAACATCATAGAAGAAACAAAATAGAACACATCAATTAAAAGGGATAGCAAAGAAGTGTCTAGCACCATTCAAGAAGAGTGCTATAGTTTAAATAGAGTTTTATAGTAGTGCCAAAAGAAAAGTAATGTCATATAAACATCACATTATAATTGGACCAGTTTAAGAGGAGTGTCATAAGAAGAGATATACAAATAAAAAAAGCAAGAATATAGTAATATGGAAAATATTGCAAACAAGGAAAAATTAAAGATTAAAGCCAAAGTATCCAAACCTACACCTACATGAAGAAGACAAGTTTCAAAAAAATATACAAAGTTTAAAGTAGTGCTAAAGGAAAGATAAGAGTTGGAGTCAAGATACAAGCTCCACAAAAAAAAATTGAAGCCACAAAGGCCAGTATATAATGTTAGCAATAATAAGATTAATGTAGAAAACATTAATAATAGGTCAATTACAAATGAAAGAGCCAAGCGCAACTTAGTTATAGAGAAGTAATGAATGTAACTCATTGATAAATAAGAATTGAGTGTAACTCAACACTAGAAGAAGAGTAGAGGAAACATCATCAATACTACCCTTGAACGTAGCCAAGCTAAGACATTAGAGAAGTGAAATCATGATAGCACAAGTTAGGATAGGCTAAGGGTGTTTGTTTTTGCATCTACAATATTATCTAAAACTACAACAAAATCTATAGCAATATAGAAGATAGAAATCTATGAATGGATTGCAATAGCATTCATGATACAAGGAGACAATATCCTTTAAATTTTTAAGCATCATTTAGGAATCTAGTGCTCACTAGATGACCAGTTTTATAGCCAAACATAGTACCAACTATAGTGCACACTAGATGACTCACATCATAGTTAAACACAATGTCAATTGGATAGTGTTTTTCATAGTGTATAGTTCCATCTAGGAGACTAGCATAGTGTTGATAGGAACAACATGGAATCAAATGTTACAAAGCATCATATAAGCAATGTAGTTCTATAGAGAACCACCATTGTAGAGCATTATAAATGACATAGGAAGAACAAGAGAAGACCAATAGAAGACAAATATTTTACATCATTCATAGTGAAGGAGAAGAGTCATGTAAGTATAATGTTGAGTGCCAAAGAAAGGGCAACAAAAGAGTTTTTTGTGCACATGTGCCAGGTGGTAGAAGGACAGTGAAGCATTACTTTCACCTAAGCATTGGAAGGTTTGAAATAAACTCAAGCACCAATTCTCTTTGCATGCATTCTACCACATGATAAGAAGGAAGCAAACAGGTAGAGTTTGAAATATTTTGGAGAAGTCTTTAATAGTGTTTCATGCAAAGAATCCTGACACACCAAAGCCTTGCATGATTATAGCTAAGTAGTCATTCTTTCAAATACAAGGGGGCATAGTAACACAATTCTAGATATCATTCACCAAGATATGCACCTTTAAGGAGGTAATTTAGGATTTCAAAAGATTATTAGTTTTTTCCCTAAGGTTAAAAGGAGAAATAAGAAGTATATAATTTTAGTTATTATTTCTTTGCTAAGGTTAGATAATTATAATGGAGATATAAGTAGTTGAAATGGGTGGAAAGTGGTATTTGGTCTAACAACATAAACACAAAGTATGTTGAACAAGAAAGTTGTATTTCATTTATATTCAAAGATAACATAGGTTACAATAGGGACAAGTTTCCCTTTCATAATGTCTTTTTCAATAAACTTCACAACAATCTTGATACCGCCTTCTATCGTCCCTCAATGTAGATGGGTTTGCGATCCACCATCGGGTTGTAGTTGATGGTGTTCTTCCTCTTTTGACCTGTGAAGAACCTACAAAAGGGGGTTAGTTGGTTGGGGGGCTTGCCTTGGTCATAGCCCCTTGGTTATGAAGACTAAATCGACACAAAAACATATTGAAAGTTGCAATAAATGATGCTAAACACTTAGGAATGATAAATGGAAGCTTACCTACCAAATCTGAGGTGATTTGGGCTTTGTAGACTAAAATCGCCACCCGAGGGGTGAACCAAAACTGGATTCATGGGGTGAGGGGTGAATCCTACTGTAAGTGGTATTCTACTGAAATGCTCCAGTAGGGAGGCTCCTTGGCTATTGCTATGCTTCTATTTGCTATAAAATCTGACTGTTCAGACTTCAGTGTTGAATTCGATAGAGTTTCTGTGCTTATGTCATAAATGGAGAGAGAGTAATTAGGGGTTTAAGACCCACTATTTATAGAAAATGGCAAGGTGTAGGGGGGAGAGTTAAGGAAACTAACCCTAGGCTGAAGTCTAACCAAAGTTAGGTTAGGGTTTGTGAGGTGGAGGTCTCACATTCCTCATAGGAAATATCCTATCCTCACACATGTGTGAGGAAGGATTAAGTCTAATTAGGATTAGGAGGTCCTAAGTCAAATTAGAGCTTGATTAGGGTTCCTAGGAAAATATCTTAGCTAACCCTAATTACACACATGTGGGAGGATGTAATTAGTGTTAATTAAGGATTAAGAGTTCAACTAATCAATTTTGCCCTAAAAAGGTGACTTAAGTGAAGTCAACATTAAATTAGATTTTAAGAATTGACTTGATAATTGCTTTTGTCAATTAATGGCCCATGGGGGCCTCAATTGAGTGCAAATAGGCTGTCGGAGGATATCCCAATGCACGGGATGTGATTTTGAAGGCTTATTAGGGTTTTGGACCTGAAAGTTGATGAAGTGGTATATGGAAGTCTACACACTGCTATGGTGAACTACGGCAATCTACGCATGACTACACATGACTACAATAGCCTACAATAGCCTAGGGATATCTGGAATCACCTATGGATATGTAGAGATAACAATGTGTGACTTTTGGGTGTCTACATTTTACCCCTTTTTGTACTATATTGTGTGGAACATAGTTTAATACAAAAATGTGAAGGGTTTGTGTAGGAGGAAAAGGGATAGAAGGGGAATGGAATCCAATCAAAGGTATGTAGCCACTCGAAGCGTGACCATACCCATTAACTGGATGTCCAGGGAGAGAAGAGAGGAAGGAAAGAAGAAGAAGAGGAAAGAAATAAAAACAATGTTGGTGAATGGAAATGAATGATTGCGAATGCAATGCTATGATTTTGTTGAGTCCGTATGACATTTTCAATGCCATACTAGTTGCTTGAGAATGGCAACTTTTGACTGCTTTGCTTTTGCGACCAGATCAACATGGTCCAAAAGTATGAATAGGACAAAAGCCTATCTAAATATTTGTTGTTGATTGATTGATGAGAACATGGTGACAAGTGTCAAACCATTTGAGCTAAAGGGACATTTGGATTATTCAAATGTGACCAGATCAGTGTGGTCATGAAATCCTTTTCCAAATGTTGCGCTAGGATTACATCAAATGTATCATTCATTATGTACTCGATGTACTTGAATGCTTAGATTGATTTCTCCATCGAAATACATAGCTCTCGTGATATAACCCATGTCTAGTTGAGATTGAGATTATTTTGTAAGATAATATTCAGAAAAAATTTTGTAGACAAATGTGCTACTCGCACTTTTGGATTTTCAGTTGTGTGGTTGCATGCAAAGCTGACTTTGGATATGAATACCCCCTCAAATGAGGAATCAACAATGAGGTGAATGAAATGTGGTGATTTGATGATGCAATGATTGATAAGATACCAATGCATGATGAAAAATGATGAAAAAGTAGGTGAGAGGATAATTTAGGAGGGTTCCTAGGGTTTTAGAGGAAATTTGCATGATTTCCTAGGGTTTTGGGAATGAATTTGATTGGTTTTGGGGGTCATATGCTCAATTCGTGGGAGGTGAATTGGATCTTGATTCATGGGGAAGGGGTGAATCAGGCCTAAATCATGGGGTGGGGGGTGAATTAGGGTTTAGGGTATTTTTAAGGTAATTTGGAGGGAGAAGGACCTCATTGTGACGTTGATGAGTGGTGGAGAGCATGCAAGAGAGGCATTTAATGATGTGCGAGTGTGATGGTTGGAATTTTGGATGATAGGATGATGAGAGGATGATTGGGAGTGGGTAGTAGGCTTGGAGATCCATCGGTAAGTGGTCCTACCTATCTCATTTTTTTTTTTGTTTAATTTTCTAGAGAAAAGTAAATTAGGGGGGAGGTTTTCATCTCATTTTTAAAAAATTTGTGAATTTTAATTGAAATTTGAATACAAAGTGATAAACAAGCCAAATGGGTACCCAAAAATGTAATTTGTTTCTAGGTTTGACTTGTTTTGGTGCCAATTTGACCGGGTGATGGGTAGAGTAGGTGTAAAGTTTGACCTTCCATTTTTGAAGCAATGGTGTACTATTTTTGGAATGTTTTTGCACTTTGTCCATAAAAGTAGGAATTGGGTATCTAGTTATGTGACTGTTATATTTTTCTGCCTTCGTTTGGCATGATTTCTGAATGTGTTGTGTTTGGGTGTAAAGTAGTAAATTTTGACTGTTAAATTTGCCACCTTAGAGATAGTATTTTTAAAAATCGATGATACTTTCACCATAGAAGGGTAAAATGGGTATCCAAAAATGTTGTTTGTTTTTGTAGATGATTTCATTTGGCCTATGTTTGATTTGCGTGCCAAGATGTAGGTAGTGTGAAATTGAAAATGAGTTGTAGGGAGCCCGATTTATACTGTTTTCCACATCTGTTTGAACTTTCACCATGAAGTGGCAAAATGGGTGTTCAAAAATGTGACTGTTATTTTGATATTGTGTGTATTTGTGTTTGTTTTATTTTGGTGTGTGTATGGTAAAATTGACCTTGAAATCTGTGTTGATTTGTATGTTGTTTTTGAATTTTGTCGACATTTTTATTGCAAAGTGGGCAAATGGGTATTCAAAAATGTATTTTGTTTTTGTATGTTGAATGAATTGATCATGTTTTGAATTTCGTGCCATAGTGGATGTGTGGGTGATTTTATTTTTGGTTTTTGGAAGCCAAATATGTATTGTTTGTCACATCTGTTTAAAATTTTGCCATAAAATGACAAAATGGGTATCCAAATATGTGATTATTTTATTGATATGTTTTGCGATGTGACTTGTGCACTATTTTATGTCTCGAATTGCATGTCAAATTAAATTGTGTTAATTTGTAAATTTGATTGATGGTTTGTTATTGGATTGATTACTAATGTATGTTTTGTTGTGTTTTGTTGTGGATGAATAGGTGAAAATGCTCGAGCCTCATCATCGTGTACGAAAAATGAAGGTTGATTTTGATAAGTTGATGAATAAATTGGATGAGCTGAAGTGGTTGGATGATATATGGTTTCGAGGTGTGTGGGAGTGTAAAAGTATACATGCCAATAGGGCATATGTATCTACATTATGTGAGTGGTGGGATGCAGATAGGAACACATTTCATTTTCCCATTGGGGAAATGACTATTACCTTGGAGGATATATATCGGATTTATAAGTTGTCGATCGAGGGTGTTCCGGTGAGAGTGGTAGCTGATGATAGTAAGGAGGTTGTGTTGGAGTGGTTCTTTGGGGTGGAGTGGAGAGACATAGATGTCTCTAAGATGGATTATGAGTGGTTGTGGTTGAAGAAGAAGATATCTGATCGGTAGTGTGCAGCCATGATGATGATCTCCACCTATGCATTACCTGATACTTTTGGGGTTCTGTTCACCTAGAATATGTTAGATGTGGTGAGTGATATGGTGGAGCATAGGGTCATGTTTGCATGGGCACCTACACTATTGGCCCAAGTATACCAGGAGTTGCATGATGTTGTGCGAGTTAGACACAAGGGGTTGAGTTTGATTCCCTTGTTACAGGTATGGGCATGGGAGCACATAGCTATTGAGAGGCCTTCATTATTGCCTCACCCTATGCATGTGAGGGGCAAGGAGTATTTACCCTATGCTTTGAGGTGGAGTATAGAGGTAGAGCAGGGTATTAAGAGGCCTCATGAGGGTGATCCATTATTGTGGAGGGGTAAGTTTGGAGGCCTAACACCTGGTGATATTAAATGGAGGCCTTGGTTGGGTGGGGTAAGGTGGGATGAGGATGATGAGTAGCTACATGCCATTCGATAGGGTAGATGGTTAGTGGGGTGATATACTCGGTAGGTTGAGTATTTTTAGTTTGATCGGGTGAGGTGATAGTTTGGCTTATGATAGGATATTCTAGGGGCTCCTATCATTTACTTTAGGTGGTGAGGTGATAGAGGAGAGTATCCTATGGTTTTACCTTGGGTTGGGGAGAGGGATCCACCTATGGCTACCCTAGATGTGGAGGATGTTGGGATGACTCTAGAGTTTGAGGCCTGGTGGGTGATGCAGGGTTGGGAGCCTGGTAGAGGTGTGATCGATCGATGGGTGGCACCTGATGTTGGGGCACCTCCACTAGAGAGGAGAGCTGATAGGGGGACTCGAGCTAGGTTGAAGGATGTAGTTGGTGATGAGATGGAGGTTCCTCTATGATGGTCATGGTGATGCTTGGGCGATGTAGCGAGCACCTAGGGAGTGGGAGTAGAGGAGATAGCTATGGATGTTGACGTGGCTATGGGGTAGGTTGTTGGAGTAGAGGAGGAGAGAGGTGGAGCTACTATTATGGGTGATATAGATGATACCATTGATATTGGTGCATTCATAGATTTGGAGAAGATTCCTTTCGATATCTAGAGAGGGGATGTAGAGGAGGAGGCACGGGAGCTAGGAGGTAGGGTTCATGAGTTGGAGGTTGAGCTCCATAGATAGGAGGAGGCTATCGAGGCTAGATATGCTAAGGTAGTAGCTGATATGGAGTATATGAGGGCCATGATGGCTGGGTAGGTGTAGGCTATTGAGAGGTTGACTGGTCAGTTGGTTGTGGAGTCTACTAAGAAGGTATTATGTGAGACTTCTCTGATGGTGCATGGGATTCCTCTTCTAGATTATGCTCAGGTGGTGTCATAGTCTGAGTCATGGTCATGAGTGTGGGCACCTTCACATCATAGTCAGTGTAGTGCTACTTCGGTGGAGTAGGTTGGGGCCATGGTTGGGGTAGGAGATCCACCTACTATGGTTCAGGTTCTAGGAGCTAGGGCAGAGTCTAGTAGAGTGGCAGAGGTTCGGGTGAGCTATGAGGGATGTGGGGAGACTCTTGGTGATAGTTAGGATTGCTTATGATTGTAGCCTATGGGTATTTTGGATGATGGATGATGGGCATGGTCCCAGTTTGTAGCCTATGGGTATTTTTGGATGACATATATATAGACATGTTTGATTTTGGTTGTTATATATACATGTGTTATTGTTATGGTTTGCAAATGTGTTCTCTTTATTTTTGCATAGATATCATGACATGATTTGTGGGTATGTATAATGAATGGATATGCATGTGTATTGTGATTTAGATTTATTATCATGTTGTAGTGTGAATATGTTGTAGAGTAGACTTGCATGATTTTATTTTGAATGCAATGAGAAGTGATAAAATGTGAAATGATATTTGTAGTAAGTGCCTGTAATGTAAATGATAGAATGTGAGATAGTAGATGCATGATGAATGCCTTGATTTAGAATTTGATGTGAGGTATGCAATGTAAATGCAATCATGTACTCCTTGATGTGATGCATGTAATGGAAATGAAATGATGTGATCTGTAATGTGATGCATGTAATGGAAATGCAATGATGTGTTGTGTAATAAATTTGTGTAACATAGATGCATGTATGCATGTATAGGAATGTTAAAATGTGCAAAGGAAGCACTTGTATCATTACATGTACCTATGTGGATGTGATCCCTTCCGTTATCTCATGGACGTAGGATAATATGAGGTGTATGTAATGACTTTGACTAATGTAGTTTTGATGATCAAATTTTAGACTCCAAACTATGTGAGTTTATGTGGCAACTCATAACTAGTCGGACTGTTTCAGAATCTGTCATGGACCTGTGTGTGTAAATGAGTGAAGTTCATTTATCCATTTTGAGAAATAGGTAGGATTAGCCCATTGTAGACATGACCGATCTAGCTAGCTCATCCATACATGAATAGTGATCTTGTACAAAAGTTGGTAGCTAAGGTAATAGATATATCACCACTTGTAAGACTATTCCACTGGTAGGCAGGCTCTTGGAGCCTATTGCTAGCGATGAAAATCATCCCATGGTGTTATGTTAAACCTAAGGACCAAAGGTGATGAAGCATAACATGGGTGATATCAGGAGGCTTTTCCTTTTGTTTTCTGCCCCTCATCTATTGTTGACCTATTTATTGTGGTACTCTTTTCATATTTTTCTTTTCTTTTTTTTTCTTTTTTGTTTTTTTTCTATTCTCTTTTTTGCTATTCTCTTTTTCTCTTTCTTTCTATTCTACGGGTGTTGGCTTTTGTTTTCTACCCCATTCTTTTACTTTTTCTTATGCTTATCCCTTTGTTTATCCCTAGGTCGTATGTTGACCATGCAAGTGATAGGATGAGTAGGGGAGACCATTCTCTAGATGGTGATATCTACTCAAGGTGTCATCTTTCCTAGACTCAAAATTTGTTTAATGTGTAACCTATTGTGAATGGTCCATGAGAGAAGTTGAACCAGCCTAAAGAACCATAAGAAGAATGTAAAACCTGTCAGCTAGGAGTGACATTTGATTGACTTAACTAGTGAGTAGTCAAAGCTAAACATGACACCTATGTATACCCTAATCCTAAAAAGGGGAAGTGGACATCCAGGTGGTGATGCTAACAAGTGCATGTATTACTCCTTTTGAAGGTACATTTTGGGGAAGAATGTACAAACTTAAAATGAAATTAACATGAAAAACATATGGATATGTGCAATGGATGTAATGTAAATGATGCAAGTGGAGAAATGCAATATCTACAAGAGGAAATTTATGATGTGTAGAAGGAGAAGTTTAGAAAACTTATTTATAGGTGAGTATGTTGTATCATGATAATCAAAATGTGTGATGCTATAGTAACGGTTGCCCCAACGTGTGGGGTGTGTGTGTAGTAGGTGTATAAGTTGTAATATGTTAGATGCATGTGGTAATGTCAACCAGAGGAAGGGACTACAGATGGTATGTATAGCTAGAAGAAATAGTAGAAGAACTGGTCTTTGGTAACCAACAAGAAAAGGGGATTACCAAAGTCAAAGAGTGATAGAAGAAAAGTGGGATAGATCAGTGTAGGTATGTAGCCACTCGAAGCATGACCATACAACTATATGAAGAGGTGCGAAGAAGTAGAGGAAGAAGTAAGAAGGGAGATGATAGAAGAGAACCTACTGATGGGAAAAATGGTGTGGGTCAGGACGCGCATGAGAGAATGGAGTAATAGTGGGGCGTGGATTTTGATTTGTGTAATTGGAGATGTTGTGAATGTAATGGGAGGGTGGTATCATGGATTCTTGGGATAGTCAAGTTTGTGGAATGCTGTGGTGTGGAGGGCTGATTAGTCGGGTGGCTCGAGGGGTTGGATTTCAGGTGATGTTGTGTGAGTACCATGTAGCATGTTGTGTACCAGGGTTTTGAATGATTTGCACTCTTCAATATCATGGCCTGGTTGGTGGTGGTAGATGCAGTATTCACTCTCATGGTAGTTGCATGGTTTAGGATGCGATGGATCTATAGGCCGGGTCTTTGGGAGAGCCATAAGGCCTTGGTGCATCAGGTGGTAAAACATCTCGGATAGTGGGGTAGGTGGAAATGTCATGTGGTAGGTATAGTACTCTCATTGGGGTGAAGGGGTATGAGGTGGAGTGAAGTCTGATGTGGGAGGTATGGGTCGAGGGTCTAATGTAGGATAAATCCTAGGTTGAGGAATGGATCTACATGGTGGCGATGATGACATGAGTGTGGGAGATTGATGAGGATGAATATGGCAATGTAAATGACTCATATGGAGCTCTAGGGCTTCCACATGGGTGAGGATATGTTGGAGTTCCTGATGAGGTGATAATGGTGTTAGTGAAGGTGGTGATCGAGACTCTAATGTATGGAAGTGGCATGATGATGGGTAGGGAATGGATGAGATGGGGCATGATGAGGAGGTAGAGTGAAATGATCTAGGGGGATTGAAGAACTTGATGTGAAGTGGTAAGCCTTAGAATGGTGAAGATGGGGCCTACAAGATGGGTGGCATGGGAGATGGTCTTGGATGATGGCATGAATGGGATGGGGGCATGTGTGCATGGCCATCTTGGGCAGCTTGGGCTACAGGGCTTGCAAGGCTTGGGCGTAAGAAGATTCTCCATTTGAGAGTGGAGGTGGTAGGCCTGAAGGGAGGGTTTTTTGAGGTGTGTATCCTCTATTTGGTGGGTGATAGGCATCACTAGGATGATGTGGAGAATTGGTTGGGTAGTATGGGTTCCTTACCTCTTTGGATGAATGAGGAGGAGACCCACGTGGATGGGTGTTGGAGGTTTCCTCCTCCTCATCAAAGGAATACATGGAGATCTGGTTATCTCCAAAGTGGGGTGAATAGGAAGAACCTTGATGGTGAGGTGACATGCATGGGGTGAAGTGTGATGATCTGAGTGTAGGAATGTGATGATCGTCTAGGGTGAAGATTGGTTGGTAAGGTTGGGCTAGGTCAGCAAGGTAATGGGTATAGTCTGATGGTGGTGGAGGGTTCTACATGGTGATGCATGGGGATGTTGTAGTAGTCTCCTACTGATGATGTGGATCCTGCAAAAGGAAAAACAAATACCCATAGCATAAAAATGACATAAAGATGAAAGTACATGTATAGTAAAATAATAAAGCAAAATAGCATATCTACATGGTGATGTGCTTAGTGACTTGTAAATAGTAGTGTGTGGCACTCGTGATGATGGATGCCTTTGTGTATTAAGCATTGAATGCATGGAGATGCAAGATGTTGATGGGTTTAGGGTCATTAAGGCCTTCAATATTGGCCAACTGATATGCTCCTGAACCATATTTGTGTGTAATAATGAATGGACCCAACCAGTTTGGGGTAAACTTGTCACACTGCTGGCGAGGTTGACTCATGATTTGTTGGTTTTCCTTGAGAACCAGGTCATCGATTTTAAACTTGCATTGGTGTACTTACTATTGTAGGTACGGTGAAGGTGATATTGATAGACTAGTGTGTGCTCGATTGCATGAATACGATGTTCATCGAGAAGTGTTAATTGATCTAAATGAGCTTGGCGAGCAGTGTTGTCATCAATGAAATCCTTCATAGAGATCCTTAAGGAAGGTATCTCAAGCTCAAGGGGCATGATAGCTTCAGCCCCGTATACAAGTGAAAAAGGTGTTGCCCTAGTAGGAGTATGGATGCTCGTATGATACGCCCACAAGGCTAGGGGTATTTGGTTATGCCAGTCATGATGAGATTCTACTATGGTTTTATGAAGGATGGAACAAATGGTTTTGTTTGTGGCTTCTGCCTGGCCATTACCCTGAGGGTAGTATGGGGTAGAAAAACTATGATGTATGTGGAATTTGTCACATAGGGCTTGGACAGTTTTGTTCTTAAAGGATTTCCCATTATCAAAAATGATTTGGGAGGGGATTCTAAAATGACATATGATGTGGTCTATGATGAATGCTACAATTTTAGCTCCTATGGTTTGGACCAGTGGGATGGCTTCGACCCATTTTGTAAAATACTTTGTGGTAGTGATGATAAATTTGTGGTTGCTTGAGGAAGCTAGTGTAATCTTTCCAATTAGATCTAGGCCCCATTGGGAGAAAGGCCACATGGATTGGATAGGTTGAAGTGCTTGGGATGGGAGATGTGTTAGGTTTGCATGTTGTTGGCATTTGATGCAATGCTTCACATACTCATAGTAGTCATGCTCCATTTTGGGCCAGTAATAACCCATATGGAGGATGCATTTGGTGATTGCCATGCCACTAAAATGGCCACCACAAGTATCATCATGGGTTTCTTGTACAACCCATTGTGATTCTTGTGGTTCTAGGAAATATAGGAGCATGTCATCATAGCTATGGTGATAAAGGATGTCCCCTAACAAGGTGTAGTGGATTGCTCTCTGTTTGAAGGTTCGACATTGAGCATGGGGTAAATCACAAGGTAGGAAACCTAGTTTGATGTATTCTTTAATTTGTGAAAACCATGGGTCATGGGGTTCAGAGTTTACCACATACACACCATCATCATCTGTAGGAGGTGTGGGTGATATGGCAGATCGAGTGAGCGTATGGATGGATATGGATGTTGTGTCAGATGTTGGGTTTTGTGGAATGAGGGACCCTAAGGAAGCCATAGTATCTACAAAATGGTTTGATGATCATGGAGTGGCTTCGAGGTCATACCACTCAAATTGAGATAAGAGTTGTGCGATTTTCTTATATTGTTGGAGGACTAGGCAATTGCATAGCCAAAGTTCCTACACTTGATTGACTATTAGGAGTGAATCACCTATGATGTGGAGGCATTTGATATGCATGGAATGTGCTTGTTTTAGTCCTAGGATTAGGGCTTCATATTCTGCATTGTTGTTTGTACAGGGGAAGTCGAGTTTGAATGAGAAAGGGAGTGGTTCTCCTTTAGGTGTGAAGAAGACAATGCCTGCACCCCTAGCATGGAGACATCTAGAACCATCGAAGAATAAGGTGAGGTCAGCTACGACTTCGGGTTCAACATATTCTTCAACTTTAGTTATATGGAATATGGAATCATCTGGAAGTTGAATGAGGAGGGGTTGATTATCAGTCAAAGGGGCTTCGGCTAGTTGGTCGACGATGACCTACCCTTTGATAGATTTTTGGGAAATGAATTCTAGGTCAAATTCAGTTAAGAGCATGATCCATTTAGATGTGCGAGAATTGTGATAGCTCTTATTCATCATGTATCGAAGGGGATTATCTCGGGTGATGACAAAAGTTGTGTGATTTAACATGTAGTGGCATAATTTTTGAGTGGTGAATATGACCGCTAGGCATAATTTTTCCATGTATCCATATCTTGTTTCATAACTGACTAGCGTACGACTAATATAATAGATAGCATGTTCTTTGTCGAGTGCATTCTTTTGAGCTAGGAGTGTACCTAGCACCAATTCTATAGCTGAAATGTATAGGATCAATGGTAATTCTAGATGTGGTGGTGACATAACCGGTGGTGATGTGAGGTAGGTTTTGATAGCATCAAATGCTCCTTGATAGTTGTCATCCCATTTGAAGCTTACTCCCTTTTGTAGGAGGTGGTTGAATGGCTGACACTTGTCAGATAATTGCGCTATGAATCTACGAATAGAAGTGATCTTGCCCTGGAGGTTGCATAATTTCTTTAATATGGTATGAGGGGCATCTCGATGATAGCTTTCACCTTACTAGGATCAACTTCAATGCCTCATTGGGAGATAATGAATCCTAGTATTTTTCTCGAGGTAACACCAAACATGCACTTCTTTGGGTTCAAGCATACGTTGTGTTCTAATAATCGATCAAAAATCTGATGGAGATCTTCGAGATGGTCTACATATTTCTTGGATTTGGTGATGAGATCATCTACATAGTCTTCAATATTTTTGTGCATCAAGTCATGGAAGATATAGGTCATTGCACGTTGGTAGGTTGCCCCAACATTTTTGAGGCCAAAAGGCATGACTTTATAGCAAAAGGTCCCCTAGGGTGTTGTAAAGGAGGTTTTGTGTTGATCGGCTGGGTTGATCCTGATTTGATTGTATCCAGAGAATCCATCCATGAGGGAGATCATCTCATGGCCTATGATGGAGTCGACAAGGGAGTCGATGTTAGGTAGGGGAAAATTGTCTTTGGGATAAGCTTTGTTTAAATTGCAAAAATCTATGCAGACACGAACTTCATCGGATGGCTTAGGTATAGGGACCATGTTGGATAACGTTGTTGGGTATTATAAAAAAATTGATAGGAGATTTTGGAGTTGAAATTACAATTTTTTTGAATAGTTGGATGAATGAATAGCTATTTTTTTTATCGATTTGGCATTAGGATCGAGTATGAGGTTATGAACCACTATGGTAGGGTCAAGTCCCGACATGTCCTTGTATGACCATGCAAAAACTTGAATGTACTTGCAAAGGAAGTTTGTGAAGGCAATGCACTCCTCAGGTGAGAGGCTAGTGACTAGTTTAAGGATGTGGGGATTTTTGGGATCATCACCAATGTCGACATCGATAGTGTCTTCAATGAGCATGCGAGATCCATCACGTAACTATTCGGGGATGGGGATGAGGTTAAGGTCATCGATAGCCTCTCTGAACTCATATTCATCATCTATGTAGATGCTCGTGTGAGATACTTGAGGGACTTGGGGTGGTATGGATGAGGAAGGAGCATTTTCCACCCATAATACATGAGGTGAAAGAAGGAAATCTCGAGGCACTGGTATGGGTGATATATGCATGAGATCTATAAAATTTGGATTTGGGGTATCGTCTCGAGTCTGTTGGTGACTGTAATGAAGGGGAGAGAACAAGTCTACCTCAACCATATTGACCGATGTTGTAGGTGAAGTAGGTGGGGAAGAATCTGGTGAGTAGGGCTCGGTGGTTTGTGCGCACCCTAAGAGACTCAAAGGAGGTCATAGAACAACTAGGGGTGAATGAGAATGAGCAACTGCTCTCTGTAGTTGCCTATGTATAGGTGGGAATATGGCTAAGTGTGTCGGTGATGACTTAGGAGGGACTGTATCGGGTTCTATTGGTGGTGCCTCTAAGGATAAGGTGGCGAATTGGTTTGTCAGTCTATCCACATAATAGAATGAGGAAGTGTCAGGCATAGAGGATTCTTGAAAGAAGTCATAGGGGACTGCAATGGTAGAATGAGGTGATGAAGTGTCCTCCATGATGTCCATGTCAATATATTCTTTGTGTTGGAAGAGGAGTAGGATAGAGGGATAGGTCTTGGAATTCATCTTCTAAGGTATGAACTACTCTTGGATTATAACCTATACCAGATTTTTCGATTGGTGACTGAACTCGAGGATCAATAGGTGTGCGCAATCCTTGTTCATAGTGGCCCAACTTGAATCCATGCCAATGAAAATATTGTAGGTAGTACAAGGTGAAGTGAGGGTTGGCCATGTGGTCTAGCATACCACAAAAGTTGGATTGTGGTGGAGGAGAAGTTGGTGGGGGGATTGAAGAGTCGACTCCTGCATAAACAAAGTTGGTATGATTTTTGGGACCTCCTAGTTGTATGATGGTTCCGATGGTAAGGACCGAGGCTGTAGGGTGACCAAAATCATGGGTAGATTGGATAGGGGGATCACGTACATGGGCATCATGTACATTATAGTCTCTTGGGCTAGCATTTGTCATGAAAATGGAAATGCATGGTGTGGCATGATCTGGTGACTGGGGTGGGGTATCAGAATCATATGATGAAGGTGAAATCTGAGATTCTCTGATTGTAGTGGTTGAAGGGTGTGGGAGTTGTTTATCTGAACTGGGTGTTGGTTGTTCTTGTTCATGACATTTGGTTGTTGTAGCTTGAGTAGGATGTTTGGCCTATGTGGGGGAAGGTATCAGTGTAGGCACTGGGCTACATGGAGAAGTGAATGTCCTAGGCCATGGTCAAAAAGGAAGGGGAGGTGTTTGTGGTGTAGGAAGGATAGGGGCTTTCATAGGCAAGGATGGGGGAGGTAATGTGATAGGTTGTGTAATGGGTGGTGATGGTGGTTGTGGCATCGTAGGTGGGAATTGGAATGGTAGAGGTTGGGATGATTGTGGAGGCCATAAGGATGGTGATGATAAAGGTATGGTAGCGGTTTTGGGTCCCATGGAAGATGGTGCTAATGGTGTGGATATCGAGGCTTGTGCTCTTGATGAACACTAGGATATTGAGGTGGAAGTTGGGGAGGATATCGATGCTCCTACCAATTGATGAGAGGACATGGGGAATAGTTGGGAGGATGAAAATGATGGTGTAGGGGGAAGGTCTACAATATTGCAAAACTTGAATGGATCTCCATCGGCTGGGACATAGTGAATGAGTCCATTGTGGATGTACTTGAGGCAATGGTGTAGTGTGGAAGGGACACACTGCATGTCTCTAATCCATGGGTGACCAAGGAGAATATTGTATTGCATTTCCCCTTGGATGATGTGAAAGAGGATAGAGATGGTACATATGCAATATGGTAGGTCTCATGGAGCCATCGAATGCACGCAGGTCAAGGGAAGGTATGGCAAAATGGGTTGGTGGGATATGTAGGTGATGTAGAGCTATTGTGGATATAATGCTAATGGATGAGCCTATGTCAATGAGTACCCACTTGTAGGTGATATCATTGATTGTGGCTTGGATGTGGAGAGGGGGATCTGCTCCTTCTCCAATGAGTTTTGTTATCTCATGGTCATGGAAGCTAATTGAGGGCTGGAGGCATCATGGGATATTTCCTATAAAATTGACAAAGGCATTCATGTCATGTGTCTCTAGGTCAATGGAGCGTAGGATGTCATTCAATGCCTCATGATGGGGTTGAGACTATTGTAGGAGATCAAATATGGATAGTCGCATGGGGGCATTACGTAACTGATGGGTTAGGCTACCATGGATGGTAATCACATTTTGAGGTGGTGGTGGTATGGTAGTAGGCATTTGAGGTACTTGTGGTGATGTGAACTGAGCTGGTGGGGAAATAATAGGTGTTGTCTGGCATGATGGGTACCATTGGTTCCTCGTAGTAAGGTTGATCATACCTACTACACCACGTGATGGAGGATCATGTTGGACATTGTTCACTTGGTGAGGTGGTGCTAGGGGATTGTTTGGAGGTCTAGGAGGATTGGGTCCTCTGTGATCTAGTAGAGGGTTTTGAAAAATCCCTAAATTTGTATTCTGTGGGGCTAAAGGGTTTGCTACCTGGATGATGCCCCTATCGATTAGGTCTTGAACTTGCCCATGGAAGGAGTGACATGAATCGATATCATGGCCATGTTGCCTATGGAAAGGAAAAAAGAGTTGCTCATTATACCCATGAGGCTTGGGTGCATTTGGATCCAATGGGTGGATCTCGGGTAGGAGGAGATGGTTGCCCTCATACAATCTATGAAACAATGTTGGTAATGGTTTGGATAATGGTGTGAGGTTGCATGGTGGAACCTATGGGTGCATGCCTCGGTATTGTTGTGGTCTAGGTGGAGCGGGAGCATTAGTCTGGAATGCTTGTGGCTGTGGTGTATAGGGTGGAGGAGTCGGTGCTGGCGCTAGGGTAGTGGTTGCGACTTGGTTGGCTTGAGGTGGCCGAGGGTAAGGTTGATTTGGTGCGGTCCTATTGAAGTGAAAGTTGGGGTTATAGTTGGATTTGGTTCTCAACTTAATTTTCTCGGATTGGACCTTAATGTCTTCAATAAATTTTTCTTGTGAAATGGCATCTTCAAAAGTGTGGCTTTGATGAAGCTGGAGGGATGTGGAGATGTGTTTGTGGCAACTCTTGGAAAAGAGTGTCATGAGCTCGGTAGTGGGGAGGCTATGGGTAAGGTCATGGATAATCGCTCTCCATATAGAAATGAACTCAGTGATGGGTTCATCATCAGCCTATCGTAAGGCGTACACATCAAAAAATGTGGTCTTTTTCTTGATGTTGATGGAAAAGTGTTCTAGGAAGGAATTAGCTTCAAAAGTATAAGCTATAGGATGATGGGAGCATGTTGTACCAGTCCAATGCTGGCCCCATGAGTGAAAGGGAGAAGGTACACAACATGAGGGGATTACTACTATGAAGTTGATAGTAGGATGAGTGGTAGTTGCTCACATGCTCTCTAGGGTCTTCCTTACCTCTGTACTTGTCAAATTTTGGTATTTCAAAGTGATAGGGGTAGGGAGGAATGGGAACTGATGGGTGAACTAGCTCATTGCATAGTTCATCATAATAGGGCTTTTGTGGCCCATAGCTAGAGGTGTGTAGGTTCAACATTTTGACTTCATCTCGTAAGAGTTGAAGTTTGGGTGTCATAGGGGTGGGAGACTGGGCTATGGTAGGTTGAGTCTATGGATGTGGTGGATATTGGTATTGTTGCTCTTCCTAGTATTGTGAAGAATATTGTTGCACCTGATCCTGGTAAGGTGGGTACTGGGTGACATGTGCTGTCGTATCTATGGGCACACTAGGTTGTGGGGTAGGTGTCTATTGTGGGTAATAGTACTATGATTGGGAGGCATGTGGTTGTGGTGTAGGTACTTGTTGGGTTGGAGCCTATTGTAATGGTTGGGCCATGGGTGGTGATGACCAAGATGGAGGAGGCATAAAGAAGTTGGGTGTAGCTGGTAATGGTGTAGGTGTTGGGGCTACCGATACTAGGGGTGGTCGAGATGAGGTATCAAAGGATGGGATCTATCTCTGTCCTGGAGGGTAGGAAGTAGGGAAGCTAAACTGCATGGAATAGCTTGGTGGGGTGGGTGGATAAGCTATCGGTCTTGATCCATAGGTGGGAAAGAGATTGGTAGTGGGAGCTTGGATAGGAGGAGGTGATGGTATCCTAAAAGTTACCATAGATAAAGGTGGTGCTAAAGGTTGGGTATCGTACACTCTGGATACCTAGGAGATTGGTAGAAAAGCTACCAAAAAGGTAGGGTAAGCTATCGAAGTAGGAGCTTGGGTCGAGGGGAAGGTGTATGTGTACACTCCCACTTGGGTTTGTGCATCTTGCATCTGAAGGGACTGTTGGGAGATGCCTTCAGATATGGTGAAAAATGGCTCTTGGGAAGATGATGGTTGAGACTCCTGTGAAGAGTATGGGTGTGAGGTTTGAGGAAATGCTTGTGGTTCCTATTGGGGAGGGAGTTATTGTGCAGTTTGGAAGGATGGCTTCTGGTTTCCTATAATAGAGGAGGATGGGTCGGACACCATTCCTATGGTAGGGGTGAATGATGTGACCTCTGGATGGGTATGGTTTAGGAGGGAAGAATCACTCTCAAAAAGGGATTGAGATAGATTTTGAAAGAAGGGGTGTGTGAAGGTGGGAGAAGTAGGTATGACCTCCTCATCTATGGTAAAGAATGGATGAGGTTGTCCTAGTATTGTGTAGATCACATGGTCATAGAATATGGTCGGTGGATTAGGTGAGGATGGGGATGAAAGGAGTGGGTAATCCTCTATGAGTGAAGTAGCGAGGGCTTCACTCAAGGTTGATGTCTCATCATGAGGCATCATGTGTGTGAGCTGTACATCAGATTCTATGCATGAATCAGATGTGTCTATGGTCTTCCCCTTCATGATCGAAGGAGTAAGAGTGGACTGACTAGAGGAAGTGGCAGGCCATTCCTCTATAAAGTGTGCTTGCTCATGCGCTCTACTACGGGTGACCACAGGCATAGTAGCATGTGTAAAAAGGGTTTTAGAAATAAACCCTGTATGATATAGACTCAACTGTGTCTAATGTAAGTGTAAAGCAAGTGACATGTTGTGTATGGCAAAATAATATGTAGTGTAATGTGATGAGACCGGTCCATGATCATGCAAACAATGGTAGACCAGAATCAATTCTAAATGCTAAAAAATAAAAGTGTTTTGTTCATTTTTGTGTGTTGCGATGTTGATACTCCCTATGTAGAATCATGGGTAATGGAGTGAATACTCTAGAAAATCAAGAATGTCATCAATATCAAACCTCCTACAACACCCAAATATGCACATAATAGAATGGTATCACAACGTGCAAATGGTGACCTGTATGGAAGGTGTAGTAAAATGATATCCTAAAAGGGGGGAACCCACTATACTGAAGTGAGTTCACAAATTCCTCTCATGAAGAGAGGTGGTACTATCTAAGACCTACTATCGGCATACCCATGCTTTCGCTTCACCCTCGGGTGGGCTTAGTCAAGAATGATAGTTACCAATTCCACTAATTATACTAGCCTTGTGGATGAAGGTGCTAATCCTATCCCACTCTGTAGGTAACCGTTGGTGATGAAATCCAGGGCCCAATCACAAAAGTGGGGGATTTTTTGATGATGAAATCCAGAAAACCACTCTTGTGGGGCTGCTAGGTGTCTAGGGGGTGAGTTGATGGAGAGTGCAACTCGATCCACACCAGTCTCGAGTGATGGATTGGGGATGAAGTCCAATCTCACCACTTGTTTAAATACCATGTGAGTGTGTGTGGGTTTGTGTTTTGCTAACGGTGTATGCAAGGTAAGAAACTAACTAGTTGCCTTTTCAAAAGAGAGACTAACCTAATGCCTTTTCAAAAGCAAATGATTAGATAATTGTATTCTTTGCAAAGAAATAGTCTAGCCCTAAATGCCTTTATGAAATAAATTAATCTATTTTACAAAGTGTGGAAACATGCAATCCAAGTGTGTGGAGTAAGGGGATTAGGAAACCCTAATTTAGACTTTAGAATGCGTACTTATTTTAGCAAGAGATGCTATGAACAAAGGGGGAAATAATGTAGGCTTATACTATATGTGAAACAAAGAGGAGAAATGTAAATTTATTTGAAAAATAAATTAAATGAAGTTGTTGGAAAGTTGCAGGTTCTATAACTTCAAAAAAATTTAATGATCCTAGAAGCTTGAAATGAAAGCAAATTTACACCTAGAAATTACCATTTAACTAGTGAACGCTTTATGCTTTCAAAATTTAAACAATAGAGGGATAAAATGGGAAATACCTACACTCTGATGTTGTGGATAGTCTTATTAGGTCATGTACTGCTCACCCCTACAATTTTGGGGGTTTTTGAGGCTATCTGGTTGACTTCACCACCTAGGGGGCAAATTGAGATCTGATTCATGGGGTAGGGGGTGAATTGGGTCTAGAGACCCCAAATATTTGTTCTGAAGGCCTAAGAGGGTTCCTAGGGCTTTGAAAATATCTGTGAAAGTCATATTTAGTACCTACAAAACATATAAATATAGGATAATATCAGATTTATCAGAAAAAGTTAGCCTGACACTATCCATTGTGGGGGTCCCACCGGGTATGCTAGAATGAAATGGGTGGAAAGTGGTATTTGATCTAACAACATAAACACAAAGTATGTTAAACAAGAAAGTTGTATTTCATTTATATTCAAATATAATATAGGTTACAATAGGGACAAGTTTCCCTTTCATAATGTCTTTTTCAATAAACTTCACAATAATCTTGATACCACCTTCTATCATCCCTCAATGTAGGTGGGTTTGCGATCCACCATCGGGTTGTAGTTGATGGTGTTCTTCCTCTTTTGACCTGTGAAGAACCTACAAAAGGGGGTTAGTTGGTTGGGGGGCTTGCCTTGGTCAGGCCCCTTGGTTATGAAGACTAAATCGACACAAAAACATATTAAAAGTTGCAATAAATGATGCTAAACACTTGGAAATAGTAAATGGAAGCTTACCTACCAAATCTGAGGTGATTTGGGCTTTGTAGACTAAAATCGCCACCCGAGGGGTGAACCAAAACTAGATTCATGGGGCAAGGGGTGAATCCTACTGTGAGTTGTATTCTACTAAAATGCTCTAGTAGGGAGGCTCCTTGGCTACTGCTATGCTTCTGTTTGCTATAAAATCTGACTATTCAGACTTCAGTGTTGAATTTGACAGAGTTTCTGTGCTTATGTCATTAATGGAGAGAGAGGTAATTAGGGGTTTAAGACCCACTATTTATAGGAAAAGGCAAGGTGTAGGGGGGAGAGTTAAGGAAACTAACCCTAGGCTGAAGTCTAACCAAAGTTAGGTTAGGGTTTGTGAGGTGGAGGTCTCACATTCCTCATAGGAAATATCCTATCCTCACACATGTGTGAGGAAGGATTAAGTCTAATTAGGATTAGGGGGTCCTAAGTCAAATTAGGGCTTGATTAGGGTTCCTAGGAAAATATCTTAGCTAACCCTAATTACACACATGTGGGAGGATGTAATTAGTGTTAATTAAGGATTAAGAGTTCAACTAATCAATTTTGCCCTAAAAAGGTGACTTAAGTGAAGTCAACATTAAATTAGATTTTAAGAATTGACTTGATAATTACTTTTGTCAATTAATACCCTGTGGGGGCCTCAATTGAGTGCAAATAGGCTGTCGGAGGATATCCCAATGCATGGGATGTGATTTTGAAGGCTTATTAGGGTTTTGGACCTGAAAGCTGATGAAGTGGTATATGGAAGTCTACACACTACTATGGCAAACTATGGCAATCTACGCATGACTACGCATGACTACGCATGACTATAATAGCCTACAATAGCCTAGGGATATCTGGAATCACCTATGGATATGTAGAGACAACAATGTGTGACTTTTGGGTGTCTATATTAGTTTAATAGAGAAATTAATACCTTTAATTTATTTTTGGAGTGATAAGTAGGCTTTACAATTTTTTAAGTCTTGTTTTCAAAGGCTTAAATAATAGCTTTATCAATTTATTATTTCTTGAAATTAAAAAATAAACATAGAATATTTGTAATAATTTAATTATAGAGAGACAAGGAATTCTACTTAAAATTTAAGAATTCATAAGTTTGCAAACATTCTAGTTTCTATTAGGGAGCCATAAAGTATTCAACTACAAAGGTTCTTGTCAAACTTGAAAACTTGGAATTTGTTATTCAAAAACTAGGGAGTCAAAAGGATGTCTACATTCAAGAAGTCAATGGATAATGATATGGAAAATATAATTAGAAAATAAAGGGCAAATGTCATAAAAATTGGAATAAAAAATTTGCTTACAAAATCTAAAGGAAGCATAGATCTAGCTACAAAATTGATCTATAGTGAAGCAATAGGAGAAATATTTGAAACTTTGGAATATTATCTACATGCTAGGATTATTGAAACAATTGATAATGGAAAGGTTAATATTATAATTCCTTTATATATTGGTAGCATATTATATATGGTATTGTTGACACTCAAATATTACAAAAAAGAAAGCATGAAACAAAAAAAAAATGTTTGACTCACATAAGAGGGAAGCAAAATAGATTAATCCTTTTTAGACAATATATTTCATTCTTCATGGAATATTGATACATCAAGTTCATCTAATTCAGGATCTTATAATGATGATTTAAGTGAATGTTCAAAAGAAACTATACCAAATAAGACATGTGATATAAAGAACAAAGGAAAAAGGAAAATTCTTTTAGAAGAATTCAATGAAAAGAAGATAGTTCAAGAAAATACAAAAATTGAATAATATGAAGGAAATCAAGAAGAAAAGGAATCTAGTCAAGATGAAGGAGGCATACAATACAAAGTAAATTGAAATATGAAGACTATGTTCAAGAAAAAGTATTCAATAACAATATAATGTAATACAAAGGGGTGTTGGACAATATTACATTATTTGGTACATGCCAATGTACCACCTTGGTACAAAATTAGATTAGGTTCATGTCTTATATTAGAGTGTAAGTTTATATTTTATGTAATGTAATAATGTGCAGGAAATGCACAAGTGTCATGTAATTAAGTGTGTAATTTTTGTGAGTGTGGATGTGCACAAGTGTCCATTTTTTAAGAGTGCACGTGTCCTTATAATAGTAGAGTGAAGAGTTTCAAAGAAGATTGAAGGTTAAGAGTACTTCATATGAAGAGTTACAACTATTATATAAAGCATTGTAATTTATATCAAAAATGCATAGCACATAGCATGCATTAGTAGACCTTTATTCTATAGCATTTTAAATATTTTCATGAGAATTTACATGTGATTATTCTATGAGTATTCTGAGTTATTCTAGTTTCATTATTATCTTCATTGAGTTATTTATATTGTAAATTTATTTCAATCCTATAATTACTTTCATGTTAGATTTACATTAAGTGTTAGGCCTCAAAATCTCTAAGGTAGTATTGAAAATTATTTGTCCTATCAATGACACCAACATAAATATAACTCCTCGTACATGGTCATAACTTCCTTATATACTTTGTTTTTCACAATTTTAGGATTTACATCTAACAATACTAACGAATAGGGTAAAGAATAGAGTGGAAAGAAACAAAATAGTGTGTCCTTATTTCTCCCCAATAATTTATAGGGTCAATGTCTAGACATTGTTATGAAAGCTATATTAGACTTTAGATGCAATGACTTAACAAAATAGCATTACATGTACACATAATTTAGAGGCATTTTTTATATTGAACACTAAGAGTATTTGTTTATAAAAATATTTTGATGCAAAATTATTTGGAAAAAAAGGTTTCAATCACTATTGAAAATGCACCTTTTAAAAAATATTATTATTCTCCTTGCAAAAATATTCACTAAAAAAAATCCTTCAAAATTTAATGCCAACTTCCCACTCTTCATGACTTAAAATAAAAATGCATCTATGAACTTTTTTTTTCAGAAACATTCATTATAGTTTAGAATTTTTTAAAAACTATAAGAATTTTCAAAAACAAACTTTATTTTCCACCCATTAAAAAAATAAATTTAATTTTCTTTCTACCTTGATTCTAAGACAATCTTTCTTTCAATGTATCTTCCTAAAAAAAATCATTCAACTTGGCCCCTATGTGAATTTAACCCACAACTTTATCTTTAAAAATTTTAAACTTCCTTTCAAACACCAACATTTTTGCTATGCAAGTTGTAACTTAAAAAGAGAAATATTTAAACAATACCTTGTAACATGTGAAAAGTTTGACCTACCTTACATTGTGAGAAATTTGATCATATCTATTGTGGTTCGATTTGTCACAGATAGTGGAATTGAACTGTTACTATCATCTATAAGGATTTTATAGGTTAGCACCCACTAAAAACAACCCAAACCACATACTGGATGAACTGAATTGCTTCAATTCAACCTCAAGAGTAAGATGGTATGCCTTGTCAACTTATTGAATGTCGAATCTTTTTAGATCAAATGATAAAAGGTTAGGTATATAAATGAAAGGGTTAATACATTAATGAATGACGAAAATATAAATATAATAGCATAAAAATCCACAAAGAACTTCTGATAAATTAATTTCCAACAAACAATACTTGAGACTAACAACATTCAAAACTCAGTAATATTCAACATTAAGAACATATGCATGCTTCAAGAATTATTTCAAACATCAAGAGTATCAATAATCCAAATTATCAAAATAACATTGACGCTTTGAATAATAGAAAAATATTCCTTCCCCAACATACATTTAGAATTGAATCATTCCAATTTAATCTAAGTTAGCAATCCAATTTAACATAATAAAATAACCATAACAACAGTAGCAAAAATGACTTCAAGGGTTATTTATCCACAAGAAAAGAAGAAATAATTTTGATGTAAACATCCAAGTAATGCTTCTTCTACTAATTTAAAAAGAGTAAACAACAGTAGTGCAAGAAAACACTTTAGATCCAACCCTTTGAAATGAGAGTTTCATACCTATTTATAATTTTACAATCTTTTTAATCTTGAGCATTACAAGGAATATTTTAAGTTCTTGATCTTCTTGAAACTTGTCATTAATGGTGTCATCCAACTGTGTCCTCTTAAAATAGTTACAAAAAATATTATGTAGGTGCAACCTCCACCATTCCTCATTCTTGCTACACCTTCATGACCATAGATCTACAACTGAGTCATGTGGGCAACATAGTGTAGAAAATTTTATCTATCTTTGTCACATAACCACACAATATCATGCCTAAAAATATAAATTTAGGGTAGAATAAATCTACATCATTGATCCAAGTATGAGTGGTAGTGATCAATTGGTAGATTCCTAGCTCACAGTTGCTCATCACCTTTGTACTTCTTGAAACCATATGAACAATTCACCTTGTTTTAGCTTTTGACCAATCTAGTAGTGGAATCAAAGAAAATTGTGGCTTTGATAACTTGCTTTCCTTGGCATGTTTATCCCATGGCTACTAGACATACTCCCCTATGGCTGCTTGTTTGCTACGTTCTTAAAATGGCTTTCTTATTTCTACGACATTTCCAAATATAAATGAGATCCATGTGTACTCAAATTTTATTGACTTTGAACATTCAAACTATTGCAAAGTGAATATTATTTGTTTTGCACCTTCATCTTGCTCTTTTATCTCAGTTGTACCTTACACAAATAATCATGTCAGCCACACACCAAAATATAAAGTAGCGAGTCCTAACTATAACATCAACAATTTATGGATTTGAGATTAACTCTTTTTCTTCTAGCTATGATGCTAACAAAGAAAACTGGTATCCACACAAAATTACATTTTGGCTTGCTTTTATCAGACTTCCCCGCATATTGGTGCAAATCAACGAAATTTTGATTATACGCTTTTTTCAATTCCACACTATAACAAATAGAAATAGTGGCTACATTGCAAATCGAATGTTGGTGCCATTTTGACTTCTTTCCTATCAGTTTTTTTTAGTGGATTTTATATTATTTGACCTTCACAACTCTTCCTCCAAGAGTCCTTCTAATTTTTGCGCTACTAGAAAATAAAACTGGTGGATATGTTTCTATTACTTTAAGAACCAAATTTGCTAGTGGTTTTAGAGTAAATGACATGGGATCTTGTATCCTTATTCACTGGATGAATTTTATTGTCTTCTACATTGCAAATTTTAGCAAAATTTGCAATTTTGATCCATTAAGTGGTTACTTAGCCATTTCTTTATTTTTTTAAAGTATGTATATTTTTAAGACTACATTATGGTTCCTCTTGGGGGACTTTGCTTGCAAAGTTACAAAACTCAGTAGCATTTTCCAACACTTTCTAAAGCATAGAAGAAGTTAATAAGACTCATA
Organism: Wollemia nobilis; assembly: GCA_028583015.1. NCBI lineage: Eukaryota > Viridiplantae > Streptophyta > Pinopsida > Araucariales > Araucariaceae > Wollemia > Wollemia nobilis. The sequence continues at coordinate 2,108,533 of JAQPPZ010000756.1, read as the reverse complement.
GGGGGAGGAAGAGAATACTAAACAAAAGGGAATGGAAACACTAACCGGTACAAAATGAAGTGAAAAACAAGAAAAAAAAAATGGATATGGTGCAATATTATAGCAAGATGTAACAAAATGAGATAAAGTAAACCTAATATTGCACATGAAATGGTAGTGAGTGGAAACAAATGGGAATAAAACATAGTATAAAAATATACTAGAAACAAATGGGGATACCAAAAGAGGAAGATATGCAATATTTTTACAAGGGAGTAAGAAGAAACAATATTAGAGTGTTGGAAACAAGGAAAAGAAGAAGACTAAACATGAGGATTGGAGGTATACAAACTAAGATAGCCTAAAAATGTATACCTTCATTTGTAAACTTTGTTAGAGCTCAGAGTTGCTTCAAGAGCAAACAAATTCCATGAGATAGCATCTTTTAGGGGTAATTGTCTATATCTTATGCATCTCTTTCATATTTTATCACATGTGAACAAAATTTTCTTCAACCACTCAAACTCTTCTCTACAATCACCTTCTTGCATATCAGACCCATCCCTTATGTTGAAATTTTTCTCTTTCTTGATTTCCAATGGGTATCCATGCTTATATAAGGCTAAGCTAAGGGGATTAACTCATAATCTGATGACTATAACATGATGCTTCTTAGATTTAAAAAATATTTGGCTCGCTTAAAACTAGAATTCATCCATCATCTTGAGCCTTTTACATGTGTTGCTCTACTTCCAACTAACCTCATTTTTTACAAAGCATGGCATTTTGGATTACTTAATGATTTTTTCTTTTGTTTTTGAATTTTAGATCCTTTCTACCATGACTTATGGCACACTTCATCCTTTATCCATTTTTCAATAGAGTCAAAAATAGTATTATGAAGGAGAACATGACAAAAAAAACACCAGAAGGTAGTAATATGCTTCAAATATTTTGGCAGCTACAATGGATAATTTATCTGATTATACTAAACTTCCAATATCCTAAAGTATAATTTTCTCAATCTATTCGCCACATTTCCTTTTACTTATTTGGAATTTATGTACAATATGATGCAATGTATACATTTTGACACAAGACTGTCCTACTTATTCATTATGACTATAGTCAACCATTTTATTTATTTGTCAACTATGTACACAAAATGTGGAATGTATGTCTACGTCTGGCTTTGATGTTTCTTATGGAAGCTATCCCATGAATCTGCAATGTATAGACCAAATGGTCTTGAATATGTAATTTTTCTCATATTCCAAATTTGATAGCTCACAAATTTCTTCTACCTTTCCATGAAAACATTTTGATTCTCCACTCCTCCTCAAATACTCAATGTGTAGATCTAATGATAATTTTGCAATCTTTGTAGTCTTGACAACCTCTTCCCAGTAGGTCATCAAAGTTGTCGAATCCCTTTGAAGATATTCATACATGTACTAGCATGGACTTTTAGCAGCTACTTCTTCTGACTAGTTTATATAGGAATTCAAAAAATGAAACCCCCATGCCTCTAGGAGAGAGAAAAGCTAACGGTAATCCTTTCTTATGATCCTTGATTGAAACAATAATTTTGTGAGAAAAAAATTTGTGGGGAAATATCCACTTTTACCTCTACACCACCATTAACATCGTGTAATAAACCGGTTTGGTGTCTGTTGCGGGCCAAACAAGGTTAAATTTTTCCTACTTTTGTCACATGCCCATGCATTTAATTTATCAACCCAGGGAGCTTCGTAAACTTGCAAAGGGTCTGGAATGAGATTTCTTACAATACCACTTGAGATGATTCCTGCTAATTCTACTATTGGGGAGGTGTTTTCAAAATGGTTGTCAATCACTCATGCACTCCTCAATAATTTATGTAAGAAGAAAATAATTAAATCTACGAAAATAAAACATTCACACATTCTTGAAAATGAATCTACTGCAAATATTGGAAATAGCAATGCGGTAAATGATCCTATAAAAGCAATAAAATAATCTAGAAAACACAAGAAAAGTGGGGAAGAAATACTAGCTTGGAGTGGGCCCAGGCTCCAGCAGCTTCCTCCTAGTTGAACACGCGCTTAGAACTCTTAGAACTGTAATATATTTATCAAAGTGTTACAATATCTATATCTTCTATCTGTCTCTATAAATCTATATAAATCTATATCAATCTATATATATTAGAGCGGTCTACGTGTGTTTATATAAAACACCCACAAAACTTCTATTACAAAGAAGTTAGAACAGTCGATTCATCCCAGAATAAATTAAGACAGTTTGGTGAATGCAATCGATGCCTGCTTAAAACTGGAATTTGGTTCTAACAACGACATGTTCGCTGATTGGTTTGTGCTTCACCTAGCATTGGTAAGACACTTTCATATATTGGTGTGATCTCCAATTTAGCTCTACATGACGTAGAGTTGAAACTGCACCAGTCGCTGTTGTCCACGTCATGTAAATCTAGTCAACGGGTGAAGAATAGAGGCGCCTTCCCTATGAGGAAGGCGCCTAAGTATATCGGGTGCCTTCCCTATATGGAAGGTGTCTTACTGCCATTGGTGCCTTCCTGGAAGAGGAAGGTTCTTACCTTCTGTTGGTGCCTTCCTATGAGAGGAAGGTGCTTGCTTTATGTTTGCGCCTTCCTATGAGAGGAAGGCGCTTGCCTTCTAGTGGCACCTTCCTTATTGGAGGAAGGCACTCGCCTTCTTGTCGGTGCCTTCCTTATGAGAGGAAGGTGCTTCCTTCCCTTTGGCACCTTCCTAGAGGAGGAAGGTGCTTGTCTTTCCTTGGTGCCTTCCTGGAAGAGGAAGGTGCCTACTTACTCTTGGCACCTTCCTGGAAGAGGAAGGCACCTACGTTCTCTTGGCACCTTCCTGGAAGAGGAAGGTGCCTACTTTCTCTTGGTGCCTTCTTGGAAGAGGAAGGTGCCTATGTTATCTGCATTGATCCCCAAAGAAACAAAGTGCCAGGTCCATCAAAAATACCTTGACTTATCCAAATCTAACTAAACCAATTGCAATTCCACAAAAAACATTGAAAACGCACAAATTAGGTAACACGCATAATTTCATCAAATAATTATATAATCATTCATAAATATATGCAATCCTTATTATATAGCCACATAATAATCAAGAAATGATGTACAAAATATGAGCATTTTTGATGCTCATCATTCCCCCACGCTTAACATATGCCACGCCCTCATGGCATAAAAATTGTAGGTAGTATTGCTGACCCCTTATCGTCATCGTCTCTTGGTGGATCTGGTTGTACCTATGGCCCGTGTCTGCATCCTCAGTGTGGGTGCGGTTGCAGGCTATCCTCTCCTCATTTTGGCCACTATCGGTGGTGATCTAGCTAGTGTCATTTTTGTTGACTAGAATGTAGCCTCTACGACTTGCCATAGGTCAGCGTCTGGAGGTCTAACTATTGTGATAGGGATATCTAAATTGTATCTCCTGGAATAAACTACTTGGGATCTGTATAACTGGGCTAATTCAGGAGTAAGCCCTGTGTTCTCCTTTGCAATGGCAGTGACCTCCAATTTGGGGCCATATACCCCCCACCATTCAAGATACCTTCTCATCATGGAGGGTCATCCTCAGGATGAACCATAAATATCCTAGAACTAGCTATCCTCTATCGGATTGACGTAGATGCTAGAGTATCCTCGCATCCTCGAGGTTGCCTTCCTAGCCTCTTTGGTTGCTTTCATATCCTTGAGCATCTTTTTGAATTGTTTTCACCTTTCTGCAAATGGCTGCATATCACACTCATCCTCTTCTGGCTCAGTGAAGGTCACCTTTGCCTTCTTTGAAGCCATCTTGGGCCTTTTTCCTTTGGCCTCTATGGAAAATGCGACAGCTCGAATAGGGGTCTTCTCCTTCTCCCTGGCGGTCATCTCCTCACTCTGAGGGGCCTGCTCTATGGTCCCTGGAGTGTTCATTTCATTCTACACTACCGCCCCTAGGGTATTCTCTTCATTCTGCACTATCATCCCTGGGGTTACTTCTTCGTCCCCTTGTCTGTCCTGCATTGACCCCTCAGGTTCTGTCTATCCGAGAAAATCCTCCTTATCCTTTGGCCCTATCTACTGCTATTGACAATTTTCCTACTTTGTATCACTAAGGATGATGATAGGGGATATTGCATGACTTCTATCCCTTTCATTCCTAAAAGTAGGGGAATTTTGCCCTATTTCTAGGCTGCTTTGACAGGCATTCGATCAAATTTCTCCTGAAGAAAAGACTCATTCTATAGAGGTGGGAGAATTCATTAGAATTTTTTTTGCCCAGTCAGTTTGGGCCAACACGTCTTTCCTTTCTATTCCTCTGGCCTGGAGTAGCTAGTTCTCCTCTCACAACTACCAGACCAGCTGCTCGAGGTGGGCGATCTGTTCTTCCCACTCCTTCAACTCCCCTCTATGCTTGTTTTGGCAGTCTTCCAAAATTTATTGGGCCATCTAGCAATTGGTTTGCCACTCCAACGCCTCCTCCAAGGCTGCGTTGACCTGATCATTGCTCCTGGAGGTCCCTGCATCTTGTGGGCTCTGGTTTATCAATTCCTAGAGGGTTTGGGCTGCCACATCTATTTCTAGGTCACCATGTTCCTCTTTTAGCAAGAGGAGTCATCGTAGTCATTTCCTCCTAGGTCCTGGTGATCACAACTCGACCTCATTGCTAGTAAGTGGTGCTCCCTCTTCTTCATGTTTGGGCATTGGGAAATGCCCTCTTTCCCCTATGAAGTCAAGCACTGGAGAATGCCCTAATTATTATGTACATTAGGGCATTGGGGAATGCCCTCTTTCCTCCATGAAATAGGGCAATGTTGATTGCCCTATACTCGTCATTTCCTCCTCAGGGCTTCCCTCTGCTTGCCCTACTTTGACAACAACATCATATTGCCTTACTTGGCCACCATCTCCCTCTGCATCAGGGTTCTGCCTACGCACTTCTGTATGGCGGACCAAAAATGATATCATCCCATGGTGGGCTAAGGTGGACAGTGCTCCTTTCTGATACCTAGCTGCTTCATCCTTGAGGGCACTTGCTAGATAGAAAGGCATGTTCAGCTTCCTTCTATGCACCAGGTGGTTCAAAAACTACACATGGTTGGCGTGCGGATGGGTATACTTCCTAGTGAATGTAATAAATTGAGCAACCTGCTCGAATATCTTCTGTAGGTGCATGGGGAGGCTATTTTTGGGCAGTCGTTCCTTATCTATTTGCACTGTCTCTCCAAGTAGCAACACTTCATCGTACTACTTCAATAGTCCACCTTTGTAGATGCATTCCCCTGTGAGGGGTAATTCAGTCATCTGTGAGATGTATTCGGGGGTGACTAGAATTTCTACTCCCTGCACCTAAGTTGCGTTGCCTCTCATAGAGGCAACGAATTCCTTGGCTGCCTCCACATCCTGGCCCTGATTGACCAGGGTACAGTATTTGAGCCATCCTTCGGCCTCGAACTGTGTTCTTATAGCCCCCATGATTCCTTTCGTGTTGCTCAGCTCATTATTCTTCACTACGTGATTATTCGACCTTCCTCCCATGGTGCCTTCCTTCCCTACTATGTTTTTTTTCTGTATTTCCTTTTTAAGGAAGGTGCCTTATTATAGGGAAGGTGCCTTACTTTTGCATTTATTTCGAGCCATATCATTGGCACGTGGTTTTAGCTATGGGGGGATACGATTTTTATGACGGTGATATTTTTTGGTACCACATAATTTATAAATGATTATATAAAAATTTGAATTAACATGCACATACTTGATTCGGTGGTTCATGCGTTGTGAATATCAGTGATTCATCGATTTATGACATGGGGGAGGGGTATGGTCATCTTCATTCATGTGGTGGCTATGTCTTGATCGAGGTGTCCAAGAGGTTTGAGTGTTGGATGTATGTGGAAGGTGCTCTTTGGTACCTTCTCGATGTGGAAGGTGCTTATATAGCGCCTTCTTGATGCTATCAGTGCTTCCAGAATGGATGCATCTTCCAGTGGTGGAAGGCACCTCTGATTGCTTACACCTTCCCGATGTGGAAGATGCCTCCATCTGTATGCACCTTCTCAATGTGGAAAGCACCTTAGTCTACATGCACCTTCCCAATGTGGAAGGCACCTCGGTCTGTATGCGCATTCCTGATGTGGAAGGTGCCTTGGTCTGTATGCGCCTTCTCAATGTGGAAGGCACCTTGGTCTGCATGTACCTTCTCGATGTGGAAAATGCCTCAGGCTCTGATCTTTTTTTTTTGTGTGTGGCGCCTTCCAGCCATGGAAGGTGCCTATGTATATATATATTTTTTTCTCTTTTTTTTTTCTTATGTGCGCCTTCTCTATAAGGAAGGGGCCTTCTTCTGGCGGGGTGCCTTATTTATAAGGAAGGCACCTTTATTTTGGTGACGTACCTTCTTTATAAGGAAGGCACATTTATTCTTGGCAGTCATGCTGCAATTGACTAGGAAAGGGTGATCAAGCCTTCTCAGTCTCACCTCATGCTACCTTCATTTCTACCTACGAGCCGGTGTTGGAATGCTAAGCCAATTAGGCCTAGTTTCCTAGATACCTATTCCTCGTGCTATCAAGTCCTCCACCTGCAAAAAGCAACCAAAAAATAAAGGAAAATAAAGGTAGTTAGATGCATTTCATGCCTGTTAGGCCCTAGGTTAGGATGCCTGCAGCTTGCATGCGGGTGTCGTCCCTGCAAAAGCACATTGTAAGAAAAAACAACATTAACTAATTTTGGGTGAGCACTTCCATGCCCACCATTTCACCTATGAGAGTTTGGTCTAGATCTAACAAGATGGGGTCTCCCCCATGCCTATTCTGGATTCTACCTATAATTTTTTGGATGTGTTATAAGGGCATAGTTGGTGGCCATTGATTGTTAACACGGTGTTGTTGTCATCAATTGTCTTAAGGCATACTACCTTGTTCTTGATGAGCTCTACCACCTCATACGTCCCCATCCATCTCTGCATTAATTTGCCTTTCCTCTCCTAGAATGGAGAATCATATAATAGTACCCATTCCCCTTCTTGGAACTACTTCAGCTTAATGTGGCTATCATGCCACCACTTTCTTTGCTTCTATATAATTTTTGTTCTCTACAAAAGCATCTAATTAGATTTTGTCCAGTTAATCTAGCTGTCGAATCCTTTGTTTTTGAGCTTCATCAAGCTCAAGTTCAATTCTAAAGTTGTTCTTAGCATCCTGATTTCAAATTCAATGGGCATCATCACATTTTTACCATAGACCAGTTGGAAAGGTGTAAAGCCTGTGGTGGATTTCCACGTGGTGTTATGTGCCTAGACTGCCTCCGACAACTGTGTAGACCAATATTTCCTGTGTCACAGCACGGTCTTCATCAGGATTTTCTCTATTTCTCTATTTGTCACTTCCACTTGCCCATTTTTTTGTGGATGGTAGGGTGTAGTTTTATTATGTCGAACTCTGCATTGCTCCATCAGCTCCTTGATCAACTTGGAGGTAAATTGAAGCCCTTGGTCTATTGTTATCTCCCTGGGGACCCCAAATCATGTAAAAATATGGGCAAATAAGAAATCAGCAACCGTTATTTCCTTTGAATCCCTCAATTCCTGAACTTCAACCCATTTGGTAACGTAATCCATATAGACCAAAATAAACCTCCTCCCCATTGAATGTGGATTAAATGGTCCCACGAAGTCCATTCCCCACTTATCGAATGGTTCCAAGTATACCTAAGGCTTTAGGAGCATTTCATCTTGATGGGTTGGTCTACCCATCCTTTGGCATTCATCACACTTGCTGGCGTACACAGTCGCATCCTTAAACATAGTGGGCCAAAAGTACCTAGCCTATAGGATTTTGTAGGCAGTTCATTTCCTTGCAAAGTGTCCTCTGCATGGTTCATCATGACATGCTTTGAGTACTTCTGAGAACTCCTATTTTGCTATGCATATTCTTATAATTTGGTCACATCCTATTTTAAATAGGAGGCCATCCATCCATAGGAACGATGCACTTTTCTCTATGACTGCCTACTTTTCTCAAAAAGAGAGAGCAAGTGAGGTCCTTACGATGGCCAAGTAATTGGCTAAATCTGCATACCATGGGGTTTGCTCACTAATAGTGAACAAATATTCATCTAGAAACTAGTCTTCCACTGCTTGATGGTCTGCTGGTATCAATATGGATAGAAAATCTGCCACGATGTTATCCTTGCCTGGTTTGTCGACTATGGTGATGTCAAATTCCTGTAGTAGCAATAGCCATCTGATAATTCTTCCACCAATGGCTAGCTTGCTCATTAGGTATCTGACAGTCGCATGGTCTGTATGGACAAATACATTATATCTGGTGATATAGTGGTAGAATTTGTTTATAGCATGTACAACTGCGAGGAACTCCTTCTCTGTCATCGTGTAGTTGAGCTATGCTCCTGCCAAGTTTTTATTGACATAATAAATGGCATAAAATTCTTTGCCATATTTTTGTCTGAGGACTGCTCCAATCATACCATTGGATGCATCACAGTAGATATGGAATGGTATGGCCAAATTTGGTCCTCTTAAAACTAGTGCAGATATCAGTTTCTCCTTAAGCAATTGGAATGCTTCTTCGCAATCTTCCATCTAATTGAACTCCACATCCTTAGATAATAGAGTGTGCAGTGGTTTGGAAATTTTTCTAAATTCGATGATAAATTATTGATAGTACCTAGCTGATCCAAGAAAACTCCTCACCTCTTTCTATGTTCTAGGGTTGGGTAGGTCCTTGATGACCTCAATATTCCTTTTATCAACCTTTATTCCTTCTACAGAGAGGTGGTGCCCCAGTACGATGCCTTCTTGCATCATCATAAAGCATTTTTTGTTACTTAGGGACAAATTATTTTTCTTGCTTCTGTCGAGCACTATTTCCAAGTTCATCATTGCCTCAAAGGTTTATCTATAGATGGTGAATTCATCCATGTATACCTCGACCCCGTATCCCATCATGTCTAAGAATATGCTAAGAACCACCCTTTGAAAGGTGGCAGGTGCATTGCACAGTCTGAAAGGCAATAACCTATAGGAAAACGTTCCCCATGGGTAGGTGAATGTTGTCTTATCTTAATCTTCTTCTCCTATCTAGATCTGGTTGTATCCACTTAATCCATCCAAAAAGGAGAAGTACTTCCTCCCCGAGAGTGTGTCCAAGACCTGATCAATGAATAGGAGCGGGAAGTGGTCTTTCTTGGTTGCTTTGTTCAATGATCTGTAGTCCACATAGATTCGCCACTTCCCATTTTTTTAGTGACCACCACTAACGATGATACCCACTGACTGTCAAAAATTTGATATATGAATTTGACAGCCAAGAGTTTGTGTAGTTCTTCCTTGACAATGTATTTTCATTGTCGGGTTCATTCTTCTCTATGGCTGTCAGCTTGGAGTTGCCTGATCATCTAGATAAATCCAATGGGTACAGATCTCTGGGTTGATGCCCTGCATATCTGAGTAATCCCATGCAAATGCTTGTTGGTGCCTTACCAGGAGATCTTCTAATTTTTTTAGTTGTGTGGGCATCAACCTACGGCTGAAATTTAATGTTATTCCTGGCCCAACATGTATCTACTAAATGTGGTGATCTTAGGCGCTAGTCAACGATGATCCAGGTGTAGAGATGGAGGGATCTCCATGGGGAAACTCCATAATAGAACCATATTCATCTTCTTCTATCAACTCCTCCAATGTCATCACTAGTTGGATCATGGACAGCTCCAGATTTCCATGCTCGGTGAACATGGGTTCTCCTATTGAGTCGACGGACTGTGCTGGGGGTGAAATGGTCAACATTTTAACATTTCACCCATCGAAGATGGTCATCAGCCCATCTCGATAGCTAATGTAAGTGTCAAATATTTCCAGCCATGGCCTCCCTAAGATGAGCAGGTAACCACCCAACCTAGTTTTGGATTGCAAGACTAAAAAGTTGATTGGGTATTCCCATGCGCTAACCGTTACTATCACGTATTCCAACATTCCTTTCGGTGCTATGGTAGATCGATCAGCCAGATGCAACACTATCATGGTGGGTTTTAGGTTTGTGAGCTATAGCCTCTGCATGGTCTCCTAAGGCATTACATTGATGGTTGTTCTTAGATCGACCAACGTATTGGATAGGGAATATCCCTCAATTTTTATAGTCAACACAGAGTTGCCTGGGTCTGCATACTTCAAATGGCATGTTCTTCCCATCATAAAATCTGTCAGTTTACCCATGACATTGATATAATGGGTTGCTCTTCATCCTGACTTCCTCAGACACATCTCTCTAATTGCCTTGGTATATATTGGAACATCTCATATTGCTTGGAATAATGGAATTGTCACTGTAAGGTTCTTCGAGCTTGACAAGATGTTGAATTATGGTTGCGTTACTTTTCTTTGTTCTTGCAGTCGGTTGGGAAATGGAGCCTTCGCTCTCTCAAGTGTTTCTTCCTCCTCTACCAAAGGTGTTTCTTCTACCTCCTCCTCCTCTTCTACCAGTGGAGGTGTTCCTACTCCTAGCTACCTACCTGACCTAAGTTGAATATTGTACATAGGATACATCTCACCCTCCATGTTGTATGTTGGTTAGTTCACCCTATTATTTGGATTTGTCATCAGTTGTGCAGGTAGCTACGTAGGTCTCACTGCTGGCAATACCATTAAATTCTATTGGGGGTGAGCAAGTGCTATGTTATGTGGAGCCTTATTCCATGTAGTGTGGTCTCTCCACTACTACCCAGGATATGGATATGGCATCCATGGCTGATGGTTCAGGAATGTTGCTGGAGGTGCATTAGACCAGGGTGATGGCCCCCACCACCCCATGTTAGGTGGTTGAGGTAGACCTTGGTGCATGTATGGTCCTCCTCCATATGATGACATTCTGATTGGCATATTCCCCATAGGGGGTTTTGGCCAACTGTTTTGATTGCCTATGAAATATACATCCATGCTTTTAGCCTCCTCCTGATTACTAGGCAGTTGTGGGCATAATCGAGTTTTATGATTCAGCCTACAAACTGTGTATACTTCAACTTTTTTCTTTGGGCATGCATTCTTTGCATGCCTCCCTCTACATTTTAGACAAAAATAAGCCAATGCTGCCTCATTTTCTTGCTTATTTTTCTCTAACAGCAATGTATCCATTTGCAATGCTAGACATGAGAGCATTTCGCTCTTTAAATCCTCCAACATGTTACCTATTTCTATATTTGTAACTAAAGCAGTCGCTTTCATGGTTCTGGAGGTGGCCTTGCCTCACCTTCTTGAGTAGTTCTGGCATAGTTTCCAAATGTATTCCATAGCATGCTGGTAGACATCACCTCCGAAGATCATGTTAAGAGCCTCTAGTGATTCATTAGTAAGTCCTCTAAAAAATATGCTCTTGAGGGACTTATCAGATAGTCTCATATGGGGAGATCATTGAATTTTGAAGTTGAATCTCTCCCAGTATTCCTTGAGAGAGTCATCTTATTTCTATGTCATGCTCAGGACCTCCTCTATGGATTCTATTGCTCTCCTAAAATCTTGGTATTGCTCTAAAAAGAGCCTCTTCATTTGATCCCAAGTGGAAATGTGTCTCCCATACCGATAACCATCACAGATCTGCATCGTCCAACGTGGAAGGAAAGAGTTTCAGCTTCTACGTATCAGATATTTAGTCCACAGACCTACATAAGACATCGAACTTAAATAAAAATAGGTTAGGGTCCTCAATTGGGTATCCTCTAAAAGTCGAAAGGTGAGTAGGGGATATTTTTTTCATTTTGGCATCTCCTACTCCTTCCTCTATCGAGAAACTAAAGCCAGATGAGACTTCATCATTATCAACCATTTTTTTCAGAAAATGTGGTTTCTAATGTAGTTCTTATGGTCTTACAGTCATTTAAGACTTTCTGAGTCAAGGATATGAGGTTGTCCGGTGCTATCATCCGATCTTATACAACTTTCCACAACAGGGCTTCCTCTAAGGGTGTCCTATTAAACAGGGGATTTATGATAATTTGTTCTTCCCCATGTTGATGGGATGAGGAGTCACTTTGCACAAAGTGTGGTTCCTCACTCCAATGGATTGCTGGTGGGTCGAGTGAGTCTAATTCAAATTTAGAATGCTCGGCTGACTCAGGTTCTGATGGATTGGTTCTTATAAAATGAACATCTGGTCCTCTTCTTCTCGAAGAAGTCATACAAGGTCAGATGGAAGGTTTCAAGGTATTTTAAATAATCTAATTGAGACACTTCCTTGGCAATGATGCCAAAATTTTGTGGGCCAAACAAGGTTAAATTTTTCCTACTTTTGTCACATGCCCGTGCATTTAATTTATCAACCCAGGGAGCTTCGTAAACTTGCGAAGGGTCTTTAATGAGATTGATTACAATGCCACTTGAGATGAGTCCTGCTAATTCTACTATTGGGGAGGTATTTTCAAAATGGTTGTCAATCACTCATACACTCCTCAATAATTTACGTAAGAAAAAAATAATTAAATCTACGAAAATAAAACATTCACACATTCCTAAAAATGAATCTACTGCAAATACTAGAAATAGCAATGCGGTAAATGATCCTATAAAAGCAATAAACTAATATAGAAAACACAAGAAAAGTGGGGAAGAAATACTGGCTTGGAGTGGGCCCAAGCTCCAGCAGCTTCCTCCCAACTGAACATGCGCTTAGAACTCTTAGAACTATAATATATTTATCAAAGTGTTACAATATTTATCTCTTCTATCTATCTTTATAACTCTATATAAATATACATCAATCTATATATCTCATAGTAGTTTGTGTGTGTTTATATAACACACCTGCAGAACTTCTATTACAAATAAGTTACAACAGTTGATTCATCCCAGACTAAATTAAGACAGTCTGGTGAATGCAATCGATGTCTGCTTAAAACTGGCATTTGGTTCTAACGACGATGTGTTCGGTGATTGGTTTGTGCTTCACCTGGCATTGGTAAGATGCTTTCATATTTTGGTGTGATCTCCAATTTAGCTCTACATGATGTAGAGTTGAAACTGCACCAGTCGTTGTTGTCCACATCGTGCAAATGTGGTCAACGGGCAAAGAATAGAGGCGCCTTCCCTTTGAGGAAGGTGCCTAAGTATATCGGGTGCCTTCCCTATACGGAAGGTGTCTTACTATTATTGGCACCTTCCTAGAAGAGGAAGACGCTTACCTTCTATTGGAACCTTCCTATGAGAGGAAGGCACTTGCTTTCTGTTTGCACCTTCCAATGAGAGGAAGGAGCTTGCTTTCTGTTGGAACCTTCCTGTGAGAGGAAGGCGCTTGCCTTCTAGTGGTGCCTTCCTTATGGGAGGAAGGCGCTCACCTTCTCGTCGATGCCTTCCTTATGAGAGGAAGGTGCTTCCTTCTCTTTGGTGCCTTCTTGGAGGAGGAAGGTGCTTGTCTTTCCTTGGCACATTCCTAGAAGAGGAAGGCACCTACTTTCTCTTGGTGCCTTCCTGGAAGAGGAAGGCGACTATGTTCTCTGCATTGATACCCAAAGAAAAAAAGTGCTAGGTCCATCAAAAAGACCTCGACTGATCCAAATCTAACTAAACCAACTGCAATTCCACAAAACACACTAAAAACACACAAATTACATAACACGCATAATTTCATCAAATAATTACATAATCATTCATAAATATATGCAATCCTTATTATATAGTCGCATAATAATCAATAAATGATGTACAAAATATGAGCATTTTTTATTCTCATCAGTGTCATTTATATATTTCAATGATGAAGGGATGAAGGCCTTGGCCGGATATCTTAATCACATTCCTTTCTCCATTTATTTTTATCTATTTTGCTTCTTGATTGAGATAAATCCCAAAATAACAAAGGGAATTCTCAGCAAGACATATGGCAAATAATGGATGTACGTTAACTACCACTATGTCTTGGATAACAACTAAGTCAGGATGCCCATACAACATCATCAGATTGCACTTCAAGATACCTATAACTTTTATAGTTGTCCCTTTATGATGCAGCCATTCAGGTTCTATTTGATCCATAGTCAATCTCAAAACATCATATATCTTCAGATGTATTATCAACATTTTAGCCCTTGGATCCACATTTGCATTATACTCATTTCTGTAAATATCGGTAAATAACATGGACTAGATCATTTTTTCTTAAAACTTAAAACTCTACTTATCAAAATTGAGTCACCATCCCCAGTCATGTTTTCCAAAGAGGTATTGACCAAATAAAATTTTGAAAGTACCAAAAAATATTCCCTCAAAACTTAATTAAGTTGGAAATAATTCTTGAACAAGCCTTGTAATTGGACCATGTTGTCTCTTCTCTCTTCAAGAGTTACAACTAGGAAGTCTAGGCTTCTACAAGCTTTGAATCTTCGTTGATTCAAGGGTTCTAGTGGTGGAATTTGTTCTTGTATCCATATTTTTTTTTTTTTTTGTTCCTCTTAAACTTGAAGAGCTAGAGAGTAATTGTATGAGTTGTCTACTAGATAGTTGGCCACTGTGTTGAAGGCTCTTACATCAGCTACAACATCCTAGTATGGGTCTTCTGTTTGACCCAAACTAAGTGATAAGACTAGTGGCATGAAAAGCCTACCATCACTTTCTCCTTTGTCATATATTAGATCTTGCTCCTCTTCTTCCTCTCTGTCAATAATATTCTTAATGATATGTGACCTACAATTTTGATAGGGCTGCCTACACTAAAAATCTACATTATTGAATCTCTTCATTTTGGTGTTTATAAAATGATGTTTTTATCTTTCATTAGTACAATCAGTATATTGCATCATCAATATTGATCCTTGCCTTCTATGAAACTGATTAGTTTGATAACAAAAATATATATCATCTCTCATTCTCTACCATGGCCATGACTTCACTTCCTCTAGGGGTTTCCTATAGGGTGGACTAGGAGGAGGATAAAAGGAAGGATTAATTTCTCTAGGGGGAGTTTATTTGTTGTGATCAACATATTTTCAGCTTGGATGGCTTCTTGGAAAACATGGGGGAATCTCTTTCCTTTAGATTTTTTAATAAGGAGACTTAAATTAGGATGGAGTGCATGAATGTAGTAAAGGTATGCTTAGGGGTGGGAGGGTTGGTATTATTGGGGAATTCTTCTCCACATCCTCTTAAAATTAACATTGAACTTGAAAAAAATTTCATGGGGAGGTTTTTTTAAAAATGATAATTGAGTGAGTAGCAAAAAAGGATCACCCAAATCATCGAATTCATAAATGAAAGCTTCGGCCAGATCCACCCAAGTTGCAATACTCCTATCTTCTAAGGATTTGTATCACATTAGTACCTAACCATTGAAATATAGAACCAACACTCTGACCATGACATATTCAAATGTAATATTGTAAACTGATGACAAGGAAGCTATATCTTGATAATGCTCCATTGTAGTCTTTTCTTTCCCTTGATAACTAGGTAGGTTTTTCAAAGCAATTTTGGGAATTTCATGAAAATTTGGGATATTGAGGGGGCTAGAGTCATACCATGGGAGATAATTTTATGAGCCACAAAACCTAACCTATTTGGTCATGAAAAATTAGGGAATGTGATTTTTTACAATTCCAGATTCATGCAACAAGACCAATAGAGTTGTCATAAGAATATAAATCAAACACTAGTTACTAGTAACACTAATTACTAAGCAAGGCATCTAGGTTCATTTTATTATAGAGTTTCCAAGTGAATTTGGTTTCACTGGTCAATAAGGTCAATACAATTCACTAAAGTTTGATTTCTCCAAGGAAAATCAAGGATAATTTCTAGTATATAAAAATTACATAATTTGCACACAAAGGTCCCACCAGGCATACCAAAAATAATTGTGGTTTGGTTTGTCACATATAGTGAACTTGAACTATGACTATCATTTGTAAGGATTTTATAGGAAAACATCTACTAATCATAGTCCAAACCACACATTGGATGAACTAAATTACTTCAATTCAACCTCTAGAGTAGGCTGGTATACCTTGTCAACTTATTGAATGTTGAATCTTTTTAGCTCAAATGATAAAAGGTTAGGGATAGAAATAAAAAGGTTTATGAAATGAAAGGATTATGGATGGATAAATTTAACAACATAGACATCCACATAGAACTTCTGACAAGTTAATTTCTAGCAATAAGTACTTGAGACTAACAACATTCAAAACTTAGTAATATTCAACATTAAAAACATATGTATGTTTCAAGAATTATTTCAAACATCAAGAGTATCAATAATACAAATTAGTAGAATAGGATTGATGCTCTAACTAACAAAAAAATAATCCTTTCCAAACATACATTTAGAAATGAAGCATTCCAATTTACTCTAAGTTAGTAATCCAATTTAGCAGAATAGACTAACCATAGCAATAGTAGAAAAAATGACTCCAAGGGGTAATTATCCACAAGAAAAGAAGATACAAATTTGAGGAAAACATCCAAGTAATGCTCCTGCTATTAATTTAAAGAGAGTATACAATAGTAGTGCAAGCAAACACTTTAGAGCCGATCCTTTGAAATGAGGGTTTCATATCTATTTATAGATTTACAATATTTTTTATCCTGAGCATTACAAGGAATATTTTAAGTTCTTGATCTTCTTGCAACTTTCCATGAATGGTGGCATCCAACTATGTCCTCTTAAAATAGTTACAAACAATATTATGTAGGTGCAACCTCCACCATTCCTATTATTGCTACACCTTCATGGTCATAGATCTAAAACTAAATCCTATGGGTAGCATAGTCTAGAAACTTCTGGCTATCTATGTCACACAATATCACAAGGTCATGCCTAACATTAGAAGTTTAGGGTAGAATAAATTTACACCATTGATTAAATGATGAGTGGTAGTGATAAATTGGTAGATGCCTGACTCGTAGTTGCTCATCATCTTTGTACTTCTTGAAATCATGCGAACAATTCACTTCCTTTTAGTTTTTGACTAATCTAGCAGCAAAATTAGGTAAAATCACTGCTTTGAGAACTTGCTTTCCTTGGCATGTTTATCCCATGACCACTAGACATAATACCCATGACCATGCATTTACTGCATTCTTTGAAGGTCTTTCTTATTTCTATGGTATTTCCAAAGAGAAATGGGAGGGACACGTACTTATCAAATTTTCTTGACTTTGAATATTTAGACCATGACAAAGTGAATTAGTGGTTTTGCACCTTCATATTGTTTTTTTCTCTCAGTTTCACCTTACAAAAAGAACCATGTCAACCACACACCAAAAATATGAATTGGATAGTCTTGACTATAACATCTATGATCAATGAATTTGAGATTAACTCATTTTCTTCTGGCCACAATGCTAAAAAAGAAAACTAGTAGCCATGCAAAATTGCATTTTGACCTGATTTTAACAGACTTCCCCATGTACTGGCACAAATCAACAAATTTTTGATTATGCACTTTTTTCAATTTTGCGTTATTAACAAATAAAAATGGTGACTGTGTTGCAAAGTGAATGTTGTTGCCATTTTGACTTCTTTATTGTGGATTCACATTTTTTAGTGGATTTGATATTATTTGACCTTCAAACTCTTTCTCCAAATGCCTTCTTTATTTTTGCACTACTAACAAAGAAAATTGGTGGATGTGCATCTATTGCTTTGAGAACCAAATTTGTCAACGGTTTTAGAGTAAATGACTTAGGGTCATGTATCCTTCTTCACTGGGTGGATTTTATTATCTTCTAGACTGCAAATTTTATTATAATTTACAATTTTCAGACATTAAGTATTTACTTATCCATTCCTTATCTTTATTTCAAAATATTTAGCTTTTTAAGCCTATAATATCATGGTTTTCAAGGGTCTTTTCTTACTATTGTGCCTAAATAATCTCTATTTTTTTTTGTGGTTACAACAAAATATACACATCTTATCTTTTATCATATTTGCATGGCCACTCAACATGGATCTTCCTTCATTTATCATCCAAAAAAATAATTGATGTACATCCTACCCTCAATTCAAAGGCATTAATTGAATTATAGAAACTCATTAGAGAACCGTTATGAATTTTGTTCATAATATGAGAAAATTATTATAGGCAGATGAAATAATAAGAAGATAAAAAGATATAATCGATAGATAAAATAATTAATACATCATTCATAATAATATATTAAACATTATTATTATAATATTTAATGGATTGCAAAAGAAAATGGGGCACAAATATAGTTAAAAAAAATGTATCTCGAATGAATAGATGAAATGTGAAATTAGAACGATGAGAAAATAGGATAATAGCATAATTTAGGAGAAATGATGTTTGAGATGTTAATATGCCTATTACAAATGTGAAGAAACTCACCTATGATATCTTCCTTGGAAAATGTCTTTGGTTGTACTTGATATTCAAACATGCTCATATGTCCATGTTTTTATTATCTTCAAGATCAATGGTCCCACTATTAAATTACAACATTTGCTCTTAGCAACATCTCAAAATATCACATTCTCAATGTTGGACATTTTGAGATCATTTAGTTGTCATTGATGTCAAGGTGAGAAGTCGTCATTGATGTCAAAGTGAACACATGAAGCTATCATTAATACCATGGAGTACACCATTACTGTCACCAGGAACAATGCAAAGAGTTGAAGTTGTCAAAATATTGCTTTATAAGGATTTGCGTTAAAACCATGGTGAAAAATAAAAGGTTTTTATTAAAATAATTATAAGGATATACATGCTTTCTTAAACATTGCGATGGCAAAATTACAGTTTTTATTAAAACCATGGTGGCAGAATAATCTTCATCAAATCAATGGAGCACAAATTAAAGGTTTAAATTTTATCCCAAGGAAGGATTTAATTTTTATTAAAGTCAAAGGTTTATAAATATAATTTATAAAATTTAAATTCTTTTATAATTTAAATAATTTATAAATTATAAAAGGTTTCAAAAAACACCAATTTCATCAAACTTTTTGGAGCATAGACGTCTATGTCAACAGGTAAAATCAAGTATAAATACCATGCCAAAGAACATTAGAACTTACCTTCTTTGATTAAATTTTTATGCGACCAAAGAGAAAGATAATTCATGCAATCATTGAGGAAAAAGACAAACACGTGTTGTCTTTTAGTGCTAGGAAAAAAGATGAAAATGGGAGGATAAGGCTCACTCCCATTGGATAGGGTGGTCCATTGGTAGCACGTATTTTGTGAGAGCGCTAGGAGTGGAAGTGACCATGATCGATTCACGTGGTGGTTATTTTACATGTTCATCTTGAGCACCAATGGAATAGCCTTTTGTAATGCACTCATTGCGAGTGCTAGACTTAGGAGAAATATCACGAAGTGCTCTTAAGATTTTGGTGATCAAGCCCGCGGTTAGAGCACTCACAGAAGCAGATATTATGGGTTCGAATCCCACTAGTGGTAAAGGTATTTTTAATTAAATTTTATTTGCGTAAGGTTTTCTATAAAGTGTTATTTGGAGTTATAAGGGTTCATGAAAGGTTGTTTGATTGATAATTGATTTAGGTTATTTGGAGTTATAAGGGTTTATGACAGGTTGTTTTATTGATAAGTGATTTATGTTATTGGGGTTATAATGAAAGTAGATTTTATTTTTACCAAAGTTCTTTTTGCCATTAAATCTGATTAAAGAGGTTTAGAGTTAATTTTTGTGTATGTTGAATTTATTTTAATTGGGATATTTTAAGGTGTTATTGGATAAATATTTTATGTATGTTGATGATTGTTTTGAAAGTTGCAGTGATAAGGTGTAATTGAGATTTTACACTACATTGTGAGAAAGATTTATCTTCTAACCTCTTTGAGCTTGGTATAGAAGTGTTTGTGGTTGTGACAGATTTATGATATCCCTTCATCATCAGGAAAAAGGTATGAGCACATTCTTCCATTGTTGAATTGATTGATTGGTTTTCTAGAAAATAATTTTGGATTGAAAAAAACTTAATTAGGTTTTTCTATTGAGTGTGTTGAGTTAATGCTTCAAGGTTTTTTGTAATAAAGAATTGTTGTTAAACCTTGTTTGATAAAATTTTTTTTTGAAGATATTTTTTGTGAGAAGAACTTGAATTAGGGTTTGAGTATCATTGCTATGGGAAGATTTTTTTATAAGAATTGTCATTGAAGTGAGTTGTTGAGCAAAGAACTTGAACTAGGGTTTGAATAGAACATGAGTATAATTGTTAAGTGAGAGTTGTTTTATAAGAATTTTTGTTGAAGTCAGTTATTGAGTGAAGAACTTGAACTAGGATTTGCAAAGATCATGAGTATCATTGTTATGTGATATTTGTTGTTGAGCATTGTTGGAAATATTTTGAGTTGGTGTTTATATGCTTGGACTAGGGTTTGAGAGAGAGGATTATTTCATTGAGTGATTGGTTGAATAGAGTTGGTTGATCCTAGTCAAGTAGATGTGTGAAGTGATTTTTCAAGTTCTATAAAAAAAATATTATATATTCTAAATTTATTTGAGAAAGTGATTGAGCATTGAGTTGAATTTGAAGCATATTGAGTCTCTAAAAATTATCCTTATGTTTCTAAGAGAGTGATTGAATATAATTGAGCATTGTGATTAGTATAGAACATATTGAGTCTCTAACAATTTTCTTAATGTTTCTATGAGATTGGAAAAGTTCTATGTGGACTTGTTGAGCAAATTTGAGGTAAGTCTTTGAGGAGACTTGTGGACTAATTTTGTGTGAGCTTTAATGAAAGCTTACAATACAAATTTGGATAAGTTCTTGAGAGGACTTATTGAGCAGATTTGGAAAAATTCTAGAGAGGACTTGTGGAGCAGATTGAGCAAGTTCTAGAGAGAACTTGTGGAGTAGATTTGAGTAAGTTCTAGAGGACTTGTGGAGCAGATTGAGCAAGTTCTAGAGAGGACTTGTGGAATAGATTTGAGCAAGTTCTAGAGAGGAATTATGGACATATTAATGTGAGATTTTGTGGAATCTTACAAGGTAGATTTGAGACAAGTATTTGAGAATACTTGAGAGCAAAGTTGATTGATTCGTTCAAACCTTGAGTTAAGGTTTAGGGTAAATCTAGAAGAGTTGAGACAAGCCTTGAGTTAAGGCTTGATGATAGAGATCGAGGATAGATTTGTGCTAGACCGAAGGATTGTGTTTAGTACAAATTTGAGAGTAGAGTTTGATACAGATTTGAGGATAAGTTTATACCAAACTAGAGATAGATATTGAGTAAAGTTGTACTAGATCAAAGTCTTGTGTTTAGTACAGATTTGAGATAGATCTTTGGAGGTAACAGAGTAGAGAGGATAGTAGTCTATAGTGGATAGATATCTATTAGCTAGGGAAGTGAGGACAGGTCTTCTAAGTGGGGATAAGAGTCTTCAGTGGAGAGAGATCCACAAGGCAGTGCAGTGGAGGTAGTAGTATTCTAGAGTATCACTAGACAAAGTAGAGGAGAAGGATTTATCCTATGGATAGAGATACATGAACTTGATTTAGGGGATTGGTGTCTCCTTTGGACATAGGTCCATAAACATTATGATAGGGAAAGGATTCCCAAGAGATTGATTGAGAAATTTTTAGTGAAATATTTTCTCCATGGAGTAGCCCACATTGGGTGAACCACGTAAATTATGGTGTATATATAGTGTGTGGTTATTTGTGCATTTCTTTAATTACTATTGTTGATATTGATATCTACACCTTACATAATATTTATTTGGAAAGAAATGTGAAAAGTGGTCTTATACTGTTCACCCTTCTCTCAGTATAAGCTTGTGTTTTTCAATTGGTATTAGAGTGGGTTCCTTCAGAAGAGTTTAAAAGCTTGAATGAAAATCTAAGAAGTAAACAATAAATCCTAATAATGTGTCCTCGAATAATTTAGCACTAGTATTTGATGGAAGTGACTATATATATTGGATTTTGAGAATGAATATCTACCTGATGACACTTGGAAATGAAATTTGGAAAGCAATTGAAATTGGATAAGATCCCTTGATTAATAATCCTACATATAAGGAAGGTAAGCTCCTACAACATTACAATTCAAAAGCAATGAATGCACTTTTGAGAGGTTTGCATAGAACAAAGTCTATGAAAGTTATGCATTGTCAAACTGTAAAAGAAATGGATAAATTACAAAATATTTATGAAGGAGATAAATGTGTCAAGAAAGCAAAGATGTGAAATCTCAAAGGACAATTTTAAGAGTTGATAATGAAGGATGACGAAAATATTAGTACTTATCTACTTCGAATTTATGAGGTTTTTAATGCTATGCAAGGACTTGGAATGAATATTGATGAATCAGATGTTTGTGATAAAGTCTTAAGAACTCTTCCAAAAATATTCAGTGAAAAGGTTTATGCTATAAAATTTTCAATGGATGGTGAAACTTTGAAAAGAGATATATTGCTTGGTATTCTTACAACACATGAGATAAGAACAAAAGATATTATTCTCCAAAAGGAAGAAGCATGTAAAGAAATAAAAAAGACAAAGGGTAAGAAGTCAGAATCAAGCAATGAGTCATCAAATGATGAAGAAGCTAATTATGGTAGAAGAGATATGGATTATACAAGATCCAGATATCTAAAATATGTTAAATATTTCAATTGTGGAAAGTATGGACATTTTGCAACAAATTGTCAAGAAGCTAAGAATAATAATGGGTGAAGAAAAATAGGATCATAGGAACAAGGAATCAGAAATATATAGGCATCAGAATAAAATCAAGGATGGACAAAGCAGACAAGGAAAGAAGTTCTTCCAAAGGTAAAAATGAGCTACTATGCGGATAAGGCAAGTAAGTACTCAAGTGATAGTGATGCTAGTTTTTTAGACAATGATAGAGATGAAGTTCTTTTTATGATTGAAGAAAAATAACAAGTTAGGAAAAGGACTCCAGTAATTATCAAGTGCTTTAGATGTGGTAACTTTGGACATCTTGAAGATAGTTGTACAATAAATGGTTATTAGTTTCAGTGATGATGAATATAAAGATGAAATTGAAGGACAAGAAGAGAATATTCTAATGGTACTAGAAGAAGGAAATATGATCCTATAGAAGACAAGCCAATAGAAACTAAAGATATGGAAAAATGTTAAAAAATAGAGGAATATTCAGAGAAATATAGATATGATCTCAAGGGAGAACTTATTTATGCTCTTGAAATAGTAAATAAGGTAAGAAATCAAAATTCTAAACTTAAAATTTAGTTTAAATAATGTGATGAAGGGAGAAGTTTGCTTATAGAGGATTTAGAAAATTTAAAGACTAAGGCAAAAAGGTTCAAAGATAAGTTATAAGCAAATATCTTAGAATGTGAAAAGTTAGCACAAGAAGTGGCACTACTCAGAGAAGATTTAGAAGACTCCAATTTCAATCTAAAAGGGTTCAAAAACAGCTCAAATAACTTGGATAAGTTCATCAAGATACAAAAGCCTACATCAAGAAAAATAGGTCTTGGATTTGTACACGTTCAAAAGAAATGGGAAGGAAATTCAACCTCAAGTTTTGGTGAAGAAGAAACTTAAGATGGATATACTTCATAAGAAGATAGTGTAAAATATATTGAGACATATTAGGATGAGTTGGACAATAGAGAAGTCAACAAGGATAGGAACAAAAAGAAGATAAATATGGAACAACAATCATAATAGGTCAAGAGATACTAGGAGACCAATGAGGTCAAGACAAGGAGGCTTCAATGGAATATGTTTTTCATGTCATAATTTTGGTCACATGTCTTCACAGTGCAAGACACAGGAAATACATGAATATGGAAACAAACAGTTTTTCCATGGGTATTGCTACTCATGCAATCAAATTGGTCACAAAGCAATGAATTGCAATGTTCATGACAGAAGAGGATATGACTTCACTAGAAGAAATTGTTGGCAATTTTGGGTACCTTGAGTACATTGCATTTGCCTAAGTTTAGTTGTTGTCATTGATGTCAAGGAGCTCTTGGTAGTTGTTGTCTTTGATGTCAAGGAGTTCTTGGAGCAATTTGTTTTTATGTCTAAGTATGTGTTTTGATGAAGGTTTCAACTGGTCAGTAAGTCTCCTAGAAAATCCAGTTGCAAAAGATCAAGAAAAAGATAAGTTAGTAAAAGTTTGCAGGCGGCTGGAAAAACTGTCATGATTTCGCGACATGTTTTAGGAGAGAGAAAGTTTAGGCAAAAGTGTCACGATTTCGTGACAAGTTGAGTTGGCAGTGTTGAGTTGCAGAAAGTGTCACGATTTTGTGACAAGTTGAGTTGGCAGCGTTGAGTTGCAGGAAGTGTCACGATTTCGTGACAAGTTGAGTTGGCAGGGTTGAGTTGTAGAAAGTGTCACGATTTCGTGACAAGTTGAGTTGGCAGCTTGCAGTTGGCAAAAGCGTCATGATTTCACGACAGGTTTCAAAGAAGTTGTACGGATGCAAAAAGTGTCACGATTTCGTGATAGGTTGAGTTGGCAGCTTGCAGTTGGCAAAAGCGTCACGATTTCGTGACATGTTCCAGTTTCACGAGCAGTTGGCAGAAAAGAGCTTAAGGCAGTGAAAGCATCACGATTTTGTGACATGTTCCAGTTTCACGAGCAGTTGGCAGAAAAGAGCTTAAGGCAATGAAAGTGTCACGATTTCGTGACATGCTCCAGTTTTGCGAGCAGTTGGCAGAAAAGAGCTTAAGGCAGCGAAAGCATCGCGATTTCGTGACATGTTCCATTTTCGCTAGTGCAAACCAAGAAAAGGTTGAAGAAGCAAGAAGTGTCACGATTTTGTGACAAAGTTGTAGATGACGTCAGCAAGAGGCAAAGGTGTCGCGATTTCATGATAGAAGCTGAGAAGAAGGCTTTGAAGTCTAAAGCATCATGATTTCGTGACAAGTTGAGATGACGTAGAAGAGGCAAAGGTGTCATGATTTCATGAGAAGTTGAGAAGAAGGCTTTGAAGTCTAAAGCGTCACGATTTCATGACAGAGTTGCTGATGACATCAGCAAGAGGCAAAGGTGTCATGATTTCATGACAGAAGTGGAGAAGAAGGCTTTGAAGTCTAAAGCATCATGATTTCATGATAGAAGTGAGATGACGTTAGCGAAAGGCAAAAGTGTCACGATTTCATGACAGAAGTGCCAAGGGAAGCAGACAAAAGCAAAAGCATCACGATATCGCTACAACAAGCTATAGAAGGTGTACGACAGGCAAAGGTGTCATGATATCATGACATGTTGAAGTTTCACGCCAGAAGCTACAGGGAGGCGGTTGAGGACAGAGTTAACTTTGAGCCGACAAAGTTAAAATCTGGGCCGACGCAGCATAGGGTTTTGCAACCGACGCAGTGGAAGTATTATAGCCGACTAAGTTTGGATGTAATGACCATGGATCTTACTCTATAAAAGGAGGGATGTTTTGATAGTTTGGGCATCGATTAAGTGTGCGTTCGAAGTGTGAATTACGCAGAGAGAGTGCGGGGAGAAGATCGATCATAGAAGTGCATAAGTAGAAGCCTAAGCATCTACTGTGTTTAGACAGAGGTTGCGAAGACTATCACAACTTAGACAAAAAGTGAAAAGGAAGTGCTGCTATATTTGCGAAGATAGTGCTGTTGTATTTTGTAAAGACTGTATTGCTGTGTATACGTAGAATACGCAAAATCTGTGCTACTGTGTTTCTGATCGAGAACTGCAGTATTTGCATAGACAGTAAAATATTGGTTTCAACCAAGTGCAAAAAAAGAACAGAGGAAGAGGAACAGTATTGTGCCAGACCGAAGGACTATGTTTGGTGCAGAGAAGAGGACCAGCTTTGCTGTGACAGAATTGAGGACAGAGATCTCCAGCCAGAGCAGGGAAGACAGGTGTCTTCTGTGGACAGAATTCCACTTGCTAAGGGCAGAGGAGGTAGAGGTCTTCTAGAGGATCACCAGCCAAAGCAGAATTAGGGGAAGGTGTCTCCTTTGAGCTGAGGCTCATAAACATTGTAATCGAGAAGGATTCCCAGAGGACTTTGATACAACTTTTAGAAGAAAAGTTTTATCCATGGAGTAGCCCACCTTGGGTGAACCACGTAAATTGCTGTGTCTCTTTGTGGATTGCATTTTGTGCATTGTTTTACTGTTGTTATTACTGCTATCTTTATTCTGCATGTTAATGGTTTGAAAGCTGTATTGATAGATAAAGTTAAAAGTGGTCTTATACTGTTCACCCCCCCTCTCAGTATAAGCTTGTGTTCTTCAATTGGTATCAGAGCAGGTTCCTTCGAAAAGGTTTTACAGCTGGAAGGAAGAACTGGTTAAGAACACAATGGACTTCTCAGGTGGCAATGCAGCACCTATTCTTGATGGATCAGATTTCGGTCTATGGAGTGCAAGAATGAAAGTCTATCTAATGGCTCTTGGTAATGAGGTATGGGAAGTTATTGAAGATGGGTACACCATTCCTGCAAATGGTCCTTATACTAAAGAAGACAGGCTCCTACATCACAGCAATTCAAAAGCCATGAATGCAATCCTCGAAAGGTTTACAGAAGGCTGATCTTACCAAAGTTATTCACTGCAAGACAGCTAGTGAAATGTGGAAACAATTGCAGGTTGTTCATACAGGTGATGCAAATGTCCGAAAGGCCAAATTGAGACATTTTAAAGGTATGTTTGAACAACTCAAGATGAATTATGATGAAAATATTAGTGACTACATGCTTCGGATGGATGAGATTGTGAACTCCATGAAAGACTTAGGTCTTGAACTTGCTGAAAATGATGTGTGTGATAAGATTTTAAGATCTCTTCCTAATAGATTTAGTGAAAATATTTCTGCTATTGAGGAAGCCAAATATTTAGATAAATTGAAAAAGGATGAGCTCCATAGTATTCTTGTAGCTTTTGAGCTGAGAACTCAAGTGAATATTGATATAAAGAAAGAGGCAGCTTTCAAAGCTACCAAGAAATCAAAAGGCAAACAGATTCAAGAAAGTGATGAGTCTTCTAGTGAGGAAGAAGCATATTACAACAAGAAAGGCAAATTCTCTAGAAAGCACAAGAACAAGAAAAATATAAGATGTTTCAACTATGGAAAGTATGGTCATTATGCTACCGATCGTATCTGTTTCCAAAGATGAAAGTGATGAAGATATACAGGATGTTAAGAGCAAGGATTCTGAAAAGCACAGGTATTACAGAAAGAACAAAGATGATCACAACAATCAAGGAAAGAGGTATTCACACAAGAACAAGAAGAGCTTCTATTTGGACAAAGTAAGTAAGTGTTCTAGCAATGATAGTGAAAGCTCTTCCAGTGATAATGAAAATGAGATGCTATTCATTTCAAAAAAAGAAGAAGAACCGAAACATAAATTCACGGTCATGAAATGCTTTAGATGTGGAAATTTTGGGCACCTTGAGGATGATTGCACAAATAATGAATTGATTGCTAGTATGTATGAGGATGCTTCAGAAAATGATAAGGAAGATGCATGTATGGTTTTTGAAAAGGGTAGCACATCTAGTAATAAGAAATCAGAAAAAGGTCTTGATAATTCAAAGTGCAATCAAATAGAGAATCTTGAATGTGAACTCAATAATGCTCTCAATGTTTTGGAAAAGGAAAGAAAGAAGAATGATAGACTCAAGGTTAAGTTAGATGAATGCTGTATGGAGAGAGACGATCTTATAGAAAGTCTCAACTTCTCTATAGCCAAAACACAGGAACTCAAGGATGAGTTAGAGTCTAAGATTCTTGAGTATAATGAGTTAGAGCAGAAAATGGTTTCTTTGAAAGAAGAAAATAAATATTACAAGGATAAACTCTACAGATTTCAGGATAGCTCCAAGAAGGTTAAGTCTCTCATCAAAAATCAAAGAAATCCAACAGATAAAACAGGTCTCGGTTTTGTTGAGCCGCACAAGAAACAGGTTGGGGAATCTAGCAAGAGATTTCAAAAAGAAGAAAGTTCTTATGAAGAAAGTACTTCAGATCATGAGTCTATGAGTGATGAATGCACAGAAATAGAAAATAGATTTCTGAATGTGAAACAAAGTTCTCGGGACCCAAGAGATCGATTAAAAGAATATTTTTTGGCAGATGTTTTGCGTGTTACAGGTTTGGACACATGGCTGCACATTGCATGTCTCAAATGAAGAAGGTTAACAATAATTTTAGAAGTCATAATTTATTTCAAGGGTATTGCTACTCTTGTAATCAGTTCGGGCACAAGGCAATTTTTTGCAATTCAAATAATAGGAACCGGGTCAGTAAGAACAGGCAAATTCAAAGAACAGCTATGCCTGAAAGAAATAATGTTGTTTGTTACAAGTGCAACAATACAGGTCACTCAGCCAGAAAGTGCAGAGCTGATCTTCCAAGGTACAGGAACAAAAATAGTGGTATAAACAGGTCCAAGGATCAAGGTGTGGACAAGAAAAGAGATAAGAACAAGAACAAGAAAAGTGCCAAGAATATAAACATTAACAAAGAGCTCAAGAAAAGGCCCGACAAAGAAATTGTAGACACTGATGATGATGAGTGTCTAATGGGAGTTTCACTCCCAACTCTATTTTAAATCACCTCATTAGGAAGTGGGGGAGGGACTAAGCTAAGAGGCTCATTCTTAGTCCCAAGCCCCAAAGGTGACCCTTTGCCATTGATGACAAAGGGGGAGAGTTTTGAGTAAGGGGGAGAGATATGAGTAAGGGGGAGAGTTTCAAGTGAAGAGGAAAGCTTCAAGTCAGGGGGAGCAAAACTTCAAAGAGATTGATTTCAGTTTTGGCTCTTGAAGATGTGTTTTTAGTAAAGGGTTGCCATCAATGACAAAGGGGGAGATTGTTGGCAATTTTGGGTACCTTGAGTACATTGCATTTGCCTAAGTTTAGTTGTTGTCATTGATGTCAAGGAGCTCTTGGTAGTTGTTGTTTTTGATGTCAAGGAGTTCTTGGAGCAATTTGTTTTTATGTCTAAGTATGTGTTTTGATGAAGGTTTCAACTGGTCAATAAGTCTCCTAGAAAATCCAGTTGCAAAAGATCAAGAAAAAGATAAGTTAGTAAAAGTTTGCAGGCGGCTGGAAAAACTGTCACGATTTCGCGACATGTTTTAGGAGAGAGAAAGTTTAGGAAAAACTGTCGCGATTTCATGACAAGTTGAGTTGGCAGTGTTGAGTTGCAGAAAGTGTCACGATTTCGCGACAAGTTGAGTTGGCAGCGTTGAGTTGCAGGAAGTGTCACGATTTCGTGACAAGTTGAGTTGGCAGGGTTGAGTTGCAGAAAGTGTCACGATTTCGCGACAGGTTGAGTTGGCAGCTTGCAGTTGGCAAAAGCATCACGATTTCATGACAGGTTTCAAAGAAGTTGTACGGATGTAGAAAGTGTCACGATTTCATGACAGGTTGAGTTGGCAGCTTGTAGTTGGCAAAAGCGTCACGATTTCACGACATGTTCCAGTTTTACGAGCATATGGCAGAAAAGAGCTTAAGGCAGCGAAAGCGTCGCGATTTCGTGACATGTTCCAGTTTCGCGAGCAATTGGTAGAAAAGAGCTTAAGGCAGTGAAAGCGTCATGATTTCGTGACATGCTCCAGTTTTGCGAGCAGTTGGCAAAAAAGAGCTTAAGGCAACGAAAGCATCGCGATTTCGCGACATGTTCCATTTTCGCTAGTGCAAACCGAGAAAAGGTTGAAGAAGCAAGAAGTGTCACGATTTTGTGACAAAGTTCCAGATGACATAGGCAAGAGGCAAAGGTGTCACAATTTCACGACAGAAGCTGAGAAGAAGGCTTTGAAGTCTAAAGCATCATGATTTCATGACAGAGTTGCAGATGACATCAGCAAGAGGCAAAGGTGTCACGATTTCATGATAGAAGCTGAGAAGAAGGCTTTGAAGTCTAAAGCGTCACGATTTCATGACAGAGTTGCTGATGACGTCAGCAAGAGGCAAAGGTGTCACGATTTCATGATAGAAGTAGAGAAGAAGGCTTTGAAGTCTAAAGCGTCATGATTTCATGACAAAAGTGAGATGACGTCAACGAAAGGCAAAAGTGTCACGATTTCATGATAGAAGTGCCAAGGGAAGCAGACAAAAGCAAAAGCATCACGATATCGCTACAGCAAGCTATAGAAGGTGTACGACAGGCAAAGGTGTCGTGATATCATGACATGTTGAAGTTTCATGCCAGAAGCTATAGGGAGGCGGTTGAGGACAGAGTTAACTTTGAGCCGACAAAGTTAAAATCTGGGCCAACGCAACACAGGGTTTTGTAGCCGACGTAGTGGAAGTATTACAGCCGACTAAGTTTGGATGTAATGACCATGGATCTTACTCTATAAAATGAAGGGATGTTTGGATAGTTTGGGTATCGATTAAGTGTGCGTTCGAAGTGCAAATTGCGCAGAGAGAGTGCGAGGAGAAGATCGATCGTAGAAGTGCATAAGTAGAAGCCTAAGCGTCTGCTATGTTTAGACAGAGGTTGCGAAGACAGTGCTATCGTGACTTAGACAAAAAGTGAAAAGGAAGTGCTGCTATATTTGCGAAGATAGTGCTGCTGTATTTTGCAAAGACTGTATTGCTGTGTATATGCAAAATACGTGAAATCTGTGCTACTGTGTTTCTGATCGAGAACTGCAGTATTTGCACAGATAGTAAAATATTGGTTTCAACCAAGTGCAGAAAAAGAATAGAGGAAGAGGAACAATATTGTGCCAGATCGAAGGACTGTGTTTGGTGCAGAGAAGAGGACCAGCTTTGCTATGACAGAATTGAGGACAGAGATCTCCAGCCAGAGCAGGGAAGACAGGTGTCTTCTATGGATAGAATTCCACTTGCTAAGGGCAGAGGAGGTAGAGGTCTTCTAGAGGATCACCAGCAAAAGTAGAATTAGGGGAAGGTGTCTCCTTTGAGCTGAGGCTCATAAACATTGTAATCGAGAAGGATTCCCAGAGGACTTTGATACAACTTTTAGAAGAAAAGTTTTATCCGTGGAGTAGCCCACCTTGGGTGAACCACGTAAATTGTTGTGTCTCTTTGTGGATTGCATTTTGTGCATTGTTTTACTGTTGTTATTACTGCTATCTTTATTCTGCATGTTAATGGTTTGAAAGTTGTATTGATAGATAAAGTTAAAAGTGGTCTTATACTGTTCACCCCCCCTCTCAGTATAAGCTTGTGTTCTTTAGAAATACTAAGACATTTACACATCCAAGGAATAATAACATTAAGTTTTATAAGTGCGATAATGATGGTGACACAACAAAGTGATGTAGAGCAGATATTCCAGAATCAAGTAGGAACATGAACAGTAATATGGATATGAACGGGAACAGGAACATGGATAGGAATGTAGACATGGATAGGAACATTGAAAGAAACAGTCAGAGGATTCAAAAGGATCAAATAAGAAGAAAATATGATAGAAGTAAAGAACTATGCTTTTTGGGAGTATAAATACTCCCACCCCAAAATTAATCACCTCAAGAGGAGGTGGGGGAGGGGCTAAGCTAAGACGCTCATTCTTAGCATCGAGCCCCAAAGGTGACCCTTTTCCAATCCAAGGGGAGCAATGTCCCAGGGGGAGCAGAACAAAGGAAAGGTCAAGTTTTTAGTAAAAATAATTTGGGTTACCATCAATGACAAAGGGGGAGATTGTTGGACATTTTTAGCTCATTTGGTTGTCATTGATGTCAAGGTGAGAAATCATCATTTATGTCAAGGTGAACACATGAAGCTAACATTAATACCATGGAGTACACCATTACTATCACCAAGAACAATGCGAAGAGTTGAAGAAAAGTTATAAAAATATTATTTTATAAGGGTTTGTGTTAAAGCCATGGTGAAAAATAAAAGGTTTTTATTAAAATCATTATAAGGATATAAAGGCTTCCTTAAACATTGTGATGGCAGAATTAATATTTTTATTAAAACCATGGTGGTAGAATAATCTTCATCAAATCAATGGAGCACAAATTAAAGGTTTAAATTTTATCCTAAGGAAGGCTTTAATTTTTATTAAATTCAAAGGTTTATAAATATAATTTATAAAATTTAAATTCTTTTAGAATTTAAATAATTTATAAATTATAAAAGGTTTTAAAAAGTGTCGACGTCATAAAAATTTATGGAGCACTGACGTATATGGAAAAAGGGGAAATCATGTATAAATACCACACCAAAGAACATTAGAACTTACATTCTTCGATTAAATTTTTATGCGACCAAAGAGAAAGATAATTTGTGCAATCCTTGAGGAAGAATACAAACTCGTGTTGTCTTTTAGTGCTAGGGAAAAATATGAAAATGGGAGGATAAGGCTAACTCCCATTGGACAGGGTGGTCCATTGGCAACGCGTGTTTCATGAGAGCATTGGGAGTGGAAGTGACCACGATCGATTCGCATGGTGGTTAGTTTGCGTGTTCGTCTTGAGAACCAAGGGAAGAACCTTTTGGTACATGCTCATTTTGAGCACTAGACTTAGGAGAAAGAACATGAAGTTATCCTAATATTTCAAGTGTGCGTCTATTGCACGTGGTGGTCAAGCCCACGGCTAGAGCGCTCGTGGAGGAAGAGATTGTGGGTTTGAATCCCACCAGTGGTAAAGTTATTTTTAATTAAATTTTATTTGCCTAAGGTATTCTATAAAGTGTTATTTGAATTTATAAGGGTTTATGAAAGGTTTTTTTTATTGATAATTGATTTATGTTATTTGGAGTTATAATGGTTTATGAAAGGTTGTTTTATTGATAAGTGATTTATGTTATTGGAGTTATAAGGAAAGTAGATTTGATTTTTACCAAAGTTATTTTTACCATTAAATCTGATTAAAGAGATTTTGAGTTAATTTTGGTGGATGTTGAATTTATTTTAATTGGGATATTATAAGGTGTTATTGGATAAATATTTTATGTATGTTGATTATTGTTTTGAAAGGTGGAGTGATAAGGTGTAATTGAGTTTTTACACTACATTGTGAGAAAGATTTATCTTCTAACCTCTTTGAGCTTGGCATAGAAGTGTTTATGGTTGTGACAGATTTATGAGATTCCTTTATCATAAAGAAAAAGGTATGAGCACATTATTTCATAGTTGAATTGAATGATTGGTTTTCTAAAAAATAAGTTTGGAGTGAAAAGGACTTGATTAGGGTTTCCTATTGAGTGTGTTGAGTTAATGCTTCAAGGTTTTTTGGAATAAATAATTATTGTTAAAACTTGTTTGATAAGCATTTTGTTTGAAGCCATTTGTTGTGAGAAGAACTTGAATTAGGGTTTGAGTATCATTACTACGGGAAGATTATTTTATAAGCATTGTTGTTGAAGTGAGTTGTTGAGAAAATAACTTAAACTAGGGTTTGAATAGAACATGAGTATCATTGTTATGTGAGAGTTGTTTTATAAGCATTGTTGTTGAAGTGATTTATTGAGTGAAGAAATTGAACTAGGATTTGCAAATATCATGAGTATCATTGTTATGTGATATTTGTTGTTGAGCATTGTTGGAAATATTTTGAGTTGGTGTTTATATTCTTGGACTAGGGTTTGAGAGAGAGTATTATTTTATTGAGTGATTGGCTAAATAGATTTAGTTTAGCCTAGTCAAGTGGATGTGTGAAGTGATTGTTCAAGTTCCATAAAACAAACTATTCTATATTATAAATTGATTTGATAAAGTGATTAAGCATTGAGTTGAATTTGAAGCATATTGAGTCTCTAACAATTCTCCTTATGTTTTTAAGAGAGTGATTGAAAGTATTTGAGCATTGTGATTGGTATAGAACATATTGAGTCTCTAAAAATTCTCTTTATGTTTCTATGAGATTGAACAAGTTCTATGTGGACTTGTTGAGCAGATTTGAGGTAAGTGTTTGAGGAGACTTGTGAACTGATTTTGTGTGAGTTTTAGTGAAAGATTACAATATAGATTTGGATAAGTTCTTGAGAGGAATTATTGTGCAGATTTGGAATAGTTATAGAGAGGACTTGTAGAGCAGATTGAGCAAGTTCTAGAGAGGACTTGTGGAGCATATTTGAGTAAGTTATAGAGAGGACTTGTGGAGCATATTAAGCAAGTTCTAGAGAGTACTTGTGGAGAATATTTGAGGAAGTTATAGAGAGGAATTATGGATAGATTAGTGTAAGATTTTGTGGAAACTTACAAGGTATATTTGAGATAAGTCTTTGAGAATACTTGAAATCAAAGTTGATTGATTTTTTCAAACCTTGAGTTAAGGTTTAGGCCAGATCCAATAGAGTTGAGACAAGCCTTGAGTTAAGGCTTGAGGATAGATATCAAGGATAATTTTGTGCTAGACCGAAGTACTATATTTAGTGCAAATTTGAGAGAATATTTTAGTGCAAATTTGAGGATAAGTTTATGCCAGACTAGAGAAAAATATTAAGTAGAGTTGTACTAGACTGAAGGGCTATGTTTAGTGTAAATTTGAGACAAATATTTGGATATGACAGAGAAGAGAGGACAATAGTCTCCAGTGGATAGAGATCCATTAGCTAGGGTAGTGAGGATATGTCTTATGGATGGGGACAAGAGTATTCAATGGAGAGAGATCCACAAGCTAGTGTAGTGGAGGCAATAATATTTTAGAGTATCACCAGCCAGAGTAGAGGAGAAGGAGTTCTCTTGTGGATAAATATACATGAACTTGATTTATGGTATTGGTGTTTCCTTTGGACAAAGGTCCATAAACATTGTAATAGGGAAAGGATTCCCAAGATATTGAATGAGAAATTTTATTGAAATATTTTCTCTATGGAGTAGCCCACTTTGGATGAACCATGTAAATTGTGGTGTCTCTATTGTGTGTGGTGATTTGTGCATTGATTTGATTACTTATATTGATATTGCTATCTATACATTGCATAATATTGATTTGGAAAGAAATGTGAAAAGTGGTCTTATATTTTTCACTCCTCTTAGTATAAGCTTGTGTTCTTCAATTGGTATTAGAGTAGGTTCC
This sequence comes from Wollemia nobilis, assembly GCA_028583015.1. Classification (NCBI taxonomy): domain Eukaryota; kingdom Viridiplantae; phylum Streptophyta; class Pinopsida; order Araucariales; family Araucariaceae; genus Wollemia; species Wollemia nobilis. The sequence goes on along the minus strand of JAQPPZ010000756.1, from coordinate 2,073,593 downwards.
TTCAAAAGAGTTTAACAGCTTGAAGAAAAAGCTAACAAGAATATAATATATCCTAATAATGTGTCCTCAAAAAATTCAACACCAGTATTTGATGGAAGTGACTATATATATTGGAGTTTGAGAATTAAGATCTACCTGATGGCACTTCACAATGAAATTTGGGAAGCAGTTGAAATTGGATATGATCCCTTGATTAATCCTCCTATAGATAAGGAATGTAAGCTCCTACATCATTACAATTCAAAAGAAATAAATGCAATTTTGAGAGGTTTGCATAGAATAGATTCTATGAAAGGTATGCATTTTCAAACTACAAAATAAATGTGGGATAAATTGCAAAATATTTTTGAAGGAGATAAATGTGTCAAGAAAGCAAAGATGCAAAATATCAAAGGACAATTCTAAGAATTAAGAATGAAGGATGAGGAAAACATTATTACTTATCTACTTTGAATTGATGAGGTTTTTAATGCTATGCAAGGACTTAGAATGAATATTGATGAATTAGATGTTTGTGATAAAGTATTAAGAACTCTTCCAAAAATATTCAGTGAAAAGGTTTCTGCTATAAAAGTGTCAATGGATGGTGATACTTTGAAAAGATATATGTTTCTTTGTATTCTTACAACATATGAGATAAGAACAAAAGATCGTATTCCCTAGAAGGAAGTAGAATTTAAAGCAATAAAAAAGTGTTGGCAATTTTGGGTACCTTGGGTACATTGCCTTTGCTCAAGTGTAGAAGTTGTCATTGATGTCAAGAAGCTCTTGAAGGAATTTGATTTAATGTCAGATTATTCAGAGCATGGACAGTGGGTTTCCAAGAAGATCATAGTAGCCCATTTGCAAAAGATCAAAGAAAAAAGACAAGTTAGAAAAAGTATGCAGCAGGCTGGAAAAACTGTCACGATTTCGCGACATGTTAGAGGAGAGAGAAAGTGCTAGAAAAACTATCATGATTTCACGACATTTTAGAGGAGAGAGAAAGTGTTGGAAAAACTGTCATGATTTCGCGACATGTTGGAAGAGAGAGAAGAAGCAGGCAAAACTATCACGATTTCGCGACATGTTGGCAGAGAAAGAAAGCAAGGTGGAAAGTGTCACGATTTCATGACATGTCGCATTTTCGTGACTCGAAAAGTGCAGGAAGGCAAAGAAGGGAAAGTGTCACGATTTCGTGACATAATGCAAGGAAGGTTGTACGGACGAAAAAGTGTCACGATTTCATGACATGATGCAGAAGGGAGAGTCCGTAGTGTGAACTGTCATGATTTCATGACAAGTTCGAAGAGAGATAAAGTATCTCAAAAAGTGTCATGATTTCGTGACATGCTACAGAGTTCGAAGTGAGAATAGTCATGATTTTGTGACATGCTAAAAAGCTCGAAGTGAGAACTGTCATGATTTTGTGACATGCAACAAAGGGAAGAGTCTGAAATGAGAAGCGTCATGATTTTGCGACAGGTTGCAAAGAAAGCTTTCAGAAGCTAAAAGTGTCATGATTTTATGATAGGATGAAAAAATAGCGTACGGATGCAGAAAGTGTCACGATTTCATGACAGGGAGAAAAGATAGCAGACGAAGAAGTGTCATGATTTCATGACAAAAACTGAAAGCATGTCTTCCATAGGTGAAGTGTCATGATTTCATGACAAAAGCAGAGAGGAAGGCTATGAAGACAAAAGCGTCATGATTTCGTGACATGTTCCAGTTTCATGGGTGTAAGGTAGAAAGAAGCTCAAGGAGAAAAGTGTCATGATTTCAAAGTAGAGAAGGCCATGAAAAGGGTCATGATTTGATAGGATGAAGATGACATCAGCAGAGGCAAAAGTGTCATGATTTCATGACAAAAGTAGAGAAGAAGGCCATGAAGACAGAAGGGTCACGATTTCATGATAGAAGAGAAGATGACATCAGCAGAAGCAGAAAGTGTCATGATATCATGACAAAAGCCATAAGATAGTGTTCGGTTGCAAAGGTGTCATGATATCGTGACATGTTGTAGTTTTGCAAGAAAAGCTACAGAACCACAGAGGCGGTTGAAGCCGACAGAGTTGAATTTGAGCCGACGTAGTTTAGGGTTTTGCAGCCGACGAAGTTAAGGGTAGCAGTCGACTAAGATCAAGGTTTTGATCTTGAAAGTATTAGTATAAAAGCAGGGCTGCTTGGAGAGAAAAAGATATCGATCGAAGTGTGCGTTCGAAGAGCGACGTTCGTAGACTGTGCGAAGAGAAGAAGTTCGATCATCGAGAGCAGAGTGCATTCTGTCGAATCTTCCAAGTGAGAGAGATCGCAAGGAAGCAGAGTGCGTGAAGACTATGCGGCTGTAATTGCGTAGAGGTGCAAAGGTCAAAGTTTGATCAAGTGCAGCTGTGATTGCGCAAAAAGAGCGAAGGACTATGTTTTTGTGCAGACCAAAAAAAGAGGACAAAGACATTTGTGCCAGACCGAAGGACTGTGTTTGGTGCAGATCAGAGAAAGAGATCGAGGACATTTGTGCTAGACCGAAGGACTGTGTTTAGTGCAATTTCGAGGACCAGCTTTGGAGGTGATAGAGTTGAGGACAGAGGTCTCCAACCGGAGCAGGGAAGACAGGTGTCTTCTATGGATAGAGTTCCATTTGCTAAGGGCAGAGGAGGCAGAGGTCTTCTAGAGGATCACCAATCATAACAGAGCTAGGGGATTGGTGTCTCCTTTGGGTTGGTGCCCATAAACATTGTAATCGGGAAAGGTATTCCCAGATTTTGAGTTGATAAAATTTAGTGAGAGATTTTATCCATGGAGTAGCCCGCTTTGGGTGAACCACGTAAATTGTTGTGTCTCTATTGTGGATGGTGTTTTGTGCATTGCTTTGATTACTGCTATTAATACTGCTTTCTATACACTACATAATATTGAATTGAAAGTTGATTTGAAGGAAAAAGTAAAAAGTGGTCTTATACTGTTCACCCCCCTCTATCAGTATAAGCTTGTGTTCTTCAATTGGTATCAGAGCGGGTGCCTTCAAAAAGTTTAATAGCTTGAAGGAAAAGCTAGCAAAGAACACAATGGATTATTCAAGTGGCAATGCAGCACCTATTCTTGATGGATCAGATTTTGGTCTTTGGAGTGCAAGGATGAAGGTTCATCTAATGGCACTTGGGAATGAGGTTTGGGAAGTGATTGAAGATGGGTACACTATTCCTATAAATGGTCCATATACTAAAGAAGATAGGCTCCTACATCACAAGCAATTCAAAAGCAATGAATGCAATCCTGAAAGGTTTACAGAAAGCAGATCTCACCAAAGTGATTCACTGCAAGACAACTAGTGAAATGTGGAAACAGTTGCAGGTGGTTCACACAGGTGATGTAAATGTCCGAAAGGCCAAGTTGAGACACTTCAAAGGTATGTTTGAACAACTCAAGATGAATGATGATGAAAATATTAGTGACTACATGCTTCGTATGGATGAGGTTGTTAACTCCATGAAAGACTTAGGTCTTGAGCTTGCTGAAAATGATGTTTGTGATAAGATTTTAAGATCTCTTCCTAATAGATTTAGTGAAAATATTTCTGCTATTGAGGAAGCTAAAGATTTGGATAAGTTGAAAAAGGATGAGCTCCATAGTATACTTGCAGCATTTGAGTTGAGAACTCAAGTGAAGGTTGATGTCAAGAAAGAGGCAACTTTCAAGGCTACCAAGAAATCCAAGGGTAAACGACTTCAAGAGAGTGATGAGTCTTCTAGTGATGAAGAGGCATATTACAGCAAGAAAGGCAAGTTCTCTAGAAAGCACAAAAGCATGAAAAATATAAGATGTTTCAATTGTGGAAAGTTTGGTCATTATGCTACTGACTGTACTATTTCCAAGAATGAAAGTGATGAAGAGAAACAGGATTCTAAGAGCAAGGATTCTAAAAAGCACAAGCATCACAGAAAGAACAAAGATGAGCACAACAATCAAGGAAAGAGGTATTCTCACAAGCACAAGAAGAGTTTCTACCTAGACAAAGCAAGTAAGTGTTCTAGTAGTGATAGTGAAAGTTCTTCAAGTGATAGTGAAAATGAGATGTTGTTCATATCAGAAAAAGAGGAAGAACCGAAACATAGATTCATTATCATGAAATGTTTTAGATGTGGAAATTTTGGTCACCTTGAGGATGATTGCACAAATAATGAATTGGTTACTAGTATGTATGAGGATGCTTCAGAAAACTATAAGGAAGATGCATGTATGGTTTTTGAAAAGGGTAGCACCTCTAGTGATAAGAAATCTGTAAAAGACTCTGATGATTCAGAAAGCAAACAAATAAAGGATCTTGAAAGTGAACTTACTAATGCTCTTAGTGCTTTGAAAAAGGAAAGAAAGAAGAATGCCAGACTCAAGGATAAGTTAGATGAATGTTGTATGGAGAGAGATGATCTTACAGAAAGTCTTGACTTCTCTATGGCTAAGACACAAGAACTCAAGGACGAGTTAGAGTCTAAGATTCTTCAGTATAATGAGTTGGAACAGAAAATGGCTTCTTTGGAAGTGGAAACTAAAGAGTACAAGGATAAGTTGTACAGGTTTCAAGATAGCTCCAAAAGGGTTAAGTCTCTCATCAAAGGTCAAAGAAAACCAACAGATAAAATAGGTCTCGGTTTTGTTAAGCCGCACAAGGAACAAGTTGGGGAATCTAGCAAGAGATTTCAAAAGGAAGAGAGTTCTGATGAAGAAAGTACTTCAGATCATGAGTCCGTGAGTGATAGATGCGCAGAAATAGAAAACAAAATTTTGATTGAGAAGAAGAAGTTTTCGGGACCCAAGAGGTCAAATAAAAGAAAATTTCATGGCAGATGTTTTGCGTGTCACAGGTTTGGTCACATGGCTTCGCATTGCATGACTCAAGTAAGGAAGGTAAATGACAATTTCAGAAGTAGCAATTTCTTTCAAGGGTATTGCTACTCTTGTAATCAGTTTGGGCATAAGGCAATTTTTTGCAAGGCAAATAACAGGAACACGGTTAGTCAGAACAGGCGGATTCAAAGAACAGGTATGCCTAAAAGAAATAACATTGTTACTTGTTATAAGTGCAACAATGACGGTCACACAGCTAGACAGTGTAGAGCTGAACTTCCAAGGTACAAGAATAGGAACAGTGGTATAAACAGGTCCAAGGATCAAGGCATGGACAAGAACAGGGATGAGAACAAGAACAAGAACAGTGACAAGAACAAGAATATTGACAAAGAGTTCAAGAGAAGGCCCGACAAGGAAGTTGTAGACGCTGATGATGATCAATGCCTAATGGGAGTTTTACTCCCACCCCTATTTTAATCACCTCATCAGGAGGTGGGGGAGGGACTAAGCTAAGAGGCTCATTCTTAGTCCCGAGCCCCAAAGGTGACCCTTTGCCATTGATGACAAAGGGGGAGAGATATGAGTAAGGGGGAGAGCATCAAGTGAAGAGAAGAGCTTCAAGTCAGGGGGAGCAAAACTTCAAAGGCAGATTCTCGATTGTTAGCACAGTTGGTTTCAGTTTTGGCTCTTGAGATGTGTTTTCAGTAAAGGTTTGCCATCAATGACAAAGGGGGAGATTGTTGGCAATTTTGGGTACCTTGGGTACATTGCCTTTGCTCAAGTGTAGAAGTTGTCATTGATGTCAAGAAGCTCTTGAAGGAATTTGATTTAATGTCAGATTATTCAGAGCATGGAAAGTGGGTTTCCAAGAAGATCATAGTAGCCCATTTGCAAAAGATCAAAGAAAAAAGACAAGTTAGAAAAAGTATGCAGCAGGCTGGAAAAACTGTCACGATTTCGTGACATGTTAGAGGAGAGAGAAAGTGCTGGAAAAACTGTCATGATTTCATGACATTTTAGAGGAGAGAGAAAGTGTTGGCAAAACTGTCATGATTTCATGACATGTTGGAAGAGAGAGAAGAAGCAGGCAAAACTGTCATGATTTCGTGACATGTTGGCAGAGAAAGAAAGCAAGGTGGAAAGTGTCACGATTTCATGACATGTCGCATTTTTGTGACTCGAAAAGTGCAGGAAGGCAAAGAAGGGAAAGTGTCATGATTTCGTGACATAATGCAAGGAAGGTTGTACGGATGAAAAAGTGTCACGATTTCATGACATGATGCAGAAGGGAGAGTCCGTAGTGTGAACTGTCATGATTTCGTGACAAGTTCGAAGAGAGATAAAGTATCTCGAAAAGTGTCATGATTTCGTGACATGCTACAGAGTTCGAAGTGAGAATAGTCATGATTTTGTGACATGCTACAAAAGATGAAGTGAGAACTGTCATGATTTCGTGACATGCAAAAGGGAAGAGTCTGAAATGAGAAGCGTCATGATTTCGTGACAGGTTGCAAAGAAAGCTTTTGGAAGCTAAAAGCGTCATGATTTCACGATAGACAAAAAAGATAGCGTATGGATGCAGAAAGTGTCATGATTTCGCGATAGGGAGAAAAGATAGTAGACGATAGAAGTGTCATGATTTCATGACAGAAACTGAAAGCATGTCTTCCATAGGTGAAGTGTCACGATTTCATGACAAAAGCAGAGAGGAAGGCTATGAAGACAAAAGCGTCATGATTTCGTGACATGTTCTAGTTTTGTGGGTGTAAGGCAGAAAGAAGCTCAAGGCAGCAGAAGTGTCATGATTTCATGACAAAAGTAGAAGGGTCATGATTTCATTAGAATTGAAGATGACGTCAGCAGAGGCAAAAGTGTCACGATTTATGACAAAAGCAGAGAAGAAGGCCATGAAGACAGAAGGGTCACGATTTCATGATAGAAGAGAAGATGACGTCAGCAGAAGTAGAAAGTGTCATGATATCATGACAAAAGCCATAAGATAGTGTTCGGTTGCAAAGGTGTCATGATATCGTGACATGTTGTAGTTTCATGAGAAAAGCTATAGAACCACAGAGGCGGTTGAAGCCGACAGAGTTAAATTTGAGCCGACGTAGTTTAGGGTTTTGTAGCCGATGAAGTTAAGGGTAGCAGCTGACTAAGATCAAGGTTTTGATCTTGAAAGTATTAGTATAAAAGCAGGGCTGCTTGGAGAGAAAAAATATCGATCGAAGTGTGCGTTCGAAGAGCGGCGTTCACAGACTGTGCGAAGAGAAGAAGTTCGATCACCGAGAGCAGAGTGCATTCTATCGAATCTTCCAAGTGAGAGAGATCGCAAGGAAGCAGAGTGCACGAAGACTATGCGGCTGTAATTGCACAGAGGTGCAAAGGTCGAAGTTTGATCAAGTGCAGCTGTGATTGCGCAAAAAGAGCGAAGGACTGTGTTTTTGTGCAGACCAAAAAAAGAGGACAAAGACATTTGTGCCAGACCGAAGGACTGTGTTTGGTGCAGATCGGAGAAAGAGATCGAGGACATTTGTGCTAGACCGAAGGACTGTGTGTTTAGTGCAATTTTGAGGACCAGCTTTGGAGGTGATAGAGTTGAGGATAGAGGTCTCCAGCCAGAGCAGGGAAGACAGGTGTCTTCTGTGGATAGAGTTCCATTTGCTAAGGGCAGAGGAGGCAGAGGTCTTCTAGAGGATCACCAGCTAGAACAGAGCTAGGGGATTGGTGTCTCCTTTGGGTTGGTGCCCATAAACATTGTAATCGGGAAAGGTATTCCCAGATTTTGAGTTGATAAAATTTAGTGAGAGATTTTATCCGTGGAGTAGCCCGCTTTGGGTGAACCACGTAAATTGTTGTGTCTCTATTGTGGATGGTGTTTTGTGCATTGCTTTGATTACTGCTATTAATACTGCTTTCTATACACTGCATAATATTGAATTGAAAGTTGATTTGAAGGAAAAAGTAAAAAGCGGTCTTATACTGTTCACCCCCCTCTCAGTATAAGCTTGTGTTCTTCAAAAAGCCAAAGGGTAAGAAGTCATAATCAAGCAATAAGTCATCCAGTGATGAAGAAGCTAATTATGGTAGAAGATATCAGGATTATAGAAGATCCAGAGATCTAAAATCTGTTAAATATTTCAATTGTAGAAAGTATGGACATTTTGCAACAGATTTTCAAGAAGCTAAGAATAACAATGGTGAAGAAAATAGGATCACAGGAATAGGAAATCAGAAAGATACAAATACCAGAAGAAAAACAAGGATGGACAAAGCAGACAAGGAAAGAAGTTCTTCCAAAGGAAAAAAGGAGCTACTATGCGGATAAGGCAAGTAAATACTCAAGTGATAGTGATGCTAGTTTTTCAGACAATGATAGATATGCAGTTCTTTTTATGATTGAAGAAAAAGAAAAAGTTAAGAAAAGGACTCCAGTAATTTCGAAGTGCTTTATATGTGGTAACTTTGGACATCTTGAAGATAGTTGTACAAGGAATGGTTATAGTTTCAATGATGATGAATATGAAAATGCACTTGAAGGACCAGAAGAGAATATTCTAATAGCAATAGAAGGAAAAGATGATCCTATAGAAGACAATACAATAGAAAATAAAGATATGGACAAAGGCAAACAAATATATGAATATTCAGAGAAAGATGGATATGATCTCAAGGAGAACTTATTTATGCTCTTAAAACAGTAAATAAAGTAGGAAAACAAAATTCTAAACTTGAAATTCAGTTTCAAGAATGTGATGAAGAGAGAAGTTTGCTTATAGAGGATTTATAAAATTTAAAGGCTAAGGCAAAAAGGTTCAAATATAAGCTAGAAGCAAAGATATTAGAATGTGAAAAATTAGCACAAGAAGTGGAACTACTGAGAGAATATTTAGAAGACTCCATACTCAAGCTAAAAGGATTCAAAAACAACTCAAAGAACTTGGATAAGTTAATCAAGATACAAAAGCCTACATTAAGAAAACATGTCTTGGATTTGAATAGGTTCAAAATAAATGGAAAGGAAATTCAACCTCAATTTTTGGAGGAGAAGAAACTTCAGATGAAGATACTTCAAAAGAAGACAGTGTAAAATAGAGTGAGACATCTGAGGACGAGTTGGAAAATAGTTAATTCAACAAGGATAGGAACAATGCACAAAGAAGAAACAGATGGAAGAGTAATCAGAATAGGTCCAAAGAGACTAGGAGACCAATGAGGTCAACACAAGGAGGCTTAAATGGAAGATGCTTTTCATGTCACAATTTTGGGCACATGGCTTCACAGTGCGGGACACATGAAAGATAGGAATATGGAAACAGATAACTTTTCCATGGGTATCGCTAATCATACAATCAGTTTGGTCACAAAGTAATGAATTTTAGGGTTCACGATATAAGAGGATATGGCTTCACTAGAAGAAATCCTAAGACATTTTCACCTCCAAGGAATAATAACATTAAGTGTTATAAGTGCAATAATGATGGTCACATAGCAAAGTGGTGTAGAGCATGAAGAACACAAGCTTATACTGAGAGGGGGGGTGAACAGTATAAGACCACTTTTTACTTTTTCCTTCAATTCAACTTTCAATTCAATATTATGCAGTGTATAGAAAGCAGTATCAATAGCAATAATCAAAGCAATGCACAAAACACCATCCACAATAGAGACACAACAATTTACGTGGTTCACCCAATGCGGGCTACTCCACGGATAAAATCTTTCACTAAATTTTATCAAATCAAATTCTAGGAATACCTTTCCCGATTACAATGTTTATGGGCACCAACCCAAAGGAGACACCAATCCCCTAGCTCTATTCTGGTTGGTGATCCTCTAGAAGACCTCTTGCCTCCTCTGCCCTTAGCAAATGGAACTCTATCCATAGAAGACACCTGTCTTCCCTGCTCTGGCTGGAGACCTCTGTCCTCAACTCTATCACCTCCAAAGCTGGTCCTCAAAATTGCACTAAACATAGTCCTTCGGTCTAGCACAAATGTCCTCGATCTCTTTCTATGATCTGCACCAAACACAGTCCTTCGGTCTGGCACAAATGTCCTTGTCCTCTTTCTTTGGTCTGCACAAAAACATAGTCCTTCACTCTTTTTGTGCAAGCACAACTGCACTTGATCAAACTTCGACCTTTGCACCTCTGCGCAATCATAGCCACATAGACTTCGTGCACTCTGCTTCCTTGCAATCTCACTCACTTAGAAGATTCGATGAAATGCACTCTATACACTGCTATCGAATTTTGCACTCTGCTTCTTGGCGATCGAACTTCTCCCCGCACTCTATCTGCGAATGTCGCACTTCGAATGCACACTTAAAAATCGATACCTTAACTCTCCAAACAGCCCTCCTTTTATACTAACACATTCAAGATTTAAACCTTGGTCTTAGTCGACTATTACCCTTAAACTACATCGGTTGCAAAACCCTAAACTGCGTCGGCTCAAATTTAACTCTGTCGGCTTCAACCACCTCTGTGGTTCTGTAGCTTTTCTCGTGAAACTACAACATGTCACGATATCATGACATCTTTGCAACCGTACACAATCTTATGGCTTTTGTCATGATATCGTGACACTTTCTGCTTCTACTGACGTCATCTTCACTTCTATCGTAAAATCGTGACCCTTCTGTCTTCATGGCCTTCTTCTCTGCTTTTGTCGTGAAATCGTGACACTTCTGCCTCTGTTGACGTCATCTTCAATTCTATCACAAAATCGTGACACTTTCTACATCCTTACATTCCTTTTTGCTGTCATGAAATCGTGACGCTTTCACTTCAGACGTCTTCTTTGCACTCGTCGTGAAATCATGACGTTTCATTTTGAATCTTCCCTTTGTTGCATGTCGCAAAATTGTGATAGTTCTCACTTCAAGTTTTGTAGCATGTCATGAAATCATGACAGTTCTCACTTTGACTTCTGTAGCATGTTGCAAAATTGCAACACTTTATCTTGCTACTTTCTCTCTCTTCGAACTTGTCACAAAATCGTGACAACTCACATTCTGGACTCTCTCTTCTACATTATGTCACAAATTCATGACACTTTTCCTTTTGGACTCCTTCTCTTGCAACATGTCATGAAATCATGACACTTTTCCTTTCAGACTCCCTCTCCTGCAACATGTCGCGAAATCGCGACACTTTTTCTTTCGGACTCCCTCTCTGCAACATGTCGTGAAATTGCGACACTTTTTCTTTCGGACTTCCTCTCCTTCAACATGTTGCGAAATCATGACACTTTTTCGTTTGGACTTCCTCTCCTACAACATGTCGCAAAATCGTGACACTTTTTCTTTCGGACTTCCTCTCCTTCAACATGTCATATGAAATCGTGACACTTTTTCATTCGGACTTCCTCTCCTGCAACATGTCGTGAAATCACGACACTTTTTCATACGTACAATCTTCTTTGCAATATGTCATGAAATCGTGACATTTCTGACTCTGAACATTCTCTCTCCTCTATGAGTCGTGAAACTGCGACATGTCACGATATCGTGACACTTTTTCAAACTTACTCATTTTTCCAACTTACACTTTTCTTTCGAACCTGTCAGCTTGGAGTTTGCCAGAGACCTTTGAAACTGTCATGCCGTAACCTTCATCAAAACAAAGTATTTGACATCAAATCAAATTCCTTCATCAAATTCCTTTGAAAGCTTCTTGACATCAATGACAACTTAAACACTTGAGCAAATGCAATGTACCCAAGGTACCCAAAATTGCCAACAATCTCCCCCTTTGTCATTGATGGCAAACCTTTATTGAAAACGCTTCTCAAGAGCAAAAGCTGAAACAAACTGAGCTAACAACTGACCAACGTCTTTTGAAGTTTTGCTCCCCCTAACTTGAAGCTTTCCTCTTCACTTGAAGCTCTCCCCCTTACTCATATCTCTCCCCCTTTGTCATCAATGGCAAAGGGCCACCTTTGGGGCTCGGGACTAAGAATTAGCCTCTTAGCTTAGTCCCTCCCCCACCTCCTGATGAGGTGATTAATTTTGGGGTGGGAGTAAAACTCCCATTAGGCACTGATCATCATCAGTGTCTATAACTTCCTTGCCAGGCCTTCTCTTGAACTCATTGTCCATTTTCTTGTTCCTGTTACTGTTCTTGTTCTTGTTCTCATCCCTGTTTTTGTTCATGCCTTGATCCTTGGACCTGTTCATACCACTGTTCCTGTTCCTGTACCTTGGAAGATCAGCTCTACACTATCTAGTTGTGTGACCTCCATTGTTGCACTTATAACAGGTAACAATGTTATTTCTTTTAGGCATACCTATTCTTTGAATCCGCCAGTTCTGCCCAAACCTGTTCTGATTAATCCTGTTCTGGCCGAGCCTGTTATTTATCTCGCAATAGACTGCCTTGTGCCCAAACTATTGACAAGAGTAGCAATACCCTCGAAAGAAACTGGCACTTCTAATTTTGTCATTTACTGTCTTTACTTGAGTCATGCAATGTGCAGCCATGTGACCAAACCTGTGACACGCAAAACATCTGCCATGAAATTTTCCTTTATTTGACCTCTTGGGTCCCAAAATTTTTTTCTTCTCATTCTGAATTCTGTTTTCTATTTCTGCGCATCTATCAGTCATGGACTCAAGATCTGAAAAACTTTCCTCATCAGAACTCTCTTCCTTTTGGAGTCTCTTACTAGACTCTCCAACTTGCGGTTTGACAAAACCAAGACCTATTTTATCTGTTGGTTTTCTTTGATCTTTGATGAGTGATTTAACCTTTTTGGAGCTGTCTTGAAACCTGTACAGCTTATCCTTGTACTCTTTGGTTTCCTCTTTCAAAGAAGCCATTTTTTGTTCTAACTCACTATACTCAAGAACCTTCGATTCCAGCTCATCCTTGAGTTCTTGTGTCTTAGCCATAGAAAAATCAAGACTTTCTATAAGATCATCTCTCTCTATACAACATTCATCTAACTTATCCTTGAGTTTAGCATTCTTCTTTCTTTCCTTTTTCAAAGCACTAAGAGCATTAATAAGTTCACTTTCAAGATCCTTTATTTGTTTGCTTTCCGAATCATCAAAGCCTTTTTCAGATTTCTTATCACTAGAGGTGCTACCTTTTTCAAAAACCATACATGCATCTTCCTTATAGTTTTTTGAAGCATCCTCATACATATTGGAAACCAAATCACTATTTGTACAATCATCCTCAAGGTGACCAAAATTTCCACATCTAAGGCATTTCATGATAATGAATCTATGTTTCGGTTCTTCCTCTTTTTCTAAAATAAACATCTCATTTTCATCATCACTCGAAGAACTTTCACTATCACTACTCGAACACTTACTTGCTTTGTCCAGGTAGAAACTCTTCTTGTGCTTGTGAGAATACCTCTTTCCTTGATTGTTGTGCTCATCTTTGTTCTTTCTGTGATGCTTGTGCTTTTCAGAATCCTTGCTCTTAGAATCTTGTTTCTCTTCATCACTTTCATTCTTGGAAACAATACAGTCAGTAGCATAATGACCAAACTTTCCACAATTGAAACATCTTATATTTTTCATGCTTTTGTGCTTTCTAGAGAACTTGCCTTTCTTGTTGTAATATGCCTCTTCATCACTAGAAGACTCATCACTCTCTTGAAGTTGTTTACCCTTGGATTTCTTGGTAGCTTTGAAAGCTGCTTCTTTCTTGACATCAACCTTTACCTGAGTTCTCAACTCAAATGCTGCAAGAATGCTATGAAGCTCATCCTTTTTTAGTTTATCCAAATCTTTAGCTTCCTCAATAGCAAAAATATTTTCACTAAATCTATTAGGAAGAGATCTTAAAATCTTATCACAAACATCATTTTCAGCAAGCTCAAGTCCTAAGTCTTTCATGGAGTTAACAACCTCATCCATACGAAGCATGTAGTCACTAATATTTTCATCATCATTCATCTTGAGTTGTTCAAACATACCTTTGAAATGTCTCAACTTGGCCTTTCTGACATTTGCATCACCTGTATGAACCACCTGCAACTGTTTCCACATTTCACTAGTTGTCTTGTAGTGAATTACTTTGGTGAGATCTACTTTCTGTAAACCTTTCAGGATTGCATTCATTGCTTTTGAATTGTTGTGATGTAGGAGCCTATCTTCTTTAGTATATGGACCATTTACAGGAATAGTGTACCCATATTCAATCACTTCCCAAACCTCATTCCCAAGTGCCATTAGATGAACCTTCATCCTTGCACTCCAAAGACCAAAATCTGATCCATCAAGAATAGGTGCTTGCATTGCCACTTGAATAATCCATTGTGTTCTTTGCTAGCTTTTCCTTCAAGTTGTTAAACTTTTCGAAGGCACCCGCTCTGATACCAATTGAAGAACACAAGCTTATATTGAGAGGGGGGTGAACAGTATAAGACCGCTTTTTACTTTTTCCTTCAATTCAACTTTCAATTCAATATTATGTAGTGTATAGAAAGCAATATCAATAGCAGTAATCAAAGCAATGCACAAAACACCATCCACAATAGAGACACAACAATTTACGTGGTTCACCCAATGCGGGCTACTCCACGGATAAAATATTTCACTAAATTTTATCAAATCAAATTCTAGGAATACCTTTCCCAATTACAATGTTTATGGGCACCAACCCAAAGGAGACACCAATCCCCTAGCTCTATTCTAGCTGGTGATCCTCTAGAAGACCTCTACCTCCTCTGCCCTTAGCAAATGGAACTCTATCCATAGAAGACACCTGTCTTCCCTGCTCTGGTTGGAGACCTCTGTCCTCAACTCTATCACCTCCAAATATGGTCCTCAAAATTGCACTAAACACAGTCCTTCGGTCTAGCACAAATGTCCTCGATCTCTTTCTCTGATCTACACCAAACACAGTCCTTCGATCTGGCACAAATGTCCTTGTCCTCTTTCTCTGGTCTGCACAAAAACATAGTCCTTCGCTCTTTTTGTGCAAGCACAACTGCACTTGATCAAACTTCGACCTTTGCACCTCTACGCAATCACAGCCGCATAGACTTCGTGCACTCTACTTCCTTGCAATCTCACTCACTTAGAAGATTCGATGAAATGCACTCTGTACACTGCTATCAAATTTTGCACTCTACTTCTTGGTGATCGAACTTCTCCCCGCACTCTATCTGTGAATGTCGCACTTCGAATGCACACTTAAAAATTGATACCTTAACTCTCCAAACAACCCTCCTTTTATACTAACACATTCAATATTTAAACCTTGGTCTTAGTCGGTTGTTACCCTTAAACTACGTCGACTGCAAAACCCTAAACTACGTCGGCTCAAATTTAACTCTGTCGGCTTCAACCGCCTTTGTGGTTCTATAGCTTTTCTCGTGAAACTACAACATGTCGTGATATCGTGACATCTTTGCAACCGTACACAATCTTATGGCTTTTGTCATGATATCGTGACACTTTCTGCTTCTACTGACGTCATCTTCACTTCTATCATGAAATCATGACCCTTCTGTCTTCATGGCCTTCTTCTCTGCTTTTGTCATGAAATCATGACACTTCTACCTCTACTGACGTCATATTCAATTCTGTCATGAAATCATGACACTTCTGCATCTATACAATTCCTTTGTAGCCTGTCACAAAATTGTAATGCTTTCAGCTTTCGTATGTCTTCTTTGCACCCTGTCGCAAAATCGCGACGCTTCTCATTTTCGAATCTTCCCTTTGTTGCATGTCATGAAATCGTGATAGTTCTCACTTTGAGTTTTGTAGCATGTCACGAAATCATGACAGTTCTCACTTTGACTTCTATAGCATGTCATGAAATCGTGACACTTTATCTTGCTACTTTCTCTCTCTTCAAACTTGTCATGAAATCGTGACAACTCACATTCCGGACTCTCTCTTCTGCATTATGTCGTGAAATCGTGACACTTTTCCTTTTGGACTCCTTCTCCTGCAACATGTCACGAAATCATGACACTTTTCCTTTCGGACTCCCTCTCCTACAACATGTCACGAAATCGCGACACTTTTTCTTTCGGACTCCCTCTCCGGCAACATGTCGCGAAATCGTGACACTTTTTCTTTCGGACTTCCTCTCCTTCAACATGTCACGAAATCGTGACACTTTTTCGTTTGGACTTCCTCTCCTGCAACATGTCATGAAATCACGACACTTTTTCGTTCGTATAATCTTCTTTGCAATATGTCACGAAATCGCGACATTTCTGACTCTGAACATTCTCTCTCCTTTATGAGTCACAAAACTGTGACATGTCACGATATTGCGACACTTTTTCAAACTTACTCATTTTTCCAACTTACACTATTCTTTCGAACCTGTCAGCTTGGAGTTTGCCAGAGACCTTTGAAACTGTCATGCCGAACCTTCATCAAAACAAAGTATTTGACATCAAATCAAATTCCTTCATCAAATTCCTTCGAAAGATTCTTGACATCAATGACAACTTAAACACTTGAGCATATGCAATGTACCCAAGGTACCCAAAATTGCCAACAGAGCAGACATTCCAAAATCAAGCACGAACAGGAACAAGAATAGGAATAGGAATATGGATATGAACAAGAACATGAACATGAACAGGAACATGGACAGGAATGTAGACATGGATAGGAACATTGAAAGAAACAGTCAGAGGAATCAGAAGGATCATATAAGAAGAAAAGAACAATGCTTTTTGGGAGTAGAAATACTCCCACCACAAAATTAATCACCTCAAGAGGAGGTCGGGGATGGGCTAAGCTAAGAGGCTCATTCTTAGCCCCAAAACCCAAAGGTGACCCTTTGCCATTTATATCAAAGACAGAGATATTTGAGTAATGGGGAGATATTTGGTGTTTGAGAGAGTATTGAGCCAGGGGGAGAAAAACAAAGGAAAGGTCAAGTTTTCTGTGAAAATAATTTGGGTTGCCATCAATGACAAAGGGGGAGGTTGCTAGAAATTTTGAGGTCATTTATTTTTCATTGATGTCAAGGTGAGAAGTCGTCATTGATGTCAAGGTGAACTCATGAAGCTATCATTAATACCATGGAGTACACCATTACTATCACCAAGAACAATGCAAAGAGTTGAAGAAAAGTTATCAAAATATTATTTTATAAGGATTTGTATTAAAACCATGGTGAAAAATAAAAGGTTTTTATTAAAATCATTATAAGGATATAAAGGCTTCCTTAAACATTGTGATGGCAGAATTAAGGTTTTTATTAAAACCATGGTGGCAGAATAATCTTCATCAAATAAATGGAGCTCAAATTAAAGGTTTAAATTTTATCCCAAGGAAGGCTTTAATTTTTATTAAAGTCAAAGGTTTATATATATAATTTATAAATTTTAAATTCTTTTAGAATTTAAATAATTTATAAATTATAAAAGGTTTCAAAAAGCGTCAACATCATCAGACTTTGCGGAGCATTGAATTATATGGCAAAATGGGAAATCGTGTATAAATACCATGCCAAATAACATTAGAACTTACCTTCTTCAATTAAATTTTAATGTGACCAAAGAGAAATATAATTCGTGCAATCATTGAGGAAGAAGACAAACTCATATTGTCTTTTAGTGCCAGGGAAAAATATGAAAAGGGGAGGATAAGGCTAACTTACATTGGATAGGGTGGTCCATTGGTAGCATGCATTTCAAGAGATCTTTGGGAGTGGAAGTGACCACCATCGATTCACATGGTGGTTAGTTTGTGTGTTTGTCTTGAGCACCAAGGGAAGAGCCTTTTAGCACGTGTTCATTTTGAGCGCCAAACTTAGGAGAAAGAGAACAAAGTGCTCATAAACTTTCAAGTGTGCATCTAGCACACACGATGATCAAGCCCATGGCTAGAGCGCTCGTGGAGGCAGAGATTATGTGTTCGAATCCCACTAGTGGGAAAGGTATTTTAATTAAATTTTATTTTCCTAAGGTTTTCTATAAAGTGTTATTTGGAGTTATAAGGGTTTATGAAAGGTTGTTTAATTGATAATTGATTTATGTTATTTGGAGTTATAAGGGTTTATGAAAGGTTGTTTTATTGATAAGTGATTTATGTTATTGGAGTTATAAGGAAAGTAGATTTGATTTTTACCAAAGTTATTTTTGCTATTAAATCTTATTAAAGAGGTTTTGAGTTAATTTTGGTGGATGTTGAATTTATTTTAATTGCGAGATTATAATGTGTTATTGGATAAATATTTTATCTATGTTGATTATTATTTTTAAAGGTGGAGTGATAAGATGTAATTGAGTTTTTACACTACATTGTGAGGAATATTTATCCTCTAACCTCTTTGAGCTTGGCATAGAAGTGTTTGTGGTTGTGACAAATTTATGAGATCCCTTCATCATAAAGAAAAAGGTATGAGCACATTCTTCCATAGTTGAATTGATTGATTGGTTTTTTGGAAAATAAGTTTGGAGTGAAAAGGACTTGATTAGGGTTTCCTATTGAGTGTGTTGAGTTAATGCTTCAAGGTTTTTTGGAATAAAGAATTGTTGTTAAACCTTTTTTGATAAGAATTTTTGTTGAAGATAGTTGTTGTGAGAAGAACTTGAATTAGGGTTTGAGTATCATTGCTATGGGAAGATTGTTTTATAAGCATTTTTGTTGAAGTGAGTTGTTGAGCAAAGAAATTGAACTAGGGTTTGAAGAGAACATGAGTATCATTGTTATGTGAGAGTTGTTTTATAAGCATTGTTGTTGAAGTGAGTTATTGAGTGAAGAACTTGAACTAGGGTTTGAAAATATCATGAGTATCATTGTTATGTGAGACTTATTGTTGAGCATTGTTGGAAACATTTTGAGTTGGTATTTATGTGCTTGGACTAGGGTTTGAGAGAGAGGATTATTTCATTAAGTGTCTGGTTGAATAGAGTTGGTTGAGCCTATTCAAGTGGATTTGTGAAGTGATTGTTCAAGTTCCATAAAAAAAACTATTCTATATTCTAAATTGAGTTGAGAAAGTGATTAAGCATTGATTTGAATTTGAAGCATATTGAGTCTCTAAAAATTATCCTTATGTTTCTAAGAGAGTGATTGAAAGTATTTGAGCATTGTGATTAGTATAGAACATATTGAGTCTCTAACAATTATTTTTATGTTTCTATGAGATTGGACAAGTTCTGTGTGGACTTGTTGAGCAGATTTAGGGTAAGTATTTGAGGAGACTTGTGGACTAATTTTGTGTGAGCTTTAGTGAAAGCTTACAATATAAATTTGGATAAGTTCTTGAGAGGAATTATTGAGCAGATTTGGACAAGTTATAGAGAGTACTTGTAGAGCAGGTTGAGAAATTTCTAGAGAGGACTTGTGGAGCATATTTGAGCAAGTTCTAGAGAGGACTTGTCAAGCATATTGAGCAAGTTCTAGAGAGGACATGTGGAGCAGATTTCACCAAGTTCTAGAGAGGACTTATGGATATATTAGTATGAGATTTTTTAGAAGCTTACAAGGCATATTTGAGACAAGTATTTGAGAAGACTTGAGAGTATATTTGATTGATTTGTTCAAACCTTGAGTTAAATTTTAGGGCATATCCAACAAAGTTGAGACAAACCTTGAGTTAAGACTTAAGGATAGATATTGAAGATGAATTTGTGCTATACTGAAGGACCGTTTTTAGTGTAATTTTAAGATCAAAGTTTGGTGTAGATTTGAGGATAAGTTTATGCTAGAACAGAGATAGAGATTGAGCAAAGTTGTACTAGATCGAAGTATTGTGTTTAGTGCAAATTTGAGATAGATATTTGGAGGTGATAATGTAGAGAGGATAGTAGTCTCTAGTGCATAAATATCCATTATATCGGGTAGTGAGGATAGGTATTCTGAGTGGAGATAAGAGTCTTCAGTGGAGACATATCCACAAGCCAATGCAGTGGAGGCAGTATTCTTCTATAGGATCACCAGCCGAAGCAGAGGAGAAGGAGTTCTCCTATGGATAGAGATCCATGAACTTGATTTAGGGGGTTGGTGTCTACTTTAGACAGAGTTACATAAACATTGTAATAGGGAAAGGATTCCCAAGAGATTGATTGAGAAATTTCTAGTGAAATATTTTCCCTGTGGAGTAGCCCACATTGGGTGAACCATGTAAATTGTGGTGTCTCTATTGTGTATGGTGATTTATGTATTGCTATGATTATTGTTGTTGATATTTCTATACATTGCATAATATTGATTTGGAAATAAATGTGAAAGTGGTCTTATACTATTCACTCCCCCTCTCAGTATAAGCTTATGTTCTTCACTCAAGTATATAAAAAATATTCAAAGAATTTCGTTAGATGGAAATGATTATCCTTCTTCTCACACAAAATCTCTATGCTTTGATACCAGATTTTGAAATCAATGAAGCAAGAAGCAATTTTTAATCAAAAAACATATTGTCATTTCTCACCAATAAAACTTATGTAAAACATGCATATTTATACATTAATGTGTCTCTTAGTTTCAAGAGGCTCTTTAGTGTTTTCACCCCTTGGTGTTTCACCTTCAATTTTTTCTTTTCATATTTGTTTATGCTTATGGATATGTGACTATACAACCTCATATGTAATGAAATAATAAATAATACCCTAATATTTTAAAAATATTTAATATAGTAATAATGGCTATAGCAGTGCAAGTAGGGAAAAAATCCGGTGAATCTCTAGTAGTCCATTATCTTAGGTGTATAAGAGAAGTTGCTCTCCAAAAATTCCCATTAAACAAAATTATTATATTTAGCATTTATGAGAAGGGACATTCTACAAAATAATGTCATGTCTTTCTATAAATAATAAATACTATCAGTAAGTCAACAAGACAATTAATAAATTAAAAATTTCAAGCAAAGAAATAACTTTAATAACTCATACCATTCTACCCCTTGAGCTCATATGAATTGGATGACCAAACCTTGGACCATGACTTGGTTAATGGTATCCCCTCTATAATGGGCTTAATATTCATAGTCCATAATAGAATAATGGTCTCCCCTAGGGGGTTCAAACACACTATGGGGATCCCAACCTCCATAACAATAACAATAGTGGTACCACAACCCCAATAAATCCAACCATTTCAAGGATAATGTATATTTGAGAATAAAAAAGAAGATCTATTTCTTGGCCCTCATAAGCTTTCATAAGTAAATCAACCACAACATGTTAAACAACCTCTACTTCCCACACAACCTATGGCCAATCATAATAATAATAGATAGGTAACACCTATATACACTACTAAAATAATAAAAATAGTCATGTTCAATGTCATTGATTATGACAATATAAGATTAAACTCAAGAAAAGCACTTCATGTTATTGCTTTACCAACCATTATAGAAATGGATGATGAATAGACAACCATGAAAATAGGTTTATAAAAAAATATACAAGTCCTCAAAAAATCCCTCAAAATTATTTTAAACCACCTTATCTTGAATGTTTAGTACCAAAAGAAGAAATTATGATAGAACATGATCTCATCCAAGAACTAAAAATATTTAATGTTTCAATCCCTCTATTATAAGATATTAAAGAAGTGCACTTATTTAATAAGGCTATCAAAGAATTATACATCAAGAATACAATATAAAAAGGATAAAAACCCTTAAACCATCTATGTTGATGGTAAATTAGCCAATGATTTTGATAGTATATTGATTCCACCTAAATATGGTAACTCTAGTAGTCCTGTATTCATAGTATCAATTGGCCCTACCAAGATAACAAATGTATTGATAAATATAACTATTATGATAAAATATATAATGGATATGCAACATTTAATAGACATACATCTAATGGCTACAATATTAGAGATGGTAGATCGATCAACCACAAGACTTGAAGGTATAATAGAAATTATTTTTGGAATGATTACATGAGAATATCTTATTGACTTCTTGGATCTACAACATTGCACTTTAGTTAGAGGTTACCCAATTATTTTATGTAGGCTATATCTTTCTACAATAGCCACATTCATATATTCTTGATCAGGAAACATGACTACATCAAATTAGGTAGACACCAAAAGGATTTCATTATACCTTCCAGCTAAACATTCATTGGATTTTTCAAGTAACCTATATATTGATGATTCATATGAAGAGAATATATCATACCTCACCATAATTATTATAAAGGAATACAATGAGGAATTAGAACCTTTAGAGAGGACCTTTCTTGAATATGAGATAATTCTAATAAATACCTTATCCAATTTTTTTTTTGAGAATGAACAAGTTATTGTACATTGACTCCTTTGGGAGAACAAAGGTGATGAACTTGAATATTTACCACCTATGACCATATAAGAGAGTCTATTTAGTATAGATCATGGTACGCAGATATATCTTCTTGCATCCCCCAGTGTTTTTCAATCATCACTATTCCTATTAAAATTTCCTTTAATGAAAATTCCAAAAAATTTCACTCTATGTTACCCCACCATTTCCCTAAATTCACCAATAAACAATTTTTTTGGACTTAATTAAATACATATAGGTACCAAGAAAATTGAGATACAACTAGGTAAGGCATTAGATATCAATAATTAGCTTCATAATGAAGAGGAGGTAAAACTACTTGTTGTATTGAGTAGACATGTCAATGT
This sequence comes from Wollemia nobilis, assembly GCA_028583015.1. Lineage (NCBI taxonomy): Eukaryota > Viridiplantae > Streptophyta > Pinopsida > Araucariales > Araucariaceae > Wollemia > Wollemia nobilis. The sequence continues at coordinate 2,051,186 of JAQPPZ010000756.1, read as the reverse complement.
TGTTGCATGGGAGTACAATGACATGAAATGAATACGTCTTGATATTTGTATTCACCACATCTATACAAATAGTTCCAAACCAATTTTCCATCCTCTAATGAAGAATACATTTTGCATTAAAAGATATTATAAAAATTGAAATAAAATTTTATAAGTTGTAAATTCATATATCCAATTTTTTATACCCAATGGGTCTCTCAATAGTTATAGTCCCTAAAAAGAATGGAAATTGGTGTATGTGTGTTGATTATTGTGCCCTTAGTAAATCCATACACAAGGATTTATTTTCACTACCATTTACTAACCAAGTCCTTGAAACACTCACAATAAATAAATAGTATTCTTTGCTAGATGGATTTAGTGGCTATAAGATTCAAGTAGCACATGAGGACCAAGAAAATATAACTGTCATATTTCCTTGGGCTATGTTTGCATAATTAGTTCTACCTTTTTGCCTATATAATGCCCTTACCACATTACAAAGATCAATATTGTAAATATTTGTTGATATTTCCAATGAACATGTAGAATTCCATATTGATGACTTCACTATAAATCAAGATTCCTTCGATGAGGCCCTTAAAATTATCAATAAAGTTCTTACCTAATGTGAAGCTCATAATATATCCCTCAACCATGATAAATTTCTTACAATTATGGATGAGGGCATAGTTTTAGGGCATCATATTTTGCAAGAAGGCATAAAGGTTGTTAATCAAAAGATAAAAATATCAAAAAACTTACAATCCTAAAAACACAAATAGATGTCCATAGTCTCTTTGGGAACACAAGTTATTATTGGCATTTTATCTAGGATTTTAGTAAAATTAGAGCTCCCTTATCAACAAAATATATATATTTCAATTAAACAAATGCATGGTAGAATGAATTTGATATGGTTAAATAAAACCTTATTTTTGCACCTATACTTTGAGTCCCTGACTAGTCATTTCAATTCCATATGCATATAGATGCATTTGATACTACATTAGGTGTAGTTTTGGACCAATAATAATAAGGGATACCATATGCCATTTACTACATTAGCAAAACATTATCAAGAGCTAAGAAAAATTACATGAATACCAAAAAATAACTCCTAGTGGTAGTATATATCATTAGTAAGTTTTACCAATACATTATAGGTTAATAAATATTTGTTCATATTGACCATTATTCCATAATATAATTGATAGATAAATGAATATTTAGTGGTAGGATTATTAGGTGGATGCGATAATGTAGTTGCTAACCACTTGTTGATATTAGTTAATGCAGGTGACAATGAACTAGTACAGGATGCATTTGCCAATAATCATATTTTTGTAGTATCCATATACTCTCATTGGTTTTTAGATATTTATAACTACTTAGAAACAAGGAATACTCCTAATAACTTTACATGTCCATAAACAATGATCTCTTATATTTGAGGATCATAGAGATGATATGCTTAGAGATGTTTTAATACACCATAAAAATATATTTATAACTCTTAAAATGTCTTATTTTTTCAAATATCTTTGGGCATGTTAGCCCATGTTGAATACCCAAATATATAGAATCTAGACACATTAGAATCATAACCTATCAACCTCTCAACTATTGACATAGCCTATATTTCTCTAGTGAAAACCCTATTGATTATGTATACCATACAAGTGATAATATCACACAAAATTTGTGCTTCATCCCCTTGGCATAAACTAGAAAATGAGCCATCTCTATGATTAACCTAATGTTCCTCTTAGCTTCCCCATTATGCTCTAGGTTATAGTAAAAAATCATCGAGAAGGGTATGCCAAAAATTGTCAAAAAATAATGAAACTTATTGATCATATACTCACCACCCCTATTTGACTTAAGATACTTTATCTTGTTATTGACATGGTCCTCTACTAGTGTTTTGAATAATATGATATTTTGAAAGTCCTTATCCTTCATGCAGATAGCAAATAACCACACATATATAGATAAATTATTAATAAAAAAGGAACATACCATTTTAAAAAGTGGAGGTGTACCCATGGGTTCATATATCACTATGTATGATATCCATAGGATGAGTAGGACTTTTGTTTATCCCTTTTAGAAAAGTATCCCTATGATGCTTCCCTAGAATACATCCCTCTCATGAATCACCTAGAGAAGGAATATGAGGAATTCCAATGGCCATCTAACAATGACTCATACATCTCAATGATCCATAGCAAATATGTCCAAGCCTATGATGCCATATAATGATATCTCATTCATCTCAAAGATCCATAGCTAGGATTTCCAATCCTATGATGCCATCACTAACTCTCATCACCTACTCAAGTCACCATGGCTATGCAATATTTATTCTAAGAGCTAAAAATAGGAGTTAGTATTTTCCCTAGTTTATATATTTTGATATTAGACATCATAAAAATTAGAAAAAATTGTCTTGAATCCATTATCTATGTCAATGATTATCCAATGATATAGGTAGAATTCAATATTTTCTGTATGAGATATGGTAGATAGAGAAAAAAAAAGGTAAAGCACTAGGAATGTGAGAAAATTCATCAAAAGAAAGGATTCAATAGTAACCTCTCCACAATCTACCATGTATAGAGAAGATTCATCTCCAATGACAACATACCACCATTAAAGTGATGTGTTGTAAACCTATATAAAGTGTTTATACTTTGTCATGTGTCTTATTGACCATGAATATACAATATACTAATTAGAATATGTGGATATCCAATATGCTAAATTACCAACTCTATGAGCCTATGAGGTTTACCATCACAACTCTCCTCACCCTATTCATAGAATAGAGCAACATTAACACTATTTTTTTCTACTTATGCATATTTATGAAAACCTTATAAAATTATATTATGTCCTAAATAAAAACTTAATATGTTGGATTTTAAAGGGATTATTTGGATTTATTTTTTATTTACTTTAGCTTCTTATCATTTTGAGCTCTAACAACTTCTTTTTTATGAGCCTGATTGATGAAAGAATGACCCTTATATTTTTATCCTTGATCCTGATGATGGATAAGGTATAACCTAATATATTTATGATGAAGGAGAATTAGGTAATTATAAAAATATCATATCAAATACAATAAAAGCTATATTATATGTTTCTAAAATATTGTTGAAGAAAATGTTGACAAATTCAATGTTTTGTCCTTATCCACAACTTCTTGTTTTATCCTATCATCTTTGGATTCCATATAGTAGTCCAAATATCATATTGTAACTTATTATATTTATTTTTATACTCATAAAAAATATCAAAGGATTCCATAGTCAATGTAGCAAGTTCTTCCTCCATTCAAATAATTTATGTAGAATTAATACAATCACACAATCCTTAAAAATTTTCAAGTAGTTCCTTACGGTCCATAGTATTGTTAACATTATTTCTATATATCTTATAAAAATGAAGATATATCACACAAATATCCTCATACTTCTTATCCATGTACACCTTCTTACTTTTTTTATAATCAATCCCTAAAGGTTTCTCATCCACATATTTAAGCAATCCCTTACATTGGAGCAAAGCTTCAATCTTAATTTTCCAAGTGGAATAGTTTGGACCATTCAACAAGGGCATGCTAATCCATAACTTTCCTACCAAAATATAAGATATTTCACATAGTTACAATTGAAAAAAAACATACCAATTTAGATATTTTAAACAACCATATAATATTTTAAAATATTGTCTTAAAATATTTCATATACAAAATTATAGTCCCCAAACACTTGTCCCAAAAGTCACTAAAATGCTTCTAAATCCTTTGAAAAATTAAGAAAAATCTACTTGTAGTAAATAGGAGGATGTCATGTGATTTTTTATGAGTGAATGATGATATATCATCTATATAATAATTGGATAACATATTGACAAATGATATGATACCACATATCATAATTAGGAACATAGGTACCAATTGGGTGTTGATAGTACATACAAATACATAACATCCTAGAAAACTAGACTTGTAGACCCATGGAAGTATCCAAATATATAGATACAAAAATGAAAGATTGACTACCAGTGTTGTCAAATTTATTATTTAGAATACAAGGAAAGTTTGGTAATTACTATGCAAAGAGTAGTCAGATGTCCAAAGGTAGTTTATCAGGCATAAAATTCAACTAAGATAGGGAAAATTAGTCACAAGGTAGTTAGATTTTTGAGTTACCAAAGGATTTAGTATTTGGGTGTTTAAAGTGGCTAAAGTTCTAAATGACAACATTATAAAAGCCTTGTAGTAACCCTAGCTAGGTCCTCGAAGCACCAAAAATAAGCAATATTCCATAATAGATAATGATAAAATAAAAGGGCTCCCTAATAGGTATATTTAATATGAGATCATATGCATCATATGTATGGGTCACCTAGATACTTCTTAGACATATAGAGTGAATCATTTATAGGAAAGTTATATTGAGCCTCTTGAAACTTACAACAACATTGGCCACAACTAATAATAAATAGATTACCCTACAAATATAATAGATAGTGAAACAATAAGACATAGTGGGAGAAATCAATCATACTCAAGAGGCACAAACATACTAAGGACACATGGTTGCTAAAGATGATGAAAATTTCTAGATTAAAGTAATTGGTTGAGACAGAGTAAGAAAGATACACCCACTCCTTCCAAGTATGCTAATCAAGCATTATCCCCGTGCAAGTCTAGGTTGTATCATTTTTGTCAAGACTATGGTAGGCTATTCTTGTAATCATTAGCTAGGCTAGTATAATAATCTAAAAACAAGTGCAATTTACCTCAATATGAGAGTTGAAATTTGAGTGTTTTTCTATTGTATAATATGTAGTTCTATTTTAAAATTTTAATAAATTGGCTTGTTGTTTGAACTTTTGCTAGCACTATGTTGTGGAATGCTTTTGTTTGTGGATGCTCTATAGTACCTAGGTATTTATATAAAATATTTGTAGGTAGCCTATTCTATTAGACCTTAGTTATTGTTTGGATTATCACTCTAGGCTATTGGAATATTAGGTATGCTTAGCATTCATCATGTGGTTCTTATTTCTTATATAAAATCTTGATAGGGTGCTAAGGGATACTAGAGTAGTAGAGGACATGGCATGAGCTTGATTTAAAGTTTTTAATGCTTTGCTTAGTAACTAGTCTATTAGGCCTTATATGTAGTTTAGTTTCTATGTGCTTTGTATATTATGTGGCAATGTTGTTAGAAAATATCATCTACCTTTAAATCTATATTTCTCTCCCTTCTCTCTCACCCTCCATTTCTCACTTTAGTATTCACTCCACTTATTTTATTTTTTGTTTAGCAACAAGGAAACAACATTATCTATAGGTTGGGTTAAGGATAAATCTTGATCCATTCAGTCTTGGATCCTATGGTCTAGGGTTGTAGCAAGTGTGAACCGGGATTATCTTCAAAAGGCTTAGAAAAATCTAGTTTTTCTAAGCAAGTGTGAATTCTCTTCTATATTGTCAGCTAAGAAAGTGTCATGGTCGGCATGTTTTTTATTTGTTTTCTATCCTTCTCTACCCTCTTCCCTAAATCTTCACCTTATTCTTCTCCTTATCCCTCCATTGTTCTTCCTCCTTCCCTGCCATCCATTTTCCCTTATCACTCCACTCCCTTCCTCTCCCCACACTCGTCGCAACCTATCTCCTAGCCACCTCCCTCTCCACTTCCTACTCCTTCGTTCTCTCATCCTCCCTGACTTCCTCCAACCTCCATTCCCTACTCTACCACATCTACTAAGCCTATATAAAGGCTTAATATTTGTAAGGTTTTTTGTTGTTGATTTTTAATTAATAAAACCTTTGTTAATCCTATTCTTTCACTGTGTCAATTATTTTTGGGCCCACATCAAGCGTAGACATATACTGGTATCAGAGCTCCAGAGGGCACATAATTCAAGGGTCGAGGTGAGGCATATAAGCTGAGTGTAGTAGACTGGTCAGGTACAGGGTACGAATCTCGAGGAACATTGACTAGGCATAGACAACAACGAATAGCTGTCACATGGCATTGAGAGGTGCATAGCTTGAGGAGTTGATGAAGCACCTGAGGTGGTAGGATGTTAGAGGTGATGTGATGGTGATGAATTGGCAATAGAGCTAGGCAGTGATGTGGTAGGTTGAGTCGGTAAGGAGGTCCACATGGATCGAAGCGACTAGCAGAGTGCTGACTGGGTAGCATGTGGATCGATACGAGCAAAAAAGTGGAAAATTTGACATGGCACAGCCATGTGGTGGAGGTTTACTGGTCGAAGAAATCAAAATGTTCAATCGGTCGATTGCTCGAAGGCAATCAACTTCCATTGTGCTCGTAGGCTTTGATAAAGCCTGAACACGCCCACCTCCCACTGCATATGGGACTAAATATTTTTTTATAAATTTTTTAGCCGCTTTGTTTTAAATTTTGTGTGATCCTTCCTTCCTCCCATCTGGCTAGTGTGGTCTAGTGGTCAAAGCTCTCGGTTGCAAAGAAGATACCCAGGGTCGAATCTCGCTGAGGTCAAAACGCAAATATTTTTTATTTTTTTGTTTCATCGCAAAAAGAAAGGTTTACAAAAAAGAGGGGCACTATTTCTACCAAAGTAGTCATGTGGTGCAGTGGCTAAGACTCTCGGGTATATGGTGGAGGTCAGCGGTTCGAATCTCATCGAGGAATAAAACAAAACAAAAAAAGGTTTTTTATATTTAAAAAAAAATGTTTTTTATTATTTAGTTTTTTTTTAAGGTTTTAGAAATTAATTTAATAATTTTTATTTATATTTTTTTATTATGTTTTTAAATATACATTTATTTAAAAATAATAATTATAAAATATATAGGAAGTTGTTAAACGTTTTTAAAAAAAGGCCTTTATTGAAACAAATTTTGAAAACTTTTTTCTAAACCTTTTTTTGAAAAGTGAAAAGATATTTTGAGGTAAAAGTTTTTTTTTGGCATCATAAAAAATTAATTTGTAACCCAGTTCATGCGGTGTGATTATGAGTAGATGATCTGGTCAGCTAGATGCTATAATGCATTACTCTCTCTGTTGAGAAGAGAGACACCTGATTCCTTTGATGAGAAAGTCCAGCAGAACGGACTTCATACAATTTTTTGCCAATTAGAAAACCAAGTGATTTCTCATCTGAGGAAACTGGACTCTGGATACGAGGCGGATTCTGAAGATAATATCTTCAAGAAAAGGATATAAGAGTATGAGACGATTGAAATAGTACCTGAATGACAATCAAGTGAAAGTTATACACCTACAGTGCCTGAAGTAGAAACAAATGAGAACTATACACCATGCTCTCCTGATCCAGAACCAGCAGTAGAAGAAGAAGAAGAAGAGGAAGCAAAACCTGAAGAAGAATAAGAACCAGTGGAGGTGGAACCTAAAACTGAAGAACAAGATGTTATAGTCATCAGCAGCAGTTCTGAGCCAGAAGCAACACTAGAAGTCATTGTGATTAGTGATGACAAAGCAAACAACTTTGCCTTTCCAGTTCTGGGTGATCCTCAAGAAGAACACAAAATCAGTGAGCGTATTAAAAAGGCTAGATTTGATTTAAACCAGTGATCACTTTGTTCTGCTTTGTACTTCTTATTTACTAGCAAAATAAAGTTTGCTTTCTGAAAATGGCATCCAATACTAGTCTACCAATCCCTGAATTCAATGGCGGTGATTACAAGTATTGGTCAATTAAAATGAAAACTCTTTTGACAGGCAAAGTTCTATGGGATGTGATTGAAGAAGGATATATTGAACCTACTACTGCTGAATGGGAAATTTTGAATGTTGCCAATAAAAGGGCTAAAAAGGAAGCTCCAAAGAATAATTCTTCTGCCCTTTATCACATCTAAGCTGTACTTGATAGAAGTATATTTCCTAGAATATATTCTTTTATAACTACTCAATCTGCTTGGAATGCTTTAAAAAAAAGTTATAGGGTAGTGACCAAGTCAAACAAGTTAAACTACAAACCTTGAAATGATATTTTGACACTCTTAAAATGCAAGAGAGTGAAAAGGTTGGTGATTACTGCCTATGTGTGAAAGTCGTAGTCGATAAGATGGTCACTTTAGGAGAAGAAATCAAGACTGAAGTTATAGTGAAGAAAGTGTTAAGGACACTTATTCCTAAGTGGAATTCAGTTGCCATAATTATAGAAGAAACCAAAGACCTAACTTCTATCTTTTGAAGCCCTCATTGGCTCACTTCTCTCACATGAAGAGAGGTTACAACAAACTTCTTCCACAAGTTACAGAGGTGATGATAAAGCCTTTGCTTCTCATGAAGGTAAAGGTAGCGGTCATGGTAGAGGACAGTATAGAGGTAGAGGAGAAATAATTAGAGAGGTGGAACTCCTAACAGAGGAGGAAATCAGAATAGAGGAGGATTCTCAAATAGAGGTGAACATCATAATAGAGGAGGATAGCAAAATAGAGGGAAACAATCAGGCAGAGGCAAAGGAGGAGATAAATAAAAACAAACTTGCTATAATTGTGGAAAACCTGGCCATTATGCTCATGACTATTGGTCAAAGCCTTCACTAGGAAGTAGCAGCAGCCAGAGTAGTCAGTTTGGCAATTTTGGAGAAGAGGAAGAGGCCACAAATATCTTTCTCTCATATGGTCAGGTAGATCAGAACATGAATGATACATGGATCTTGGACACTGGGTGTTCAAACCATATGAGTGGCAAAGAATAACTCTTTGCTACTCTAGACTCATACAAATACATCATCATATTGGGATATGATAAATCATTGGAAGTTGAAAGCATTGGAGCCATGGCAGTTCCAACTAAAGAAGGCATCAAACAAGTAAGTGATATCTATTACACACCCCATCTCCAACACAATATTTTAAGTGTTGGTCAAATGTTAGAAAAGAACTACAAGTTACTTTTTGATGAGGGTAAATGCACCATTTTTGACAAAAATAATAGTAATAGAATCATTACACAAGTGCCAATGTCAAAAAATAGATTGTTTCCTTTAAAGTTTGGCCAGCCATTGGGAGATAAGTTAGAAAATGTTGCTATTACCAATCCAAGTGTCTTATGGCACTTGAGATATGGTCATTTGAATTTAGCTAGTTTTAAAATGCTAACCTCACAAGCAATGGTAATCGGACTTCCTAAAGTTCAGGATAGTAAGGAAGTCTGTGAAGGGTGTGCCCTGGGGAAGCATGCCAGATCAAAATTTCCTCATGGACAAGCATGGTGGGCCAGTCATCCACTTCAGCTAGTGCATACAGACATTTGTGGTCCGATGCAGACCAAGAGTCTTGGTAACTCTTACTTCCTACTTTTCATTGATGATTTTACAAGAATGTGTTGGATATATTTTTTGAAACATAAGGATGAAGCATTTGAATGCTTCCTCAATTTCAAAGCAAGAGTTGAAAATGAGAGTGGATATTTTGTAAAATATCTTAGATCAGATAGGGGAGAATACTCCTCTAATGAGTTTTTGAATTTTTGTAAGCAACATGGCATTAAGAGTCAGTTCACAGCTGCCTACACTCCATAAAAGAATGGTGTGGCAAAAAGGAAGAATTGCACCATTGTGGAGATGGCAAGGTCTATGCTTCAAACAAAACATTTGACTAATTCATATTGGGCAGATGTAGCCAGGACCAATGTACATATCTTGAACAAAAGTCCTACTTCAAGTTTGGAAGGGCAAACGCCTTACCAAGTCTGGTATGGTAAGAAGCCAAATGTTAAGTATTTCAGAGTGTTTGGTTCATTGGCATATTCTCACATTCTTTATGAGTTGAGAAAGAAGCTTGATACAAAGAGTCAGGCATGCATATTTGTAGGGTACTGTGAGAACACAAAAGCTTACAGACTCTACAATCCCAGGACTAGAAAGAATGTGCTTTCCAGGGATGTGATTTTTGATGAAGGGGGAGAATGGGGTAACCCCAAAATATTCAATGATGATGAATCCAATGATGTAGTTTCTAAGCAGGTGCAACAACAGTCACCATAGAAAGGTAAGAAGTCTCCTCCCACAAGCCCAAGTTCATCTTCTAGTTCAACTTCTTCACCAAGTCCTTCTTTGCAGAGATCAATAAGTTCCTCATCAATGGACATTGATTCTCCATCCAGAGGTAAGATAACTCTACAGAATCATCCATCATATCAGATGTTGGATAAAAAAATTTCAAAAAGATACACTAGGAGTCAAGCTAGTGAAATGAATTATATTCTACAAAGATTAGAAAATATGCACTTTTATGGTGATGATGTATCCCAGCAGGAACCTAGGGGAGATCTAGTTAACTATGCTTTGTTAACTAGTGTACAACTTGAACATTCTAGTTATGAGAAGGCTTGTACTCAAAATATTTGGCAAGATGCCATGAAAGAGGAGATAACCTCTATAAAAAAACAACGATACTTGTGAGCTGGTGAAGCTTCCTAAAGGAAAGAAATGTGTTGGATGTAAGTGGGTATTCAAGACCAAGTTTAATGTTGATGGTAGCATCAAGAGTCATAAGGTGAGATTAATTGCAAAGGGATTCACTCAGAAATATGGGATTGATTATGAAGAGACTTTTGCTCCTGTAGCCAGACAGGAGACTATCAAAATAGTTCTTGCCTTAGCTACACATAAGTGATGGAAAGTCCAACACATGGATGTAAAGATTACATTTCTCAATGGTTACTTGACAGAAGAAGTGTATGTTGAACAACCATAGGGATTTGAAGAGAAAGACAAGGAGCACCTTGTTTAAAAACTAAAGAAGGCACTCTATGGCCTCAAGCAGGCATCGAGAGATTGGTACTCATGCATTGATGGGTACTTTAAATATTTTGGGTTCATCAGAAGCAAAAATGAACCCACGCTCTACTACCTGAATCAAGGTAATGACATCCTCATAGTTTTTTTGTATGTGGATGATCTCATTTTTATGGGTAGTAATGAAAAAGTCAATATGGATTTCAAGCACTCCATGATGCAGGAATTTGAGATGAAGGATCTTGGCTTAATGCACTACTTCCTTGGAATGGAAGTCCATTAGACAGATTCAGGGATCTTCATCTATCAACTTAAGTATGCTCGAGATATGATTAAGAAGTTTGCTATGGAGCAATGCAAATCAGTTGCAACTCCAGTTGGAAATGGGATCCAATTAAGCAAGTATGATGGAGAATCAAAATTTGGCGTGACCACTTTCAGAAGTATTGTTGGGAGTTTGATGTTTCTCACCAACACTAAACCAGATATTAAGTATGTTGTATCTCTTGTTTCTAGATTTATGTCTAATCCATCTGAGCTGCATTTGCAGGTAGCTAAAAGAATTTTGAGATATGTGAATGGTACATTGGATTTTGGAATCCAGTACTACAAAAGTGATACGATCAAGCTTGAAGGATTTAGTGATAGTTATTGGGGCAGCAATGTTTATGATAGAAAATCTATATCGAGAAACTATTTTAGTCTTGGTTCAGGACTAATAACTTGGAGTTCCAAGAAATAGATAGTAGTAGTGCTATCTTCAACAGAAGCTGGGTATATAGCAGTCACTCATGCTAGTACTCAAGCTCTATGGCTACAACAGGTATTATAATATATTGGAGAGTAGCAAAGTGGTCCAACTAGAATATTCTGTGATAACATTAGTGCCATTCAGTTGGCATACAATCCTGTCCACCATAGTAGATCAAATAATTTTGATATGAAGTACCACTTCATCAGAGATATGGTGGAAACTGATACTATTGAGCTTCACTATTGCCACACTTTGGATAATGTCACAAACATCTTCACCAAGGCAATGGCCAAAGCTTAATTTTTAAAGCTGAGAGACTGTATAGTCAGTCCTCTCAACTTTAAGGGGGAGAATGTAGCAAGTGTGAACCAGGATTATCTTGAAAAGGCTTAGAAAAATCTAGTTTTTCTAAGCAAGTGTGAATTCTCTTATATATTTTTAGCTAAGAAAGTGTGATGGTCGGCATGATTTTTATTTATTTTATATTCTTCTCTAACCTCTTCCCTAAATATTCACCTTATTCTTCTCCTTATCCCTCCATTGTTCTTCCTCCTTCCCTGTCGTCCATTTTCCTTTATCACTCCACTCCCTTCCTCTCCCCACACCCGCCGCCACCTATCTCCTAGCTACATCCCTCTCCACTTCCTACTCCTTTGTTCTCTCATCCTCCCTAACTTCCTCCAACCTCACTTCCCTACTCTTCCACATCTACTAAGCCTATATAAAGGCTTAATATTTGTAAGGTTTTTTGTTGTTGATTTTTAATTAATAAAACCTTTGTTAATCCTATTCTTTCGCTATGTCAATTATTTTCGGGCCCACATCGAACATAGACCTAGAAGGGTGTACTTATATCCACTAGGAAAATCATATACCAAGAGTTTTTTGCATACCCAATGGGACAAAACTAACGTGTTTTGTCTCTTAAAGAATTAATGGTAACTTAAATGAAAATTTTAGTGAACTCGTCCATCCAGTATGCTTTACTAAGATTTTTAGAACCCCTTATAGGATGGATCATTCAATATTCATCCCATTTAACTAGAGGAATTAAGATTTTTGTGAATATATTGACCTTGCAAGCAAAGAAAACACATTAACCTTGTGACTCCACTATTGAAAGAACCTAAGATTAGTGACTTCGTCAAAGGAACAAGATTCAAAATCACGTGTTGACAATATAAAAAACAAAATACTTAATGAACCATTCTAATTTGTTGAATTTCTAGCTAGAAGAGCTCATGGAAGAACAAGCAAACATTATTCCCTAGTTAGAGCTTCTTCAATTCAAATTTGTGTCCCTTTATAAGCATTTTTCATACAGTCTCCTAATAGTCCCCCCCTAGTAAATATGACTAGAAGAACTAACCCAAGGTGGAATAGTAATGGTCCCCTCTTCCTTGTCAATCTCAATGAAATCCCTCAATATACTCTTAAATACCTATCAATCTACAATGGATATAATATAACTACCTATGATCATTATCAAAACATGGCTATTCTAGTTTCTATTCATAATATCTAGCATTAAGATGTCATGGTCATACTACTAGCCATATATTTTAGAGGTAAAGTGTTAACTTGGTATAGATCCTTGGAAGATAACAATATAACTTTATGGGCTTAACTAGTAGAACCATTCATATTAGATTTTAATGATGTAGGATATCCATTTTTTTGCACACCTAGTTCACCTCCATTCAAATTAATCTAAAAGATAAAATTATTAGTTTTAACATTAGATTTAGCAAAATATGGAAGTAGATATTTCAATATATCAACCTCATACATACATATATTACATCCAATCCTTTGTGCCAAATATAGGTCTCTAAATCTAGTTATCCAATGAGATGATATTCCCACAAGTCTTACAAGCCATGATTTTTGTAGAAATTGCATTGATCTTAGTTGGAATGCTCTCACCTAAGGTCACCATGTCATACTTCCCATAGTTGTCATAGTCTACACCATAAGCTCTAGCCATTTCAATACATCAATTTACTCCTATTTCCACACCTAGAGCTCTATATTAACTTGATACACCATATCTACATCTCTTACCAACTATAGAGACTAAAGAAAACATAAAATTATTAGAGCTAAGAGACACATTATGTTAGATTTTTATGAATGAGCCTTGGAAGATAACAATCACAAGATGCAAAATAACATGAAATAAAGTAAATATGCTAGATGACTGAAGTATGCTGAAAATATAAATTATATAAAATATTACAATGTAGTTATGGAGGAAGTGAGAACTCCATTAACAAATCTATTGATCTACATTGTATCCATCACCAAGGAATGGTGAGGCACACAAAACTACACTATCCACTAATCTATGATATCTGACTATATCACTCGACTCTCTTCACTATCTATCTAAGAGGCCATCCTTATATAGGTAAAATAGGATACTTGGCCAACACTCTATCTTGATGTGTAAGCGACAACTTGCACATGTACAAATTACACATTGACACTTGTCCATTTATTACATTGCATGAAGTAACTAGATAACTTGCATAGGAAGTAATCTAGATATGTATCTTGGAGGATACCTTTAGATAATCCAAATTATGAAATAGACACTTTTTCCAAAACCCCCTGTATTACATTATTTGGATATTGAAAACTTTAGTCTTTAATATGGATCTTCTTCATCTTCTTCTACTTGATCTTTGTAGTCTTCTTCATCTGCATTCTTTATATTTAGGTTTAGAAAGTAATCTATGTCTTCATATGATGTAGAGTAGGCTACATATAAGCCTTCTACTCTCATTAGATGATATTCAACATGTTTAGATTCATCTTATAACCAGCCACATTTATAGTCCTCCTTGCAAGTATCTTCATTTGATTCTTATTGTTTATGAATGAGTAGGGCATGATGCAATTGTACTTTCCATTTTTTGATTCTTATGTACTTACCTTTTTCATATATTGGTTCTTCATTTTCTTTAAGTTGTTCTTCTATAAATAAGTTAGAAGCATTTTGTAACATCATAATATTTTGTGGGATTTCCATTGAGTCTAGGATATATATATATATATATTCATGGATTGAATTTGTTGCTTTTATTCCATATTGATTCATGATGAGATATGTATTTAGCCCATTCATATATCCAAAGTTAATAATGTATTTGTTTTCTATAGTTTGCTTACTGATATGAGATTGAATTTTAATCCAGGAACATTCAATAATTTTTTTAGTAGAATATTTGTAAAAGATTTACTAGGAGATACACATCCATATCCATGAATAGGATAATTTTGGTTGTCTGCAATTCTTAATCTGTAATCTTAAATAATCTCAAGACAGTCAAACCATTGTATATTTCCTTTCGTATGATGACTAGATCCTAAATCAATAAACCACCTGTGATTATCCTTTGTGAACTGGTTCCTGTGAGAGCAAATTTTACAATCATTTTATAACATTCCTTTACCCATTTGAAAGGTTGAACTTGAATAATTGATATATAATGGATCTTTAGTGTTTTAAAGTATGATAAAGTGCTTTTGTTAAAAATATAGTTCATTTTTTATTGATTTTGTACAAGTTTTATAAGAATCAAAAATCAACTTTTTAACACCTTATTACTCCTAATTGAACTAAGCACTTTTTCAATTTTGAAAAGGTTTTTATATTGGAATTATTTTATCCCATTTTGAATATTTGAGACAAGTAAAAATATATTTATCAAACATTAATAGAAACCCTTAATAACCTCTTTTAAATCCCTTGGATTATTTCTAATTGTATCATTGTGAAAAGCATATACCTAAGCTATCATACCAATTAAGTGCAAATTTAAAGCATTAAACCATAATAACATGAATTTAACAATAAAGAAGAATTTATTTGTATTAATGGAATGTAAATTGATTGCATATATGTCCCTCTTAGGGATACCCAAATTCGTAATACAATTAATACATTATTGAAAACCTTCTAAATGAGGGGGTGGTATAATGCGCAGACTCTTCATAGATGTACACAAACTACTTAAGGCCAAGGATAGCATTATTCTCCTTTGGTTGGAGGTATATGTTGTATTGAATGCCTTGAAAATTATTAGGTCCTATAAACCCTGCGTTCAAGAAACAACAAGAAAGGATTAGAAGCAAATATGGCCTCTCTTGATGAGGCTTTTGATGTAAACTTGCATAAATGATGACAAAAGAAAATAAGAAACATGTAAATCTATGAATATTAGCATAAAATAATAAAATTATTATGATGCATAGAAATAAAGCATGAAATATATCAATTAGGTAGCCTAATAAACCTTTAGAACTTGAAAAGCATGAAACTAGTCTAAATTGATAATTGCAAGGAAATGGAAGTAAATCTACCTCTAAATCCTAGAATTAACTGGTCAGATATCTGATAAAATGTAAATATATGTTATATTAAACTGATTGCATAACTAAAAAAGTAAATATAATGCTAAAATAGAGGATATCAAGGATCAAACCCTAGCCACGGGTCTAAGACATGGCGGGCACTGTTATCTGCGATTGACAGCCACGAATGAGCCAAAAATATATTTGCTATTCTAATTAGGGCTTATATCTCTTATTATCTTTATGGAATTGATTATCAAGGGTTGCCTTTGTATCCTCTAATGTATTTGTTATCAAATTTGTTGAGATTTGCATTCGATTAGCTTGAATGTGTGATTGTGCTTCCTAATACTTTGAAAGCTCCATTGATGGATTCATACTTGTCACTCCATAATTGGGTAGCATTTTGACTCTCCTCAACGGGTTATCAATTTGCTATCCATTTTAGAAGAGATTCATTATTTTCAAATGAAAAATTTCTCTAGACTTCTCCCCAATTTGGAGGGGGGTCTTATAGCCTTCCTAATATCTAATATTGGCTTGCTTGGGAAGCCAAGATCAAGATCTAGGAGGTTGGATCAATTGGGAGGAAAAATCTCGAAGACTCCCAATCCAAAACTATTTTAATTCTTGTTGCACAGGCTATTGCAATTGAATTTGTCTCAACCAGTGATTCAAAATAGTTTTGACACTAGCCGCAACTTTGAGGCACGACCAGCTCTATTAGCCACAGGTTTCAGCCGCAACTAAGGTTAAGTTAGCCAACTCTACCAAAATTGAGTGGTTAAAACCACTGCTTCACCTTGGAGCTGTCCAAAATAATTCATATGGTCTATTAGCATGCCCATATGAGTAGTCTCCTCGAAATGATGTATTTTAGGTATCTACAGATGTCCCTTTTGGGATGCATTGTGAGAACAAATAATTCTTGAGAAAAAATAGACCTCCTAAAATGATGTCATGGGTTGAATGATGATCATTGATCTGATCAAAATTAGATGCCCAGTCCTTCTAAAAGAAATGTATCTTAGAATCATTACTTCCAACTAAGGGAAGGCTTAAATTTGTAAATATTTTGCAAACTCTAGCGATGATTAGATAACTTCAATGCTACAGTAGTATCGATAGGTGGAGAGATACTAAATTAACTATCATAGTTGATTTTTAACCCAACAAAGGGTAAGCTTATGATAGTTGTTGGCAATGATTCATAATACAAATGTAATTTGACAAGATAGATTGATCTCTTGTTGAATTTGATTATTATTTTGATACTATGACTACCCCCTCAAGCGATGAGTCAATGAGGGTAGCACAATTGAATAAAGTGACAAGTCGCTTGACCATAATGAGTGCTCTGAATAATTGAAGGTTTTAGCTCTTTGATATTACTTGGCAAGGCCTAATTTAGCCATGATTGCAACTATTAATAATAATTGTACATCTCTATCCTGTGGAGTAGTCTAGCCACTGTGGCCTTCTTAGGGAATCAAGATGATAGCAATTCTAATTAGGCTTATGTTGAATCATAATGTTTGATGATCTGCTAAAAATGTCATAGAATAATTGAGATAAATCCTCACTCTTGTGGGGTAGTCTTGCTGCTATGGCCTTCTTAGATATTTAAGGGAATCATATCAATTCAACGATGACTAATTTTAGCCAAATGGTCTTATAGTAATTTACTCATCTTGCCGGATTTCATGGATTGCAAGTCACTGCAACTGCCAAGTGGATAGGGTAAATAACTGTATATGAGGCACATTTCAATTTTGAATTATTTGAATGTTTTTGTTATTTTATAAATATTTGGAGGGTTTTAAAACATCAAATATCTGTGAATTTTATTTTTAAAGTTCCTCATGGTGAAATTGTGAGCGTACCTATGTCCAAATGCTAGCTGTAGGTGTCAAACGCAACCAATTTTTATAATTTCCTTAGCCATGGTTGATATCCGTAGTCAGAAAACCCCAATTTTGTGCCCATGGTTACTAGCCATGGTCGAGGGAAAAATCAAAAATATAAAATATAAATCTATCATTTTCAATTCATTATTTTCCAATTCATTGTAGTTGTCTAGAGAGCTCTGAGAGGTGATATTAAGAATTTGACACATAATGTTTTTGAACCACACACCTCAAACCCAATATGGCTAACCTATGAGCAGGATCTTCCAGTGGTAGAGCTTGCGCTGCAAAGGTAGGACTGCAACTCACTTACTTATTTGATTTACCCAATTAAAATGAACCTCATTAATTAATGGGTTAATTGAACCACACTAAACTATTGGTAAAGAACCCAACCTAGTTTAGGATTACTCTAGGGTAGCTTAGATGGGGGATTTTTAATTTTTTTTGGGTTACCTAGGATGAGAAGTGATCTCGAAAGAGGTGCTTCTCTTAGTCGTGGGTGGTAGACGTGGCTCCCAATTGACAAATTTAGGGTCGCAAATGTTAGCCATAGTGGGATTAAAATCCCAATGGTCAGAAAATTAACCATTGCCACCGATCGTGGGTCATAGCTGTGGCTAAGCAACTTTTGAATTTGTTTTCTATTTTTTAATTTTTTGACTTTTTTGAAGTGAGGCTTTGATGTCTATGAATGTGTTGTTTACATTTATGCTTGTATTTGCCTCCTTGAAATATTTTTTTGAATTTGTTTGTATTTTTAGTACGTTTTTGATGTTTGATTGATTTTATTACTACTACCTTTAGAGATTGAATACTAGATCGAGGGAGTCTAATATCCTTTTCTAGCTCTATGATGGCTTGACTGATGTTGAGCAAGATTGATTTGGAGTTATAAGCTTCAACTATGTGTTGAGACTATAATTTATTCAGTCTGAACATGCCTATATGATGGCCTTAGCCCACCGTTGGGATGTGTGGACCAGCACCTTTCACATACCCATAGGTGAGATCATAGTGACTTTGGAGGATGTATAATGCATCTTCCATATCCCCATTGATGGTGAGGCCATCACATATTCACCCAAAAGGGTTAATAATGGAGTGTTCTAGAGGATATTTGGCACTTGAAGTAATGTGACATAGAATCTAATCATGGTGGTATTCACATTGAGTATTGGTACCATTAGAATATATTCTCATGATGGGTAGTTGTACTCATGCAGTTGATAGTCCAGATTGTGCTACCCGACACATAAGGAGTGAGGTTCCCTTGGAACCTCTTGTATAGGACATAGGATGTGCTAGCGAGCAACACTAGAGAGCCATTGATATTATCCTAGGGAGCACTCTACTTACACAGCTCTATGATGAGCTATGTCATATCACATAGTGGAGTTGCGTGGGAGTTGGTTGCAATATCTTACTCCAAATATGGGCTTGGGAGTATATTACTATTAAGAACCTTGGAGGTCTACCACTGGAGATCATAGAAATTGATGAGGAGTGATATTTTTATGCTACCTATTGGCCTAGGTATACTGAGGGCTTTAGGAGTAGAACCCGAGCAAGGGATCTAGAGTACTACCTAGATCAGCTGACCAAGCTACGGACAGAGCATATACAATAGTGACCTTACATGGACTGTATTTCATGGAGGAAGGTATATCATTACCTCAGGTGGGCACAATATGAGAGATGGCTCCTTTGGTGCAAGCCCAAGATATGTGAGTTCTTATACTACTCATGCATCGTCATATAGTTTGGAATCTATCAAGATATCCCATATGAGCCAATCGTTTACCATCATCTTAAGGCAAATAAGGACTTAACCTAGCCTACTATGACTCCACTTGGGGACAAGGAAAATGCCTAGTAGTACTTAGGGCTTGTAGATGCTAGGACCACAATAGACTATGATGCTTGGTGGACTACCAAGTTATGGTGGGGTGATGGCCCACTAGGTAGGGCTAGGGATGGAGTAGTAGGAGCAGAGGTAGTTGAGGCACATCCAGAAGGAGTATATCCTCACGGGTGATGATTTTTCTAGTAGACAAAGGGTATATGGGGTGAGGCTACAACTAAGGAGGAGCCCTAAATAGAGGAGGGAAATTAGGTGGGCAAGGAGGATCTTGACAAGGAGCTATCATAGCTCCAGGCCTATGTGGCTAGCCTAGAGTTATGGTTGTACACAACAGGGACTCAGATCCTAGAGAGGGATATTTCTATGGCTACTCTAAAGGCACAAGTTAGAGCAACATAGGATCATCTGACATAGGGATAGGAGTAGTGGCAAGAATTCAAGGAGGAGAGAGTAGCTCTCCAAGCATAGATTACCACTACCACTATAGAGATAGAGAAGGTCACTGGACATCGTTATCTTCTCCATGATTAGCTTGCTACTATAACCATAGAGTGAGACTTACTTCAAGCCATAAGGAGAGATATCTTGAATTTTTAGGTTATCCCTACTACTCTATATATACTAGGACTAGTAGGTTTCAATCTAGGCATAGATATCCATAGATTGCATACCCTCATCTAGGAGGGTAATACATAGTAGTTAGCAAATGCGACTTACATCTCTCTCTTGGTGCGAGATATCAAACTTCTAGGCAGTGAGGTGCCAAAGTAATCCACAATTATAGAGTCTCAATGGACTAGGACATGGGAGATAGGAAAATCGTCAGCTTGGTTTAGCCACAAGACTCACCGAACAGAGAGGTCCTCTGGTGCTAGCTCCAGGCAGACTCACAAGGAGGGTGGCACTGGTGGAGGAGCCTCACAGGAAGGGGGTATAGGCCCTTATTAGTACATATATTAACAAATATTTATACCATTTTTTAGTGTAAGGTCAAGGACCTACATATTTGTAGCCTACGAGCATTTTGGACATATACCTATGTACTCTTTTTGACACACACACACATATATATATGATCTGACTTTATGAGACTCATTATATGTGTATATTTTTATTGTTATGTTTATGATATGCACATGGATGCAATGCTTATATGTTATGTTTATTTGATGTTATATGATGTGATGTATGGATGACATGCACTAGTTAGATGATGGATGTATGACTATATATTGTGATCTAGATGTGTATATGGACTACTATGATGTATGCATATGTGGATGCAATATTTGATGTTAAATGTATATTTAATTTGATGTATTTTTATGCATTTAATTTATGTTGTTATTATATATGAATGCAATGTATGTAATGCATTATTTACATGATGATGATCTAATGTAAATGAACATGTATGCTTTAATCACTTAAACAATGATGTATGAATGCAAAATGAGTTAACAATCTAATGGATGACACCACATAATGTATAATTGTATCGCTCCAAATTTTTTGCATCCCTACCTTCAGGCTATTGGATCCGCGCCCGGAGGGAGGATGGGAAAAGGATGTCGCGGTACCTCAGACTGAGAGGACTTTGCGAAGGTCTCGCCTCTCAAGGGAGGTGTATTTTGATGATTTTTCGACGGATGGTGGGTTCACCAGGAAACATTTAACGACAGCTTCCACGCCTAGGTTTTGGAATGTGTTTTAGTGTGTTCGTTTTTAACCTTAAGCATTCATATCCTAGGTTTGGCCAAATGAATCTAGATTAATCTATATGAAAATGCAAATTCCATGAATACAAAAAACAAGTTTAAAGACAAAAAACTGAGAGATTATAGAATGCAAATGAGGAATACCTGATCCGGATGTCTGAAGAAGATTCTGATGTTGAAGCAGTCTGGATCGTCTGAGATTCGACAGAATCGTCTGCAATCAAACAAGATCGTCTAAGATCTGATGGACAAATTCGTCAGAGACCTGCAAAACCAAAAACAGATGCAAAATACAAAAAGTACTACAGTGCTAACAGAGGGAAATGATATAAAATGGTAGCAATGTTATCAAAGCTGAAACTTAAACACGAGAGACAAATGAATCGTGCTAATTAGATGATAATTAGGATTTAATTATGCACTTAATCTAAATGGGTGAACTCCAAATGCAAAATAACATAAAACACTGAATAGACTATCTAATTTGCAGAATAAAATGACAGAGAAAAGGTTGAGAAAGGCAAACTTCGAGCAACGATTGCCTTAATACGGATCGCAGTCGAGATCATCTCGCATCGATACGAAATCGCCTCGAATTCGACAGGTTCGCCTCCGATCTGAACAGGTTCATCGGCGACGATAGGTGCTGGCTCCGGCTGAAGAACAATGATGTACCTACAACAAAATTGATATGGAACTAGTGCAAATGAAGAATAGGGATGATTTAACGTGAATGGAGTTAACTTGCAGAGAATTTCGGCCAGGGGGTGCTAAAGGAATAGTTTAGGATTAAATAGGCTTAGGGGAGTAGTTAGGAGGTTGGAGATCATCCCAATTTGGGAGATCTCCAACGGGGAGGGTCCCAACGGCGCAGACATGCTTCTGCCTAGATTGGAGACCCGTTGGAACAGAATCCAACTTTGCAAAATCGGTTTTGCGACAAGATCGTCTGGACGTCCTAGTCCAGACGAAATCATCAAATCCGGGGTGATATCGTCTGATCGGCGACGATATCATCAAACGGTCAAAACAACCTCTAAAAATGGCACGAAAAAGGGGGAAACGGATTTCTCGACGGTTAACGGGCGGTTTGGGAGGTTAAATTTGAATTTTAAATTATTTACTAAGGTGAATGTAATTATTGTAATTTTACTACGCCAATTTTAGGGTGCTACATTTTGCCCCCTATTTAGCGAATTTTCCGAAGAAAATGCGTTAAAGATGAGTTCTTCTCAATCTACGAGAAAGCAAAAATTATTCCCATTTTTAGGCGACGATTCTTGGTCAAATCGTACGACAGCTTACTATGGTGCCCCCTCCGTGTTTTTACCCAAATCGAACGTTTGAGGTAAAAATGCGAAAAAGCAAAATATTATTTTTGAATAAAATTAAAAAAAATAGGGTAAAACCCTAATTCATTTTTATTGTTCATTTTTTGGGTTTTTGGAGCTCTGAAGCAAAAATGGTGGAGACGACGCACAGATCAACAGAGGTCCGATGCGGTCTACGGGTAAGAGTCCAGACTGATCTATGATGCTTTAATTTAACTTTACATGCTTTGTAGGTAATTTTTAGATGATTTTTGAGCATCACGGCCATTTTTGGGCCGTCGACGTCATCGGGACGAAATCGTCCCGATTTCAACGAAATCGTCTCAATTTTGGCAATTTCGCCCAAGGGCGAAATCGTCGAAAGGGGGACGATTTCATCAAATTAGGGACGATTTCGAACTACGAAATCGGAGACGATTATGCTCAAATTTGGGACGATATCGTCCAATAGTGGGCGATATCATCAATTGTACAAAATTGAACTTTTAACTTGCATTATTGATTACTTGAATTGTTTATTAATGATTGCTTGTTGTTTTGTTGTTTATGTTTGTAGAGAGGATTACTAAAGAGCAGAGAATGGAAATACGACGGGTTGAGAGATGACTTGGCCGCTCTTACACAGGCAGAGCGGGATCAGCTGGCATAGGCCGGCTTACTACATGTGGCAGAAATGCCACAAGTTTCTATAGACATGGGGCTACTGACGGCCCTAGCAGAGAGGTGGTATCCGGGCTCTTCATGTTTCCGGCTACCTACAGTGGAGATGACTCCCACTTTGGAGGATGTATGGAGGATTCTAAGAATCCCCATACAAGGACGGCTGATTACTCCTGTAGCCAATCAGGGCTGCGCTATGGGACGGCTGTGCGATGACCCGAGCTTCGCCCTAGAGAAGGGTAGAGTTAACATCGAGGCACTACGCCAGATGCCTGGGGCATCTACACTCACACGGGTTCTAGCTGGAGTAGTTGGTGGACTTCTACTATGCCACCAGAGTGGGTGCAAGGTGTCATGGATGCTCGCAGATGTGATCTGTGATATGCGGGACCACGGGTACAGGTTCTCATGGGGAAGTTTTGTACTATGCCGATTGTACAGGATCCTGTATGGGGTCGTGTACAAGGGCGGTCGATGTCTAGTTATGACATCGCTACTACAGGTTTGGTGCTGGGAGCACATTGTGGTGCGAAGGCCGATAGGGCTTCCTCTGACAGGGGTTGACGGGGAGAGGCCCCGAGTCTTCTATTGGTGGCTCCGGAGAGGGGCACAGCGACGGATCGACCTGTCGATGTCCCGGAGGCTATTGGATGACCTAGTCCCGGACCAGATCACCTGGAGGCCATGGAGGGAGCATCCAGGGTGGCTAGAGGATGGACAGGAGTTGGCTCGCGTTAGGCGAGTTTGTTGGCTAAGGATGGAGAGGGGAGAGGTGGAGCTCCATAGGTACGACCGAGTTTTGAGGCAGTTCGGTCTATAGCGGGGATCCCATCCCTCAGAGATTACAAGTTTTCCCGGACTGTCTGGGATAACACTACGGTTAGCGGGGCTCCCGACATGCAGCGGTTCTGGAGCCAGGACACGGATGATGCCCCCATCCAGCCAGTGGATGGGGACGACATAGGAGTAGCCGATGGCTATGATGCCTGGTACGTAGGCATCGGATGACGAGGGCACAGGGTCCGATCCACGTGGTTGTGCGTCGGATAGGGAGGCGATGCCAGGCGATGATGGAGGCAGCCCAGGGTCACGGCGAGAGAGAGGCGAGGAGGCCACAGGCATAGGAGCGGCCACGGTAGAGAGAGAGGGAGAGGAGGGAGGCGAGACCCCCATCTCCACAGAGGCCACCATCGCCCGATAAGGGCAAGGGTGTGGACACAGGAGAGAGTAGCGAGATGGCTACTCTCCGGGCGAAGAGAGATCGTCTACAGGCCCAGGTGCAGACGCTACAGGATGCGGCTGCACGACATCGGGCTGAGGTGTCACAGCTACGGGATGAGATTGCATGCCTCAGGGCACGGGGCGGAGGGGCGAGCTCTGGGGAGTTGACACGGGCTATCGCCCAGCTGACATTTTACTAGACATTATACTTCCAGCTGGTGCCAGAGGCGGATAGACTACCCCTGCCAGCTAACATCATAGATCCGATCAGGATCGGGTCATCGAGGACCACGTCCCGATCGAGGATGAGGACTACACAGATGGCGATGGGGCCACCTCGTCCACCTCGGGCGGGGGAGGAGATGAGGCGAGAGAGCTCGAGGGGCTCTCGAGGCTAGAGGGCTGGACACTGACATTGTATTATATTTGTTTTTGTTGATAGAGGATTGAGTTATGCCAAGGTGCAGATTATGGCATACCAATCCAGTTTGATGATGTACATATATTTGTGATATATATAGATGAGATATTTTTGATCATATGACTTGTCTTATGTATTTTTATGATGCTTTTAATGTTTTGATTGATTGATTTGATAATTGGATGTAATTATGTCGTTGGGAATATTATAATTTGAATGTCATGCGTGTAATATTTTAAATGAAATAATCTGATGTAACAATTTGATTTGTTGTAATGAAATGTAAAAATAAAAAGAGACTTCTAACAATAATTTCAAAGGACATTGTCGCTATTATAGACCATTTCATGGAGTCACTGCTCACTCGGTCGTCAAGCTAGTCCCATTTATAGAAATATTGTTAAAAAGTAAAAGAGTGCTTAAGAAACTGTCTTAAGACTTTGGTGCAATAGTGCAAATGGTGATGATGATGGTTTGTTTTCAGATTTTTATAAAAAATATTTGTGCATGAAATAATGTTTTAAAATGATTTTTGCTAGGCATAAATTCCTAAGTATGATAAAATTTTTGGATAATTCTTTAGGAATTATACCATCATTGCAAAATTGAAGGTTGACATAATGACATGAAATAATGAAAATGTGTTTGCTTTTGAAAAGCATAATTTGTGTAACATAATGAATTAAGTCATATGGTTTTCATGATTTTTAATAAATGGGGAATAAAATTGTTACAATGGTTTGCGCTAGGCATAGAATATGTAGGTATAGACTCATACCATCATCGCGAAAATCCAAAAAAGATAGTTTTATTGCATGGTTGATTTTTGATGAACAGAAAATATGAAAATGAGGACTTGCGCTAGGCATAAAATTCCAATTTTGGTTTTGAAACTATACCATCGTCGCGAAAGTCAACCAGATATATATGTATATGTTTTTTTATTGTATATTTTGAAAGAAATTTTTTATTTTTGTATTATATAGTTGTCTGTATGGTAAACAAGCTGTACTTGATTTATTCCAAACAAGTTGCAAAAAATAATATTTCAAATTATTTTGAAGACAAAAGTTAGATTTATAAGGAATCCCATGTGCATATGTGAATTCATTTCCGATCTTGATTTATCATAATGATACACAAAATCTCTCAAATACAAATGTGTGTGCAATTGCATTGTTCTTTTACCAGTTTTGAGCAAGGTACTATGATACAAGTGATTTGAAGAAACCAAATAAGTGTTCATTATCCATGATGTAGATGCATATAACCATACTAGGCTACTATGTAGGTCGGATTATCAAGAGCTAGCTACTCCATAAGCGGACATAGGTCTGTACAAAAGAAGGTCGCTAATGTGACGGACATATCACCACGCTAGGAGTTACCCAAGGCCAAGCGGGTTGGGCACAAACCACCTGTTATGGGGCTTACCTCACGGTTTCGAATAATTGAGAATTCCAAGGATTCAAGCTCATCAACCCTTCTTTTCTTTTCAAAGGGTAGGGAAAGGGATTTTATTGCTTTCTTGCTTTCTTTTGAACTTTGCTTATTTTTCTTTTTGTATTTCTTTTGCTTGATAATGCTTGGAACATTGCTGAAATAACATTTTTCTTTTCTCTTTTCTTTTTCTTGAACTTTTCTTTTCTTTTTCTTTGCTGGGGATACTTGCTCGGATTAGCTGTAGAGCAAGGGATTTTTATTTCGGGTAGGGGTGAGCTTGTCCTTTTGCCAATTCTCAAATATTCTAGACCATGTGCATGATAGGATAGCCGGGGAAACTTTTCGCTCAAGAAATCAGTTCTACTATGTAGCAAAACATGGAAATTACAAATATAATCATTTTATTGTGAAAAGATGTGCTTGGTTTAAGTAAATAACAAGATCAATTCTCTATGCTCAAACTTTATTTAATTGAATTTTGTGAACTTTGATATAAGAGAGATTAGTAATCATGCCAGATAAAATCAAGATATTTATTGTTGTGAGTGTGCAAGTGAGGGATGCCAAATAAATGCTAATTTATCCAAAAATAATTTAAAACATATAACTGCAATAATTGTAAGAAAATATATATAAACACTTTTGAGAAGTTTTGAGACTGTTGACTCTCGCTTTCTTCTTTATTTGGGTTTCGAAAGAGTCAAGCATATAGTTGTTATTATATTTTTATCATTATTTTGATTTTTGGTTTTATTTTTTTGATTTTGAGCATAAAAAATTTAACAAGTGCTTTAAATAAATGCAATAGATAGTTTTGAAGATTATGAATATTTTTGATGTTTTTGGATTTTTATAAATTTGAAAGAAATATAAGAAATTTTTGAAAACAAATATATACAAGGATGAAGAATGACCAAATTTATGCATAGTAACGTTTAAGATGCAAAATATTCATGGGTTCTTTAAGTTCTTTACCATCTAAGGTAGATAATTTGTATGCTCTTGATTCAAATTTAGCAGTAATAATGTATGGTCCAAGCCAATTGGGCTCAAATTTACCTTTAAGGTCCTTAGTTGCATTAGTATTTTTTTTTGAAGATTTTGAGGATTTTGATTTTTTTTTGTATTTTGATTTTAATTTATGAATTGAAATTGGTGGTATATACAAGATGATCTATATACACTATATAAGGTTATTTGAGTATAGCATGTCTAAGGTTGCTTCAAAATCAAAGGTGGTTTTGAAGGATAATCTGGTTGAGGTGAAGGTAAGAATAGAAGGTGATGAATAAAAGGTAGTGATAACAAAAGGTTTGTTATAATGTAGAATAATGTAGCAAAAGATTTGACTTTTATATGTGTAAAATTGATCATGTTACAAAATAAAATATTAGAAATATAAGAAAGTTCTTCATTCTTATTATTATATTCCAAGTTTTGATAAGATGGAGAAAGTATATGTGAAAGATATGCATGAGTGTTATTTGGTAAACAAGAATGATCATATATGGATGAAGAAAAGTGATGGATAGCAGATAATTGTGACAATAGAGAATGTATAGAACTTGATGTTTCAACCGTTAAATATTCTTCAAATGGTGTTGGGTCACCATGTATGGTAACAATTTTATTTACAATTTCAAACTTCAAACATTGGTGAAGAGTGGAAGGGACAACTCTCATCGTATGAATCCAAGGACTTCTGAGAAGTAGGTTGTAAGGTGAAGGGCAATATCCTACATAGAATAAAGTATCCAGGATCTTGGTTCCAATATTAAGGGGAAGAATTATAGTACCTTGACAATCTTGAATTTCATTGTTAAAAGATTTTATAATAACATTTGATTCATTAAGATCTTGTTCCTTTGTTTTGAAATTTTGGAATAATTGATAAGTGTATAAATTAAGAGAGAAGCCATTATCTTCCATGATAGTTCTAACAAGTGTTTCTTTACTAGATCCTGTAATGTAAAGATAGGAGTCTTCTTGTGGAGGAGAGGAAGGAATATCCTCATCATAGAATGAAATATGGTTAACCTCAAGAGGGTTTATACCATTAATTATGTTCTTAGAGAAAATATGATGAGGAACAAATTGTTGGCTAGGTATTTTGAACAAAATTTCCTTGTGATAAATTTGTAATACTTCTAAAAGGGATATCTTTGCTTGAGGATTAATCACTTGTTGTTGGTTATCAAAGTGGATTTCAGATTGAGATTTTGATTCTAAAGATGAGCTTTCTATGCTTACATTCCATTTTGGATCATTCTCTAGAGTCAAATATAGTTTTGAAGGTTGGTCAAATGAGCAATCCATATCTTGAATATCTGATTGAGTTGATTGAACTTGAGGTTGCTCATTTGTAGTTTTTGTTACAATATTAATAATATCATCATGATGGGACACATTAACATGCAATATTTGATTGGTTTTTTGTTGTTGATAATTGAATAGGAGTTCTTGGGAGATCTCCATGTCTTGATTGATTATTGGTATTTGTTGTGTAGGAGTTTGATTGTTTACTGGAGGTTTATCATCAGTTGTAGATTGTAATTCCTTTATATTAAAAATACCCTTATCAATCAAATCTTGAATTGCACATCTTAAATCTTTACAATTTTGTGTCATATGTCCATCTACTCTATGATATTCACAATGTAGCTCAGGTTTAAACCAATCTGTTGTGGTGTCAGGTTGTCTTACGGAAGGGAGTTCAATCCTATTTGTGTCAAGTAAATACTTGAGAATTATATCCGTTGGTTGATTGAGCTTTGTAAATGTACGTGATGAAGGTTTTTGAGAGGTTTTTGATAAATGCTTTAGGAATTTCATCATAAAAGGGCCTAATGGTTTCTCACCTCTACTTTCTTTGTTATGGGTAGAATGATGATAGGAAGATTGCGATGTAGGAGGTGAGTGCATGGTAGAATTGGAAGAATAAGTATTTTCTTGTTGAAATGGATGTGTTGTATTGAAAGAAGAGTATTGAAAAGGTGGTGGAGGATTATATGTGGATTGATAGACATAATATGGATATATGGGAGAATAGATAATATCGTTATGAAGAGGATTGGCAAAGGGATTGTCTTGTTGGGGTAAGGATGAAAAATGAGAGAAGTGTGATGGAGGTGATGTTGAATAGGGATAAGGTTGATCATAATCAACAAATGTATTTGGCTGAATTCTTCCAACATTACTAATGGGCTCATATTGATTTGAGTAAAAACTCATGGTTTCTTTAGTGCTTCTAAAAGTAATATTTAGCATCTACTATTTAGAATTGAATCTAAAACATGAAATGATGATTTTGTTTTTGTTTTTCTTGTATACATATATATATTTTTGTTTTTGTTTTCAAAAGGTTTACAATGCATTCACGTCGGGTTCACCAAAATGTATCGCTCCAAATTTTTCGCATCCCTACCTTCAGGCTATTGGATCCGCGCCCGAAAGGAGGATGGGAAAAGGATGTCGCGGTACCTCGGACTGAGAGGACTTTGCGAAGGTCCCGCCTCTCAAGGGAGGTGTATTTTGATGATTTTTTGATGGATGGTGGGTTCACCAGGAAACATTTAACGACAACTTCCACGCCTAGGTTTTGGAATGTGTTTTAGTGTGTTCATTTTTAACCTTAAGCATTCATATCCTAGGTTTGGCCGAATGAATCTAGATTAATCTATATGAAAATGCAAATTCCATGAATACAGAAAACAAGTTTAAAGACAAAAAATAGAGATTACAGAATGCAAATGAGGAATACCTAATCCGGATGTCTGAAGAAGATTCTGATGTTGAAGCAGTCTGGATCATCTGAGATTCGACAGAATCATCTGCAATCAGACAAGATCGTCTGAGATCTGACGAATTCGTCAGACGAATTCATCAGAGACCTGCAAAACCGAAAATAGATGCAAAATACAAAAAGTACTACAGTGCTAACAGAGGGAAATGATATAAAATGGCAGCAATGTTATCAAACTGAAACTTAAACACAGAGACAAAAATGAATCGTGCTAATTAGATGATAATTAGGATTTAATTATGCACTTAATCTAAATGGGTGAACTCCAAATGCAAAATAACATAAAACACTGAATAGACTATCTAATTTGCAGAATAAAATGACGGGAGAAAAGGTTGAGAAAGGCAAACTTCAGGCATCGATTGCCTTAATATGGACTACAGTCGAGATCGTCTCGCATCAGTACGAAATCGCCTCGAATTCAACAGGTTCACCTCCGATCTGAACAGGTTCATCAGCGACGATAGGTGCTGGCTCCGGCTGAAGAACAGTGATGTACCTGCAACAAAATTGATATGGAACTAGTGCAAATGAAGAATAGGGATGATTTAACGTGAATGGAGTTAACTTGCAGAGAATTTCGGCCAGGGGGTGCTAAAGGAATAGTTTAGGATTAAATAGGCTTAGGGGAGTAGTTAGGAGGTTGGAGATCATCCCAATTTGGGAGATCTCCCGGGGGGGGAAACCCGAGGGAGACACGCTTCTACCCAGATTGGATACCCGTTGGAATAGAATCCAACTTTGCAAAATTAGTTTTGCGACAAGAATCATCAAATCTGGGGTGATATCGTCTGATCGGCGACGATATCATCAAACGGTCAAAACAACCTCTAAAAATGGCACGGAAAATGGGGAAACAGATTTCCTGACGGTTAACGGGCGGTTTGGGAGGTTAAATTTGAATTTTAAATTATTTACTAAGGTGAATGTAATTATTGTAATTTTATTGCGCCAATTTTAGGGTGCTACAATAATAATCATGAAATGTAATTGATATATCTTGTCATAAGAATTAATCAATTAGACACCCATATGTGATATGAAATGATGTATTGTTTCTATTCATAAGCTTTTGTAAGTTAAAATATATGCACAACATAGTCAGTGGTCATCTAAATATCATTGCTGATATCCATCCGGTATCTAACCTATGTTATGGACACCCCTTAACAAATAAACTCTCATAAAAAGAAGTTGATAATTGAATGATTTGATATGAGTTGTTGCTATTTGGGAATTTTTGAGGTTTTCCATGAGACTCAAACACCCTAGTTGACTTATCAAAAGTTGTATAATGACTATACTAGACTCCTGTAAGATAAAGCTTTTGCTATGAAATACCAAGCTATTCATTATCCCTGTGTGTGCAAATGAATATATTAGATGAGACATAAGCATACCCCAATGCCAGGCGGGATTCATTCAGCCCATTGTTGTATTGGGGATCCTCAAATGTCCACCCGATCCTAGGTTTGGACTCAGTTGGACTAGACCACTAGGCGATACAAGCCACCTAAAGCTAGCTCATTTGTGAATTGCTTAGACCTACCCCAATGTCAGGTGGGATTCATTCAGCCCATTGCTGTATTGGGGATCACCCTATGATTTTTGAGTATTGACCATTCCAGGGATTCAAGTTCACCCCCTTATTTTCTTCAATTTATTGGGATACTTGCTCATATATAGTGATAAAAATCACTATTTATTTTGTATTTTGTTTTTCTTTTGTTTTGAGCAAGGGATTTGATTTGATTTTGGGATTTTTCTCCTTTTGATGTAAGCAAGGGATTTCTTCGGGTAGGGGGGAAATCTTGTCCTTTTTCCAATGACCTCTACTCTAGACCATTGCACCTCACAAATGAGCAAGTAACAAAACCTTTCGCTTAAGGTGACCTGGACCACTTTTGTAGTGTTCATCCTTCCTTACCCTAATTAGGATTGTTAATGTGTTTGATTAGTGATGGGATTCTGATATGCTAAGTGCTATCAAAACTAGACCTCATCTACAAAAGCAAAGCAAGCTTTCTACAAACTTTTGAGAAGACCACTAGGTATGGTTGAATGACCGAAAAACCCTAGTATATTCTTCATAGCAACAGGAGGGGTTGTGTTGAGAAACACAATTACTCACAAGGGTGATGGAAGATGATGATAATGCATAGATGCATGATTGAAATACAAATGTGGTGTCATTTGTAAGATTGCAAACACAACCTATCCTAATGCAAGTGCGATGGATGGAAATGCCTAAATGCAATGCAATTAAATGAATGCATGTGCAAAATAAAATGCATGATGCAAATGTTTTTGAAGTTTTGAATATTTTGCAATATTTTTAGATTTTATTGCTTTTTGATTTTTATGGATTTTGAAATTTTCCATATTTTTGAATTTTTGAATTATTATGTGTGGAACGCCTTAAGATGAAGGATGTTGAGAGGTTCAGGCTCTTCAACACCTTCAAGCGATGTCAGGCGATACGTTCTAGGTCCAATCTACTCTGAGATGATATATGGACCTAACCAGTTAGCCACAAATTTATCTCGCAAGTGTGGCGATAGGTTTGAGTTCTGTTGGTTCTCTTTCAGCACAAGATCACCAACCTTAAAGTCCCTCAGATGGACCTTATTATTGTAAGCTCATTTTAAGCACTCTTGATAAATGTGGAGATGCTCAAGGGCATTCACGTGATGTTCATCAAGAAGCATCAATTGATCTAGGTGAGCTTGTCATACGGTGTCATCATCGATGAACTCTTTCAATGTGATGTGCAACATTGGAATCTCCAACTCTAAGGGCATAATGGCCTCAATGCCATATACTAGCAAAAATGGGGTTGCCCTAGTGGGCATTCATATGCTAGTCCTGTAAGCCCATAATGCAAGGGGTAGTTGGATGTGCCAATATTTGTGGTTTTCTTGTACCATATTTTTCAAGATGGCTACCACTATCTTATTTGAAGCCTCAGCTTACCCATTTTCCTATGGATAGTATGGAGTCACAAAACTGTGTTGTATATTGTACTTAGATGTTAAAGCCCTCACAATTTTGTTCTTGAATGACGTTCCATTATCCAAGATTATCTTGGATGGTATCCCAAAATGACTAATGATATTGTGAAGTATAAACTCCACAATATGTGCTCCAGTTGTCATTGTTAGAGGGATTGCTTCCACCCACTTTGTAAAATACTCAGTAGCCATTATAATAAATGTATGCCAACCCGATGATGGGGGAGAGATCTTACCGATTAGATCCAAACCCCATTGAGCAAATGGCCAAGCCACTTGAATGGGTTGTAAGGCCTGTGATGGCAAGTGCGTAAGATTAGCATGATGTTGATATTTAATGCATTTCTTGACATATGCAGTGCAATCCTTCTCCATAGTGGGCCAATAATAACCCATTCGAAGGATGCACTTGATAATGGCCATGCCACTAAAATGGCCACCGCATGTACCATCATGAGCTTGCAAAATTGTCCAAGCTGATTCTTGGGGCTCAAGACAATGAAGGAGAATTCCATCGTAGCTTCTATGGTACAAGATGTCTCCTAGAAAGATATACTTTGTCACTTTCTATCTGAATGTGCATTTTGTGGCACATGACAATCCCTATGGGATTAAACCAAGCTTGAGGAAGTCATGTAATTATGACATCCAATCTTGATAAGCTTCTACCTCGATTGACAAGATGACTTGTTCCCCTAGCATTTCATTGTGCATGAATGCAGACTGGGACACAACCTTGTGGTGAATGGTGGTGCCATTCCCCGTAGGACCCTACGAGATCAAAGACCCCTAGGATGCCTTCTTGAGAAAGTCTCTAGCTTTATAGAACCACTCATGGTTTGGTTCTATATGAATCATGTTGATTGATTCCTTGTTATCAAAAGCCTCACGCTGCATCATGGCATGCGATAGCATCTTTACATGAATGGTAGTAAAATCGGCAGATGGATTCTGAGGGATTAAAGATCCCAAATATGCCATAGTGTCTACAAATCTATTCAATGAGTGAGGGATTGCCTCGATGTCGTACCACTCTAGCTGGGCTAGATAAGTGTCAGCAAGATCCTTGTAAGCTTTCAGGATGGGACACCTACATTGAAAAAGTCCCTTCACTTGATTGACTATGAGAAGGGAATCACCAAAGATGTTTAATCATTTAATCTTCATGGTGATAGTTGTTTGGAGACCCAAGATTAGGGCCTCGTATTCAGCATTGTTGTTGGTACAAGGAAAGTCTAGCTTAAATGACAAGGGCATTGGAGCACCTTGTGGCATGAAGAAGACAATTCCTGCACCACCCCCTTGCTCACACTTCGAACCATCGAAGAACAAAGTCATGTCAGCTTTGTTATCTGGTTCTTCAGGTTTGGGTGCTTCTGATAATGCAAAGACTGCATCATCAGGAAGCTCTATGGTGAGGGGCCTACTATTCTTGAGAGGCACCTCTACCAACTGATCAGCTATGACCTATCCCTTGATGGACTTTTGGTTGATGAATTCCAAATCAAATTCTATCAATAGCATGATCCACTTTGCAGTACGTGTATTATGATATGTCTTGCTCATCATATACTACAAAGGATTTTGTTTGGATATCACATATGTCGTATGACTTAACATATAATGATGCAACTTCTTCATTGCAAACACTACTACTAAACACAACTTCTCCACGTATGCATACCCCAGCTCATAACTCACCAAGGTGCGACTGATGTAATATATCACTTGCTCTTTGTCTTGCATGTTCTTTTGGGCTAACATAGTTCCCAATGCAAATTCAGTAGTTGATATATATAGTAGAAAAGGCACATCCGGTCTTGGTGGAGCTAGCACTAGCAACATTGCTAGGTATTTCTTAATTTCAGTGAAGGCCACTTGATAGTCCTCATCCTATTTAAATGGGACCCCCTTGTGTAGCAGTCGATTCATGGGTCAACATTTATCCGATAATTGTGTGATAAATCACTTTATGGATGCTACTTTGCCCTGTAGGCTTCTTAACTCTTTGATATTTGTGGGAGGATGCATTTATAATATGGCCTTGACCTTCTTTGGGTCAACTTCGATGCCTCATTTTGAAATGATGAATCCCAAGAGCTTTCTTGAAGTTATACCAAATATGCACTTCTTGGGATTCAACCTGACATTATGCTCTATCAGGTAATCGAAGACCTTCCTCAGGACCTCTACATGCTCTGAATGTAACAATGACTTTGCCAATAAGTCATCGATATAATATTCTAAGATTTTGTGCATGTAGTCATGGAAAATGTATGTCATGGCTCATTGATATGTGGCACCAATATTTTTAAGGCTGAATGGCATAACTTTATAATAGAATGTTCCCCATGGCATTGTGAATGTGGTTTTGTGTTGGTCTTCAGATTTAATCCGAATTTGATTGTAACCATAAAAACCATCCATAAGGGAGAGCATCTCATGACCTACAGTTGCGTCTACAAGAGCATCTATGTTGGGCAATGAGAATGAATCCTTTGGTGTTGCCTTGTTGAGGTCTCTAAAATCCATACAGATATGGATCCTTCCATCAGGTTTTCCTATAGGTACCATGTTTGATACCCATTCTGGATAGTCGATGGAGATAATGAACTCTACATCCAACAACTTCTGTAGCTCATATTTAACCATTAAAGTGACTATTGGATGCATCTTCTTGAGCTTCTACTTGATAGGTCTTTTGGAGGGATCTAGCGAAAGGTTATGAGTAACCAATTTTGGATCTAGTCCTGGCATATCCTTGTATGTCCAAGCGAAAAGGTCAGGTCTCTCTTTTAGTAGAGGGATGAGTATGGCATGCTCATCAAGAGATAGACTCTCTCCAAATTTGACCTTCTTAGGATTAATGGGATCATTACTGATATCCACATCGAAGGTCTCCTCTACTAACATGTGTGATCCCTCCTCAATTGGTGAGGCATAGGAATCAAGTGGATGTCATCAGCTAGGTTTAAAGGTCCTACATCAGAATTTCCCTCAGTGTGATAAACATCATGTGCACAACCTGGTACAAAATGAAAAGGTTGCAACATTTCTTCGTTAGGGAAGAAATATTCAGGCTCTAGTGGTGAATCAACATGATCCCAATCAATAGCATCTACATTCAGATACAATGGTTTGGAGGGGTCAGCTGGATTGTAAAGTGGAGTGGTCAAATAAATGGAGATCATATTGATGGAATGGATTAGATCTCCAAGACCATGTGTGTGTGACTCTACATTGATATAACTTCCATCCTCGAGATGTGGCTCTAGGGGTATGGGGATCTCTGGATCTGGTCTATGAATAGACTCGAAAATGGGATCGCTTGGCTCTAGGAGTTGCATGTATGTCGATGGATCAGGGAAGACTATATGATAAATCATATCCAAATTGGGTGGTCTCCCTCTGAGGCACGGGCTAGGATAGACTCATCGATACATCTCATCGATGTCAACCAGCTCATGATGATGGCACAAATAGTGAGGCCTAAGATAGGCTCTCTCGGTCTCATCCTCATCATCACTGTTATATATGAGTCCTTCACCCCGACCGATAGGAATCAGATGATTAGCAAGATGAGGCCCAAGGTAGGCCCACTCTATTTCATCCTCATAGTCACTATCAACCATGAAGAATTCCTCATTCTCACCCATTTGCTCCATGGGTAATAGATGACATAGATTTAGAGGGCCTAAGTAGGCCAACTCAGTTTCCTCCTCATATCATTCATTGTGTGAGGATTTCTCATCATCATCTATTCCAGAATCACAATCGGGTCCATCACTTTCGATAATGGACTCTGCTTGCACTTCCTCAGAAGCAACTTTTGATTCAGTGTCGATTGCTATACCCAGATTTTAGATCTGCATACCTATGTCATCGGTAGCTTCATGGCTTTCATTATCCAAGTTGGCTCTTGGATTGTCTCCTTGATTTACCTCTACCATGATGTGCTCATGATAGATCTCTGGTGGCGCTTCTGAGACATAGGTTACCAACCTATTACCCCTTCATATGTAAGAAGGGTTAGGGTGATAAGGATTCCAATCCACATCATCCCCCAAAGTGAGGTTCAGATGATCTAAAGATGCTGCTAGGAGCTCATCCTATCCTCGAATATGATAGCCTAACCCAAACCTATCAGTTGGTAGCTGATACTATGGTTCGATGGGAACTCGGTACCCTTGCTCGAATAAGCCCAAGCTGTAACCATGCCAATGGTAACATTCAAAATAGTACAAGGTGAATTCAGGGTTAGACAGGTAATGAACATTCACCATGAATGGTTCATCATCATCCTCATCTATGGGCGTGTGATTTGTAAGTTGATCAAGCCCTCCATAAATGAAGTTTGTTTGGTTGGGTGGCACCCCTAGTGGTACCACCATTCCCATGGGAAAGTGATGGGCTTGAGGTCAGCCCATATCCTATGTAGTTTTGATAAATGGTATGAACATCACATTCTACATGATATATTCTGCTAATCTGGGATTAACCAAATGTATGGTCACCTGTGATGTAGATGACCCTATTGAAGAAGTAGGTGAGGCAGGTTGAGGTGCCTCCTCAACTTGATTTTGAGCATCCCCTTCATCCATGGGACTAGGACCCTCGATAGTGGCTACTTTGGGTGCTTGCTTCATCTCTTTCTCACCCAATTTTACCTTAAGCTTCTTATCATTCCTCAGCACTATGGATGTCGTAGGTTTAGTCAAAGTTGTTGTTGTGTGCTCTGATAATTATGGTGCTATCGTGGAAGGTCCTACACACACTCCTTTTAATTTACCTTCTGGATGTTTGATTGGTGATGTCAACCGTATATCTAGATGCATTGAGGGAAGAATGAAATCCCTCAACAAATCTGCTAAGTTCACATATTTGAATGGCTCTTCGTCAGAAGGTACCATGTGAACTTATCCCTCATGTATATATTTAATACATTGATGTAAGATCGAGGGAATGCAAATTTCTCTAATCCAAGGCCTCCCCAAGAGGATGTTATACTGCATGGCACCTTCGATCACATGACACATCATAGGGATGGTCTTAAGTCCAACCTAAATTGGAAGAACTATAGTACCTACCGTTGAGCATAGCGCATCATTGAATGCTCTCAAGGTGAAAGTAGAAGGTACAATATGTGATTTTAGCAACTTTAGATGTGTCAATGCCTTGGTAGTAATTATGTTGATTGATGACCTTGTATCAATCAAAACCCATTTGAATGGTGTGTGATTAACACATGCAATTATATGTAGTGATGGGTCCACTATAGTAGTGGAGACCATCTTAATCTCGTGATCACTAAATTGAATGATCGGTTCACTGCACTGTTGCACATGTCCCACAAAGTTTGTAAATGCTTCAGGATCCTAGGACTAAAATTTGATTGATCTTAGAATATCCATGAGCATCTCCTTGTGCTTAGGAGACTATTGAATCAGTTCATAGATTGACAACTTCACTGGAGTTGTCTGTAGGCTTTGAACTAGCCTACTCCTAATGGTCACCATCGGTCTAGTTGGTGGGCTTGGAATATTTTGAGCTGGCCTTTGCTGAGGTGCAGTGTGCACTCTAATTGGAGCTGGAGGTGGATTTGGATGCTCATACCTCCCTTGTCTTGTGACAACATTAACCATATCGATGAATCCTTGAGTTGGTGGTTCAACCCACACTTGATTCACATGACCAACATTGTTCCTCGGTGGCTCATGATTTGGTAAGGGGTTCTTGAAGATCCCCATATTCTGGTTGTCTGGAGCCTGAGGGTTGTCCATAGTTAGCTCTCCTCTTTCGATCATGTTTTGTACTACGTGTTTGAAACTCCAACATCCTTCGATGTCATGTCCCTTCACCCTATGTAAAGTGCAATACAGATCATCCCTATACCCCTTTGGCTTGGGCTGATTAGGGTCTATTAACTTGATCTCTGGTAAGTTAAGGGCCTTGGCCTCACATAGTTGATGGAATATCGATGTCATCGATTTTGACAGAGGTGTGAACTGGTGAGGTGGACGTTGTTATTTATTCTTACCCTTCTTGTTATTATTGTGTTGGTCATACCACGCAGGAGGAGGTTGGGCTTGATAATTCTATTGTTTCCCCTTATCCCCTTTCTGGAGGTTTAACACCACTTGGTTTACATGGGCTGGCTTGGCCTACTCCTTTTGATTGTGGGTGTTCTTTTTGTTCCATTCCTTCTTGTTTCGAAGCTTCAAGTTACCCTCCTATAACTTGATGTCCTCTATTACCTTGGCTTGCACCAAGGCCTCCTCAAATGTTTGATATTATTGCAACTATAGTAGTAATGAGATGTGCTTCACACAACTCTTGGTAAACATCTAAGTTAATTCTATGGTTAGAATGGAAAATGGCAACTTCACCATTATCTTTCTCCATATTTTACCATAATCCATGATCGACTCATCATCATGTTGCATTAAAGCAGCTAGATCAGATAGGTTTACCTTCTTCTTGATGCTGAAGGAGAAGCATTCAAGAAATGCATTAGCCAGCTATTCAAATCTGGTTATGTTGTGCCTCTTAAGTTGATTAAACCACTCTCGAGTAGGGCCTAAAAGGGTTGTGATGAATGTTCTCAACAATAGAGCATCATTGCTTTCTATCTGAAAGCACATGTCCATAAATCTCATAACATGTTCTTGAGCATCTTCCTCACCTTGAAACTTCTCCAGCTTTGGCATCTCAAAGTGCTTGGGATACATTAGAATGGGCATGGAAGGGCATAGAGGTTCATTATGAATCTTGTTCAAGGTTAGATTTTGATAAGTCATCCCTTGCTTCTCTATAGCTCAAACCTTGTCTACCAAGGCCTGATAGGCCTTCAAAGATAGAATTTCCTCTTCTCTGAGAGGTCATTGTGGAGCCTTTGGAGGTAAATTCTTCTTCGAATGAGGTGGAGGACTAGGCTCATCCTCCATATCTACTAGGGAGATCTCAGGATATTCCTATTCTTGATCATCTCCTACTTCTTCTTCGTACTACGTACACCCATGATGTTCGAGTGCTTGGTGCACTGCATCATGTTTTGGGTCATGTGGTGAGTATAGTTTTCAATATGCTCAAGGTGCAAATCAGGTTGTGAAGTAGCTCGTCTATGAGTGCACTCCCTGTATTCACTACGAGGGGGTAAATTGGCCTGAGCCAATCGATCCTCTCACTCAACATGCTCCTTTTGATCAAGGATGCATTGCTCATGCATGCATTGCTCAAAAATATGCTACCTTAGCAACCTCTATCTCTGAGTATCCTCATTTTTGAGGTACTCACACTCTATGTAGACATCCTCCAATTGATCTTGGAGAATCTACTATCATTGTTTCAACACCAGTTTCTATGATCGATCTATAAGATCAGTCGTGTGTGGTCTCTAGTGTACTCATTCTATCTGAGCATCTTTATCGGTATGACCTCCAATAGACTTGTTTACCATGCTCTTGCCCTTGTCTATGTAGATAGCATTCACGTTCTGGTGTTGTCTGTACTCTATGCCCATGTGGGTTGATGGGGCAATTATACTATGAGAATACTTAGAGAATTCTCCTGGCTCTCTAATGGTCTGATGTGTGCTCTCACTATGAGAACTCATAGAATGAGAATGTGCAACTAAGGGTTTATACCCTAGCTACCCTAAGACTCTATCTAGACCATCCAATTGCCTAGTGCACCATGAATCATGTGGTGGCATACCATTGACTCCAACCTTAGACATATCAAATGTGAACTTGCCAAGTTCATTGTTGTTTGGAGTCTATGAGGGCCTATGCCTTGAAGCAACCCTCTCTTCCTACCCTTGAATGGGTAGATTTTCTACTTGTCTATTTTGAACTGATGGGGGC
Source organism: Wollemia nobilis (assembly GCA_028583015.1). Lineage (NCBI taxonomy): Eukaryota > Viridiplantae > Streptophyta > Pinopsida > Araucariales > Araucariaceae > Wollemia > Wollemia nobilis. Next base: position 2,010,072 of record JAQPPZ010000756.1, on the reverse strand, counting down.
CTTGAGCCTCCCTTATCTCGAGTACATATGGGCACTAACTTAGTTATAGTTCCTTCCTCAATGATGTACTCTTCAATGGATCCAGTGGATCCATGAGGTGTACGATCATGATATATACTCCCATGCTCGAAGGCCCCATGTTGGGATCTTCCATACTCGGATCTATCTCATGAGGCATGTACATTGCCTCCTCTAGGTGGGGTATTCTGATGAGAACCCTCATGCGTAGAGTTATCCCCTCTAATGCTCATCGAACATCATTCGGGAGGATCTTGTGATTGAGGGTTCTTCACATTGTGTTGTGCATTGGGTGGAGCTTCGACTTTGACCTTGGTTCTATGTCGATATCAGCCTCTCCGTGTGACAACCATGATGTGGTATTATCTCGTATGTATATTTTAAAGCAAACAAAGCAAACAATGATGATTATCTCTTTTTAAATTTTCTTTGTGAGCCCTAACTGGTTTGATGTGTTTTGAAATTTGTTGAAAACTTAAACTACTCTCATCATGTTTGAAATTGTTGATGTAATGCTCAATAGTTTAAGGGTTTTCACCTGTATGCTCATAGCTCGACAATCGGTAATGAAAGTCATGGTCACGTAAACCCCCCAAAATGTGGAGATGAAATCCACACCCGAGTAGGGAGCATAGGTCCTACCGATCCTCACCTAGCACCCCATGTGTAATGATACACCCCTCCAAAGAGGAATGCATGCTATTTTGCATGGTTAGGATAGATCTTGGAGTCGATGTTGGCCAAGTAACAGGGTTCGAGGGAGTTGGGCCAATGGATGGAAATCACTACCACCGTCGTTGAACCCTACCAGTGGTTGGATATGACTTCCAACTCACTAGCATTTAGATAGTGTGTGGTGTGTGTTTGTTCATTTTAGATTTTGCATGAAAGTAAAAATGCAACACCAAGCACTCAATGCTCTTTCCTAAATGCCTAATGATAAAGATGTTTAATGTTCAGAAATATGCATCTAATTGATTAAATGAAGTTTTAGAGAATGCATCTACATGATAAATTGGCCACTAATTGGGCCTCAAGCAAGCAAACTCTACAAACATAACCTAGACCATTGGAGACTAGGGTGGATTGCAATCAGAAGTCCGTTGTTCCTAGCAATGACTAGAAGAAAACCTAAGAGAATCTAAAATTTTACTTTTAACCTTTCTCTATGTTTTCTAATTAAACTAACTTCATCTACTGTATTCAGTAAAATAAACATAGATAGACATAGGAAAACATAGAGAATTGGCTCCTACCTGAAATCCAAGTCTGATGTAGATTCGGTTGTCTACTATTTTTTTGTTCTCTGCTAGTTATGGCTATCAGGCATGATTGAGACTATTAACCATGGTTGCTAAGTGTGGCTAAGACTATTCACCATGGTTGTTAACCATGGTTGAGACCTGCAACAAAAAACATAGTAAGTTAGTCAGTGATAGCATAATTTGTGGGTTCCCATCATGATCACCATCTGTATCATTGTGAAAAGCATATACCTAAGCTATCGTACCAATTAAGTGTAAATTTAAAGCATTAAACCACAATAACATGAATTTGACAAGAAAGAGGAATTTATTTGTATTAATGGAATTTAAATCAATTACATATACGTCCCTCTTAGGGATACCCAAATTCATGATACAATTAATACAATATTGAAAACCCTCTAAACGAGGGGGTGGTATAATCCATAGACTCTTCACAGATGTACACGAACTACTTAAGGCCAAGGATAGCCTTCTTCTCCTTTGGTTGGAGGTATATGCTACCTTGAATACCTTGAAAATGATTAGGTCCTATAAACCCTGCATTCAAGAAACAACATGAAAGGAGTTAATGACAAAGGAGACCTCTCTTGATGAGGCTTTTGATGGACAATTGCATAAATTGATGATAAAGAAAGCCTGAAAGCATGTAAATCTATGAAGATATGCAAGAAATCATCAAATTACTATAAAGCATGTAAAGAAAGCATGAAATCTAACAATTAAGAAACCTAATTAACCATTAGAAACTTGAAAAGCAAAACAATGAAACTAGTCTAAATTGATAATTGCAAGGAAAATGGAAGCAAATCTACCTCTAAATCCTAGAATTAACCGGTCAAATGTCTGCTAAAATGTAAATCTATGCTAGATTAAACTAATTGCATAACTAAAAATGTAAATATAATGCTAAAATAGAGGAAATCAAAGATCAAACCCTCCGCCATAGGTCTGAGGTGCGATGAGCACTTGTTAGCCATGGTTGACAACCATGGCTGAGCCAAAAATGTCTTTGCTCTTGTAATAAGGGCTTAGATCTCCAATTCCCTCCATGGAATTGATGATCAAGGGTCACCTCTATGTCCTATGATGGATTGGTGGTCGAATTTGTTGAGATTCACATTCGATTGGCTTGAATGTGCGATTGTGCTTCCTAGTCCTTTGAAAGCTCCATTGATGGATTCATGCTTGTCACTCCACAATTGGGCAGCATTTTGACTCTCCTCAAGGGGTTATCAATTTGCTATCCATTTTGGCAGAGCTTCACTATGTTCAAATGCAAAATTTCTCCAGACTTCTCCCCAATTTGGAGGGGGGTCTTATAGCCTTCCTAATCTCTAATATTGGCTTGCTTGGGAAGCCAAGATCAAGATCCAGGAGGTTGGATCAGTTGGGAGGAAAACTCTCGAAGCTTCCCCACCCAAAACCATTTGAATCTCCATTGCCTAGGCCATTGCAACCAAATTTGGCTTGGCTCGGGATTCAAAATAGTTTTGATGCTAGCCATGGCTCTAAGGTGCAGCTAGCTCTGTTAGCCATGGGTGTCAACCATGGCTAAGGCTGAGTTAGCCAACTCTACCCAAATTGAGTGGTTAAAACCACTGCTTCACCTTGGAGCTATCCAAGATCCTTCATATGGTCTATTAGCATGCCCCATATGAGTAGTCACCTCGACATGACGTGTTTTAGGTGTCTACACTAATTTCCAATAATATAAATTTGATGGAGTAATCATTGTGGCTCCCAAGTTTGTAAAATTAGAGATAATAATATTTGAAAAATAATTTAATCCAAGTTGAATTCCTTATTCCTCATAAGTAATATTGCAAAAATTAATTTAATAAGATAAGGCACCCCTTTTGCTTTCAAAAATCTAAGTTTTAACCTTATTTTATAACCCTTATATCTCCAACTTATGAAAGCAATAATAAATGGGATTGAGACCTTACCTTTTTAGATTTAATATCTCTTCAATATTCAATGCTTTCTGTAGTTGAGTATAACAACATTTAAGTGGTACCTTAGGTGCTTGAATAAATGGATATTCCTTAGAGTAGTTGATCTTGAATGCTGGTACGTAGGTGCTAAAGGTTTGACCTTCATAAATGGGGAAGACTTTAATGCTCCTTCCCCTTATCTTCCATGTTGCACTTTGGACATTTTTTTGTGCTACACTCCTTCCTTGATTGTGCTTCACTCCCTCTTTGGACATATTTAACTACACTTCACTCACACATGTTGAACTTGGACTTCGAATGCCTTTTAAGGATAGTTGATCATGAATGTTGTGACATGTGTCATGTCCATTATAAGTAAATGTTGCATTCTTTATGTAACGCTCCAAGTACTTTGTTCAATGCTCTTAAATAAAATTGAAAATGTATCGACACTCATGTGAAGCTGGTGGAGAATACCAAGTGTCACTGATTTGCTTGTAACTCCTATGTGGGAGTTTCTAGAATGTTGAGAGAGAAATGATGACCATAATTCCAAGTGTTATTTCTGCATGATGTTCATTCTTGTAATTTCTTAGAATATGGATATTATAACTCCACAATCCCTTTGATTTCCTATGTTGCTTGGGCAGAAAGCAAGCTATTTTCTATAGGTTGATAGATGATGTACTATGGATCTTGTACAATAATTTGGAGCTTCCTTCGATGGATGGTCTTCTCCAAGTTAGAGACCACAAATGTAACACCTTTTCCTATTTATTTTATGCCTCCAATTGTGTTGAATCCCTTGTAGATTTGACGTCTTCAAAAAATTGATATGCACTCACTTGTCTGCGTAAATGTAGATCTTGAATGATCTGAAATGAGCTTTGTTTTTGCAGGTAGGTACATCCAAGATAAGTCCTTGAGTGGTTTCTTTTAGCTTGGGAATAAGAGCATTGATGTCTGGCCTTTTTTGGCTATTTTTCCATGTAGTAAATGTACCCTTTTGTGGCACTTCAAATCTGCTCTTATGCTATCAAAAACAAAATTAAAGTAGTGCATATAATGTATTATAATGTTATATAATAAGACTTTTTAATATACCTTCTTTTCCACTCTATTTCCAGATCTGAAATTCTGGTTTTGTGGCAGATTTTTTCCTGAAATACAAGGGTTTGAGGTTGTCTTTAAAGAGTAGACATGTCTTTCCCTTTTTGCTTGGACACTTTTAATAATATATCCAATCTTAAATAAGAGTAGATAGAATATTTTTTAATTGATGCAATTTTCTGTACTTTCCTTGCATTCAACTTTTTAATGCTTTTTTATTTTGAGACTCACCAAGTCTCACTTTCATCAGCTTCTATTTTTGTTTTTTGTTAGTTAGGTTATTATCCAAATTCTTGAGGATTCTAACCCTTTTTGGTGTCTTCTATTGGCCACTTCAAGTTGCAGTTTTTGTGCTTAAATAGTGTCTTTACACACTTGAAAAAAATCAGATTTTGTGCCTTTCAAGAAACACAAAAATAATTTTCTTTTTGAGAGTGGTATAGTAGTACAAGTTCTTCACTTTTAATGCACTAATATTACACCTTATCACTCCAATAAACTCTCAAAGTAATGCAGTAATAATTTTTTGCAACTAATCAAGAATAACATAAAATAAATCTTTAGGAGTTGTTATGCAATTTCACTATAATCAATGTTGTAGGACTTAGTCTTCTTTTTCAAAATTAGATAATAGGTATTTTATAGAAGCTAATATGAAATCTAATCAAATCCTAATAAATGTGCAAATGAATCCTTAAAAAGAATCTATTTCCTTTTGCACTTTAGAAGACTATAATATAATTTCTTTTTTGCAACTTTAATCTGAATTCAGGTGCTCTAATAAATTTAATAAATAATTCAATTAATGAATCTTTTTTGCACCATAATTTGTATACATTTTTCTGTATATCTTCTCCTCCGTTTGTAGAGGATGTAGACCTTGGTGTATAGAAACACCGAGTTGCTTCTTTAAGTAGGATATCCTAAATAGCTCCTTCTTAACCAAATGATGGTCTTGAACTTTCTTTCATGAGCCTAGGATTTGGTGTTTTGTTCTCCTCTTGTGTTTCCCTCCTTCTACTATAGATTTGGATAAGTCTATGTCTCTAAGGTGGTACCTTATTTTTGTGAGAGGTAATATTCAAATCTCTAATATTTTGTAAGCTTCTTCTATCTTCAAGTCTTCTTGTCAAATTCTGACTTCAAGCAGGATCTTATTCTAGGTTTTGGCAGTCCTTGCTAAATTCTTCTTCACAAATTTAGCACTCCTTGCCAAATTATCCTCTTGGATTTATTTTCAGATGGTGAAAATTGTCCCAATTCCTTCACTATTAGGGAATTCAACTAAAAAGTGGATTACTCCAATAAGTTCTCAAAGAACTCTCTTGATCTTCAGCAAGGTTCTCCTAGCCTTTCTTGGATTCTCGATGAGACCTTCACAAGGTCTTTGATCTGGCAGCTTCTTATGGTATTCCTTGAGACTTTTTATTCAATCTTCTACTCTCGAAAGTGTTGGTGATGAGATCTTCTCCTGTATATTTTGATTCTACTATTTCTAGCTTTAAGCATGACTCTCCTAGTCCTTCTTCTTCCAATATTAGAAGTTCTTCAATGAGATATTCTCCTGATCTCTTCACTTGTGCTTTGGGGTTGAGATGATTCTAAACAAGATACTCCTAATTATTTTGTAAGAATTCTCATAAATCATTGAATCTTCTATTCCTGCAACAAATATATTAGTACTAAAATCTATGGTCTGCTTCTGAATCAGATATTCTTCTTGAATTCTTCTTCAGGATTAAGGCTTCTATGGCCTATTTCAATATCAAGGCTCTTGTGATATTTTTTAGTACCAAGGCTACTATGGTATTTTTAGTATCAAATATTTTGTGTCCTTTTCAATATCAAGCCTTCTATGGCATTTTTAGTATCAAGGCTTTTGTGGTATCTTCAGTATCAAGGCTTTTTTTTCCTTTCTGTATCAAGTATCCTATGGTCTATTATTTAACTGTGCAATTTAGCAATCCAACAATGGAGATATTTAGTCTCCTATATTCACCAAAATCCTTCACTAGAAGTATTCTTTCATAGTATTATTCTCTTGTACAATGAACTAACCTCTACACTATGAGGGCACGTTGACCTTCAAGCAACGAAGTTGGATCCTCCTAGCTTTATATCGTAGGAGTCTTAATCATCTGAGAATTAATTTCCTACAACAAAATAAACTTTAGGCACTGGTTAGTAAATTCCATATAACCTAGATAATATTCACCAGATGATTTTTCAATTTAGTAGATTGAATGTTGAGTCCCTGTCTTCACGAATTTTCCTAAAAAATTTGTGGAAAAGACTCTAGACAAAAATTATCTCAGTATTTTTTGAAACTAAGATTCCTTTAAATCCTATCTTTGTGACTCTCCTGAAATATACCACCTATATTCTTCTAATATATTTTGATAGTGTTTGGTCTATTGGTGCATTGGTTTGATAAAACTCTCAAGCTAACCAATAATGGTGGTTTTCCCATTGACCTACATAGACTAGATATACCATGGCTTTGATACCACTATTAGCTTTTTACGAATGAACCTTGGGGGATAAAAATCACAAGATGCAGAATAACATGAAAGAAATTAAATCTTTTAGATGACTAAAGTATGCTAAAAATATAAATCATATAAAATATTACAATGTAGCTATGGAGGAAGTGAGAACTCCATTAACAAAGCTATTTATCTACATTGTATCCATCACCAATGATTGGTGAGGCACACATAACTACACTATCCACTAAGCTACGCTATCTGACTGTCCCCTAATTGTATTCACTATCTATATAAGAGGCCATCCTTATATAGGTAAAATAGGATACTTGGCCAACACTCCATCTAGCCATGCAAGTAACAAGTTGCACATTGACACTTGTGCATTTATTGCATTGCATGAAGTAACTAGATAACTTGCACATGAAGTAATCTAGATATGTATCTTGGAAGATGCATTTACATAATTCAAATTATGGAATAGACACTAGTTACAACACATTAAAAATCTAAGCAATAAAGTTATTATGCTAGAGAGGTAGAATGCAAAAAAGAGATATGAGGGCTATCAATCTACGAGATTTACCTATATCACCAAGGACCAATGGGCCTCAAGCAAAAAAATATCTAGATGAATAAATGTTGCATATACTATGCTAGAAGGTGTCATCCATTTCCACTCCTCAAGAAAGTTATTAGTGTTTAGCCTACAATGATACTCATAATATAGACACATGCATGGTCCACCAATACCAAGCTTAGGTGGTAGCAGTGAAGAAGATAAAAAGAGTAAAAAAAACACAAAATTAGGTCGTGAACATAGTTATAGACCTTGAAAAAGTAATGTTGACCAAGGAATCTAAGGAGGAATAATGCTTTCAATTCTTGACCAAATCTAGGAAGAATAATTTCCATGTAGAGCCACAATAGTTGGATCCATTTAGATTCCTTACCCAATCTTAGAAAGATAAAACAATAGAGTAGCCAAGACTATAACTAACAAGAGAGCAACCAAGGCTAGAACCATTGAGGCTAGATCCAATAAGACAAAAAAAAAAATCAGAGGCCACTCAAGAGCATTCTAAGGAGAAAGCACTAAGAAAGCTAAGGTATCCCTTAGTGACCAAAATACAAATTCTAGAATCCACTGTGCAATATCACAAAAGGTTTGAGAAACCCAACTAGAAGGATCAAAAGTTATTTAGAGTGACTGAAAATAGCATTGTTGAAGAGCTAAAGAAGACTCCTTCCTTGGAAATCATGTATGACATATTTCTAATCCCTAGTGAGATATATTTACTCCAAGTGGCATTAAAAGGAATTAATCCTCAAGGACCAAAGCTATCAAACCTAAATGTAGATCAAGATCAATAGAGGCCCAACATGAATAAGAAATAACCACCACCTTTTTATATGTCTTTGCATATGGAAATGTGGGTAGTGCACAACTGCATGGTTGAATCTAGAGTAGCCATAACTATCATGCTAAAGAAAATATACAAATCAATGGAAATGGAATACACTCACTTAAGTCATGGATTTTTGTAGTTGGATGGAACTCTAATATGAATATTTTGGGTGATTAAGGATATACTAACGGTTCTACACAAGCTACCATAGGTAACAATCATTTAAGAGGTAGTCATGGTTGACCTTATGACATGTTTTGGTCTATATCTTTATTGAGAATTCATATCTAAGTTGACTACTTGTCCTTAGATTATTATCATATGGTTATCCCTTATAAAGGTATAAATATTAGAATCTATGTGGAAAATCCATATCCTTTCCACATTGAGAAAATTGAAGAAGAAAGGGTTAACTTAGTTGACGATGACCTAGATTAAATTGAAGAGGTGACCAAAAAATTTCTAAATTGAGGATGAAAATTCCTTAGAGGACTTTATTATTGTATCAGAGATTGAAGTAGAATTTTACGATGGTGCAAGAATAGTAGGTCAATAATTCAAAGCTATTTCAAAGTAAGGAATCTTATAAGTGAGGGCATTTATATTAATGTTAGAGGAGGAACATAGAAAGAAAGCTTTTGATAGCCTTTGGTAGTAATAATACTCTGCTAGATGTCACTGTAGCATGGAGATTTGGTCAAAAGAGTTTCTAAATGGAAATCCAACTAGGATGAGGAGAAGGCTAGGCTAGAAAAATATAATTTTTTGACTCCATAGGACCCAAACCTTAGAAAAATACCTAAAGGTGTGAATGCAAGGATTTTTAGTTGACTAAAGTCAAAGGTTAAAGTTCCATACTGATAAATATTAATTACATGTAATGCCTTGCATAAAATAGAGAATGCATAAATTTGTATAATATATATACATAGAAAAGTGTGACAGTAAAGTTCAATAACTATTTTGGGAAATGGTATCTTGAACATGGCAAATTTTGAATTGTAAATAGCATATCGACTTGAAACATGACATTGGATCCTTTTTTAAATAAGTCACATGCTCTAAAAAACCATAAAAATAGAAGTTTAGAACACTATGGATTAGACATTGTAGATTCTAAGGAGATGGAAATATATAACATAGATAACATTAGAGAACATGCCAAATTTTTGAGTAAATATGCAATATTTATGTAAATTTTATTATAGCTAAATGTAATAAAGCCATTGGATGGAAAAAATAATAAATTTTTGGGAAAATACATTAGAAAAGTCACTTGCAAGATGACCACACAAATTGGAGAATTATGATAAATTGTCATACTTTTTCTAACTTAGTAGCATCCAAAATTCCTTTCATGCACACTAGCCAAAATATAAGTGAGGAAAAAGAGGATAAAATAGGTATGTGAGTTCAAAAGCTTTCATAAGAGGAAAAATCAATATAAGGAGGCTCCTCTTCTTAGTATTTTGCAATACCTAAGCAAATTTGATCTAGCTTAAAAGATAATTTCAAGCCAAGATAGGATGAGACGGTCTAAATATCTAATGAACTTTCAAATTGTTGATGTAGAAAAGGAATTGAAGTTGCTTTCAAATAATGGTCATAGAAATAAAATTACAAATACGATTGAATCTCCCTACACCATGAGGCTCTACTATATCACTAGACTTTACAATCATGTCACTTCTAAGCCTTTCTAGTGATAGCTATGTTGGTAATTTTAAGTAAGTTGTGTTTTCATTGATGTCAAAAGGTTGAAGGCCAAGTTTGAAGACCATGTGCAAAAAGAGAGCAAGTGAAAAGAATAATATTATAATATTTTAATATTTTAATATCCAACCAATAGGGTTTTTCAAAAGGAAAAGAAAGCAAGCTTAAAAAGAAATAATAATATTATAATATTTGGGCAAAAGGAAGAGGTGAAAAATAACAAGGTTCAAAATTATAAAAAAATATATCCCTGACAAGGTCCATTGAGCAAGTTATAAATATTGGCAAAGGTTTTAATTTATTTAAATTAAAATATTTTAACCTAAGGTTAAAATTTTAGTTTAAATATTTATGGCACCAAAATCAATTTCAAAATGGTGCAAATTAAAAAGGGCCAATGTTTTTAATTTTTTTGGAATGCATATAAAAGGAGGAATGATTTCCAAATTATAGTGTGGAAAAATGTATGCGCATCATTAATGAGGGGTAGAGACCAAGCATAATTCAAGTGAATTATTAAAGGAATATTTCATTGAGAGTGCAAAGATAATTCCAAAGTTTTGGCTAGTGCAAACAATAGTTGAGATGTGTCTAAGGTTCTTGCGAAGGGTTGTTCACGGTTTTGAATCCCACGCAGTTGGTTTTTTGTGAAGGAAGAAAGAGCTTTTTATTTTCATCAAAATTCTTGAGAGGCAGATGTTGTATAGGACAGGGTGTCCTTTGGTTTTTATGTGGGCGTGTAGCCTAAGTGGTAGCCTAGCCTTGGGCTAGGGCATTGTGGTGGCTTAGGTCATGGGTTCGAGCTTTGGCACTGGTTGTTGAGACTTGTGCAATATTTTTATGATGTGGGTAAAAATATTAAGGTATGCAATTTTTGAATTAAATTTACCAAAGTTTTTTGGAAAATGAAAGTTGACTTTGAGGCTAGGTGATATTAAAAGGGCCATGTGTGGAATTGTTTAGGGAGTCATAAGGTGTGTTAATTAAATATTTTATTTTGGGTGTTTAGGAATTAAATCAAGTATTGGAGATTATAAGGTGTAAACAAAGGGACTTTATTTTTTATGTGTGTTGAATATTATTTTGAAAGAGAAGGAGATTATAAGGTGTAAACAAGGAACTTTATTTTTGATGTGTGTTGAATATTATTTTGAAAGAGAAGGAGATTATAAGGTGTAAACAAGGAACTTTATTTTTGATATGTTGAATATTATTTTGAAAGTGAAGGAGTGATAAGGTGTATTTGTGACTTGACATTTTATTGTATTTCTTGTATGGTGAAATATTTGTTGAGGTAAATATTCTTGTGGAGATTTTGAGATAGACTATTGCTATCTAACCTAGAATTGGCAAAAGGATTTGGTTGTGAGTAAAACAGGTTTTGAAGACATATCTCCATCAAAGCAAAGAGGTATGGGCACATCATATTTTGTTTGAAATGTTGGAATGAATGTTGTAAAATATAAGGTGGAGTGAAAAGGATTGTTTGATAAGGATTGTTGGAAATATTTGAGTGAATTCTTATATGCTTCATTGGTGAATGTTTAGAGAACATTTGAGATAGAGATTGAGGATTATTTGAGTTAGGGTTTGAGACCCACATTGTGCACATTGTTTGAAGAAGTATGAAAATAATTGTTTAGGGTTTGTAAGCAAGTTGTGATTCATTGGTTGAATAATTGAATGAAACTTTTGAATGTTGGTTTGAGTATATTAAGCAAGTCTTGGTGAAGACTTGAGAGCAGATTGAGCAAGTTCTTGAGAGGACTTGAAGGTAGATTTGAGGTAAGTCTTTGTGAAGACTTGAGAGTAGAGTTGATTGATTGATTTGTTCAAGCTTTGTGTTAAGGCTTGGGGTAAATCTAAGTAGAGTTGATTTGTGATTGGATCAAGCTTTGTGTTAAGGCTTGAGGATAGATTTGAGGATAGATTTTGGTATATATTTGTGAGAAGATTTGTGATAGACTTGAGATAGAGTTAGAGCAGATTTGTACTACACTTGGGATAGAGTTTGGTGTAGATCTGAGGTAGAGTTTGAGAGTAGGATTTGGAGGTGATAGAGCAGAGGATAACAGTCTCTAGTGGATAGAGATCCATTAGCCAGGGTAGTGAGGACAGAGGTCTTCTATGGAGAGAGATCCACAAGCCAATGCAGTGGGGGTAGAAGTCTTCTAGAAGATCACCAGCCAAAGTAGAGGAGAAAGAGTTCTCCTATGGATAGAGTTCCATGAATCAGAGCATAGGGGATTGGTGTCTCCTTTGGATAGAGGTCCATAAACATTGTAATAGGGAATTAATTCCCAAAATAATTTATTGAGAAAATCTATAAGGAATATTTTCTCCGTGGAGTAGCCCACATTGGGTGAACCACGTTAAATCATGTCTCTCATGTGTGTGATGATTTATGGAATGCTTACTGCTTTGATATTGTTGATGTTATCATATGGATTGAAAAGTAAAAATTTTATCTTATATTGTTCACCCCCCTCTCAGTATAAGCTCATGTTCTTCAATTGGTATCAGAGTGGGTTCCTTCATAAAAAGCCTAATAGCTTGAAGGAAGATCCCACAAGAACATGCATGACCTCAAAAAATGGAGAAGAGGCCATACTCGACATAAAAGAGGAATTCTTTGTTGCTCTTAGAAACTTGGAAAAGGTTAGAAATAAGAACTCAAGTTTGAAGGATCAAATTCAAGAAGATGAGGAAGCAAGAATGGAACTTCTACAAAATCTCACAGAACTCAAGGTACAAGTTGAAGAGGGAAATAAAATTGAACAAGATATGACAAAACTGTTAAAAGTAAGAGAAGTAGAATGTGAAATATTGGAATAAAAAATTATCTTTCTAAGGAAGGAAGTTGAAAAGGCTAAGGGTAAAATACAACAAGACATAAAATCAGGGAAATAAAAAGAGGAGTCAAGTTTCCAAGAAACAAAGACATCAAACAAAGAAGAGCCTATGACTTATGCTAATGCACTAAAAGGAAAAAGCATCAAGAAGGAAGAGGGAAAAGAATATTCATGGACAAAATTCAATTACAAGAACAACAAAAGAAGAAGTACATGACCATATTATTCAAGGGACTCAAATAGGTTACAAAATTTCTTCCATGGCTATTGTTTTTCATGTAACAAATATGGTCATAGAGTTGTACATTGCACTAGCTATGTGAAAGATAATATTGATAGAAATTTCAATTCTTTTGCACCTCTTATGAATGACAATATCATATGTTACAAATGCAATAATTTTGGGCACAAGGCAAAATGGTGTAAAATGGTATTTCCTAAACCAAGCAAAAAGAATACAACTTCAACAGTTAGGAGAGAAAGAAAAGAACAAGAGAAAGTTAAGTCAATGTTAGTACAAACAACCCTTCATGTACAAGATAAAGGAAAATAGTGGTTTCTTGATAGTGGTTGTTCTAGTCATATGACAGGAGATAAAAGTAAATTTCTTGTACTTAAAGAAATCAATGGAGGGTCAGTTAAATTTGGTGACAATGGTTCAACAAAAATCTGTGGGAAAGGAACTTTAAGTTTAGATAATGGAAAAACAAGAATAGAGAATGTATTGTATGTCAAGGGATTAAGGCACAATTTACTAAGTGTAAGCCAACTCTGTGATCAGGGACACACGGTTACCTTTCATCCCAATAGATGTGAGATCATAAAATCTAAAACTGGAAAGCTCATTGCAGATGCAAATAGAACTACAAACAATCTCTACATGCTAAGCGAGATTAAAGGAGAAAAGTGCTTCTTATCACAAGAAGATGAGAGTTGGTTGTGGCATAGAAGAATGGGTCATTTGAACTTTGAAAACATAGTAAAAATAAGCAACAAGCAATCAAAGATTTACCCAAGATAAAAAGGCCACAAAACACAATTTGTGCACAATGTCAGCATGGGAAGCAAACTAGAACAAGTTTCAAGTCAAAAGGATTTATGTCATCTGAGCCACTGAAACTAGTGCACACTGACCTATGTGGTCCTACAAGGATGAAGAGTCTACAAGGTGAGAGCTACTTTATATTATTTATAGATGATTACTCCAGAATGATTTGGGTAGCCTTCTTAAAAGAAAAGTTAGAAGCTCTTGAGAAGTTTAAAGCTTTTAAAGAATTAGTAGAAAATAAAATAGGTAGAAGGATTAAGGGTTTAAGATCAGATAGAGGAGGAGAATTTACCTCAAATGAATTTATAGACTTTTGTGAACAACATGGGATCAAAAGAGAATATTCAGCAGCAAGAACTCCTCAACAAAATGGGGTAGTTGAAAGGAAAAATAGGACTATTGAAAATATGGCCAGAGCCATGTTAAATGAGACTAAGATTTCAGATGGTTTTTGGAAAGAGGTAGTACATACAATAGTGTATATCATCAATAGAGCTCAAATGAGAGTAAATCACCACAAAATCCCATATGAGCTCTGGAAAGGGAGACCAACCATAGTAAAATATTTCAAAATATTTGGAAGCAAATGTTACATAAGACGAGAAGAGAAAAATTTGGGTAAGTTTGATTCAAGATGTGATGAGGGTATTTTCCTTGGCTATTCTACTAAGAGAAAAGCCTATAGATGCTATAATAAGAGGACACATACTATTATAGAAAGTATAAATGTGATAGTTGATGAATAGATAGGGTCAAAAGAACCAATAAGAGAAATTGTGTATGAAGAAGAAAGTTGCCAAGAAGAGTTAGGTGAAGAATCAGAAGAAGAAGAAACACAAAGACTACTACCCAAAACTCCATCCAGGTATGTGCAGAAGAATCATCCAAGAGATCTAATCATTGGGAATCCATATGAGAGACAGACAAGGAGGAAGATAATAGCAACAAATGAGCATGCTAATTTCTCTTTGTTATCTAAAATTGAGCCAAAATATTTCAATGAGGCAAGAGAAGATAAGTTTTGGATCAAGGCAATGAATGAGGAACTAGATCAAATAGAAAAAAGTGAGACTTGGGAACTTGTCCCATGACCAAAAGATAAGAATGTGATTGGCACGAAATGGGTTTTCAGAAACAAGTTAAATGAAGATGGTCAGGTAGTCAGAAATAAAGCAATATTAGTATGCAAAGGTTATGCACAGGTTGAAGGGATTGACTTTGATGAGACATTTGCTTCGGTTGCATGACTTGAAGCTATAAGAATATTTTTAGCTTTCTCAAGTTTTAAAAATTTCAAAGTATATCAGATGGATGTTAAATCAACCTTTCTAAATGGTGTCTTGGAAGAAGAGGTTTACATTGAGCAACCTGAGGGATTCAGCCTAACTGATAAACCAGACTATGTTTGTAAATTAAAGAAGGCACTTTATGGACTAAAGCAAGCTCCTAGAGCTTGGTATTCAATATTGGATAAGTACCTTCAGGAATAGGGTTTCAGGAAAGGAATAGTGGATAGTAACTTATACATCAAAAATGAAGAAAATGACTTACTAATTGTGGTTGTTTATGTGGATGATATCATTTTTGGAGGAAAAAATGATAAGATGTGTCAGAAATTTGCAAAGAGCATGCAGAATGAATTTGAAATGTCAATGCTTGGTGAGTTGTCCTTCTTTCTTGGACTTCAGATTTCACAATCAAAGAAAGGTGTATTTCTCTCACAAACCAAGTATATAAAAGAGATGCTAAAGAAATTCAAGTTAGAAGATTGCAAACCAGTAAGTACCCCCATGGTTACAGGATGCAAGTTAAGTAAATATGATGAATCTCAAAAATAATTGATCATGATTGGGAGCTTACTATATGTCACAACTACAAGACCAGATATAATACAGGGAGTGGGACTAGTGGCAATATTTCAAGCAACACCAAAGGAAACACATGTAATGGTAGTAAAAAGGATTCTTAGGTATTTAAAAGGGACTATGGATTTTGGGCTCTAGTATCCCAAAAGTGATAATTTCACTCTCATAGCATATACAGATGCAGATTGGGTTGGCAACATTGATGATAGAAAAAAGCACAAGTGGAGGAGCATTCTTTCTTGGAGATTGTTTAGTCTCTTGGCTAAGCAAGAAATAGGCATCAATATCCTTATCCACAGTAGAGGCAGAGTATATTGCAGAAGTTTCCTATTGTACACAGGTGTTATGGATGAAGCGAACTCTAAAGGACTTTAAGATAGAGCATGATCATCCTATCTCCATACTATGTGATAATACAAGTGCTATAAACATTTCAAATAATCCAGTGATGCACTCCAGGACCAAGCACATTCTGATTAAATATCATTTTCTGAGAGAGCAGGTGACATATAAGCAAGTCATATTGGAATATGTTACTACAAAGGAGCAGATTGTGGACATCTTCACTAAGCCACTTCCAAAAGAGACTTTTGAGTATCTTAGAGGAAAATTGGGAGTAGTTCTACTCCCACCCCAAAATTAATCACCTCAAGGAGAGGAGGTGGGGAGGGGGCTGAGCTAAGAGTCTTATATTTAGCCCCAAAGGAGTCCCTTTGCCATTGATGACAAAGGGGGAGAGATTTGAGTTAGGGGGAGAGCATTCAGTTAGGGGGAGCAGTTTCCTAGGGGAGAAAAGTTGGAAAAAGGAAAAATGAATGATTAAGGAAAAAGGGTTGCCATCAATGACAAAGGGGGAGATTGTTGGAAATTTTGAGTAAGTTGTGTTGTCATTGATGTCAAAAGATTTAATGTCAAAAGGTTGAAGGCCAAGTTTGAAGACTATTTGAAAAAAAGAGATCAAGTGAAAATACTAATATTATAATATTTTAATATTATAATATCCAGCCAACATGGTTTTTCAAAAGGAAAAGAGAAGCAAGCTTAAAAAGAAATAATAATATTATAATATTTAATATTATAATATTTGGGCAAAAGGAAGAGGTGAAAAATAACAAGGTTCTAAATTATATAAAAAAAGATATCCCTAACAAGGTCCATTGAGCAAGTTATAAAGATTGGCAAAGGTTTTAATTTATTTAAATTAAAATATTTTAACCTAAGGTTAAAATTTTAATTTAAATATTTATGGCACCAAAGTTCCAAGTTCAAAATGGTGCAAATGAAAGAGAGGGCCAATGTTTTTAATTTTTTTGGAATGCATATATAAAGGAGGAATGATTTTTTTCCAAAGTCATTAGTGATTGAAAGAATGTGTGTGCATAATTTGTGAGGTGATCAAAAGACCAAGAATAATTCAAGTGAATTATTCGAGGAGGATTTCATTGAAATTAGTGGAGAGTGCAAAGATAATTCCAAAGTGCTAGCTAGCATAGATGATAGTTGAGATGTGGCTAAGGCACTTGTGAAGGGTTGGTCATGGTTTTGAATCCCACATAGTTGGTTTTTTGTGAAGGAAGAAAGAGCTTTTTGTTTTTGCCAAAATTCGTGAGAGGCAGACATTGTATAGGATAGAGTGTCCTTTGGTTTTCATGTGGGCGTGTAGCCCAAGTGGTAGCCTAGCCTTGGGCTAGGGCATTGTGGTGGCCAAGGTCACGGGTTCAAGCTTGGGCGCTAGTCATTGAGACTTGTGCAATATTTTTATGACGTGGGCCAAATATTAAGGTATGCAATTTTTGAATTAAATCTACCAAAGGTTTTTGGAAAACGAAAGTTGTTTTGAGGCTAGGTGATATTAAAAGGGCCATGTGTGGAATTGTTTAGGGAGTCATAAGGTGTGTTAATTAAATATTTTATTTTGGGTGTTTAGAAATTAAATCAAGTATTGGATATTATAAGGTGTAAACAAAGGGACTTTATTTTTGATGTGTGTTGAATATTATTTTGAAAGAGGATGAGATTATAAGGTGTAAACAAAGGAACTTTATTTTTGATTTGTGTTGAATATTATTTTGAAAGAGAAGGAGATTATAAGGTGTAAACAAGGAACTTTTTTTTTTATATATGTTGAATATTATTTTGAAAGTGAAGGAGTGATAAGGTGTATTTGTGACTTGACATTTTATTGTATTTCTTGTATGGTGAAATATTTGTTGAGGTAAATATTCTTGTGGAGATTTTGAGATAGACTATTGCTATCTAACCTAGAATTGGCAAAAGGATTTGGTTGTGAGTAAAATAGGTTTTGAAGACATATCTCCATCAAAGCAAAGAGGTATGGGCACATCATCTTTTGTTTGAAATGTTGGAATGAATGTTGTAAAATATAAGGTGGAGTGAAAAGGATTGTTTGATAAGGATTGTTGGAAATATTTGAGTAAATTCTTATATGCTTCATTGGTGAATGTTTAGAGAACATTTGAGATAGAGATTGAGGATTATTTGAGTTAGGGTTTGAGACCCACATTGTGCACATTGTTTGAAGAAGTATGAAAATAATTGTTTAGGGTTTGTAAGCAAGTTGTGATTCATTGGTTGAATAATTGAATGAAACTTTTGAATGTTGGTTTGAGTATGTTTGTGATTAAGCAAGTCTTGGTGAAGACTTGAGAGCAGATTGAGCAAGTTCTTGAGAGGACTTGAAGGTAGATTTGAGGCAAGTCTTTGTGAATATTTGAGAGTAGAGTTGATTGATTGATTTGTTCAAGCTTTGTGTTAAGGCTTGGGGAAAATATAAGCATATTTGATTTGTGATTGGATCAAGATTTGTGTTAAGGCTTGAGGACAATTTTGAGGATAGAGTTTGGTGTAAATTTATGAGCAAATTTGTGATAGACTTGAGATAGAGTTAGAGAATATTTGTACTACACTTGGGATAGAGTTTGGTGCAGATCTAAGGCAGATTTTGAGAGCAAGCTTTGGAGGTGATAGAGCAGAGGACAATAATCTCTAGTGGATAGAGATCCATTAGCTAGGGTAGTGAGGATAGAGGTCTTCTATGGAGAGAGATCCACAAGCTAGTGTAGTGGGGGAAGAAGTCTTCTAGAAGATCACCAGCTAGAGCAGAGGAGAAAGAGTTCTCCTGTGGATAGAGTTCCATGAATCAAAGCATAGGGGATTGGTGTCTCCTTTGGATAGAGGTCCATAAACATTGTAATAGGGAATTAATTCCCAAAAGAATTTATTGAGAAAATTTATAAGGAATATTTTCTCCGTGGAGTAGCCCACATTGGGTGAACCACATTAAATCATGTCTCTCATGTGTGTGATGATTTATGGAATGCTTACTGCTTTGATATTGCTGATGTTATCATATGGATTGAAAAGTAAAAATTTTTATCTTATACTGTTCACCCCCCTCTCAGTATAAGCTCATGTTCTTAAAGCTAATTTAGACCCTATCATTGGTGGGGACCTTGAAGCCTTCTTGATTATAGCTAAAATGGTTCCACCAATTCTAATGTTTTACAACATACAATAGTCATGGGTCATTCCCCATGATAGGGGATGTGTTCATAGATAAGTCCACCCTCTTTTGAAAATTGAGATTGCAACTTATCATATGCCCTATTGCCACTTTAAAACGGCACCAATAATAAGGCAAAAAGTGAATCCCAAGGAAAAATGATAGAAAAAAAAGAAGAAAATTATAAGAGTTCAATACTCTTCGTAGAGATTTCTAGACTAAACAAAAAAATCCCATAGTTGGATTTATTGTATATAGATTTTGGAATAATAAAAACCCTGGGTATTTTCAATTAATAAAAAAACCATAGACTATATGGCCTTGTGGGTCCAAACATATAAGAAATTTTTTTGGACATCAAAGTTTTTCAACATCCTCAACCAAAAAAAAAAGGAGTAGAGAGTCCAAGAAGGGCTAAGAGAATAGCTTAGTTCACAAGTATAAATATAGAAATTATTACATGAAAATAAATAAAAAACATCAACAATCAAGAAAGGAGCATAAGAAAATAATAAAAAAGAGTGGCCAATATGACATGTATGCATCCCTGCCATGAAATTTCCAATTGGTGAGCAAATGCAAAGGAAGGATAACTCATAGTAGACTTGGTAAGTATGTTATATTTAATACAATAAATAAATATGAAAAGAAGTTATGACCACATTATCAAGAGGATATTGGCTCTAATAAGGGAAATAAGCATGATTAAACCACTCACGCAAGTTCAAGCATTTAGGAAAGTGTGATAAATCATGCATAATTATTAAAATTATAGACCAAGATAGCCCTTAAAAAAGGCTATAAAATGCACGCAAATCTTCTAAAATCCATAGCATGTTAAGAGTTTTAAGCAAATTCATGTTTCAAGGAGAAGCCATCGAAGTGCCTATATGCTTAGAGGTTATATGCAATTTTGAGAAGCACCTATGCAATGTTGTAAAGAAAAAGGCAACGAGCATCCATTGTTAGGCACCAAGAGCTTAGAATACTTATCTAAGGTAGTGTACATTATTTCTTATTTTTATCAAGAGGAATTTTTCCCTTGATGCAGGAGAATCCAACGAAATTTGGGAAATTTTATTTTTTTTCCTAAATTTTATTGCATTTTGTCGGGGCCATAACTTCTCAACCGTAGCTCCAATTGACATGAAATTTGATAGGGAGCTAGTTGGGAGATTTATAAACAAATACGACCCCCCAAAATCCTATTTGTCTAAAAAATCCAATTTTTGGGGCCAAATTCCATCATCTAGTGCCCCTAAATTAGGTTTTAAAATTACTTACCCATTTTTTTATGCTTTTTGAGTTGTTCGGAGGTTAATATCTCCTAATGTATTTAGAGTTAGGACTAGAAACTTTATTTTTGGCTTTTCTATTGTAATAGGGATGCGCACCCCAATTTTGCGCCCCATCCGACTCATTTATAGTTTTTAGGGATTTTTGGCTATATAGCCACATAATGAGGGTTTGTGAGGTAATCTTTCCAAGTTTTTGAATGAGAATTGGTTTGAGCAAGTTTGGCTCTCCATCAAGTGGTATTAGAGCCAGGTTCCTGAGTGTGTGAGTAGATCACCGAAAGTGAGGCAGTTTACACTAGGATCTGTGGAAGGGTTGTGAGAAGAGAGTGAGGAAGAATACCTCCACGAAGAAACTGTGGTGGTAGGAGAAATGTGGTACCTGAAGGAGATTTCAGAGTTTTGCAGAGGCAAGTGCAAGCCCTAAAAGAGGATTTGCAAAGAGGGGTTGAGCCAAGGAGAGAATACCGTAGTGAATATGAAGCTTGGGAGGTTGATGATCCATCAAATGAAGAAGAAGCAATGGATCCTGCAGAAGCTAGATTATTTAGGGCCATATCTCTTATCGAGAAGAGGCCAAAGTTTGATGTCTCCACATATTCTAGGAATATCAATCCAAAGGAGTTGATTGATTGGATCAATTATATGGAGGAGTATTTTGAGTATGAGGAGGTTGTAGATCCATATCGGATCAAGTTTGCAAAAACCAAGTTGAAACGCCATGCTAGCATATGGTGGAAAGAAGTGTAGCTAGAAAGAAATAGAAGAGGAAAGGAAAATATAACCAGATGGGATCGAATGGTAGAGAAGTTGAAGAGGAATTTTATTCCTATAGATTATGAATTAGATCTATTGAGGAAAATGCAGAGTTTGAGACAGTCAAGCAAATCTATCAAAGAATATACAGAGGAGTTTTACAAGATCTCAATCAGAATTGGCCATTCAGAGGCTAATAAGGAGAAAGTAGTTCATTACATAAATGGGTTAAGAATGAATATCCAAGAAGAACTCAGTTTGGTCAAGATGACCACCATTGAGGATGAATATCAATTTGCCTTGAAGGTTTAAGAGAAGATGAATAGAAGATTTGAAAGAAAACAAAGAGGAAGAGGTCGTGGTGGAAGAATTGGTGGAAGAACCAGTGGAGGAAAATATGAAGATCAAAAGAAGACTGGTGAAACAAGTAATAACTAGGATCAGAAAGAGGAGAATATCTACTGCCCTCGTGATCAGAACAATGGTTACCAAATAGGAAGAGGTAGATCTAGACATGGGTATGGAAGAGGAGGATTTCGTGGAACCTATTTCCATTGTGGGGAAAAGGGACATCGGGCATATGAGTGTCCCCAACACCAAGAGATGATGAATAAGAGACATGAGGGTCATGCTAGAGCTGCTATAGTAGATGAAGGTGCTGAATCAGAACATTCTGAAGAAGCAGAAGGAGGAGAAGTGTTTATGACAAGAAGAGCATTGATGAATGGAGGAAAAGATGTGGATCATAGGAAGAGCTTATTTCACACAAGATGCAAATGTGCAGGTAAGGTCTGTAATTTTATCATAGATAATGGTAGCACAAATAATTTAGTTTCATGGGAAATGGTTGCTAAGTTGAAATTGGAGAAGAGGAAGCACCCGCATCCATATCGGATTGCATGGTTGCAGAAAGATCATAGAGCATTAGTCAGTGAGTATTTTTTAGTTAAATTTCATATTGGAAATTATCAAGATGAGGTTCTGTGTGATGTTTTACCTATGGATGCTTGCCATTTGTTGTTGGGGAGGCCATGGAAATTTGACAGACATGTGGTGCATGATGGGCATGTGAATACTTACTCTCTAACAAAATATGGAGTGCGTCACAAGTTGAAGCCATTAAAGGAAGTGGATGAAAAGGTATGCAATAGTGCTAGAATATGTTTGGTAGATGGTAGAAATTTTTTGGATGGCCTAAAGAGGGATTCTATGTGTTATGCATTAATTCCTACTGTTAAGAAGGAACAATGTATGGATATTCCAATAGAGGTTGAAAGTCTGTTAGAAGAGTTTCCTGATATTGTGTGAGATAATGTGCCTGAGGGTTTGCCACTAGTGAGAAATATTAGCCATCAAATTGATTTGATTCCAGGAGCTAGTTTACCCAATAAGGCAGCCCATAGAATGTCTCTCATGGAGAGTGGAGAGTTGAATAGACATGTTCAAGAGTTGTTGAGGAAGGGGTTGATTAGAGAGTGTTTGAGTCCCTGTGCAGTACCTATAGTACTAACACCAAAGAAGGATGGAGAATGGAGAATGTGTACTGATTCTAGAGCCATAAATAAGATTACCATTAAGTATACATTTCCATTACCTAGAATGGATGATATAATGGAATGTTTGAGTGGAACTAAATACTTCACAAAGATTGATTTAAAGAGTGGGTATCATCAGATTTGCATCAGAGAGGGTGATGAGTGGAAGACAACCTTCAAAACCAAAGAGGGTTTGTATGAGTGGTTGGTTATGTCGTTTGGGTTAACCAATGCACCTAGTACATTCATGAGGCTAATGAATGAGGTGTTGAGAGAATTCCTAGAGAAGTTTGTTATTTTTTATCTGGATGATATTATGATTTTTAGTAAGACATTGGAAGAGCATTTGATGCAAGTTCGGATAGTTTTTGAAAAGCTGAGGGAGGAGCAGTTGCTGATTAATTTGAAGAAGTGCAGTTTTGTGAAGAAGGAGTTGGTGTATCTGGGATTTTTCATCTCATATGAGAGTCTAAAAATGGATCCAGAGAAGGTGAAGGCTATCATTGAGTGGCCTACTCTAAGGAACATAACGGAGGTAAGATCATTCCATGGTCTTGCAAGTTTCTACATAAAGTTCATTAGAAACTTTAGCAGTATTTGTGCACCCACGAGAAACCATGAGAGGGGATAAGAAGGAGTTTAAGTGGACTGCAAAGGCAGGTGCAAGTTTTGAGATGTTGAAAAAGAAGGTGACAGAACAACCCATTTTGGTACTTCCAAATTTTAATAAAGTATTTCAGGTTGATTGTGATGCTAGTGGCAGTGCCATTGGAGCTGTGTTGAGTCAGGAAGGTAAACCTATTGCATATTTTAGTGAGAAGTTAAATGATGCTAGGAAGAAATACTCTATTTATGATCAAGAATTTTATGCTATAGTTTAGGCTCTTAAGAAATGGAGACACTATTTATTAGCAAAAGATTTTGTTTTATATACTGATCATCAAGCTTTGCAGTATATTAATAGTCAAGGAAAACTAAATCAGAGACATTTGAAGTGGGTTGAATTCCTACAGAGTTATACCTTTGTTTTGAAGCATAGGAGTTGGAAGTCTAATAGAGTTGCAAATGCCTTGAGTAGAAGGCAAAATTTGTTGATAGAGATGAAATTAGAAGTCGTTGGGTTTGAATAACTCAAGAGTTTGTATCCAGAGGATCTGGAGTTTGCAGAGGCTTGGAAGGCATGTTTGTCTCCTACTACTTTGGATAGAACTAAGTGGTTGAATTTTATAATCCAAGATGGGATGTTATTCAGAAGGAACCAATTGTGCATTCCTAGAAGTTCAATGAGGGAGAATCTAATAAAGTAGAAGCATAGTGGAGGACTAGCTGGACATTTTGGACGAGATAAGAACATTGCCCTTGTTAATGAAAACTACCATTGGCCACAGTTGCAGCAAGATGTGAAGAAATTTGTGTAGGGTTGCAGAGTGTGTCATATGGCTAAGGGAGTGAGACAGAATATAGGATTGTATCATCCATTACCTATATCAGAGAGACCATGGTAGGACATCAGTATGGATTTTGTTCTTGGCCTACCAAGGACACAACGAGGGAAAGACTCCATTTTTGTTGTGGTTGACAGGTTTTTGAAGATGGCTCATTTTATTCCATGTCAAAAAATGAATGATGTAGTTCATGTTGCAGGCTTGTTTTTCAAGGAGGTGGTAGGCCTTCATGGTATACCCAAGAGTATAGTATCTGATAGAGATACCAAATTTGTGGGTTATTTTTGGAGGACTTTGTGGAAGAATATGAAAATGGATTTGAAGTTCAATTTTGCATACCACCCGCAGACTGATGGACAAACAGAGGTGGTGAATAGAATTTTGGGTAATATTCTAAGATGCCTAGTAGGAGATAAGCCCAAGAGATGGGATTTGATTTTGCCATAGGCAGAATTTTCTTACAACAATTCTATTAACAGAAGTACTGGTAAATCACCATTCTAGATTGTGTATGGGAACAACCCAAGGAATGCTTCTGAGTTGAGAATGATGGGTAAAGGAGAAAAGAGGAGTGTTGAGGCTGAAGATTTTGTAGAGCACATAAAGAGTTTACATGAAGAAGTACAACAACATATCAGTAAGATGAATACTCAGTACAAGGCCAAAATAGATCAGAAGAGGTGTTTCAAAGAGTTCCAAGTGGGAGATGAGGTCATGGCTCACTTGAGAAAGGAAATGTTTCCTAGAAAAACCTACAACAAGCTAAAGATGAAGAGGTTTGGACCATGCAGGATCATAGGTAAAAGAGATTTAGGAAATGCCTACAAAGTGGAATTGCCAAGTGAGCTGAATATATCACCTATTTTGAATATTTCAGACTTGGCAGAATACCATGAAGGAGGCAGTAGTGAGACACCAAGTATAGATTTGTGGAGTATTCTAGTGTCTAATCTAGCCACAGATGATATAGGGGAAATACTAGACACTCGAGAAGGCAGAAGTACCAGGAACAGGTAGTATTCAGAATATTTGATCAAGTGGAAGGGCAGACCTGTAGAGGATGATACTTGGTTGTCAAAAATAGAGGTTGACTGCCTGGGATTTCCTCTAATAGTACAGAAGTGAAGGTCACTTCTCAATCCACCCTGGGTGTCTGATGCAAGAGCATCCAACGAAATTTGGGAAATTTTATTATTTTCCTAAATTTTAGTGCATTTTTTTAGGGCCATAACTTCTCAACTGTAAGCTTCGATTGACATGAAATTTGACAGGGAGCTAGTTGGGAGAGTTCCAAATAAATATGACTCCCCAAAGTCCTATTTGTCCAAAAAATCCAATTTTGGGGGCCAAATTCCATCATCTAGTGCCCCGAAATTAGGTTTTAAAATTACTTACCTAGTTTTTTATGCTTTTTGAGTTGTCCGGAGGTTAATATCTCCTAATGTATTCAGATTTAGTACTGGAAAATTTATTTTTGGATTGTCTATTGTAAGAGGGATGCACACCCCAATTTTGGGCCCCATCCGACTCATTTTCAATTTTTAGGGTTTTTTGGCTATATAGCCACAGAATGAGGGTTTGTGAGGTAATCTTTCCAAGTTTTTGAATGAGAATTGGTTTGAGAAAGTTTGGCTCTCCATCATCCCTCCATGAGCTATTACAATTTAATATATATGTTTCCACTTTTTCCTCTTCTTCCTTCACTGTCTTCCTCCTCTTCTTCCCATCATCATCAATTCTCTTTTTCTCTTCTTCTCCATGTCCATCCCATCACCATTAGTTTTTCACTAATTTTCCATCTTCTCCATCCCTCATAGTTATAAAATTTTTCCATTCTACTCCTAGAGTATACTTTTCTTGTTGTTTGTTATCTCTTGTTATTTTTATCATAGATAATACCATAATTTATAGGCAAATGGGATGCAATAAATATAGTAATATCTTCCAATACATAGTATAATACCTTGTTAATGTCATAAAAATATTTAACCACTTTTTTCCAAGTTACCTTCTTTGTTAAAAACATTCAAACCCCATAGGCATTTCTTTCATTCTCTTTGTGTTGTTCCTTATATTATTTTGACTCCATGCCAAATAGATAAGGGAACCTAGGTTCTCAATTTTACAAGAAAAAATCCCTAAGAGGTACTAATAATGTATACCTATGAGATTTTTCACATAGATAGTGTACACACCTAAAATGCATCATGTTGAGGAGACTACCTATATGGAATCCCTTTAAACCATATGACCCATCTTGGGTAACCTTGGAGCTAAAACAATGGTTTTCACCACTCAAACATGGATATTTAACTTTACAACCATGGCCATCCCTCCTAGGAATGACCTCCAGAGGCCATATCATCAAGAGATGATCCCCAGGATAGAGCCATATCACCTCGATACGGTTGTGCTAGAAGCAAGATAAAAAAAGAGTGGGACATAACTAGTAGCCAAAATTATCAATTAATATTGTGTATAAAATTGTGCTATAATTTAGTGTGTGCATGAGCCTAGATTAGAGAAACTACATGAAACAATCAGTTGCATGGAAATTTCAAAGATAGACATTTACTTTTCTTAATGTGAACTGTCTCTTCAATTTTTCATGCATAGGGTGGTGCTATTATTAGATTTATTTCAATGAATTTATATAATAGCACTCACTCCTCAATAAAAATATACCAATTTTTCAAATATTTAAGCAATGAAGTGCTATCAGAATTCAACCATGAGATATCAAGCCTTTGCATTCTTCTCACTATAGAATTCATGTCGCTGGTTCACTCCAAGGGTTGAATATTGCACCTATATTCTCCAAAAAATCAAACATTCCTACTTTGATGATTGATCTAGATCCAATGATTCATTCTCATGAATGAACCAATCCATCAACCAAACCATAGATCAAACCCAAGAGTTTCCCCGTAATCGACCTTGAAAAAGCAATTACAGAGTAGTGGCCATCTCGACCCAAGATAGACTGTAGGTACGACCATCCCACCTCGAGATGGTCTCCAACTTAGAGATCTATTTGTTTATTTTTCATAAGAATTTTTAGTAGCATATCTATTTAATATTTTAGCATATCTAGTCCTTAATTTACGTATGCATCTATTATATTTTAGCTTTATTTACCACTTTTATTATCTTTATATCAAGCCCTATCTCGAAGGGCTCTACACATGTTACTGACTACTTTGATTTTCTTGTGTGTAGGTTATAGGTTCTTACACAATAAGAGGATCACAAGATTTGCATAGTACCATCCATCACAATAGTCCTAGAAACCTACCCCAAATCATTTCATGAGTGTGAGGAAGATCCTGTGAAGTGCATCAATGTTTCATTTATGATTCTATTCATTGTATTAGGACTTGGTAGCAAATCCCCTCAAAGAGGATCATATTGTAACTATTTTAACAAAATATATATCTTTTATTAATATAAAGGGTACTGTTAATTTATATTTTATTTTTTCATTATGATCATAATTGCTATATTTTATTACATTGCTTGGTGTATAGATTTTTTAGCATTTCAGTGGTGATCATGGTGGGAACCTACTCCTTTATTTTTAATTCTACTACTAATTGCTATTATTTTTGTGATTTTAGGTTTAATTATCTCTGCTTGAGATGGCCCCTATTCGACAATTGTCTAACCCTAAGATGGCCTTTTTTTGATAGCCATACCAAACTAAGATGACCTCAGATCAAAGAGCAAAAACAATAGAGAGCGGTATCTTCATCAAACGTAGGCTATTAAGGTGACTAACTTTGTTATATTTCCTTGTTTTTATAAATAAATTATAAAAAAATTTAGATTACAAAGAGTAGAGTACAAAACATTAAAGTTTTTAGGTCTCTATTTGTGACCGTCTCTGGTCCAAATGGATCTCATCTAAGACCATCCCTATTTTAGATGGCCCCTTTCTGCAATCATCTCTATTACAAACAATATCTATCTATAGTAATACCTGTGTGGGATGGCTCTATATTTATCACTATTTAGCTTGTTTATTTTTTCCTACCCAAAGGCTTATTTCATGTAAGGTTCTGCATTTTAGAAGTTCTATTATTTTATAATATTTCTAAAAATAAAATATCACTTTATGCATTGATAAAAATATTATCGAGTTTTTTTATTTATTTTACTTTTCTTGCATAATAAAACTAACCCCACACACCATGGATTATTTAAACATCAATTATTTGGACTTCATCACCAACCTTTGATTGATATGAGCGATAGTGGGTTTCATCTCTATCGATTGGCTCACACCATAGCAACCTTAGTGATAAAAAATGAGTAGCTTTATGGATTTCATCACCGAAAAGTCCCCTAATCTTGGGTACTCTTGGAGTGGGAATGATTAGTGAGCCCCTTTACCATAGGGCTCTTGAAAATAATTAGTGGATGTAATTTTTATTCTTGTGCATGCCCTAAACATGTGGGCTAAGTGAAAGCAAGGCTTGACTAGTAGTAGCACATTAGACAATGCAAACCCCTTGGGGGTTATTTTTTTCCCATAAGGTTACCTTGAGCTACATCTATTGGAAGCCACTTTTTCTATTTGAGTTGCACTCCCTTATAGGGGGTGTGCTCAAACTACCTTTAGTATTTTTCTATTTTTCATCCCTAGTTTTCATAGGCATAGGGTATAATATCAAAAAACACTCAAACAGTTGTAGGGTATCACAATAAAAACTTAAACGAGATAATAACATTATCTACTTGTTTGTTTCTTTATTTTTTATTTAATTAACATCATGGTAATAATATGTAGCCACGATCAATCATGATATAGTACTACTAATTTTTTTTAAGAATATAAGAAACATCTCTGACTCAATCTAGAGGACATGGCATTTCCTAAATAGAATCTTGGTGTTCATCATAACACCAACATCACGTACAATGAATTTGATCTTTAGGATATCCCTATGTAAGATGAATTTTTGGGTCCTCAATATGATCTTAATGAAGAGCATCCATATTAAGAAATAATTATTTCTTTTTATTAGAGATATCACCCACCCACTGAGGGGCCTAGTAGGTTGATCCCATGATTTCACATCCTATCTCGCTCTATACATAAAAAAAAACATGACCAAGAGTGTACCCTATGGATGAGGCTTGATGATCAAGCCACTTCACTTGATCGTCCATATATGAGTTGATAGTATGCATATTTTTATAGGTATGGTACTCATAGTCTTACTTAGACAAACATATCAGATTATGCATTTCTAGTTAATGAGGAAGATGAAGATCTAGATAATACTCCTGCCCCTTAGGAAGAGAACTCTACACAAGTGTGTTGTGCTTCTATACCACCTGAGTGCATAGAGCATATGTTCAATATAGAATACTAGGTCATTGTGGCTTCCCTCAATTATGGGAAATAGGTAGCCAACCCTTATAGGGATTTAGAGCAAGCCAAGACCTTTCATATTAATACAAAGTCTATTAAAACCTACACTACTAATCAGACTAATCAAGAACTTAGGCAAAATACTGATAGACAAGTATAGTTAGACTAGTTATGGTTGGATAAATAATGATTAGATCAACAATACCAATAGGATCAATAGAGGCTACACCAGCATATGTTACACTAGCAATGGCTATATCAAGAATGATTACAGAAAGCCTTGCATGAGATGGTTCCTACACCTAGTACCCATAGGCAAAAAATCCATCAAAGGTGCCTTGCGTACCACCAGAACCTATCATCTAGGCTAAATTAGAATCATCCTCCTTGTATACCCACCCATCACCATATGTCTCAATAGAATCAATTGAAAAATCATCAATAGGAGTATAGAGCCTATGGGTACCTAGAGTTAGATTATCAGGAACAATGATACCCTAAGTCAACCTACAAGGACTTTGCTGATAACCACATTCAACCACCTCACCCCAATAGAAATCCTTTGCCTCCCCCTTTTTGAGGACAAAAGTAAGAAGATGAGATTATATCATCTGGAGCTTACATGTTGCTCCCCAAGTGTATTAAATCATTGGATAAGCAAGCTTCATAAATGGGTTATCAAAATCCCAAATTGAGCCAACTTTGTAATCAACTGCTCCATCCTTCTATCCCATATCCTCCATATCATTAGCATTTCAAAATGCCTAAGCTAAAAAAGTTAAAAGAAGATGATGATATATATGAGTATGTCATCGTTTTTATTAACCTTTGCTTTCAACTCTAGGATGATGATGTCTTACTACTTAGGACCTTCTTGATAATGCTCTCTAGCCTAGCCCTAGAGTGGTTTAACCATATACCTAGGCATAGTATCCATATCTTTGAACAACTTGTGAATGCATTCTTGGAATGATTCTTATTTAGCATGAAAAAGAAAGCAACCTTGACTAATTTATACAATATTCACCAATTTGATGATGAACCAATATTCGATTATGGTAATAGGTGATGAGAGGTTATCTCAAAGTTTCCATTTACCTTGTAATATATCTAACTCATCTATTTACGAGGAGTTATTCAAAATAGATTTCATTACTATTACAAATCCAATAATATCAAACATTTGAGGAATCCCTAGATCAGGTAAAGGTCATAGAAGTGATCAAGGTTTAGGAGAGGAAGATCAAACTTTGTAATGAGTGGAACAAGAACCCCAAAGGCAACCATACACAATAGAAACCATATTCAATTAATCAAGTTGTCTTGAATGTTCCAAGGCCTGTAAATCAAAATCCACCTCAACAAACCAATTATCAGGGCCAACCCCCTCCTGCATAGTATCACAATTAACCTTAGGAGAATTAGGCACAAAACCAACAATGCTATACACCTTGCAACTATATGTCATTGCTTTAATATTTGGCATCACTTTTTAATTGGCTATGTGAGGTAAAGACCATAAATTTTCTAGATATTTACCTCTTGGATCCTAATAGACCTAAACTTAAGTGGTATCGATATAACCTATACTATCTTTATCATCAACAAAATGGTCATGACATTCAGTCATGTTACACATTTAAAAGCATAGTACATGATATGCTTGACAAAAATGAACTTCAAATTGACAATCCTCTAACTGCCAATAATCAACAAATGGGCATATTCAAGGATCCGCTACCCATACATGAGGTTTAGGTATATAAATAAATATCAATCAATGAAATCCAGATAGCCCCACCCAATTAGGGATTTTTTGGGATGATTAATATCGTGAACAGGAACCGAAGGTATCATAATCAAGCTACACCACTTGTAGCTTCAACTAATGTTCCTTCTATATCATAGCCTTTGCTATAACTAAATCCTATCCAAGGTCCTCCACCTCACCTAGTGGAAATGATTAGAAGTAGACGTATGTAAATTCTATGAAAGACATTAAAAAGACTCTCCATTTATGAGATGATACAACAATTGCCACCACATAGAGAAGCTCTAATTGAGATTCTAAAATTAATTGAATTGCAACTATAAGATCCTAAATATTTTATAAATTTTGTGGGGCATGTTCAAAACTATAGGGAGTCTATCATCACATTTCATGATCATGATATTAAGACAACTCCCACTAATGGGCTTGATCCTCCACTCCACATAATTTCTAGTGTGAATCTGATTTATTATAAGTAATTATTGATCAATATAGGATCCTTTATCAATATCATTATAATTGCTACACTACACCATCTTAGTCTTCTAGAATCACACATTATAGCATCTACATTCATCCTTTGAGCATTTAACAATATTTATCAACACAATAGTTCTCCCTATTCAGGTTGGGATAAAGACTATTCCTACATTATGCCATGTCTTGGAGGGTGCAATGTAGTATAACATATTACTTGGAAGACCTTGGATCAAAGAAAAAAGTTCATCCCATCCATATTGTATTAGTTCCTTAAGTACATCCATGAATGGCAAGATCATGTAGTTCATGTAGATCACGAGACCTTCAAGTACTATAATATGGTGCACCACCCATAGAAGTCTACCTTGCCATATACCCTAGACATTCGACCAAATAACCCTATAAAAATTCTAGCTCCACCACCACAATAATCCACCAAACCATCACCACATCCTTCATCTCCACCAACACCATTTGTTTCTTCTGATAGCCCTTCTTCATCATTAGATTATTCAAGAAATAATATTTCAAAGGTGCCAATCGATGAAATCTCATAATCCATTTCCACCATTTTTGTAGTAGATATTCAGACACCTATGGACTAGGAAAAATACCTCATGGATATGGATAAGCCATCTCAAGACACAACCCCATCAACCTCATTCGTCCCACCATAAGACATGGTTCATTTGGCTAATCCTAGACTCACTAAGTATCTTGTGCAAAACTTCATATTAAGACATGGGTAGACCTCACTTGCCATCACTACCCATTAGTACCATTGTGCCCTTCGGGGTGCCCCTAAACCAAATGAATTTTTTTTATTGGAGTTTTGACAATGCTACAAGTTAATTTCCTATGGTGGGCAATGATGATGATCCCTTTTCAAGGATTGTCAATTATATTTCAAATATAAATTTTTCCTTACCATACTTTTACTATTGCCATTGGTACAAGAATTGTCTTGGTCAATACGAAAAAGGTCTTTAGATTCCTTATATGCTATATTATTAGCTTCCCTATGATAGGTCTATATTAGGGTATAATAGGTGCATACTAGATGATGTCCTAGTAGATAACCTCTAGCATCTTACCATATGTTTTGGATAAGAACTTAAGAGAGATGAATACACTGACCCTGATTACATTCATTCATTGGGTGATTATTTTCCCATCATAATGGTAGCCATCGAGCCTCTTAGTCATAGGATATTTTATGATCATCTAACATTGATCAATCTAAAGACAATTAGGGGCCTAAAGGATATTGGGTTTCTGATATAGATACTAACGAAGAATGGGATATGATGTCTATTTCTTTAGTTAGCTTAGAGGAAGAATACTTTACCCCCATCGAGCCTATTATAGATCTAGATGAGTTTTATTTTAGGGTATTTCCTACATTTCAACCCACTTGGAGGTAGTTATTAACACTAGAAGATTCAATCATCCATGTTCCACCTAGGCTTCATATAGTCATTCCACCTCCACCTTAGCCATCTTTGGTGCATTTGAGGCCACCCATATTTGATAAGATTTTCCTATTCATGAATGGAAATCATACACCACCCATCAATATGGTTTCCATTAATCTGACTACACCACTCTATAACCCTAGAAACCCTTCAAAACCTTTGCATCTCAACCATGAGGCCATTGATTTTGATCACACTTCATTTCCACCATCACCCTTAGAGTTCTTCCCTTGCAAAGAAATGTTACAACCATTTCATTTTTCCTAGGGGTCATATGGAGATGTTTTTCAAGATGATATCGAACCTGATGACATGATTGATTCTCTAAATCTAGCTAATAACATCCATTTGATCCATACACCTCATAAACATGAGGAGAGGTCTCACATGTCAATTGAAGATACAATTTATGTGAATATCAACACTAACCCTAAAGTTCCTCACAATGTCAAGTTGGGACAATTTTTTTCCCCATAAGAACAAGTTGATATTACAGCTCTCATAATAGAGAAGAAGATAGCCTCTACTTGGAATTACAAAGACATGTTGGATATTGACCTAAATTTGGTCATGGAAAACCTCATACTTGATACAAAAATCAAACTAGTCAAGCAAAAACTTCAAAAAATACATCCACCAATCATCTTAATGGTTAAATATGAATTACAAAAAATTTTGGATGTAGGGTTCATTCAACCCATCGATTATCTTGACTAGGTTTCCAAAATGGCACCCATAAGAAAACCCGATGGGAGGATTCACATATGCACATATTTTTTAAGATCTTAAAAAAATGACTCCTAAGGATGAATTTCCCCTGTTGAACATCGATGCTCTAGTCAACGTGACTGCAGGTCACAAAATTTTATCCTTCATGGATGGTTTCTCAAGCTACAATAAAATCTGGGTCAATCTTTAATATTAGCCCAAGATAGCCTTTACCACGCCTTGGGGAATTTATATTACAAAGTCATGCCATTTATCCTCAATAATGCTAGTGCAACATATCAGCAAATCATTACATACATATTTCATGATTAAATGCACAAAATACTAGAGGATTACATGGATGATTTACTATCTAAATTTCTATTACATCATGAACACATTGATGTTCTATAGAAGGTCTTCGATCACTTAATTGAGCATAATGTTAGAATTAATCCTAAAAAGTGTGTTTTTGAAGTCACATCTAGGAAACATTTGGGTTTTATAGTCTCAAATTGAGGAATCAAAGTGGATCCTACAAAATTCAAGGTAATATTCAAATTGCTTCTCCCTACAAACCTTAAGCATCTTCACAACTTACAAGGGAAGATCGCATTTATATGATGCTTCATAGCGTAACTTTTGGATAAATTTCAACTAATGAATCATCTATTACAAAATGGGGTCCCATTAAATTGGGATGATGAGTGTCAAAAAGCCTTTGATAATATCAAATAATACTTGGCATCACCACAAGTATTAGCTCTACCTTGACCAGGTGTGCCATTTCTAATATACATATAAGCTACTGATTCTGCCTTAGGGACCATGTTGGCCCAAAAGAATGAGGCAAATAAGGAACAAGCTATATATTAAATTAGTCACACCTTGGTCAATTATGAGCTTAAGTGCACATACATTGAGAACATTTTCTTAGCAGTGGTATTCACCACCAAGAAGCTATGTCATTACATACCAAATCAAAAAATGTATATTGTGTTCAAAGAAAACCCTTTGTGGTATATGAAGAGTCAAATGTACCATAATAGTTGTACTACAAAGTGGATCATGTTGATGAAATTTGACCTTGAATTCATAATTCAAGAATCTATTAAATGTCAATTCATTGCTAATAAACTAGTAGAGGCTCCTCTCTCAAATGATAAACCTCTTATAATTAAGTTTCCTGATGATGCAGTTTTTGCCTTATCGGACTTGCAAGAACCTAAAGAACCAAAAAACAAAGCTGATATGACTCTATTATTTGATGATTCTGAGTGTAAGCAATGGGGTGGTGCAAAAATCATGTTTTTCACACTCTAAGGATCTCCTATGCATTTTTCATTTAAACTTGATTTCTTGTGCACCAACAATAATGCTGAATATGAGGCCCTCCTTTTGGGTTTTTAAGTAAGTATCGTCATGAGAATCAAAAAGCTCAATATATTTGGTGATTACTTGCTCATTATTAATCAAGTTAAGGAAATATATCAATGCAATTTTCCAATTCTAAAATCATACAAAGCCCTTATGGACAAGCTACTAGCTAAATTGGAATGGTACGACATCTAGGTAGTCCCTCGTTCATCTAATCATTTTATGGATACGATGGCTTCTTTTTTATCCTTAATTCTGCATAACCATTTAAATGATATCACAACCATTCATGTCAAAATGCATTTACAATCCATGATTTTGAATTAGGTTTCAAATGATGAGGAAGTTTTCCACATGATTCAGATTTAATCGTACCAAGATCGGTTATCTCATATACATAAGTTTTTGAAACATGCTTCGTAGGTATTTTTGATCCTAAACAATCCTTTTTATAACAACACAATGATCAATCTTAAGGTTCTCTCTTGATATACATTTGTGCAAGATGAACATCAAAAGGAACAAGTAGTTCATTCAATCAAAATTTAATGGTTTCAAGAATGGTTTACTCAATTAAAATATTTCCTAAAACTTGGTAATATTTCTTCAGGATTGTCGCATGCTGCAAAATGAAAATTCAAACAAAAAGCAACAATATATATTTTTTAGGAGATATATTGTATCATCGAAGCTATGATGATCTTCTTCTTGATTTTCTAGAGCCCCATGAATATTCTTGGGAAATTTTGCAAGCTCATGATGGTACTTGTGATGGCCATTTCAACTACATGGGTATTGCTAAGCGCATCCTCTGAATGGGCTATTATTAGCCTATCATGAAGAAATACTATTGCACTTATGTTAATAAGTTCATGAAATGTCAGCATCATGCTAATATTTCACTTGTACCTTCTTAAGCCCTATAAGTAATTCATTCGATATGTCCTATTCATAGTGGGGATTTAATTTAATTGGAAAAATATCACCCCTATCATTGGCCCATCACAAATTTATCTTAATGGCCAAAAAGTACACTAAGTGGGTGGAAGCCATAATTCTGACCACTACAATTGGACCTCACATTATGGATTTCATGCTTCATAATATCATATGTAATTTTGGTATTCCATCCAATATCAACTTGGATAATGGGCATCCATTTAAGAACAAGTATGTGCAAGCTTTAACCTCTAAGTATAACATTCAATATAACTTTTCCACACCCTATTATCCACAAGGTAATGGTCATGTAGAGGCATAAAAAAATGGTCATTGTCATTATTAATAAAATCATCAAGGATAATCACAAAGATTGGCATATTCAATTACCTCTTGCATTATGGGCTTAAATAACTAGCATTAGGATGCCCACTGGGGCAACCTCATTTTCACTAGTATATGGCACTAAGGTCATTATACCCTTGGAATTAGAAATTTTTTCATTATGCATATCACTACAAGAGTTCATTGATGATGATACTGTAAGATAATATCATCTTGATAAATTCACACTTCTTGATAAATGATGCATAATACTCTTGAGCACCTCTACATTTATCAAGATTTTCTTAAACATGAAGAACACAAGATTAAACTGAGAGGGGAGTGAACAGTATAAGATAAAACTTTTACTTTTCTTTCCAAAGTAATAACTTCAAATATCATTAATTGCAATAAAAAAACAATGCACAAATCACCACACATATAAGAGACATTGATTTAACGTGATTCACCCAATATGCGCTACATACATGGAGAAATATTGCTTATAAATTTCTCAAAAAATTTCATGGGAACCAACCCACAGGAGACACCAATCCCCTATTACAATTTTTCATGGACACCAATCCACAAGAGACACCAATCCCCTCTCAAGTTTGTGGACACCAATCCATAGGAGACACCAATCCCATATCTGGTTTGTGGACACCATTCCATAGGAGACATGACACCACTCCATAGGAGACATAAATCCCATCTAATATAGTTTTATGTCCACCACTCCACATGAGACACAAATCCCTTCTACTCTATATTTTTGGACACCACTCCACAGGAGACACCAATCCCCTCTACTCTGGTTTTGTGGACACCAATCCATAGGAGACACCAATATCCTCTGATCTAGTCTTGTGGACACAACTCCATAGGAGACATCAATCCCTTTTGCTCTAGTTTTGTGGACACCACTCCACAGGAGACACCAATCCCCTCTGCTATGGTTTTGTGAACACCACTCCATAGGAGACACCAATATCCTTTACTCTGGTTTTATCTCAAATATGCTCACAAATTCTGCTCATAAAACCTGCTCAAATATCCTCCAAAACCTTCTTATAAATTCTGCTTACAACTCTACTCAAATCAGCTCCATAACCTGCTCAAATATTTGCTCAATGATTCTCCTCAAACCTGCTCAAATATTCTCCAAAACCTACTCATAAAACCTTCTCAAATCTGCTCTTAAATCTACTCACAACTTTGCTCGTCTATTCTCAAATATTGCATACAAATAATGCTCATATATTCTCAAATCTTGCATAATGATGCTATCAAGTTCTTCACCTATTCTTCAATGTGCTTTTCTCAACTAAAGCAATTCAAATATATTCTACCCATAATTTTTTTATCTTCATGAACATATAGAGAATGAAATACACTAAACAAATTCCTAATATTTTCTTCACATTCATTAATATTGTCGCTTCCACATATCTCACATTTATTACATCAAAAGGTAGCTCTAGTCTAGTATATGATTATTGACCTTGTAAATACAAATTTACACCTTTCCTTTCTTTTGTAGATGGCTGAATTATCCTTCTTACTCACTTGGATACTTGGGTTAAGATATGAACTAGTACTTACTTTTGTTCATCCATTTTCATGTTATTGCTTCTCAATTTGCTACTTGTTATTAGATTCAAAAAGAAACTATTTGCTACCTTCACATATATTTGAACTTCCTCATAATAAAATAAGCATTGAAAAAGAATTCTTTAACTCAACCTTTCACTTGCAAATTCAAATTAATCCCAACTACTAGTGCAATATTAAAATTATCCTCAGTGGCTAGCATAACATTTGAATTACTCTTGCAGCTAATGCAAACTCAAATAACTTTTTGCAGTTAGTGCAAACTCAAATCACTTTTTGTGGTTAGTGCAAACCCAAATCACTCTTTACAGCTAGTGCAAACCTTTTCACCACACATTCATATTGCTCTCAATGTAATATTTCAAATAGGCTCAATGGATAGTAGTGAGACACGTAGACACACAATACAACATGGCTTAGGTGGAGGTAAGTGAACATGAGGCTCGAATCTATTGGATACATAGTTATTGCACGACTCAAATCAAGTGGATACACATACACTGCAAAATTTGATGCACAAGTGGACACATAGACTCCGTACAAATGGACATGCATGACACAACACACACATGGCAAGATAGGTAGAAACATAGGGTACAATATAAATTTCAACTATTAGGTACAACATGGACCAATAATTCAAGAACACATACCATATTTGATATCTAAGGATAGTGTGGAGACTCTACACTTGCAATGAATACCAAAAGGGATCCTAATGTGACTAAAGTCACATTTTAAACATAGTGCATGGAATAATGTAAACTATTGATGTGAAGAAGACAGTCAATGTGGGATAATGATATTTCCTTCAGAATGAAGTAAGACATCAGATGGCCAACCAGATATGCTTACCTTTATTTTAATGATATATTTTGTGGACTCCACACACTTCATAAGATTACTTCCTTCACTGTTCTACTATGTTTTAGAGAAATGCTTGCTGAATTTTTTTGTTGAACATCACCTTGCTTTCTACATTCAATCAGCACATCAAATTTTCTTTTGATCAATTCTAGTTTGATTTCTCTGTATTGCCTCCCATACAATCAATGTAGAACTCAACAAAATTACTTTTCAACCTCTCTTTGCTTCAAATCTCATTGCATGCCATGCTCTTCCACAAATTTTTCACAAAGCACACACATTGTTTATGCAATTCTAACTCTCTAATGATCTGATGATTCAAATATTTCAATGACAAACAATTTGTCCCATAACTTGCCTCTTCCTCTATCTACTTTATGACATTCAAACTGCCTATGTAGACCAAGTTTACTCAACCATTTTGAGGATGTTCTATTTAGAATTTCCACTATTCTAATATCCTTTACTACTACCCTAATATCTACCATGATCTAATCTATGTTGTTGTTCCTAATATCTTTTGTTATTGTCCTAATCTCTTGCCACACTCTAACTTCCTTTAACACTACCTTAATATTTTTTGTTGTGCTCTAATTTTTTGTTGCTCCTCTCCTTTGGCTGTTGCTCACACTCCACGATGGATTTAATCGATTCTCCTTACATTTCCAAAGGTGAATTATCACCATATATTTATATGCTTCCTAATGTTGTTTGATTTTTGTCCAAGTCAGCTCAAACCTTTTGCTTTCAAACTTTATAATTGTTGGCACCTTTTTCATTTTCAAATTATTTATATTATAATATTTTAAATCTTATGATTTAAATATTATAATATTAACTTTTAAACCTTTGTCCCTTTCTTGAAATATTTAAATATTTTTGTCCCAATCAAATTTTAAACCTTTGTCATTTTCTTTATAATATTTAATCTTAATATTTAAATATCATAATCCTTTGCTTAAAAAAAGATAGTTGCCTTGCTTTGAGATATACCTTTCCTTGAATAATTGTCCATTTTTTGCTATTCACCAAATCTATTTTTGACACCATTGATATATTGTCCAACCTTATAAACTTCTCACCCTTGAAGAATATTTCTACCTTGAATACCATGCACCTTTGACATCAATGAAAACTCAATATTTCCAACAATATCCCCCTTTTTCATTTATGGTAATCCTACAAAAAATTTCTTTTACTGCAAATATATTCACAATATGCTCCCCCTTACTAAAAACTCTCCCCCTTTGACATCAATGGCAAAAGGGCTCCTTGGGGCTAAAAATAAGACACTTAACACAACCCCCTCACCACCTCCTTTTCTTGAGGTGA
Source organism: Wollemia nobilis (assembly GCA_028583015.1). Lineage (NCBI taxonomy): Eukaryota > Viridiplantae > Streptophyta > Pinopsida > Araucariales > Araucariaceae > Wollemia > Wollemia nobilis. The sequence goes on along the minus strand of JAQPPZ010000756.1, from coordinate 1,969,551 downwards.
TCAATTATGGTATGGGAGTGAAACTCCCAAATTACTATGCTCCTCTTCTTGTTTCATTTTCTTTCTCCAAACTTTGGAGATCATACCTCTTTGAACATTTTGAGCATCCTTTTTCTTGCCTATCTTTGGAAGTTTTCGAAACATTATTCTACACCATCTAGTTGTATGCCCAAAATTGTTGCAATTGTAACACATGATGTTGTAGTCCTTGAAAGGTGTAAAGACATTGAATTTCCTCTTAGTGAATCCAAAATAATTCTTATCATGAACCCTACAATGTACAACTTTGTGACCAAAATGGTTACATGAGAAAAAATAACCATGAAATACATGTTGAAACTTGTCTGATTACCTTGAAGGATATTATTGTATGGTTATCTCTTTCTTGTTCCTATGATGGACTTTGTTCCTTGATGGTGCATTATTTTCTTCCTCATTGATGCTTCCACTTCTACACACATCATCATAGGTCTTAGGTTCCTCTTCAATCATTTTATTTGATGCCTCTTTTCCTTTTGAGATTGACTCTCCCTTTTGTTTCTCTTGAACTTATTCAAAACCAAGTCCAGTCTTCATAAATGGAGATCTCTGTGCTTTGATAATATCATCCAATATTTATGTGCTTTTCTCAAACCTCATATTTTGTTGTAACTTATCCTTAGATTTTTACACTTCCATCCTTAGAGAGACAACCTCATGTTGCATTTTTTCACATTCCAGCTCCTTCGCCTTTAACTGCTTAGCCATCCCTTCTTCAATTTGCTTTACCTCTTCAACTTTACCTTTCAAGTCAATGAATTATTGAGGTAACTTTACCTTTGTATTATTATCCTCTTGTACGCGATATTTCAATCATGAGTACTTATTTCTAACCCAATTTATTATTTAAGAGCAACAATAAGTTCCTCTTCTATGTCAACTATGGCTTCCTCTTCACTTTTTGAATCTTCTACAATAGGAGCATTTTATTTTACCTTCTTAGCCATGTGTGTTCTTGTAAGATCTTCCTTCAAGTTGTTAGGATTTGTAACGACCCAAAAACACACAAACAGAAAAATACAAAAATAGAAAAGTTTTTTTTTTACTAAGGAGAGAGGTACATGAACCCTTCATGAACCCCTAACCTAACTAGTGTAACCTAAAGTTTCAATCACCTAAGTTTCCCTGGAAGTTACATCTCATGAAGTACCCTATCACAAGTCTATCTATGTAGGCGTAATGTGTGTTACTGTAGATAAGTCCATCTGTCCCATCATCCTTGATGAGCTAGACCTATCACCCTCAGTCCATCGAAGGTATACATGCATCTCCATACCATACACAAATCCTTATGTGTAGGTATGCTATGAGTATTGCGAGTTAAGCTATCTATCTCATCTCCACGATGAGCTATCTTAACTCAGATGTAATCTCTTCACCACTTAGTCCTTTATCTCCCTAAGGGGATCTCAATTCCCTTAGGTCTCCTATGTTCACCCTAAGGGGTTCTCAATTCCCTTAGGTTACCTATGTTCACCCTAAGGGGTTCTTAATTCCCTTAGGTCACCTCTGAGTTCACCCTAGAACTCTACTCTAGATTTCTATCATCAAACAACCAAACAATGATACATCTAGTTACTATAACATCAAGGAGCAATCAAACAGAAAGGGAAAATAAAGCAAGTTTACACTAAAGAGAATCAATTACATAATATAACTAAATACAAAAATAAAGGAAAGTACCTTCACTAAACCATTAAGCAATTATCTCATTAATTCTTACATGACAAATCCTTCTTACTCTTAAGAATCTCATCTTATCTGCATTGGGGATATCTCCCCATATTTCTAGTTCTATTTGATCATAAGTAAATCAATGCAAGATACAATTACCTATTCTTCGTTTCCATGGAACTCCTTGCTTCTCCTTGCTTCCCATTGGTACTTTGAGGGTAGTAGGGGATCAGGATACTCATGGTTCAGGATAGGCATACCTTTTAAATGCATCTATTCATTTACTTTGCCAAATTGCAACTATACAAAATTCATTTAAGTTTCTAACCATCTAATGCACAATGGATATCATAAAAGAACCTTTACTTTTATTTTCACCTCTCAAGTTCCCTTAGAGAGTCATCCCACATATACAACTTAGATAAAGGTCTAACTTAAATTAAATTCGTTCATGTTTTAAAGCATTAAAGTCCCATACCCTTAACCTTTAAAACAATCCCTTTCTTTTCATTCCCTAAATCAAAGCCCCATAACTTTAATTCAAAGAATAAAACTACATCCTTTTTAATTCACCATTTCCAATCAATCAATCACTTTCTAAAGCATTAAAGTCATATACCTTCAACCTTTAAAACAACATTCATTCATTCCCTAAATTGAAGCCCCATAACTTCAATTCACGAATAAATCCACATTTCTTTAATTTAAAACTCCTAAGATATTCAACCTTAATCAAAGGGGTTCTCTCTTTAAATTAAAGCCCTTAAATACATTTCATAAGAATCTAAAGGTTCCCTATTATTTAAAACCTTAAATAAAACTCTTATAAATCAAAGGTTCCTTTTAATTGAAACCCTAAATATATTTCATAAAATCTAAGGTTCCTTTTAATTAAAAACCTTAAATAAATCTCATAAATATCAAAGGTTCCTTTTAATTAAAAATCCCTAAGGTTCCTTTTAATTAAAAACCTTAAATAAATCTCATAAATATCAAAGGTTCCTTTTAATTAAAAACCCTAAATACATTTCATAAAATCTAAGGTTCCTTTTAATTAAAAACCTTAAATAAATCTCATAAATATCAAAGGTTCCTTTTAATTAAAAATAAAAATAAAGGTTCCTTTAAAAAAACCTTAAATAAATCTCATAAATATCAAAGGTTCCTTTTAATTAAAAACCCTAAATGCATTTCATAAAATCTAAGGTTCCTTTTAAATAAAAGCCTTCAATATATTTTAGGAGACTAAGGTCTTCCTTCCAATTCAACCCTTCATTTTTTCCAAAGAACAAGGTTTCTGTCTTTATTTTGATCATGTTACACAACACCTTTTCTACAGTGGGAGTTTACAACTAAAGGTAAATGGATACTGGGCAACCACGGTATTCCTAGCCTCTATACAAACTAGACCCGACAACACTCATAGTGTTCCCTTCGACGTGGCATGACCTTCGGACATGCACAACATTCCTTGCCGATGCCCACTAGTTTCCTTAGTGTTTACTCTCTCTGAAATGCTCGCTAAGGTTCTCTCCTAAGCGCTCACTAGAGCTCATGGCTTTTCACAGTGCACAACACTTTCAAACAAGAGATGGTTTCCTTCCTAAACCTCGTGCATAGCTCTCAATGCAGCCTAGGGTGATTACACACCCACACAACACTCACCCGATGTAAGGTGGATTACTTTTAAAGCCACACACACATAAGGTGTTTACAGGTTTCTTCATTAAACATAGTGCACGATGCTCACTTGCAACACAGAGGGTTTATTTCCCATAAAGCAAGGCAACGTAGCGCACAATGCTTCTACAAAGCAACATGGGGAGTTTTCTTTCCACCAAACAAAGCAATATAGTGCACAATGCTTCTACAAGCAACATGGGGAGTTTTATTTCCACCAAACAAAGCAATGTAGTGCACAATGCTTCTACAAGCAACATGGGGAGTTTTCTTTCCACCAAACAAAGCAACGTAGTGCACAACGCTTCTACAAGAAACATGGGGAGTTTTCTTTCCACCAAACAAAGCAACATAGCGCACAACGCTTCTACAAGCAACATAGAGAGTTTTCTTTCCCATAACATAGAACAACGTAGTACACAACACTTACATAGCATAATCCCATGTAAATTTAAAATCGAGATTAAATTCAGAACAACCCAACCTTAACTCCTATGGAGATTGGAAAGATGGCATCGTCTGGTAGGCTCTCCTCTCAGCCTCTAGCACATTCCTCCCGCTATGCCCATCTCTTCTCTACATCTCTGTTTCTCCTCCTTGCCTCTTCGTATCCTCCCGTATGCTCTGTTCTCCCCTTTTTCTCACTTTTCCTTCCTTCTTCCCTAACGTGCCCATCCACCATCTTCTCGAACCTCGAGCTCCGTCATCCACCTCCATTCTTCAATGCACCGTCCCCTATCCTCTATGCACTCCTCCCATATTTCCCACATTTGGAAACTTAGCAGCATCGTAGGATATCTCCTAGGTTTCATCGTTTAGGAACGGGATGATTACATTTCATTACCTTTTTTTTATTTAAACTAAAGAATGGCCTTTTAATTAAAATATCATTCTTAAGATATTTATTTACATTAAAATACATTACTTTTTATTTTCCCAATTTCATTATTGCCCCTTTGTTTATTCTTTTTATTTTTTTTAATAAATATATCTATTATATATCTTCATATATCTCTTTTTTTTAAATGAATTCTCTTTTATTTAATTAATTAAAGCCTTTCAATGAATACCCTATTAACATTAAAAGAACACTTTTAATTAATTCAAATGAAAACCCATTTATTAATTGCAAATGAATTTACTAATGAGCTCCAACGAGCCAAACATTATTTTCTTAAACCTCATTAATTAATTTAAAGAATCTAAATTCAACATATAAATTTAGTTTGCTTTCTTTCACAAGGAGTATGCTTTATCTTTACTTTGAATATGATAGTTTACCCTATGCATCTATATGCATCTTGCAGTGGTTCTTATATAGAAACTCAACATCAACTACTCAAACCATGATGCAGTAAAGAGCAAACACATTTACATAATCAACAAAGAGGGAATCTTTCCATCAACCCAATCACCTATCTTAGCCAGAGATTTTATGATAGTTGCTAGGCTATCAACTAAATCTCAAGGTGATCAGCCATCGATGATTATCCCTTCCATCAATGCATGCCTATATGAAGGTATCTATCCATGTTACCTTCAAGTATCTTAATCATCATTTCCCCTGATCTTTGGTACCCTCATTTTTGGTGGGTAACTTTACCTATTCCACCTATGAGTGTACCTGATCCTGCACACTTGGAAATATGTTAGAAATAACATGCCCTTATAAATCAACTAAACATCACATAGTTGGTTCAAATGTTCAAACTAAGTATCACCACATCATCGGTCCATACATTGTTTTCTTGTGCCTTAAATTCAGCTAGGGAGGGTCATGACATCCTCCCCCACTAGGATTAAACATCGTCCTCGGTGTTTCCAATTTTCCTTTTGTGGTTCAGTAGAAAATAAAATTATTACATCATATAATATTCAAACAAAAAGGGAAAATATTTTTGCATAACCTCCACTTTCTCCCAAGTGGCATTCTTCTCAGAGAACTGGTCCCACTGGACCTTACATTGATCAAGAGTCCGATTTCGTAGATATTTGGATCAAAACTCAAGAATCTTCATCGACAGTACTTCAATGGCCTCCGGATTTGCCATCTGCAATTTAGAAACATCCCACACATGTTCAGGGTCAGCAACATATTTCCTAAGCAAGGATATGTGGAAGGTGTCATGGATTTTGGATAGATTAGGTGGTAATGCAAGTCGGTAAGCAACCAAATTGATATTTTCTATGATCTCAAAGGGCCCCACAAAATGTGGATCCAACTTCATGGATTTGATAGCACTTTTCTTTGGCTTAACCCTTAAGAACACCTTATCTCCAATAGAATACTCTCTAGGAGTCCTTTTTAGATCTGCATAACTCTTCTACCTATCCATAGCTTCCTTAAGCCTTTGCCTAATTTCTTTTAGCTGCTCTTCCATTACCCTGACCATCTCTGGTCCAATCACAACTCGATCCTCTAGGTTATCCCATGACAATGGTGTTCTGCACTTTCACCCATACAAGGCATCGAAAGGTGCCATTCCTAGCGAGGAGTGATATCCATTATTGTAGGCAAATTCTACCAAAGGTAGACAGTCTTCCCACTAAGATTTATGATCCATGCAGTACATGCAGAGCATGTCTTCTAGAACTTGGTTTACCCACTCTATTTGTCCATCGGTCTCAGGATGGTATGCTGAACTCATATTCAATTTCGTACCAACTGCACTATGAAGGGATTTCCAAAATTTAGAAGTGAATTTGGAGTCTCTATCTGAGATGATTACCTCTAGAAACCCATGCAATCAGAATACCTCTTTGATGAATCTGCTAGCTACTACCTGAGCATCATCCTTGGTATTTCTTGGTATGAAGTGGGTAACCTTAGTCAACTTGTCGACCACTACAAATATGGCATCATGTTGGTACCGAGTCTTGGGTAACCCCACAATAAAATCCATGGATATGACCTACCATTTTTGCATAGGTACCTCATGCGGATGAAGTTTTCCTGTAGGATGCTGGCATTCTACCTTAACCTTCTGAAATTCGAGGCATCGAGCAACAAAATCTGTGATATCCTTCTTCATTCCTACCCAAAAGAAGGCTCTTTTCATGTTTTCTCACATTTTGGCTCCTCTCGGATGAGCAGAATAAGGATATCTATGAGCTTCTCACATGATTAAGTTCCTCAAATCACCTATCTTTGGTATAATGACCCTTCCCTTATAGCACATAAGGTCATATTTCACACTAAACTCCTTATTTCCTTCAGGATATCTATCCATATTGACTCGAATTCCTTGACAATACTCATCCTGAGATTACCTTTGTCTCACTTGATCCATCAGATCCATGTGAGCTCTAGTGATGGCTGCTATATATCTCCTTCTACTTAAAGCATCAACCACTTTATTCTCCTTTCCTTTTATGTACTCAATCTCAAAATCATACTCAATGAGGAATTCTACCCATATTCTCTACCTTGCATTAAGTATTGGTTGGGTGAATATATACCGTAGACTCTAATGGTCTATTTTTAGTTCAAAGGGCCTTCCCACCAAGTAGTGGCACCAAACCTTTAGAGCATGCACCACTGCAGCCAACTCCAAATCATGCGTAGCATAATTAACTTCATGCTTCTTAAGTTTCCTTGAAGTATATGCCACTACTGAATCCTCTTGTGAGAGTACCCCACCCAACCCATCTATTGATGCATCTGTGCACACTGAAAAGTCCCCTTGAGGATCGGGAACCTTTAGTACTGGTGCAGTAGTAAGCTTATGCTTTAATAGCTCAAAGGTAGCTTCACACTTCTCTGACCAATTGAATTATTTTCCTTTCTTCTGAAGGTTCGTTATGGGTCCAACAATATTAGAGTAGTCCTTTATATAACGTCTATAATAGCTCGTTAACCCCATGAAACTTCGCACTTCAGTGACATTAGTCGGGGGTGGCCAATTCAGAATAGCCTCTATCTTTTTTGGATCCACAACAATCCCCTTTTTTGATATAACGTGTCCGAGGTATCTTACCTCTGGAACATAGAATTCACTCTTAGCTATATTTCCATAAAGTTGATTCTTTCTCAACAATTCCAACATGATCCTAAGATGCTTATCATGCTCTACTTTATCTCGAGAGTATATAAGGATATCATCTAGGAATACCAAAATAAATTGGTCCAAATGTCTTCGGAACACGTTGTTCATTAGGTTCATGAAAGCGGTTGGGGCATTAGTCAGTCCAAAGGGTAGGACCGTAAACTCATAATGCCCATACCTAGTCTTAAATATCATTTTGTGAGTATCTTCCTCATGAATTCTCAACTGGTGATACCTTGACCTCAGATCAATTTTGGTAAACACCTTGGCATATTTTAGTTGATCGAATAAATCTTCGATCCTAGGTAAAGGATATCGATTCTTGATTGTAGCCTTATTTAGCATTCTGTAATCAATACACAATCTTAGTGAACCATCCTTATTTTTCATGAATAGAACCGGTGCACCCCACGGTGACACACTTGGTTTTATCAAACCCTTCTCCAATAATCCTTGCAATTGAACCTTCAGTTCATGCATTTTAGTAGGATTCATTCTATACGGGGATCTATGAATAGGTTCAGTTCCCATCATAAGTTCAATTGTAAAATTGAATTCCCATACAGGAGGTAATCCAGGTAGGTCCTCTGGGAATACATCCTAAAAATCTTGTAGGATTGGATGTCATCCTAGTATTTTTCCTTTCTCTTGGTCTCCCACCTCATTGAGTTTTACCACATACACTATTCCTCCTCTCTTGAGGGCCTTTTTCACTTGCATAGCGGACAACATTTGAGGTTCAAAAGCCTCTTGATCGCTATGAACTCTTAGTATTTCTCTGCCTTTCTCTGAATACTCAATCCAATGGTCTTGGAAATTGACTAAGGCTCTATGAGTCTGTAGCCAATCCATCCCAAGAATCACATCAAAGGTGTGTAGGGGAGCTACATATAAACAACATTTTGTAGTCCCTTCAGATAGAGTAACTTCTACCATAGGGTAACATTGGTTTACCGAGTAGGTTTACCTAGAACCGTACTCTACCTTCCACCCTTGAGCCAAATACCTAGGCCTTTTCGACATAGTCCTTGCTAGACTAGATGAAATAAAACTATCAGTGGCTCCACTATCTATTAAAATGTTTACTTGCTTATTGAAAACCTTACCTTTCACAAGTAATGGGGTGGCTTGTCCCTCTAGCTTCTACTTCTCGATTGTGGCATAGATCCGATGTTCTGGTTCCTTCCCTTTCACACCCGTCGAGCTAGTCCCTGCTCGATATGGACACTGATTATAGTAATGAGGTCCTCAACAATTGTAGCACCCTTCCTTGGGTCCTTGCTATTTCTCAGACTTCTCATTCCCATTCTTAGCTGCTGGAGTTGGAGTATGCGACTTCTATGGCTGAGGTTTCATATTGTTGGGCTTGTTATCCTTCTTCCGAAAGTTCTTCTTGAACTTACTCCGATTCCCATAGGGTTTCTTCTCAGGATTTTGGGGATTCTTGGCTTTTCACTCTTGCTCAGCCTCCCATTTTACAAACCCATTACTATTCCTCTTCTTAAGTTCTTGTCACGCTTGCTCGGGTAGAGCGTCATACTTATAATAGAAGTGTGACTCCGCTTTCTTTGCTAGGTCATATACCTTTTGCAATGATTTGGGCTCCTGCATCTCCACATCGTGCCTTAACCTAGATTCCAATCCAAGGGTGAACTTATGAACTCACATTTTCTCATTATAAATAGGCACATATTTGAATAGTCTTACCAGCTTCTTATAGTACACTTCCACTATGTTGGTTCCTTGTCTAAGACTAGCAAATTCTTCAAATTTTAGGGCATAGAAATGCTCTGTTAGAAATATCTTTTTGAAGATGTTTATAAATTCTTCCCATGGAGTATCAATGGGTTCAATATTGGTTTCCTCATAGTGGGTTTCCCACCACTCCAGAGTAGCTCCTTCTAGGTTAATCATAGCCCATAGTGTTTGGGTTCCATATGAGTAACCTTTTATCATAAAATGAACCTCTACCTCTCTTAGCCATGCTTCCGCTGCATCCCCATCACCTTCTCCATAAAAATTTGAGATGTTGATGTTTTTCATGTCCCTAGCTATTTATTTTTCTTCTAAGGCTCTGGCTTGTACTTGTTCTGTAGTTAATCCACCATCTAGGCCAACCTCTGAGCCTCAAACTTGTAAATTTTGATTTGCAACCATTTCAAGCAATTGTCTTATCTGATCCTGCATAGCAGTGACCGTAGCGGTGAGGTCTTCCACCTCCCTATTGGGGTTGGTTGGTTCCTCATCTTGGTTTTCTTCTTCCACCTCACTTTTTCAAGTTTGTCTAGGTGTAGGCCTCCCTCTTCTGGTTTTAGGTGGCATCTTAACCTGATTCCATCCAAGCAAGGGGATTAGATTATAGTTTCATCTTAAGTTGTATCTCTAATCAAGCCATAATACAAAGTTCTCTTGCTATATGCATCATCAACCTAACTAGGGCAATACCCTAGGTTGGGATGCATCACCGATACCAAAGCCCATACTAAGGCATCCTGACACTCCACACTCCCTTGGGCTAATTCTCGTTAGATTCTAGCAATTGGGGTATCCTAGATCATCCCAGCTTTAGCCTATGCCATAAGCGAGCCTTCATTGGATGCATATAATTTCCATTTAGCACACATAGAAGCTCTATACCCTCATACCTAGAGCTTTGATACCAAATGTAATGACCCAAAAACACACAAACAAAAAAATACAAAAATAGAAAAGTTTTTTTTTTACTAAGGAGAGAGGTACATGAACCCTTCATGAACCCCTAACCTAACTAGTGTAACCTAAAGTTTCAATCACCTAAGTTTCCCTGGAAGTTACATCTCATGAAGTACCCTATCACAAGTCTATATGTACAAGCATAATGTGTGTTACTATAGATAAGTCCATCTATCCCATCATCCTTGATGAGCTAGACCTATCACCCTCAGTCCATCGAAGGTATACACGCATCTCCATACCATACACAAATCCTTATGTGTAGGTATGCTATGAGTATTATGAGTTAAGCTATCTATCTCATCTCCATGATGAGCTATCTTAACTCAGATGTAATCTCTTCACCACTTAGTCCTTTATCTCCCTAAGGGGATCTCAATTCCCTTAGGTCTCCTATGTTCACCCTAAGGGGTTCTCAATTCCCTTAGGTTACCTATGTTCACCCTAAGGGGTTCTTAATTCCCTTAGGTCACCTCCGAGTTCACCCTAGAACTCTACTCTAGATTTCTATCATCAAACAACCAAACAATGATACATCTAGTTACTATAACATCAAGGAGCAATCAAACAGAAAGGGAAAATAAAGCAAGTTTACACTAAAGAGAATCAATTACATAATATAACTAAATACAAAAATAAAGGAAAGTACCTTCACTAAACCATTAAGCAATTATCTCATTAATTCTTACATGACAAATCCTTCTTACTCTTAAGAATCTCATCTTATCTGCATTGGGGATATCTCCCCACATTTCTAGTTCTATTTGATCATAAGTAAATCAATGCAAGATACAATTACCTATTCTTCATTTCCATGGAACTCCTTGCTTCTCCTTGCTTCCCATTGGTACTTTGAGGGTAGTAGGGGATCAGGATACTCATGGTTCAGGATAGGCATACCTTTTAAATGCATCTATTCATTTACTTTGCCAAATTGCAACTATACAAAATTCATTTAAGTTTCTAACCATCTAATGCACAATGGATATCATAAAAGAACCTTTACTTTTATTTTCACCTCTCAAGTTCCCTTAGAGAGTCATCCCACATATACAACTTAGATAAAGGTCTAACTTAAATTAAATTCGTTCATGTTTTAAAGCATTAAAGTCCCATACCCTTAACCTTTAAAACAATCCCTTTCTTTTCATTCCCTAAATCAAAGCCCCATAACTTTAATTCAAAGAATAAAACTACATCCTTTTTAATTCACCATTTCCAATCAATCAATCACTTTCTAAAGCATTAAAGTCATATACCTTTAACCTTTAAAACAACATTCATTCATTCCCTAAATTGAAGCCCCATAACTTCAATTCATGAATAAATCCACATTTCTTTAATTTAAAACTCCTAAGATATTCAACCTTAATCAAAGGGGTTCTCTCTTTAAATTAAAGCCCTTAAATACATTTCATAAGAATCTAAAGGTTCCCTATTATTTAAAACCTTAAATAAAACTCTTATAAATCAAAGGTTCCTTTTAATTGAAACCCTAAATATATTTCATAAAATCTAAGGTTCCTTTTAATTAAAAACCTTAAATAAATCTCATAAATATCAAAGGTTCCTTTTAATTAAAAACCCTAAATACATTTCATAAAATCTAAGGTTCCTTTTAATTAAAAACCTTAAATAAATCTCATAAATATAAATTTAATTAAAAACCTTAAATATATTTCATAAAATCTAAGGTTCCTTTTAATTAAAAACCTTAAATAAATCTCATAAATATCAAAGGTTCCTTTTAATTAAAAACCCTAAATACATTTCATAAAATCTAAGGTTCCTTTTAATTAAAAACCTTAAATAAATCTCATAAATATCAAAGGTTCCTTTTAATTAAAAACCCTAAATACATTTCATAAAATCTAAGGTTCCTTTTAATTAAAAACCTTAAATAAATCTCATAAAGATCAAAGGTTCCTTTTAATTAAAAACCCTAAATGCATTTCATAAAATCTAAGGTTCCTTTTAATTAAAAACCTAAATAAATTAAAGGTTTAAAAATTCAATATATTTCAGGAGACTAAGGTCTTCCTTCCAATTCAACCCTTCATTTTTTCCAAAGAACAAGGTTTTTATCTTTATTTTGATCACGTTACACAACACCTTTTCTACAATGGGAGTTTACAACTAAAGGTAAATGGATACTGGGCAACCACGGTATTCCTAGCCTCTATACAAACTAGACCCGATAACACTCATAGTGTTCCCTTCAGTGTGGCATGACCTTCGGACATGCACAACATTCCTTGTCGATGCCCACTAGTTTCCTTAGTGTTTACTCTCTCTGAAATGCTCGCTAAGGTTCTCTCCTAAGCACTCACTAGAGCTCATGGCTTTTCATAGTGCACAACACTTTCAAACAAGAGATGGTTTCCTTCCTAAACCTCATGCATAGCTCTCAACATAGCCTAGGGTGATTACACACCCACACAACACTCACCCGGTATAAGGTGGATTACTTTTAAAGCCACACACACATAAGGTGTTTACAAGTTTCTTCATTAAACATAGCGCATGATGCTCACTTGCAACACAAAGGGTTTCTTTCCCATAAATCAAGGCAACGTAGCGCACAATGCTTCTACAAAGCAACATGGGGAGTTTTATTTCCACCAAAAAAAGCAACGTAGCGCACAACACTTCTACAAGCAACATGGGGAGTTTTATTTCCACCAAACAAAGCAACGTAGCGCACAACGCTTCTACAAGCAACATGGGGAGTTTTATTTCCACCAAACAAAGCAACGTAGCGCACAATGCTTCTACAAGCAACATGGGGAGTTTTATTTCCACCAAACAAAGCAACATAGCGCACAACGCTTCTACAAGCAACATGGGGAGTTTTCTTTCCACATAACACAGAACAACATAGCGCACAACGCTTACATAGCATAATCCCACGTAAATTTAAAACCGGGATTAAATTCAGAACAACCCAACCTTAACTCCTACGGAGATTGGAAATATTGCTTATAAATTTCTTAAAAACTTTCATGGGTACCAAACCACAGGAGACACCAATCCCCTATTACAATATTCATGGATACGAATCCATAGGAGACACCAATCCCCTCTCAATTTCATGGAAACCAATACATATGATATACTAATCCCATATTTATTTCATGGACACCACTCCATAGGAGACCAATTCCATCTACTCTGGTTTTGTGGACACCACTCCACAAGATACACCAATCCCCACTGCTCTAGTTTTATGGACGCCACTCCATAGGAGACATCAATTCCCTCTACTATGATTTTGTGGTCTCCACTCCATAGGAGAAACCAATCCCTTCTTCTCTAGTTTTGTGGATACCACTACATAGGAGACACCTCCCCTATACTCTAATTTTATAGACACCATTCCACAAGAGACACAAATCTCCTCTACTCTAGTTTTATTTCAAATATGCTCACAAATATTGCTCATAAAACCTGCTCAAATCTGCTCCAAAACCTATTCATAAATTTTTCTTACAAATATGATAAAATTAGCTTCATAACCTACTCAAATATTTGCTCAATAATTCTGCTCAAACCTTCTCTAAACCTGCTCATAAAACCTACTCAAATCTGCTCCAAAACCTGCTCAAATATGCTCTCAAATTTACTCACAACTCTTCTCATCTATTCCCAAATATTACATACAATCAATGCTCATATATTCCCAAATATTGCATAATGATGTTATCAATTTCCTCACCTATTATTCAATGTGCTTTCCTCAACTAAAGCAATTAAAAAATATTCTACCCATAATTCTTTTATCTTCATGAACATATAGAGAATGATATGCACTAAAAAAATGCCCAATATGTTCTTCACATTCATTAATACTGTCGCTTCCACATGTCTCACATTTATTACATCAAAATGTATCTCTATTCTAGCATATGATTACTTACCTTGTAAATATTGATTTTGCATATTTCCTTCCTTTTGTAGATGGCTGAATTGTCCTTCTTTCTCACTTGGATGCTTGGGTGAAGATATGAACTAGTCCTTGCTTTTGTTCATCCATTTTCATGTTATTGCTTCTCAACTTGCTACTTGTTCTTAGATTAAAAAAGAAACTATTTGTTGCCTTCACATATATTTGAAGCTCCTCATAATAAAATAAGCATTGAAAAAAATTTGGTTAACTCAACCTTTCACTTGCAAATTCATATTACTTCCAACTACTAGTGCAATATTCAAATTATCCTCAATGGCTAGTGCAACATTTGAATTACTCTAGCAGATAATGCAAACTCAAATCACTTTCTATGGCTAGTGCAAACTCAAATCACTCTTTGCAGCTAGTGCAAACCTTTTCACCACACATTCATATTGCTCTTAATGTCATTTTTGAATAGGTTCAATGGATAGTTGTGAGACACATAGACACACAGTACAATGTGGCTTAGGTGGAGGTAAGTTAACACATGGCTCAAATTTATTGGATACATAATTACTGCACGGCTTGACTCAAGTGGATACACAAACACTGCATAGTTTTATGCATAGGTGGACATGTAGACTCCTCACATATGGACATGTAAGACACGACACACATGTAGAAAGACTTAGGTAGACACATAGGGTACAACATAGATTTCAACTATTAGACACAACATGGACCAATCATTAAGGACACATACCATATTTGAAATCTAGGGATAACATGAAGACTCTACACTTGCAATGAATGCCAAAAGGGATTCTAATGTGACCGAAGTCAACTTTTAAAACATAGTGCATGGAAGTATGTAAACTATTAATGTGGAAAAGACACAATTAATGTGGGCCAATGTGATTTCCTTTAGAATAAAGTAAGACATCCTATGGCCAACTAGATATGCATACCTTTATTTTAACGATATGTTTTGTGGACTCCACACACTTCATAAGCTTACTTCCTTCACTGTTATACTATTTTTTAGAGAAATACTTGCTGAAAACTGTTTTTGAACATCACCTTGCTTTCTACCTTCAATTAGCACATCAAATTTTGTTTCGATCAATGCTAGTTTTATTTCTCTATAATACCTCCCATACAATCAATGCATAACTCAATAAAATTACTTTTCAACCTCGTTACTTCAAATCTCATTGTATGCCATGATCTTCCATGAATTCATCACAAAGCACACACACTTTTTGTGCAATTTTTGATGATATGATGATTCAAATATTTCAATGACAAAAAAATGGTTCCATAACTTGCCTCTTCCTCTATCTACTTTATGATGTTAAAAATCCTGATGTAGACCAAGTTTACTCATGTATTTTGAGGATGTTAGATTTAGAATTTCCACTATTCTAATCTCCTTTATTGCTACCCTATTCTCTAACGTGATCTAATCTTCATTTCTACTTCTAATATCTTTCATTTTTGTCCTAATCTCTTGTCGCACTCTAATTTACTTTGAAGTTGCCTTAATATTATCCATTGTAATATAATTTTTCATTGCTCTTCTCCTATGGCTTCCGTTCACACTCCACGATGGATTTAATCGATTCTTCTTAAATTTTCAAAGGTGAATTATCACAATATATTTATATGATTCCTAATTTTGTTTTATTTTGTCCAAGTTGTCTCAAACCTTTTGCTTTCAAAATTTATAATCGTTGGTACCTTTTTCTTTTTCAAATTTTTTATATTATAATATTTTAAATCTTATTATTTAAATATTATAATATTAACTTTTAAACCTTTGTACATTTCTTGAATATAGAAATCTTTTTGTCCCAAGCAACTTTTAAACCTTTATCCTTTTCTTTATAATATTTAAATTTAATATTTAAATATTATAATCCTTTGCTTAAAATATAGTTTCCTTGCTTTGAGTAATACCTTACCTTGAATAGTTATCCATTGTTTACTATTCACCAAATCTATTTTTGACACCGTTGATATATTGTCGAACCTTATAAAATTCTCATGCTTGAATATTTTTGGCTTGAATACCATGCACCTTTGACATCAATGACAACTCAATATTTCCAACAAAACGAGCTTATGATATGAAATTCCATCTCAAGGACTTCAAATTTGGGGATCTTATGCTTAAAGAGAATCAATAGAACTCCAACTTACCACCGCACTTGCAGGACAAATTTACAGTAAATTATCTAAGCCCGTTTATCATCACATAGAAGATAGGGCTAGGAACATATCATCTTGCTTCTCTTGAGGGTGTTGAGAAACCTAAAACTCTCAACATTATATACCTACGAGAATTTAATGCATGCAATATGATGTATATAAAAAAATAGAAAAATAAAAACCACAAAAACATTGGCAAATCGTAAAAACACAAAAACATTGCATTCCCATTTGCATTGCATTCCACCATGCATTTCATGTTGTTGTATTTGCTTACTTGCATTAGGCATGTTCTTTTATTGCATTAACATTGGGACTAGTTTTGTCTTGCATGCTAAGTTCTAGAACCATACTTGTATGATTGTCAGTAGTCTTAATCACACCTTTCTATTGTCATCATTTGCACTTTTTCTTGTGATATTTTGGTTATTAAGGGGTCCTTGTAAGATAGGGTAGATATCATATGACCATCAGCAATGATGTTCAAAAGTCCAATGACTATTTTATGAACACTTCTTAGTTTTTAGAAGGTCATTAGGAAAACACACACATCACCCCACATATCATTACTATCCAAATTCCACATTTGTTGGTAACAATATTTTTCAACACAACCAGGAGGTGTTATAGGGTGTTTCATAGGTTTTTCGATCATTCAACCATTCCTAGTTTTTTTTTTCAAATTTTTTAGAAATCTATCTTATCCAAACACATTCATATTTTAAAATCTGAATTTGAACAAGGATTAAACTACAATGTAGTCCATGCACCTTAAGCGAAAAGTTTCCCCTGCTCATCCTATTATGTGCATGGTTTAGGATGTCGAGAATTGATACAATGGCATGCTCCTATTTGCCCAAAGCATTAACATCCCTTTGTTATAAAATATGGACATTACATCATTTGGTTCTTTACTAATGTACCTTCATGGGTACATATTTAGATTAAGATTATATTAGGAGATAAATAGTTTATTAGAGTTATTTAATAAATGTACAAGTGTTAGAATGTGCAACGATGTAAATGTGAATGTAGTCCACATGTACATGAGTCTTAGGATTGAGTTAGAGGCAAGGAATATATATTTCTATATAAAGGCCTCATTGTGAGTGATTATGAGTAGTTTTTTAGAGTGCAAAGGTGAGAGTAGTAGTAGACACAATGTAGCTCCATTTTTCTATCATGGAGGACTTGCAAAATCCATGAGAGGAGCATTATAATTTTTTTAAGATTTCTTAGATGATTATTTATAGAGCATTGTATCAAATTTTCTATCATATTTTCATGCATGTTAAGTTTCCTTTATCATAGTTATTTCATTGCATGCTTATTTCAATACTTGTAAATGTATTTCCTTTATGTTTAAGGCTCCAAAAGATAACAGTGGTATCAGAAACATGGTGGATCAGAGGAAAGCCATAAGTGATCACTATTACTATTGTTGAGTATTTGTAAACTTGACCAGCCATAGTGTGTCTCTACATGCAAATACCATCACAATATATCTTTTTATAGAAGTAGCTCTAGGTAGAAGAATAGAAATTTGAGAAAGCCACATGATTTGGCTAGAGTTTATCCACAAGAGTTGTAACACTTGTGAAGACTAGAACTCAACATTGTATCCTCTAGATTGACAATCCAACTAGTGAATATTATTTTTTATAGAGTTATAGGAATTTTTATATCTCCAATATTCCATTGCAAGAGAGAAAAATAAGTTTTCAAGAGAACCATTGGGTTACTATCATCTAAGTTTTTCTTGTTATAAAAAATTAACTCTTAGAAGTTGGGAAGCTTCCTAAAATAAATAGAGAAGAATTTCATCTTTGTTACCTAAAATTTGAAGTTACTTTCCTTGTGCAGGGACTAATTATTTGTTGCATGAAAATAAGGATTGAATATTTTGAGGCCTAAGGAGAAATTCCCCATTGAAATATTTGTAGATTGAAAACTCCTAGTTGAAGATTGAAGAGACTCATGAAGAAGAGTCCTAGCAAAATATTGGAGATTGGTGATCTCCATTGAAGACTAAAAACTTCACATTGAAGAAGAGATCCATTGAAGGCCCTATTTAAGAACTTCCATATTGGAATATTTACATTGAGAAGAACTTAAAAAATTTATATTGCATATTTTAGTAGCAGTAGATTTAGGAGATCCTATAAGGAGATCTCATTTCCATAGTTGAATATTGAAGAGGCCAAGGAAGGTCTCATTGAATATTTTGAAGATGTAATATTGAGAATATTGGAGAGGTCTCAAGGAAAAACAAGAAGAAGGCTTGGTGAGCCTCATTGAAGGAGTCCCTAGAAGGACTCATTGGAGAAATTACTACCAAAGAAGAAGCTAGGTAATTGGGACAATTATCGCCATTTGATAACAAGCCCAAGGGAGAAGGTTTGGCAAGAATATTGTCAAATCAAAAGGTAGTATTGAATAGATCGCAATATTGATAGATTATTTTGGGAGGATATCTACTTCTAAAGTTATAATTCGACAAGAGAAAAGAGATATAAGAACCACCAAATATGAGATATTTTTGGGGTTCATAATTGAAGGGTTATTGATCAAACATATTAGCTACGATTTGGCGAGAATCCTACCAAATTTATGGGATTCAAGGATAGTTTTTCAGTGATAATATTGATTGCTTTACAATCTGAAATTTTTCATATTTGAGGATAGAAAAAGGTAGCAATTTGGGCAGCGTTAATGACTACTAAATATCATATTTCAAAGGCACATTCTAAAGGATTTTTTAAGCCACCAAGTTACAATATTGGGTAACATATTAGTCAAGTATTGAAGCTGCGAAAAGGTGAGAAAATAATATTTTTTGGAAATCCTATAAGAGATGAAATAACATCTACAAAAGGCATACATCGAGGTGAGTTGAATCACCATTATATTCATCATCTATAAGATTGAAAATATATGCAACATAAAGGTGCAAAAGTTAATTAGTTGAGCTTTTTATATATTTGTATTTCTATTAAAGTTTTTAAAGCACTAATTACAAAGCTTAAAGGTTGCATCAAAATTTTCATTTCAAGTCTTTAAAATAGTGTAGAAGTTATAGTTTACAGAGATCTAACCTATACATAGAAGGAAATAGAACTTGGGTATATTTTTAGTGAAAGAAACATGTCAACAATCTATTACTCATTCTAATCAAAAGAAGACTGCAAATTTGCATATACAATAGTACAAATATTACATTGAGTAGCTTGGATTGATAAGTGGAATAATAGCCAATTAGGGAAGATATTTCCAATGATCAAGGCAATAATAATACTAGATTCATTTCAGCCGAGTCAGGGAGTCAAATGCAATTTTTTCAAAAGCTCTTTTGAAGAAGTTAAAAGCAAAATTTTGTAGCAAGAATAGCCATCGAAAATGGTAACATTACCTCCAAAATTTGGAGAAGAAAAATAGAATATTATAGTAAGATAAGATATTTAAATGGATAATAAATCCCAAGTCCAAAGTGCAATATGAGTTTACATCTTCAAGAAGAATTTATGAACAAGTTTGGAGAGGATTAAAAACAAGTTTTGGAAGCAAGCTTGAACCATAAAAATAAAGATCCAAATAATAAAATTGAAGCTCACACTATGATAAAATTAAAGGATAGGTTTCCAAGCACATGAGGCTAGTCATAATATATATTTAAGAGTCATCCAAAGGACTCTACAAGTGTTGTCAAAAAGGTAATATTATATAGGAGGAAAAGAAATACTCCAATAAGGGAATTCTACAAAGCCCTTAAAGATAGCCTTCGATAAGCAATAAAAAGACCATTCCATGAGGTTAAAATTTTAGTTATTTGAGGTATCAAAATACATCCAAAAAAGCACCATAACCACCGAAGTTGCCACCTACACATAGGATAAAACCAGACCTACAAAAGAGAGAATACAAGTGAAAATACAAAGGTAAAAGTTGTGGTTACAGTGCAGGTCATCTATCATCACAAAGGAGGCACCATCACCATTCAAGCTAGCTAGAAAATAACAAGTTTGCACATCCAAAAATTCCATACAAGATATTCAAATCATTCTACCAAAGAAAAAATATAGATAATAAGAGAAGTTGTAAGAGTTGTCCATTGAAAAAGTGTTGGAAATATCCAAGGAAGTTGAAAAAGGAGTTAGAAGTCTATTGCCACATGGAATAAGTTGTTCCATGCATCCAAAGTGAAGAGTTCCATGTTTAAGAGGAAGGGAAAGTGCCAAAAATCATAGTGTAACATATCATATTCAAAACTCCAAAAAGTATAAGACAATGGAGCACCTAACATCATAATGTAACATCCCATATTTAAAAATCCAACAAGAAAAAGACAAAGGAGTGCCCAAAATAGTGTTGAAAAATTTCCATATATGTCCTAGCATTGAGGAAGAAGGTAAACGAAATTATAATAGTCATAAACTAAAAGAAGTAAGAAATCAAGCACCACTTGTCACAAGCACTAAAATAATGATCTACAACAAATATTTCCAATAAGGGAGAAGAATACAAGCACCATATGTCATAGGTGCTATAATGAGGTGTAAGAAGGAATATTTTCAAGAAGGTTGAAAATAACAAGTGTCACTCGATACTCCTATTTCATATTGCATCAATTTAAGAAGGTTCCCATGTATGCAAAAACAAAGGAGGAGAGAAAAAGGAACATTGAAGGTAAGTAAAAGGTTGCTATTTTTAAGAGTACGTAGAAACTAAAAATAGAGAGATTTCTACTTACAAGCAAAAGATCATATTTGAAGAGAGTCCAAGCCTCATATAGTGCACATAAAAAGTAATAATAAAGAGTGCAAATTAGAGCACATATTTAGGAAGCATTCAGTTGGAGAAAGGAAGACAAACCAATCCATTTACAAGAAGGAGAAAGTACACAAGCAAGATGAAGAGTAACAAGAGTAATCAGCCTTGCAGACAACATAGATTAGAAGCAAATTGCAAACCAGAATCAAGCATCAAGAAGGTGAGAAACTTCCATAATCATATTGTAAGTGTTATATCAAGTGCACATTATATATTCTAGAGATATTAGTAATAGGAGTAATAAGGTGTTAAAAGGAATATCTAGAGAAGATATTGGTTATATGAAAGAAAATGTAGAAGCATTTAAATTATTTCCATTGCTTCAAGAACATTTGCAAACATTAAAAACACAAGGAAATATAAGGTTTAGAAAAATCTAGTTTGCAAATACTTAAAATTTCTAAAACTTCTAATTAGGGAGATATAAGGAATCCTACTTTAATGGAATTTATAGAAGTTTAGAACTTATCATTGCCTCAAAATTATAGTTGGAAGATTATGAGACAATCCAACTAATTATATATTGAATTCTTATTTTTGAAGATTGCATTTCTAAAAGATATCTACAAATAATTGATTGCAAGTGATAGAGATGAATCATATTTATAGCATATATCAGTACTAGGGAGATATAAGGAAGTCTACTACAAATAATTTATCAAATTATTTTTAAACATAAAAATATAAAACTAAGAGAAATATCTACCTCAAGTAATTCAATAAACAATGATATGAACAACACTATTATAAAGAAAATAGCTAGTGTTATAAAAAGTGGAATTAATAATTCACTTATAAATTCGAAAAGAAATTTAGATCCTACTTCAAAAAGGATACATAGTGAAGCTCTAAAATATAGGTTTAAAACAATGGAGCATTATCTACATGTGCAACTCACTTAAGCAATTGATAATGGAAAGAATAACACTCAAATTCCTTTATAATATGGAAGTATACTATACATGACACCACTTACATTAAATTGTTATATGGATAAGAATGTATAATAGAAAGGATTGATAGAATTACTTAAGCTAAAAATAGAAATGGATGAATCAACCCTATCAAAGATATTTCAATCCTCATGCAACATTAGTACTACAAGTTCTACTAACTCAAAATCTTATCATGATGCTCTAAGTGTATGTTTAGAAGCTTCTATTCAGGACACAAAATTATGACAAGGACAAAAGCAAAGGAAAATTACTCTTGTAGAGTAAAAGTACATCCACCTATGAAATTACCTACTCCAATAAGGAGTAAGAATATGAAGAGATAATTTAGGGAGGAATACAATGCAAAGTAAATTAAATATATTTTAAGAAAACTTCATCCAAGTAGAAATACATACCAAATACAGATCCATATTGAAGACTAAAGTCTTCATCAACCAAATAATGTAATACAGGGGGGTGTTGGAAAATATGGATATTACATCATTTGGTTCTTTACTAATGTACCTTCATGGGTACATATTTAGATTATGATTATATTAGGAGATAAATAGTTTATTAGAGTTATTTAATAAATTCACAAGTGTTATAATGTGCAATGATGTAAATGTGCATGTAGTACACATGTACATGCATATTAGGGCTGAGTGAGAGTCAAGGAATATATATTTCTATATAAAGACCTCATTGTGAGTGATTGTGAGTAGTTTTTAAGAGTGCAAAGGTGAGATTAGTAGTAGACACAATGTAGCTCCAAATTGCTATCATGGAGGACTTGCAAACTCCATGAGAGGAGCATTGTAATTTTTGTGAGCTTTCTTAAATGAGTATTTCTAGAGCATTATATCAATTTTTCTATCATATTTTCATGCATGTTAAGTTTCCTTTATCATAGTTATTTAATTGTGTGCTTATTTAAATACTTATGAATGTATTTCCTTTATATTTAAGACTCTAAAATATAACACCATTTCTCATCCATAAAATGAGCAAGTATCCATCCTAAAAAAAGGGGTTTTCACCACTACAATAAATCCCCTTGATCCTCATAAAAAATTAGCAATTATCCCAAAGAAAAAAAAAAAAAGGTGTAATGAGCTTGAATTCTTGGAATTCTTAGTTATTCAAAAGTTGTGGGGTGATTTCCATTACAATTATTGATTGAATGAAACTCGATTGACAATGGGATAGTCTTCCACATGGTTATATTTCTATCACATTAATGACTTTCTTTTGTACAAACCAATGTCAACATGTGGATGAGCTAGCTTTGGTGGCTTGTATTGCCTAGTAGTCTAGTCCAACCACATACAAAATTAGGATAATGATGACAATAGGGTGATCCTCATTACAACAATGGGATTTAATATCTAGCCTAGAAAAGAGGTAATATTATGCATCACCTTAATGAACATCACATGCATACATAGTGATATTGAATAACTTGGTCTTTAGCAGATTTCTATATTTTTAGAATCTTGCATTGTCAATATACATCTTTTGACTAGTCGAATAGGGTGTTTGAGTCTCATGAAAACCATGTTGTTTCCCTATAACATCCTACTATTTTCCATCCATAATTTTGACATATCATATTTTAGTCACAATAAAATGCATGATATTATGTAAGGATTAGCATTTGCATTGATGATTCTTATACATTTTGTGGTGCTTGTTTGTTAGTACATATAGATTTATTCATTTCATATCTCATATTAGTCATATCATATATCATTAATACATCTCATACATGTCTAAGTCTATGCATACATATTAGATTTTTCAAATCAATAACATGAGTTACATAAATTCATTATCACAAAAGTAAATCTCAAAATGCATCTAAACATTAGGTATTGCATCCATAACTACATCCATAGTCGCATCCACACATATAATAAAATATCAATGCACACATGATAGACCAAATAGCATCATATTATATAAATATGGTAAATTTAGTACATCATGATACAAAAATGGTCATAGGCTACAATAGAATGGGTCCTTGAACCTCATACTCCAAAAAGAGAAGCACATACATCACAAGTCAGGATGGCCTTGCACTACTAGTCTCACCTCCACCCTTAGCCTTGTCTCAATGAGGCTAAGCATACACACTAGCCTTTGATCTTTGAGGAGTACTTGCAAACCTCATAACTAGTGGCCTAACTGATGGCTACTTTGACTCACTATATCAAATTTGATTTGATGCCCTTGATGAAGCTCAAGAATATATTTAGCCTCCAAGTTTCTCTATGTCATCCTCTAGATAACTCTCAGCATTGATGAGAAACATAGTGATACACCATCGCATACAACTCTTCCACCTATACTTGTAACTTGACCACATCATCTATGGTCTATCCACCTATCCCCTATCCAAAAGACAACCTGGCCACTTTCTCTTGTAGAGCATAATGCTATCTAGTCAAACATATCACTTGTGTCCATAGACCATCCAAATTTACTATCAACATATCCACCTCCTCCTGCAAGCTCTACAACTATGCACATAGAAGGTCCTTCTCCTTAAATAATCCCATCCACAATTGCCTCCCTTTGTCCAACTAGATTTGGAGCATTGATATTGTAGTGTCTTACTCTAGCAACCACCTATACAAGATTTGGACTTGCACTTTGAGTGCAAACTCTAAATCCTATGGATCCTCACAATCCCCACCCTCATTATGTGGCTCATAAACTCTCTCTAAGATCTCACCCACTCCCCCTCCATTTTATGATGCACTCATCACTCTCTTGAGTCTACCTCATACCTTGAGCCCTCCTTTGCTACCCCAAACTGACCACTCATATTTCCACCTCCCTGCCATAGTCATGTGATCCACCATGCAACATAATATATAGTCATGTCTGTATCATCTATCCCTAGATATCCTAGTGGCTGATATACCTCCTCATCCATTGGATCTACTTACAACCACTCAATATGAGTATCATATCCATGATATTGGTATATAATGGGATTGCTAGGCATATCCTGACATACCCCAAATAATTAAGTGATGTGATAGTACTGGATGTACTCATGCTCTATATTATGGTGGCTAACCACCCATCACTTGCATCTAATATACCTCATATACTTAGCCACCTCTATACATAGTGAGGAATACCTTTATGGCCACTATATAACTTGCTTTGGCTCCAGTCTATTAAAAGACTTAGTGTAGTGAAAAATCTTGCTTGAGTGGGTATGAATATGAACCTACTCCTGATCCTTCCTCCACCACATCCCATATCCAATCTCCCTATCCACCATATGATATTGTGTCACCCAAGGAAGCCCATATGGTCTATCCACCCAAATGTGCTCCCACCCCCAGATTTGTAGTAGGAAACTACAACCAAATATTGCATCGCTAGAAAATATTATATAGCTCATCATATAAATTATCCAGTAGTGCTATCCCATAGGCCATGATTAGAGGATCCTAATTTGTTCTCTCAACCAAATCCTAAACTAGCTTAAGAAGATCCCAGGGAACCTCACTCCTAAAGAGTTAGACAATATTATGTTAGACATGAGTGACATCCACACTACATGTCTCATCGTGAGCACATTTGCATCAACCATACATCCACTAGTATCCTATCGCTACCCAATCTATGTTGAGCAACCTCCCAATCCTCTAAAAATACCCTCTAGAGAACTCTAATTTGCTAGCTAATGTGTGTAGATATGTTTGGTTATACCTCAATCGAAACACAAATAATCCTATAGATATCCTCTAGGGTGACTATCATCTCGCCAATAAAAATGTTGAATGTGTTGGTTTGATTGTCCTAATGATCTGTAAAGGCTATTAGGTGGGCTTGATCCACAGTCACCACCTCTAGCCTTGCAACCTTCTTGAGGCCAATCCCAATAAACATTAGAGAGTGCATCATGTGATGTCTTATAAACTATGGGATATCTATGGTGATCCCTAACAAGTTGAATGCACAATTGCAGAATCTGATAATAAGGTCACAAAAAAGTAAACAATCAAAAACATAAAAAAACAAGAAAAGAAATAAACATTGAGGTCATATCAGGCCGATATGGTCTCCAAGAAAGGCTATCTTGGATCGATATGTTTCCCAAAATAGTCATATTTTTTACTGTTGGGTTTTTAACCAACATTGTCTCACCCTGAGATGACCCCCAATTTCACAAGAGGTATTGTATCACCTTGATAGAACCCCCAATTTTACAAGAGGTACTGTATCACCCTGAGATGACCCCCAAATGGGGTAATTTACAATCCAATTTTACATACCCTAAATCAAATTAAGCACACAAAATCTAAAGAAACAAATAGAAAAACAACCTACACTACATTTTAGTCTAAAGTGTGATTCCTTACCTTAGATTTTTTTGGTGAGGTTCATTTCCCACATTAATTAGTGAGGTTAATTTTATTTTACAAAATGACAAAGGAGAGAATATAGTGTTTACCTTTCTCCTTTCACCTCCTCTAGTCATAGAGGTCTTAGGTTGGTCCATGGTGTATTTCAATCAACAATTCAATTGTGATCCACTTCAAAAATAATTCTCCTCCTCCTAGCCTCCCTTTTTCTCCAATACAATCAATGCAAATGACATCAAAAAATTGCTAAATTACCTTTTATATTTTCAAATCTGTGTGATCATATCATTGTAAAATGGTCACAGTTATTGTGACTGTCCTACCAAGAGACAACCATTATATTTGCATATAAAAAACAAAAATAAAATATCCAAATAAATTTAACCCATTTGGTCACATTCATTCACAAGGCTCCAAAGAAATAAAATTCAAAAACATTCCAAAGGAACAAAAATCCTTTGGTCAAAATCATTCAAATGGCTTCAAAGGTACCCAAATTACTTTGGTTAAAATCAATCTAAAAATTTCCAAAGGTAACCAAAATCCTTTGGTCAATTTCAAAATGCTCCAAAGGTACCCAAATTCCTTTGGTCAAATTCATTTCAAAAAGCTTCAAAGGCACCTAACCCCTTTGGTCACATCAAGTCAAAAATCTCGAGTGAACCTCGTATCTAGTGATTTACTCTAGTCACTTGGTGGTTGTAGTGATTGGTTATCCATGCAATTAGGTAGGATGAGTAAATTACCATAAGGCCACACAAGAAAAACACATTAATCAAATGGGTTAAAATCAAGGTTGTAATGGTGTCTTCATCCATCTAAATTTTACAATTATCCTAGAAAATCAAAATTATTTTATCTTGGTCAAGCGACTTATCACATTCATAATTTTTTTATTTCCTCACTGATTCATTTCTTGAGGAGGTAGTCATACATCCATGCTAAATATGCTAAGAACAAAAGTCCTGAAGACCTTGTTCACTATCAACTTCCTACCAAAGGTTCTCCCATTTTAGCATTTCTTAAGACTGGTGAGGATTTGATAAAGAAAAAATTATTTTGGATCATTCATAATGGTCAACATGCAAATTTTTGGACAGATTCTTGGGATGGTCACAAGCCTTTGATAACTTAGTTTCCCGATTGGAGGCCTTAGATGGAGGAGCTTCATCGAGCTAATTGGATAAAGGTGGCTAATTACTGTCAGTACCATACTAGTAATTCAAAGGTTGGTAGATATTGGATCCCTATTGAGGACTGGCCTATTCAAATACCAAAAATGCAAAGACAAGATATCCAAGGCATCCTTCATATGAGATCCCTCTCTTGGTCCCATGAAAAATATTATTTTGGATGGAACAACACTACTAAGGGTGAGTATTCAGTTGCTCAAGGTTATTTGACCTTATGCCATAATAATCCCGACCATTCTTCTGACATATTTTCTCAATTGTGGGCTCAAAATATTTGGCCTAAGGTGAGGTTCTTTAATTGGATTTTATTGCATCGTAGGGTGCTTACTAGTGAGCAACTTATGAAGCATGGTTTTCATGGCCCTTTTAGATGTGAAATGTGTGAAGAGAATGTAGAAAATATCAACCATATTTTTATTGAGTGTACTTTAGCATCTAAGTTGTGGAGGAGAATGGCCACTTTACTTGGCTTACAGGTGGTCCAATTTTTTTACTTTTGAACGACTTTGGAGGGATTGGCCTAATCAAGAGGGTGTTGATCATTTTATTAGGCGATTAGTTTGGATGGGTTCTACCATTCTTCTTTGGAATATTTGGAATGAAAGGAACAACCAAATTTTTAATCAAGATAGGAAGTATATTCACTATATTTAGCAAAATACCATAGCCAACTTAGTTGAATCAGTCCATCATATCCTTAATCACCCCCAAAACTCCCACCAAAGATGGGATCAAGTGATGCAAATATTAAAGATTAAACCTTCTAAGGGCAACCAACTTAAAGGGAATGTGAGTATTAGTAAGATGGATAGGAATAGAAATTGGCAACCTCCTCCTAAGGATTTTGGAAAATTCAATACCGATGGAGCCTCTAGAGGGAAGCCTGGAAAAGCTAGTGTAAAGAGGAATTTGTAGACTTTCAGATGGTTCCCTGGTTTTTACTTTTGCTGAGAATTTGGGTATTATTTCCAATAACCTTGCTAAGTGGTATGGTATCCTCAGAGGTCTTCAGGAGGCTACTAAGGTTGGATGGTAAAAGGTGTTAGTGGAGTCTGAATCTCAACTTATGATTAATCTCTTGAAGAATCCTTCTAAGAATCATAAGGTGGATTGGAGAATAAAAATAATTATTGAGAAGATTCAGTTAATCCATATGGGATTTTTGAAAGTTGATTACAATCATGTGGTCAGATATCAAAACAAGAGTGCTGATGCTTTAGCTAATTGGGCTTTGGACAAAGGTGATCTTACTTGTTATGTCCACCCTCCTATTTTGTGGGCTTCTCAAATTAGGGAAGCTCTTCTTTCTATCATTTCTTTGGATGGCTCCAGTTCTGAAGGTACCTAGTTTCTTCTTGTTTTTTTTTTTTTTGCTTCTATTTGGTTCATTCTATTTTTTTTAGTTCCCTAGATCATTCTATTCTTTATTTTGTTTCCTCTGTTGATTCTTGCCTTAATAGTCTTCTAGTCTAGATAGGTCTTTGTTTTGTTCATTTTTCATTTCTTTTTTGTTTTTTGTTTTTTTGTTTAGTTTTTTAAGGTGGGTGGGTTTTTTTTTTGTGTTCTTTGTGTTGTTTTTTGTTGTTCTTGTGTTTTTGTTGTTTTTTTAATTTTATTTTATGTTTTTTGTTATTATTCTTGTGTTTTTTTTGTTCTTGTTCTTGGGTTTCTCTTTGTTTGTGTTATTTTGTGTTTTTATGGGTGAGTGTTTTCTATGTTTTTTGTTTTTGTTTATTGTCTGTTGTTGGTTGTTTTTTATTTTTATTTTTATTTAATTTTTTAATTTTTTAGGTTTTGGTTGTGTTTTTTTTTCTTGTTTTTTTTTGGGTTGTCTTTGTAGTGTTATGTTTTTTTTTCTTGTTTGTGTTTTGTTATGTGGTTCTTGTGTTTTTCTATGTGGTTTGTGTTGTGGTTTCTTTTATATTATTATGCGTGTTTGGTTGTGCTTTTGTTTTTGACACACTCAAGGAGCATGTTTTTTATTTTATTTTATTATTTTTGTTGTTATTTACTTATTTTCAAATAGGTTTTGTGTGTTTGTTTGCTCCTTGAGTATGTCAAAGTTGGTAGGCCAGGTCCGAGTCCTGGGCATTTTTGGCGGAATGGATACCCCTGCCTCCTTGGGTCTTACTCGAAAGTGGCATCCCTTTTGGGATATTTTCCACAAAAAAAAAGAGAGGGGGTAGTCATACATTGCAAAATTCATAATCAAATCAATAATCAAACAATTAATCATGCAAATCGCATTTGTTCAATAATAATTACCAAAGACTATCATGCACCCTTATTTCTTGGGGAAGATAACAAGAAAAAACAAACTCAAAAAAAACTTTGGTATGCCTAATATCATGACATACAAACTAGATCTTGTCTATCCATGATTGAAATGTTACCAAAAATTTGGTATACTCAAAGGCATCGTCTTGTCTACCCATAGCTAAAAAGTCTACCAAAAATTAAGTTATTCAATTTGTCAAAACCAATGATTCAAAAATGCATGCTCTTTCCATGATTAGGGCATATAACATTGATTAGATCAATCAAAATTGTCAATCCTCAACTTGATTTGAGGTCATCTATTTTTTCTCCAAGTTGTGCTTTCATACAATGCATCCCAAAAAGGAGCATCTATAGATACCTAAAACATGTCATGTTGAGGAGACTACCTATATGGACTCACTTTAGACCATATGACCCACCTTTGGTAGCCTTAGGGATAAAAAAAATGGTTTTCACCACTCAAAAAGGGACATTTTCATTTACAACCATGGTTGTCCCTCCTAGGGACGACCTCTAGAGGTTGTCTCACCAAGAGATGATCCCCAAGTTAGATCCATCTCACCTCGATATGGTCATTCTAGAAGTAAGATAAAAAAGAGTTGGATATAACTGGTAGCCAAAACTACTAGGTAATCCCATGTATGAACCCACACTACAATTTAGTGTGTGCATGAGCCCAGATTAGAGTAACCACATGACATAATCAGTTGCATGGAAATTTCAAATATAGGCATTTTATTTTCTTAATGTGAACTAACTCTTTACTTTTTCATGCATAGGGTGGTGCTATTATTATATTTCTTTTGAAGAATCTATATGATAGCACTCACCCTTCAATAAAAATATATCGAGTTTTCAAATCTTTAAGAAACGAAGTGCTACCAAAATTCAACCACAAGATATCAAGCCTTTGCATTCTTCTCACTATAGAAGCTATGTCGTTGGTTCACTCCAAGGGTTGAAGATCATATCTATATTCTCTACACAATAAAATGTCCCTAATTTGGTGATTGATCCAGACCCAATAACCCATTCTCATGAATGCACCAATATACCTACCAAACCATAGATAAAACCCTGGAGTCACCCTACAATTGACCTCGAAAAAGAAATTATAGAGTAGCAGTAATCTCGATCTGATATGGCCCATAGGTATGACTGTCCCACCCTAAGATGATCTCTAGGGTAGAGAACTATTTGTTTATTTATTTTCATATGAAGTTTTAGCAATATTTATATTTACTATTTTAGCATAGCTAGGCTTTAATTTACGTATGCATCTATTATATTTTAGCTTTATTTACCACTTTTACTATCATTATATTGAGTCCTATATCATAGGGATCTACACATGCTACAAACTACTTTGCTTTTATTATATGTAGTTTACATGTTCTTACACAAGAAGAGGACCGCAAGATTCGTATAGTACCATCCACTGTTGTAGTCCTAGAAACTTACCCCATATCAGTTCATTAGTGCGAGGAAGATCCTATGAAGTGTACCTATTTTATGTTTATGATTGTATTCATTGTATTAGAACTTAGTAGAAAATACCCTTAGAGGGGATCATATTTTAATAATTTTAAAAAATTATATATCTATTATTAATATAAATGACACCATTATTTTATATTATGTTTTGTCATTATGGTTGCATAATTGTTATTTGTTATTCCATTGCTTGGTGTACAATTTTTTTTGAATTTTAGATAGATCCTAAAAGGATTTTTGGACTATTAATTTTCTCATTTTTGGAATTTTAAATACAAGGAAATTTTGGTAATTTCCATACACATGCTAGTTGGAGGTCCATAGGTAGCTTAACAGGCCCATAAATCAACTAAGATAGGGAAATTTGACCACTTCAAAGTGGCAAAGTGTAGAGTGTCATGAACTAGGTAGTCAAATGCTCAAGTGGCCAATGGCTTGATTGTTCAAGAGTTTGAAGTGGTAAAAGTTCTAAATTATGACATCAGTAAAGCCTTGTAGCAAATCTAGATAGGTCCTTGAAGCATCGATAATAACCAATATCCCACAAAAAATAATGATAAAATAAGAGGACTCCTATATAGGTATTTTTAATAGGATATGATGTGTGCCAAAGGTATGGGCCACATGGACACTTGTTAGCCATCAAGAGTGAAGCAGTAACAAGAAAGTAACAACTAGTCTCCTAAAACTTGCAATAGCATTAACTACCACTAATCATAAACAAAGGTTCCTATAAATTTTATGGATGGAACAATAATAAGAAATAGTTGAAGAATCCAAGCAGACTCAAGAGGCACAAATTTTCTAAGGAAACTGGATACTAAAGATGATGAATGGTGCTAGACCAAATTATCTCACTAAGACAAAGCAAGAAATATATGCCCACTCCTTCCAAGCATACTAATCAAACATGATCCTTGAGCAAGGCTAAGTTATGGTATTTTTATCATACCTATAGTAATATATCCTTATAAAAATTATCTAGGCTTGTATATAATCTATAAATAACGTAATTTACCTAAGATGAGGGAAAACAATTGGAGTGTTTTCCTATTGTATAATATATAATTCTTCTAATGAATCAGCTTGTCATTTGATCTTTTCGAGCACTATGTTATCGAATTATTTTGTTTATGGATGATTTTTAGGCCCTAGATATTTTTATAAAAGCTTTGTGGGTGGTCTATTCTATTAGGCATGAGTTGTTATCTGGATTATCAATTTGGGTTATTGGAATATTAGGGATGCTTGGCATTCATCATGTGGTTATGCTTTTTTCTTTAAAATATTGCTTAGGGTGATAAGATCTATTGGAGTAGTATAGGGTATTACATGGGATTAAATTATATTTTTACAGTGCTTTGCTTAGTAACTTATCTTTTAGCCCGTGTATGTAGTTTAGTTGCAATGTGATTTGCATAGTATGTGACAATATTGTTAGCCATATTTTATTTACCTTTAAATCCAAATTTATCTCCCTTCTCTATCTAACCCTACATTTATCACTTTATTATTCCATCCACTTTGTATATTTTTATTTTTTATAAGGAATCAACCTTATCAAAATGTTGGGTAAGGATA
The DNA here is from genome assembly GCA_028583015.1 of Wollemia nobilis. Taxonomy (NCBI): domain Eukaryota; kingdom Viridiplantae; phylum Streptophyta; class Pinopsida; order Araucariales; family Araucariaceae; genus Wollemia; species Wollemia nobilis. Next base: position 1,936,599 of record JAQPPZ010000756.1, on the reverse strand, counting down.
AATCCTAAACCATCCAATCTTGGATCCTGTAGTCTAGGGCACACTTTTATCCACTAGGTAGATTGCATACCAAGAAGACTATACTACTTTTCATGCTCTAATTTTATCTAAAATAAATAAACCAATATATACCACTTATTGTATTATAATCATATCTAAAATGTATGCCTTTATAAGTCTATAGTTGACTAATTATTATACAATCATTGAGTTTGATGAGTTGGAAATATACGATTGGTCAAACCCTTATTTATACTTTCCATGTGATTTTTTTACCATTTTGACTACTAACATACCAACATATACCACATCATCACCTAATATGCTACCACCTACCATGTCAATATTAACTACATAATTTTGTTCCATGTTGTCATATGACATGATAGCAAGTGCCACATTAGTTTTCATGTCACTTACTGCATCATCATCTAGCACATTATAATGATGTACTATATGGAATTCCACATCATCATGTTCCATGTCATCATTTGCTACATCAAGATGTGCCATGTCATCATTTTCCACATCAAGATATGCCATGTCATCGTTTGCCACATCAATATGAGGTATAATATAGAATTCCATATCATCATCCACCATATCATTGGTTGCCACATCATTGGGTGCTAGATCAAAACTATCATGCATAATTATTGTGATGCCATCAAGTGCCACATCGTCATACAATGTCACATCATATATTTTTTGCCATGTCATATCCACTTACATCATCATAGATAATGTTGACATATTTATAGTTTACCAAAATAATGGGCAATTTAGGTTCAAACCTACGACCTCCAAGGACTAAGGCTCTAAAGTGGGCTCCTCTAGCCACCTTTACATGGGTACGAAATGAAATATAATGCACCCACATAAAACTTAACATCATTCTAATTTTTAAATACCTAAAAAAAATATTTCCTTCCATAGGCATGTGATGTATATATATGTCACAATGAACATACATGTCCCACTAAATGCTTTGAACACACCACTATGTCAAATATTATTTAGAATATTCAAAAAATTCAAATTTTAATTTTCATAATATGAGAGAAAACAATACAAATTTTCAACATAGGAAAATAGGTACCTGGAGGCACACTAGAGAGAAGTGATAAACTAGGATCCTACTAAATGTTTTTTTTTTTTCAAGGGATATAAAAATATACTATTTTTGTTAAATTCAACCATTCAAAACATCCTCTCATGTCATATAGAAAAAGTTAGTAGACCATATTAGCAACATTTTCAAGTGTCTCAAAGGTTTTGACATGCATCAAAGGATTCCCATGACTTGTATAGAATTAGAGGTCTATAAAAAAATGTTCAATCTATTCTTTTCTTCTTTTGTGGTAGCCAAGTCATCTATCCATTCATTAATGATACTATTGAAATAAAATATCAAAAGAGAAAAGAAAATAGTTTTTTGTTTTTTAAATCCATAAAAGACATTTGAGATTTAAAAAAACCCTCATCAAACTCTTTTCAAAACTAGGGCATTTATCTTGTTAAAGATAAAAATATAAATATATGGATTGATTACCAAGAGTGGAAAAAAGGATCTTATTGGTTAACATTTCTCCTAGAGCAAATTTATCAAATCGAATGGGATCCTTGCAATCCATATCCACCTAGTGTTTTATTAGATAATATTTTCTACAAACTATGGGTGAATTTTATAAAAAAAATTGGCTACTTCAAACATTTTTCCCATTAGGATATGTCATAAATATAATTTATCAAGTATAAAATATAAAATAAAGGAGATTCACACCTACTCTTATACCATGTTGAATTTTTGTAGTACTTTATAGAAATGAATGGAATCAAAACATTACCTAGTACTACTAAATAATGAATACATAGAAAGTAATGCATGAGATATAAAGGTGTATTCACATACACAAAATAATATCACATTTAAATAATTTATTTCACTCTGATTGATAATAAAATTATTGGTATGATGTTTTATTTATACCTGAAGAAGCTAAATTCACGATATCGCCTTAAGGGCATTTACTTGCAATGTAATGTAATTATAAAGCATTAAAAGGGGAAGCATGAAATAAGCTTATAATCTAGTGGAATGAAATAAAATAGGCGATAAATATGATCAAATTTTCTTCTCTATTCATTCAACCATAGTTTCAAAACCAGATTACAAGGCATCCCCTTGAGGGCTTTACAAAAGTGATACATTTCAATTACAATAACCAAGGGATCTAGTCCCTTGGAAGGAGGCCTTTAAGGCAATAACCAATGGTGTTGTGAATTCCTGCTTCCCACACTCAAGAGCTATTTTTGGGCTGATAAGCTTGTGCCTCCTTAGCTCCTCCTCTTGTGATGCAGGAGCATCCAATGGAAGGAGGGCCACTTTAGAAAAATTGGCTAAGGAGGAAAGTCGTCACGATTTCGTGACGTGTCACGAAATCACGATAGAAGAAGAAGCAGAAGGCACAGTGGGAAAAATGTCATGATTTTGTGATATGTCATGAAATTGTGACGGAGGTAGCCGAAGAAAAGTTACTGTTGGAATCGTCGTGATTTTGCGACATGTCACGAAATTGCGACAAGAAAGAAGCCGTGGGAAGGAGCCTATGGAAATGTCACGATTTTGCGACATGTCATGAAATCATGACTATCATGAAATCGTGACAAGGAAGCAGCAAAGGGGAGGTAGTGGATGTGTCGTGATTTCGTGACACGTCACAAAATTGTGACTGTCGTGAAATCACGACATTGGAGCAGCAACAAAGGGAAGGCAGTGGATGTGTCGCAATTTCTCGACACGTCGTGAAATCGTGACTATCGCAAAATCATGAAATCAGAGCAACAGTAAAGGGGAGACAGTGGAAGTGTCATGATTTTGTGACATGTCACAAAATCATGACTAGAGAAGGCAGGCAAGGGGCAGCCAAAGGCAAAGGTCACGATATCATGACATGTCATGATATCGCGACTTGAAGGTGAGGACAGCCAAGATAAAGATAAGACATCGTGATATCATGACATGTTGCGATATCACGACTAGAAAAGAAAGAGAGGGGTAGGGAAAGGAAGATGTCATGATATTGTGACATGTCGTGATATCGCGACCCCTGCTACAGTGCAGTTGGAGGAAGAAGACGATAGAGGTCAGGCGGCGATTGCAGAGCAAGGACAACATGTGGCACCAAGGTGCAGTTAAAGTAGGCGAGTACCAATAAGCATAGGAAACAAAAATGATGGGTCACACAAAGTGTTCAAAAGGAAGCAACAGTCAGACGACGGTGACAAGGGCCATGCGGAGTGGAGTCATAAATTGGGTTGGTGCTCCGATTTTTGGGAATGATGTTTTAGAGGGTCGAGGCCTCTATAAAAACCCATTCATTGTAATAGGAGGGGGTGGTGGATTGGGGAGAACGCACTGAGAGTGTAGTTAGAGAAAACCAAGCTGAGCGCTGGTTGTTGTAAAGCCTACGGGCTGTATCTGTAAAGAGATTTTCTAGTTAATGAATGAAATTTTTTGGATTTTTGGAGTTTGCATTTTCTCGTCCCCCATCAATGGTATCAGAGTCAAAAGTTCTTGATTGTGTAACAGATCACCAGATGCGAGGCAGTTACACTAGGATCTGTGGTAGGGTTCTGAGAGAGAAGAGTGAGTTTGAGTTCTGAGCGTGTGAGAAAAGCACCAAAAGTGAGACAGCTACACCAGGATCGGTCAAGCTTTGTAAGGAAAGCAAGGAAATATGCCTCCACAAAGAAGCCATGGTGGTGAGGAAGGTATGATGACAATGGAAGAGTTCATAGCCTTGTAGAGGCAAGTGCAAGCCCTGCAAGAGGAGTGGCTCAGAATAAATTTATGGGAGCAAGAGGAGCTATGTAGAAGGCATGAGGAGAAACAAAAAAGGAGAAAATATGGAGTTCATCAGAAGATGAAGCCATTGAAGGCTGCAGACAAAGAGGTGTGCAGCAGCACCAGGATATGCCTGGAAGAAGGCAAAAATTTAACTGGCCAAGAGGAGTATAAGCAGGCTACATATGAGGAAGTGTGCAACAGTGGGAGAATCTGTCTGGAGGAAGGCAGAAGTTGTTTGGGCCAGGAGAAGGGGTTGGAATAGGCTACAGAGGTAGATGAATGTCTGGAGGTGCTATAGAAGGTAGTAACTAGATAGTGCAGAAGTGAAGATCACTTCTCCACCAACCTTAGGTGTCTAATGTAGGAGCATCCAGTGGCACCTGATGTAGAGGCATCTAGTGGTAGGAAGGCCACTTTAGAAAAATTGGCTAAGGAGGAAAGTCGTTGCGATTTCATGACGTGTCGTGAAATCGTGATAGAAGAAGAAGTAGAAGGCATAATGGGGAAAATGTCACGATTTTGTGACATGTTGCGAAATCGCGATGGAGGCAGTCGAAGAAAAGTCACTGTTGGAATCGTCATGATTTTGTGACATGTCATGAAATTGTGACTGTCATGAAATTACGACAAGAAAGAAGCCATGGGAAGGAGCCTATGGGAATGTCATGATTTCGCAACATGTCACAAAATCATGACTGTCATGAAATCGTGACAAGGAAGCAGCAAAGGGGGGGTAGTGGATGTGTCACGATTTCACGACACGTCATGAAATTATGACTGTCACAAAATCATGACATTGGAGCAGCAACAAAAGGAAGGCAGTGGATGTGTCATGATTTCGTGACACATCAAAAAATCGCGACTATCACAAAATTGCAACATCGGAGCAGTAGCAAAGGGGAGGCAGTGGAAGTGTCACGATTTCATGACATGTCACAAAATCGTGACTATTGCAAAATCATGACTAGAGCAGGCAGGTAAGGGGCAGCCGAAGACAAAGGTCATGATATCATGACATGTTGTGATATCGTGACTTGAAGGCAAGGACAGCCAAGATAAAGAGAAGACGTCGCGATATCGTGACATGTCGCGATATCGCGACACAAAAATAGAAACAAGGACACAAGGAAATTATGTTGCGATATCGTGACATGTCACGATATCATGATAAAAAAAAGAAAGAGAGGGGTAGGGAAAGGAAGATGTCATGATATCATGACATGTCATGATATCGCGACCCCTACTACAGTGCAGTTGGAGGAAGAAGACGACAGAGGTCAGGCGACGGTTGCAGAGCAAGGACGACACATGGCACCAAGGTGTAGTTAAAGTGGGTGAGTACCAAGAAGCATGGGAAACAAAAAGGATGGGTCATGTAGAGTGATCTGAAGGAAGCGGCGATCAGACGACGGTGATAGGGGCCATGTGGAGTGGAGTCATAAATCGGGTTGGTGCTTCGATTTTTGGGAATGATGTTTCAGAGGGTCGGGGCCTCTATAAAAACCTAGTTATTGTAATAGGAGGGGGTGGTGGATTGGAGAACGCACTAAGAGTGTAGTTAGAGAAAACCAAGCCGAGCGCTGGTTGTTGTAAAGCCTGCAGGCTGTATCTGTAAAGAGATTTTCCAGTTAATGAATGAAATTTTCTAGATTTTTGGAGTTTGCATTTTCCCGTCCCCCATCATATTGCCTAGCATTCCTGTTCCTGAAGACAAGGGATTGAAAGGGGGTTAGTAGCACCTGTGTTATAGAAGAAAACCATAAAACCATGAAAAGGAGAGCATATTCTACAACAATAAAAGGTGATCTACATGCATGAAAACTAATCTACATTAAGCATAAACATATTTTAAGATAATATAAATGCAAATAAAGATATTTGGAAGCAATATCTAAAGTGAAACTATGCAGAAATGATGGTCATCTCGGGGTGAGCCAACTAAACCTGCAACATTGGGGACTCCAAATCTTGCATCAAAACTCCTCCAAATTACTTCAAATTTGGACCAGAGGTTCCTAATAACATTCCCTAAGGGTCTATGGAGGAATTTATCTGAAATTCCAACCTATTTTGTGGCCATCCCTAGGTGTGACACCTACAGATCTGCTAACCGTCCCTAGGTGGGACGGTCACAAAACTACCTTAGTTTTGTCACCTATGGCTATGGGAATTGGTCCAAAACTTGGGTAAGGGTGTTGTCGATAGATGAGGCCAAATATTTCTTCAATTTGTTCAGTTTGGGTTGGATGGTTCGAGCCTTTTTGCCCCTAAAATCACCTTCGGATGAAGAGGGTTTCAAGGCCAAGGTAAGGTAGGTTTTGGTTTGCAAATTTGAGGTTTCAATTTGGGTAGCACTTCATTGCTTTAATATCCAAATTCTCCTCTTTTGAAATTGGGAGTTTGGAGCTCCTTTTATAGCCCAAGAGGGCATTTAGGGAAAAATGGCATCTTTGGCCATGTGAGGTAAGTGATGCCATGTGTCCTAATCTTGTCATTGATTGGTGAGGAAGGTTGCCCCTTTGGGTGCTCCCAATCAACTGCCTCACTATCCATTTGTAGGTCCCCAATCAATTTGGGGTGATTGGACATGCTAATGGTAGTCTTTGATTGCCATTTAGTGCATCCTTTGACTTTTTCAAGGGTCTAGTTAGGGGTCATCCCACCTAGGGATGGTTGTGGATGGTCGTCCCTGGGTGGGACGGTCACTAGTAGGAGCCCCAAAACTGCCCTATACTGCTAGGAACCCTCCAAACTGAGTTTTGGAGCCTTTTGGAAGCCTTTTTCTAGCCTAGAGGGGTGCCCAATAGGGCCATATGTTGTCGATAAGAGGGCATATGCGATGCATTGATAGTCTTATCTGATTTACATGATTTAGGTGTCTACAGATGCCCCATTTTTGGGATGCGCGATGTGAAACAAAGTGTTGAGAAAAAATAGATCACTAAATCATCGAATGATCAAGGTTGTTCATTAACCTAATCAACTTTGGATGCCTCCATTGTGGAAAGAGCATACATTCTTAGAATCCTTTCTATTGACATAGTCGAAGGATCGATTTTGGGTATACCTTTCAGTCATGTTGTAATGACAGTCTTATGGGGCTTAGGGCATACTAGGTCTTGGTGCCTTGTATTCTTGTAAACCTTTACATGGGTCAATTCCTGAGGTTTCAAGGAGGTCAAGCCTATTTAATTTGCTTCTTATGCTGATTCTTTGCCCCAGCATGGGCTTGAAAATTTATCTTTAGCCAAGATTCTTTTGAATGCATGGAATTTACACTTCTGAGTGTTTTAATGTTGATTCAATTTTTGAATTCATTATGATGACTACCCCCTCAAGTGATGAGTCTATGAGGGCATGAAAAATGCTAAATTGATGAGTCACTTGACACATATGACTTAATTGGGGTAACTCTTTGTTTTGCCCATGGTACTAAATACCTGTTTGGAGGTGATTTTCAACTATTTTGATGAATAGTTTTGGAAGCAAAAGGCCAAATATCTCATTCCCATGGAGTGGTCCAGCCATGGAGGCCTTATTGGGGACTAAAATAGAGTCTTATGATGCATCCAAAATTATTATAGGTTCAGTCTTGATCCCTCTAATTTTCTTGCCCATTCTACCTTGTTTTTGGTGGGTTTTTGGCCCATTTTTTGATATTTTTGATGTTTTTAAGTGCAATTTTCTTGTGACCATCCTATGGGGGATGAGGACAGCATTTATGACCATCCCAGGGTGGGATAGCCAGCCAATAGTGTGCTCATCCCACCCAGGGGCGGTCGGCTTCTTTTAGAGCTATAAAAGGCCAAAATGGGCCATATGAGCTCATTTGTGCATGCTACTTGGAGGAGTAGGAGAGGAAGTTATGAAGTGGAGTTCTATAAAAATATCAACCTACAACATGAGCCAACCAGCGGATGCATCATGCGGTGGAGCCGGTGCGAAACGGGTATGGATTACATGCTTTCTCTGCCCTATTTTATTATGTTTTTGCAATTTTTGCTCTAATTTCATGACTACAGCCACACCCATGATTTAAGAAACCCTAGGAGGACTTAAATACATAAAATTGAACTTTTATTTATGTTTTATTTGCAAAAAATTAGGGTTAAATGCCAATTTTTTTGTGTTTTTTTAGGGTTTTTAGGGCATTTTTAAGGGTCAAATTGACCCTATTTTACCCCTTTTTGGGGACCGTCCCTATGAGGGATGGTCATTGGTGGCCATCCCTGGGTGGGATGGCTACCAAATTAGGGGCTGTCCCTAGGTGGGACGGCCAAAAATTAGGCCAAAAAGGGCCCTTTTTTATGTGTTTTTTTTAGTGTTTTTATAGCAAAATTTTGCATTTTTAGGACATTTTTGACACCCTAATTTGCATGAGTAGATAGTTAGGAGTCGGTATAGGGTACTGAGTCTCTTTTAGGTCACTAGAGACCATTTTAATACTATATACTGGCATTGGCTTGATGCCATCGGTCTGAAGCAAGTTACGCGGTTAGATCCTATGGTGGGAGACCATGCCTATCTGACTGCTTTGATAGACCTATGGGACCCTCATACTAATACTTTCCATTTATATATGGGGTGCTAGATAGTATCTTCTCCGATAGAGTGATGAGAGGTCATAGTGCGGAGGTACTTCGAAGCATGTTGGGAGGATGTATTGATTGATCTTCTCAGTGGAGGGATTCTAGTGACTAGATGGTACCAGGATGGTGTGCTTGGAATTAGGCACACTTTTTTGATGACCTTGATCAGCAACATGTTGCTACCCAACTCTTCAGGAGCTAGGTTCCCATGGAACCTAATAGAGCTGGTCTTTACTCTAGTGGATTGCATAGAGGATGAGCCCATAATTATGGCTTGGGGTCCTACTTTATTGGCATAGCTATATGATGAGTTGTATGAGATCCACTCTCATGGGTGGAAGGGCTTGGGTTATAGATTTCTACTATAGTCTTGGGCTTGGTAGCATATTGTAGTGGAGAGACCATGGGGACTACCATGGACCACTCGAGCAGAGCTACCAGATAGGGAGATTGGCTATGGGGAGCTATGGAAGAGGTCACATGAGTCAGGGTATAGCCGATGATATGCTGGGGAGGTAGAGCACTATGCAGAGGCTTTTGCATGGCTCAGGGTAGTGGATATCGAGTGGAGACCCTACAAGGATTGTCCTAACTAGGATGAGGTTGAGACACATCTATGTCAAGTTTGGTGAGGTAGATGGTTGATAGGGTGACATGGGATAGAGTGAGAGTACTTCCCTTATGATCATGTGCTATGATAGTTTGGGCTATGCCAAGGATTTCCTGATGAGCCGATGGTCTACCATCATCATGGGGATGAGAGGACTCTAGCATGGCCTATGGTAGAGGACTTGGGAGATGAGTCAGATCCTGAGGTGGTAGTTTCTAATTTAGATGATGTGGGCACTATAGAGGAGTATGACGCATGGTGGGTCATACGATAGTGGTAGGGGAGGGACCACTAGGAGGGGATGCAGCTTCTAGGGTAGTGGATGTAGCTAGGGGTGCTCTAGATGAGGAGGGTTTTGGTGAGTCTCCAGATGATGAGGAGGTAGACATAGGTGAGTGAGTTGTGCATCAGCGTGTGTTAGTGGATAGGGTGGAGCTGATAGATGTATAGGATCTAGTGGGCTTTGATGAGGGAGACTTGGGAGATCAGGGTATGTAGGTATAGTTAGCAGCATGAGATGCTATGATTTTTGAGTTGTAGAGTGATCGAGCTTTACTATAGGTATAGGTGTAGAGTGCATAGGTTGATATGGAGAGGTAGGCAGTAGTGATAGCTACATTTTAGGCATAGGTCGATAGATAGGGCCCTAGCCATGGGGAGTCTAGTAGTGGTGATCTAGCTAGGATGCAGGAGGAGATAGCACATCTCCAGAGTTTGGTGGTGACCTATCAGACTAGGTGTCGAGAGGAGCGCACCTACATGGATATGATGGAGGATGAGATAATGCATTGTAAGGGGTGCATACCAGATCGAGCATTAGCCATTGGATCATAATGTAGCTAGGGGAGTAGGATGGGACAGTCATCTACTCGGATGAGGGCTCCGAGATCTTCTCGGAGGATGGAGGTATCTAGGAGTAGCATATCAAGGGGTAGCAGGTCTGGGAGCTCATGATAGACTCATACTGAGAGCAGGAGAGAGAGTCGAGGTACCGGTCCTGCGTGACCATGGTCAGTAGACTCTGATGGTTCTTTTTGGATTTTTGGGTTGCGAAGTCGGATGACTCACTTTTATTGTAGCCTACGGGCAGTTTATGGACTATGATGTAGCTTTTGTCTTTTACATATGGACATATATATATATGTATATATTGACTTAGCTTTGATCATTATGTCATTTTATTGCTTTATGATATGAATGCAATTTTATATTTGTATATGATGTTATGATGGATGTCTAACATGGATGCATGTATTTATCCGATGATGTGATTTGATGATATGTAGATGTGGATGCTTCATTTTATATGCTTTTGTAAATTAAAAGATATGCATAAAATAGTCAGTGGCCATCTAAATATTATTGCTAATATTTATCCGGTATCTATCCTAGCTCATGAATACCACTTAATAAACAAAAGTTTTAAATGTGTATGATTGATAGTAATGATTGATTTAATTTTTTGTATGATGGATTTATGATGACTATTTGATGCATTATATGCTAGCACCATAGACTATACAAAATGTATCTTTATTATTTTCATGTTATTATAACACTTTATTTAATGGATTTTGTAATTTTGACAAACATGTGACAACATGATGTAAAATGAAATGGATAATGTAATATGATATGATATTATTTGATAGTTTTGAAGAGACTCAAACACTCTAGTTACCTAATCAAAAGTCATATAATAACTATACAAGATCTTTTGACAAAGTATGCACCTACTAAGATAACCAAGATAATCAATATCCCTGTGTGTGCATGTGAGTTCATTACCATGATAACACATAAGATTACCCTAGTGCAAATGGGATTCACTCAGCCCATCGACATTAGAGATCATTCTGTGAGTCTCATTATCCTAAGTTTTGTACTTAGTTGGATTAGACTACTAGGTAATCTAGGTTACAACAAGCTAGCTCATCCACATTCAAACATTGGTCTATACCTAAGCAAGTTGCTTAAGTGATAGACATATCTTCATGTGGGAGGCTACCACCATTGACAAGTAGGCTATCCACCAAACCTGTAATGAGGATCACCTTATGGTTCTCTAATGCTGATAATTCCAGGGATTCAAGTTCAAGACTCCCTTATTTTCTTTTAACTTTGAATTTCTCAAGGGAGTTGCTCATTTTTATTTGGTGAGCAAGGGATTTTTGTAGTGGTGAGAACCACTATTTCTTTGTGCTTTTCCTAGTGATAATAATCATTGTTTCTTTTTGCATATTTTGAAGTGATAATAATCACTATTTCTTGTTGGAGTACTTTGAAGGGATGATAATCACTATTGATTTTTCTCTTTGGGATACTTGCCCCAATGTAGGGCAAGGGATTTTTGGGTAAGGAGGAACTTGTCCTTTTTTCAATTCTCAACATATTTGAACCATTCGCATAGGGGGATGAGCAGGATAACCTTTTCACTTAAAGCAACCTAGACCACTTCATAGTTTTCATCTTTCCTTGTGCTAGACTTGGATTTATTAATGTGAAAATTGTGTTGGGATTTTGATGTATACCAAGAATTATCCAAGCAGGATTCTACCTTCTAAATATCATGATAGCTTTCTACAATTTTGAGAAGACAACTAGATATGGTTGAGTGACCAAAAAATTTAACTATGTTTTGCTAACAATGGCTAAGTGATGGGAAACAGACATATAATGTAAATGGTATATGTAATATAAATAGGTGGTAATAACTGACATATGATAACAATGAATTTTTAATATATGCCTAGTGTACAGACCTGGTGCTAGACATATATGATCAATTTGGAATGATGCATAATGCAATGATGAGTATGCCTAATGCAATTATGATTATAATGCAAGTGATGAGAAATGCAATACAATGCAATATTTTTGTATTTTGATGATTTTAATGATTTTTTTTGTTATTTTTGAGATATGTATATATATGTACAGGTTGACCAATGGGCTTAATGAATGCCATTGGGGATTTTTGGGTGACCAAAGGGCTTATAGATGCCTTTGGAGCATTTAGGTTTGACCTAGATAGTTGTAGACTGCCTAGGAACGTTTTAGCTTGACCTAGATGGTCATAGACCACCTAGGGGCATTTTGGGTTGACCTAGATGATCATGGACTATCTAGGAGCATTTTAAGGTGACCAAAGGGCTTATAGATGCCTTTGGAGATTTTAGGGTTGACCTAGATGATCGTAGATAGTCTAGGAGTTTTTTTATTTGACCTAGATGGTCAAAGACCGCTAGGAGCATTTTGGGTGACCTAGGTGGTCAATGACACTTAGAAAGTGTCTATGACTACCTAGGGGTATTTTGTTGTGACAAAAGGGCTTATGGATGCCTTTGGAGAATTTAAGGTTGACCTAGATGATCGTAGATAGTCTAGGGGATTTTTTATTTGACCTAGATGGTCAAAGACTGCTAGGAGCATTTTGGGTGACCTAGGTGGTCAATGACACTTAGAAAGTGTCTATGACTACCTAGGGGAATTTGGTTGTGACCAAAGGGCTTATGGATGCCTTTGGAGAATTTAAGGTTGACCTAGATGATCGTAGATAGTCTAGGAGATTTTTTATTTGACCTAGATGGTCAAAGACTACTAGGAGCATTTAGGGTGACCTAGGTGGTCATTGACACTTAGAAAGTGTCTATGACTACCTAGGGGTATTTGGTTGTGACAAAAGGGCTTATGGATGCCTTTGGAGAATTTAAGGTTGACCTAGATGATCGTAGATAGTCTAGGAGTTTTTTATTTGACCTAGATGGTCAAAGACCGCTAGGAGCATTTAGGGTGACCTAGGCGGGCAACGACACTTAGAAAGTGTCTATGACTGCCTAGGGGTATTTGGTTGTGACCAAAGGGCTTATGGATGCCTTTGGAGAATTTAAGGTTGACCTAGATGATCGTAGATAGTCTAGGAGCTTTTTTATTTGACCTAGATGGTCAAAGATCGCTAGGAGCATTTAGGGTGACCTAGGTGGTCAACGACACTTAGAAAGTGTCTATGACTACCTAGGGGTATTTGGTTGTGACCAAAGGGATTATGGATGCCTTTGGAGAATTTAAGGTTGACCTAGATGATCGTAGATAGTCTAGGAGATTTTTTATTTGACCTAGATGGTCAAAAATTGCTAGGAGCATTTAGGGTGACCTAGGTGGGAAATGACACTTAGAAAGTGTCTATGATTACCTAGGGGTATTTTGTTGGTGCTCTAAGCATGAAATGGTCACAAATGACTTATATTCATGGGTTCAGGCTCTTCACTTCCTTCGATGGATGCTAGGTGATAAGTTCTAGGTCCAATCTGATTTGTAATGATGAATGGACCTAACTAGTTTGCTGCAAATTTGTCTCACAAATTGGAGGGCAAATTTGAGTTTTGTTGGTTCTCTTTTAGAACTAAATCACCTACTTGAAAGTCTCTCTGATGTACTTTCAAGTTGTAAGCTCTCTTAAGATGCTCTTGATAAACACGTAGATGCTCGAGGGCATTCACACGTCATTCATCAAGCAACGTTAATTGATCTAAACGAGCTTGCCTAGTTGTATCATCGTCGATGAATTCCTACATGGAAATGCATAGTGATGGAATCTCTAACTCCAGAGGCATGATGGCTTCAGCACCATACACTAGTGAAAATGGAGTTGCCCCAGTGGGCATCCGAATGCTAGTGCGATAGGCCCAAAGGGCAAGAGGTAATTGATTATGCCAATATTTATGATTTTCCTGAATGGTTTTCTTCAAGATGGCTACTACTATTTTATTTGATGCCTCTACTTGCCCATTGGCCTATGGATAATAGGGCATGGAAAAGCTATGCTTTATGTTATACTTTGTTGTTAATGCATGCACATCCTTATTTTTAAAGGGTGTTCCATTATCCGATATTATTTTGGATGGAATACCAAAATGACATATGATATTATGTAGCATGAACTCCACAATGCGAGGTCCAGTCATTGTGGTAAGGGGAATTGCTTCCACCCATTTTTTGAAATACTCGGTTGCCATTATGATAAATGTGTGATGGCCCGATGAGGTAGGTGAGATTTTCCCAATTAAATCAAACCCCCATTGTGCAAATGGCCAGACCGATTGAATCAGTTGTAAGGCCTATGAAGGTACATGTGTCAAATTTGCATGGTGTTGACACTTCACGCACTTCTTAACATAAGCACAACAATATTGCTCTAAATTTGGCCAATAATAGCCCATGCAAAGAATGCGCTTAGTGATGGCCATGCCACTAAAGTGGCCACCACATGTACCATCGTGTGCTTGGGTGATGGCCCAAGTTGACTCCTGTGAGTCTAAGCAATGAAGGAGGATACCTTCATAACTCCGATGATACATTATGTCTCCTAATAAGACATATTTTTCCACCTTTTGTTTGAATGCTCGCTTTGCGGCATGCGACAATCCAGGTGGAATATTACCCAACTTAAGATAATATTTAATCTGGATGGCCCAATATTGCTTTGAAGAAGCCTCAATATTATGAATCGTGCTATCCTTTTGATGTTTGTCTCATGTGAATGTTGATTGAGAGTGAACTTGGAGATATAGCATTGTGCTAGTATCAAAAGGAGTATGAGGGAACAAATCCCCCTAGTTAGCATTATTCAAATATTGGTGTAGTTGAGAGAACCTTTCATGAGAAGGCTCAATATGAATCATGTGAACAATTGGTATAGCATTATGCTCTTCACGCTCAGTCATAGATTGCGCTAGCATTTTTACTTGGATAGTTGTGATATCATCTGAAGGGTCATGCGGGATTAGCGACCCTAAGGAAGCCATTGTATCCACAAAATGATTAGATGAGCGAGGGAGTGCCTCTATATCATACCATTCAAATTTGACCAGGAGTTTGTCCACTAGGGCTTTGTAGGCTTGCAATATGGGACATCGACACTGGAAAATCCCTTTAACCTGATTAACTATGAGCAAGGAATCACCAAAAATGTTTAACTTTGTTATTTTCATGGCGATTTCCATCTGAAGTCCTATGATGAGAGCTTCATACTCGACATTGTTGTTGGTACAAGGAAAATCGAGTTTAAATGAAAGAGGTATGGGAGCCCCTTGCGGTGTGAAAAACATGATACCTACACCACCACCTTGCTCACATTTGGAACCATCGAAGAATAGAGTTATGTCCGCCTGTGACTCAGGCTCTGCAGAATCAGGTGATTCTGATAGATGAAACACTCCATCATCGGGAAGTTCTACATTTAGAGGTTGATCATCCTATAGAGGAGCCTCTACTAGTTGATCGGCTATGACCTATCCTTTGATAGATTTTTGTCCAATGAACTCTAGGTCAAATTCCATCAACAACATTATCCATTTCATCGTGCGACTATTATGATATGTTCTACTCATCATGTAGCGCAATGGATTTTCTTTAGATACGACATACGTGGTATGATTGAGCATATAATGGCATAGATTTTTGGTGGCAAAGACCACTGCTAAGCATAGCTTCTCAACATATGCATATCTAATTTCATAGCTGACCAGTGTGCGGCTAATGTAATAGGTAGCCTATTCTTTGTGAAATTCATTCTTTTGGGACAACATGGTGCCCAAAGCTAACTTAGTAGTTGAGATGTATAAATAGAATGACACTCCTGGTCGTGGTGGAGCCAATACAGGTGGTGAAGCCAAGTATTGTTTTATTTCATCAAAGGCATTTTGACATTCTTCATCCCAATGAAATGAGACCCCCTTGTGTAGCAACCTATTCATGGGTCGACACTTATCCGATAACTATGCTATGAAGCATTTTATGGATGCGACCTTTCCTTGCAAACTACGTAGTTGCTTAATGGTTGTGGGGGGAGGCATTTCTAATATTACCTTGACCTTGTTTGGATCTACCTCTATGCCTCTCTTGGAGACTATGAATCCCAAAATTTTACCATATGTGACACCAAAGACACACTTTTTGGGATTAAGCCTGACATTGTGCTCAATGAGGTGATCTAAGACCTTACATAGTACACTGATATGCTCATGACGTTCTAAATATTTCACCAATAAATCATCCATGTAATCTTCCAAAATCTTATGCATATAGTCATGGAAGATGTACATCATGGCTCGTTGATAGGTGGCACCAATGTTCTTAAGGCCAAAAGGCATGACCTTATAATAGAATGTCCCCCAAGGCATTGTGAATGCCATTTTGATCTGGTCTTCTGGATTAATATGAATCTGATTATATCTAGAGAAACCATCCATAAGGGAGAGCATTTCATGTCCTATTGTGGCATCTACCAATGCATCAATGCTAGGTAAGGGAAATTCATCCTTAGGACTCACTTTGTTAAGATATCTAAAGTCGGTACAAATGTGAATCCTCCCATCAAGCTTCTTGATGGGAACCATGTTTGAAACCCATGGCGGATAATCTACTGAGATGATGAATTCTGCATCCAACAACTTTTGTAATTCATATTTCACCATCAAGGCTACTATTGGGTGCATTTTATATAAATTTTTCTTGACTGGCTTGATATTTGGGTCCAGTGTAAGATTATGCATGACTAGATTTGGGTCTAGTCTTGGCATATCTTTATATGACCAAGCAAAAGATTTCATCCTTTCTTTTAGCACTCTTGTGAAATCATCTCTTTCAACTGGGGATAGACCTTCCCCTAGTTTGATAATGCGAGGATTATCGAGATCTATATCGATATCCTTGTCAATTGTTGGCTCAATTGACATATGAGACCCATCTTCCAACTGATGTGGAGTGGGAATAAAATGAATGTCATCAACGAGGTTTGCTTCATCCATAGGAAATTTAGGATCAACCTCGGCTTGATAAACATCTTGAGTAGTGCTTGGAGAAAATTGAAATGGTTGTAACATTTCCTCGCAAGGCCAGTACTCTAAGGGTGATGGGGGTGAATCTCCCCGATCAAAGTCAATTGCCTCAATGTCGAGATGCAAAGACTTTAATGGGTTATTCGGATCTATCAGTGGTGTATTTAAATCTATGGAAATCATGTTGATGGATACATGATCTCCTGCTCTAGGGCGAGTGGGTCTAGAGACCTGATGTTGCCTCATGACTCATGGGTGTGGCTCTAGTGGAAATGGAATGAATGGTGGTGGCCTATGTGGAAGAGGGTGAGCCTGCTCTTCATGCATAAGCAACTAGCGTCAGATGGGTCCTTGGATGGGGAATAACATATGAAGATAATATTCATCCTCATCATCCAAAGGGAACACATGCTCGTATTCATCATCTGAGCTAGGGTAGTTAATGGGTGTGATGCCATAGTCATCATCATCATCACTCATCCATTCATGAGGAGGACCTTGGTCTTGTTCCTCACTATCATATTGCAAGGTGTGTGAGCTCTCCCCCACTTCATGGGGTTGGGTGACATCACTAGATAGACCTTGATCTATCATTTCTATGGGGAAATGATCTCCCAAGGAATGGACATGATTCATATTAGCATATGGGTCATGGGTGAGCTTATCCTGATAACCTAGGCATAGGTTTTCGAGACTCTCGATGAGGACATCCAATGGTACCAGTTTATTGTGTCCCAACCTAGATCTATCATACGAAAGTTGATATTGGGGTTGACAAGGAACATGAGTACCCTACTCATATAGGCCAAGACCAAACCCATGCCAATTACAATGATCTAAGTACCACAATGCATAGTCTAGATTCGACAAATAATTTACATCCTCAGAAAAGGGTTCATCATCATCTTCTTTCTGAGGAATGGGTAGAGCTCCATACTCTAAACCTCCATATATGAAATTCATTTGATTAGGAGGTAGACCAAGAGGTACAATGCTACCTATGGGAAGATGAGGTCTCCCCATGTCTTGCACTATCTCTAGTGATGGAACTATCATGATATTTCTCACCAAGTATTCCCCTATCCCTGTACTAGACATCTAGACTGTGACCTGGGATGGCGAAGATGGATGAGATGGAATGGAGGTTTGAGGTGATTCAATGTTCACCTCTAGAGGTAATTCCTCATTAATGACACAAGGAACCTCCTCCATGGATATGGTGGAAACTAATGGTGGGCTCTCATCAATAGGCCTCTTCGATGTGTTCCTCGATGGAGGGTTTGACAATGTCGAAGCCTTCTCTGAAGGTGGTGATGATGAGGATGGAGTGGATGATGATGAAGGTGGTGGAATGGGTAGACTCTGAACAGGTGTATTCAATCAAAATTCTATGTGAGTCGAAGGTAATGTCGACTCTGGCATCTGCTGCAACATGTTGCAGTATTTGAAGGGCTCTAGATCGGCAGATACTACATGTACTTGCCCTTCATGAGTGTATTTAAGACATTGATGCGCAATGGAGGGGACACACTTCATATCCCGTATCCAAGGTCTACCTAGAAAAATGTTATAGGCCATCTCACCTTCTAGCACATGGCACAATGTCGATATAGTATTTTGCCCCACCTGAATGGGTAAAACTATGGTATCAATAGTAGAGCATATTATGTCATTGAAAGCGTGAAGAGTGTAAGTTGATGCCACAACATGAGATGCTAGCAATTTAAGGTGCTTTAGTGCTTTAGTTGTTATGATATTACTTGAGGAACCAGTGTCTATGAGCACTCTCTTGTATGGTATCTCATTTATACATGCAATGATGTGTAAAGGAGGATCTACCACATCGCTAGCTATTTCCTTAAGCTCATGCTCATGAAATTGTATGACTGGTTCCTTGCACTATTGCACATGACCCACAAAATCTATGAAGGAGTTGGACTCTTATGGTTGCAACTCTATTGATTTTAAAATGTCCATCAAGGCATCCTGATGTGGAGGTGATTGTTGGATCAACTCATAGATGGACAATCATGTTGATGTGGTCCTCAAGCTTTGTGCAAGCTTGCTCTTAATTATCATTGTTGGCCTAGAAGGAAGGCCCTGTACTATAGGTGGTGTAGTTTGTGATGTAGTTGGAACATCATTCGAAGCTGCAGGCTATGCAACTTGACTTGGATATCTCTTGTTCCTGGTCACAATACTCACCATCCCAACATACCCTTGAACAGGGTGTTGTTGCTTCACCTCATTCATCGGTTTAGCAGGCACTTCCTGTACCTCATGAGTTGGTAAAGGGTCTTTGTAAATACCCATTTGTTGATTGGTAGGAGCTAATGGAGCATCCACTTGAAGCTCATTCCTCTCAATCATGTCTTGTACTACATGTTTAAAACCATAGCATGATTGTAAATCATGGCCACCTTATCGATGAAATTTACAATATTGATCCTCTCGATATCCCATAGGCTTGGGTTTGCCTATTTCTAGATCGTTGGGTTTAATATCTGGTAAATTAACCATATTTGCAGCCCATAATCGATCAAAAAGAGAATCCATGGATTCAATGATGGGAGTAAATTGTCATTGAGGGTGACATTGTTGTTTTTGTCCCTGGTTCATTGTACCATTATTGTTATAACTCGTAGGAGGAGGTTGGGCCTGATAGTTCACCTTTTGGGGAGGCATAACTTGAGGAGGCATAGGGACATTTATGGCCACTTGATTGATCGTAGCTGGCTTTGCAGGTGCTGAGCTATTCTTAGGATTCTTTGTCCACTCCTTCTTACGAGGTTTTGTTATTTCTCCCTCTTGGATTTTGATTTCCTCTATGTTTCTAGCCTGTGCTAGAGCTTCTTCCAAGGTAGGGTATTGTTGTAATTGCAATGTCAAAGAGATGGGTTTCAAGCAACTCTTTGAAAACAAATGAGTTAATTCAGTCACTGGAAATAGATAGGGTAGCTTAGCCAAAAGCGTTCACCACCTATTTCCATAGTCAGTGATCGACTCATCCTCAGTTTGTTTCATCCCTGTGAGGTCGGTTAATGTCACCTTCCTTTTGGTGTTAAAGGTGAAACATTCCAAAAATGCATCAGCAAATTGTTCAAATGTGTAGATGCTATGTTTTGGAAGTTGGTTGAACCACTCAATGGCAGGACCAGTGAGGGTACTCAAGAAAGTTCTTAGGAGCAATGCATCATTGTCCTGTATGTTGAAGCACAAATTTAGAAATCTAGTGACGTGCTCTTGAGCATCTTCTTCACCCTTGAATCTATCAAATTTGGGCATTTTGAAATGCTCAGGATAGATCGAGGAAGGAATGGATGGGTGTAATGGTTGGTTCTTTAGCTGATGCAAAGTAGGCTTTTGAAGCCCATTGCCAGTTGTCTTACCTTCTATAGTTTCTAAGTGTGCAAGCAAAGCTTGATACACATCTAAGGATTTGATCTCCTCTTCCTTATTTTGAACTCGTAGAGGTGGACAAGGAATATTAAGCCTAGGTTGGGGTGGTTGATTGACATCAGCCATGCCTCCATAAGGTGCTTCTACATAATCCTCATCTTGTTCCAAATCATCGTAAGCCCCATAAGGTGTTTCATGTATGGGCCTACAAGGAGGAACTAATGCTTATTGAAGGTGATCTATGTTTGGCCTATCATATGCATTCTGTTTAGGCCTACGAGGTCTAGGAGGCAACATAGGATTAGGTCTAGGAGACCTATCTTGTTGGAAATTTGGTTGCCTCGGGTGAGCCTCTTGTCTATGCGTACTTGGAGTTACAACTCCATGATGTAAAGTTTCTTGAATTTTTCATTCAAGATTTTCTTTCTCTACTTGTTGTCATTGCTCTAAGAGATCTAAGCGATGTTTATCTGACCTAAGTCGATTAAACTCAGCCTGGTGATCAACATATCTCTAGACCAAATTATTAATTTGATCAGTTGTATGAGGTCTAAGTGCCTTAGCACTATTGCCTTGTTGTCTATCATGTTTAGGAGGATCTATGAGATCAATTACATGCTTCCCTCGATCGAGGGTAGTCACATTGACTTGAGGTTCTCTCCTAAACAAGTCTTTTTGAGAGACTATTGGTGTAGAGGCACAATGTGCTTGCATTGACACATTTTCATGAGGATAATCTGGATGTTCCTTAGGTCTTCCCTCATAAATAAGGTAAGGTAAGGTGGAATAAGGTCACCTAATTTGATGAGTATCATACTCATCATGATTTTGATACCTTGGAGTAGGGTGACTTGAAATCTTGAGATGATCATTCAACCCTACTCGAGGTGTGAGCTCTTGCTCCTGTGTATGAATAGGAGTAGAAGATCGAGCAGGCATGTGAATGTGTGGTATTTCTCTATGTGGAGGCGCCTCATTGCATGGTGACTCTTCTCTAAAGAAGGTATTTGTAGCATGTGAATTAGGGAGATATTTTCCTAAACTAGGACTATGACCTATAGGGGTACCCTACGAAGGAGTCCCTTGTAGGCTAAGCCTTCTAGTTGACACTCTAGGACTAACCATCCACTCATCTATCGGTCTACGACTAGGGAGAGTAGCTGATTTCTAGGGAGGAATGATCCTATCCCTAGGCTCAACATGAGGATGTCCTATATCCTCTTCTCTATTACCCATAGCTTCTACCCCTGAATGGGCTTGGCTATGGGTATGTACCATAGCTATGTACTCTAACTACTATGTGTTTATCTTCTTTACAATTTCTATGAATTTGAAACAAACAAACAATAGAGACACACAAGCATAGAAGTGATTATCTCATTTTAAATTTTTTAAATGTGAATCCTAAATTGTTTGTTGTGTTTCAATGATGTGTTGCTTTGTAAAGAAAATCCTTTTCTCATGTTTGATATTTTATTGAATGATATTCTCAAATTTTAAATGGTTTTCACCTATATACTCGTAGCTCAACAACTGAGAGTGAAATTCCGATCATGTGAACCAATCAAAGTATGGAGATGAAATCCATACCCGATCAGGGAGCATAGGTCCTATCAATCCTCACCCAACACCCCGTGCATAGTGATACACCCCTCCGAAGAGGAATGCATGCTATTTTGCATGGTTAGGATAGATCTTGGAGTCAGTATTGGCCAATAGAACAAGGTTCATAGGATTTTAGTCAATGGATGGAGATGAAACCCATTGTCATTGAACTCTATCAATGGTTGGGAATGAAGTCCAACTCATTGATGTTAAAATGAAACTTGGTGTGTGTGGTTCCTTTTAAATATTGAAAGAAAACAATATAGCACTCAATGATGATTCACTAAATGCATGAAGGTGCATTTTTCTTTCAGAAATATTAGTAGCATAAAAGGAAAGCACAAAAATGCAAAGCCTATATGACCTTAACCTTTTTGGGTAAGGTTCCAAGCAAGAAAACCAGACAAAAAGTAGTGACTTCTACTATATTTTCCTTCTATTTTTCTGAACTAATTAATGCATGATTTTAGGAAGAGATAGTCTAACCTTTTCTATGCATAGAATAAGCAAGAAAAACATGAAATTTGATCATTTTTAATAGTAAATTTGCAAATTGATAGTGCATAAGGGTGTAAAATTGAACCTAAAAGTTGTTGTTTCTACAAATTTTTGTAGAAACCCTCTAGTTTTGTGGCCATCCCTAGTAGGGATGGTCATATATTGGGGGTCATCCCACCCAGTGCCATGTAGCTGGCCATCTCACCCAGTGCCATCTAGCAACAAAGGGGTCATTTCTGATCAGAACGGTCAGTACCTGCAACCTGTAAAACCAAAATTTGAGGTCCAAATTAGCACCATCCAAGGGGAGATTGAAATAAACTTAGATACCATGATCACCACTGAAGAAGTGAAATTCATGATATCGCCTTAAGGGCATTTACTTGCAATGTAATGTAATTATAAAGCATTAAAAAGGGAAGATGACATAAACTTATAATCTAATGAAATGAAACAACATAGGCAATAAATATGATGAAATTATCTTATCTATTCATTTATCAATAGCTTCAAAATTATATTACAAGATATCCCCTTGAGGGCTTTACAAATGTGATACATTTCAATTACAATTTTCAAGGGATCTAGTCCCTTGGAAGGAGGCCTTTAAGGCGATAAACAATGGTGTTGTGAATTCCTGCTTCCCACACTCGAGAGCTATTGTTGGGCTGATAATATTATGCCTCCTTAGCTCCTCCTCTTGCCTAGAATTCCTGTTCCTGAAGACAAGGGATTGAAAGGGGATTAGTAGCACCTGTGTTATAGAAGAAACCCATAAAAACCATAAAGGAGAGCATATTCTATGACAATAATAGGTGATCTACATACTTAAAAACTAATCTAAATTAAGCATAAACATATGTTACTATAATATAAATGCAAATAAAGATATTTGGAAGCAAGATCTAAAGTGAAACTATGCAAAAATGATGGTCATCCCGGGGTGAGCCAACTAAACCTACAACATTGGGGACTCCAAATCCTGCATCAATACTCCTCCAAATTGCTTCAAATTTGGACCAGAGGTTCCTAAAGACATTCCCTAAGGGTCTATGGAGGAATTTCTCTAAAATTACAACCTATTTTGTGGCCATCCCTAGGTGTGCCATGGATAGATTGCTGACCGTCCCCAGGTGGGACGGTCACAAAACTACCTTAGTTTTGTCACCTATGGCTATGGGAATTGGTCCAAAACTTGGGTAAGGGTGTTGTCGATAGATGGGGCCAAATATTTCTTCAATTTGGCCAGTTTGGGTTGGATGGTTCGAGCCTATTTGCCCCTAAAATCACCTTCGAAGTGAAGAGGGTTTCAAGGCCAAGGCAAGGTAGGTTTTGGTTTGCAAAGTTGGGTTTCAATTTGGGTAGCACTTCATGGCTTAAATCTCCAAATTCTCCTCCTTGAAATTGGGAGTTTGGAGCTCCTTTTATAGCCCAAGAGGGCACTTAGGGAAAAATGGCATCTTTGCCATGCGAGGCAAGTGGTGCCATGTGTCCTAATCGCGTCATGGGGTGATTGGGAGAAGGTTGCCCCTTTGGGTGCTCCCAATATACTGCCCCACTATCCATTAGTAGGTCCCCAATCAATTTGGGGTGATTGGATACGCTAATGGCAGTCTTGGATTGCCATTTAGCACGTCCTTTGACTTTTTCAAGGGTCTAGTTAGGGGTCGTCCCACCCAGGGACGATTGTGGATGGCCATCCCTGGGTGGGACGGTCACCAACTATGACCATCCCTAGGTGGGACGATCACCAGTAGGAGCCCCAAAACTACCCCAGACTGCTAGGAACCCTCCAAACTAAGTTTTGGAGCCTTTTGGAAGCCTTTTGCTAGCCTAGAGGGGTGCCCAATAGGGCCATATGTTGTCGATAAGAGGGCATATGCAATGCGCTGATAGTCTTATCCGATTTACATGATTTAGGTGTCTACAATACCCAATTACAAGTTACCTTTAGGTTAACATTGAGTAATTGACCTTTAGATTTAAATAATAAAATATTATACAAATACCTTTTAAAAGATTTACAATGGTCTAAAGGGCTTATACATATAGTATAATACAACATTTATGTATGGCCTCAAGTGGATATTAACCATAAAATATTTTAATATGAATAACCTAACATAGGATCCAATCTAATAATATTAAAGATAGTTGACATGACTATATTGGAGTTGTTACATGGCTTTCCCCCTTAGAAATATTTGCAATCAAAGCTAGAAAGGTTGGATATTGCTCCCAAGTTCTCGCATCACATCTTCATGAAAAAAATCTCACCACTTAATGAGGAACTCTAATATTTAAAGATATTAGAGTATGTACCTAAGATTAAAATATTATCTTTAGCTCAAATCATTTCTATTCATTGAATTCTAGAAGCATTGCCTAAGATTGAATCTTTTGACCTATCACTTGTATAAGAAAAAAATATGAAAAATAATATGGATTTTCAAAGTAGGACGATGCTCCAACTAGTGTTCCAAATTTACAATTTAATGAATCACCTTGTAACTTGGACCATACAACTTGGATGAATTATTTTGACTTGAGTTTATGTATATATAAAATGGGTTATATGGGTAAAGCTACAAAAAGGCTATGTCATCCATATCGAATTATATCTTTGAGTGGTGTAAATATTATTATTAGCTCATATGATTTTTGGATTGAAAAAACATATTAAAGGAGTTTAAGGACAATCATATGCTACTATAAAAAAAGTCCTCTATTTGATCCACCTAATAGGATTCCAAAACATAGCCTACCACAATTGGGTATTTCAATCTGTACAAGGCTTCAAATAGGAAAATATTGAACAAAAATGATAAAAATGATCATACCACCACTCTAATAAGGGTATCCAATGGGGAAAAGTCTTAAAGATCTCTGCTAGGGTTTGATGAGGAAAAACTACTCGGCTAGGATTTTATAAAGAAAAATTGCTCTGCAGGGATGGCAACAACTTTCAGAGGAGGTCTAAAAAATTTGAGGAATGTCATGATGGCATCGGGTTCGGCACAGAGAGTGCATGCTTGTGATATTTTTCATCTAAAAATGACTAGAAGGAATAGTATTTTCTAGTGCATGTCGAGAACCACTTGTTAAAGAACAATAGATGTTTGGAATGATGTGAAGCCAGACCAGTTCTAGTGGTTCAACCAGACTCGATGGCAAAAGATGTGGAGTATCTAACCAAACATACCATTATTGGTAATTTTTTGGGCATCTGTATTTCTCTCCCCTTTGTGGAGGCTTGGGTAAGGAAGACTTGGAATCCTGAAGGTGATGTGGAGGTGATGCTGAGTGCGAACATTTATTTTATGGTGGTTTTATCTTATATTGTAGATCATAACAAAGCATTTGAAGGGGGTCCTTATTTCTATAATAAGGTGGGACTCTTTCTTAAACCCTAGCATTTGGGTTTCAACCCATTATATGAGAAGCCATCATGGGTTCTAGTATGGGTGCAGCTTCCATGGTTCCCATTGGAATTTTGGAGAACTGATATCTTGCATAAGATTGACCTTTTGCTTGGGAAGTCGGTTGGACCTTCACAATAGACAATGGATAAAAAGGTAATCTCTATTGCTCGTATTTGTGTTGAAATTGAATTAAATAATCCTATTCTAGATTCTATTGAAATACAATTTGGATCAACTACATGGGTTCAAAAACTTGACTATGAAGCTCTTCCATTTCATTGCCAAATTTACCATGAATATGGCCACTTGCAAAGAAAATGCCCTACGTTTTTCTTGCTTGTGGCTTCAAATCCTGGGCCCTCTCAGTAAAATAAAGTTTGAATAAAGGAAAAGTCTCGATAAAGGAAGGGGAATGGGATAAGGAAGGTTTTGTTCTGGTAAAAGCCCAAAATAGAGGACGAAGGGAAAACAACCTTAAGGATAGTCAGCTAGATGCTCTACTCAACCATTTTGAAATATTAGATGATATTTATTAGTGTATGGAGAAACCTCACTACCTAATGCAAATATAACAAGGCCGAATCATGTCTCTTATTGAGGGGGAACTTAAGGAATCAGATATAGGGGGTTTAAATGAAGAATAAAGGGCTTTGGATCTAAGTATAGGGGACATGGTTGGGTCTAGCCCTATAAGGGAAACTATTTTGAAAAGTGGTACTGATTTGGTTATGCCCTCTCCTACTCAGGCACTGATGCAGTCATCCTTGGACTAAAAAACTCCTATGGTGTTGGGATTGCAATAAAAAATAATTAAAAAAAGTTATTTGGATAAGAATATGAAGCTGGGTTGGAAGAAGGACTAGGATAAAATTAATTTAATGGGGGAGACTTTGGTGGAGTTAGGCTTGGTGAGAATATTGGACTCCCATTTTTATAACCCCCAAAAATTATTATCCTTTCATGGAATGTAAGGGGGTTGAATAGCATCCCAAGACAAAAAGTTGTTCGTGATTTGGTTCATGTGCATTCTCCGGATGTGGTGTTTATTTAGGAGACTAAATTGGCTATTGATAGTATGTTCAATATTGCTCCCAATTTGTGGAGAAGGGAGCAATGCCAATGTATTGGTGCATGTGGATATGCTGGTGGTGTCACTTGTTTATGGGATCCGATTAAGATATCCCCTCTTACTTGGATTTCTAGCAGATGGTCTATTTCAATGGTCGGGCATGATAATGAATCTGGTGAAATAATCCTACTTACAAATGTGTATGCTCCTATTGATTATAATGGTAAAGTGAATTTGTGAAAGCACATTTTCTTTGTGAGAAGTTTGGTTCCCCTGAACCCATGGATTTTGGCTGGAGACTTCAACTCTATCACTTATCTAGAGGAGAAATGTGGTGGGGTGGACCGTCTCAAGCCTTTTTATTCTATCTTTAGTGCTCATATCCAGGCCCTAAAATTGGTTGACATCAAGCTAGATAATGGGATATTTACTTGGCACAATAGAAGGTGTGGGGAAGCTTCCATATCAGAGAGACTGGATAGATTTTTGATATCCAGTTATTGGATGGGTAATAACAGAGGTGCTAGTTCTATGATTTTGGAGGGTAGGGGATCTAATAATTGGCCTATCAAACTATCTGCTTTGGAGTTAGGGCTAAAAAAGAATCCCTCCTTTAAGTTTCAACTTATGTGGCTTCGTGATCCTAAGCTTCATGATTTCATGTGAGGTTGGTGGACCACTAGAAAACCTCCTCATGGCATCGCTATGTATTCCTTTATGAAGCGACTACAATTTGTAAAACATAAATTGAAGAGATGGAATGGAATGAATTTTGGGAGACTTTCCTTGGCTAAGTTGGCAGATCTTAGGAGGATGGAATAAGCTTCAAGGAATATTAAAGATCAGGGATTCACGTAGGAGCTTCTTGTTGAGGAATCTGAGGCTGCGAAAGACCTTGCTGAATGGGAACTGAGGGAAGAATTTTTTTGGAAACAAAAAACTCGAGTAGATTGGCTTCAGGAATGAGATATGAACACAACCTTATTTTATAACTTAGTTAAGGCTTGTCGTAATGGTAACCTAATTACCTCTCTTGTGAATTCTTAGGGTGCCCTACTCTCTTATTTTAGGGATATTTCATAAGAGACTAAGAGGTATTTTTCCTCTCTCTTAAAGGATGACTCCCTATCAGATGATGAGAATGAAAAGCTTATTCTAAAATATATTCTAGTGATTATTTCTAGAGAGATAAATGAGCACTTGATGGGTACAATTTCCCTTGAGGAGTTGGAAAATGTTGTATTCAACATGAAAAAAGGAAAATGAGCCGATGTGGCCTATAAAATATAAAATATTATATTTAATTAAATTCAAAAAATACATACAAAACTTCACACTAGCGCTGTAATATTTATAGGGAGTAGTGGAGGAAAAGAAAAAGGAAGCATCCAGGACGAGGAAAAGGAAGTGATAAGTCAAAACAAGCTTGCTACAATTGTGGCAAACTTGGCCACTTTGCTCATGATTGTTGGTCAAAATCTTCTCAAGAGAGCAGTAGTCAGAGCAGTCAGTATGGCAATTTTGGAGAAGAGAAAGGGACCTCAAATCTCTTTCTCTCATATGGCAAGTTAGATCAAAACTTGAATGATACCCAAATCTTGGACACTGGGTGTTCAAATCATATGAGTGGTAAAGAAGAACTCTTTGCTACTCTGGATTCTTACCACAAATCCAGGATCTAATTGGGAGACAACAAGTCATTGGTAGTTGAAGGCATTGGAGCCATGGAGGTTCCAACAAAAGAGGGCATGAAACAAGTAAGTGATATCTGTTACACACCTCATCTCCAACACAATATTTTAAGTGTTGGTCAAATTTTAGGGAAATAACTGCACCAGTGTTGGTCAAATATCTATGCTTCAAACGAAGCATTTAAGCAATATGTATTGGGCAGATGCAGCTAGGACCCGTGTGTATATTTTGAATAGGATTCCTACTTCAAGTTTGAAATGGAAAACTCCTTATCAAGCATGGTATGGTAAGAAACCAAATTTCAAGAATTTAAAATTATTTGGTTCACTGGCTTACTCACACATTCCTCATGAACAGAGAAAGAAGCTTGATCCTAAGAGTCAAGCAAATACCCTGTATTCCACCTTATACAACCATTTTATTGAAAAACTTAAAATGCTAATAAAATCCACAAATTATCTTCAAATCACCTAAAATTTTTAGAGCATCATCTTGATACAATTATCTAACAACCCTTAAAATTTCATAATCAAATACCTCAGAATGCATGAGATATTAATTATTTACTCAAGCTCTTCCTTACAAATCTGCTGAGTGCTGGCCACTTGAGTTTCTTTAACAAAGTGTGTGCTTTAGATATTTTCACACCACTCTCCATAGGTTTTGATCCATATAAGAAAACCTGCTCTGATACCAAATAAGAAACAATGGTGAAATTGTTCTATTGATCAACAATGCATTACATAGTTTTATAGTTATTGAAAGAACTAAAAATAGACACGGTGGTTGAGAGAAATACTCTCAAACTTATTACAACAAACTAACTTAAAGATAAATCTTATCCTAACAACATGCTAATATTGGACTATGGTCAAACATTGACCAACCAAGCCAAAACCTCAATGTATGCTAATCAAATTAAATAGAAATATGTAAATCAAAACATTAAACTAAAACTAAATACTAGGACTTAATATGTAGGACTAAGGAGGCAATGTTGAAAATATTTCAACATTATCCTCCTTGATTCTAAAGACACTCATGCAAGAGTTCTTTAAGCATCATAGAGTTGGAAGAAAAATTTTCTCTTACGTTTCATCCAATATTGAATCAAGAAATCAGAATTTGCAAAATACTTATGGTGGCACTCCTTCCACTCTTCATGTGGAATTTTTTGCAAATTCTTGAGTGCCTTCTTTTTATGATTAGATCCCCCTTCAAAAAAAGTATCTCCTCTTGTGGTTTTCAGCAACCACTCTCTTACATATTTATCATTATGGTCTTTAAACCATGCTCTCACATTTTGATCTTCTTTTACATATTCAACACTAAACAATACTCCACATGAGTATTTACAATTAATCATCTCACATAGATGATTATACCATACAACTATTTCACATATTTCCACACAAAAGATCACAATAAATATAGCCATATAATGACCAACTACATATGCAACATAAAGTTTCTCCTCACATAAATATTCTCTCACAACAATGACTTTACAAGAATCCTTCTCCCAAGGAATTTTGAACACATCATTTTGATCCATGTGACCCAAGTTCTCCATCACTGTATTCTCTCCAATAAGACTTTTCATAAAAGTTGTATCAATGATGCAATCACCTTTCTTTTCATTCCTGCTCACAAAATACAAATCATTAATCATACAAACATGACCTTTAGTATGAGTAGATTTGGTGATTCCCATAAAGCTATTTTGTAGCAGTTCTCCTTCAGGGTATGTTGCTTCAATATCAACCATCAACTCTTCACTAAGAGTTCTCATTTTTTCAATCCATGTTGGTGTGTTGAAACACCATTCATTGAAGCAATCATACATTGTTGCCTTTTCAAGACAAATCTCTTTCTGCAATGTAGTCACTCCAAGTGAGTGATCATCATCCATGAGTGATGTTTTCTTTGCCATTACAACAAGAAAATCAACAATCTCATTTTCATTTTTTTTTTCTATCCCATTTTCTTTCTCACTTTCCATCTCCCAAATGAGGGAGTCTTGTGGGGTCTTTTATTCACCCAACACATCCTTCACCCTTGATGAGTGATCTTCTAACAAGAAGCTTATAGCTTCCATTTCATCTTCATCAAAATTTTCTTGTGGATCATCATCCCACATTAATTTATTTGTTCTTTCAAGAGAGCACACATCCATTCCAATTGAATGGTCTTCAAGACAATGATCATCCATGAACATTGCTTCTCCATCATCATCTTATTTATTCTCCTTCATGAGAATTGTAGATGCATTCTCCATAATACACTCTTCATTTATATCATCAATGAGATATTCTTCATCATACATTTCACTTTGATGGTCTTCAATCAAGGAACACTCCAATTTTAGTGTTTCTCTTCGTTCATATTCAAAGCCTTCTTCCACTTTTGAGTGGTATTTACTACAAGGTCCTTGAGAAATTGTATCTCCATTGAGACATCCATCCTCTTTGCTATCAATGTGAATGCTTTCCAAGCATGCCATTCCTAAAAAAAAATTATTAGTACAATTTTTCTTTTCATATTTTTCTCCTCCTAAAATAAATAATTGACTATTACAATTTTCCATGCCATTACAAGACATGTCTTCAATGATCTGTGTCTCACAATGAATCTCTCCAAGGAAAGTTGTACAAGGCTCTTCCTCTTTCTTATCCTCTTCTCCGTTAATGGATTATTTTCTCTCTTTCACACAAGGCTCTTCTTCAAGTATATCTTCCTCTTAAAGAAATAATTCTCCATTATAAGAATGTATGTATTATGTAAAAGACATACCTTCATATGAGTCTTCACAAGACTCTTCAAAGGCTCCTTCAAAAGGATCTAATTTAAAAACTTCATCAAGGAAGCAAGGCTCCTCCTTGATTAAACAATCTTCATGATTGTCACACATGGCTTTAAGGGTGTCCTCATCAAACCCATAAGCATACTTCAACACTTGCCATACCATTGTAGTTGATCTAAAATGGATATGAGAGGAAAAACATTATTTTCCATTCCTCTCCTCAAATCCATAAAAGCTAAGCAATTTGCATATTGTTGCTCCTTCTTCTCTTTTCTCTCCTCACCTTATAGCTTGATCCAAGTGGGTTCCTCATAGCCTTATTGAACTATATCTCATAATTCTTGATCCTTCAATAAGGTCTTCATCGTTATGATCCAAATAGAATAATTATCTCCATAAAATTTTGGTACAACCAAGTTTGCATACATGGCTTCCTTTTATTTACCAAAGTCTAAAGCTCCCAATTTATCATCAATCGGCCAATACTGATTGAAACAAACTGAAATTTTTCTTGTAGACTTCTGATATACTTATCTGAAGATCCACTAAATTTCAGATCCAAATTAATGCAAATGAGAAATATGTGATCAATTTACTTTTGCCCTTTCTAGATCTTAGAGTGTTTTTGAGACAACCTCAATGTTATTCACATAAATCAATCCATTAAACTCCAAAATTTATGAAAATTAAAATATGTATTCCTGAGATAATAATATGAAAACCCTCTAAATTTCAGAAGAAAATTCACAAAGGTGAAAAATATGTGATCATTTACTTTTTCCCTTTTTATCACAATTCTGGATCTAGGATTTTTTGAAGAAAAAATCAATATTCACATAAATAAATCAATATAGATCCAAATGACCTAAAAAAATTTTTGAAGTATAATTTTATCTAAATAATATTTCTACCAAATTTTTAGAAGCAAAAACCCTGTATTCCACCTTATACAACCATTTTATTGAAAAACTTAAAATGCTAATAAAATCCGCAAATTAGCTCCAAATAACTTGAAACTTTGAGAGCATCATATTGATACAATTATATAACAACCCTCAACATTTCATAATAAAATACTCAGAATACATGAGATATTAATTATTTAATCGAGCTCTTCCTTGCAAATCTGTTGAGTGCTGGCCACTTGAGTTTCTCTAACAAAGTGTGTGCTTCAGATATTTTCACGCCACTCTTCATAGGTTTTGATCCGTCTAAGCAAACCTGCTCTGATACCAAATGAGAAATAATGATGAAATTGTCCTATTTATCAACAATGCATTACATAGTTTTATAGTTCTTGAAAGAACTAAAAATAGACACGGTGGTTGAGAGAAATCCTCTCAAACTTATTACAACAAACTAACTTAAAGATAGCTCTTATCCTAACAACATGCTAATCTTGGACTATGGTCAAACATTAACCAGCCAAGCCAAAACCTCAAAGTTTACTAATCAAATTAACTAGAAATATGTAAATCAAAACATTAAACTAAAATGGGGGTGGAGGTCCAAGGTTCAAATCTCGGGCCTCATCGAACTGAACGCTTGTCCCTTTCTTGGTGCTTTTAATGGCATAAAAGTTTTAAAATGATTATGACATGGTGGTTATAGGGGAGGACTGCACGAAGATCTATGTGGGGTCTTTTGGGGTGGACAACGCAGAATACTATGGCAGGCATAAAAGCTGGACAGCCTGCCCGAATTCGTGGCGGCTACCGATTTCACCATGTAAATTAAAAAAAAAAACACTAAACTAAAAATAAATACTAGGATTTAATACTTAGGACTAAGAAGGAAATGTTGAAATTATTCCAACAAAAAAGCCCCAGGCCTAGATGGATTCCCAATTGATTTTTATCAGAAGTTTTGGAATTTAATCAAATTTGATCTTTTGGAGGTGGTCCATGAGTCCCAAAAGAACAAACAGATGCTAAGGGCCCTAAATGCTACCTTTGTGGTGCTTATACCCAAAAAAGAGGGAGCAAATTCCTTGGATATGTTCAGGCCTATTGCTCTCTACAATGTTGTGTATAAGATCATAACAAAAATTATTACTAAGAGGCTGAAGATATGGTTGAGCAAAATCATCTCTGAGGAGCAAGGAGGGTTTTTTGCTGGTCGACAAATCTTGGATGGGGTTGTTATTGCTACAGAATCTATTCACTTGATGGAAAATTCTAAGGAGAAAATTATGTTTATTAAGTTGGACATGGCCAAAGCCTATGATCTTGTCAGATGGTCCTTTCTTCAAAAAAATGTTGCTGCTTTTGGATTTGAGGAGGAATGGATTAGAAGGGTGATGAGATGTGTTTCTTCTTCCTAATTCTTTGTTCTTGTTAATAATGATCCATCAGAGCTGTTTGAGGCCTTAAGGGGGTTGAGGTAAGAAAATCCTTTATATCCTTATTTGTTTATCATTATGGCGGAAGGGTTGGGAAGATTGCTCAAGTATCAAGTCATGTAGGGTCTCATTTAGGGGTGGAAGTGGGATAGTAGTTTTCCACCTCTTTCCCACCTTCAATTTATTGATGATACTGATTTGTTGGGAGTTACCATTATCAGGGAAGTTGGCAATATTAGACAGTCTCTTGACATATATTTTGGTGCTTCTAGACAATTTATTAATGTGGACAAGTCTTCTATTTTCTTCTTCAACACCCCTCCTCTTATTCAAGCTAGGATTTCTCGCATTCTAAGATTCCAAGTTGGGACACCCCCTTTCATTTATCTTGGTATTCCAATTTCATCTCACCCTCTACCTAGATCTTCTTGGTAGTCTATGCTTGGTAAGTTTAGAAGGAAGGTGAATCACTAGACTTTCATATGGCTATCCACTGTAGGTAGAGTGTGGCTTTTAAAATATGTTATTCAAGCTTTACCCATTTATAGATGTTTTGTACAAATAGCTCCCTCTAACTTCATAAAGGACATGGATGCTTTGTCAAGACAATTTTTATGGTCTAGAAAACTTGATCAATCTAAATGGAGTTTGGTTAGGTGGGATTCTATATGTAGGCCGATGCAAGAGGGAGGCCTTGGTTTGTGATAGAAAACTCTTTTTGGGAAGGCTTTGGGTGCAAAACTTTACTGGAGATGGTGTACCTCTCAAGATTAGATTTGGGCTAAAATATTATCTTGTAAATACTTGAGAGGTATTTCTGAGGCTGAAATCCCTAGAGTTAGCTTGGTTGGGAAAAGTTCAGTTATCTGGGACACTCTAAAAAGAGGAGCTAATTTAATCAAGTAGGTTTTGTTCTGGATTTGCAATTAGGGATCAAATGCTCTTTTTTGGGAGGATTTTTGGGATGGCCACCCTCCTATCTTGAATCAATATCCTAGGTTACGTTCCCTAAGCATTTTTTCTTGGAAGCACACTGGTATAGTGTGGAGGAATTTAAAATAATCCAGTATTTTGGAAATATGGAGATGTACAGGTGGAAAGATCCATAAGAATGGTCCCACGAGGGACTAGCCAAGAATAGAGAGGTATTTGCTCTTATTATTATGGGGAGGCCTTGTTCTTCATTGAGGGGTAATGATATTATGGCTTGGAACCTTGATCCTAAGGGAACCTACTCGGTAGCCTATGGTTATCAGGTTCTTGATAAGAAAAAGTATGGAAGTCTTCCTATCACTTGGTGGAAAAAGATGTGGAACAAATTTTCCTGGCCAAAATGTAACTTCTTTCTCTTGTTGGTAGCTCGTAATAAATGCCTCACTTGGGATAATGTGAGGAAGAGGGGATTTTAGTGTCCTTATTTTCGTGTCCTTTGTAGTAAGAATGAAGATGACTCTTCTCATTTATTTTTCCAATGTTCCTTTGCTAGAGACATTTGGCACCATTGGTGGAGCGCTTGGAACCGTCCATGTTTTCATGTGTTGTCCCTGGTGGAGTTTTGGAGTAGTTTGGGCAGACCTCTGGCCAAGGCCCCCTTCCTTTGGGTGGCTTAGAATTTGGGCCCTTCTTGCATAACTTGGAAAATTTGGCTTTAATGGAACCGACGCATATTTTAGGGCATTTATTTGGTTGTTCAATAGATTTGGCAAAGGATCCTGTATATATTTTAGGAAACCATCCATGGAAAATGTGATGTGGACCCTCTTTTGAATTCTAGGGAGGAGAAGGTACAACAAGCCCTTGGTCTGTTTGGGGATGTGTGAACTCTTCTATCCCTAGTAGGGTTCCTCAACTCAGTAAGAAGGTTAGGAGAGATGGTAGGTGGATGCCACCCCCTAGAGGAGTTTTAAAAATTAATATTGATGGATCATCTAGGGGTAATCCTAGATATGCTGGCATTGGCGATGTTGGGAGAGGTTCTACTAGTGGTGTCGGTTTTTTCTTTTCCATTTATAAATGTGTTCACTCCAACAATTTTATGGAAGCTCTTGCAATTCTTGAGGCCTTGTGGAGAAGGTTTTATCTTGGCTAGCACAGGATTATCTGTGAGTCTGACTCTCAAATTGTGGTTAATATTTTAAATAGTAAAAGGGTGGAGGAAGTTAATTGGCAGTTGGCCTCTGTATCCGTTAAGATTCTCAGAATGAGTGAAGAGTTTGAATTTATATCCTTTGTGCATATTCCAAGGGAATAGAATGTGGTTGATTACTTGGACAAAAGGGCTTCTGAGTTGCTAGATCCTTGGAGTATCGATAATTGGGAGAGTCTCCCGTCTGGGGACTCTCAACACCTGTGGGAGTTGATCCACAAGGATGTACATACTTAATGTGGTTTATTCTTGTTGTATTTTTTGGGTGTCATTCTAGTCTAGTGGTTTTAGCTCGTTTGGTTTTTTATTTGAGTCCTGATTGGAAGTTCAGTTGTACTTTGTAATCCAGAATTTTTATCAATACATTTTTACCCCTTTATTTAAAAAAAAAGGGTATCCAATTAACCGAAAAATACTATTTATCTTAGGTAAAGCATTGAATGTATGTACCTAGGAAGGTATTCATAGTATTATTTTGGAAATTTCATTGAGGGTGATAGCAAAAACTTATGATAAGATTAGAACCATTGAGAGTGAATGACTCCCTCAAAATATTACTAATGAAAAATATGATCACGGTCATAGAAAATAAACTTCAACATGCCATGCAATTAAAAAATTTGGTAGAGTTATTGCTTATATTATTGAATGCACTTATGTTTTTCTCCCTTCTTCATACTTGGGTATGACTTTATTTAAGGTAGGTATCAAATAGAAGCTTTGGATTCCAGTTCTAAATAGACTTCAAAAATGCTTGTTTGATGGAAAGGATTCTGATGAGTATGTGTTAACCACTTAAATTATCTATAAGTTTTGATTTAAAAGGAGCATTTATCTATATGAGCCAATATATTTTATTTCATACACTAATTTTTTCCTTTCTAGGAAAGCAAGAACAACTTAAAACAATCTAGAAAATAAAATATGTATAGTGAAAGAAAATTCTAAAACTGCACAGGCCTGTAACTAGTTTAACAACTATCTAGGTTGACTATAATCATATTACTCCTAATTAATGCTTGAAAAGACAACAAATTAACTCCTACTTGATATATGGAAATAATTCATTCAAAATAAACTAACTTATCAATCACCTACTTTAATCTAAATCTAACAAGAGAGATATTTTATGGACTATCCAAGTTTAGTGGGCCCTTGCTAAACCTACAATAACATAAAATATCTTCCTTTAATAGTCCCTAAGTCTACTTCAGAACACTAACATTAATGAAACATCATAATACAAAATTTGAAGACATCAAATGAACAAGAAAATAACTTTTATTACTTCAAACAATCAAATTTTATCATTTTTGAAAATGCACACTCAAAAAAATGAAAGAATGTAATACAAAAACCAAAATACAACATGCAAAAATATTTTAATAAATATTAACTCTAAATATAAATATAATATTTGAGGTAGTATATATAATGTACTAGACTCCTTATTCTAGAACAAAATCAACTAATTCTAAAAATTAATTTAGAAATTTATTATAGGAATAAAGGTCCTGTTACAATCAATTTTAGAAATAAAATCATGTCTATTGCTAATATTTAGGAGAGACAAAATGTCTCATTCTATTTTCTAATCAATATAATATATGAGTTGTCTCAACTATCTCCAACTACTTCTTATCTATCCTAGTATGTTATGTTGTTATTCACCCATATTATATCATGTTGTTTTATGACTGCTATTGATAGATTGCTTTTTGATGGTTGTTCAACTTTATACAACTCCCTTAATTTTAGGAATAATTCCATTAAATATAGGAGGTTTTAACTACTATTTTCTAGGAAACATATCATAATATTCTGGCCTAGTTCTATGTATATATAAATTTATAGGCATTTCCTATTTTTTGGGAATAGGCTTGTAGTTGTAGATCTTTCTATAGTGCTTTTTGTAGTATTGAAAAATGACCTATGTACATAACAACACTCCAAGCCAATGAAATACATGGAAATATAGCAAATAATAACAATAATAATCACATTTACCTTTTACATCTACTCCATTAACATTCAAATGTAAAACACTTCATTTAAGCAAAACTATTAAAAATGTCCATAGAGTTCTTAAAAAATAATCAGTTTGGGTGTAAAAATAAGGCTAATGAATGTAAAATTCTAGCCTATTTTTCTAACTCATAATTTACCCCAGCTGACTCAATTGCATGTCCTCATGCAATTTCTTTCATGCTATTAATCACTAATTTTAATATTCTTTTTCTTGACTATTTTCATTATAGTTTTTGTAGCAATAATTAGTGCTGACTTGGCTAGAGGAGATGTTGGAGTAGGGACCTACTTTGCTGTAATAATTTTGGAAGTGCCTTCACCTATATATAACATTCCAATCCATTTATGTTTTAGTGCATTTAATTCCCCTAAGACATAATTTTTCTTCCTTTTTCTCTATCTATATAACTAAAGGAATTTTGTTTTGTTTTCTAGGATTTTTTACATTCTTCTTTGTTGGAGTTTTCTCTACACTGTCTTGTTTATTTTTATCCAATGTTTTCTTATTAACCTTCTTATTACTACCTACTATATTTTTAATAATATTTTAGGGAGTCTTATATTCTTTTGAAACAATTTGTTTGTATTTGGACATTGTTTATAATATTCCTACTGCTTCTATTTTTACTTTCACCAAGACTGTAGTGTTTTTTACCTAGAGTGATTTGTTTTTGTTTTGTTTCTTTTTTTGTATATTTTCTTCCTCTTGCTTCTCTTACTATTTTTTTCCTTAACATGCTTGATAGTACCCACCATTGTGTCTTATAGGGATTCAATAGGTAAGATACATGTTTTTAACACAAAATAGATACAAGGTTTTAATTTGCAATAGGCAGTAATAGCAAACAACACACAGAGTTTGAACATACAAGAAAAAGAGAGGCTACATGAATGATCCAAGAGTTTTGTATTTTTTTGGCATATTTTCTTCCTTTTTCTCCTATTCCTCATTTTTTTCCTTAACATGCTTGATAGCACACACAATTGTATCTTATAGGGATTCAATAAGTAAGATACAAGTTTTTTTTAACATAAAAAAGACACAAGGTTTTAATATGCAATAGGTAATAATAACAAACAACACACATAGTTTGAACATACAAGAAAAGAGGCTACATGAATGATCCAAGAGTGCTATATTTTTTTGTTTTTTGCACATTTTCTTCCTATTGCTCTGCTTCTTATTTTTTTACCTTAACATGCCTGATAGCACCAACTATTGTATATTATGGGAATTCAATAGGTAAGATACAAGTATTTTAACATAGAAAAGATATAGGGCTTTAATTTGCAATAGACAATAATAACAAGCAACACACAAAGTTTGAACATACAAAAATGAAGAGATGTACCTAGACTAGTATGTTTTTTGTTGAAGTTACGATCACCATTGGAGGATAACACATTGAAGACATCCATGTGTAGTTGCAAAATGCATATACCTGTTATCATGAATAAAAGGTTTGAACTAGTTGTGTTTGTTTTTCCTTTTTTCTTTTTTGTTTTTCCTATTATTTTTTTTAGACAACCCCTGCCAGCAAGTTAGTTTTTTGAATTCGATTATCCATTTGTGCTAGAAAGCTAGTTTTCACAAGTGGATGTTATTTTTGCAAGGGTAAATATCCAAAAAAATAGTTTCCATCTTCCTCCTTGGCCCTATGTCACCGTTTAAGGTTTATAACATAAAAAATTATTGTTTTTTTTTTAAGTTTGCTAAAGTAAACATATCAAGCACTGGCAGAAGGCTATAGATAAAAAATGGACTACATTTCAGCTTTTTGAATCACTTGCTTAATGAAATCACCCAATTTATCCTATGTAACGAAAGTATATTTATCAAGATATTCTCAATCTCCTTGTTGGTAATATCCACCTGATCATTAGATTGAGGATGGTATGGTGAATATTTTTTGTGGTTCACTTGATATTTATGGATAAAATTAGCTATTACATTAGATATGAATTATAGTCCCTAATATAATACAATATCCAATGGTGATCCAAAATGTAATAACACCAAATGTTAACCAACCTGAGAGATAATTTTTTTAAAAGAAATTATTTTTGGTCAAATATCTACCTGAAATACAAAATATGCATTTGTGCACCCTAGACACAGCCAACATTGAAATTTCAAAGGAGAGGAATGTCCTTCGAGCCAATATATAGAGAGGGTTGGCTCCCTTACTAATCCTACACTAGATTTAAGTTTAGAATTGTGGGAAAGAAATGAAAATAATGAAAAGAAATGGAAAATATAGCCATAGGTGAAAAGGTGTAGGATTGGGGAAAAACTAGCAACAAGAATTCAAATCAAGCACTATAGCAGCATAAAATAGAAGGCAAATAATATACTTACAATTTTGTAGAGACAACTTCAAGAGTTGCATTCTAGTACTCACTCCCTCACCAACAATATTCAAATCCAAATGCAGAATTTAAACTTAGCAGATGACAAACATGCATATAAAATAGAAATGATTAAACTAGAAAGATATCACACACATAAATCATTTGCAGAATCAAAAATTAGGTCCCTTCTATTTACGTAGAAAAATTGAAGTATTTTTATAAAGAGTGTCTATCCTCATTTGTTACATAAAAATACTTAATATTTATGGAGGTTTTTACCTCTTCCATTTAATACACTTGAGGACAAAATGTCCATGGACTAGGAACATGCAAGAGGATTTTTCTCCTTGAAAACTCTCCTTTGATGACAACGATCCAAATTTTATGGGTAGGACCTTTGAATGGTTGATCAAATTGGGAACAAGTGCATTGGAATATGCCATAAGTGCTTCTCCATAGTGACTTAGATATGTTTTTTAAAAAGTAATGCATCTGCATGTATTAAATTTTTTCCTTGCCTTCCTCATGACACAATGATTTTTTACTTCAATGGGGAATGAAAGTATTCTTAGACTTTTCAACTTTGTGTTCACCATATGCTCCAAATATGCTCCATAGTTTTTTAATGAGATTCACCTCATAGAAATGCAAATGGGAATTATTCTCCTCTTCTCAGGTGAAAGCACCTTGGATCTCCCATCGCCCATATTTATTTATTTTTTTGTTTTTACTGCATGAAATAAAGGTGTTTTGCGCCTGGGGAGGGTGAAGAAGGTTTTTATGTTTTTCTCCATGTTGCCTCTATAGAACATATTTTAATACATACATATTAACACTAAACTTCTGCCTTCCAACTCTTTTTTGGATGGTTAATTTTTAATTCCCAACATGAGATCCACAAAAAAGGAAAAAAAAAAGAACACAATACATTGTGATGACAAAAATTTACCAAATATCCATTATCCATCATATTTTGCCAAAATTTACAATAAAAAATGTAAATAAAGCTCCCAATAAATTACAATGTGGAAAAATTCAAAACTACCAATATTTTTTATGGCTCTCAGGGTATCCAACTTGCGTGGATGGAAGTGATCCTAGGTCTTTATCCATTGGGATTTCAATGGTCCTTCTCGATGGCTACATCAATAAATGCTTCTGGTTCAGATGTCTTTCCCTGCACCTGTTCTATTACTACCTTCTCCAATGTAGTACGTTCTTCTATTACTTGTTCTTTAACTTCTTGTGCCTCCTACTTCACCAAACTTGCACAAGTGGCCTCATAAACTGCAACTATCTTAGCTCAAACATCTATGGTAAACAAGGAAGGAAGACCAAGTGAATCATAAATGTACCTCAAAGACCCAATGTGATCCATGCTGATGCATTTGAATCTTTGAGCTAATTCAAATAGTGATGACTCCATCTAGATAAGACTTTTTATAAGTGGCAATACCTATGCTTATGTGATTGGATCTTCCCAAATTTAAATCTCTGATGTGTCCTGTAAGAAATTCTTCCAGGCTTCCTCTAACTATTATTTCAGTAGGGATGCACCCCACTCATCTGCAAAACCTAAGAATCCCATATCAGCAAGAGCATCAAAATGGAGAGGTGCAATAGAGTGCTCCTACTCAATCATAGTAAGCATATTCCTGCCCTCTCTCACCAGATCCAACTTATGAAAATAACTATGCAGAGTAATTCTAGAGTTAGACCAGGCACAATCCATACCACTCATTGGGTGAGTATGCATATTAGATTAGGAAAGGACTTGGATTATTATTGCTATCTCCAGATATGGCTCGAGCATATCTTAGGAAGTATCCACTCACTTTTGATCCAATTCAATTTGTATCCGAGCCTCGTAGCGATATTGCAAAACTAGGTCTGCCTTCATTGCCATTTTCACACAACTTCCAGCCAAACAATGATGGGCTTCCTTGATGCTCTTCTTGGAGAAGTATGTAGCTTGTGTAGATTTTTTTGCTATCTGGTTCTGTACAAAGTCAAGTTGAACTCATATTGTTTGTACCTACTTCTTTGCTACTTCCTTTGCTTTCTGGTGAGCCACTACTTTTTTTCACCACTATTCTACCTCCCTTGTTATTTTATCCTATTGCACTCTAATTTCATCCAGAGATTCTTCAAGCTCGATAATATTTGTCTCGATGTCATAAAATATCTACTTGTAGTGCTCACCATGCAAGTAAACCGAGCTCATGTCAACCTGGATGTTCCTTATATCCTCAGTAGGGTTAATTTTTTTAGGTCCTCTATCATGACTTCGTAAGTGTAATAACTCGGAGTCATTTCTCCTTGTGGTTTTTGAACTAGGGGAATCATCTTGGTAGTGTGGGCCTCCATGGCAACTGGATCAAAGGTAACTTTCTTGAGTGGCTTAGCTGGAGTAAGTGCCTCATTTCTCCTATGGATCTTCATCCACTATGATGAACTAAGATGATCTCAACTAATATTCATCACCTAAAACTTGAATAACGCCTACAACTCCAAAAATGGGGTGAAGGGGAACAAAGCCTGTGATCAATCTAACTCGAAGGAAGAAGTGGAAATAGAAACAAGAGACAAAACCAAAACAATATAGTGGATGGAAGCACC
Organism: Wollemia nobilis; assembly: GCA_028583015.1. Lineage (NCBI taxonomy): Eukaryota > Viridiplantae > Streptophyta > Pinopsida > Araucariales > Araucariaceae > Wollemia > Wollemia nobilis. Next base: position 1,893,738 of record JAQPPZ010000756.1, on the reverse strand, counting down.
TTGGGTAGCTACATTTACACTCACTCATGAAGGATCTTGTATACTTACAACTATAGTGGAAGTGATAGGAATAGAAGGTGAGGGACACAAAAATGGATTTGGGTCTGATGTAAATGAACTAAAAGAAAGGGAGGCATAAGAGAGGGGAATAGAATAAGGAGAAGTAGTGATTGGTGGTTGATAGGTAGGGAGTGAAATAGAATAAGAAGGAATGCCGAACAAAGGAGAAAAAAATGTAGAAACTATTCAAGGTGAAGTGACAGTCACTATTTGCTCTTGAGTGGAAGAAGAGGGAAAAGGAGATGTACCTTCAAGCAGGCACCATGTGATCCAATTATGGAGGTGGCTATGAGATAGGTTCCTCTTGCACTTGATGCTTCTACACATATACCTTGAGATCTATGATCTCTATTTGATGGTACAACTATCGTTCTTTAATTCATGAAGGCTCATGGGGAGTGCTAACCTAAGCAACTAATAGTGGTGGAGGAGGGTTTACTATAGATGCAACAACTGCAATCATAGATGAAGAAAATACACTAGTTCTCAGCTTCTTTGTATCCTTTATAAAAGTAAATTCCTCTTCTACACTTTGCTTCACCCACTAAGATCTTATTTTAAACACCAATGGTTGTTCCTCTTCCCCATGTGTTGCTTCCTCAACTTCCAAGTGATATTCTTCGATCACACTTTCTTCACTATAATTTTTTCTAAAAACTTCAAGGTACAACCTTGGAGAAAGTGACAGGTTGATATATGTCGACAAATTCATCATATGCATCAGAGAATGCTTCATCCATATTCAACCCATAAGCCAATGTAATTTTTCCCCGATGGACCCTCATAATCCACCAGTTTATGATATTTTCCTCAAACCATATAGGTAACTAATATTTCATCTAGATAAATAGTCCTAGAGGAGGAATATGCTCTCTGTGCACTATGGGATTATATTCAACCTCTTGCTCATAAAAATCATGCCACAATGGAAGTGACATCATGGCTTCAACATGCCACTCCAAATCATGCCCCTCAAGATTGTTGCGATTCTGCTAAATATCAGGTCGTGGGCAATAATGAAACTGCTTGGCCTTAGTTAATTTCAAAAAATGACCCAATGGGTCATACCTCCATATTTGAGGTAGTTCCACCAAACCTAGATCTTGGAGAGCCTCTATGAGAAATCTATTCTAACCAACCTGGCTCACCTCTATACTACCAAATCTGAAAGGCATTGTGCATGTTATCCTTTTACCATACCTTGCTCCATAAACATCATTAATGTAGTGATTATGATGCACCACCTCCATTAAAAATATATTCTCTGTGGTGAAGTAAGGTAATAGGAACGGATTACCCGTGAAGCTAAAAATCCACACAACTACGCCTTGAGTCAACAAGAATATATTGCCCTTTTCTATCATGACAACCACTTCTCTCATTTCCCACAGCACCCTTTCACTCTTACTGCAAATCAGCTCAATGGTGGGGCCCAAAAATAAATAGTTAAAATTATAAAATGACTCTCTCCTTGATAGAGTGAGAGTCCACATATAAATTGGAAAAATCTTGTTCACCTCATCAACTTGTTTAACAACTATAAATGAAAAGTATTGATGCAATGGAAAAAGAAACATCGGACGCGGAATGACATGTGCTTGAATGATGTCACCTCCCTTGTATTCATTTTTTCCAACTAAATGTGAACCTTCCTAGATATAAAATGTACCCAATCAAAATAAACTTGGTTTGTACCTTCCCTCATCACTGTCAAGGTGTAAAACTTCACTTGTGATATGAATTGCACAAGTACCACCTATCACTTGTGAACTGTGGAATCGACAAAGAGACCAACAATCCATGCTAGCATTGAGAATATATCTGGGCTCTTAAAATCTAAAAGTGGCTTTGGTATATTCAAAAAATGCCCTAGCTATAGTTCTCTTATTAACTATGTTTCTATGAAATGGCACATTGTCATCGTGGACACATATTTATTCTCTTGTTAATTGAGGTGTAGATTTTTTGAGATCATGTCGAAGGGAGGCTTCAAAACACAAGCAAATGCTTCCCTCACTACATTAGAAGAGATGGTGAAAAACACTTCCCCATTCACCTTTCGAATAGCCCTGGTAGCTAGGTTATAAAATATGGCAATTATCTTCACTAACTCATGGCAAGAATGTACGGGAGTACACAGGTACAATAATAACTATGCATAATATGACATAGTTAAAGGGCTCTCCGATGTCAACCCCTTCTTGATGGTGAATTCCACATCTTGGCATAGTTTGACCACACCCTTGTTAGTGATGATGCAGTCTCCGACTTCTGCCATGGTGTCAAAGTACAGATCCAAATCGACATTCTCATTTCTATCGAGCTTTCTTAAACTTTTTCTTGCCCTCCGTTTGCTCTCTTCTTTGACTACTTTAGCTCTGTGGAATATTTTTCTTCTACGATTTTCTTACCCATGGTGGATATTTCAGAAATTCCTTATGACACTCTACAATATTTTACAAATAACTGCTCGAAAATACTTAGGCAAAATTTAAAATTTGATCTTTGGGCAATTTTACCTCTTCTATTTATAAGGTGTGCCTCCAACTACCATAGTAAATGTGATGAATCTCTTTGGTGAATTCAAAAGGATGTGTGCCTTGGTCCACTCACTTGGCACTCTTATCAATGATTAAAAATTATTGTTGATTCTTCATTCGTCCAAAATTAGCTTGATAAGTCGTGCCCAGTCGCATAAACCCTCAAATAGTTTGCCCCAACTTTCTAATGGCTGCTTTAAAAAATATATCTTCCACAAATAAGCCAATCAATGCTTTTCAGGAGGATCAAGATATTTTATTCCTCAAAAATGACAAAACATCACTCTCAAAAAATCTGGGTGAAAGCATTCTACTTGGGGTGCTCCAAAACCGTGAGGAAAAGTCCATTCGCACTGAAAAATTATCACATGCCAAAAAAGCCATCCAGTAAGCGAAATCACTTTGGTGGTGCACTATGCTTCTCCTTTTGCTCTCGAAAGCGCCTTAAGCCTATTTGATTTTTCTTCATGCCAAACCCTCATTTTAAAACAAATCAACGCTTTTCAATTTCACCCCAATTATAGAAAAAGCACTTTTAAAATTCAATTAATCTTCTTTTCTTAGAAAATCTTCTAAATTGGAGTTGTAAGCTTTGCTTTTTCTTTTTTTTTTGCCCTCCTCTTTTTTCCTCTTTTATAAATTAAATCTCATGCGAAATTTTAAAATTTTCTTTTCTCTTCTCTTCCTCTTTTTCTTTTAAATTTAAATTATTTTGTTTCAAACACTTTAATTGGAGTAAAATAATAATAATTTTAAAATTTTTCTTCATTTCTTTTTCCTTTGCTCCAATACAACTATTTTGACTCTTGCTAGAAAATTAAAATAACTTAAGTTAATTTCACCCAAAACCTTTAATATTATTTTTGGGATAATTTTTCAAGGCAAAATTGACTTTCGGAGGAAGAAGAGGTGAAAATGATTTTTTTGGAGAGGGGCATAATATCTCCTTGGTGGATTCTTCCTTGTTCAGTTTCCTTTTTTTTTTTATATATATACTTTTTTTTATATTATATTGTCAAAGATATATATATATATATATATATATTGTCAAAGCATAAAGATACTTATGGAAAAATAAATTTGTACATATTTACATAGTGGTGTTTTTGACCAGTCACTGAAAATAGGCCTTCAAGTGAAGACCATTAACCGAAATCAATAGATCCCAACCATCCATGTCTTGGAGATGATATGCATTCATTGAATTTACCCCTGAGACTTGAAATGGACCTTCCCAGATCACGTCAAATTTATGGTGCTTTCTAGGTTTTGCTTTATCTAAATTCCACTTCAACACCAAGTCATCGACTTTAAATGTCCTTTTGGATGTCTTTTTTCGAACCACTTTTATGTTGTTCTAGAATGCTCCATGAAAGCGTTATATGCTTTTTCTCTTTCTTCTTTGAGTTGCAAGAGCTGTGCTAGTCTCACGCTCATAGGATCAATTTCATCACCTTCATCACCAAGCAACTACAAATTTTGGAGGACCGGAAGTTCAATATGGGTAGGCAATACTACCTCCTTGCCATACACCAGGGAATAAGGAGAAGTTTTAATTGACTTATTCATTGATATGTGATCCACCCAGAGAGCTTGGTCTAGCAGCAAGTGCCAACTTCTCTTATTTCTCCCAAGTGTTCTTTTTAGTATTTGAAGTAGATTCTTATTTGTAGACTCAGCTAAGCCATTTTCCCATGGGTAATAATTAGAAGATAATTTCAAATAAATTCCATATCTGCTCATGAACTCAGTAATATTTGCTTTAATGAAGGGAGTCCCGTTATTAGTCACAATGGCATATGGTACACCAAAACGGGTAATCATCCCCTAAAGTAAAGAAATAATTGTTGCTTGGTCTACTTTCTTGGTTGGGATAGCCTCTGTCCATCGAGTAAAGTAGTCTATCATATTCAAAATATATTTATGCTCAGCATAGAGGAGTGGGGATCAATGACTCCAATGAAATCTAAGCCCCATTTTTGAAATGGAGCTTCTACCTAGATTGGGTGTGGAGGAAAGGATACCTTCTTACTCATGCCAACATTCCTATGACAATTATCACAGTTTTGACTTGTTTTATGTGTATCTGCAAAGAGGGTGGGCAAAAAATATCCACCTCTGATGATCTTCAAGACCATAGGCCTTCCTGCATAATGTCCACCTAACAAACTTGAGTGAAAATCCTCCAAGATCTACTTTTTTGACTCTTTCACACATTTGAGGAGTACTTTATCTATATTTTTGTGGAATAACCCACTTGGAAATAGGATGTACCTGAGCATATGTAATCTAAATATTTACCTTTGAGAGGATTTGAGATGAGAGGGACATATTCCAATCATGAAGAATTCAACAAGGTCTTCTATCCAGTCATGATTGCCTAATACCTAGTTGGTAAGATTACTCTCATTGATAACCTCATCATGTAATGGTACTAGTGACTAAGAAGTTGCGCTTTTAGCCAGCTCTTGACAAAGTGCTCGATCGTGAACTAATTTAGTGAGATCAAATTTCCACGTCATACTCCTAAATATTAGAGACCCAACCTACTCTTTTATCACCCATCTCTCCTTGAATGATGAAATTCTTAACATCTGGATGGATAACATAGATGATTGTCTTACTCTGTGAGATAAACTGCCAAAATTTCTTTAGGGATTTCATGAATGTGTATGCCTGCTTCTCAATAAAGTTATATTTTTCTTGGTGTGGTGAAATGACTTGGCTAAGGAAAAAGCAATTGGTTGTTCATCCCCATCATCTTGCTTCTATGTGAGGACAACGATGTAACTTTCCTACTCATCCATTGCATAAAGGATAAAATCCTTTGAATAATCTAGATTAATTAATACTAGTGCTTGGGTGATTCTCTCCTTAATATCTTAGAATGCATGTATCCTCTTTTCCATCCATTTGAACTCTGTATTTTTCTTTAGGATTTCAATCATTGGCTTTACTACCTGAGCAAAATCGATGATGAATTTTTGAATAAAGTTGATTTGGCCAAAGAATGACTGTAGGTCCTTCTTATTGATTGGTAGTGGTAATTTTAAGAGAGCTTCAACTCTCATAGGATCAATGGCCAACCCTTCCTATGAAATAACATGTCCCAAGAGTTTTCCCTCTTTGACAACAAAAATTGATTTCTTCAAGTTGATGGAAATACCAAACTCCCAATACTTTTCAAACACTTGTCTAAGATGAGAGACATGATCTTCCCTATGATGTGAGAAAATAATCATGTCATCAAGGTAAATTACAATAATTCAATTCAAAAACTCACCAAAGGTGACATCCATAGCTCTCTAAAAGGTGGTGCCAACATTGGAAATACCGAAAGGTATTCTTTGATAGGTGAAGGTGCCCCACTTTGTAGTAAATACTATTTTGTGTTGGTCTTCATCCTTCACCCATATATGGTTATAGCTAGAGAAACCATCAAGCAATGAAAATCTCTATGCTCTAGTGACTACGTGAAGAATATGATCAATCTACGGTAGGGGATAGTGATATTTCAAAGATGCTTGGTTCATATTACGAAAGTCCATGCATAGGCAAATATCTCCATTCTTCTTCCAAAATGGAACCAAATTCACCACCCACATTGAGTGCTTGATAGGATAAATTATTTTTGCCTCCAGCATTTTTAGCAGCTCTACTTTCATAAGCACCTCAATATTTGGATTAACAAGCCTCTGCATCTATCAAAAATGTTTCACCCCTTCTTGCAACTCAATGGTGTGTTGAATTACATTTTTATCCTATCCTTTCAGATCATGATAGCTCCAAGCGACAATGTTAGGAAATTTGTAACACATATTCTTAATATCCTTGAGCTCCTTTGGCGTACAGTTTGTTCTAACTTTGATGACTTTATCAGGCTCCAACTACATTTCCTTATACTCCTTTGTATTGACCTTGATCTTGTGTTTCTTTGCTCTATCATTTTGATCAAATAGGCTCTCAAGCAAAATTAGTCCCCTAGGAATGTGGTTATTCTTCAACTGAATCATCCCTTCCATTTCCTCCTCAACCAGTATTCTTTCTTCTGCACTAGCAGCTTCCTTAATCAAGAAATTAACTATATGTTCATCACTATTGAATACCTGCCAATAGAGGTTTTTATTGGGGACCAAAGATCTATAAATTACCCTCATGATATTTGGTCTCCTGACCACTTGCTCTACGGGAGAGAAATTAGCACCAAGGGAAGCCAATATGTCTGCATGCTTATTCTGTTAGCATGAAATCGCTTGAATATTTAGGGATATAAAAGACTCAAAATAAATCCCATACCTTGTTGTGGTAGGCCTTCAAATAGTGTTGCTTTGACACACATTTATTTGTAGTTTAATTGATGATAAGCTCAAAATCTCCAAAAATTTACAACTATTTGATTCCCAATTTCTCTACTTTCTTCAAACCAAGACACAATGCTTCATATTCAGTGGTATTACTTATGCAACTTCAAGTTAACTAATATGAGTAGGTTTTTTGTAATCCCGTAGGAGAAACAAGAACAATCCTGGCCCTTACGGCATTCTTACATCTTGCACCATCAAAATATAACTTCCATAACTAATCAAAGATAGGGTCCTGGGAGCTAGAAGCTTCTGCTTCAATCTGTTCAGGTTTGGTTATGGTGTAACAACCAATATCGGTCTCCACCATTGCATTGAAATCCATCAATGAAAATTCATCTTCCAAATGGAGCTCACCAAGAGCTTCCTCCATCAAGTCCACTTCTTACACCTCTTCTATCATCATATTGACTATGCTTGTGGGCTTTCCTTCTTCCTCAAGTATTTCTATGTGAAAAGTGGAAGGTTTTTCATTATAGATCTAGATTCTCCTTCCCTTAAAAGGAATCTCCAAATGTGAATAATCCAAATAAAGATATCCTCCTAGATTTTCTATAAATTCCCTCGAAAGGCACATGCTGAAGTATGGTTCCAAATCGACTACCACCACTTCTTGAATAATGGTGATCTACGACATGTTGTGCAAAACAATGGGAATATCTTTAATCACACCCACTATCTTGATTGGGGTCCCATCCAACTATAATATGCCCAGACTGCTCCTCGTATATTCCATCCCCATGACCTCACATACTGCCTTTGGCATGATAGTAGTCATAGCACTAAAATCGATCATGCAATTATGCATGATCCATCCTTCCATTCTAAGAGATAGGTAGAATGGGGGAGGTCTATTCTTACTAGTGGTAGAAGTTATTAGTGTCTGTGCTAACACTATCTAGGTGAGGTTTTTCTTTTTATATTTCATAGACATGAGAGACTCTTCCAAGGAGTCACATTGCATCATAAAAACTCACCTTCACAAGGATTCTCTTCATTTCTTAAATGATATTGTAATTAGTGGAATCGAAGTCCTTCACTTCACTAGCTAGCTCATATTTGTTTTGGTATTGCTGAGTAGCTTCTACCCTTTGATGCTTGGTCAATGATGGGTACTTGAGGCATTCTTTGTCTTGTTCTTTCACCTCAATTTGTACTTGAGCAGTCACAGGTTGTGAATTTTATGCCTTTACCTACAACTTTTCTTGAGCTCGCGTGGGCAATAGATCCTTCAAAAAGATAGAATCTTTTTGTTTAGTTGTTGTACTAGGTGCTTTCACTTGCGGCTGTGTCTTTTCACCTTGTCCCTTTTGTTCAATGGGGACCTTCAGCGACTCCATTTCTGCTAGATCAACAATTACTGACTTCTTCCTAGACCTTGTAAGAATTGAAACTTGCTCCAAGGAAGGGACCATAAAATTATGATCTATTTCGTTATCATATTGATTTGTCCACCAAAATAACTTTTTGCTAATGTCTGTACATAGTTCAAATGAACCATGCATATATCTTCACCATGAGGATCATTACAAGTAGAGCACCAATATGTCTGCTCTGATGTACTAGCTTCTTCATTTTCCAACACAGTTGTGTTTCTTTCCACACCCTTGCTAACCAAAGTTGGTTGTTCTCTAGTAATTGGTGGCATCTAAAATCTCCTTGATCAAAATTTAGCTTCAAATTGCTTCTTCTTAATGGTCGTGATTTCATTTGACATTTTCCTTACTACTGAATTGATAGACTGCAACTCCTTCAACACCTTATCTTGTAGATCAAGATTTGAGGGCATTGACAAAGCTAGTAATGGCAATGGAATAGGTGGGGCTGGTAGCATTGGGAATGGAACTAGAGCTGGAAACTACAAAACAACTGGTGTAGGTAATTGTGGAATGTTTGGAGTAGGGAGTTGCAAAAATAGAACTGATGCAATTTGGGGTGGAATCAACCATGAAGGAATGGGATACATAGAAGACATAGGCTGTGAAAATGTACTAGAGTACTAATATAATGGAATATCAGGAAGAATGGGCACTGTTACATTTGTAGGTAGCTTACCTATGGAAATAAGATCTACCTCGGAATTTTGTGCTTATGTGTATATGGAAACGTATTGAAATTGGATTTTCGAATGACCTGTTATGAACCTACAACTTGAAATCTGAATTGAATGCAGAAAAGAATCGTTGTTTGAATAGAATCGCAGTTTTTATTGAAAGGCAGAAACCCACAATATAATAAATTAATGTTCTTGGATGATCTTTGGAGCATCCTCCTTGGCCTATTTACATCTTATCTAAAAGGTGTGAATGGTGAAGGGATGGGTCCCTTTATAATACAATATAATATATAATATGATTAAGAGTTACGTTAGGAGGGTCCTAACATGCCACCCTCCTTTGAAAAAGCTTTGTCCTGAAAGCTGGAATTGCAAAAATTGTTGTTGAATCTGGTGGAGCGTCTCCCATGTAGCATCCTCTAGAGGTAGACCTTTCCATTGAATCAATACCTCTATGATGGTGCAGTTATGGAGGCGACGCATACGTCGGTCTAGGATAGCTTCTGGTTCAACCACAAGAGCTCCATTATCTGAAAATTCTGGCAGTTGAGTTTGCGTAATGATGTTAGTGCCTATTATGGATTTAAGACAAGAAACATGAAATACCGAATGGATTTTGGAAGATTCTAGTAATTCAAGTTTATATGCAACTGGTCCAATACACTGTAGAATTTTATAAGGGCCATAAAATTTTGGTGCTAATTTTTGCGACCCTTTTATTTTCAATGAAGTTTGTCGATATGGTTGGAGGCGGAGAAATACCATATCCCCTTCTTGAAAAACCCTTTCAGTTCGATGTTGGTCCGCTTGTTGCTTCATGCGATGTTGAGCGATATGTAGATTGTCCTTCAGAGCGTGAATGATATTATCTCGAGTGACCAGCTCCATCTCTATCACTGGTACTTTTGTACTTCCTGGAAGATAAGAGGTTAGAGATGGGGGTGATTGGCCATATAATGCTTTGAAAGGGGTCATTTTTATGGTTGTGTGATATGTCGTATTATACCACCATTTAGCTAGTGGAAGCCATTTAACCCAGTGAAGGGGTTTGGTGAAAAAAAAAGCATCTGAGATAGGTTTCTAAGCACTTATTGACAATTTCAGTTTGACCATACGTTTGTGGGTGGTAAGCGGAGCTCATCCGAAGTCGCATACCTTGGAGTTTAAATAATTCCTTCCAAAAATTACTAGTGAAAGTGGGATCACGATCACTAACGATAGTAGAAGGCATGCCATGTAATTTAAAAATATTTTCAAGGAAGATTTGAGCAATAGTACTAGCGGTATAGGGGTGAGCTACTCTGGAAAAAAATGGGCGTATTTAGATAAACGATCTACCACCACTAGGATCATCATTTTTCCTACGGATTTTGGAAGACCTTCAATGAAATCCATTGAAATATCCTCCCATGTCCTGGTTGGTATGGGTAGAGGTTGAAGAAGGCCCGGTGTTGCTATTGTTTCACCTTTATTTCTTTGGCATGTTTCACATTCATTGACGAACTTCTTGATATTATTTTTCATACCTCACCAATAAAATGATTTAGTCACTCTTTTGTAGGTTTTTAGGAATCCAGAGTGGCCTGCAGTAGGTGTAGCGTGTAGCTCATGTAGAAGCTTTGGATGATAAACCGATGTAGGTGAGAGGACCAGACATTCTTTGTAACAGAGCATGTTACCTTGCCAAGAGTAGTGGGGTTTACTCATGGGATTTTGTTGTAGCTATTGAATTATGGTGTGTATAGTAGGGTCCGCATACCATTCATCCTTGACTTGTTCGATCCATGTAGGGATGGGGCAGGAAAAAGTATGTAATTGTGAAGTTTCTTCGAACTTTCGGAAAGTGCATCCGCAACCATGTTATCTTTCCCTTTCTTGTAGATCATTTCATAATCATAGCCTAATAGTTTTGTTACCCACTTTTGTTGTTCTGGAGTGGTTATCCGTTGTTCAAGAAGGTATTTTAGGCTATGGTTGTCGGTGCGGATAATGAAATGTTTTCCAATAAGGTATGGTCTCCAATGTTGGATAGCATGGACCATAGCTAACATTTCTTTTTCATAAGTGGAACATGCTAAATTCTTTTTGGAAAATGCTTTACTAGTAAAGGCTAAGGGCTTCTCATTTTGCATGAGCACCGCTCCCATTCCCAATCCGGAAGCGTCGCTTTCAATAATGAATGGTTGGGAAAAATATGGCATAGCTAGGATGGGGGTGGTACACATGGCATTTTTCAAAGTCATGAAAGCTTCATTCGCTTTTGGAGACCATATGAAGGCATTCTTTTTAAGTAGGGTTGTTAAGGGTGCTGCTATTTTCCCATAATATTTAACAAATTTGCGATAATAGCCCGTTAATCCTAAGAACCCATGCAACCCTTTTAGATTTTTTGGAATTTGCCAATTTTCCACATCTTCAATTTTTTGGGGGTCTACTTTAACTCCTTCCTTGGAGATAATATGTCCAAGATATTCAATTTCCTGTTTCCCAAAGGAACACTTTGATCACTTTGCGTATAATTGATTTTCTTCCAAGATTTTGAGTGCTTGCGCTATATGTGTTAAGTGCTCTTCCCATGTCTTGCTGTAAATCAAAATATCGTCAAAGAAAACTAAAATAAATTTTCGAAGGAAGGGAGAAAATACCTTATTCATAAGACTTTGAAATGTGGATGGAGCATTGGTGAGGCCAAAAGGCATCACCAAGAATTCATAATGTCCCTCGTGGGTGCGAAAAGCAGTTTTGGGTATATTGCTTTCCTTAACTCGAATTTGGTGGTAACCTAATCGTAAATCGAGTTTAGAAAAATATGTGGCTCCATTTAGTTCATCGAGTAGTTCATCAATGATTGGAATAGGAAATTTGTCTTTAATCGTTATTTTGTTGAGAGCATGAAAATCCATGCATAGGCGCCATGATCCATCCTTTTTTCTTACTAGTATGACTGGCAAAGAGTAGGGACTTCTACTAGGTCGAATGACCCTTGCCCTTAGTAGGTCTTGTACTAATTTTTCTATTTCCATCTTTTGTAAGTATGGATATCGGTAAGGTCTAATATTTGGAGGTTGGTTTCTCGGAAGTAATTGAATTGCATGATCATGGCTTCATTGTATGGATATCGGTAAGTGCTCTTCCCATGTCTTGTCTGGTTCTTTGAATATTTTATCATGTTTATCTAGGAGTTCTATTAATTCGGGTGCCCCTGGTTGCTCTTCGATGGTTTTTTGCAAGGAAAATAGTTGGGCAACCATGCCTCTTCCTCCTTTTCAAATAATATTTTCCATTCTATGGGAACTTACGATTTGTGTGGGACCTATTTTTAAACCTTGAATTGTGTATGTTTGGTTGTTTTGTATAATTGCATCCATAACTCTTCAAAGTCCCATTGAATTTTGTTGAGTGTTCATAGCCATTGTACTCCCAAAACAATATCACATCCTCCTAATGGTAGTACATACATATCTGCTTTCATGTTATATTCCCCCATCGTGAGTTTGGTATTCCTGCATTTTCTTTTACATGCAATTTTTCCTCCATTGCCAATCATGACTTTGAAGTTATTGCAGGGATATATAAAGCAATTAGCTTGTTTGGCCAAAATTGGGTCTATAAAATTGTGTGCTACCAGAGTCTAAGAGCACAATAGGGTTTTGTTTCTTAAAATACCCTTTTACCTTCATTGTTTGTGGAATAGAGTATCTTGCTAATGCGTTAAAGGATATTTCTATTTTATCTTCTTAGTTTTCTTCTGCAACCTCAGTTATTACTTCCACTTCTATGTCATCCTCCTCTTTGGGAGTGCAATCAACTATGTCCAAAATATATAATTTCGGTGAGATGCATTTGTGGTTGGGGGTAAAATTTTCATCGCAGTGGAAACATAGGCCCTTTTCTCGTCTTTCTTTTAGCTCTTCTTGGCTAATTCGTTTAATTGGCATGACCTTATTCAGTTTTTGGCTGGTGTAGGTATTTGGTGTTTTTCCTTAAAAAACTCTTCCTATTTGCCTTTGGTTATTGTTCTTATCTTCTATAATTTGTGCTAATGCCACTGCATGCTTCATATCGATAGGATTTTGCATTTGTACCTCCATTCTAATGTCTTATTTTAGGCCACTATTGAAACAACTTTGGAAGAATGATGCATCTAGTCCTGTTGTAAGGTTCGCCAATTTCTCAAATTGTGCTTGGTATTACCTTACGATGGAGGTTTGCCACAGTTTAGTGAGGGCTCCTGTAAAGTCTTCAAATTTAGTGGGGCCAAATTGCAACATTAAGTTTTTTGTGAATTCGATCCATGTGGGCGGACCTTTTGTTTTCTCATACCATTGATACCACTGGGTAGCAATTTTTTCCAAGTGAAATGATGCGATACGGACTTTCTGAATCTCTGGAATTTGATATAAGGCAAAATATTGGTCTGCCCTATATATCCAATTTGTGGGGTTGCCTCCATCAAATTTTGGAAAATCTAGTTTTGTGGTATGGGGAAGGATTGATGTATGTGGTCCCCCTATTAATGTTTGTTGTGGTGGCATAGTGTTCTGTTGTCCATTTTGCATGAGCAACAAATTTTGTTGTACTAAGTCCATGGAATGGGTTGTAGCATCCAATCTAGTGGATATATATGTATTCGAGTTGGTGACGTTTATGGTTAGGTTTGCTATTTTGGTAGCGATTTTATCTTCTAAATTGTCCTTCCAAAATGCCATTCCTTGCATCATGTCTCTCATTTCCTTGGAAAACTGCGAGAGTTCTTTTGTAATTTCTTTTGAAACCTCCTTCGCAATATCCTTCGTTGTGTCTTGAGATCATCTTCCCTCGGCCATTTAGGGTGTGGTTGGTTTATAAGTGAGTTGAATATGCAGAAATTATTTTTGTCAAAAAAAATTGTTTGTCTTTGTCGCATTTAATTTTGTGTACTTACTGCTCTTTGTTCACACCGAATGATATTTTCCTCGCTTGTACTCACTGTTGGGGTTTTCTAACTCTGGTAATGCGTGATGCTGTCCAAAAAATTCTGTATGCTACCTTTGCTGGTGACTGTGGCCTACTGTGTAACAGTTCCATCGATAATGGTTAGAATGTGTGTTGAAAAGAAAACGTTGTCGAGTAATGGCCTGTCAGTAACTAGAGCGGGGTGGGGAAAAAATTTTAGGTCTTTTTAGCTCTGATCCAGTTGTTATGAACCTACAACTTGAAATTTGAATTGAATGCAGAAAAGAATCGCTATTTGAATAGAATCGTAGTTTGTATTGAAAGGCAAAAACCCACAATATAATAAATTAATGTTCTTGGATGATATTTGGAGCATCCTCCTTGTCCTATTTACATCTTATCTAAAAGGTGTGAATGGTGAAGGTATGTGTCCCTTTATAATACAATATAATATATAATATGATTAAGAGTTACGTTAGGAGGGTCCTAACATGACCATACTAATGTTAAAGTTGAAGGCTCATATATAGTAAAATATGGCTTGTTCAGGAGTCGGTCGAAGGCCATCAAGAAATATTTGCCAACTTTAAGTGAACCTGATTTTGAAATCCACTATCATCTCTTGTGGATGTCTTTGGATATTTTAAATTGATGTAACAAGGAAAATGGATCAACTTGCTCATGAAAGTTCTTAATCAACAATTCTGCCAACTAGTCCCGTGTGGTAATAGTAGCAGGTGGCAAGGACCGGTACCAATACAACAACTTCCCTCTAAGGGATAACACAAGCAATCTTACCATAATGTCTTCATATGTGATGCCATGGATTATCACCAAAGAAGCCACATATTGGACATGTTCATAAGCAATCTTACCTATACCATAATAGGTAGGCAAAGCCTTTAATACTTCTTAGGGAATATGTTTTGAGCTTGTAAATTTAAATCTCTTGAGTTAGTCCATGTTGGGAACTACCTTGGTGGCTATTGTGGTGGTGGATTCTTAGCCATATTGACTAGATAATTCACTTAAGGTGGAGGAACGCTAGTAGCAGTACTAGTAGGACTCAAAGGAATGAAACATACACCATCTATTTGTGAATATATCATGGGTGATGTAGGAGTTGGTGTGACTACTCTAGGGTATTCTCCTAATTTTTGGGTGTCGAGTTAAAATAACTCAATGGGGTTTTCAAGATTTTTGGTCTTTGATCTTGTGATCATGAAGTACATATTTCGTTGACTTCACATTCAGAGGCTTATGGGTATAGTTGAGTCACCAGATGTTCTAGCTTAAAAATACAAAGGTGAACATCAAGACCTTAATATTGCATATATTGCTCAATATGAGACTTATGAGTCCCACCGGGTGTGCCAAAAATTATTGGTCAAATATCTACCTAAAATACAAAACATATGTTTATGCATCCTAGACATGACCAATATTGAAAGGCCAAAGGAGTGGAATGTCCTTCAAGACAATATTTAGAGAGGGTTGGCTCCCTTACTAATCCTACATCAGTTTTAATTTTAGAGTTATAGGAAAGAAATGAAAATAATGAAAATAAATGGGAAACATAGCCACAATCTAGAAGGTGTATGATTGGGAATAGACTAGCAGCAATAATTCAAATCAAGCACTATAATAGCATAAAATAGATGGAATGCAAAGAATCCACTTATGATTTTGCAGAGACAACTTCCAGAGTTTCATTCCCAATACTCACTCCCTCACTAGCAGTATTCAAATATAGATACGAAATTTAAACTGAGTAGATAACAAACATGAATATAATATAGAAATGATTAAAGTAGAAAGAAATCACACAAATAATTTGCAAAATCAGAAGTCAGATCCCTTCTATTTACATAGAAAACTTAATTTTTTTTATATAGAGTATCTATCCTCCATTGTTATAAAAATAATTAATATTTATAGATGTTTTTGCCTCTTCCATTTAATACACTTGAGAAAAAAATATCCATGGATCAGGAACCTACGAGAGGAATTTCCTCCTTGAAAACTCTCCTTTGATGACAATGATCCATATTTGATGGGTAGGATCTTTGAATGGTTGATCAACTTAGGAACAAGTGCATAGGAATACATAAAAAATGGAGGAAAAAATGGAAATTGGTCATTGAATCTTGGCCACTTTTGTGCTTTTGAAATCTAAGTTTGCCTAAGAAATCCACAAGATATTGAAACTAGTTTGAAAAGAGGTGAAACTCGTAGGGGTGCCTTTGAAAATCATCCTGGAGCATTTAATCCTGCACCCTTCCAACATAAAATCTATGAACATAGATTATTTTTCCCCAATCATTAAATTATCTCCATTCCCTACATTAAGTGCCTTTGAAAAGGCTTCCTAGGTGTTTGAAAATAATTTCACCCAAAAACACGACAATAATTCTTTGTAAAACAAATTCGGGCAAAAAACCCTTTGCACATATATATTTATCACATATTCCATGTTGAAAAGATCATCTCATTTTAATTATGAAAGAATTCTCCTTTTTCATCCCTATTAATGCTATGTTCGGCTTCGAGACCCATTGTACTTTATTTTACCTCAAGGAGGGGCAAATGGAAGCTTCACCCCTTACTTGGGGTGAAAGTATCATTGAACAAATCCCTTTGACTATTCCTTATTATGGTGCATGATTTTATCCCAAACAATATTAACTTTGAAAAGATGACTTCGTTAATCATGCGCCCGCCCATTCTCCATTATTTACTTTTTGTTTTTGTTCCTTTACCTTGGGCCCACAATGTTATCTTCCCTATGATATGGTTTCGCCCAAAGGAGGGACAACAAGGATTTTTGCCCCTTTCTTGGGGTGAAAATACTTTTGAATTTTCTTCTTAGCCATTGATGTATTCCATTTATTTGTTTTATTTCAAAAATATGTTTATCTTTGAATGAAGACACATGGAGATTTCGTCTCTCACAAAGGGTGAAAGTGCTCTTAAATACTTCTTTTTGCAACACCCAAATTTTAACCCCCACATGTGCACTTTCCAAAATGATCTATCATATTTACACCTAATAAATATTCGTGCCTTGGAACCTTGGAACAATTTTATGTCATTTTGCTCCAATTATCGAGGCATGACACTTTAATTTTATTTGGTTTGTGCTTTCATCCCAAGGAAGGGTAAATGGGAGTGTCGCTGCTCACTTGGGGTGAAACCCTTTTTGATATTTCCATGGGCTCCTCTTAAATGAATTTCATCCCAAAGCAAGGTGAATGGTTTTTTTGCCCTACATTTGGGGAGAACGTGCTTCACACTTACACTTTCAAACCTTAACATCGGGCCCCCCACAAAATTGTTCTTGAAGATGTACTTTCACCTCAAGGAGAGGCGACAAGGATTTTCACCCTTCATTTGGGGCGAAAGTGCAATAATTTAAATCCTTACATGCCATAAGTGCTTCTCCATAGTGACTTAGATATGTTTTTTTAAAGAAATGCATCTACCAATATTACATTTTCGCCTTGCCTTCCTCATGGTGCAATTATTTTTGCTTCAACAGGGAATGCAAGTATTCTTCGATTTTTTGATTTTGTCTTCACCATATGCTCCGAATCTGCTCCATCCTTTTTTAATGAGATTCACCTCATAGAGAGATGAATGGATTTTTTTCCCCTCTTCTCAGGTGAAAGCACCTTGGATATCCCATCCTTAAATTGTTTTTGCTATTACTACATAAAATAAAAATGTTTCATGTCTAGGGAGGGTGATGAAGTATTTTACGTTTATCTCCATGTTGCCTCTATATAACATATTTTAATACATACATATTAACACTACACTTCGTTGAGCAAGGTGCAGCGACAGTATTGTCATTGTTGTCAACACAATCAGATAGATCGGTTGATGCAGTGGACAGGAGTTCAGAGGTTATTCAGAGTATGTACGGTGATGTTAAATGCTTATGAGGATGTTTTTGATGTTTGGGTGAAGTTGTTACAGGTTGTTTGTGCAAAGTTGAAAAAATCGTCATGTTGTGGCTGCTCCACAACGTACCCCAAAATTGGGGACCCACCTTTTTGCATATTTTCCAAGAAGACCGAAGTGGCCCATATGCTAAAGATCAAAGAAAAAGCAAAACACCGCAAAGAAAAAAAGTGTCGCGATATCGCGACATGTTGCATTTTCGCGGTCCAAAGCAAAGAAAAAAGTAAGGAGAAAAAAGTGTCGCGATATCGCGACATGTTGCATTTTCGTGGCCAAAAGAGAAGAGAAAGAAAAAGAAAGAAAAAGTGTCGTGATATCGCGACATGTTGCATTTTTGCGATCAAAATAGAAGAGAAAGAATAAGAAAGAAAAAGTGTCGCGATATCGCGACATGTTGCATTTTTGCGTCCAAAAGAGAAGAGAAAGAGCAAGAAATAAAAAGTGTCACGATATCGCGACATGTTGCATTTTCACGGTCCAAAGCAAAGAGAAAGAGCAAGAAGGAAAAAGTGTCACGATATCGCGACATGTAGCATTTTCACGACTCAAAAAGGGCAGGCAGGCAGAGAAACAAAAGTGTCACGATATCGCGACATGTTGCATTTTCGTGACTCAAAAAGGGCAGGTAGGCAGAGAAACAAAAGTGTCACGATATCGCGACATGTTGCATTTTTGCCAAAGGAACAGAGTAGTTGATAGTGCGTCTGATATTAGTGATGAACACCAGGATAGTGAAACTGAAGACTGCATAGTGACATGGACCTATAAGGAATAAATCGAAGATTGAATAAGGTAATTTGTCACATAAGGACAAAATTCAATGAATAAGACAAAACGTTACATAAGGAATATTTAATGATTTGAAATCATCTAAGATGGTCGTTACACATGGAAAGAAGCGGATGCATGCCCATGTGGAGAAAAGGAAATGAAGGGCCACAAAATAGAAATGAAAAGCCTTTTTGGAAACCAAAACACATGCATGCACAAGGGAAGGAGAAAATGAACAGTCATGGAAGGAGAAAACAAACAGTCATGGAAGGAGAAACAAAATTTTTTTAGAGGTTTTAAATATGCCATTCAAAGAGGCCATAAGATGTTGGTGCTCCTTTCTGTTGGTGCAGATAAATTAGGGGTTGGTGTAGATAAATCAGGGGTTGGTGCTCCTTCCAGTGGGTGTTGGTAAATTGATTGTAAAGTTGGTGCTTTGCAAAGGCTGGATTTGGATGGGAGTCCAAACAGTCATTTTGAGGATGTAGCCAAATCGGTGAACCTCGATACATCTTGTGTTGTGTGATGTTCTCTTGTTATACTTGCTTTATTTGGTTTCAAGTTTTCATTGTTTCGGCTTTAAGAGTTGAAGATTTAAGTTTTAAAAGAGCTACACTGATTCACCCCCCTCTCGAGTGTCATTGTGAGACTAACAATTGGTATCGTAGCGAGGTTCTTGAACAAGCTTAACCGGCTAGGGTGATCTTGGAAGTGACACAATGGCAGGTGGTGAAGGCTTCTCATCAAACAAAGCACCATTGTTTGATGAAACTAATTACGCATTTTGGAGACTCGGGATGCAGACATATCTTTGTGCTTTGGGATACGACATTTGGGATTCAGTAGATAGTGGATACACAATACCCACCACTTCTCCAACCGATGCTGCAAGTAAGAAACTATTTGAGAATGACTCAAAAGCAAAGAATGCTATCATGTGCGGATTAGTGGACAGTGAATTGGTAAAGATTATGAGTTGTAAAATGGCAAAAGAAATATGGGACAAACTGAGGAGCATTCATGAAGGAGACGTTAAGATCAAGGAGGCCAAGTTACAAACACATCGAGCTCAGTTCAAAGTATTAAAGATGAATGACGATGAGAACATAGAGGCATATATGCTAAGAGTTAATGAAGTCATTAATGCGATTAGAGGACTCGACGAGGAAATCAAAGATTCTGTCATCGTGAAAAAGGTATTAAGATCTCTTCCCCAAAGATTTGATTCTAAAGTTTCAGCTATAGAAGAAGCTAAAGATCTAAATTCTTTTAGTATGGATGAGATGCATGGTTCTTTGACTGCATATGAGATGAGAATAGGAAAATCTAAACCCATAGACAGAGAAGTCTGCTTTTAAAGCCCATAAAAATATGAAAGCAAAACAAGAATCCGAGGAAGAAGAGACATCAGATGAAATGGAAGCAAACTTTGTTCGAAAACTAAAAAGGGGAAAAGGAAAATACAGAGGAAAGTTACCATTTAAATGTTTCAATTATGGAGGCATTGGGAATTTTGCAGCTAAATGTCCACTTAATGAGAAGAACAAAAGTGATGAAGGATCGCACCAAGAAAGAAGTGACTCGAAGAAAAAAACAAATTTCAGAAAAGGCAACTTCAAGAAGAAAAGTTTCATCTCCAAGAATGTCAGTTCATCAGAAGATAGCTGTGATGAGGATTCTGAAAAGGAAATAGGTGAAGCTCTTTTCATGGCACTCAAAGAAGAAAAAATAGAAAAAGAATAGGAATGTGATGAAGAAGAAATTGATGCAGAAGTAAATTTGGAAGAGGAACTAATTGCAGCTCTGGATGAATTGAAGATAGAAAGAAAAAAGAATAAGAAAATTTCAAGAAAGCTTGAGGATGCAAATGAAATCATAACCAGTTTGAAAGTACAGATAGAAGAATCCAAGAAAATATCTGAAGATCTCAAAGTGCAAATAACCATGAAAATAGATTATTGCAGCAAGCTAGAAGAAGAGACTGTTGGTTTAAGGATGCAGATAGAAGAGATGAATCGTAAAATTAGTTGTTATCACAAACGTGAAGAAAGTTCTATGAAGTCGGATAAGATCATAAATAACCAAAAGACTACAGGCATCAAATTTGGTTTGGGCTTTGACGAAGGAGAATCATCAAATGGATCAAAGGCCATAAATGAAGAATCCATAAAGAATGAAGATAATAAAAAGGTTGATCAAGAAAAATTGACTCATGCAAAAGAAAGCAATAATGCAAGGCACGAAAGGAGAATTGACAATGATGGATTCACCAATGTCACACATCAAAGAAGAAGAAGATTTATGGCTCCTACGACAACATGGCAAAGACCATCACCCAGGTTCAATCATCTCTTTTCTGGTTACTATTTTAAATGCAATGGTTATGGACATAAGATTTCAGATTGCAAGTATAATGTAGGACCAAGGAATTTTACCAGTAGAAATGTTTTTTCACCTTTGATGGATTATGCAGTAGAATGTTATAACTGTCATAATTTTGGGCACATTGCAAGAAATTGTCGAAGTACATTTGCATCAAATCAATTTCAGGGAAGAAAATTTCAACCAAATGGAATGAGACAAAATAGAAAATTTCTCGAAAAACATGCACAAGCTACTGAAAAAGAAAAGTCAAAACAAGAGCCCAAAACTGTAATCAAACCAGAGTGGAAAGAAAAAGAGTGATCTAAGGAAGAAAAGGAATCCCTGATCGTACAAACAACATTTAAAGCACAGAATAAATCTGCACCATGGATACTTGATAGTGGATGCTCCAGTCATATGACAGGTGACAAACAAAAATTTGAGAAGTTACAGCAATATGAAGGTGGTTCAGTAAAATTTGGAAATAATGATGGAGCTAAGATAGTTGGCAAAGGTTCAGGTTAAGATCAGTGATGGAAAAATCAAGTCAAAAGAAGTCTTGTTTGTGGTTGGTCTGAAGCATAACTTGTTGAGCGTAAGTCAGATTTGTGATAGAGGTCATGAAGTGATTTTTAAGAAGCAGGGTTGTGAAGTCAGAAAAGCAAATAGTGGAAAGTTGATAGCAACTGGATCGAGGACATCTGGCAACCTGTACACTCTCTCAGAGACTTCGAAGGAGCTTGCTTGATTGGACAGGAAGAAGAAAATTGGTTGTGGCACAAGAGGCTCGGTCATATCAGTTTTGACAATCTAGTAAAAATCAGCTCAAAAAAGGCAATGAGAGATATTCCCACCATTGGAAAACCATCAAATAGCATTTGTGCTTCATGCCAAAAGGGGAAGCAAACTAGAGTCTCATTTAAAACAAAAGAGTACTACACAAGCAAACCTTTGGAACTAATACATACTGATTTATGTGGACCCATGAGAACGCAAAGCATAAATGGTGACAAATATTTTATGTTGTGTATAGATGACTATTCCAGGATGACATGGGTACTATTTTTGAAGCATAAATCAGAAGCTTTTGAGATGTTCAAGGTTTTCAAAAACCAAGTTGAGAATCAAACAGGAAAAATGATTAAATGTTTAAGATCAGATAGAGGAGGAGAGTTCATTTCAGAGGATTTTATAGAGTACTATGAAAAATATGGTATTAGGAGACAATTTTCAGCAGCCAGGACACCTCAGCAGAATGGTGTGGTAGAAAGAAAGAATATGACAAGTGCAGGAAATGGCACAGACTATGTTGATTGAGAGCAAAGTAGCAGATATATTTTGGAAAGAGGCAGTCCATACCGCGGTATACATCCAAAATAGGTGCATGTTGAGGACGCATGAAAGCAAAACTCCTTATGAGTTGTGGTTCGGTAAAAAGGCAATAGTAAGATACTTTAAAGTTTTTGGCAGCAAGTGTTACATCAAAAGAACTGAAGAAAACCTTGGTAAGTTTGAAGATAGAGCGGATGAAGGTATTTTTCTTGGCTATTCATCAAAAAGCAAAGCTTACAAATGCTACAACAAGAGGCTAAGGAAAATTGTGGATAGTGTCGATGTTAAAGTTGATGAAGGTAGGGAATGAGTAATTAGCTATGAAGAGAACTACCCAATTTATGAAGAGGTTATTGAAGGAGATGAGGAAAAGGAAATGGAAAAGAAACAAAAAATTGACTCAGATGATTCAAACAATGATTCAAAAGTGGAAGAAAATAAGAAATTCAAAACAGGCAGCTAGCAGAAAGATCATCCTAGAGAGCAAATAATTGGAGACCCCACAGTTGGTGTTCAGACAAGAAGAAGAGTAGTAAGTAACTACTCTCTATTATCCAACATTGAGCCCAAAAATGTTGTTGATGCAAGCAAAGATGAAAGTTGGATGAAGGCAATAAATGAAGAATTAGATCAGATCGAGAAAAACAAAACTTGGGAGTTAGTACCAAGACCTGCAAATAAAAATATAATCGGTACTAAATGGGTCTTTCAAAACAAATTGAATGAAGACGGACAGGTAGTCAGGAATAAAGCAAGATTGGTATGTAAAGGCTATGCACAAGTTGAAGGTATTGACTTTGAGGAAACCTTTGCACCTGTGGCTAGACTAGAGGCAATTAGAATGTTTCTGGCTTTAGCAGTTTACAAGAATTTCAAAGTTTATCAAATGGATGTGAAATCAGCATTTTTGAATGGGAAACTTGAAGAAGAGGTTTATATTGAGCAGCCGGATGGTTTCCAACTTGGTGATGATCCCAACTTGGTTTGCAAGTTGAAGAAAGCATTATATGGCTTAAAACAGGCACCCCGAGCATGGTATGCAAGGCTAGACAACTATCTTACTCAACAAGGGTTCAAGAAAGGTATGGTGGATAGTAATTTGTATGTCAAAATAAAAAATGGCCATCTTATTGTTCTTGTTGTATACGTAGATGATATCATATTTGGTAGCAACAAAGATGAGTCATGTAAAGATTTAGCAAATAAGATGCAGAAAGAATTTGAAATGTCAATGATTGGTGAACTTTCGTATTTCCTCGGGTTGCAAGTTAATCAAAATGAGAAGGGCATATTTATTTCTCAAATTAAATATGTGAAAGAGATGCTAAAAAAGTTCACAATGGAGGATTGTAAGCCAGTTAGCACTCCCATGATGACAGGTTGCAAGTTGAGCAAGGATGACAAATCTCCACATGTTGATCAAACCATGTACAGATCTATGATTGGGAGCTTACTGTACTTGATAGCTACCAGACCAGATATTTTGCAGGCAATATGCATGGTAGCACGATTTCAGGCTAGTCCCAAGGAGACTCATGTGACAGTAGTGAAGAGGATTCTTCGGTACCTCAAGGGTACTATGGAGTATGGGTTATGGTATCCGAAAGGTAAGGACTTCACCCTTATTACGTATTCAGATGCAGATTGGGCAGGATGTGTAGATGATAGAAAGAGTACCAGTGGAGGTGCATTCTATCTTGGAGACAAGTTGGTCGCATGGCACAGTAAGAAACAAGAGTCAGTCTCCTTATCCACAATAGAGGCAGAATATATTGCAGCGACAACGTGTTGTACGTAGGTATTATGGATGAAACAAACCCTGAAAGATCTTGGTATTAACTTCAGTGAGCCAATTTCAGTTAAGTGTGATAACACCAGTGCCATTAACATCTCAAAGAATCTGGTTATGCATTCTCGCACAAAACATATTGCTATCCGGTATCACTTTTTGAAGGAGAAAGTTGTGGAAGGTGAGGTTAAGTTGGATTTTGTTCCAACAATAGAGCAAGTAGCGGATATCTTCACAAAACCATTGCCCAAGGAAGTCTTTGAGTACCTTCACAATAAATTGGGAGTGGTCACGCTTCCCAAGAATTGACTAGCTATCGGGACCACATTCTCATGGGGAGCATTTGTGTATTTGTTTATCTTTTTGCTCATGTTTGTGATTTTTGCTAAGTGTAATAATTTTTGCCTGAGAATGTTGTGCATGGACTCAGGGGGAGTTTGCAGGTAGCCCTTTGGTATTGTTGTCAAAGGGGGAGAAGAGTTACAAGAAATTGCATGTGTGTTGCCAACAATTCCAAAGGGGGAGATTGTTGAGCAAGGTGCAACGACAGTATTGTCATTGTTGTCAACACAGTCAGATAGATCGGTTGATGCAGTGGATAGGAGTTCAGAGGTTATTTAGAGTATGTACAGTGATGTTAAATGCTTATGAGGATGTTTTTGATGTTTGGGTGAAGTTGTTACAGGTTGTTTGTGCAAAGTTGAAAAAATCATCATGTTGTGGCTGCTCCACAACGTACCCCAAAATTGGGGACCCACCTTTTTGCATATTTTCCAAGAAGACCGAAGTGGCCCATATGCTAAAGATCAAAGAAAAAGCAAAACACCGCAAAGAAAAAAAGTGTCGCGATATCGCGACATGTTGCATTTTCACGGTCCAAAGAAAAGAGAAAAAGCAAGGAGAAAAAAGTGTCACGATATCGCGACATGTTGCATTTTCGTGGCCAAAAGAGAAGAGAAAGAACAAGAAATAAAAAGTGTCATGATATCGCGACATGTTGCATTTTTATGGTCCAAAAGAGAAGAGAAATAACAAGAAAGAAAAAGTGTCGCGATATCGCGACATGTTGCATTTTCATGGTCAAAAGAAAAGAGAAAGAGCAAGGAAGAAAAAGTGTCGCGATATCGCGACATGTTGCATTTTTGCGGTCCAAAGCAAAGAGAAAGAGCAAGAAGGAAAAAGTGTCATGATATCGCGACATGTAGCATTTTCGTGACTCAAAAAGGGCGAGAGGAAAAGAAAAAAAGTGTCACGATATCACGACATGTTGCATTTTCGCGACTCAAAAGGGTAGGCAAGCAGAGAAACAAAAGTGTCACGATATCACGACATGTTGCATTTTTGCCAAAGGAACAGAGTAGTTGATAGTGCGTCTGATATTAGTGATGAACACCAGGATAGTGAAATTGAAGACTGCATAGTGACGTGGACCTATAAGGAATAAATCGAAGATTGAATAAGGTAATTTGTCACATAAGGACAAAATTCAATGAATAAGACAAAACGTTACATAAGGAATCTTTAATGATTTGAAATCATTTAAGATGGTCGTTACACATGGAAAGAAGCGGACGCATGCCCATGTGGAGAAAAGGAAACGAAGGGCCACAAAATAGAAATGAAAAGCCTTTTTGGAAACCAAAACACATGCATGCACAAGGGAAGGAGAAAATGAACAATCATGGAAGGAGAAAATGAATAGTCATGGAAGGAGAAACAATTTTTTTTAGAGGTTTTAAATACGCCATTCAAAGAGGCCATAAGATGTTGGTGCTCCTTTTTGTTGGTGCAGATAAATTAGGGGTTGGTGCTCCTTTCTATTGGTGCAGATAAATCATGGGTTGGTGCTCCTTCCAGTGGGTGCTGGTAAATTGATTGTAAAGTTGGTGCTTTGCAAAGGCTGGATTTGGATGGGAGTCCAAACAGTCATTTTGAGGATGTAGCCAAATCGGTGAACCTCAGTACATCTTGTGTTGTGTGATGTTCTCTTGTTATACTTGCTTTATTTGGTTTCAAGTTTTCATTGTTTCGGCTTTAAGAGTTGAAGATTTAAGTTTTAAAAGAGCTACACTGATTCACCCCCCTCTCAGTGTCATTGTGAGACTAAAAACTTCTACCTTCCAACTCTTTTTCGAATGGTTAATTTTTAATTCTCAACATGATATCCACAAATAGAAACAAAAAGAACACAATACACTGTGATGACAAAAATTTACCGAATATCCATTATCCATCATATTTTACCAAAATTTACAATCAAAACTGCAAATAAAGCCCCCAAATAATTACAATGTGGCAAAATATAAAACTGCCAATAGGTTCTTAGGAATATCCATGAAATACATTTAATGATTGGATATTCCAACATTTCAAGTCTAATATGTTGCAGATATCACTCGAGTGGAGAGGAGAGGCCAATCTCTTGTAGGTAACTAGGGTTCACCTCATATTCCTCTATGGTATAAAGGATACTTTTAAAAGGTCTCCCCACATTTTTGGCATTCACCATGAATGTAGAATTCTTGAAATTAACATTAGGATTATCCCTTATCGATATTTTAAGAGGGTTATGACAATTCGTTCATCCAATGATGCAGGAGCATCCAGAGACAGTAAAGCAACCTTGCATCTTACAAGTTTCTTTTTTAAGTTATTTGCATTTTGATCAATTAATTTCAGTGTTGAGGAAGGTTCTGTGGGGCAATTCCTGGTTGGAGGAAGTTTTAAGGCAAAAGGGAGAGGGGTCGCGAAATCGCGACATGTCACGATTTTGCGACCCCAAAAGTTGTAGTGTATTGTTTGGCGGGTTTCGTCACGATATCGCGACGTCGCGATATCGTGACCGTTTTGCAGGGCAGCGGAGAGGAGTGTAAGTTGTGATATCGCGACGTAGCGATATCGCAATGGTTTTGCAATGTAGTGTGGGGAGGCTCCAGACGTCGCGATATCGCGACAGTCTTCAAAACAGAGGCGGAAGGAGAAGAGGGGGTCACGAAATTGCGACTTGTCGTGGTTTCACGACCCCAACGACGTAGAGGAGGCGCTTCTGGTCGCGATATCGCGACAGGTCGCGATTTCATGACCTGTCACGATATCGCGGCCAACCAAAGGCCGACACGTGGCGCAACATTGGACAGCCACGAAAGTTGAGGAAAATAAAGAGCAAGGTAAGGCCCGAAAGGGGAATAGTGGACGGTCGAGCAAGGCCAAATTTGACATGTGGATAGCCACGTGTAGCTTGAAAATTATGAAGGACACGTGTTTGAAATATTTTACATCCAGGAGGAGGCATGGCAAGTTTTGCACGCGGGAGCATACGTGTACTAAAGCAAAAATGAAGACCACATATAGGGATTTAAAATCAACAGCCGCGTGCATTAAAGGGGGAGAACCACCTCATGAAGGTCTTCTTGAAAAAAAAAAAAAAAAAAAAAACTTCTGTTGCAGGGCACGACCGGTATGGAGGAGACGGTAGCGCAGAGGACAGTCTGACCGGAGCGGCGGTGTAGGTCAAGGAGGCCATTAATACAAGCTCAGGGATAGATCGGGCAGAGATTGTCATTAATGACAAAATTTTGAAAACCCGGGAAGGAGGGAAATTCAAACTGGAAATCTTGTTTGGTGGGAGCATTGATTGTCGGGAGGACCGGGACCTCGTTAAAGACCCGAATTTTTGTATTAGTGCGGACGGTGGACCCGAGAATACCCGGGGAGCTGAGGAGGTAGTACAGGGGAAGAACAGAGCCGAAGTCGGCTATTGTAAAGCCTGCGGGCTATTTCATTCAAGCCTGTAAATTTTTTTTTTTTTTAATTTTTAATGAAAAGGCAAGTTTCTTGAAGTTTTGGCTGACCGGTGCCCCATCAGTGGTATCAGAGCAGGAGTTCCTGAGCGTAAAACAGACTGCCGAAAGAGAGGCAGTTGTACCAGGACGTGTGGGAGGGTTTGAGTTTGGGTGAAGATGCCTCCGAGAAGAAACCCGATGGGTGTAAGAGGCATGGCAGCGGAAGATTTCCGGGCATTGCAGCTGCAAGTCCAGGCCCTACAAGAAGAGCTACGCAGAGGACATGAGCCGAGAAGGGATGAAGACAGTGAGGATGAAGTGGAAGAGGAGAATGAGTTTGAAGAAGAGGAAGAAGATGTAGATCCAGCCCAGGACAAATTGTACAAGGCCATATCCCAGATCGGGAAGAGGCCGAAGTTAGAAGTTCCTACGTATTCCGGGAACTTGAACCCAGAGGAGTTGATAGACTAGGTGAATGATTTAGAAGAATATTTTGAATACGAAGAGGTTGAAGACCCTAACCGGGTCAGATTTGCTAAGACCCGACTGAAGGGTCATGCTAGCATTTGGTGGAAGGGGGTACAGCTGGATAGAAACCAAAGAGGAAAGGAGCGAATAACCAGATGGGACAGAATGGTGAAGAAATTAAAAAGGCAGTTTATCCCCGTAGATTATGAACTGGACCTGTTACGTAAAATGCAGAGTTTGAGGCAGATGAACAAAACGGTTCAAGAATACACGGAGGAATTTTACAAGATCTCCATCAGAACCGGACATTTGGAAGCAAGCAAGGAAAAAGTGGCCCGTTACATTAATGGGTTGAGACCGAGTGTGCAGGAGGAGTTGAGCTTGGTTCGGGTAAGCACCATCGAAGATGCTTACCAATTTGCTTTAAAGGTTGAAGAAAAGTTGAACAGAAGGTTTGACAACAAGCAAAAAGTAAAAGGGCCGAGAGGAAAGAACGGTGGAAAGAAAGAAGGAAAGGAAGAGAAGAAAGAAGAGGAGAGCAGCAGCCGAGGTCAGAAAGAAGAAGATGAAGACCCAAAACCGCAAGTTCAGAATGATAACTACCCGAGAGGAAGGGGTAGATCTGGACGCGGGAATGAAAGGGGAGTATTCCGTGGAACATGTTTCCACTATGGTGAAGAAGGGCATCGTGCATTCGAGTGTCCACAACACCGGGAAAAGACGAACAAGAAATCGGTGGGTCCCGCCAGAGCAGTTGTGGCAGTTGAAGATGCTGATTCAGAACATTCTGAAGAAGCTAAAAAGGGAGAAGCAATGATTGTGAGGAGGACCATGCTGGTGGAAGAAGACAAATCTGAACAGAGGAGAAGCCTATTCCGTACCCGGTGCAAGAGTGCAGACAAAGTTTGCAATGTGATCATCGACAATGGAAGTACAGACAACTTAGTTTCCGAGGAGATAGTTACTAAGTTGCAGTTGGAGAGAAGGAGGCACCCACACCAGTATCGGATTGCGTGGTTGCGGAAGGACCACCGAGCTTGGGTTTGGGAATAGTGTTTAGTCACGTTCCAGATCGGGAGATACCAGGATGAAGTCCTGTGTGATGTATTCCCCATGGATGTGTTGTGACTATTTCACAACTAGCCCCAAAGCTTGGGGACCCACATTTTTTTGATAAATTTTTGGTGTGGTTTTTTTTTGTCTATTAATGTGTTTGTAATTCAAACATTAACTTTTGGGTTAATTCATGTTTAAAAAAATAAATAAACTAAAAAAAAAAAGGAATAAAAAAATAATAATAATAATAAATAAATTAATAGAACAAAAGAAAGAAAAAAGAAAAAAGAAATAAGTAAAAATAATATATATATATATATATATATATATATATATATATATATATATATATATATATATAAACAAATGAACATAAAATAAAAACAAAAAAAAACAAAAAAATAATAATAAAAATAAAATAGGATTATTTTTAGCTTTTTTGTTTTTTGTTAGTTTTTAATTTTTTCATGTTGGTTTAAGTAAAGTTTAGTTTTTGTTTTTTTTTGCAAGGTATTGCATATGGAAGAAAGGAAGAAGGAAACGAAAAGCCATGGAGGAGAAACGAAAAGTCATGGAGGAGAAAATGAAAAGCCATGGAGGAAAATCTTTAAAATACCCATTGAAATGCATGCACAAGAGGAACTTTTGGCATGGCCAAATGCGGCAAAATTTGATGTGTAAAAGAGGAATATAATTTGAATGGGAAAGCTTCTTTTCAGAAATTTCAGGCCTTGTTAGCAAGAAAGAATGAGAAATTTTCTGCATGCTCTATTTTAATTGTTTTATCTTTCCCCTTCCAAATTTCAGATTTGTATGTGAAATTTACGCCATGGGATGGGTTATTTCATGTGAATGTTTGCAATTTGGAAATTATTTAAAACCCTAGAAGTCAAGCACTTAGTTTACTTTGATTGTGTGTAGTACAGATCAAATAGGCTAGGTTGCATGTATGAAACTCTCACGTATTCGGTTTTGCAGGACGGGGTGCTATCAAGCTGAAGGAGCTTTTGCATTGCTGCATTTCCAGCAATTATCTTGATGCAAAATTTTAATTTTCTGTTCTGAAAAATTTTAATTTTCAAATTTTTTTCCTATTTTCGGGCATTAAAATAAACATTAAAAAAATTTCAAAATCCAAAAATAATTTCACCATTGCGTAGATTATAATTCAGACTTCCATTACGCACTTTGAAATTTCATTTTCGGAGTTGTTTAGTATTTTTTAAAATTCACCGAAGTTGTTGTTTTGTCACATGATTTCAAAAATCCGAAAATAGAAATTTTCCATTTTAAGGTCAAATTTCATTTTTCCAGTTTTGTTTTGCATTCATGAGCCTATGATGACATTCCCTTCATGGAAATTCCAATTTCATTGAAGGAGTGATGTTTTATGGCATTTCCACAAATTTCCATTTTTGGCCTAAAATTACCTTTTCTTCATAAAAACTCCAATTTTACGAAAGAGGGGTAATTTGAGCATCAAACTGAAGGAGCTTTTGCATTGCTGCATTTCCAGAAATTATTTTGATGCAAAATTTGAATTTTCTGTTTTTAGAAATTTTAATTTCAGAATTTTTTCCTATTTTTAGGCATTAAAATAAACATTTAAAAAATTTCAAAATCCAAAAATAATTTCACCATTGCGTAGATTATAATTCAGATTTCCATTACGCACTTTGAAATTTCATTTTCGGAGTTGTTTAGTATTTTTTAAAATTCACCGAAGTTGCTGCTTTGTAATAGATTTTAAAAATCCGAAAATAGAAATTTTCCATTTCAAGGTCAAATTTCATTTTTCCAGTTTTGTTTTGCATTCATGAGCCTATGATGACATTCCCTTCATGGAAATTCCAATTTCATTGAAGGAGTTATGTTTTACGACATTTTCACAAATTTCCATTTCGGGCCTAAAATTACCCTTTCTTCATAAAAATTCCAATTTTACGAAAGAGGGATAATTTGAGTATTATATTGAAGGTCTTTGCCTTAAAGCACTTAATTGTTCATCTTGATGAAAATTTGATTTCATTTAAGAGGGATAAGTTAAAGTGACATTTTGAAGATTCTATTCATCATTGAGGATTTAATGCAAGATAAAATCCATTTTAAAACCATCAAGATAAAAGGAATTAAAGCACTACATCGTGGTCATATGAGGGCCAACTCACATTTGATTTATTTTGGTTCAATGAACAATCACTAAAGTTTCATGGTAAAATAAACCAACATTGCCCCTTGTTTACAGTTACTTGCAATCACTAAGGTGTTCCAAGCATTTAAATTGAATATCTTTATTTGAGATTACTAATGCACATATGCAAATGCTAATATAACGGAGACCTTGGAGAAGTTGTTTGTTTAACTTCTTTGCAAGAGGGGATTTGGAATCCAAATCCTAAGGGAGAGTGTACTTTCACAATTGGGTGAAAATACCACTCAACATTTTGGCGCTAGAAGGAGGGCTTGAATTGGTTTATTTTAGTATGATTTAAATGCTATAGGGATTTAAATTTTGAATATTTCATGCCCTATTGATTATTATCTGTAGCCCTCTTTTAATATTACAACTTGGTACTATTAAAAGGAGGACATGAATTGCTATGCATTGTTCTAACGCTTTGATTGTTCATACAAGAATAATGGGATTTGATTTGATGTTAAAAAAAATAAAATAAAAAAAAAAAAAAATTGGGTATTAAAGTTATATTCTTTAAGATTCACTAATGGCTATGTTTTCACCATGGATGACAGGTAGCCCATTGAACACACCAGGAGTTCAACATTATTTGCCCGTCGGTTGGGAGAGTTGTCTTCCTCGATTTTTGTCTAATGGGACAAATACTGCAGGAGAACACATTCGAGCATTCAAATTTGTTGTGAATCACTTAACAATTTGGCATGATGATGTTGTTTGTAAAATGTTCCCTTACACCTTGGACAAAGTGGCATTTGATTGGTTTACAAGTCTACCTTTAGGGTCTATCACTTCTTGGGCTCAACTAGAGGCAACATTTCTTAATCAATTCAACAAAAAGCAAGTTGACCCAATCCGCATATATGAGCAATTTTTCACCATCAGAAAAGGACCAAGTGAAAATGTGAAAACATTTTCTGAAAGGTTCTTTGGATTATATGCTCAATTAGTGACATGTTATGTTTTGCAAGAACAAGTGGCTCTCCAAATATATGTCAATGCTCTTGACCCACTCATTTCCACATATTTGCGAGGGATGCCCCTAATCACTTCTTTGTCTCAAGCCTATGCTCAAGCAATGGCAATTGAGCAACAATTGAGTTGTCAAAATTATGGTGTGGGTTTTGGATCATGTAATCTTCAATCATTTAATACTTCCTTTACCCACCCAATGATTTATCCACCTCAACCAAATTCAAATGTGAATCAATTTCAGAATCAACAATCATTCCCAAGCTTCAATCAATTTCAAAATCCTCAACTTACTATGCAAGATCAACCATCTTTCTTAAGTATGAATCAACTTCAAAGTACTCATCTTGATTCAAAAGATGGTTCTAAAATCGATTTTAATGATTTTCATAAGAAGATGATTTTAAGCAAGGGAGGAGTGCTAGATCCAACTAGTATTGAAACATGTGACAAATTGGAAACCCTTGACTCACCAAAAGATGAATTCTATGAGGATGAATTTGTTTCGGATGACATTGTTGAAAATGATGGCCAAGAAAATTCACACCTTCCAAATTGTGATAAAATTGAATCATGGGTTACAAATTTGGATTATGATAGCCTTATCAATTTGAATACAAGCAATAACCCAATTTTGGAAGTAATTGAACCATCTAAGGAAGGTGAAGATAAATTTGATGAGAAACATGTTGATGAATTAAAAGATGAAGAAGAAATAGTTGAGCATCACAATTTAATTTTGAAAGATGATCATTATGATTCTTGGGAAGAGTATGCTCACTCCAAAATTGCTAATGAAATTTGTATGCCTATTGATATGCAAGATGATACAATTGCCCTTTCACATGAGGATATTACAAGTCTTGTGCAATCTGAAAATGTTTTGGAAGAAGGATTGGAATCTCATCAAAGGTTTGAGAAGGATAATGATGTTACTACCATGGATCAAGAAGGAGAATCAATTGTTTTTGTTCCCCTTGAGGGGCAAGAAATAGAAAATCTTGATCCACCTATTGTTTCTACAATGTCCATGCCATCTCAAAATGATGAAATTACAAAACCTAAGTGGTGTGGGTTTGATACTATTGATGATCCTAATGAAAATATAGATTTTGAGGCAACTCAAGCCATTGATCATGGAAAGGTGTCACGTGACACATATCTTGAAAAGCTAGGCTCTTGTTTTGAAAAGGATGGATGCATGTTTGATTGGGTGCCTAACTTTGGTGTTTTTGAACAGGTGTTGGATGATGAAGAAGACAATGAGGAAGAAGAAAAAGCTACTAACACTCATCAAGTTGTGGTAAATTCTAACCATGATGGGTTGAGTAGGGATGACAAGGTGAAATCTTTACCTTTGGTAGTAGCTACCAAAATTTCAAATGATGGATTACATGATGTCCCTTTGGATGCTAATGTCATTAATGATGAAATGTCAAATCTTGGTGATGTTTGTCAAGTCTTGATTGATTTGGATTGCTTTAAAATCTTGAAAAATATTTTGAATTCAAGACTTTTAGAAATAGGCTCTTGTTTGCAATATTTCACATTTGAAAAGGAAAGCCTACTTCTAAATTATGAATGGAATGATGAAATTTGCGCTTTAAAGAATAGGCATGATAAAATTGAAAATCAATCATTGTCTGATCAATTTAAAATTTTGAATCTCACCTATATGAATACTAATGAAACTAAATTTAATTGGTGGGGTGAGAGAGGGAAGTTGAAATTTGTTGCATTGCTTGGTATGATCTTATTGTCGTTGGGGGATTCCTACAACATTTGGCGTGTGTATGGTGACATATGTCTTTTGAAATGCTCTAATCATGTTTGGGATCCAGGAAAGTAATAGTCCAAGCTTGGCATCATCTTGTACTATATTGTATATAAATTTTAGTTTTGGTTTTGGTTTGTGTTTTCAAGTTCGTTTTTTGAAGTTGCTATTTGGATTTGGATTTAAGTTGTGTGTTGACCCTTTGGATTTTTTTGGACATGTTTTGATAAATTTTTTTTTATATATATATATATATATATATATATATATATATATATATATATTTGTGTGTGTGTGTGTGTGTGTGTGTGTGTTTTTTGAGATGTCAACTTATGCCTAAGATCAGGAGAATATGAAACATTGGAATTGTGTTGTAAAAGCTCCACATGTAATACAAACAGTTAATTTATATCATTTGAAACTTGTGATGCATGAAAGAGTCAGTTTTGCATGACAAATCATTTCATTTGCAATTCAAGAAATAATACATTCATTTTCCATCTCACTTTTCATACATTTCATCTTAGTGGCATATGCATCTTAGGTGCAAATTATTTAAGTATGTCAAATCCTCTTAGGGTTATGTTATAACATAAATGTAAGTAAATCCTAAGGTTGGAAACTGAGCCTTGAAATATCTAGAACCAAGCACGTTTCATACATTAAAAAGGATCTTGAGCAAAATGATCAAAACCTAACTTGGAGGAAAAGGTTGGGCGAAAGAAGTTTTTGTCTATCCTATTATGCAACATGATCCTTAAAACAATGGTTGTCACCACTTCCATAGAGCTTAAAGCCTAAAATCAAAGTAGTAAGGATAGGATTAAATCCTCATCAAACTTAGGTTGAGGATCCAATTCCCCAAAGCTTTGATTTGACCCACATGGAGTAGTAAGGATAGGGTATAAATTCTCATCTCGCTTAGGTTGAGAATCTGATTCCCCAAAGCTCTTATGTCTCATTTCATAATAAGTCTTGGATTGTAAGGATCGTACTACTTGTCCTCTGCAAAGGATGGGTAGTCATCCCCAAGGTCTAACGTAACAAAATTAATATTTTCCATTTACATTTAAATCTTGGATTGTAAAGATCGTACTATTTGTCCCTAACCGGGATGGGTAGTCATCCCCAAGGTCCAAGAAGTAAAAATAAATAATTTTTTCCCATCTCATCTTTATATTGGATCGTAAGGATCGTACTACTTGTCCTCTCGCAAAGGATGGGTAGTCATCCCCAAGGTCCAAAGAAATGAAGATAAGTTTTGGATTGTGGGGTTAGATATGCCCATGCATGGCAACATGTCTTGTCTAAAAAACAAGACCACTGATTGCCCAGAGGGTTAGACTAGCATGACCATTTCTTCCATAATTGGTTTAATTATTTTGCTCAAAGTGAGGTAAAGAATTCTAAATCAGAATAGTAAGGATAGGGTTAAACTCTCATCTCGGTTGGTTGGGAGTCTGATTCCCCAAAGTTCTGATTTCACATCCACTCGCACATGGGTTCAAGATAGTAGGGACTCACAACCAACTTTGGGATATAATGAACCATTCACTAGTGGATCCTAAGAGGGTTTGGCGAGTCTTGAATGTTTGTACATAATACTAGAAGAGTGACTATGCATTTTATAAAAGCAAAATCTCATGGCATATTCATTAGGGTACACAAATCATTCACAATCTCGCATATGCATTCATGCAAAACTGACAATGGAATGTTGATCAATTTCAAACGCTGAGGAAAGAAATTCATTGCACACACTGAGCTAATGCTTAGCGATTCTGATGTTTCATGTATTTTTGATCTATTGGCATTCTTTGGATATTGGTTGATGCTTGTGTTAAATTTTTGAAGTGTGTTTTCAAGTGTTCTTTTTGGGTTCTCATCGAAATGCTCAGGAGCATTTCCCAGCAGAGTCGCCATTTGTTGTGACTATTTCACAACTAGCCCCAAAGCTTGGGGACCCACATTTTTTTGATAAATTTTTGGTGTGGTTTTTTTTTGTCTATTAATGTGTTTGTAATTCAAACATTAACTTTTGGGTTAATTCATGTTTAAAAAAATAAATAAACTAAAAAAAAAAAGGAATAAAAAAAATAATAATAATAATAAATAAATTAATAGAACAAAAGAAAGAAAAAAAGAAAAAAGTAAAAATAATATATATATATATATATATATATATATATATATATATATATATATATATATATATAAACAAATGAACATAAAATAAAAACAAAAAAAAAAAAAATAATAATAAAAATAAAATAGGATTATTTTTAGCTTTTTTGTTTTTTGTTAGTTTTTAATTTTTTCATGTTGGTTTAAGTAAAGTTTAGTTTTTGTTTTTTTTTGCAAGGTATTGCATATGGAAGAAAGGAAGAAGGAAACGAAAAGCCATGGAGGAGAAACGAAAAGTCATGGAGGAGAAAATGAAAAGCCATGGAGGAAAATCTTTAAAATACCCATTGAAATGCATGCACAAGAGGAACTTTTGGCATGGCCAAATGCGGCAAAATTTGATGTGTAAAAGAGGAATATAATTTGAATGGGAAAGCTTCTTTTCAGAAATTTCAGGCCTTGTTAGCAAGAAAGAATGAGAAATTTTCTGCATGCTCTATTTTAATTGTTTTATCTTTCCCCTTCCAAATTTCAGATTTGTATGTGAAATTTACGCCATGGGATGGGTTATTTCATGTGAATGTTTGCAATTTGGAAATTATTTAAAACCCTAGAAGTCAAGCACTTAGTTTACTTTGATTGTGTGTAGTACGAGATCAAATAGGCTAGGTTGCATGTATGAAACTCTCACGTATTCGGTTTTGCGGGACGGGGTGCTATCAAAGCTGAAGGAGCTTTTGCATTGCTGCATTTCCAGCAATTATCTTGATGCAAAATTTTAATTTTCTGTTCCGAAAAATTTTAATTTTCAGAATTTTTTTCCTATTTTCGGGCATTAAAATAAACATTAAAAAAATTTCAAAATCCAAAAATAATTTCACCATTGCGTAGATTATAATTCAGACTTCCATTACGCACTTTGAAATTTCATTTTCGGAGTTGTTTAGTATTTTTTAAAATTCACCGAAGTTGCTGTTTTGTCACAGATTTCAAAAATCCGAAAATAGAAATTTTCCATTTTAAGGTCAAATTTCATTTTTCCAGTTTTGTTTTGCATTCATGAGCCTATGATGACATTCCCTTCATGGAAATTCCAATTTCATTGAAGGAGTGATGTTTTATGGCATTTACATAAATTTCCATTTTTGGCCTAAAATTACCCTTTCTTCATAAAAACTCCAATTTTACGAAAGAGGGGTAATTTGAGCATCAAAATGAAGGAGCTTTTGCATTGCTGCATTTCCAGAAATTATTTTGATGCAAAATTTGAATTTTCTTTTTTCGAAATTTTAATTTCAGAATTTTTTCCTATTTTTAGGCATTAAAATAAACATTTAAAAAATTTCAAAATCCAAAAATAATTTCACCATTGCGTAGATTATAATTCAGATTTCCATTACGCACTTTGAAATTTCATTTTCGGAGTTGTTTAGTATTTTTTAAAATTCACCGAAGTTGCTGTTTTGTCACAGATTTTAAAAATCCGAAAATAGAAATTTTCCATTTCAAGGTCAAATTTCATTTTTCCAGTTTTGTTTTGCATTCATGAGCCTATGATGACATTCCCTTCATGGAAATTCCAATTTCATTGAAGGAGTTATGTTTTACGACATTTTCACAAATTTCCATTTCGGGCCTAAAATTACCCTTTCTTCATAAAAATTCCAATTTTACGAAAGGGGGATAATTTGAGTATTATATTGAAGGTCTTTGCCTTAAAGCACTTAATTGTTCATCTTGATGAAAATTTGATTTCATTTAAGAGGGATAAGTTAAAGTGACATTTTGAAGATTCTATTCATCATTGAGGATTTAATGCAAGATAAAATCCATTTTAAAACCATCAAGATAAAAGGAATTAAAGCACTACATCGTGGTCATATGAGGGCCAACTCACATTTGATTTATTTTGGTTCAATGAACAATCACTAAAGTTTCATGGTAAAATAAACCAACATTGCCCCTTGTTTACAATTACTTGCAATCACTAAGGTGTTCCAAGCATTTAAATTGAATATCTTTATTTGAGATTACTAATGCACATATGCAAATGCTAATATAACGGAGACCTTGGAGAAGTTGTTTGTTTAACTTCTTTGCAAGAGGGGATTTGGAATCCAAATCCTAAGGGAGAGTGTACTTTCACAATTGGGTGAAAATACCACTCAACAGGATGCTTGCCATTTGCTGTTGGGCAGGCCATGGCAATTTGATCGGAGTGCAGTGCATGATGGACGTGCAAATACGTACTCCTTGGTGAAAGATGGAGTGCGGCACAAGTTGAAGCCATTGCAGACCGAAGATGAGAAAATGTGCAGTAATGCCAGAATTTGTCTGGTAGAGGGCAAAAATTCTGCCAGGAAACAGGATTTGAGCAAGTTGTAAAGGTTGATGAGTGTTTGAAGATTTTGCAAAGGAAGCAGACCGAACAACTTAGAAGTGAAGGTCACTTCTCTTGTTACCCCGGGTGTCTGATGCAGGAGCATCCGGAGACAGTAAAGCAACATTGCATCTTACAAGTTTCTTTTTTAAGTTATTTGCATTTTGATCGATTAATTTCAGTGTTGAGGAAGGTTCTGTGGGGCAATTCCTGGTTGGAGGAAGTTTTAAGGCAAAAGGGAGAGGGGTCGCGAAATCGCGACATGTCGCGATTTCGCGACATGTCGCGAAATCGCGACCCCAAAAGTTGTAGTGTATTGTTTGGCGGGTTCCGTCGCGATATCGCGACGTCGCGATATCGCGACGTCGCGATATCGTGACCGTTTTGCAAGGCAGCGGAGAGGAGTGTAAGTTGTCGCGATATCGCGACGTCGTGATATCGCGACGATTTTGCAATGTAGTGTGGGGAGGCTTCAGACGTCGCGATATCGCGACGTCGTGATATCTTGACGTCGCGATATCGCGACGGTCTTCAAAATAGAGGCGGAAGGAGAAGAGGGGGTCACGAAATCGTGACTTGTCGCAGTTTCGTGCCCCCAAAGGGCTCGACATAGAGGAGGCACTTCCGATCGCGATATCATGACAGGTCACGATTTCGTGACCTGTCACGATATCGTGGACAACCAAATGCCGACACGTGGCGTAACATTGGGCAGCCACGGAAGTTGAGGAAAATAAAGAGCAAGGTAAGGCCCGAAAGGGGAATAGTGGACGGTCGAGCAAGGTCAAATTTGACACATGGATAGCCACGTGTAGCTTGAAAATTGTGGACACGTGTTTGAAATATTTTACATCCAGGAGGAGGCATGGCAAGTTTTGCACGCGGGAGCATACGTGTACTAAAGCAAAAATGAAGACCACATATAGGGATTTAAAATCAACAGCCGCGTGCATTAAAGGGGGAGAACCACCTCATGAAGGTCTTTTTGAAAAAAAAAAAAAAAAACTTCTGTTGCAGGGCACGGCCGGTATGGAGGAGACGGCAGCGCAGAGGACAGTCTGACCGGAGCGGCGGTGCAGGTCAAGGAGGCCATTAATACAAGCTCAGGGATAGATCGGGCAGAGATTGTCATTAATGACAAAATTTTGAAAACCCGGGAAGGAGGGAAATTCAAACTGGAAATCTTGTTTGGTGGGAGCATTGATTTCCGGGAGGACCGAGACCTCGTTAAAGACCCGAATTTTTGTATTAGTGCGGACGGTGGACCCGAGAATACCCGGGGAGCTGAGGAAGTTGTACAGGGGAAGAACAGAGCTGAATTCGGCTATTGTAAAGCCTGCGGGCTGTTTCATTCAAGCCTGTAAATTTTTTTTTTTTAAAATTTTTAATGAAAAGGCAAGTTTCTTGAAGTTTTGGCTGACCGGTGCCCCGTCATCCAACCATAAGTTAGTCTATGTTAGATCCATTAGATGTAATGCCTTAGTTTCATTTAACTACATCTTCATGGTGATACCTTAGACTTCATGTCTATATTTCCCATCTCCATTATGGATTTCTAATCAAAAATCACTCTGTGTGATTGTCTTCTAATGGAAACAAGAACTAGGTGTTCCTACCCCACAACATCGCAAGTTAAAAGGATACTTTTAGACAATGTTATCTTTAGATCCTTTCCCAAAGAAATAACTAAACCAAAATATAAGTCTTTCTCTCTCTCAGTCTACAAGCATTAAAACAAAAGCATATTCTATGAAGAAATCAAAACTAATAATCTTAAGCTTACAAATTAAATCTATCTAAACCTTTAGATTAAGTAGTAGCATGGATAAGAACCATAAAACCATTTATCAACATGGAACCATATATTCATCCAACTAAAGGTCTAGATTATAAAATAATAGTCTTTGCTTCTATTACATTAAATCCTCTTTCATCAAGAGAGATTTTCAATAGTACTTCAAGAATAATTGAAGAATAATTTAGTATGATCTGACTCCTTCTTCCCTTGGCCTCCATGAGATTTTATAGGAAGGTGGGGATCATGATAACTCATTTGCAGGTATGAATGCATTTTACCTGATTCAATGCATAACAACAATATTTGAAATAATCTCATACTTCTTTTCCCAAAATATTTTCCACAAATATTTTAATCCCAAGCCTTGCAATCCTATGCAAAACAATTCCATAAAGCAACACTCAAGCAAATAAGTTCATACTTCTTTCCAAAATAGTTTTCAAAATTATTTAAATCCATAACACATTTGCTTCATAGGCAAAAGAAGCCCATACTTCTTTACAAAATATTTTCCACAAATATACAATTCAAAACACATCTATTCCATAAGCAAAAATAAGCCCTTACTTATTTCCAAAATATTTTCCACAAATATTTAAGTCCAAACCATACAACAAAACCATAACTAAATTAATCCATCATTAGTTATAAATCAATCCACTATAAGCAAGTCTTGTCATTCATTTGCAAGACTAAAGATTTAATCTATCATTTGATTAAATACCAATCTAATCTATATTTTGATTAGTTGTAAATATAAATATTGATATAAGCTAATCAGTCGTTTGATTAATTACAATATAAGGATTAAAATGAATTAATATTTCACTAGATTAATTGCCAAACTAATCTATGATTTGGTTAATTGAAATCTAAAGATTAAAAAGAATAAATCTATCATTAGATTAGTTTTCAAACTAATATATCATTTGATTAATTACAATATAAGGATTAAAATGAATTAATCTATCATTTGATTAATTGAAATCTAATTATTAAAAATAATTAATCTATCATTAGATTACTCACCAAACTAATCTATCATTTGATTAATTGCAATCTAAGGATTAAAATGAATTAATCTATCATTAGATTAATTTCCAAACTAATCTATCATTGGATTAATCAATTATTCTATCCTTAGATTAATGCCAATTAAAATATTAGTCCATCATTAGATTAATCTAACAATTGATCAATTCCAAATCTAAATATTAACTTAATAATAAACTATCATTAAAACCAAAGATCAATTAATGATAATCTCCCATTTGATTGGTAGCAAATCTAAAGTTTTGTTGCATTAATCTATCCTCAGATTAATTTGCAAAACTAAATATTTATTAACATTAAACTATCAAAAGAAAATCTAAGGTATACTTTGCATTAATCAAACCCTAGTTTATTAGCAACCAAGGATTAAATAGCATTAATATTTCTAAAGTAAATCTAAGGTATACTTTGCATTAATCAAACCTTAGATTACTAAAATATTAATTAATCATACAATCCAAAGGCAACATTAGAAAGAATTAAATTTAAAAATTTCAAGCTAAAAGCACCCGATAGCCTAGCTCACCATCCATCTTAAATAAAGCATAGAAATATTAATCTAGATAACCCAACCATGGCATAAATCAAACTCAAAAGGGTAATAGATTCATTAAACCAACCCTAAGCTTACATACACCTATAGTGACTTCTGATCATAGACTAAGATGAAAAAAATATTACATGCATGTTGAGTCTTAGGAATGAACAATCTAAAACAAGGATGTCAAGCATGCACAATGACCTACCAATCTAGTCTCAGGCTAAGACGCTCTAAAGGCATCACACACACTGCAAATCTAGTGCAAGTAGCACATAGCAAGGAAAACAAGCATAAGGGTGGGTTTACAAGCCAATATCTAGGTACCAATGTGATGGTAATACATGAATGTATCTACAACAAACCTTACCAACTTTGCCACTCCCTTGGTGCTCCTCATCATGCAAGGAGAAAACGTTACTAGATGGTGAAGGCAAAATGTAAACCTAGGCTAAAACATTATAGTAAAATCTAGTAGGGAAGCATTTAAAACATGTAGAATACCAACTAAAAAAAGGAGCACATACATCCAACAAAAACAATAAGGAATATAAATAGAAGCTTAATGAAATACTAATGTAGTCAATCTAAAATCCATGGATAATGCCTAGCAACCCACATAGGTGAACAAGATCGATGATGTTCATTCATTCCTCTTCTCCAAACACTATATGCCTTGTGTTGTGAATCCAAAATCATGCTATCCTCTTGCCCTAATCCTCACGGTGTGTTCCCCTTGCTTATTTCCAATTTATGCCCTCTAAAAGGCCCAAGGAAAGGGGAATATCAATCATTTAGGTGTGCAAGGCTATGTGGTAACATTGGAGGCATTTACCATGTTCCACTACCTCCTTAAACAAGCACCATTAACATAGCAAGTAAAGCATCTTCATTAACTCAAGACAACTCCATGAATGCTTATATAAGGTATTAAATACACCACCAACACTAATATTAAAGGTGGCTTATAAATTTGTGTCTAGTGTATTTGTTAAATATTGTATAATTAATAACACCCATACCATTATCTTTTACTTGATGATGACATCAACAACCTCAATATGCAACCTTATGATGACATGTTGATTGACAATGATGGGGAACCCCTAGACATGTAACCTTATGATGATATAGGATCCCCTTTGTGTAGGAGTGATGACATAGAAGGATTGTATGAATACCACATGGTAATATGGATAACTAAAGTGGTAGTTAATGAATGCATATTGAGGTTATGCATGCCAA
Source organism: Wollemia nobilis (assembly GCA_028583015.1). Lineage (NCBI taxonomy): Eukaryota > Viridiplantae > Streptophyta > Pinopsida > Araucariales > Araucariaceae > Wollemia > Wollemia nobilis. The sequence continues at coordinate 1,850,183 of JAQPPZ010000756.1, read as the reverse complement.
TCCATATAACTATGGTATATACAATTGACTTTGTTGTAGGTGCATAAATCCTAAAGCAACACATGGCAATATATACAAGTGATATGGAAGGACACATGGAATCTATAGTAGGCATTCATACAACAAGTGATGTTAATTAAATTTTGAGGTAACACACAACAAAGGTAGAGGCTAATATAGATGTTGAAATAATAGAATTTGATTGGGCCAATATGCCAGGCCAAACAATAGTCAATGTGGAATACCTTACACCACTTGGTATATATACATATGTTTGGCCAATTATATTCTCATCAAATTTGACAAGAAACTTTCATATTTAGTAGCATATTTTATGAAATAAACTTTAGAGTGAATTAGGATATGATAAGTGATATAGTATGGTTCATAGATTAGACAAAAAATCAGATCTTGACAAGTAGTATTACACATTCAATATTGTGTTACATAGTGAACACATGCTTGGCACCTCCTTAGTCATTAACATAGTGATATGTTGCATCCTCTTATTGGTTGAAGAACTATAAATTTTATAATTTTCAAAGGTTTTGGATGTATTTTTGTAATTTTAGGTCAAACATTTTGGGGGATCATAACGTTTGCATACAAAAGTAATTAGAGAACACCTTTTTTCAAATCATACAATTTTTTGATATCTTTGCATTAGTATTATTTTTGTTACAACCACATGTAATTTTTTTTAATTTTGGAAAAATATTTGTGGATGGTTGTATGCTCTTATTGAGTCATCCTAACTATTCTACCTAGAAGATAAAGATTAAATATTTGCTCTAAAGTAAGGGGTTGATGAACTATATGAATGAGGAGCCTTGTGATACTAATTTGAATATCTAAAGCAAATCTACAAGGATAATAATAGCAAAGCTTAGGTGTCATTGATCTTCATATCAATAATGTATATGATACTCATGTTAGCAACACCACAAATCTTAAAGTGATGCTTAAGAAATTTTAGGACCTATGTGATCAAATTGATTCCATGTAAATTAGTAGATTAGAGGTTGAGCTGACAACCTTATCCATGAAATCATTTAATACTATTGATAAGTATATTAGTGAGTTCAAGACACTTCAAGAGGACATACATTGTAAGAGAGTTACCCAAGAAGAGAAGAAAATGATAGGAAGCATTATAAAAGGAAAGAAACAATGAACTACTCAACATTATCTTCAATTATGTGCATAAAATATATGAGATAATTTTTTTTGAGATGGTTTTTATGTACTTTATAGTTTCTCTTACACTACCCATTGATGAGGCATTTAAGTATTTCTTACATCATTAGGCTAGGAGAAATAGGTACAAGGTAAACATTAATTTTAATAAAGCCCATTCAAAAGAAGTTGTTGCTAAATATCAAAATAATAAAAAGGTAAAATAGAATGAGAAGAAGCCCAAGAATCATTTCAAAAAGGCTCCATGTGATTTTTGTAAAAAATATGAGCACAAAGAATTTTTTTTAAGGATTTGGACCAAGAAGCTTGAGGAAGCAGCAAGAAAAGGTGTACTTATGCTACTTTATTCTATGCATAAGGTGAGGATAACTTTGATGGAGAAGCCTCATAGGCTCATGTATAGTTCACTCCCTATAGTGGACATCCACTTCTTTCAATGAGTGAATAGCATATTCAAGGAAAACTAGGCACATGACAAGGCATAAGCATATGCTTGAAGGCTTTAACAAAACACTTGCAGGTTGATATCACATTTGCTAACAAATTCAAGTTTCCATTATTGAATGTTTTTTTTTTAGATTGCAATGGATTAATCAAGGAGATAGTAGATCAAAAATTTTAATTTTATCAAGCACAAACACACAATAAAAATATAATAAAAATCAGATATGAACACGGGAATTTAATATTTAGTAATAATGATATTGTCGATGTGTTTATCTCTTAATTTTAGTTATTAATTAAATATTATGGGAATAGATTTAATGAAGTCACCCTACATCAGTTTTCTAGTTGTATATCATCCAATGTTGATGAAGAGTAGAGATATTTTCTTGATAGTCCATAAATGAAATAGCTTACCTTGTGCTCTTTGATCAATGGCAAAAATATGGATGAATTATTTGTAAAATTTTATAGAATCATAGAATTGAATCACATATAATTTTTATAGTATATATAAAAATATAGGAAGGTTTCAATTTACTAGAAACTACTATTAACCATGGACTAATTAAATTGATACCTAAATTCAATATAACATATTGGATATGATAGGAGGAGACACTTGATTATCTGCTTTTTCAGTGTGCTTTTGCAAGAGAGTTGTGGAAAAGGTGGTTAGACATATTTAAGGCTCACCTAAACTTTAGGGTGATTCTTTGTAATATTTGGGATATTTGAAAATGTAAAATATTCAAGAATACCTCCATTTAGCTACACTAGTCCCTAGGCCCAAGTTTCATCTAGTGGTACATTTGGTTGGAAAAAAATTCTAGAATTTTTAGAGAGGATTTTAGTCCAATGGAGCTGGTTTGGCATAAAATTATTACCAAGGTTTCTAAAATTGTCAGAGTTCACCTCAGGGACAAGAAAACTCAAGAGAATGATGGGATTCCTAAGTCAAAAAAATTGGGACCATGGCAGCCCCATCCCTTGGGTTGGGAAAAGATTAATTTTGATGGTATAACTAAGGATAACCCAAAGGCTGCATGCATTGGTTTTATCATAAGAGATATCAAGGAAAAAATCCTCCATTGGAAGCTAGAGGGTCTTGGAAGGACTACTAACAATGAAGCTAAGAATTGGCTATCAGATAAGGTTCTCTCAATGCTTAGGAGAATGGGGTTAGAAATATGATAGTTGAGTCTGACTCACAAATTATGGTGGGGCTTCTGGATGTTTTAGAAATTTTAGACCAAAGGCTTGAAGGATAAGAAAAATTGTGAGCCAAATTAAGTCTATTTAGCAAAAATTTGAGGATACCATCCTGAAGCAGAACTAATATCACACACAGAAAATTCACACAAATTTCATTAACAGAGGTCAAAAATATAGCAGTTCTATTCAAAATGGCCAAGAGTCCTTTTACAATGCATGCGCGGCCTTTTATAACAGACCCGACCCTCTTCGGACATCATTACACAGAATGCGGGATTCCCTGTAACCGTCCGCACGAATGTTCTATCACCGCCTGCAAGATGCTACCAGGTGCCCAAAATCATCATGGCCCGTAATGGCGGAGTGCGCTGCAGCTACCTGTCCATCAACCCGCTGAATCATCATTCATATGAGTGCCCTATAGCCATCTATAGTTTGTTGCCACGTGTCCTTCTACCAGGGTCTCTGTAACCACTTAATACTCCATGGCCACCTGTAATTCGCTGTCACATGTCCTTCGGATATGGCCTTTGCAACCATCAGCTTTTCTGGAGTCATGAGCATTTTGTCGCAATATCATGACGTGTTTGTTTCCTTACACCCTCTCTCCTCTTCGGTCGTGATATCACGACATTTTGGTCGTTCGACCTCTATGAATCCTTTGGGTCGCGAAACCATGACATGTCATGATTTCACAAACATTTTACCCCTTGGTGCCTTTGCCCCAAAAGTGTCACGATTTCACAACCACTTTGCACCCTATCACCTTGCTTCCAAAAGTGTCACGATTTTGTGACCACTTTGCGCCTTCGAGTCCAGCTTTTGAAAGTGTCACGATTTCGTGACCACTTTGCGCCTTCGAGCCCAGCTTCCGAAAGTGTCATGATTTTGTGACCACTTTGCACCTTCGAGTCTTGCCTCCGAAAGTGTCACAATTTCATGACCACTTTGCACCTTCGAGCCCAGCTTTCGAAAGTGTCACGATTTCACGACCACTTTGCGCCTTCGAGTCTTGCCTCCGAAAGTGTCACGATTTTGTGACCACTTTGCGCCTTCGAGCCCAGCTTTCGAAAGTGTCACGATTTCGTGACCACTTTGCGCCTTCGAGTCTTGCCTTCGAAAGTGTCATGATTTCACGACCACTTTGCGCCTTCGAGCCCAGCTTTCGAAAGTGTCACGATTTTGCAACCACTTTGCGCCTTCGAGTCTTGCCTTTGAAAGTGTTGTGATTTTGCGACCACTTTGTGCCTTAGAGCTTTGCCTCCGAAAATGTCACGATTTCATGACCATTTTGTGCCTTGGACTCTTTGCCTTGAAATTGTCACGATTTTGTGACCATTTGGCGCCTTGGCTTCTTTGCTTTGAAAATGTCACGATTTCGCGACCATTTTGCGTCCATGCTGCTTTGCTTAAAAAATGTCACGATTTCGTGACCATTTTGCGTCCAGGCTGCTTTGCTTCGAAAATGTCATGATTTTGCGACCATTTTGCGCCTTGGCCCCTTTTCTCAAAAAGGCGTCACGATATCGCGACAGTTTGACCCTTTGGTGCCCTTTCTCAAAAAAGTGTCACGATATCGCGACAGCTTTGGCACTTAAAGAAAAAAGTATTTTTGGGTGATTCAAGATTTCTTTTCCACCTTCGGATGCTCCTGCATCAGACACCCGGGGTGAATTGAGAAGTGACCTTCACTTCTGATCTGTCTGAGGTAGACCCAGGCGGTCAACCTCTACCTTTGACAACCAAGTCGCATCTTCGATGGGCCTGCCCTTCCACTTGATCAAATACTCAGAATAACATCTATTCTGAGTGCTTCGGCCCTCACGCGTATTAAGGACTTCTTCTATTTCATCTGTGACTGGAGTAATCGCGGGAATGCTCCACAAATTTGGGCTTGGTGTTGCACTGCTATCTCCTTCATGAAACTCGACCAAATCCAAAATGTTAAAAACCGATGAGATGTTAAGTTCACTCGGCAACTCCACCTCATATGCATTACCCGAATCCCGTTTTCCAATGATCCTGCATGGCCCAAACTTCTTCATTTTTAGCTTGTTATAGGTCTTGGAAGGAAACCTCTCTTTCCTTAGATGGACCATGATAGAATCTCCTACTTCAAACTCCTTAACCCGATGCTTCTGGTATGCCCTGGCTTTATACTGAGTATTCATTTTAGCAATGTGCCTTGTCACCTCCTCATGCACTCCCTTCAGGTGTTCAGCAAAGTCTTCAGCCTCAACACTACATTTTTCTCTTGCATCCATCCTTCTCAGCTCTTAAGTGTTTCTTGGGCTGCTCCCATAGATTATCTAAAATGATGATTTATTGGTACTTCTATTGACTGAGCTATTGTAAGAGAATTCTGCCTGCGACAAAACTAAATCCCACACCTTGGGCTTGTCTTCGACCAAGCATCACAATAGATTGCCCAAGCTCCGATTTACCACCTCTGTTTGGCCATCTGTTTGGGGGTGGTATGCAAAACTAAATTTTAAGTCCGTCTTCAGTTTCTTCCATAGGGTTCTCCAGAAATACCCTACAAATTTGGTATCTCTGTCCAAAACAATGCTCCTTGGCAGCCCATGAAGGCGTACCACTTCCTTGAAGAATAGACCAGCAACATGGACCGCATCGCTAGTCTTCTGGCATGGAATGAAATGAGGCATTTTTGAAAACTTGTCCACTACCACAAATATGGAGTCGTGCCCCCTCTGCGTCCTGGGCAAACCAAGCACAAAATCCATACTAATATCCTCCCATGGCCTTTCGGGCACAGGTAGTGGTTGATATAAACCAGTAGGTTGCCTCACACCTTTTGCCATCTGGCATATCCTACAACTTTGCACAAATTTTGCCACATCTTGTTGCAATTGCGGCCAGTAGTAATTTTCACTAACAAGGGAAATGGTCTTATCTCAACCAAAGTGTCTAGCTAAACCTCCACTATGCTTCTCCTTGATCAGATTATCTCTCATTGAGCTCCTCGGAATGCATAATTGGTTCCCCCTGAACAACATTCCATCTTGAATCAGAAAATTTAGCCATTTAGTCCTGTCCAAAGTAACAGGCGTAGTGCAGGCTTTCCAAGCTTTTGCGAAGTCGGGGTCTCGAGGTATAAACCCTTGAGCTCAACAAACCCTACAACCTCCACCTTCATCTCCATCAGTAAACATTGCCTCCTACTCAAGGCATCCACAACTCTGTTGGACCTCCCACTTCGATGCTTCAGCACAAAGGTATAGCTCTGTAGGAACTCAACCCATTTCAGGTGCCTCTGATTTAATTTCCCTTGAATGTTAATATACTGCAGTGCCTGATGATCAGTATAAAGGACAAACTCCTTTGGCAACAAATAATGCCTCCATTTCTTCAGAACCAAAACTTGGCATATAACTCCTGATCATATATCGAATATTTCCTTCTGGCATCATTGAGCTTCTCGCTAAAATAAGCAACAGGTTTACACTCTTGGCTTAATACGGCCCCTATGGCACTACCACTCGCATCACAGTATACCTGAAACACCTTGTTAAAATCTGGAAGTGCCAAGACAGGTTGCTCTGTGACCTTCTTCTTCAGCATGTCAAAGCTTTTGTCTGCTCTAGCTGTCCACTTGAATTCCTTCTTGTTCCCCCTCATTGTCTCCGTAAGGGATGTGCAAATACTGTTGAAGTTTCTAATGAACTTTCTATAGAAACTGGCCAGACCGTGAAACGATCTCACCTCAGTCATGCTTCTTGGAGCATGCCATTCTATGATAGCCCTCACCTTTTTGGGGTCCATTTTGAGACCATCTGCTGAGATAACAAATCCCAGGTATACTAGCTCCCTCTTCATGAAGTTACACTTTTTCAGATTTATTAGCAGCTGCTCCTCCTGCAGTTTCTCAAAAACCCTCCAGATATGCATCAGGTGTTCCTCTAGGGTTCTGCTAAAAATCAAGATATCATCCAAGTAGACAATAACAAATTTGCCTAGAAACTCCTTCAAGACTTCATTCATTAACCGCATGAAGGTACTCGGTGCATTGGTTAGCCCAAATGGCATGACCAACCACTCATACAACCCCTCTCCGGTTTTAAAGGCTGTCTTCCACTCATCCCCTTCTCTAATGCGGATCTGATGGTAACCACTTTTCAGGTCAATATTCGTGAAGTACTCAGCTCCACTTAGCGATCCATGATATCATCCATCCTAGGCAATGGGAATCTGTATTTGATAGTGATCTTGTTAATTGCCCGAGAGTCTGTGCACATTCTCCATTCCCCATCCTTCTTGGGTGCTAGCACTGTAGGTACTACACATGGACTAAGAATCTCCCTAATCAATCCCTTCTTTAGCAGATCTTGAACCTGCCGGTTTAACTCCTTAGTTTCTACAGGCGTCATTCTGTCTGCAGCTTTATTTGGCAAGCTTGATCCAGGCACCAAATCTATGTGGTGAATGATCTTCCTAACAGGTGGTAAACCTTCAAGAAAATTATCAAAAATGATATCTGGAAACTCCTCCAACAGTACCATGACTTCCACTGGAGTTTCCTTGCATTCTTCTTCCCTGACCCTAGGGATTATTGCATAGCACATATGATCTGGCTTCAGGCCATATAAAATTTTTTTCCCATCAACTAGACAGACTCGTGCACTACTGCATACCTTCTCATCCGCCTCCTTTAGTGGTTTCAACTTATGTCGAACTCCTTTTTTCGACAAAGAATATGTATTGGCTCGATCGTCATGTACAACACTTCGATCAAACTGCCATGGTCTACCTAGCAGCAAGTGACATGCATCCATAGGCAAGATGTCACATAGGACCTCATCTCGGTAAGTTCCAATGTTGAACTTCACCAGACATTGCTCACTGACTAGCACCCGATGGTCCTTTTGCAACCATGCAATCCGATAAGGGTGCGGGTGTTTTCTCCTCTCTAGCTGCAGCTTGGCAACCATCTCCTCAAAAACCAAGTTTTTAGTGCTTCTATTATCGATGATGATGTTACAGACCTTGTCTGCGCACTTGCATCTTGTTCAAAATAGGCTATTCCTCTGGTCTACCTTCTTTTCTTCATTCAACAAGACTCTTCTGATGATCATCGCTTCTCCTCTTTTTGCCTCCTTAGAGTGCTCATATTCTACACCTTCGTCTACTACAGTAGCTCAGGCCTGACCCTCAGGTCTTCGATTAGGCCTTTCTTGATGCTGCAGGCAGTTGTATGCCTGATGTCCTTATTCTCTATAGTTGAAGCAGGTTCCTCAAAAGACACCTCTTCCAAACCCTCGCCCAGGCCTACCTCTTCCCCTCGAGTAGTTGTTGTTCTAATTGCGTGGGCGTTGGGCATTCTCCTCTTTCTCCTCTTTCTATTTTTGGCTATTGCTTGCTTCACCAGTCTTCCCCAAATCTTTGTATCTTCCTCCATTGGTTCTAATCGAGATCTGATAGAACTCCTCCATGTACTCCTTGAAATATTTACTTCCCTTTCTAAGACTCTGCATCTTTCTCAAAAAATCCAACTCATAATCTGCAGGGATGAATTGCCTTTTCAACTTCTCTACCATCCTATCCCACCTGGTGATATTTTCCTTTCCCCTCCTATTCCTTTCTAGCTGTACTCCTTTCCACCAGATGCTAGCATGTCCTTTTAGCTTTGTTTTCACGAACCTGATCCGATTTGGGTTTGAGATCTCTTCATACTCGATATACTCCTCCATGTCGTTGATCCAATCTATCAACTCCTCGGGATTGAGATTCCCAGAATAAGTAGAGACATCGAACTTTGGATTCTTCTTGATCTGGGATATGGACCTATATAGCCTAGCCTCTGCTAGATCCAATGCTTCTTCCTCATTAGATGGACCCTCTTCTTCCCAAACGTCATCTTCATTAGGTTCCTCCCTTCTTGGTTCAACTCCTCTTCTGATTTCCTCTTGCAGGGCTTCAACTTGCCTCTACAAGGCTCTAAGATCGACCTCTGCTTGCCTGTTCCTCACACCACCATGGTTCCTACGCAGGGGCATCCTGTTCGCTTCCTCACACCCACAACCACAATCCTGGTGCAAACTGCCTCACTATCGGCGATCGGTTTGCGCACTTAGAACCTTCTGGCTCTGATACCACTTGAAGCAGAACTAATATCACACACAAAAAATTCACACAAATTTCATTAACAGAGGTCAAAAATATAGTAGTTCTATTCAAAATGGCCAAGAGTCCTTTTACAATGCATGTGCGGCCTTTTATAACAGACCCGACCCTCTTCGGACATCATTACATAGAATGTGGGATTCCCTGTAACCGTCCGCATGAATGTTCTATCGCCGCCTGCAAGATGCTGCCAGGTGCCCCGAATCATCATGGCCTGTAATGGCGGAGTGCGCTATAGCCGCCTGTCCATCAACCCACCGAATCATCATTCATATGAGTGCCCTATAGCCATCTGTAGTTTGTTGCCATGTGTCCTTATACCAGGGTCTCTGTAACCACTTAATACTCCATGGCCACCTGTAATTCGCTGTCACGTGTCCTTCGGCTATGGCCTCTGCAACCGTTCGCCTGTCTGGAGTCATGAGCATTTTGTCGCGATATCATGACGTGTTTGTTTCCTTACGCCCTCTCTCCTCTTCGGTCGTGATATCATGACGTTTTGGTCGTTCGACCTCTATGACTCCTTCGGGCTGCGAAACTACGACATGTCGCGATTTCGCAACCATTTTACCCCTTGGTGCCTTTGCCCCAAAAGTGTCATGATTTCGCGACCACTTTGCACCCTGTCACCTTGCTTTCGAAAGTGTCACGATTTCGTGACCACTTTGCGCCTTCGAGTCCAGCTTTCGAAAGTGTCACGATTTCACGACCACTTTGCGCCTTCGAGCCTAGCTTTCGAAAGTGTCACGATTTCGTGACCACTTTGCGCCTTCGAGTCTTGCCTTTGAAAGTGTCATGATTTCGTGACCACTTTGCGCCTTCGAGCCCAGCTTTCAAAAGTATCGCGATTTCGCGACCACTTTGCGCCTTCGAGTCTTGCCTCCATAAGTGTCACGATTTTGTGACCACTTTGCGCCTTCGAGCCCAGCTTTCAAAAGTGTCACGATTTCGAGACCACTTTGTGCCTTCGAGTCTTGCCTCCGGAAGTGTCACGATTTCGCGACCACTTTGCGCCTTCGAGCCCAGCTTCCGAAAGTGTCGCGATTTCGCGACCACTTTGCGCCTTCGAGTCTTGCCTCTAGAAGTGTCACGATTTCGTGACCACTTTGTGCCTTAGAGCTTTGCCTCCGAAAATGTCACGATTTCGCGACCATTTTGTGCCTTGGCCTCTTTGCCTTGAAATTGTCATGATTTCACGACCATTTGGCACCTTGGCTTCTTCGCTTTGAAAATGTCACGATTTCGCGACCATTTTGCGTCCAGGCTGCTTTGCTTCGGAAATGTCACGATTTCGCGACCATTTTGCATCCAGACTGCTTTGCTTCGAAAATGTCACGATTTCGCGACCATTTTGCACCTTGGCCCCTTTTCTCAAAAAGGCGTCGTGATATCGCAACAGTTTGACCCTTTGGCGTCCTTTCTCAAAAACGTGTCACGATATCGTGACAGCTTTGGCACTTAAAAAAAAAAGTAATTTTGGGTGATGCAAGATTTCTTTTCCACCTCCAGATGCTCCTGCATCACATCCCAGTTTATGTTTATAAATAAAATAATGTAGTGACTGATTTTTTCCTTAAACATGGTATTGAAAGTCCAGTTGAATACACATTGAATTCTAATCAAATAGGGACACTTCTAAATGGTTGAAGGTAAACCAAATGGTTCTTAGTTTGGCTAAAAAAGACTTAGGTAAGGATGAGGACAGGTTTAGAGTCCATTGAACCTTGTGCATCAATGGATAATGAACAATTATTTGTTGTTTTTTTGCTACCTATTGCAACACTCTTTAGCCCTTTTTACAATAGCACTAATAATGTTCACAGTATCAAGCCTACTAGATCACTTAGAATCAACAAAGTTAAACGTTTATGTTCTTTAAATAGTACTCAATTTTTTTTGTTATTTTTGAAGATGTTAATCTCAATTTTATTTAGATTTGAAGACTTACCAAAAATAATAAATCTAAAACTGTAATTTATTTCTTATTCTATATATATATATATATTTATATACCTTTTAAAAAAAACATATTAAAGATGATAGTGTTATTCAAATATTAACTTAAATTAATATCACAATCCAACGCACGTCTCAAGAAAATCACAAAACCATTATCTATTTAAGGAAAGGGGACATTAAGATAAAAGTCTATTAAAAAAATAAATGAAGTGATAATATTCTTAGCGAAAAAGGATTTCTGAAAGGGATCATCAAGTAGCAAACTCTAAATTTATTAGTTTTTTTGATCATTGTGTAACAAACTATATATATATTCTTTAAATAATAATAAAAAGAAGAAATGTGGATAGCTCTGCAAACGAGAGTTCTCCATAAAGAGTTGTTTGGGTCCATCATGATAAAGGGTGTCTGTGGCCAAAGGTGGGAGTGATTGGACTTTTGCCATTGTGGGTGTGGTGTAAACGGGTCCAACGGCGTCAATTTCGACTCGAACACTTACCGTTCGACTGTAATGCCAATGGTTTGAATATGAACAAAACCCTTTGAGTCTGGTGATATTCTAACATAGACTAGTTCAGTTACTATTCTCGCAATTCCTCTTGATATATTCGTAGGGATTTCGTGTAAAATTTGTGAATGTCATACGTTCGTTCGGGCGAACAGAAGGGAAGAATCTGGACGTTTAAACGTGACGCGTAACATAAGTCAACAAGTAACGTGTAGCATTAGGAGTGCTAAAGATGCAGTCCACCAAAACTTTTTTTTCAGGGGAATTTCGTTTTACTTATAGTTACATAAAAACCAAAACTTTATTTTCAGTGGCATATTTTTATGTTTTTTATTATAGCTACATAAATAATTATCCAACCAAAACTTTATTTTCAGTGATATATTTTTAAATTTGAAATTTCGTTTCACTTTAATACTTCTTCTTATAGCCACATAAATAATTAACCATTTCACTTTAATACTTCTTCTTATAACCACATAAATGTTAAAATTTTATTTTCAATAACATAGATTTGTAATTTCGTTTCACTTTAATATTTCTTCTTATAAGCACATATTTAACAGAGTTTTTGTGTCGATTACTTTACAAAAACATTCTGAACATAGTCCTATAGTCCTATAGATACTGACTTTGAGTGTGATCCGGACTATATTAGCGACCGGGTGATCCAGTATTTCTGTGTTATCATTTTAGTTTGTTTTAACTTCCTAGGGGCATGGAGGACTTCAGACCATATCTCGCTCAGATAATACTTCAACTTTCTTACGCAGGAATGAATGTGCTGGTTAAGCTTGCTCTCAAAGATGGATTGAACCATTTCGTATTGGTGACATACAGGCTAGCTCTTGCCGCTGTTCTCATTACTCCTTTTGCTTATGTTTTAGAACGGTATGTACCAATTCTGCTCTAAAACCTAAATTTTCTTTGCTAAACAATGAGGCCAATGTTGAGTTTATTTGCCTTGCATTATTGAAGGAAGCAACGCCCGGATCTGACTTGGTCCCTTTTCTTCCAAATCTTCCTGGTGGCATGTGGGTAAGTGACTGTTCTGTATACGTATCCTTGTGATTTATAATATAGGCGTTGCGCTGAACTCACATATCATAATGCTTATCAGGCTGAGCGTCAGCCAGAACTGTTACTTTCAAGGGATTTACTATACTACTTCTACCTTTGCATCAGCTGCTATAAACCTGATACTCATTTTTACGTTTGTGATGGCCACTTTCATAAGGTGCACATTCTTCCTACCTCAACATTGTAATTTCAATTTGCAGGTGGCATTAATATGTGAGATTCGTTGAATTGGGTTGTGCAGATTAGACAGTATTGACATTAAAACAGTTAGAGGCCAAGCAAAACTTGTGGGCACAGTTATATGCGTGGGTGGTGCAATGGTCATGACATTCTACAAAGGCCCAACCATATGGACTTACCCCTTCTCCCCTGTTGACAGAAAATCAACCAAACTAAACAGTTCAGAGCCTGCTAAGACCAATATGGTTCTAGGTTCAATGTTGGTTTTTGGAGGCATGGCAGCTTGGTCTGCATGGCTTACATTCCAGGTGAACTCATCAACCACTCTGCCAATTTTTGTTAATCCTTAGCTCTCGTTTTAGCTGACAATGATCCCCTATTGAATGCTGTAGGGACCTGTTCTGAAAAGATACCCATCTCAATTATCATTCACAGCACTCATGTGCATTTTTGGATCACTACAGTCTGGATTAAGTGGGATAGTAGTTGAGCATAACAAATTGGACATGTGGGCTATACGATGGAACATTCAGCTTCTCACCATTTTGTATGCGGTACATTCTATATTTTAGCAGTTGCTTTAAAAAAGCTGATGGTGGTCTCCCGTGTAGAGTGTGGTTATCCGTATATGGTTGTTAGACATACAGCTTCAACTAGTATATATGTGCTCTGAAAAGGTTATCGGTGATCTGTCTTGTAGGGAATGTGTAGTTATCATAGATGATAGAAGAGATTAGTTTATTAATAGAAAGATGTTTTATTTTTAAATTTATATTACCTGAACTACATTCCAAAATTGGTCTCTAGAAGTGTATCTACAAGATTATTCGTCTAATTTCAAAACAGATTCATGTGTTGTTATAAAATAGGATGTACCAGATTATTGTGATTCTACCGATCTGTATACTTCGAGTAAGCCATATTATAGGCTGTTAATTATTTTGGATATTGACATTGTGCAGGGAATAGTATGTTCGGCATTTGCGTTTATTGTTCGGCAGGAGTGTTCAGTCCGTTGTGCACAATAACAACAGCCCTTCTGGAAATCGTTGTTCTAAACGTTTCTCTTCGTTTGGGAAGGTAAGATTCCACTCAGTTTATTACAATTAAAATGGTTGGCTTGTCGTAGACTCCCTTAATTATGCCGTTGATTGATGTCTGTAAATATAGTGTGGTGGGCTCAATTCTCGTAATTATGGGGCTATACTTTGCACTGTGGGGAAAAGCGAAAGACCCCGTGAAGACGAACAATGTTTCCATAAGAGATGGAAATTCCAACGAAGCGGAAGAAAGGACGAATCAGCATTTGAGAGAGCAAGGTAGCAATGTGTAATAAGTAATATAAGAAACATATAATCGTACCGGTTCTGCTCTGTGATGGATGTTTTCGATATTTTTCATTTTAGGTAAGACTTAGGAGATATGTATCATATATTTATGATAGGTAAGGTTCAGAGACATATCGGATATGTTATTGCAACGCTTCTCACTTGTCAGGTTGCAGTATCTATTTCTCTCTTTCTTCATTTAACATAGTAATATTATTATTATTATTATTTTTAACATAGTAATAATATTATTATTATTTTAACATAGTAATATGCTAACAATTTTTTTAGAGTCAAATACACCAATTTTCTTGGTAAGCAATGACAACAAATTTGAAAAAACATAAATATGAACTTTTTAGTGGAAGACAACAATTTTCAATTATCCAATATTAATTATAATAAAATAATTTTAAGAAACAACAAATACAATAGTGAATCTTACAAATATAGTAAATATAGCATAAAAGTAACATTTGGATTTCACAATAGTAAAACATAAATAAAAATAATATATCTAGATTATAATTCTTCAAAAAGTTCTAGTGGCAAAGTTTGTTAGGCACTTAGAGAGGGAAAAGACTCCTAAGGGCACTAGAGATGATAAATTATAATGAGTATAAATAGTGAATGAAATACAACATAATTCATCTATTTATAGTCTACACAATTAACAAATGCTAATCCTAATACTCAAGGGTTGACTTATTGATTTTTACAATAGTTCCTAGGAATGGAATTAATAGGTTGTCTAGTATTACTAAAAGAGAAATACAAAGAAAGAAATGCACATGATATGGGGGTGTTATGTATACCAAATAATCTCATTATTGAAAGCCTACTACACTCCAATCGATAATGAAATGGTTGGTATGATGGGGTATTTACATCAAATTACAAGTTACCTTTAAGTGAAGGTTAAGTAATAGATATTTAGGTTTAAATAATAGAATATTATAAAAATAGCTTTTACAAGGCTTACAAGGGTCCAAAGGGATTATACATACAATACAATACAAAGTTAGTCATAGCCTCAACTGAATATTAACCACCACATATTTCAATATTCCCTTAAACGTAGGAACATGGAAATAGACCCCTACTAGTAATTCCTCCTTAAGGGATACTCTCTTACACCAAGTAGCTCTTGCATAGACACAAAAGAAACTCTGGCCATAATCTTAATAAGGATATTTTTTGTTTACTATACTAAGGACACAAAGACTAAAGAAAGCATCCCATGGGTATAGAGCCATCTCACATAGTGCAACAAAATATCAATATACTTAGTTCTTTGATGAAACACTAGATTGTTGATAAGCTAGGTTGTGCTTTGACTATAATAGTAAAGAATGATGGGTAGGTTTAAGGAATTTCCACTTGCTATAGAACCATAAGCATTGGATAAAGGTGCCTAGATACTCATTGGCAACACAATACTCTACTCTTATGAAAACTAAGTAATAGTAGACTATCATCTAAAGCACCATGAAATGAGACTAGAATTAAAAAAGAAAACAAATCTTATGGTGGAGCATTTGGCATTGAAAAAACTAACCCAATATACATATTTAAATGTTATTAAAATGAAGGTCAATCAACTAAATAATTGATATGCAATAGGTATGTACATTTCATATATTTGAGGATCCTATTGGTTGCAGTCTAGTGACTCTCTTGAGGAGTTTGCAGGCACCTCAAATAATAGTTTATAGCAAAAGAAATATCAAGTCATGTATGGATAAGATAGAGAATACCTCCCATAAGAGATCAATATAAAATGACATCACCAAATGAGTCATACAATCAGCTCAAAGATTCAATCTTGAAGCAAAAGGAGTCTAAGTAGACTTATAATCCTTTATCCTAAAGCATTGAAGCAAAATGTAGGTGATGGTTAAAGGATTTTTTGTTCCTGAGACCTCAAGCTAGGAAAGGAATTAAATATAGAAGACATCCTACACCTTTCCTAGAAAAATCCCTAGTAGAGGTGGTTGACAATGGTGTCAATAGCTATCCATCTAAAGACTCAAAATCCTTTAACATTAATGTTCCTAGATCCAAAGTGTAGACAATAAAAGTACGCACCATGTAAGAAATATAAATTAAAGTAGTAAATTGATATTGAATTGAATATGCCTTTATCATTTCTATTATAATATGGACCCGCGTAGGGTTGTACAAGTATTGAGGGAACTATTCCCTTTACAAAATAACAATGGTGCAATATACCTTTATCACTATAGTAGCGATGGGAATATTTTTGGTGATGCTTCATGAAATATGTAGGTCATGTATGGTACTTCTGCATCAAGATGTATGTCTGTATCTACCGAATCTACAATAGGTTGCTATTTGAATTTCAACCATCTAGGTTTGGATGGTCATGGACTGAGACCATCTAGGGGTGAATGGTCATGGAGTAAGACCATCTATGATCGAATGGTCATGGACTACGATTTTATAGGGTTAGACAGTCATGGACTACAGTATTTTATTACTACCAAAAGCTAGATCCAAGCCTGTGTAATGATGTGATAAATATATTGGTCTATCAAATCTATCGAATCTAGATCTAGTTCACTGGATTTGATCTAGATATGAGTACTTGCACACAAGCACGCCATAAATTTATTATTAATATCTATCAAGACTCCTAAAGTGAGGTATGCATTTAATAAATATAAAAGCAGATACAATGAAATGAAAAGTAGTAAGCATACGAATGAAATAAAAGTAGATTTTGGTTTTTATCTTTCATGCATTGTTGTTGTTGATGTTGTTTGTGTCATGTCCTATTTCATTGTATGTCATGCTACTATCATGGTTGTATCATGCTACATTGAGAGGTTTCTCTACGAGTTGGTAGCCGATCATTTGCGGGTCTAACGATCGTAGATCAAGATCATCCAGGGTCAGACGGTCACAAACCAAGACCATATTAGATTAGATTATTATGGATAGATACTGTTTGAGGGTAGTAAAATCATAAATTAAGGTTGTTCAAGGTTAAACTACCATGATTTGTGGTAGTAGAAAGCTATTGGAAAGTAGATTTGGGTCTATCAAATCATGTGATTGGGGTTCAACATGGGATAGAGATAGTAAAGTGTGAAACTTGAGTTGCTATGTATGCTTAAATTTTCATCAAAACTTTGATGTAATTTCCATTCTCATGTTCCAAAAATGAGGAGAGGTTTAATTTATATATTTCCTAAAGAGAAGAGGTAAGGAGGTGGCTCTGTCAATTAAATATTGTAATCGAGGGTCTTCTCCTTGCATTGATTTTATTACAGAGAGTGCATGGGGATAAACTTACCTCATAATTATCACCAAATATGGAATGTGTGTGCAAATTCGTGATGTGTGCATTATTTGAATTTTTTATTCAATGTGCATGGATAGTTAAATGGATGTGAATGGATAGATTAATGTGCATTTACTAAAGGTGCAAAAATAAACTGAGTAAATTTTGTGCATATTCTTTCTATGAATGGATGTTAAACTACTAGTGACTTGAGTTCACTTGTAGATAAGGGTTTTCTCTAATGCATGATTAGTTTGGATGATGGAAGGTGGAATTTCTAGTTAAGCAGATGATGGGCACGTGGGATGGAAGGGTGAATGCATCCGTGAGGAGGGGTGAGTGTTTGTACAACCTAAGCACTAATGAATTAATTATTTAATGAATGAATGAATGAATTAATTAATCAATACTCAGGTGATTTATTATTTATTTAATATTAATAAGATTTAATTAATATTAAATGTATTAATTATTTATGATTAATTAATTAGTCTTTATTGTGCTAGATTTAGATGTCTATAGATGTCCCTTTTTGGCTCGTATTGTGTAAAAATACAATGTGATGCAAAAATAAATAAAAACCTGTGGTTGATGAATGAATGGATGATGTGGTTACTCTTATTCTTGGAGATGTTTGAAATTTAATTGAACTAATTTAAGAGCAACATGGGATTCCCTAGTGATGGAGGCAATGAATGTATTTGAATCTTATCATTGTAAAATTGATGAGTGCTTTGGTTTGAGTAAATGAAGTAGTCATGTGTTAAGTGGACTCGTGTGCTATAATCAATTATAAGTGGTTGATAAAAATCACCACCTTTATTATAGCATCGGTATGTACCCTTATAAACATTGGCCTAGCGTGTGAGCCACTTGGATTTGATTAGAGTGTGCGTGGAGAAGAGGAATTTTGCATTTAGACCCAATAGATTGTTAGCTTTTGATGAGTATATGATATAGGAAATGCAACCACAAGATGTAAGATAAATAATTTAATATGACTATATTATAATGGCACTATAATATGCAAGAAAACAAAGAGATAAACTTCTACAATAACTCAAAAATATACCATTAATGAAAGTTCACAAAAATAGTACAATACAATATAATGGAGAACATGAACACTCTATAAACTATTTTAGTGAACTACATTGTACCACTCTACCAATCTATAGTATGCACTCTTTATATTCTCTACACCCTATTTCACTCACTATAAGATCTATATATAGAAATATAAGTTCCTTTGCCTTTACTCTACCTTTGACACATGTACATGTGGACTACATGCACATTTACATTATAGTACATTGAAACTTGTGTATTTATTATAATACTTGAAGTAACTACCTAAATTTACTCTAAATTAAACTCCTATTGTAGTTATGTATCCAAGGTGGTACATCAACATGTACCCAATAATGTAATATACTCTAACACCCCCTTGTATTACATTATTTGGGTATTTAAGACTTTAGTCTTCAATATGGATCTCCATATTGGTTCTGGGATTTGAGTTCTTCTCTCCTGCTTCCTTAATTGTCTTCTTTGTCTAAATTTGGATGAGTATCTTCATATTTCTTAAGATCTTCTTCTTATTTAGTTTATAGATGGCCAAGTAGTGCATAGTTTTTTTGTCCTCTCATTCTTTTAATTTTGAACCTTCTATTTCATCTTATACATTTATAATATATAGGTTCTTCATTCTCTCCAATATATTCCTTAGAAAATGCATTATTATTATTTTGAAACACAACACTATCTTATGAATTTTTGATATAATATAGACCATATATATTTCTATGGATTGATATAGTAGCTTCTATCTCATTTTGAATTATAATGAGACACATATTAATTCCATTTTTGTATCTAAAATCAACTATATTTTCTCTCTATACTATCTTTGCTATTGAAATAATATTAGATGATAATCCAAGAATATATATTACATTACATAGTAGAAAATGTGGAAATAATCTACTAGGTGTTACACACCCATATTCACGTATGTGATAGAATTTTCCATTTGTTATTTTTAACCTATAATTGTTAGTGATTTTAAGACAATTAAACCATTGTAGATTTATTGTCATGTGATGACTTGTACCAGAATCAATATACCAAATATCCTTTTTATTTTAGCCTATGCATTAATTTGAGTTTGAAGTGATTTTACATCTTTGATATGGTATATTGGATGGATTATAATCTTGAGTCCTCTTGTAGTGTGTTTTGTGATGAAATATCCCTCTTGTTATTTTTTCCATTGTAGTATATGATAGGATTCGTTTAGCTCTTTAGTATTTTAAGAACACTTTTGATAGATCCTTTGTAGTAGTTTACTATATGATTCTCTAGTTTTAAGTATATACTCTAATCTTGGTAGACGTGCCTAGAAAGTAATAGTTTGCCTTTTGAGTTAATTTTTGTAATATTTTGGGAATGATAATAATCAACTCCTATTTCACCTTATTTATCCTATTGAACTTTGCATTTTCAATTTGATGGAGTTATCTATGGTTGGATTTATTTTATCCCTATAATGTAACTATGAGACAAGTATAAACAATAAATTCCAACTCTTTTAAAGCAAGCAATAATTTTGCTTCTCTATCCTTAAATTTCAATGGTTCAGTTTTCTAAATTCCAGCTAATTAAAGTTTGATGTAGCACTCCTTATATCTCCCTAATATGAAATTGTAGAAATTGATGATATTTGCAATAATAATAATTTGGTTTACCAAGTAGAAATAATTATATTTCCTATGACATTAATTGCGAATATTATTATTTTTGTGTTTCAACTAATGTGTTTTGAAATACTATTTAAGGATATAAAATCCTTTTAATTTGCTTTCAATTTTACTAAGATTGATTTTTCTTCTATCTTCAATAATAAATGATAATAATTTCAACCTTATATATCACCCCTTATCACTTCTTAATGAAAGCAAATATTAATCTATGTTGAGACTATACCTTTGTAATGCTTTACTTGGACTTCTATCTCCAAGGCATGCACTATATCTCTATAGCTTATGTCCTCTTTAATACACCTTTGACTCCTTGTTTCAACCTTTGATGGCATGTCCTGAATTATCTCTATGCGGATATGCAAATATTGAATCTGAGCTCTTCCTTTCTTCAAATTCTGAGACTTGATTAGCATTTGTCTAGACTTTGATGTACTATCACTAGGCACTAAAATTTATCCTTATAACACAAGCATTCGATGTTATTCTTTGAGTGACTCTCTTCTACGATGATCACTTAATTACTTTAATTCTCTTTGACTATTGTGCTCAGGTTTTGCAATAAATATCCTTCTTCTCTACATAGTCTTTCAGTGGAATCTATTAATATGCACTCCTTCTTGAACCATGTGCCAAGTGACACTTTTACATTGCTAAACACCTCTCTTTAGGTGGTGGAACCTTATTTATTAACCTTGAAATATGTAACTCCATGTAGTGCAGGTATGAAATATGTTAGCTAAGGTATTGAGTATTGAAGATGCTCATTTTATGAGTGTTGAGGTAATAATATGGATGTTACTCCTCTTGAGAGCTTGTTTATGTCTCTTGCAAGTGTTAGAATATTTGATGTCTCTTATTTCTTGTGTACCAAGTGGCACAAGATGCCTTACTTATTTAGGATAAATGTAGGAACTCTTTTGCATGCACTCAAGCTACTAAAATGTCTCTTATTCCCTTGATGCCCTTTTAATTCTATTGCAAGTTGTATCAAGCCTTTTCCAGCATGCATCCAACTCATTCTTGCTTTTCAACGTAAGGTGCTTATTCCTTCAAGAAGTTAGATCTAAAAATGGTGTATATGAGGTGTTTCAATTCTATGCTCTTAGTTTATGATCTTATCCCAATAATTATGGATCTATATAGTCATTCATTTCTAGTGATGGTGGCTTTTGAGTGCTTGCTACGTTGGATGGTAGCTTGCTTTTGCGAAGGCAATTATTCCAAGCTTATTTTATGGTATATTCCTCCTTGAAATTCAATTTTTTCTACATATGATATGTAACCTACATGTTATACTTTCTCTTACTTGCACTTATTACAACGACTTTATCTTATTTAGACTTCTTGAACCAATATAGGTTTTTTCCTTGTGCGCTATGTAGGCACTGAATTTGGTTGCATTGGCACTGAGATGGGTGTCTTTGGATACCTCTAATGGAAGGATATTGAGTCCTAGGATAGCTCTATATTTTGCTATCAAATCTCCTTCTTAAGACTAATACTATGTAAAACACCCACTTTAATGCCTAAAATATGGGTTGTAGTCTCTTTTCTAGTGCACCTTTGTCATGATGATGCGACTCCTTGTACACTGTAATAGGCTCACTATATAAGTATCCTTACAAACTCTAGCTTATGCATTTGATTTTATACGTAGAGTAGGATGCAATGATGTAGATAAATCTACCAAAGACTTGATATTTTTAAGATCTCTTTTGAAGCTTTCTCACTTATTTTTAAGGCAATTCTCTTATCCAATTTTTAAAGGTTCTATTGCTCTTTTGGTGGTTTATCCTTACCATAGAATACTGCAGGTCTTATGTGATCAAATATATCTCTAAACACTTTATTTTTACACTATTTTGTGCACTAAAACTTTCTTCTTTGATAAAATTATAATGCACTTTAAAAAACTTAGGGGTTCTTAATATACTGCATTAATAATAACTACAACTTTCACTCTAATATGCAACCTTCTCATTGCAACTTTTAAACTCTAGTATGGTACTTAATGAATCTTAATAATGAATAAAAAATCTAAAGTTCAACTAATGAACCTTTTTTCACTGACGTTGATTACCTTAATCATATTTGTAGATGAAGGATTGCAAGGTGATTAGATTCACCTTATTGTCACCTTTTACTAGATGAACTTTCAACTCTTCTTTACTGTCCAAAAATAGCTTATCATCTCACAAAATTTGTAACGTTGTACCTCCTCTAACTTGCTGACTGATACTATAGTTTGGTGGCTCCTTCTATATCCTTCAACATGTATCCTAAAAATAAAAATTTGCAACTATTGATGCTATCCTAATTGCTGTCATTTTGCAGTCAATTATTTCACTAAAATGCTATCCTTGAATCTCAAAATTGTTGTAGGGAACTCCTCCAAATCACTGCTAAGATTTTCCTTCAAGAACTCTTCAATTTTCTAATGTAGAAACCAGTTGATATTGTTTCTCTTAATGAGCCTTCTAGCCTTCAAAGGTAATATTCAAACCTCTTAAGTTTGGTAGTAATATTCGGTTCCTTTCTCCTTCAACCTATTTATCAAATTTTGACTTCAATCTAGGCCATATTATAATCAGTTGTCCACTAAGGTCGTTAGGGTTTTTCATCATTCAGTTATCTTTAGATTTCTAGTCAAAAGTTGTACATAGTTAGATAGATTTTACAAAGGTAATGTTTCACTTGGATCACACCTTGTTACGTAGCATCCCCACACAAGTTAAAACACATAAAATTCCCAAGTTGTGTGAACAGAAGATGAAACCTACAAAGCAATTTAGGGTATCATAGGTAAAATGTTAGCCTATTCATCCCCATGTGCGAATGGTCCGAGAATGCTGAGAATTGAAAAAGGACACACTCTTCCCCATCCAATTCCCCATAATAAACAGTGGTCTTCACCACTAGCAAAAATCCCAAAACACATTTGATCCCCAAGGTTGTAAGGATTTTTACTACACGTCCCTGAATAGGATGGGTAGTCATCCCCAAGGCCAAAAGGATCAATGCCATTACATAATAATATCCCCAATCACCTTTGGTCCCCCAAGTCATAAGGATTCATACTACATGTCCCTGAACATGATGGGTAGTCATCCCCAAAGCCAAACGGGATCAATGCCATTCACAAGCCAAAAACTTATGAGCTCACCTTTGAATTCCAAATGCAAAATAAAAAATCAAAATAATAATAGTAGTTATCACCACTACTCAAACCGCTTTCTCAACAAGAAAAAAAAAGTGAAACAAACAGTGATTTTCATCACTATGTACGAGAGCAAGTATCCCAACAAGTTGAGCAACCGAAATATGCCTGAGCTTGAATCCCTAGAATTCTCAGCATTCGAAAAACCATCTAGGTGATCCTCATTACAGGTTTGGTGGATAGCCTACCTGGAAATGGTGGTATCCTAAATGCATGATGATATGTCTATCACATTAGCTTTACGTGTGTGTAGACCAATGTTTGCATGTGGATGAGCTAGCTTATGATATCTTAGATTGCCCTATGAATTAATCCTACTAAATACAACAAAGGAGTTAGTGGAGATAATTCGGTGATCCTCAATACAGGTTTGGTTGACAACCTATATGGCATTGGTAGTATATTGATGAATACCACATAAATGAACTCAATTGTATACACAGGGATGTGAAATAACTTGGTCAAACTCAAGTCTGATTCGTACCTTGTTCAAACGTCTTGTGAGATAAATGTACAATCTTGGATAGTTAGTTAAAACATATGAATCTCAGAAAAAACTTAACTACATTCTAAAACAAATGTTGTACATGTCCATTCTTGCATCACTATTAGAAAATACAAAACAATTTTTTTTTTTTACACATGCAAAGTCATTCCACAAAGCAATCACATAGTACAAAAAGCCAGTAAATCCTGTACAGTCTATGGTTTCATCGCCAAGTTATCAACAAATAATTTCATCTATTCCATATGCATACATCATATACATAGAAACATCGCATTCATAATAACCCATGCATACATCAACGTAAATAAATGTGCATAAAAATAAACAATAAATCACGAAAAGTGTATAACCAAAAATAAATTCATGTATATATATCGCCAAAAATGCCTGTAGGCTACAATAAAATGGTCCTCTGACCTCACAAAACAATTAAAAAATAAAAAACCCTAGGCCTAGGGAGTCGGCCACCATGATCATGTAGGATCAGTGCGGCTGGAACTACCCTTAGTGGTGTGGGTCCTATGGGACATCTCAAGGTGGTTGCTGCCAGCCCCCGCATCATGCCCACTAGAGCTACCCTCACCCACCCGCTTATGATGAGAGGAAGTAGACTACTCAGTATCGCTGTCTCTCGTTTGATGCAAAGAGCCACCTCCAGTGATCTTAGGTAACTTTCGACTGAGGTGGATAATCTCAGCCTCCAGATCCACTCAAAACTGACCCCACTCCACATCCCATCAGCGATATGTAGCCAATGCTTCATCTCGCTATGCCAACTGAGCCTGTAGGAGATCCCTCTTAGCATTGTGCTCCTCATCCTGCCTTCATAGTAGCTCCTCCAATCATGCTATCTTAGTGCAATACCTAGCCTCCAAATCCCCTAGGACTACCTGGGGCATGGGCCTCCAGGATGGTAGGCTACTCAGGCACCCACTGCTCTGAAACATCTTGAACATCTAATCGCTTCAGAATCCCTGCATCATCCCCAATGAGGTCATCAACCTCCACCATATCTGCATCATCACATGGAGCCCCCCAACCCTCCCTCGATGCCTCCGCAACCCCATCACCTGTTGTTGCCACATCCACGCTTCCTAGAGGCCCCTCACCCCACCATCGTTGCATCATCCACCATTGGTCGTACTCTATAATCTCCCTGACATTGTCCACATTGGGGATATTAATCACTACATCTGACTCCTCACCCAGCGGCTCAATGATCAGCCAAGCCAAATTCATTTCATCACCCTGACACTGATATATTAAGGGCTCACCAGGAAATCCTTGGCATACCCTAAACTGTTGAGTCACCTGGACATATGAGAAGTACTCCTGCTCGATCTCATACCACCTGATCAGCCACCTCCCCCTGTGCACCCACCAGAGCCACTCCCCAGCATCAGGCCAGGCTAGACAGTCTCGGTATGGCCATCAGAACACCTCTCCTGGAGCAAGATGTGAGAAGGCATCAACATAGTGCCCCACAACACCTGCCCACCACCAACTCTGCCCCTGCTCCTCGAAACTCTACCATAGGGAAACATAGCCAATATCCTTGTCCACCATCTCTCCTTGAGTGGTCCAAGGCAACCCCTACGACTGCTCCACAACTATGTGCTGCCATCCCCAACACTGTAATAAGTAGCTACAACCAATCCCCTTTCACCTTCGATAGCGGACCTCATACAACTCATCATATAATTGTGCTAGTAGCATCTGACCCCACCTCATAATCAGTGGTGCTGTCGTAGGACACTCCACCAGTTGAAACACTACCTCAAGCAGGTTTCAAGGGAACCTCATACCTGAGGAGTCAGGTAGCAACATGTTGGAGATGATGCACATAAGCAATGTGTGCCTCACCCCAAACACACCCTTCTCAAACCACCATCGCACTAGAATCTCACCAATCAAGCAGTCCCCCTCTGCCCTCTCCACCACCCCATCCATCCCCATATCTGTGGCATGCCCAAAGCACCACATCAGCATCACCTTCTACTGATCTCGAGGATTCGCCTGAATGGGCAGCCCGTCTATCAAAATTTGTAAAATTCGATAAACGTCCTCTAGAGTCACTATCATCTACCGTGTTTGGAGATGAAAGGTGTTGGTGCAGGGATCTCAAAAATTGATCAGGGTAGTAAGATATGCCCGATCCCACACCACAGGCTTTAACCGAGTCACCTATTTGAGCCCAAGGGCATCAAGACAATTCTAGTCCACCATAGTCAATGCATCCCACCATAGTCACTGATGGTACTGACTCTTCACCACCTACAAAAAAACAACACAAAAACATTAAAACATGAAAAAAAAAACGATACAACACTAAAACAAATACATAGTAATGTATACAAACTATACAACAAAAACATTTAATAAACTATACAACAACATTAACAAAATGTGCAGTACAAACATTCAAAAAAGTCAATAAACAATGCAAACTAAAAGCATAAATTTCTAACCTAGGGTTTTTTTAACTCTAGTTCAATACAAAAAAATAAAACAACAATACAATATTTTAACCTAGGGTTTTTAAATCTAGTTTAAACTAACAAACAAAAAACAACATAAAAACAAAATTTTAACCTAGGGTTTTTAACTCTAGTTTAAACTAAAAAAAACAAAAAAACAAAACAAAATAAACATTTTAACCTAGGGTTTTTAACTCTAGTTTAAAACAAAAAAACAACATAAAAACAAAATTTTAACCTAGGGTTTTCAACTCTAGTTTAAACTAAACATCAAAAAAAAACAAAAATAACAACAATTTTAACCTAGGGTTTTTAACTCTAGTTTAAACTTAATACAAAAAAACAAAACAACAACAAAAATTTTAACCTAGGGTTTTTAACTCTAGTTTAAACTAAAAAAACAAAAAAATGAAATAACAACAAAATTTTTAAACTAGGGTTTTGATCTTAGTTTAAAAAATGCCACACAAAATACAAATACAAAACACATAAACTAGGGTTTTAATCTTAGTTTAAACAGAAAAACGAAATACAAAATAAATAAATTACGATTTTGAACTGTAAAATAAAAACAAACAAAATAAAGATAAGGAGCACCTATCGGTCTTTGCCTCAGCTCCGCCACTCGATGATCTGGTTCGTGCACTCATGGTATCCATGAACTCCTCCTCATAGCTCCAAATCGCTAGAAAAAACAAATGCAAATGAGTCCAAAACCTAGTTTTGGTCCTTATATTGGCCCTTAGGCCTGCAATCGTTCCACCCTGGGATGAGCACTCTACTTAGCACTCATTCCACTTTGGGACGATTACAAAACTAGCATTCGTCCCTCCCTGGGATGATTACAAAGCAAGAAAATAAAAACCAACAAAAACTGCATCCAAAATGCACCAAAAATAGCAATAAAACGGTCGAACAAAGGCACCTTTGCATCTGTGCTTCAAGGCCTCAAAAACTGATTTTGGGGTTACAAATCCTCACTATCCTACTCCCTAAGAAGGCTACCATAGTCGGACCGCTCCATGGGCGGAAGGATTTTTGAGAATTTCATCCCCAAAAGGCGTCACAAAAAGGGTCCAAACCCATCCAAAAATAGCAATAACATTATCGAAAAAAGGCGCATTTGCGTCTGACATTCTTGTTAGACAAAACTGACATTGGGGTCACCAATCCTCAATATACTACTCCCTAAGAAGGCTACCATAGTCAGACCACTCCACGGGAGGATGGATTTTCGAGAATTTAATCCCCAAAAGGCGTCCCAAAAAGGGTTAAAACCCACCAAAAATAGGTCAGATTGTTGGGAAACTGCATAAGCATTCAACGCAAAACAACTAAAGGCACCCTTAAAAAAGCCATCTTGGGTCAAGCGACTCGTTTCTTTTCTCATTTCGGTCATTCCCTCATCGATTCGTTGCTTGAGGGGGTAGTCACACTTAGTCACCAATCAACAAATACACACCCAATCAAGGAAATGGCATGCATTCAAAGAATCATTGACAAAGACAATCATGCTCCTGCTTGGGGTAGCAAACAAGTAATAATCACAAGATGATCAAATACTTGGCATTATAGAATCATGAAATCAAGGTTCCCATTGACAAAAGGTTGCACCCTTTACCCATTCATGACTGAACAATGTCCAAGATCAAGTAACACCTCATCGAAAAAGTTTAACACTTGAATTAAGCTCCTTAGCTCGTCAGAAGCAAGGATTCAAGAATGTGTGACCTTTCCATACTTGGGGCATCAAAATTTGGTTAGGTTATTGAGAAACATTAATAATTAGTGCTTTGGTTATCTATTTTTGCTTAGCACTGTGCCATGCACAACGCATCCCAAAAAGGGGCATCTTTAGAAACCAAAACAACACCAATATGATTATGTGACGATAAGAACTGATCGAATTAACATACATAGCCCCTAGGGAAGCCCCCAGAGGTTAAATAGTGGTCCTAACCACTCTCATAATAGTTTTGAAAGGTCAGAGGTCAATTTGGCATCTTTTAGGCACTCTGCTCCCTATTCGTTCCACCCTGGGATGATTACAAACTGGTATTTGTCCCACCTTGGGACGATTAGCAGCATTCACTCCAGGGTGGGGTGAATAGCAGGTTTGATGGGAAAAAGGTCAAAACTTGATAAATGACAACTCAGATATTCTACTCAACTCCACATTCAATGCATGGGAGTGCGAGTGAGCATTTTGAGCTCAAAGAGGCAGTCATAGTGGCAGTCATGGAGCCCTTAATCAGGGAGGAATCTTCTCTCCCCTGGGAAGGCATGATGGCCAAGTGGTGCCCATGCATGCACATTCAAATCTGACCTTCAGGTCTATAAAATGGTGAGTCTTCTCACCCCAAAAAAGGATAGAGAAGGAGCATTTGGAGCAACAGAGTGTTGCCGAATTACATCCTCACCCCTCACTTGTGCTTCTTACATCCTTGATCTCTCTTTCGAAAGGGAGGTTATTGGGTGAACATTGGAAGCACAATCCAGACCCAAAACTTGAACATTTGGCCATAATACCCCACCCAATTTATTGACACAACCTCCTAGGAGGTTTTGGACCCATCCTAAGTGGATTGGTGTCAAAACCAAGCCCCAAATGATGGGCGTCCTGCCCTCAGGTGCCTCTCGCACTATTACAGTCCTAATTGCCCCATCCCAAAGAGATTATAAATCTATAGTAGATTTATTCACTATTTATTTTTCATCTTACATTCAAATTTCATGCTATTCTGATGAGTTTTGACTGTGTTTTCATTGTTTTCTGCTCTCACTAACATACAGGGAGCATCTTCAGATACAGGGCAATCAGGGCTAAATCTGTAGAATCCAACCTTCTAGGTTGTCTCAAAATTCCCCATTTTTCCTAATGCCAACTTTGTAGGTGTTTTGGAGGCCTCTCGATGGGAAATTTAGGAGGTTTATTTCTGACATTTTATGACAATCCTAATCGTCCCACCCCGGAGCGATTAGAAATCTATAGTAGATTTCTTGACTGTTCCTTTTGCAGTGTGTTCATGATGGTTTTTACATGCTTCTATTCAAATTTCATCTTATTCTAACATGTTTTGATTACCATTTTAATTATTTCATGCATGCATTGACCAGAGGCCTTGGGGATTGCATGTTTCCCTCCATCCGCAGGTGCTATTAATAGTTTGCTATTTATTTGAATGTAAGATCTAAACACTAAAGGGATAGAAAGGAACTACAAGTGTATTCACACAAGCGGTAGTGACGTTTGGCCTGCCCATTTCAAATGTGGGCACGTGGAAGATCCCAAAGGGGTGTACTATCTATTGTGTAGCATAACTGTATCTAGATCTCTTAGCCCCTAAAAAGGAAGGATATGTATTGTAACCTGATATCAAAGCAAGATTTATATAAGAAAGGGCTGCAGTTTACATTTGCTTTATATCTCGTTCCAGTTCGTTTGTTTTCCCTTTTTCATGCACTTTAGTCCTCCTTTGTTCATTTGTAGGACTTAGCGTTTCGTATGCTTTTGTTTGCATCACACCCAGAACCCATATGGGATTTTGTATCCTCGTGATTTTAATTTGAGGATAATTTTGTGCCATATCAGAGATAAATATTGAGCAGAGTTGTGCTAGACTGAAGGACTATGTTTAATGCAGATTTGAGAGAAGAGTTTGGTGTAGATTTGAGGATAAGTTTGTGCCATAACAGAGATAAATATTGAAAAAAATTGTGCTAGAATGAAGGACTGTGTTTAGTGCAGATTTGAGATAGAGCTTTGGATGTGGTAGAGCAGAGAGGATAGTAGTCTCTAGTGGATAAAGATCCATTAGCCAGGGTAGTGAGAACATGTCTTCTGAGTAGGGACAAGAGTCTTTAATGGAGAGAGATCCACAAGCCAGTGTAGTGGAGGAAGTAGTCTTCTAGAGGATCACCATCTAGAGTAGAGGATAAGGAGTTATCCTATGGATAGAGATATATGAACGTGATTTAGAGGATTTATGTCTCCTTTAGATAGAGGTCCATAAAAATTGTAATAGGGAAATGATTCCCAAGAGATTGATTGAGAAAATTTTAGTGAAATATTTTCTCCTTGGAGTAGCCCACATTGGGTGAACCATGTAAATTATGGTATCTCTATTGTATGTGGTGATTTATGCATTGCTTTGATTACTTTTGTTGATATTTCTATCTATACATTGCATAATATTGATTCGAAAATAAAAATAAAAAGTGATCTTATACTGTTCACCCCCTTGTCAGTATAAGCTTATGTTCTTCAATTGGTATCAGAGTGGGTTCCTTCAGAAGATTTTAACAGATTGAAGGAAAAGCTAAAAATAACACAATGGATTCTAAGAATGTGTCCTCAGATAATTCAATACCAGTATTTGATGGAAGTGACTATATATATTGGAGTTTGAGAATGAATATCTATGTGATGGCACTTGGCAATGAAATTTGGGAAGAAGTTGAATTTGGATACGATCCCTTGATTAATGCTCCTACATATAAGGAAGGTAAGCTTTTACAACATTATATTTCAAAATAAATGAATGCACTTTTGAGATGTTTTCATAGAACAGAGTCTATGAAAGTTATGCATTGTCAAACTGCAAAAAGAAATATGGGATAAATTGCAAAATATATATGAAGGAGATAAATGTGTCAAAAAATAAAAGATGTGAAATCTCAAAGGAAATTTTGAAGAATTATGAGGAAAACATCAGTACTTATCTACTTCGAATTGATGAGGTTGTTAATGCTATGCAAGGACTTGGAATGAAGATTGATGAATCAGATGTTTGTGATAAAGTATTAAGAACTCTTCCAAAATATTTAGTGAAAAGGTTTTTGCTATAGAAGTGTTAATAGATGGTGATATTTTGACATGAGATATGTTGCTTGGTATTATTACATCACACGAGATAAGAACAAAAGATCATATTCCCCAGAAGGAAGCATCATTCAAAGCAATAAAAAATATAAAGGGTAAGAATTCAGAATCAAGCGATGAGTCATACAGTGATGAAGAAGCTAACTATGGTAGAGGAGATAAGGATTATAGAAGATCTAGAGATCCAAAATCTGTTAAATATTTCAATTGTGGAAAATATGGATATTTTACAACAAATTTTCAAGAAGCTAAGAATAACAATGGTGAAGAAAAATAAGATCACAGGAACAGGGAATCAGAAAGATATAGACACCAAAAGAAAAACAAGGATGGAAAAAGCAAACAAGGAAAGAAGTTCTTTCAAAGACAAAAGAGGAGCTACTATGCGGATAAGGAAAGTAAGTACTCAAGTGATAGTGATGCTAGTTTTTCAGACAATGATAGATATGAAGTTATTTTTATGATTGAAGAAAAAGAACAAGTTAAGAAAAGGACTCCAATAATTATCAAGTGTTTTAGATGTGGTAACTTTGGACATCTTGAAGATAGTTGTACAAGGGATGGTTATAGTTTTAGTCATGATGAATATGAAGATACACTTGAAGGACCAGAAGATAATATTCTAATGGCACTAGAAGAAGGAAAATATGATCCTATAGAAGATAATCCAATAGAAAATAAAGATGTGGAAAAAGGTAAACAAATAGAGGAATATTCAAAGAAATATGGATATGATCTCAAGGGATAACTTATTTATGTCCTTGACACGGTAAATAAGGTAAGAAAGCAAAAATCTAAACTTTAAATTTAGTTTCAAGAATGTGATGAAGAAAGAATATTGCTTATAGAGGATTTAGAAAAATCAAAAGCTAAGGCAAAAATATTCAAGGATAAGTTAGAAGTGAAGATATTAGAATGTGAAAATTTAGCACAAGAAGTGGCACTACTAAGAGAATATTTGGAAGACTCCAAATTCAAGCTAAAAGGGTTAAAAAAAAAACCCAGGTGTTGTAGGTGAGTTGGAGACGAGAGGGAAATCCTCCAAGGGAGGTCCCAGGTTCAAATCTCCACCCTACCAAAAAGCTGAATTGGGTATCTAAAATCCAATTGATAATGTTGGTGCGAACAAGGTCAGGTGCGACCCCCAGGTGACTTTTATGGTGTAGAACCCCCTATTCATGTTCTCTTAGACCAAGGCGGCTTCGCAAGGGGTTTTTCTCTTAAAAAAAAGGTTCAAAAATAGCTCAAAGAACTTGGATAAGTTCATCAAGATACAAAAGACTACATCAAGCAAACGAGGTCTTGTATTTGAACAGGTTCAAAAGAAATGGGAAGGAAAGTCAACCTCAAGTTTTGGAGGAGAAGAAACTTCAGATGAAGATACTTCAAAAGAAGAAAATGTAAAATGAAGTGAGTCAACTTAGGATGAGTTGGACAATAGAGAGTTCAACAAAGACAGGAACAATGCACAAAGAAGATACATTTGAAATAATAATTACAATACATTAAGAGAGACTAGGAGACCAATGAGGTCAAGACAAGGAAAATTCAATGGAAGATGTTTTCATGTCATAGATTTGGGCACATGGTTTCACAGTGCAGGACACATGAAATACGAAAATATGGGAACATACAAATTTTCCATGGGTATTGCTACTCATGTAATCAGTTTGGTCACAAGGCAATAAATTAGAGGGTTCATGATAGAAGAAGGTATGGCTTCTCTAGGAGAAATCCTAAGATATTTGCACCTCCAAGTAATAACAACATTAAGTTTTATAAGTGCAATAATGAATGTCATACAAAAAAGTGGTGTAGAGCATATATTCCAAAAACAAGTATGAGCAGGAACAAGAACAAGAACATAGATATGAATTGGAACATGAAAACGAACATGGATATATATAGGAATAGGAAAATAGACATAAATGTAGACATGGAAAAGAAAATTGAAAGAAATAGTCAAAGGAATAAGAAGGATCAGATAAAAATAAGAGAGGAAAAAGATAAAGAACAATGATTTATGGGAGTAGAAATACTCCCACCTTAGAATTAACTGCCTCAAGATGAGGTGGGTGAGGGGCTAAGCTAAGAGGCTCATTCTTAGACCCGATCCCAAAAGGTTACCATTTTCCATTGATGTCAAAGGGGGATATATTTGGTATTTGAGGGAAGAGGAGAGAGCATTGAGCCAGGGGGAGCAATGTCCCAGAGGGTGCAAAAAAAAGGAAAGGTCAAGTTTTCAGTAAAAAGAATTTGGGTTGCTATGAATGACAAAGGGGTATATTGTTGGATATTTTGAGCTCATTTAGTTGTCATTGATGTCAAGGTGAGAAGTCATCATTGATACCAAAGTGAACACATGAAGCTATCATTAATACCATGGAGTACACCATTATTAACACTAGGAGAAATGCAAAGAGATGGAGAAAAGTTGTCCAAATATGATTTTATAAGGTTTTTTAAAACCATGGTGGCACATTAAAAGGTTTTTTATTAAAACCATAATTATAGTTTTATAACATTGTGATGGCAGAATTAAATTTTTTATTCAAACCAAGGTGGCGAAATTATTTTTCATCAACCCAATGAAGTGCAAATGACAGTTTTTATATTAACTCAAAGACATCTTTAATTTTTTATTAAATTCTAAATTTTATAAATTAAATTTTTTATATTTAAATTCTTTTGAATTTAAATTAATTATAAATTTTAATTTATACAATCCAACATCATAAATTCAAATCATCCACCGATGTTGGATGCAAAACAAATGAAGGGTATTTAAACCCTATGAAAAACCTTAGGGAAAATGGCAATTCAAATTCAAATACAACAAAAAATTTGGAGTCTCTGAAAATTGTGGAGTGGGGTATTGTAGAAGCAATGCAGCGCATTGTGATCAAGGCAACACATCGTGTTTGAGCGAGGTACAAGGCAGATGGAGTAGCTCTCATGGTCTATCTTGGTGCTAGACATGGAATAAGGCCAAAGCATTTAAAGCCTTGGAGAAAAGGGTTAAGAAACCTTAGGACTTTATCTAAGCATGTGGAGTGCTTAGCTCACACGGCTAGCTAGCCGTAGCTAAGATATCAGCCGAGGGAGAAGGCACAGGGTCGAAACCCTGAAAAACGTAGAAGGGGGATTCACCAAAGGTTTTTATGATTTAATTTTTATTTTTGCATAATACTAAGGTTTAGGAGGCATAAGGGAATATTTTTTATATTTGATCATTATGCTAAGGTTTGAAGGGTGTTTTTAGAATTTGATTAATTGTGCTAAGGTTAGGGAGTTATAAGGTGATATAAATTTATTTACCTAAGTGGTAAATGGGTGCTTTATTAAGGTAAATATTATTTTACCTTAGGAGATAGAGATTAAGTTGGAATATCAATTTTGTAAAATTGAGAAATTAAAGGTGTGTTTTGAAAAGGAAAATTCTGTGAAGATATTATTATCAAATATTGCTATTGAGATGGAGTGATAAGGTGTAATTGAGTTTTTACATTACATTGTGAGAAAAATTTATCTTCTAGCCTCTTTGATATTGGAATAGAAGTGTTTGTGGTTGTGACAAATTTATGAGATCCCTTCATCATCAAGAAAAAGGGATGAGCACTTTCTTCCATAGTTGAATTGATTGATTGGTTTTCTGGAAAATAAGTTTGGAGTGAAAAGGAATTTATTAGGGTTTCCTATTGAGTGTGTTGAGTGAATGCTTCAAGGTTTTCTAGAATAAATAAGTATTGTTAAAACCTTGTTTGATAAGCATTGTTGTTGAAGTGAGTTGTTGAGCAAAGAACTTGAACTAGGGTTTGAAGAGAACATGAGTATCATTGTTATGTGAGAGTTGTTTTTATAAGCATTGTTGTTGAAGTGAGTTATTGTGAGAAGAACTTGAACTAGGGTTTGCAAAGATCATGAGTATCATTGTTATGTGAGATTTGTTGTTGAGCATTGTTGGAAACATTTTGAGTTGATGTTTATATGATTGGACCAGGGTTTCTGATCTAGGATTATTTCATTGAGTGATTGGTTGAGTATATTTGGATGAGCCTAGTCAAGTGGATGTGTGAAGTGATTGATCAATTTCCTTAAAATAAACTATTCTATATTCTAAATTGATTTAAGAAAGCGATTGAGCATTAAGGTGAATAAGAAGCATATTGAGTCTCTAACAATTCTCCTTATGTTTCTAAGAGAGTGATTGAAAGTAATTGAGCATTGTGATAAGTATAGAACATATTGAGTCTCTAACAATTCTCTTTATGTTTCTATGAGATTGAATAAGTTCTCTATGGACTTGTTGAGCAGATTTGAGGCAAGTATTTGAGGAGACTTGTGGACTGATTTTGTGTGAGCTTTTGCGAAAGCTTACAATACAAATTTGGTTAAGTTCTTGATATGACTTATTGAGCAGATTGGATAAGTTCTAGAGAGGACTTGTGGAGCAGATTGAAAAAGTTCTAGAGAGGACTTATGGAGCAGATCGAACAAGTTCTAGAGAGAACTTGTAGAGAATAATTGAGCAAGTTCTAGAGAGGACTTGTAGAGTAGATTTGAGCAAGTTATAGAGAGGACTTGTGGAGCAGATTAAGCAAGTTTTAGAGAGGACTTGTAGAGTAGAATTGAGAAAGTTATAGAGAGGATTTGTAGAGCATATTTGAGAAAGTTCTATAGAGGACTTATGGACAAATTAGTGTGAGATTTTATGCAATATTACAAGGTAGATTTGAGATAAGTCTTTGAGAAGAGTTGATTGATTTGTTCAAACCTTGAGTTAAGATTTGGGGTAGATCCAGTAGAGTTGAGACAAACCTTGATTTAGGGCTTGAGGATAGATATCGAGGATATATTTGTGCTAGACCAAAGGACTATGTTTAGTATAGATTTGAGAGCAGAGTTTGGTGCAGATTTGAGGATAAATTTGTTCTAGACTAGAGATAGAGATTGAGAAAAGTTGTGCTAGACCGAAGGACTGTGTTTAGTGGAGATTTAAGAGCAGATTTTGGTGTAGATTTGAGGATAAGTTTGTGCCAGACTAGAGACATATATTGAGAATATTTGTGCTAGATTGAATGACTATTTTTAGTGTAGATTTGAGATAGAGCTTTGGAGGTGATAGATTAGAGAGGAAATTAGTCTCTAGTGGATAGAGATCCATTAGATAGGGTAATGAGGATAGGTCTTTTGAGTCGGTACAAGAGTATTTAGTGGAGATATATCCACAATCCAATGCAGTGGAGGTAGTAATATTATAGAGGATCACAAATTAGAGCAGAGGAGAAGGATTTCTCCTATGGATAGAGATCCATGAACTTGATTTAGGGGATTGGTGTCTCATTTGGACAAAGGTCTATAAATATTCTAATAGGTAAAGGATTCCAAAGGGATTGATTGAGAAAATTTTAGTGAAATATTTTCTCCGTGGAGTAGCCCAAATTGGGTGAACCACATAAATTGTGGTGTTTCTATTGTGTGTGGTGATTTATGCATTGATTTGATTAATGTTGTTGATATTGCTATCTATAAATTGCATAATATTTATTTAGAAATAAAAATAAAAGTGGTCTTATATTGTTCACCCCCCTCTTAGTATAAGCTTGTGTTCTTCATCGATTGCATTACTAGAGTTCATTTTTAGAAAGTGGATGTTTCTTTCCATGCTTCAAATATTGCATTTTATTTGAAGAAAATTATTTGGAAATGATGCCTCCTTTTATGGTGGATTGGTTTGAATTGTGAGAACATTCATTGTGTTGGTTGGAGTTGTCCTTGTCACAAGAAGAGCATTACTAAAAATTCCTATGGTTTTTGAATTGGTTTCATTTGTGGCTTAGTTGGCACTTCTTGAGACTTGCACGTATTTTTTGAACATGTGACATATTCTATTAGAAGTTGGAGATCATCACGATTGGTTTTTACTATGGCTTTCATAATTTCCTAATGCATTTCAATCAATCTAGTTATTTTCATTGTCATTCCTTTTTGGATGAGATATTTGGTCATTCTAGAAGGTTCTTTATTAATTTATGGGTTAGCATTTAGATTAATGATGGGGTATTTAGCAGTTTCATTCAGAGCATTTTTTGTTGTCCAAATCTGGATTTTATAGTAGGGTTTTCTAAGGAAGCTTGAGCTGGTATGAACTTCTTAACTATACCAATTTATCTACACTTCACCAGTTGGATCATTTTTTATTTTTAGAGGTTTGTCAGCATAGAGGATGAAGTCAAAGGGATCAAACCTTCTTTTTTGGAGGTAGATAAGGAGTTTTAACTAATTTTGAAAAAATGTGGTCTTTTAGGATTTCTATGGCATTTCAATGGGCACAATACTAAATTATCCAATAAGATGGTCTACTCTTGGATAAAAGGAAAGGTATCAATAAAAGGGACTGGTTTTACCATTTATAGTCTTCTATTGATAAAAATTGTTGGATTCTAGGATCAAGGTGACTACATCGATAGAAATATGCATTCATTAGCCAAAGAGCTTGACTTGTTTGGGTGCAAATATGGTCCTACAAAGAGATACCACAATGGATATAAGATGAGCTTGTTTAAATCATGGAATAGGGTCATATCTATTTTATTAGATTTTTTCACCCTTGAATGCAACAAAGATATTATCCATAGTTTTCATTTGGAATTTTTGAACCACATAGGGGGAAGAAACATATGAACATTCTAGGATTCTTGTTCAAATAATTGGAGAAAATAGCTTTGGATATCCAATATGGTAATACCTCTCTCCTTAATCACTAGAGTCTTTTCAAGCTAGTTTTTTATCATGTTTCCCAAAAGAATGGTTTTTAATATTTGGATAAAAATGATGTTGTGTCATATGTTTTCCTAGTTGCTCTAGCTTCTAGGAATATGTTGATTCCTCTTGTACTACCTTTGGGGGGGTTGTTTTGGAACCTCTAAATGATGATAATGTTTTTATTGAATACTGCCCTATGCAAAACCTGAAGAAATATCTAGAAAATGTTGAGTTGGATAGTCTTGTTGGGAAAATTTATGGTGAGGTGAGTATGGAACCCAAGTTGAGGGAGGATGACCCTCAGATTAAATAAAGGTGGTATTCAAGATTCAAAAGTTAATTATCCTCTTCATCTCTTGTTGGAGTCAAAAGACAATGATTCATCCTCCTTTAAAGAGGAAAAAGCAATCAAGAAAAGAAAGGTGGATCTCTAAAGAAGCCCAAGACCAAAGAAAAATAGATGAGGATATCAATGTGCATCAATACCAAAGTTACAAAGAGACTAAAAACTCATGATTTTGATGATTCAAAGGACTCTGATGAGATTCATGTTTCCAAGGAGAGGTGCAAGAAGCTGGCCAACCTACAACTATGTCAAGATGTATCTCATACACTTAATTTTTCAATCCAAGTTAGATTTAAATAATAGTAAACCCCATATAGATTATTCCATAATAATTAATCATTTGATTTTTCTTATGTTCCCTTAATTTCGTTTATAGGAAATGAAAGTTATAGAAAATAAAACTAATTGAAATAATGCTTAATTAAAAGGTGTAATTATAACTAAGACTAATTATATGTGTATATGTGTATATGTGTATGTGTGTTATTGTTGTTGTGGATCCACATGCAATCTAATAATGCATTGACTATTTAAAATAATCTATAATCTTGTATTATGTAATTTAATTTAGATTATATTTTATAACTACACCTAATCTATTTCAGGAGAAAGATAGTAAGGAACCGACTGTTTAGAGTGGGCCCTGCATCCTAGAGGTCAGTGTAATTCTCTTATTCTCTACTTTAATTTACTTTAGTAACTAATATCTCATTCTACTAATTAATAATATTTAATTCATGTGCAGGAAAGTAAAGAGAAAGCTTACAAAAATAAATAAATCATGCAAAATCTACAAGATACAATTACTATGCGAAATATTGTAACTAATGCATCACTTTTATTCTAAACTTCACATCATGTACAAAGTATGAAAAATTATGCGGTAGACTCATTGAACATCAAATGGTGAATCTCTAGAATAACAACTTGTAGAATGTAGACAATAGACCTTTCAAAGGTCTTTATATGTAATTTTATAATGTCACATTGCACATTTTTAATGGAATTATTCCACGTGTTTTCATATCTCCATAATTTTTGTGATTGAAATACTAACTTTACATAACAAAAATTATCTAAATTAATACAATCTACTAACTACCTTAGAATTATTACAATTAGAATTGTCCAAGTGGCATAATTGCCAAGTATACATAATGAATATCCTAAATTTGAATAACTTGCTGACAAGATAGAACAGGGATTAAATCATATACCAAATATTAATGCCATCACATAAAATAATCATGTTGATCATGTAATCCACATGGTGTTGCTATGCTATCATCATACGTGGAACTCCAATGCATCAGACAGGTTTTACATGATCAAAATTTCCAGTAGACTCTTTTAGTAGGTGTTTTTCATAACATTTTTTTGTAAGTATTTTCCATAACACATTTTCATAACCCATTATTCAATGCACTTATCGCAAGCTGGTTCATTTATAATTTGACTTATGTTTGGTTGTAGCTCTTCTTGCAAAATACCTGCAACACATACTTCCTGAAAGCACAACAATTTTACATGGTTCACATAAAATAACAGATATTTGTTACTCAATGTCTTATGCATCAAATTCATTATAAATCATGTAAATAAAGCATAATAGTTATCAAAATATATCCATATTTATTATATTGACACATAAGTATCAGAATAAGAACTGCATAATATTATAAAAAATTTGCACTCATTATTTCCCCCCAAATTGGTGGGAATGCATGTCCCCATGCATACAATATTAATATGACAATCATAACAGATAAACCCTACAATTATAATAGATAAAATATTGCAATTATAGTAGATAAACTACTGTAATTATAATAGATAAACTACTACAAACAGATAAAACACTACAAATGTATATAAAATAAATACATAAGTTTGTGGTAAAAAGTGTTAAAGTTTCTTTCAAAATTAGACTTGCTTAGATTGGATCCGAGTTGAAACTTAGGTTGGAACATTTTAAGAAGGAATATTCCTTTCACGCTTCACTTTTTGGACCTATGCCTTGGCCTTATCAAGATCCTATGGTGGTTCAACAATCATGGTTTTTATGTACGCAACCTCCTCAGGTTCTTTTTCTATCTCTCCTAAGTTATGTGGTAATTATTGGTTATCTAATGGTGCCAAAGATCATATATATTTGGTGATTTTTGTTAATAACATGGTCAAATCCAATGGGAATATTGATCTCAACTGACAAGTCCAATTTTTGAGGACATCTATGATGCTTTTGGGATAGGAAGTCAAATAGCAGGAGTGATATATCTTCATCAAGTGTTTTGGTTAGCTCAAAGTGTTTGTTTATGTTTACTGTCTTCTTCACCCTTTTTTTGTACCTGTAGATCTTTTTTGGGTGAGCCATTGGAAGCTGGCGGTTGAAAAACTAGCTCAACCTAGTTTTCCACCCTATCCATAGAGATTTACTTTAGGAGGTCAAACTGAAGAGTGAGAGCCCTTTTCACCAAGGTTGCATGTTCCAAAAATTCATTCCTGAGTCTATCCAATTTGATGTGTAGTAGAGTCTATTGCATTTGAATGTGGATAAGAGTTTTAGAGGAAATATTTGAGGTAGGCGGGCTTGCCTATGGTTTGGATGTCTCCCCTTTTTCTATATTTTTAGGATTGTATTCTTCATTCCTTTTTTTTCTTGCAGGTGAGGAGGATTTAGCGATTTTGGTGAATTTGGTACGGGTAGGATTTTTATGTATGGGAGACTCCTATTCCTCTTTCTACTGGCTATTGAACTCAGGACACTCCCTAGAAGCAATATCCTCCTCAATTTCAATCTCACTTACATCAGATTGGATTGACAAGTTTGCTTCTTTGATAACTTCCTCCCACACAATTTTTGATTCAGATACCTTATGTAAAACAAGAAGTTTTATAAATCCATGATGAGCAATCAAATGTAACTTAGGCTCATCACCAGACTATTTGGGTTGGACTCTAGTAATCATGGCTTTTAAGGATCTATACAAAAATTAGGGTAGGTTTATAACACAGTCCTCCATCTTGGGGTATTTCATATTCAACATCATCTTTAGGTGGTATCCACCACATATGGACAACCTCCCTTCCACCATGAAAAACTTCATCAGTATGGTGGCAACCTCCTACCACTTCAAAGGGAGAGAAGAGGTGGCTACACCCTTGATCCAACCTTCCTTGTCTCACACAATGATGCACTTTTCCCATAACCTATCAACCATCTAACTTACTCCTTTGTAGGTAGAATTATAATACCTTTTTACAATTTCAAGGAGATTCAAAACTAAAAAAATTAAACTAGGAGTGATTTCAATTTCTACTCCGCCCACATGGGTGACCATGGTCATAGGGTTATAGTTCAAGATGAATTGTTTTACCATGCCCTGGTCATGCCCCTAAAATAATGTGAGGGTGTCCCACCATCGTGCCTCTTGGAAAAATTTGTTCACAGTCAACCAAATTTTGGTTTTGATAGAGCTTAGTTCACTATATTTTTGGAAGGTGGCTCTCGACACAGTGGTAGGGTTTTAAAGGATAGAGAGGTAGGGAGTTTTTAGAGGATAAGGTTTGGTTTTGATTTTTATATTTTTTTATTAGATGAAAACCTTCATAGAAAGGTGGAAAATATATACATGCAATGGATATTATATAATAAAATCAATAAAAAACATTTTTGAAGAGAGTATACTTCAAACTTACGCAACAAAACATTAAGATTTATTACATTTTTTTACATATAATTTCTTCGAAGTATGCATTATATTTTCGCTGCTGAATACAGTATATTAAATTTAAAAAATTCAACATATTTCTTCTATAATTCTATTTATAAATTTCCCATTATATTTCCAAAGAGTCCTAACACTTATAGTCTTATTTTCAATTTTCTACCGTTGTTTCCAAATTTGTACAGTCATCCAATCCTTGCTATTCTTTCATTGACGATTTATCTATAATTGTTTGCTCATCTAGCTTGACGCCTCCACTACCTTGACCTTGTACTTCTATGTAGTGCTTTCTAATAATTTTTATGGTTGGATCTCACGAGGATTTGATCAATAGACTGCTTCATGTTTTGTTCTAACTATTTGTAGAGGAAATTTCATGAAATAAGGGTTGTTTCCCTAAACTTGTTATTGCATAATATCCCAAAAAATATATGGTCATTGATCATAATTTTTATTGATGTCCTCCATACTCAATCTGTGTTGTTTTACCCCATTGCTTCATGTGGTATAATGTTGATAATAAGGTTAGTCTTACTAGTAGTCGTTCCCCTCGAAACTATCATTCTACCAATGTACCACCTTGCATAGGCTATCATCATCCAATGATTAACACGTTGGCATCCATCGAAAGAAAACATGTTCAAAATTTAAATTTAATTAACTTGGTGTATGATAAAACTTTTAGTTTCAATCTCTTTGTTTGATTTTATATTTAATGAACTTTTTAGTGAGTTTATTTTGTGATTTGCATCTATGGGTGATAAAAATTTATTATTTTAACCTTTGCATTCTTTCAATATACCTTTGATTGCTATGCCATCCACATGTAATCTAATTTTAACTTATTTCTATGCATAATTTGACCCATTCATTCACCCAATTTTGTGTTGTGCATGATGATAGGTCAATTCCTTTGTAAAATGGTGGGTGATTGGGTTTTTTGAATATCTTGGTTTTACTATTTATCCAAGCAATGAATCTGAGTATCCATATTTTGCATGGTTGGTAATACACACGATGTTTTTGACCATAAGCCAACCATAAGCATCCACATCACCCCTTTCTAATAACC
This sequence comes from Wollemia nobilis, assembly GCA_028583015.1. Lineage (NCBI taxonomy): Eukaryota > Viridiplantae > Streptophyta > Pinopsida > Araucariales > Araucariaceae > Wollemia > Wollemia nobilis. The sequence continues at coordinate 1,807,067 of JAQPPZ010000756.1, read as the reverse complement.
AAGTTGTCTTTGCGTAAGGGTTAGATTTCCCATCGATTTACTAGTCCATGATCTACTATCGTCTGAACTTGTTGTGCATGACTTCTAAGGTTAAATCCATGGTTTGTATTTCGTGCTCTAGTTCACAAGGTGAAATGTTCATGCAAATTATAAATGAAGTGAAAAGCTTCACTAAAATAAAAATAATAACAATCATCCTACAACGTATTGCTTCCTTGTGACACATGACTTTAGTCATGCATATGCAAAAACCTACCGATTTTCTACCCTATACTTCAAGAAATAAATGGTGATTTTTTGAGTCTATTGCACTCAATTTTTGAGGTCGGCTTGCATATTTACCCTTTGCACCATGTCTCACAAAGTTTTATTATCGTGTGATGGATTTTGCGGTAAAAATTTGAATATCCACAAAAATTTCCTTCTTCATGCCAAGGCCCTTGTAAATAAGAGATAATGATATTTTTCCTACATCTTGTTATGTTATGACACATATCTTAATTCATGCACAAATCTACCAACCAACACTTAGAAAAGTTTTTGTAAAATTGTGTTTACAAAAATATACTATCAAAACATATACAAAAAGTATCAAAAAAAAATGTCTACAAAAACTATCTATGGTAAATGACTACAGAAAAAAACTATGAAAAAAAACTATGAAAAATAACTATGGAAAACAACTACATAAAACAACTACATAAAACAACTAAGGAAAACAACTATGAAAAACAACCACAAAAAACAACTACAAAAAAAAAACTAAAGAAACAACTACAAGATCATAGGAATACTTTACCTGATTTCTTCCCATTCTCTTTTTTCTTTTCTTCCCCAAACTATATCATGAAATTTATTTCATAAATCCTTTACTTCCCTCCCAAACTATATTTTTGGCTATATAGCCAAAATAGGATAAGGAGAGAAAATTTATAAAAGTTTATATTATATAAAATCTTAGTATATATATATAATTTTTAATATCATTTTATTTATTTATTTAAGAATATGGGGGTGCTTATTTGTATACAAATTATTTGTTCACACCAAGCCATTAAATAAGCTTGTAGGATAATAAATCTTCTTAGAATGGAATTGCTTATTCCCAATAGTAAAGATGTTATGCAAAAATATTAATGTCTTCCTTGACCCTTTAATAAAAGATTCCATGTTCCAATAACAAATCTTTCTAATACCCTAGAGAGATCAATTTCTTGTTCTACTTCCTTTGGCTTCATTGAGGAGTTCTATGTGAGAGAAAAGATAATAATGAATTTAAATCAATATCAATCATCAATACTTTGGTTTTACAAAAATATGTCTCACCAATGGTTGGACACTCTCAAAACCTATTTTGGAAGAGGAGAAATAAGATAGTCATTCTGGTATCAACTTTGTTTTACTATTTCATAGCCCATTTTCACAAAATATTTTTATTTTTTATGGGGGGGGTGCAAATATTTTGGGAATCGTATTCCCAACCACTCTTAAAGTCCTGATAGAAATTATCACCCTATCCTTACTACTTTACCCATTCTCTTTTTTTTTTTTTAGGGGTGCAGAGATTTGGGGAGTCAAATTTCCAACCACTCTATCAAAGTTCTGATGGGAATTGTCACCCTATCCTTACTACTCTACCATTTTTAAAATAAGAAGAGTTAAGGCTTTGGGGATTCATATTTCCAACCACTCTATCAAAGTCCTGATGGGAATTGTAACCCTATCCTTACTACCTTCTCTTCTATTTAGGGAAGATATTAGGACTTTGGGGATTCGGGCTACATATCCATATGGATGGAAGTGTAGTCCTATCCTTACTATCATTTTTCTTCCTTTTTATTATTTGGGGGCTATAATAAACAAGGTATTTTATTACCTTGCTTTTATTAATTGTTGATACCATCATGACTATATATATTCTCCCTTCTGTAAGGTAGGAGCATACCTTCACAAACTGAATTTGACTTCTTTCTTAAAACCTAATACTGTGACTAAAAATGATGAATAATAAGATAAAAATATTGTATATTAGAACTCCATTATGAAACAAAGGAAGCATATTTAAATAACATAGAATGATCTTCTAGTTTATTTTCAAGAAATATTATTGTTCTATGGTAATCTTCTTTTCATTGGCCAAGTAGTGTAAATATTTTTGCCATTCATCTTATTTACTGGTACCTACATATCCAAACAAGAGAACTAATTAGACTACACTATTTTTAATGAATGCACTTATTTACTAAATATATTAGATTATAGAGCAATAATTTTATTTACCAGATAATATTTTTGTTGCTTAAGATAGAAAAGAGAAGTTTTTATTTAATAGTAGTTGATTGCAGTTTAGAAATGCATTACAAATAAACCTATTGCTTACGATGGTTTATAAATTATTATTTAGATAATGGATTCCTATAGAGCTTAATCATATGTCCACTAAATAATAATCTTCTTGTTGAATCATCAATAGGCTTAAGTTTAACTATACCATTCCTAAATATTTCTTTAAAATCATAGGGTCCAAGCCATCTTGTCCTTAGCTTACCTTAGAAATATTGGTAGCGGGAGTCAAATATCAAGTCCCAATATATTGGTTGAAATATTTGTGGTACAATATGTTTATCATTCCATTTTTTTCTTTGTAGTTGAGTTAATTCAGACCTGTGTAATGCCTCTAATCTTATTTCATCTAGAATGTTTAATATTTCCAATCTAGCTTTTTGTGCTTGATCCAAATTCATATCAAGTTGTACCATTGTGTGAAGAGTCTCCATTTCAAATTCAATAGGTATAAGAGCTTGCTTCCCATAAATGTTTTTATAAGGTGATAATCCTGTGGTAGTTTTCCAAGTTGTATTGTATGCCCATACGACTTCTTTTAATATTTTGGCCCAATCAACCCTATTTACAACTATAGTTTTTGTCATTATCTTTTCAAATTCTATATTTATAACTTCTACTTATGTATTAGCTTGAGGGTGATATGATGAAGTTTTTCTATGTTTTATTTGATATATTTTAACAAAATGTTCAATTACTTTGGAGAGAAATTGAGACCCATGGTCTGAAACCAGTTCTCTAGGTGCTCTAAAGCATTGCATGATATGTGAATAAATAAAATTAGCAACTGGTTCAACTTGTGCTCATGGTAAGGCTTTTACTTCATCCCACTTGGTGATATAATATGTACACACAAGTATGTGTTTATTTCCTACACTTGGAGGATCTATTGGCCCAAAAAAATCAATCCCCCATTTATCGAATGGTTTGAGCATTATTTGTGGTACCAAAGGCATCTCCATTGTAGGTGTAGGTTTACTAGACCTTTTACAAGAATCACATCTATCAATGGGAATCCTTATTTATAGTAGACCAAAAATACCCTATTAGAAATATTTTATTAATTGTTATTTTTTCTACATAATGACCTCCATAGGTATTGTGACTCCTTCACAATGACCCCAAAATTTGGGGATCCACTTGAAATTTGAAAGCTTGTTTCAAATTTTTTCTTGCGCTTATTGTTCACCATTGTCATCATTGAAATATCAAGAATTCTTATCTTCCTTCGAATGGTCTTATAGCAGGGTCAATTTTCAAAATTCACCTCATGATATGAAGATCCTGAAGTTATTCTTGTATGGTCATTTTGATTATGGTATTTGAGTTGTATTATTGTTGTTATGTTATGTTTATGTCAAGGGTGTGTTGTTTTGTTTGTTATTAATATTGATAGGTTAGGTTTTGTAAATATGTTTTGTGTTATGTCAAATTTTTAAGTCTCATGTATACCTAGTATTTTTTGGTTTGTTTTATATGTTTTGTTATGTTATGTTGTTTTAGTTTTATGTTGTATTTAAATTTTATGTTTGTTATTTAGTATATATTTTTGGTGTTATTTTAATATATTTTTGTTTATTATAGTGGTGTTCATATAGGTTGCATGTTCGTATGTTATGTTTAGTTATGTCTTGTTTTAAATTAATTAAATTATAAAGTTTATAACTTTATAATTTAATATATTTAAAATTGTTATTTTATAAACTTGTTTTAAATCAATTAAATTATAAAGTTTTATAACTTTATAATTTAATATAGTTAGAATGGTTATTTTATAAATATGTTTTAAATTAATTAAATTATAAAGTTTTATAACTTTATAATCTAATTATATTTAAGAATGTTATTTTATAAATGTTTTATATTATAATTAATATTTGTCTTATTGGTAGGATTATAACTTTAATTTTTGAATGCCAATGAGGAGAATTATTAAATCATTTTAAAAGGGTTTATTGATATTAGGGTTTCAAGAATTCATTTTTAAAAACTAACGGAACGGAGTAAACTAATCAAAACGAACAAATTTTAAATGGAGAATTAGAAACCAAAGAGAGGGTCGCACAGGTTGGTTTATTAAATCCTTTTAAAAAGGTTTATTGATATTAGGGTTTCAAGAATTCATTTTTAAAAACTAATGGAACGGAGTAAACTAATCAAAAGGAACAAATTTCTCAAGTTATAAATGGAGAATTAGAAACCAAAGAGAGGGTTGCACAGGTTGGAGAAAAAGAGGAAATATTGAAAGGAGCCAAATAAAAGACCAAGTTGCAAAGGAAGCTACATTTGCACATGAATACAGATACTTTGTTGGATTCATTGTAAGATCTAATATTTTGTATCAAATTCATTTTTTATTAAAAGCAAACACTATTGTGGTGTTTTAAATTTATAAGTTGATTGATATAATTTTTTAATTAAAATTTCCGTAGAAGATAGCACCAAATTTGTGGTAGGATTGTGTAAAATCTAGTCTACCTGACTTTGGTTTTCAAATTTGTGTTTTTCTATGCTGTAGCAAGTTTGTTTGAATGTTTTATTCAAATTTGTTTCTCTACTCTAAGATCATTTTAATTTATTTGAGGCTTTAAGATTTAAGATAAAACCTAGTTTATTTTATAAAATATTTAAATTTTACAACTAGGTTAAAGTTTGAATTTATTACTCAAATATTTAATTCTATAAATATTTTGATTGAATAAATTTCACAGAGAAGGGAATCAATGAGCTTTTGATTTTAAATTTGATAAAATTTATAAAGTTCATTGAATTTGTTTTATTAAAACCCTAAGTTGAATTTCAAAGATTCAGATTTATAGAAAAGGTTGTAAAATCTATTTAGGTCAAATATTTAAGTTAATAAATATTTGAAAAATAAATTTTAGAGACATAGAAGGATTATATGGATTATTGATTTTAATATCATGAAATTTTAAAATCCATAATTTGAGATTTGTGTATGTTTCTAGAAGTTTAATTTATTGAAATGTCAATCTCGAATCATAAAGTCCAAAGTTTACTATTGAAAGGATTAAATTTATTTACTTCAAATATTTAGTTTAATGAATATTTGAAAATAAATAAACATCACATTAAGGAAGATCACGTGAATTTTAATTTTCATATTATAAGTAAAAAACATTATAATTAGAATTCATACATATTAATTATTTATATTTATTTATTTTAAATATTTGAATAAATAAATATTTGGTTTAAAAGGCTATATGAATTCGAATTTTTATATTATAAAGTACAAAACTTTATAATTAGAATATATACACATTAACTATTCATATTCTATGAAAAGAAGCAAGGATTATAAATCTTAGAATATTCTAAAGGCCCAAACATAGGGATTATAAAGTGTTTCACATTTTATAATTAGGGTTTTTATTTTATTCATCATTTATTAGATCTGATTTTTAAGCTTCATTCATGAAATAAATGTAAATTTTGAATTCAAAGGCTTTAAAACATTCATGCAAGTTTAATATAAGTTTAAAAGCATTTTTAATCAAAGTTCGTCTTTTAAAATAGATTTGCATTCTCAAATATTAGCTTTAAAGGATAAGTTTATTAATTTTTAGGAAGTAAATTGTACTGATGAAAATGCAAGTAATGATTTCAAGATCAAAATATTTTTTATACTAAACCCCTTGTTAACATTTGATTATTAATACCTAAGATGTTTTGTGCACTTAGTTGGCATAAATTCATAACGTGTTACATAAAAAAACCTTGGAGAAACATATTTTATTTGCAAGAGAGGATTATGATCCTAATTATCAGGTGATATTTGTAATCGAAAAAAATCACACCTCAAAAAATTAGAGCTAGAAGGAGGGCCTGAAACATAAATATTTTATTTTCATTTGAAGTCTTTCAAATCTTAGTTTTAGAAAAAAATTGAAAATTTTTTATTTATGTTGCATTAATGTTAATTTGTTATAAATTCAAAAATTTGGTTATGATTCAATTTTTGCAAAATTTTCATACATAGCCTTGCATATTAAAACTGGTACAATGGCAGAAAATAATTTAACCTATTTTAAGCATGGTGGGATGATTACAGCTGAAGAACATATTCAGGCATATAAAAACATTATGTTTCATTTTCAAATTATGTAGGAAGATGTTCTCTATAGAATGTTTCCATACACATTGGATGAATTTGCTAAATATTGGTTTATCAATTTACCTGTAGGTTCTACCGCTTCTTGGAATCAACTAGAGACAATTTTTCTTGAACATTTTGGAAAATTGATTGACACAGATTTGTTATTAAATCAATTTGCCTCTATTTATAAAAATCCTGATGAATCCATGAGTCAATTTAATGATAGGTTTCATAAGTTGTATAGTGAAATAGAAATATATTTTATCATTTCAGAAGAAGAAGTTGTTCAAATATACTTGGAAGCCTTAGATCCTTTTACTATTAAGTTTTTATTAAAGCTTCTTAAAGAGTTATCCTTTTTTAATGCTTATGGTGGGGTAGTAGCTGTAGAATATGGTTGATTTCAAGAGGAATTTATGTGGGTAGATTATCATTACTTAACCCTAGGGTTTCAAATCAATTACCACCTATGAGTCATGATACACCTTTTTCGACACCATCAAATGAAATTGAATGTCCTAATTTTTCAACCATTTTTGATATTATCCAAGAGGAAGTGCAAGTTTCAAAGCCAATATCCATAAATGAGGATTGTAGTAATCAAGTTTATCAAAATTTAGAAATGCATGAGTCTTCAGAGATTGGAGGAGTTTTAGATCTAACTAGATTTGAAACATATGATAGAATAGAATCTTCCATAGAGTTAAATGAAAAAATTAAAGCTCCAGAATTGAAATATTCTAGAGGTAATTTAATTATTACTGATCATTAAAGTTTATTACTTGAGGAAGATGAGTTTTTCATTGAAGATAATTTTTTTGAAAGTGATGAAGGTGAACTTGAAAAGCATTCAATTGTTGAATTTACAGAGTGTGAAGAAGTGGTTGAACATCACTCTCTAATTTTAGAGGATGATTATTGTTGGTGGAATAAATGGGATGATTTTTCCTCTCTTTCTAATGAAGTACTTGCTTCACCTAAATTGCAGGACAAGTTGCAAAGGTTAATTCTACAGCTTAAAAGAAACAATGATCAAGTACAAGGACAAATGCATCAAGATGCATATCTTGATAATTATATAAATCATTCTCATGAGACAAAGATCGAAGATTCTAAAAGTTATATTATTTTAGACAATGGAGAAGACCTATAGTGGGCTAGTTTTGAAACACATGATAAATTAGGACCTTCCATAAATTTGGATGAGATCATTGAAAATGATGATACAAATTTTTAGTATTCTCAAAATAATGATCAAGAAGAAATGAAAGAAAGGATGCAATCTCATCAAATATTTAAGGTTGATGATTATTAGAATGGTTGGGGAATATATGAGGAATTATTTTTTTCTAGTCATCCTACTAATGAATTTTCCATTTCACTTGATATGCAGGATGTTGAAACCTCTATCTTGCATGAATATTTGGCAATTTCTATCCAATTGGAAGATGACATGCCAATTTCCAAAGTAGAGAAGGTTCCAATATTTGATCATTTTGAACATAAGTTTGTTGAACATTCTTATACAGTAGAAAGGGAAGAAATGGTAAATGCTTCTTATGATTCATCTATTTTAGATGAAGAAGAGGCCATTGATGAAAGAATACAAAATGATGGTGGTGATGATAGATATCATGAAGAAAAGGAAAAAGTGACAAATGCTCATAAAATATTGGTAAATTCTAATAATGATGTGTTGAGTATAGATGACGAGGTAAAATCTTTACCTTTCTCATTGGTTACAAAATTTTTAGGTAATGGGTTGCATGATAAGTTTTTGGATGCTAATGCTATCAATGATGAAATATCAAATGTTGTTAACAAGAAGTTGGAGACAAATTCTAAAATTTTTGCCATAAATGAAATGAAGGAAAACATGTTTGAAATGCTTAATCAAATTCATGAGCAATCAACTAGTGAATCTAGGGTGCAATTTTTTAATGATCTTCTTATACTAAGTGTCCTAGATGCTTGTCGATTCTTGAATGATTGTGATTGCTTTAAAAACTTTGAAAGTGATTTGAATTTGAAATTTTTAGAAATAGGTTATTTTTTTCAAGATATCGTATTTGAAAAGGGGAGCCTAGTTCTAAATTATAAATCAAATTGTGAAATTTACACCTTTTTGAATACGCAAAGGATAATTGAAAATCATGTTTTCAATTTTAAGTTTAATGAATCAAATTTTAAACATGGAATTGGCTATCAACTTGAATCAAATCAGTGGGATGAGATATGCATAATAAGAATTTCTATTTTTAGCCTAATATTATTTTTATTGGATTGTTATAAAACTTTCCAGGAAATCATATATGTTTTCTAAAGTGTGCTAATCATATTTGGGATCCAGGGAAATGACGACATAAATTTTGTATTGTCTTGTACATAATGTATAGTTTGGTAAATAGTTTTTTGGATTTTTTTTATTATTTTTGTGTTTGTACATAAGTTGTTATTTTGTAAAATTTTGTTTATTGTTCAGTTGTCAATGTTGTCAAGTTAAGGAAGTGGATTCACTTGCTTTATCAACTTTGCAATTTTGGTTTTGCAAATTTATGTTTTGTATAGCTTGTTGTTTTGTGAGCTTGTTAGTTATTTTGCTGATTTTATTATTTGGTGATGTTGTTTATATTTATTTAGTGTTTATCAGATTTTGGTTGTGTTTTTATTATAGCAATAAAATGGCTTTGCCATATTTTGGAGTTTCATTATTTTGATGTGTTTTGTTGAATTTGAAAAAGTTTCAGTGAGGTTTTCTTGGTTGAGGTAGTTGTTATCAAGACACTAATCATTTGATGATTTATTTTGTATTTGGACCTAGGTCATATAGGATAAAATTACCTATTGTAAAAACCTATAAAAATGGAGAAGAGAAAAAGTGAGATATTAGTCTATATCTTCATGAATGTGAACTAAGATAAGGAAATTTGAAATATTATAATCATATTGCAAAAGCTTCACGAGTACCACAAACATATAAAGGAATATTTTTTGAAATTATGGATGTATGAAGTTGTCAATTTTACATATTAAGGTGAAACATTTTATATACTCTTTCAACCTTACCTGATCTCTAACCCAAGTGGCCAGTGGATTTGTTGCAAAGTACAATATTACCGAATAAAAGAAAAAAAATAGAGAAGAAAAAAAGAAAAAAAAGTGAAAACAAAAAATGAGATGAAATAATGAATACAGTTGAAAATAAAGTTAAATATATCATCATGAACTAGATAATATTCACCGGAGCTATAGACGCTTGGCTGGCAGTGAAGCTATATCTAAAATAAAGGAAATGCAAAATCTAAAATTCACCTAATATTTGGGAGTTTCAAATAATATCTACCGAAGCTATAGACGCTCGACAAACAGTAGAGCAATATATGAAGGAAATTAGGTGGAGGAATTTATTCAAAGATGAAATGTTCATATCCTAAAATGTGAAATTGACAATGGAATGCTGAATGGTTTCAAAATATATAGAATGAATCACTTTGCACACACCAAGATGATGCTGATGATTTTGATGGTTCATGTCGAATTGGTCTATTCTCATTCTTTGGATATCATTGATGCTTATAATTCTAATATTTGGGTTTTTTTTGTTTTAAGAGTTTGGTTTTTAAGTTTGAAATGTCCAGGGACATTTACCAGTAGAGTCGTGATTTGTTGTGACTCCTTCACAATGATCCCAAAATTTGGGGACCCACTTGAAATTTGAAAGCTTGTTTCAAATTTTTGCTTGTTATGTGACCTTCTTCTTCAAAATATCAAAGCTCTTATCTTCTCCTAAGGTCCACTTAAATTCTTTCTTATCCCCTATCATTTTTTCTATTAGGGGTGCACAAATACTATTGAAATTTCTAATAAATTTTATGTAAAAAATTGCTAGACCATAAAATGATCTTACCTCAGTTATGTTACTTGGGGTAGGCCATTCAATAATAGCCCTCACATTTTATGGGTCCATTTTTAGACCTTAAATTGATATGAAGAATCCCAAATACACCAACTCATTCTTCATAAAACTACACTTCTTCAAATTAATTAGCAACTGCTCCTCCATCAACTTTTAAAAAATTCTTTTGATATGCATCAGGTGCTCTTCCAAGGTCTTGCTAAATACTAAAATGTCATTCAAATAGACAATGACAAATTTTCCTAAAAACTCCTTCAATACCTCATTCATAAGCCACATGAATGTGTTGGGCACGTTGGTTATGTAGCAAGTGTGAACTCTTAAGTTAGTTGTCGGCTAAGTTTATTTAGTTAGATGTCGGCCAAATTATTATTTCATTAGTCGGTATGATATTTTTCAAATATCTCTCCATTCTCCTTATCCCTCCATTCTCTCCTATATTCCCTCTTTTCCTCCAACCTCCCTTCCCTCTTCTTCTCCGACTTCCTCCCTTCCCTCTTCATATAAATTAGTGATTATAACCTATGGTTTTCTAATGACTGTAATAGCTCTGCGAGATCTTAAATAAAGAATTATTTATTCTGTTAATTTCTCTTATTGCCACATGGTCTTGGTTTTATATTTTGGTATCAGAGCTAGCTGGACGAGAATTCTGGGCATGAATCTCGAGGATGCATAGTGATCGAGCATGCTGGGCATGAATCCTGAGGGTGCACGGTGATCGATCGTTCTAGGCATGAATCTCGAGGGTGCACGATGATCGAGCTGGGTGAGCGAATCAAGGAGGTGGCAGAGCACAAATCTGGGTATGAATTTTGAGGTGACACATGGCATAGCATAGAGCTAGGCATGAATTTTAAGGTGACACATGGCAGAGCAATCGCTGACATGGCAGAGCGGACAGCTGACATGGACACGTAGCTCGAGGAGCTGAGGTGGATGCTGACATGGTGGAGTAGGTGCTGACATGGCGGATCGGGCGTGTGGTGACGTGGCAAAATTTGGTTTGTACATGTGGTGAAAGCAGATTCGTCAGAGCAAACACACGTGGTGGAAGCAGATTCATCGAGCAAGGACACAGTTGAGGGTTTGATTTCCCGAAGGCAATCAAAAGTCTTTGCGCTCGTGCGCATATTAGAAGGGCATTTTGCCTTCTTCCCACTGAATGTGGGATAAAATCCAAGTTATTTTTTTTTTTAAACTTTCGCCCGTAGACGGCATAAGGAACAGGTGGTTCCTTCCTCTACCCGCCGAAGTGCGTAGCGCAGTTGGGTGAGTCCTTTGCTTGCGGAAGAGAGGTCCCGGGGTCGAATCCCATCGGGGTAAAAAAAATACAAAGTTTTTTTTAATCGCCGGAAGAAGAAGGGTTTAAGAAGGCGGAGGTCAGCATTTTTACCACAGCAGCCATGTGGTGCAGTGGCTAGACCTTCCGGGGAGAAAGCAGAGGTCAGCAGGTCGAATCCCGTCGGGGATTTCACAAAAAAAAAAAAGGTTTTTTATTTAATTTTTTTTATTATTTAGTTTTAATTAAAGTTTTTAAAAATTATTTAATAATTTCCATATATTTTTATTATTATGTTTTTTAAATAAACTTTTATTTAAAAAAAAGGATAATTAAAATATATATAGGAAATTGTTAAAAAAAATTCTAAGGGCTTTATTAAAACAAATTTTGGAATTTTTTTTTTAAATTAAAAGGGTGAAAAGTTTTTTTGAGGTAGAAGTTTTTTTTTGGCATCATAATTGTAACCCAGTTCATGCGGTGTAATTCTGGGTAGATGATTCGGTCATCTGGATGCTATAATGCATTGCTCTCTCTGTTGAGAAGAGAGACTCCTGATTCCTTTGACAGGAAAGTCCAGCAGTGTGGACTTCATACAGTGTTTTGCCAATTAGAAAACCAAGTGATTGCACATCAAAGAAAACCAGACTCTGGATACGAGGCGGATTTTGAAGATAATATCTTCGGGCAAAGGATAGTTGACTCCGAGACGGTTGAAATAGTACCTGAAGAACAGTCAAGTGACAGTTATACACCTGTAGTGCCTGAAGTAGAAACAAGTGAGAGCTATACACCACGCTCTCCTGATTCAGAACCAGAAGAAGCAAAAGAAGAAGAAGAAGAAGAAGAAGAAGAAGAAGAAGGAAGAAGAACCAGTGGAGGTGAAACCTACAACTAAAGAATGAAAAGTTCTTAAAAGAAGTTATGAACCAGCAGCAGCACCTGAAGTCATTATAATTAGTGACGACGAAGCAGACAATTTCACCTTTCCAGTTTTGGGTGATCCTCGAGAAGAAGAACGCCAAATCAGTGAGCATATTAAGAAAGCTAGATTTGATTTAAATCAGTAAATCAGTGATCTATTTTGTACTTCTTTGTACTACTTGTTTGAAGTTGAAATAAAGTTTGCTTTCTAATATGGCTTCCAATACTAGTCTACCAATCCCTGAGTTCAATGGTGGTGATTACGAGTATTGGTCAATTAAAATGAAAACTCTTTTGATAGGCAAAGGTCTTTGGGATGTGATTGAAGAGGGATATACTGAACCTACTGCTGTTGAATGGGCCACTTTGAGTGTTGCTGATAAAAGGGCTAGAAAGGAAGCACAAAAGAATAATTCTTTCGCCCTTTATCATATCCAAGCTGCCCTTGATAGAAGTATTTTCCCTAGAATAGCTTCTTTTATAACTGTTGAATCTGCTTGGAATGCTTTAAAAGAAAGTTATAGGGGTAGTGACCAAGTCAAACAAGTTAAACTACAAACCTTGAAACGAGAGTTTGAGACTCTTAAAATGCAAGAGAGTGAAAAGGTTGGTGATTACTGCGTGCATGTGAAAGTCGTAGTAGATAAGATGGTCACTTTAGGAGAAGATGTAAAGCCTAAAGTTATAGTGAAGAAAGTGTTGAGGACACTTCTTCCTAAGTGGAATTCAGTAGCCATCATTATAGAAGAATCCAAAGACCTAACTTCTCTATCTTTTGAATCCCTAATTGGCTCACTTCTCTCACATGAAGAGAGGTTACAACAAACTCCTTCCACAAGTTATGGAGGAGATGATAAAGCCTTTGCTTCACAAGAAGGTAAAGGTAGAGGCCATGGCAGAGGACAGAATCGAGGTAGAGGCAGAAATAATCAGAGAGGTGGAACTCCTAACAGAGGAGGAAATCAAAATAGAGGAGGATTCTCAAACAGAGGTGAACAACAGAATAGAGGAGGACAACAAAATAGAGGAAAACAATCAGGCAGAGGAAAAGGAGGAGATAAGTCAAAACAATCTTGCTACAAATGTGGCAAACTTGGCCATTATGCTCGTGACTATTGGACAAAGACTTCACAAGGAACTAGTAGCAGCCAGAGTAGTTAGTTTGGAAATTTTGGAGAAGAGGAAGAGGCCACAAATCTCTTTCTCTCTTATGGTCAGGTAGATCAGAACATGAATGATACATGGATCTTGGACACTGGGTGTTCAAACCATATGAGTGGCAAAGAGGGGCTCTTTGCTACTCTAAACTCCTCATACAAATCCAGCATCAAATTGGGAGATGATAAATCATTGGCAATTGAAGGCATTGGAGCAATGGCAGTTCCAACTAAAGAAGGCATCAAACATGTAAGTGATATCTATTACACACCCCATCTTCAACACAATATTTTAAGTGTTGGTCAAATGTTAGAAAAGAACTACAAGTTGCTTTTTGATGAGGGTAAATGCACTATTTTTGATAAAAATAATAGTAATAGAATCATTACACAAGTGCCAATGTCAAAGAATAGATTGTTTCCTTTAAATTTTGGCCAGCCAGGGGGAGATAAGTTAGCAAATGTTGCTATTTCCAATCCAAGTGTCCTATGGCACTTGAGATATGGTCATTTGAATTCAGCTAGTTTGAAAATGCTAACTTCCCAAGCGATGGTAACCGGACTTCCTAAAGTTCAGGATAGTAAGGAAGTCTGTGAAGGGTGTGCTCTTGGAAAGCATGCCCGATCAAAATTTCCTCATGGACAAGCATGGCAGGCCAGCTATCCACTCCAGCTAGTGCATACAGACATCTATGGTCCGATGCAGACCAAGAGTCTTGGTAACAACTCTTACTTCCTACTCTTCATTGATGATTTTACTAGAATGTGCTGGATATATTTTTTGAAATATAAGGATGAAGCATTTGAATGCTTTGTCGATTTCAAAACAAGAGTTGAAAGTGAGAGTAGATATTTTGTAAAATGTCTTAGATCAGATAGAGGAGGAGAATACTCCTCTAATGAGTTCTTGAATTTCTATAAGCAACATGGCATTAAGAGGCAGTTCATAGTTGCCTACACTCCACAACAGAATGGTGTCACGGAGAGGAAGAATCACACCATTGTGGAGATGGCAAGGTCTATGCTTCAGACGAAGCATTTGACTAATTCATATTGGGAAAATGCAGCCAGGACCAACGTACATATCTTGAACAGAAGTCCTACTTCAAGTTTGGAAGGACAGACACCTTACCAAGCTTGGTATGGTAAAAAGCCAAATGTTAAGTATTTTAGAGTGTTTGGCTCACTGGCATATTCTCACATTCCTAATGAGCTTAGAAAGAAGCTCGATACAAAGAGTAAGGCATGCATATTTGTAGGATATTGTGAGAATACAAAAGCTTACAGACTCTACAATCCCAGGACAAGAAAGTTTGTGCTTTCCAGGGATGTGATTTTTGATGAAGGGGGAGAATGGGGTAAGCCTCAGATTTTTAGTGATGATGAATCTAGTGATGTAGGTTCTCAGCAGGTGCAATAGTAGACACCACAAAAAAGTAAGTAGTCTCCTCCCAGAGATCCAAGTTCATCTTCTGATTCAACTTCTTCACCAAGTCCTTCTCCGTCGAGATCAGTGAGTTCCTCACCCATGGACATCGATTCTCCATCCAGAGGTAAGAGAACTCTACAGAATCATCCATCATATCAGATGTTGGATAAGAATTTTTCAAAAAGATACACTAGGAGTCAAGCTAGTGAAATGAATTTTGTTCTACAAAGATTAGAAAATATGCACTTGTATGGTGATGATGTTTCCCAACAGGAACCTAGGGGAGATTTAGTTAACTATGCTTTGTTAACTAATGCACAACTTGAACCTTCTAGTTATGAGAAGGCTTGTACTCAAAATATTTGGCAAGATGCCATGAAAGAGGAGATCACCTCTATAAAAAATGACACTTGGGAGCTGGTGAAGCTTCCTAAAGGAAAGAAACATGTTGGATGTAAGTGGGTCTACAAGACCAAGTTTAATGCTGATGGTAGCATTGAGAGGCACAAGGCGAGATTAGTTGCAAAGGGATTTACTCAGAAGTATGGAATTGATTATGAAGAGACTTTTGCTCCTGTAGCTATACAGGAGACTATCAGAACAGTTCTTGCCTTAGCTGCACACAAGGGATGGACAGTCCAACACATGGATGTAAAGAGTGCATTTCTAAATGGTTACTTGAAAGAAGAAGTGTATGTTGAGCAACCACAGGGATTTGAAGAGAAAGACAAGGAACATCTTGTTTACAAACTGAAGAAGGCTCTTTATGGCCTCAAGCAGGCATCGAGAGCTTGGTACTCATGCATTGATGGGTACTTTAAAGATTATGGGTTCATCAAAAGCAAAAATGAACCCACGCTCTACTACCTGAATCAAGGAAATGACATCCTCATAGTTTGTTTGTATGTGGATGATCTCATTTTTATGGGTAGTAATGAAAAAGTTAACATGGAGTTCAAGCACTCCATGATGCAGGAATTTGAGATGAAGGATCTTGGCTTGATGAAATACTTTCTTGGAATGGAAGTACATCAAACAGATTCAGGGATCTTCATCTGTCAACTTAAGTATGCTCGAGATATGATTCACAAGTTTGCTATGGAGCAATGCAAATCAGTTGCAACTCCAATTGGACATGGGATCCAATTAAGCAAGGATGATGGAGCACCGAAAGTTGATGTGACCACTTTCAGAAGCATTGTTGGGAGTTTGATGTTTCTCGCCAACACCAGACCAGACATTCAGTATGTTGTATCTCTTGTTTCTAGATTTATGTCTAATCCATCTAAGCTGCATTTGCAGGTAGCTAAAAGGATTTTGAGATATGTGAAGGGTACATTGGATTTTGGAATCCAGTACTACAAATGTGATACTATCAAGCTTGAAGGCTTTAGTGATAGTGATTGGGGCAGCAATATTGATGATAGAAAATCCACATCGGATAACTATTTTAGTCTTGGTTCAGGCCTAATAACTTGGAGTTCCAAGAAGCAGACAGTAGTAGCACTATCTTCAATAGAAGCTAAGTATATAGCGGTGACTCATGCTAGTACTCAAGCTCTATGGCTCGAAAGGTATTAGAAGAGATTGGAGAGCAGCAAAGTGGTCCGACTCGAATATTCTGTGACAACATCAGTGCCATTCAATTGGCATACAATCCTGTCCACCATAGTAGATCCAAGCATTTTGATATGAAGTACCACTTCATCCGAGATATGGTGGAAACTGATACTGTTGAGCTTCACTATTGCCACACTTTGGAGAATGTTGCAGACATATTGATGAGGATTGATGTTAGATCTTTCATATGACCCCTCTAGTAGTTCCTAGCTAGGTTTGCATAGTTTATTTCTAGCAAATTAATATTGTAAGTGAGTCTCCTTCTTACATGCACTTGTGGGCACTAGTTATCTTCTAGTTGTCATTTAGAGTGTTAGTTAGTAAGTGTGAACTCAAAGTAGGAAGTGTGTACTTCAAGATAGCTAAAATGGATCTTTTAGTTAGCAATATTCATTTCTCTTAACTTAGAAGTTTACGTGCATTCTCCTTTGCACCTTTTTAGCTTTTGGTTAAGTATATTGGATCAAATCCATGATTTCATGGGTTGGTTATGTATTTTGGGCCATTAGTGCCTATATATTGAATTGTAAATAATAGAATACTTAGTTGGATTTTCAATCCTTTTCATTGGTATCAGAGCCTAGTTCATGTTTGCACTAGGGCTTGTGAGGTGAGAGGATAGGAGATAGTTTTAGTATGAGAAATATTTTCTCATTGAGGACTCGGTTTAAGCCCAAAGGGAGCTTGAAAACCATTCGGAGAAGGAAGTTCCTTCACCGACAAACCCCTCGTTCCAAATTTTTCCTTATGCTCAAGAGGTATAGGAAACGTTTGCCCCAGAGTTCTTCGTATACTGATCCTTGGAAGGGATTGGATCGTAGCTACGGTCCAATTAGGATTAGGGAGCCATTTGACCCTGCTACCCCCCCCCATTTTTGAGTACTAAAGAGCTCTAGGTGGTCATCAAAGCTAGGTCATGTGTCGACTTAGATCTGGGTGCCTTTCAAACGCTGGTCATGTGTCGACCGGATCTTGAAAGGAGAGCTACTGGTGGGAGCTGGTTGCTCACATTTTTACAATTTAAGTTTTTAAAATTTTAGAATTAACCCCCCTGGTTAATTTTTAAATTTTTTTAATTGTAATAGAACAGCATTTATTTTAAGTTAATATATTATTTTATTAATATATTAGTGCTGTTGTTGTTGCCTTATAAAAATAAAAATAAAAAATACAGTAAATTTTATTTTTTGTTTGGCAGCATTGGCCCAGCCTCGGCTGCATTCGGCAGCGCAGGCCAGGCCTTCGGCCGCATTCAGTAGCCCACGACGGCATTCGATGCTTTTTGTAGCTTGTCGGTCGACTGCCGTCGGGCAATAGCCGACAACAATCACTATTCGCAGGACAGCAATCGCGGCTATCGCTTGACTGCTGTCAGGTCTGACAGCAAATTTGCTGCCAGCCTGACAGCGCCAGGTGCTGCTATAGTGCTCAACGTTGTCCGACGTCGATGCAGTGCCCGAAGCTGAGCCGGTGGTAGTTGCACTATCCGTCGGCCTGACAGCCTGACAACTAGTCAGGCTACGACTCCAATGCGGCAGGCCCAGCCACGCCGTAGCGCCTGACAGCAGTGTCAGGCGTCTGTAGGCTTGGCACCTGTGACGCAACGCCTGACAAGCTTGTCAGGTGTCTACCACGCTACGGTCCGTAGAGACACCATTGGCAGTGTCTAACAGTGTTGTCAGATGTCTACCGGGCCTACGGCTGATAGCGTCAGGTCCAGCACCAGCCTGGCTAGGGGTGGCTGCGTGCTTGGATCTCTGGCTTGTGCACAGAATTTTGTGCACAGTCATTTTTGTAGCAAAGGCAATGAGGAATTGCCTCAAAAATTGAAATTTTTATTTCTGCACATTTGCCTTGGGAATTATGCCAGGCAAGATTGGTTTTCTTCACCTCGAGAACCGTGCAACTGAAGACTGACAATTTTCATGCAGGGTACTTGAAGATCAGTTCCAGTTAAGACAGTCAAAGCATGGGTAAATTATTGTAATTTTTATTTTTTTTTACTATTTAAGGTAGCATGTTAAATTTAATTTTTATTAATTTAATTTTTAATAACTTGATTAAAATTCATTAATCTTTGATTTAATGAAATTTAATTTTTTTAATTAAGTTATTTTTAAATTAATAAATGTTAAATTGCACCTTAGATTAGTTTAAAAATTTCAAATTTTCAGCCTTAGGAGTAAAATTTTCAAATTTTGAAGCACTCCATTGTAACAAGGAAAAAGTTCCATTTTCTTTCCTTGATTAGTGCTTTCTCATTTTTACTCCTGGCTTATACCCGGGAACACATGGCTTCTGAATTGGCTTCCCAAGTGGCAGAATTGGCCCATGTTGTAAACACTTTTGTAGATAAGGCTAATGACACTACCATGGCAGAAGTCCTTGGCAATCTTGCCATGAAGGTAAATGACATTTCTTTGAATAATGCTTCAACTTCTGCTCATGATTCTCGTCTGAGAGTTCATTGTGAAGTTCCATTGTATGATGGATCCAGGAACCCTGATGTCTTGAATAGTTGGATTATTGACATGAGTTCTTGGTTTTCTTTCTCTCAACTTGCAGAAGATGATATAGTGCCTTATGCTAAGCTAAAACTTTTTGGCTTAGCCAAAGTACTTGTTGAACGAAAAAGAGGACACGATGTACTAACTACATGGGATGAGCTTGTACAATGTCTTAAGACCAATTTCTATCCTTCAAATTATTCTAGGGAATTGGTTATTAAATGGTTTCATTTTCGACAAGGTACTAATATGTCCGTACAAGAATATATTTTCCAGTTTAACAGGTTCAGAATACTTGTAAATGTGGAGGATGATGTTCCAGGTTTGATTCTCAAATTTCAAAGTGGCTTGTTGGAGCATTTGTACAAGGAACTAATGTTTGTTTCTATGGAAACGTTGGATTCAGTTTTCAACCAGGCGCAGCTTGCGAAGGACAAGTTTAAGGCGCAATTGCAGGCATTCCGCACACCTGTTACTCAAGTGGTTGCAAACTCATCAAAAGGGAATAATTCTTTCTCACAAAAGAAGAATTTTGCTCAAAAGAAGAATGTGTCTTCTCCATCTCCTTCTTCTCCTTCCCCTTCCGCTTCTACTCCTTCTTCTTCTTCTTCTTCTAAATCTTCTTCTTCTTCTAAGAAATTTTGCAATTATTGTAAGAAGAAAGGCCATGAGAAATTTGATTGCTTTAAGCTCAAAAAGAAGAGTTTAGTAATTACTACTCAAGAGGAGGATGCTTCCAAAGGTCCCCTTGAGTCTGTAGGAGAGAGTAGAGTATATATGAAATTATGAGGTAAGCTTAATGAAGTTACCTTAGTAAATGTAAGTTCTTCAGAAGGGGCTCGTGATGCTTTGTTCATCACTCGAGCCCACTTGCTTCATAATTTTGCAACTGATTGTATAGTGGATAATGGCTCGCAGAAAAATCTAATTGTGAGGTCCATTGTCGAGCGTTTGAAGTTACCTATGGAGCCTCATCCTCAACCTTATTCTTTGGGTTGGAAGGATAGTGGAAGAGGCTCAGAAATCACTCACACTTGCACTTTAAAATTTGCACTTGGCCCACATTTCATAGATCAAGTCACTTGTGATGTGACTCCTATGGATTGTTGTGGGATTTTGCTTGGACAACCTTTTCACTATGATAGGATAGCTGTTTATGATGCTTTCAAAAGAACCTACACCCTTCAAAAATATGGTAAGGTCTTTCTCATTAAAAGCACCAACACTCCTAATATCATTCTAAGTTCCAAGCAAACGAAAAGAGTAATTAAGAAAGGTGGTGATGTTGCTCTAATTTTCATTCGCTCTCAAAACACTTCTACATCTACATCCATTACAAAGCAACACTCTTCAATGGATAAAATATTGCAAAGTTATTCACACATATTTCAAAAGCCAAAGTCTCTTCCTCCAATTCGCACAATTAATCACAGCATTGAAATAATTCCTGGTTCTTCTCTTCCTAATGCTCCCATGAATAGACAATCTATTTTGCAAAATGAAGAAATAAAAATGCAAATAGAAGATTTGTTGTCTAAGGGTTTCATTAAGGAAAGTACTTCTACTTATGCCTCACCTATTTTGTTAGTTCTTAAAAAATATGGCACTTGGAGATTATGCATTGATTTTCGTGCTTTGAACAGAATTTTTGTGAAGAATAGATATCCCTTACCTCGCATTGATGATTTATTAGATCAGCTTCAAGGAGCTAAGTTCTTTTCAAAAGTAGATCTCAAAAGTGGATATCATCAAGTGCGTATCCAAGCTGAGGATACATGGAAGACAGCTTTCAAGACGAAGATGGGCCTCTTTGAATGGTTGGTCATGCCCTTCGGTCTTACTAATGCTCATGCAACCTTTATGAGGTTGATGAATGATGTATTTCGTGAAGTCCTTGACAAATTTGTCATAATATATCTTGATGATATATTGATTTTCTCAAAAACTTGGGAGGAACACCTTAGGCATATCCAGCAAACCCTTGATCTTCTTGCGAAGAATCAATTATATGCCAATTCTTCCAAGTATTCTTTTGGCAATACTTCAGTTGCTTACCTTGGCTATGTGATTAGTGAGAGTGGAATTCAGGTATATCCCATAAAAGTTGATGTTTTACTTAAGTGGTCCCCTCCTACAACTCTCACTGAGTTAAGGAGTTTCCTAGGACTTGCGAATTTTTATCGCAAGTTCATTCCTCAATATTCCACCCTTGCAGCTCCATCCATTATCTCACTAAGTCCAAAACTCCATTTCATTGGGAGAAAAGCCAAGAAGTTGCCTTTGAGAAACTCAAAAAGAAACTATGTACAACACCTATGTTAACTTTACCTGACCTTTCTGAACCTTTTGAGATTGAAACAGATGCCTCTAAAGTTGCCTTAGGAGTTGTGCTCAAACGGAATGGTCATCCAAGTTGCTTATCATTCATAAACTTTTCTATTGCTAAGTTGAACTATTCTACATATGACAAGGAGTTGTATGCTTTAGTTCAAGCTATTAAGTATTGGAGACACTATATTTTGGGAAAATATACAATAGTACACACTGATCATATGCCTCTCAAGTTTTTACAATCTCAAAGTAAAATTGAAGAATCAAGACATATGAAGTGGGCCTCTTACCTCCAACAATTTCACTTGGTGATCAAGTACAAAAATGGGAAGAGTAATACTGTTGCTAATTGTTTGAGTAGGCCTCCAGCCGCTCTTGCCTTAACAGTTATGTCCACTTCGCACTTGGGATTTCAGACTTGGCCTAATCAGTATTCTTAGGATCCTGATTTTGGAAAAATATTTGAGCAAGTGAGTAAGCCTTCTTCTTCCAATTTGCGTCCTTTCCAAGATTTCTACATCAAAGAAGGACTTCTTTACAAATTGGACAAGGTTTGTGTTCCTTGTGAGCCTAGAGTGTTCAATTACCATTGGATGTAGATCAGGTCTATGACACGAAGACTCGACAGACTCGCCAGGGGTCTGCCACCTCATATCTTGTGGCTCGGCGAGGACAGCTGCCGCATTAGGCTCGTTGGATTTCTTTTCATCAGATGTCCCATGACTTTCCTATTCTTTTGAAAGCATTGGATTCCAATGCTTCTATTGTGGGGAGGCATGATGAGGATTGATGTTAGATCTTTCATATGACCCCTCTAGTAGTTCCTAGCTAGGTTTACATAGTTTATTTCTAGAAAATTAATATTGTAAGTGAGTCTCCTTCTTACATGCACTTGTGGGCACTAGTTATCTTCTAGTTGTCATTTAGAGTGTTAGTTAGTAAGTGTGAACTCAAAGTAGGAAGTGTGTACTTCAAGATAGCTAAAATGGATCTTTTAGTTAGCAATATTCCTTTCTCTTAACTTAGAAGTTTACGTGCATTCTCCTTTGCACCTTTGTAGCTTTTGGTTAAGCATATTGGATCAAATCCATGATTTCATGGGTTGGTTATGTATTTTGGGCCATTAGTGCCTATATATTGAATTGCAAATAATAGAACACTTAGTTGGATTTTCAATCATTTTCACATATTCACCAAGGCACTGGATAAAGCTCAATTTTTAAAACTGAGAGACTGTCTCGTCAGTTATCTCAACTTTAAGGGGGAGAATGTAGCAAGTGTGAACTCTTAAGTTAGTTGTCAGCTAAGTTTATTTAGTTATATGTCATCCAAATTATTATTTCATTAGTCGATATGATATTTTTCAAATATCTCTCCATTCTCCTTATCCCTCCATTCTCTCCTATATTCCCTCTTTTCCTCCAACCTCCCTTCCCTCTTCTTCTCTGACTTCCTCCCTTCCATCTTCATATAAATTAGTGATTATAACCTATGGTTTTCTAATGAATGTAATAGCTCTGCGAGATCTTAAATAAAGAATTATTTATTCTGTTAATTTCTCTTATTGCCACCTGGTCTTGGTTTTAGAGGTTATCCCAAATGGCATGACAAACCACTCGTACAGACCCTCTCTAGTTTTGAATGCTATCTTCCACTCATCTCCTTATCTGATATAGATATGATGATACCCACTATTTCGATCAATCTTAGTGAAGTATTGGGCTCCACTCAAAAAGTCCATTATATCATCCATCCTTGGAAGTGGAAATTGGTATTTTATGGTGATATTGTTAATAGCTCGAGAGTCTATACACATTCTCTACTCTCCATATTTGTTTGGTGCCAGTACTACAGGTACTGCACATGGGCTCAAGCTCTCCCAAATTAGTCCCTTATTTAGTATTTATTGGACTTACCTATTTAGATCCTCACTTTCTACAGGAGTCATTATATGGGATGCCTTATTAGGTAAACTAGC
This sequence comes from Wollemia nobilis, assembly GCA_028583015.1. NCBI lineage: Eukaryota > Viridiplantae > Streptophyta > Pinopsida > Araucariales > Araucariaceae > Wollemia > Wollemia nobilis. The sequence continues at coordinate 1,783,460 of JAQPPZ010000756.1, read as the reverse complement.
TCTTGGTACCAAATCTATTTGGTGATTGATCTTCCTCACTAGTGGAAAACCCTCAGGCACATTATCTGATATAATATTTAGAAATTCTTCTAACAGACATGATACTTATACTGGGACATCCTTACATTGCTCTTATTTAACTCTAGGAATTAATGCATAGCACATATGCTTATGTTTCAAACCATAAAAAAACTTCCTACCGTAAACTAAACATATTCTGGAACTACTACATACCTTTTTGTCCACCTTGTTCAGGGGTTTTAGCTTATGGTGCACTCCATCCTTTGTCATCGAGTAAGTGTTGGCATGCCGATCATGTATTTCACACCGATCAAAATTCCATGGGATTCCCAACAATAAATGGAAAGTATCCATAGGCAAGATGTCACACAAGACCTCATCACGGTAATTCCCAATATTAAATTTTACCAAGAATTGCTCACTAACAAAAACCTTATGGTCCTTCTGCAACCATGCAATCTGATATGGATACGAGTGTCTCTTCCTCTCTAACTATAGTTTGGTAACAATTCCTTTTGAAACTAGGTTATCTGTGCTACCATTATCTATGATAATATTATAGACCTTACCTGCACATTTACACCTTGTGAAAAATAAGCTCTTCCTATGATCTAGATCTCTCTCCTCATTCAGCAAGGCTGTCCTTGTGATCAAAATTTCTCCTCTTTCTACTTCTTTAGAGTGCTCAAATTTAGCACCTTCATCTACAATAGCAGCTCAAGAATTACCTTCAAGTATCTTATTTGTCCTCTCTTAGTGTTGTGGACACTCGTATGCTCGATTTACTTCTTCCCCATAGTTGAAATAGGTTCCACAAAATCCTCCTCTTCCAGATACTCATCCATACCTTCCTCTTCCTCTCTGGTAACCATTGTTCTAATCATAGGGGTGGTAAGCATTATCCCCCTTTTGCTCCTAACTACTGCTGGCTTCTCCATTCTTCTTTTGATCTTCATTTTTCTCTCTATTTATTCTTCCACCATTTTTTCCACCACAACCTCTTCCTCTTTGCTTGCTATCAAACCTTATGTTCAACTTCTCTTCAATCCTTAAGGCAAAATAGTAAGCATCCTCTATGGTGTTCATCCTAACCATACTTAATTCATCTTGAATACTTGCTCTTAATCCATTAATATAATGGGCTACCTTCTCCTTGTTGGCCTCAGAATGGCATGTTATGATTAAAATTTTATAGAAATCCTTTGTGTATTCTTTGATAGACTTACTCGATTGTCTCAAACCCTACATTTTATTCAGTAAATCCAACTCATAATCGGCTGGAATGAACTATCTCTTCAACTTCTCCACCATCCACTCCCACCTTGTTATCCTTTCTTTTCCTATTTTATTTATGTCTAGTTGCACTCCCTTGCACCATATGCTAGAATGATCCTTTAGCTTGGTCTTAGAAAATCTAACCCTCTCGGGATCTTTTACCTCCTCATACTTGAAATATTCCTCCATATCATTGATTGAGTCGATCAACTCTTCTGGGTTAAGATTTCCATAATATGAAGAAATATCAACATTCGACCTCTTCCCAATATGGGATATGGATTTATAAAATATAGCTTGTGCAGGATCTACTACCTCTTCTTCTTCCTCGAACTAGGCCTCTTCTTCCTCAACTTCATCTTCACTCCCATATTCTCTTCTGGGCTCAAACCCTCTACGTAGCTCCTCTTGCAGTGCTAGGACTTGCCTCTACAAGGCTCTAAAATCCTCTTTTGGTACCACCACATTTCTCCCACCAGCACGGTTTCTTCATGGATGTATTCTAACCATGTTTTGCAAGCCCACAACCACAAAAATTGGTACAAACTACCTCACATTCGATGATTTGTCTACACACTTAGGAACTCCCACTCGATACCACTTGAAGCATATCAAGCAACATGAAACAAACAATACACATGTGTTTTTTATTTTATCATGTTAGCTAAACCAATAATTTCATTACTTTCATACCAAAAAGGTGCTGCCAAAAAAGAGCCCTTTTACAATTACAAAATTTCCCTCTAATACCCTATTTTCTCTTTTTCCCACCTAAAACAATGCATTTGAAATTTGAATTTCAGAGGCAAACTTCCCAGGGTCATAACTTCTCTCTCATTTCTCTGATTGACTATTATAGCATGTTTTTGGAAAGGGCACGAGATGGACTAAATAGAATAAAATTTAGTTTAATTCTAAATCTATACTAAAATCCTCAAATTCATCCTCTAAGACCTTCAAAATTCACCTACAAGTTCAGGTATCTAGATTTTCACTATTTTTGGTAGGGTTTTTCCATAAAACATACATATATCCCAAACCGTTTAGGGTATTGGGGTGATTATTTTTACAATGGATCTAATTTTCTATCCCTTAGACAACTAAATGTACTTAGCAAATAATTAAATCAAATATAAATTTTAGGTGATGCAAGATCACTCTTACACCACTGGATGCTCCTGCATCAATAAGGTAAGCATTATATTTTTGATTTGAGTTTTAATTTGTGCTAAGGTTGGGAAGCACATATGCATTAAGGCCACATGAGTTTTAGATAGCACCTTGGTGAAATTAGGGAGTTATAAGGGTATTTGATATTTAATATTATTTTGTGCTTTGAAAAATAAATAAAGGTTGGAGTAATAAGAGTTGAAAAAGGATTTAATTTTTATAGGTTGAATATTATTTTTGAGAGATTATAAAAGAACTTGGTCTTCTATACATTGATTAATTTGGAGTTGATAAAAAAATTCTTTTAAATGTGTTGAAAGATATTTTGATAAGTTTGGAGATATTAAGGTGTACTTGAGTCTTGTTATTGTTTGTAATGGTGAATTAATTTTTGAGGAGAATATTTGTGGATATTTTGAGATTGGTTGTTTCTATCTAACCTTGAAATTGAAAAAGATGAGTTGATTGCTATTAAGAAAAGTTGTGAAGACATATCTCCATAAAAATAAAAGGTATAGGTACATCTTCCTTTTGAGCGAAATATTCCTAGATTGAATGTTGAAATGCAAAGTTGGTGTGAAAAGGATTGTTTTATAAGCATTATTGGAAATAACTAAGTGAGCCTTCATGTGCATGATTAGGGTTTGTGAACATGAGTATCATTGTTATGTAAATTTGAGAACTATATTGAACTAGGGTTTGTGAAATAACATGAGTATCATTATTATGTGAAATTGAGAACTATCTTGAACTAAGGGTTTATGAGGCCCAAACTACCGAACTTGTTTCGGCCATATCTCACTCATCCAAGCTCGGATTGAGCTAAAATTTTGAGGGTAGATGCCTGAAAAACCCTAGAATGTCTCCACCAATTTTCATATCATTTGGAGCAACACAGATCCTAGCGCATCCCTATGTGTGAACGATATATTTGGCAAGTGGCTATGCGAGGGTTTCATCTGGGTTGAGTGCAAGCAGCTCCAGAGGTTGGTTTTTAGGGCCTTCGGGCCCTAGCGGCCAATATTTTTATGGTTTATGCTCAATATTTTAGTAGGAAATGTTGCAGGGGATACAATATGGGTTAGAAATTTATCTTTCAACAGATCATACTATGAACTTGAGTGACAACGGCTTCCAATTTGCTGCACAAAAGAAAAGTGAAAACCATACCTTTCCACGATGTCTAGGGCAAGGATTAAAGAGATCACGAAACAAGTTTCAAGCAGTTGATCAAAAAATGGCTCATATCTCAAGTGAATCTGGTGCTAAGGTGCACCCACAAAATAATTCTACTGTGAAAACCCCTATCAAGGGTAAGAATTTTGAAGACTCAGTCCCAAAAATGAATTTTAGGGATGCCCTTCGTGGTGGACAGCCTCAGCCCAATGCTAATATCAATATTAGGGCTTCCCATAAACCTCTAAGAATGCCTAAGATTGATCCCAGGAAAATGGAGTCAGGATGTCTTAAAGCAGCTGATGGAACTCCTATTGTTAAGCTTGATATGGGTAACATTCAGAATGGCATTGAAGATTTGGAAAAAAGAGGACTAATTTATCGGTTCATGGGTTTTCGTCCGAGTCTATCTGCTTTCAAAGTCTGGGCTACAAAAAGCTGGAAAACTAAAGGTGAGTTACAAATATCTATTTATCCAAATGGTTATTTTCTTGTTTTATTTGCTAATAATGAAGATAGAGAGAAAACTTTTCAAGGGGGTCCTTGGTTTTTTGGAAGGGCAGGGATTTTCATGAAGCCCTGGCATACTAAATTTAAAGTCGAAGAAGAGATGCCTTCTATAGCTCCCGTGTGGGTTAGACTCTTTGGCCTCCCTATTGAATTTTGGAATCCTACTATTTTTTCTTCAATTGGAAACTCTTTAGGAACTTTTATGATGACCGCTGATTGTACTCAAAATTTTGAACATATTATTTATGCTCGAATTTGTGTTTTAATGGATTTTGACAAACCCCTACCTAAAAATATCACATTACAATTTGGGGAAGACACTTGGGAGCAAGTAGTGGACTATGAGAACATTCCTTTTCATTGTAGAATTTGCCATGAATATGGTCATTTGGCCGATGCTTGCCCAAATAAAATTCTCGATCAAAAGAAAGAAGATATAAACTCAGCGAGGTTTCCAAATACCTAAGAAGAAGAACACTCAGAAAAAACCAGTTATGAAGGATCAATCAAAGTCATTTGCTAATATGTTTGAAATCCTTTCCACAAATGATGTCCCAAGTGAGGAAGAGGAAATAATGGAAACTGAAATCTTAGAAACACAATTTAAATATGAAGGGAAGAACTCAGAGACAAACCAACAAATCAAAGGTTTTCAACAAAAAAAAAGGAGAAAATTTACACAAGAAAAACAATATTTCAAATGTCAAAACTTCAAATAATGCAGGTCCCAATATAGACTCCATTGAACCATCTAGTAAAATTTTGGCTGTGTATGAGCATTCTTCAAGGTTAGAAGCCATCTCAGATTCAATTGGAATAAGTCAAGAAAAAGGAAAAAAAAATTGAAGATGGATTCTAATAAAAAAGTAGGTCGCAAGACCAATCAATATCATATGGTAAAAGAAGGTGAAAAGCTTGTAGAGGAAGGTAAGATTAATGCCCTTCCCAAATTTTTTAGCCCTGGTATTAATGAAGATCATCACTTGGAATATTAGAGGACTCAAAGGGAGTCTTTCAAAACAAAATGAAATTAGAAGAATGATTCAGATAAATCATCCACATCTTGTTTTCCTTCAAGAAACAAAGATGTCAATGGAGGATATGGACTTAATTGCCAGTAAAATTTGGCCATCTAGAAAAGTGGTTTCCCTCAATTCCCAAGGGACTTTGGGTGGCATTGCTTGTCTTTGGGACCCAAAAGAGGTAGTTATTCACCATATGGTTGGCAGTTGGGGTTTGTTGGCTATAGCTATTCAAAGTAGACATTCCAACCAGATTATGCTCTGCATTACTGTTTATGCTCCGACTTCTTTGGAGGAAAAAAGAAGATAATGGAAGGATATTACTCATATTATCTCTCATTTTCCTAAATCTTGGATCTTGATCGGAGGAGATTTCAATACCATCCTCTCTCTGGATGAGAAAAGGGGGGAAATAGAAATTTGGACAAAAGACCTGACCTCATGAGCGAATATATTGCAAACCTCCATCTTGTGGATATCCAACTAGATAATGGCCTTATGACTTGGTCTAACAGAAGGCAAGGCTTAGCTTGTATAATGGAGAGATTGGATAGGTTTTTGCTCTCTGAAAATTTCTTAATCCATGGTCACATTCCTAAAGTGAAGACTCTTAATAATGTTGGTTCGGATCATTGGCCAGTCATGGTGGAAATGTGGAAAACCAATGTGAGTTTCTCTCCTTTTTATTTTCAATTAATGTGGCTTAGAGACATTTCCTTCAGACCTCATGTGCAACAATGGTGGAAGGAAGGTAAACCTAGGCATGGGACTAAGATGTTCTGTTTTGCCAAAATACTGCAATACATTAAATCCAAAATCAAGACTTGGAACTGGAAAGAGTTTGGGGATGTTCATAAAAAAAACATGAAGTTATTGCTCATATTGAAAATTTGAATAAGAAAATCCGTTTAGATGGCCTCACAGAGAAGAGAAGTGCGAATGAAATTAAACTCACAACTCGGTTAGAGGAATGGGAAAAAAGAGAAGAAATCTTATGGAAGCAAAAATCTAGAATTCAATGGCTCAAAGAAGGAGATCGAAACACAAATTTCTTCCACAAATCTCTTCTAGCTCGAAGATCTCACAACTTTATTTCTTCCTTAAAATCAGATTTTGGAGATGTTGTTTATACTTGGGATGGCATGAACTCTATTGTTGTTGATTACTTTTCCAATATTTTTGTTGCTACTCCTCTTGACTCAACTTCACAACAAAATGTTCTTCAAGCAATCCCTTCTCTTATCACTTCGAGGAGAACTCTATTTTGACTACTCCTATTACTATCAATGAGCTTCAACAAGTAGTTTTTAAAATGCAAAAAGGGAAAACCCTAGGTCCCGATGGTTTTCCTATTGAGTTCTACCAAGAGTTCCGGGATATCCTTCATGTTGATTTATTAGAGGTGGTGGAAGAAGCCAGGAAAGCCAAAGAAATTTTGAAGGTTATCAATAAAACTTATATTACTCTTGTTCCAAAAGCTCAAGAGGTTGATCATATCTCAGCTTTTAGACCTATTGCTTTATGTAATGTTCTTCTCAAAATCATTACTAAAATCATGGCAGAAAGGTTGAAGCCTCTTTTGCATAAGATTATTTCCCTAGAGCAAGGGGGATATGTGGAAGGACGTCAAATAGTAGATGAGATAGTTCTTTCTCAGGAAGCCATCCATTCCATGGATATGCAAAATTCTCCTTCTATGTTCATTCGGTTAGACTTATCCAAAGCTTATGACAGAGTGGATTGGCACTTCCTTATCAAAGTTTTGAGGCAATTTGGTTTCTCTAAGGATTGGATGGATTGGATTATGGGATGTATCTCTTCAGTTTCCTACTTAGTTCTTATCAATGGCAGGCCTTCTCGGTCTTTCCCAGCTTCCAGAGGTATTAGGCAAGGTGACCCGCTATCCCCTTATTTATTCATCATTCTTGTTGAATGCTTGGGTAGGACTATAACCAAAAAGAGGGAAAAAAAAACCCTTGAGGGAGTTACCATTGCTCATGGAGCTAGACCTATCTCTCATCTTCAATTTGTGGATGACTCTACTCTTTTAGGTAAAGCTACAATTAAGGAAGCTTCTAATATTAAGCAAATCATTAGCTATTTTTCTAAGGCTATTGGATAGTTTATCAATGAAGACAAATCTAAAGTTATTTTCTTTCACCGCTCTGCTAGACAGGAATCCATGGTCTTGGATAAATTAAGATATAAGAAGACCTCTCTTCCAATCACTTATTTAGGTATTCCCATAAATATTCAAAGGCAGAAAAATAAAGATTGGAATTGGTTGTTGGACAAAGTCAAGAAGAAAATTGGAAAGTGGACCAACAAGTGGCTTTCTTCTAGGGGTAGAATCACCTTGGTAAAATCAGTCCTTCAAGCTATTCCTATTTATGTTTCTTCCGTTTTGAATATCCCAAAGGCTGTTCTTCGAGAATTGGATCAAATCAGTCATCATTTCCTTTGGAGTGGTACTAAGGAGAAAAGAAAATGGGCCTTGGTGAAATGGGATACTTTATGTCTTCCTAAGAGTGAAGGGGGTTAGGATTCTAGTCTTCAATTAATAACAACAAAGCTTTAGCTGCTAAATTATATTGGAGGATGTTGCATAACCCCAATGCTCTTTGGGCCAATAATCTCCATGCTAAATATGCTGAGAACAAAAATTCTTGAAGACCTTGTTCGCTATCAACTTCCTACCAAAGGTTCTCCCATTTTAGCAGTTCTTAAGACTAGTGAGGATTTGATAAAGAAAAAACTTAGTTTTTGAATTTTGGGATCTTGGGATGGTCACAAGCCTTTGATAACTCAGTTTCTCGATTGGAGGCCTTGGATGGAGGAGCTTCACCGAGCTAATTGGATAAAGGTGGCTAATTACTATCGGTACCATATTGGTAATTCAAAGGTTGGTAGATATTGGATCCCTATTGAGGATTGGCCTATTCAAATCCCAGAAAGGCAAAGACAAGATATCCAAGGCATCCTTCATATGAGATCCCTCTCTTGGTCCCATGAAAAAGATTGTTTTGGATGGAACAACACTACTAAGGGTGAGTATTCAGTTGCTCAAGGTTATTTGACCTTATGCCATAATAATCCCAACCATTCTTCTGACATATTTTCTCAATTGTGGGCTCAAAAGCTCTGGCCTAAGGTGAGGTTCTTTAATTGGCTTTTATTGCATCGTAGGGTGCTTACTGGTGAGCAACTTATGAAGCGTGGTTTTCATGGCCCTTTTAGATGTGAAATGTGTGAAGAGAATGTAGAAAATATCAACCATATTTTTATTGAGTGTACTTTAGCCTCTGAGCTATGGAGGAGAATGGCCACTTTACTTGGCTTACAGTGGTCCAATTTTTTTACTTTTGAACAACTTTGGAGGGATTGGCCTAATCAAGAGGGTGTTGATCATTTTATTAGGCAGTTAGTTTGGATGGGTTCTACCATTCTTCTTTGGAATATTTGGAATGAAAGGAACAACCAAATTTTTAATCAAGATAGGAAGGATATTCACTATATTTGGAAAAATACCATAGCCAACTTAGTTGAATCAGTCCATCAACTCCTTAATCACCCCCAAAACTCCCACCAAATATGGGATCAAGTGATGCAAATATTGAAGATTAAACCTTCTAAGGGCAACCAACTTAAAGGGAATGTGAGTATTAGTAAGATGGATAGGACTAGAAATTGGCAACCTCCTCCTAAGGATTTTGGAAAAGTCAATACTGATGGAGCCTCTAGAGGGAACCCTGGAAAAGCCGAGTGTGGGAGGAATTGGTAGACTTTCGGATGGCTCCCTGGTTTTTACTTTTGCTGAGAATTTGGGTATTCTTTCCAATAACCTTGTTGAGGGGTATGGTATCCTCAGAGGCCTTCAGGAGGCTACTAAGGTTGGATGGGAAAAGGTGTTAGTTGAGTCCGACTCTCAACTTATGATTAATCTCTTGAAGACTCCTAAGAATCATAAGGTGGATTGGAGAATAAAAAGAATTATTGAGAAGATTCAGTTAATCCGGATGGGATTTTTGAAAGTTGATTACAATCATGTGGTCAGAGATCAAAACAAGAGTGCTGATGCTTTAGCTAATTGGGCTTTGGACAAAGGTGATCTTACTTGTTATGGCCACCCTCCTATATGGTGGGCTTCTCAAATTAGGGAAGCTCTTCTTTCTATCATTTCTTTGGATGGCTCTAGTTCTGAAGGTACCTAGTTTCTTCTTCTTGTTTTTTTTTTTTGCTTCTCTTTGGTTCATTCAGTTTTTTTTAGTTCCCTAGCTCATTCTATTCTTTATTTTGTTTCCTCTGTTGATTCTTGCCTTAATAGTCTTCTGGTCTAGATAGGTCATTGTTTTGTTTTTTTTTTATTTTTTTCTTCTTTGTTTTTTTTGTTTAGTTTTTTAAGGTGGGTGGGTTCTTTTGTTTTGTTTTGTTTTTGTGTTCTTTGTGTTGTTTTTTGTTGTTCTTGTTTTTTTGTTGTTTTTTTTTTATGTTTTTTGTTATTGTTCTTGTGTTTTTTTCGTTCTTGTTCTTGGGTTTCTCTTTGTTTGTGTTATTTCGTGTTTTTATGTGTGAGTGTTTTCTATGTTTTTTGTTTTTGTTTATTGTCTATTGTTGGTTGTTTTTTATTTTTATTTTTTAGGTTTTGGTTGTGTTTATTTTTCATGTTTTTTTTGGGTTATGTCTTTGTAGTGTTCTATTGTTTTTGTCTTGTTTGTGTTTTGTTATGTGGTTCTTGTGTTTTTCTATGTGGTTTGTGTTGTGGTTTCTTTTATCTTATTGTGCGTGTTTGGTTGTGCTTTTGTTTTTGACACACTCAAGGAGCATGTTTTTTATTTTATTTTATTATTTTTGTTGTTATTTACTTATTTTTAAATTGGTTTTGTGTGTTTGTTTGCTCCTTGAGTATGTCAAAGGTGGTAGGCCAGGTCCGAGTCCTGGGCATTTTTGGTGGAATGGATACCCCTGCCTCCTTGGGTCTTACCCGAAAGTGGCATCCCTTTTGGGATGTTTTCCACAAAAAAAAAAAAAAAAAACTAAGGGTTTATGTAAGAACATGAGTATAATTGTTATGTGAAAACTGAAATCATCTAAATCAAGATTTGAGTCCCATGGTTTGAGTTGTTAGGAATATAGTGAAACACTTAGTTAGGGTTTATTTTATTAAGTGGATGTTTGAGTAAAGTTGGATGAGCATTATTGATTGAAAGCATTGGAGTGATAGTTCAAGATTTGTGAAACAAATTATTCCTTATTCTGAATTGATTTGAAAGAGAGTTTGAAATTGATAGAGTGATTTGTGAATGTGAAACATATTGAGTCTCTTACCATTCTATATATTTTTCTCTAGTTAATTTTTTTTTTGAGTGAAAATTGTTTGTATTATTGAAGAGGTTTTCAGAAATATATTAAGTTGAGTTTTTGTATGCAAGTTTTGTAATTGAGTTGAGCAAGATTTTGTGAAGGCTTGTCGGTAGATTTGAGTCAATCCTATATGGGACTTAAGGATAGATTGGTATACGATTTTGTGAAAGCTTTCAAGTATATTTGAGGTAAGTCTTAGTGAAGACTTGAAAGTAGATTGAGCAAGTTTTAAGGAGGAATTTTTGAGCATATTTGAGGTAAGTCTTGGTGAAGACTTGTTGGACAGATTTGAGGTAAGTCTTGGTGAATACTTGAGAGCAGATTGAACAAGTTCTTGAGAGGACTTATGGATATATTTAGGGCAAGTCTTAGTGAATACTTGAGAGCAGATTGAGAAAGTTCTTGAGAGGACTTGTGGAGATATTTGAGACAATTATTTGAGAATACTTGATAATAGAATTGATTGATTGATTTGTTCAAGCTTTGAATTAAGGATTGGAGTAGATCTTGTAGAATTGATTTATGATTAGATCAAGCTTTGTGTTAAGGCTTGATAATAGATTTGAGGATAAATTTTGGTGCATATTTGAGGTCATATTTATGCCAAACCAGAGATAGAGATTGAGCAAATTTGTGCTAGACCAAAGAACAATTTTTAGTGTATATTTGAGATAAATATTGAGAATATTTGTGCTAGACTAAAGGACAATTTTTAATACAAATTTGATATAGATATTGAGTAGATTTGTTCTAGACTGAAGGACAATGTTTAATGCAGATTTGAGATAGAGATTGAGCAGAACTTGGAGAAATTTTTAGAGGTGACAGAGTAGAGGACATGAGTCTCTAGTGGATGGAGATCCATTATCCAATTTAGTGAGGACAAAGATATTTTATGGAGAGATATCCACAAGCCAATGTAGTGGAGGTGGTACTCTTCTAGAGGATCACCATCCAGAGCAAGAGGAGAAGGATTTTTTCTATGGATAGAGATCCATGAATTAGTAGAGGAGAAAGGGTTCTCCTATGGATAAATATCCACAAGATTGATTAGGATATTGGTGTATCATTTTGATAGAGGTCCATAAACATTGTAATTGGGAAGGATTCCAAATATATTTAATGAGAAAATTTTAGTGAAAAATTTTCCCCGTGGAGTAGCCCACATTGGGTGAACCACATAAAATTGGTGTCTCTATTGTGTGCGATGATTTATGTATTGATTTTATTACTATTGTTGATATTAACATTGATATATTGGATAATATTATTTGAAAAAAGAAAAGTAAAAATTGGTATTATACTGTTCACCCTCCTCTCAGTATAATCTTGTGTTTTTCAATTGGTATTAGAGCGAGATCCTTCAGAAGAGTTTAATAGCTTGAATGAAAAGCTTATAGGAACACAGATGGATTCTTAGAGTGGATTTTTAGGATATAAGACACCATTGTTTGATGGAAAAAATTATGCATTTTGGAGTGTGAGAATGAAGGTTTGCCTAATGGCACTAGGAAATGATATATGGTAAGCAGTTGAGGATGGGTACATACCACCAAATTTTCCACCTATAGATAAATATGGTAAGCTCCTACAACTAAACAATTCAAAGGTAATGAATGGAATTTTTAAATGGTTTACGTGAAACACAGTTTGTAAAAATTATGCATTGCACATCAGCAAAATAGATTTGAGATAAAATAAAAAAATATATACAAGGGAGAAAAAAATGTCAAGATGGTAAAATTGTAAAATCACAAGAAAACATTTGAAGACCTAAAGATGAACGATGAGGAATACATTGCTATATACTTACTTCGTGTGGATGAGGTTGTTAACTCCATGCAAAAACTTGGATTTAAAGTGGAAGAATCAGATGTTTGTTAAAAGGTTTTAAGATCACTCCCTAAGAGGTATAGTGAAAAGATTTCATCCATAGAAGAAACAAGAGATATTGAAACTTTGACTAGGGATGAGCTACATCGAACTCTCACAACTTTTGAGATGAGAATAAAAGAGGAATATATTCCCCAAAAAGAAGCAAATTTTAAAGTTACAAATAATTCAAAGGGTAAGAAGTCAAATTGAAGTAATTAGTCATCCAGTGATGAAGAAGAAAACTATGGTAGGAGGAACAAGGACACAAATAAGCACAAAGGTACGAAATCAATTAAGTGTTTCAAATGTGGTAAATATGATCACTATGCATCTAATTGTACAGAATCTAGAAATAGTAGTGGTTATGAGAAACAAGATCATAAGAACAAGGAAACATGAAAACACAAGTATCAAAATAAAATCAAGGATAGACAAGGCAAGCATGGAAAGAAGTTTTTCCAAAGGTATTAGAAGAGTTTTTATGCAGATAAGGAAGGAAAGAGTTCAAGTGATAGTAATGGAAGGTCCTCAGATAATGAAGAAGAAGAAATTCTATTTTTGGCAAAATAAAAGGAAGATGTTACGAAAAAGGTAAAAAGAACACCAATAATTCTCAAGTGTCGTAGGTGTGGTAACTTTGGTCATCTTGAAGATCAGTGCACAAGGAATGGATTCAGTTTCAATGAAGATGAATATGAAGATGCTCTTGAAGATCCAGAAGAAGAAAATCTTCTTATGGAAATAGAAAAAGAAGGAAGTGCTTCTAGTGGAAATGAATCAGAAAAGAATGAATATGATCTTGAAGACAAAATATTACAAGAAGAATAAAAATATCCAAAGGAAGGAGAAGTTGATTTTGAGGGTGAGATTATTTTTGTTCTTAAGGAATTAAGAAAGGTGAGAAAGTATAATTCAAAACTCAAGATTCAATTTTAGGAATGTGATGAAGAAAAAGGAAATCTTGTAGAAGATCTAACCAACTCAATATCTAAGATAAGGAGATATAAAGATAAGTTAGAGGTAAAGGTCTTAGAATGTGAAAGATTAGAGAATGAGGTAGCTTCACTAAGGATGGAATTAAAAGAGTCTAAAGATAAGCTACACAGGTTTGGAAGAAGCTCAAAGAACTTGGAAAATATTATCAAGGTACAAAGATCTTCATGAAACAAGATAGGACTTGGATTTGAAGAAGAACATAGAGGACAAGGAGAGGAGTCAAGCTCCAAATAAGAAGAAAATTTAGAAGAAGAGAGTATAAGAGAAAGTGAGATTTCTAAGGATAAGTTGGAAAATAGAAGGTTCAACAAGGAAATGAACAATGCACAAATAAGGAACAGATGGAACAAGAAACATCACAGGAAAGAAGAGACTAAGAGATCTATGGGGTCAAGGCAAGGTTTTTTCAATGGAAATTGCTTCTCATGTCACAAGATTGGTCACAAGGCTTCATAGTGTAGGACACATAAAAAATAGGGATATGCTTTCACTAAAAGGAATATAAAAAATGAGCATCTATTTCAAGGGTATTGCTACTCTTGTAATCAATTTGGTCATAAGGTAGTAAATTTTAGGGTTCATGACAAGAATGGATATGGCTTCACCAAAAGGAACTTCAAGATATTTACACCTTAAAGGAATCACAATATTAAGTTTTATAAGTGCAATAATTTTGGGCATATGACCAAGTTGTGCAGAGCAAAATTTCCAGATACAAGCATGAATAGGAATATTTAGAGGAATTAGAAGGATCAGTTGAGGAAGAAGGTGAACAAAGGTAAAGATCAGTGTATGCTTGGAGTAGAAATACTTCTACCCATAAATTAACCACCTCAAGAGAGGAGGTGGGGGAGGGGCTAAGATAAGAGTCCTATTATTAGCCCCAATCCCCAAAGGTGGCCTTTTTCCATTGATGTCAAATGGGGAGAGATTTGAGTTAGGGGGAGAGCATTCAGTCATGGGGAGTAGTTTCTCAGGGGGAGTATATTTAGATTTTGAAAAACGAAAAATGAAGGAAAAAGGAAAAAAGGTTGCCATAAGAAAAATGGTTGCCACCAATAACAAAGGGGTATATTGTAGTAAATTTGAGAAATATTTATTGTCATTGATGTCAAGAGTTTTCAAGAGTTTGTTGTTTTAATTTTGTCATTATTATTGTCATCAAGTGGTTTTTTCAAAAGGTAAGGAAGAGGTTTAAAGGAAAATAATATAACATTTATTTTTAATATTATATGCCTAATGTGACCTAAAAGGTTGAATACCCAAGGAAGGAGAAGCAGGTTTAAGAGGAAGTCCCAAGCAGTGCAAAACAGACTTAAAAGGCAACAATAATATTATAATATTCCATGTTATAGGCTGAGGTGAAGAAAACAGGTCCAAGGATTTATTAAAAATAATTTATTCCTCAGAAGACCCATTGAGCAATTTGCAAAATATTTAATTTAATTTATTTCAATGAAAATATTTTAACCTAAAGGTTAAAATTTTAATTTAAAAAAATATTGGGCGTCAAATTTAAAGGTTATAAATTAATTTATTAATTCAAATTTTTAAATTTGAATTAAATACGATGTCGAGCACATAAAGAAAAATGTATATAAAAGGGGAGTTAATTTTTTAATTAAATTATCCATGCATTTATTTGAATTACAAAGTGGTAAGACCCCAAGGTCTTACTATAAAAATATTAATAAATTAATGTAAAATGTAATCGCAGGCCACTCAAAGGGGGCTCCCTTGTAATCGCTTTGCCACTATAGGGGGCTCCCTCCTTTAGAATCTATGATTCTTATTCTTCTTCTTCTTGGATGATTTGATATGGATGGCCAACCTAATATATATATCTACCCTAAAGCTACGTTGGTGAAGAGACATGATGGTTCACGTATGAAGAGACGTGATGGTTCACGTTATGAAGGGTTGTGATGGTTCACGTTATGAAGGGTTGTGATGGTTCACTTTATAAGTTAATAATATAATAATTAAATTATTAATAATACTAACTAATACTAAATAATAATGTTAGGATTAAGGATCCTAACATGCCACCCTCCTTAAAAAGAGCTTTGTCCTCAAAGATCAAAGTGAGAAGCTTTGTCCTTTGTTTTACAAGAAGTATTTGTGTAAGTTCTTGGACTCTTTTAATGGCATCCTTTCATAGGCAGGGATATCAAGAAGGATGAAGCATTAGCGGGGGGTTGCCAAGAACAATAGTAGAATCTTCCTTAGTAAAATCATGATGACGATGGGAGGGCAACCCTTGGGGTTCCTCAAATACTTCAGAATGATGCATCAAAAGTGATGGTAATGATTTCATATCCTTTTTTGGTTCCTTGGTAGAGCCAATGGAGAAGGATTGTGTAGTCACTCTGCGTTTGTTTCGAATAGGTTTGGTCATATGGCAAGAACTCACTATTGATGAGGAAGGTATGTGTAGGTCTTGTAGAGTGCATGTTTGGCTAGCATTGATCACTTTGGGTATGTATACCTCATCCTTTCTTGGTACATCAATCACTTCTTACACATTGACCTCATTGTTTTCATTACAGTGAGTAGGTACACTGGTCAGTTCAGACACAACTACCTCATCTTCTTGCTCTATGGAGATACAGGGATCAACTTCCTTCAATAAATACAATGTTAGTGTAGCATATTTATGGTGGGATCCAAATTTTTCATCACAATTATCACATAGTCCTTTTGCTCATCATTCCTTCATCTCCTCAAAGCTAATATGTTTAATTTGTAAAGTTCGATTAGATTTTTGGGTTGTTTAAGTGCTTTGTGCGCTTCCATTATACATAGGTTTGGGAGCGATGTAAGTGGTCGACAATTTTTCCATAAGTGGTTTCCCTAATTGTTGTTGTGCATTGATTTTATCTTTAGCTAATTTTGCCAATCCATAGGTCTGCATCATGGTATAGGGATTGAACCTTGTCACCTCCATTCTAATTTCCTCTTTTAATCCCCTAATGAAGCCATTGATGATAATTGATTCATCCAATAGTGTTGTGTTTGGTGATATCCTCAAACCGAGTTTGATACTCACACACAGAAGTGATTTGATGAAGATCTTTGAGCAATTCCCACATGACTGGGTCCCACATGGCTCTGATACCAAATGGTAAGACCCCAAGGTCTTACTATAAAAATATTAATAAATTAATGTAAAATATAATCGCAGGCCACTCAAAGGGGGCTCCCTTGTAATCGCTTTGCCACTATAGGGGGCTCCCTCATTTAGAATCTATGATTCTTATTCTTCTTCTTCTTGGATGATTTGATATGGATGGCCAACCTAATATATATATATCTACCCTAAAGCTACGTTGGTGAAGAGACATGATGGTTCACGTATGAAGAGACGTGATGGTTCACGTTATGAAGGGTTGTGATGGTTCACTTTATAAGTTAATAATATAATAATTAAATGATTAATAATAATAACTAATACTAACTATTAATGTTAGGATTGAGGATCCTAACACAAAGTCTTGGTAAGATATCATGCACTGCATTGTTGTGAGGAAGAAAATACCTTCATGATTTTAAAAATATTTGGAGGGCAAGCAACTAGTTAAATGCATGTGGTGCAACCCAAGCGTATCCATAACACTAGTTAGCATATTTGGTGACCAAGGTAGAGTTAAGACGTTCATAGGGCAGAGGTTGGGGTTTCAAATCCCCGTACGGTCATTTTGAGAGGGTAGAGTGTTTTATTTTTTGTTCATTGAAAATTACAAAGATAACAAGGAGGAGAACTTGCATGTTAGTACTTGTGTGGGCATGTGGCCCAACGGCTGCCTAGCTTCGGCTAAAGCACAACAGTGAAAGTGAGGTTGAGGGTTCAAAACGTAGCCAAGGCATGCACTATTCATTTTGCATGTGGGCCAAGGTGTATAAGGTAAGCATTATATTTTTGATTTGAGTTTTAATTTATGCTAAGGTTGGGAAGTGCATATGCATTAAGGCCACATGATTTTTAGACAATGAATGTAGGGATTTATAAGGGTATTTGATATTTAATATTATTTTGTGCTTTGAAAAATAAATAAAGGTTGGAGTAATAAGAGTTGAAAAAGGATTTAATTTTTATAGGTTAAATATTATTTTTGAGAGATTATAAAGGAAATTGGTCTTCTATACATTGATTAATTTGGAGTTGATAAAAGAAATTGAGTTTTATCTGTTGAAATATATTTTGATAAGTTTGGAGATAATAAGGTGTACTTGAGTCTTGTTATTTTTTGTAATGGTGAATTAATTTTTGAGGAGAATATTTGTGGATATTTTGAGATAGGTTATTTCTATCTAACCTTGAAATTGGCAAAGAAGAGTTGATTGTGATTAAGACGGGTTTTGAAGATATATCTCCATAAAAATAAAAGGTATGGGCACATCTTCCTTGTGAGTGAAATATTGTTGGATTGAATGTTGAAATGCAAAGTTGGAGTGAAAAGGATTGTTTGATAAGTATTGTTGGAAATAATTGAGTGAGCCTTCATGTGCATGATTAGGGTTTGTGAAATAATATGAGTATCATTGTTATGTGATGTTAAGAACTATATTGAACTAGGGTTTGTGAAAGAACATGAGTATCATTGTTATGTGAAGTTGAGAACTATCTTGAACTAAGGGTTTGTGAAAGAACATGAGTATCATTGTTATGTGAAAACTGAAATCATCTTAAGTCAAGGTTTGAGTCCCATAGTGTGAGTTTTTGGGAGTATAGTGAAACACTTGGTTAGGGTTTGTAAGTAAGGTGTGTTTCATTGAGTGGATGTTTGAGTAAATTTGGATGAGCATTATTGATTGAAAGCATTGGAGTGATAGTTCAATATTTGTGAAATAAATTATTCCTTATTCTAAAATTATTTGAAAGAGAGTTTGAAATTGATAGAGTGATTTATGAATGTGAAACATATTAGTTCTCTTACCATTCTCTACATGTTTCTATGGTTAAAAAGGATTCTGAGTGAAACTTGTTTGTTTGATTGAAGAGGTTTTCTAAAAGAGATTAAGTTGAGTTTTTGTATGCAAGTTTTGTAATTGAGTTGAGCAAGATTTTGTGAAAGCTTGTGGGTATATTTGAGTAAGTCCTAGAGGGGACTTAAGGATATATTGGTGTGAGCTTTTATGAAATATTACAAGCATATTTGAGATAAGTCTTAGTGAAGACTTGAGAGTAGATTGATAAAGTTCTAAGGAGGACTTGTTCAACATATTTGAGGTAAGTCTTAGTGAATACTTGAGAGAAGATTGGACAAGTTCTTGAGAGGACTTATGGACAGATTTGGGGCAAGTATTAGTGAATACTTGAGAGTATATTGAGAAAGTTATTGAGAGGACTTGTGGATAAATTTGAGGTAAGTCTTTGAGAAGACTTGAGAACATAATTGATTAATTGATTTTTTCAAGCTTTGATTAAGGCTTGGATCAGATCTAGTAAAATTGATTTATGATTGGATCAAGATTTGTGTTAAGACTTGAGAATAGATTTGAGGAGATTTTGGTGCATATTTGAGGGCAGATTTGTGCCAGACCAGAGATAGAGATTGAGTATATTTGTGTCAGACCAGAGATAAATATTGAGCAAATTTGTGCTAGAATGAAGGATAGTGTTTAGTGCAGATTTGAGACAGATATTGAGGATATTTTTGCTATACCAAAGGAAAATATTTAGTGTGTATTTGAGATAAATATTGAGAATATTTGTGCTAGACCAAAGGATAATATTTAGTGCATATTTGAGACAGATATTAAGCAAAGCTTAGAGCAAGCTTTGGAGGTGATCGAGCACATGATAGTAGTCTCCAGTGGATAGATATCCATTGGCCAGGGTAGTGAGGAAAAAGGTCTTCTGAGTGAGGACAAAGGTACTTTGTGGAGAGAGATCCACAAGCTAGTGCAGTGGAGGCAGTAGTCTTCTAGAGGATCACCAGCTAGAGCAAAATGAGGAGTTCTCCTATGGATAAAGATCCATGAATCAAAAGAGGAGAAAGAGTTCCCCTATGGATAGAGATCCATGAAATTGATTAGGGGATTGGTGTCTCCTTTAGATAGAGGTCCATAAACATTGTAATAGGGAAGGATTCCCAAGAGATTTGTTGAGAAAATTTTAGTGAAATATTTTCTCCGTGGAGTAGCCCAAATTGGGTGAACCACGTAAAATTGGTGTCTCTATTGTGTGTGATGATTTTTACATTACTTTGATTATTGCTATTGATATTTCCATTGATATTTGGATAATATTATTTGAGAAAATAAAAGTAAAAGTTGATCTTATACTGTTCACCCCCCTCTCAGTATAATCTTGTGTTATTCACAAGAATATTGTGTTTCATGCAAATATGAAACATATTGAGTTGAAGCATCATTTTTCAGGAGACTCAGTTAAGAAACCAAGGTGCTTATTCAATATTTAAAATCTAAAAATCAAGTAGCATAAATATTGACCAAGGGGGTTTTAAAATAGGTCCATTCAAAATTGAAGGAGTTGGATATTTATACATTTTGCATCAAAGTAGAATGTTGGACATCATGATGCAAAATTGATCAATTGTAAAGAATGATTCTTAGGAGTTAGTCTAGCCACCAAGTGGATCTACAAGATTAGTTTAAAGAGTTATGGAACAATTGAAAAGCAAAAGGTAATATTTGTTGCAAATAGTTTTGCACAAAAGTATGGTATGGATCATGAGGAGATGTGTTATTGTTGTAAGGTAAGACACCCTAATTTTGTTAGCATAAAAGAGATGGAAATTAAATCAACTGTATGTGAAGAGTGCATTTCTCAATAGGTTCATAAATGAGGAAGTTTATGTTGATCAACCATAAGGTTTTAAGAATAAAGACAAGGTGAATTGGGGCTATAATCTCAAATAGATCTATATGGAATCAATCAATATCCTAGGGCTTGGTAATATAGGTTATACAAATAATTCATGGAGAGGAATTTCAAGAGACATAAAAATCAGTCCACTCCTTACAAACAAACTTTAAGTAGATTTTTAAGAGTGTTGATGATTTGATTTATACAATTAGTTCAAAAGACATGATTAAGAGCTTCAGGGAAGCACCAAAGGTTGAATTTGAGATGATATATATTGGTTTGATATATTATTTTCTTGGGATGAAGTTTCACTAATAACATTGTGAGATCTTCATTAGCCAAGTTGGGTATGTCCAAGATATGGAGAAATTCATATTACAAGATTATAATCCTAATGATACTCCATTAGCATGTGGTGTGAAGTTTATGAGGGATGATGGTAGTCCTAAGGTTGATAAAAGTAAATATAGAAGTATGGTTGGTACTTTGATGTATTTATGGATTATAGACAAGATATTACTTTTGTAGTCTCATTGATATATATATTCATGAGTGATCCAATAAAAATACATATTCAAGCAGGGAAGAGAATTTTTAGGCATGTGAAGGGAACCAAGGAGCATGACACCATTATAGATTAGTCAAGAATGCAATACTATTTGTATTTATAGATTTTGATTTGGTATGATCATTAGATGATAGAAATTCTATGCTAGGGAATGATTTCTCTTTTGGTAGCGGGCTAGTTTCATGGAGTTATTTGAAGCAAACTATAGTTTCATTATCTTCTACAAAGGTAGAATATGTGTTTTTAGATTCAATATGTACACAAGGAGTGTGGTTGTAAATACTTCTTGAGGATCTTGGAGAGGATTAAGATGGGTCAATAGAAATATTTCATGATAATGGAAAAGCAATTGATTTATCGAAGAATCCTATGTTTCATGCAAAGATGAAAGACATTGAGCTAAAAGATCATTTTACAAGAGACTTGGTACAAGAAAAGGAGGTGCTTATTCAATATTTAAAATATGAAGACCAAGTGGTGGAAATTTTGACAAAGTGGATTTTAAAATAGGCCCATGCAAAATTGAAGGATCTAGACATTTATCCATTTTGCATCAAAGGAGAATATTGAAGATCATGATGTAAAATTAATCAATTATTAATAAATGAACTAATAAATAATTTCTATTTAATATTTTATAATATATATTTTTTTGTAACTTGATCTTGTTTTTAGCACATGTAAAAGCTAGGATAACTTAGGAATTAAGTTATTTTAAGAGAGTCTAGTTTTATTTTTGAAGAGTATGCAGACAAATTGCATGATGTGTGATACCCATAATTATCTAAGGGTGAATGTTGCTACTATTGTAAATTCATTCTTTTTTTGGATAGAATGCAAAAATGGCTTTTCTCACACCTCATTTTATTTTCATTCTATTTTTTTAATAGATCCTCACTAACTAATATATTCATAATTTTTAATAGAAAAAGAATTAAAATAAAATGACGAGGGTCAAGAGCTATATTATAACTCTTTCCCAGTATGAACTATAAGTCTGGATTTCTATTCTGAGTTTATAGCCCAGTCTGGACTATAAGTCCAGATTTACCGTTCTGATTTACAGCTTGAAAAAAACTTTTAGACGGAAAAATTATATCAATAAAAAAGATAATAGTTCTAAAAATATAAAAGGGAGATAAAAAAAAATATAGGAATCAAATATAGGAAATATTCTTTATTATTAGCATGTAGGATACCTATATATTAATTTTTAGGCACCAATTTTAATAGGATTTAGTTGGATGTAATAAATTCAAATGATTTGTATTGAATGAAATAGTGTTATTGTGTAATATTTAGATGTTCTAAGTTGATGTTTTGAGCTAAGAATATGTTATTTAATTTTCTCTTCCGTTAATAATATAAATTTTAGAGGCTTCCAATCCTAACAACTTATATGATTATGGGTTTATATTATTCTATCTTTTTTATCTATATCATTGATATATCTTAAGCCCCACCCCCATTTCACACCCCTTGAGTTCTCATATTTTTGACATTGAGAAGGTACTTATCATTGAGTATGATGCTTGTAGAATAGGTATTAGGATTATTGTGATTTAAGAAGAACACCCTCTAGCTTTTAAAATAAAACAACTCTTTGGAAAGAATCTAGGTCATTCCACTTATGAGAAGGAGATGTTATCCATATTACATGAAATGGAAATCTTTTATCATTGTATGCTAAGACATGACTTTATTATGAAAACCAAATCATAGTAATTTCAAGCACTAATTTGAATAATATCTCTCATAACCCAAAAACTTGGTCAACCATGTGGGTTATGACTACATTATCATGTTGAGTTATGACTTTTCGATTGAATACAAGAAAGGAAATGAGAATGTGGAAGAAAATTCCCTTTCCTACAAATATAAAAAATATCTAATTGTTAATGCTATCTCCATTCCTCATTCTAGGTGGCTCTCCTAGATTCAATATAAAATGCATTTTGATCCTAAGACTATTTGTTTGATTCATGAATAGACTATGGTAACCCACCGTCTCTATTATTATTTTGGGATGACGAGAACTTAGGAAGAAGGATAAAATTTATCTCATTCAATCTTCCATGATCAAGAATAATATGCTTCAAGATTTACATGATTTTCCATGGGTATGGCATTCTAGGTTTCTTAAAAGCTATCAATAGGTGAAGTCATATTTTTTGTGGAAAGGAATGAAAGAATATATCAAGCAACTCATATCCAAATATGAGGTGCATTAGTATAATAAGAAGAAAATAGTTCAATCTCTAATATTTTTGTAGCCCCTTACTATTCTAAATCACCAATGTAAGCACATCACCATGGACATAATTTATAATCTTTCTAATTTATATGGAAAAATATTAATTTTTGTGATGGTGGATTTCCTTTCAAAGTGTACCCATTTCTATGCCTTACATCATCCATTAACTACTAGTAAGATAGCCAAGGTATTATTTAATTCTTTTTTTAAATTGTGGCATGCCCAAGTTTATGTTTTATGATGATGATCATATATTGTCACTAGTAATAGTTGGATGAACTTGTTCACTCTCAATTGCACTAAGGTTAACAGGAGTTCCACCTATCACCCTCAATCAAATAGTGAAAATGAGATTACTAATAAGTGCCTAGGTACATATAATCAATTAGTTGCCTAAGATAGATAGTATTAATGGGTTAATTGGCTCCCCTTATTAGAGTGGTGTTATAATACTTTTTTATCACTCTTACCTCATGATGTCCCCATTTAAACCCTTGTATGGTTATAAATCTCTATTTGTGGTAGATTATGTTCTAGGCTCTTTTTGGGTGAATCAAGTAGACAATTTTCTTCAATATCATATGATTATCATTTAGATCCTTAAAGATAATCTTTGTTAGACATAAAATCATATGAAGAAATAACAATATTTATGCGACTCGGAGAGACAAATTGATGAGGGTGACATGGTCTTTTTGTAGCTGTAACCATGTAACCATTTTTCTCTAAAGATAAAGTGTAATCAAAATTTGGCACCCAAGTTGTATGGTCCAAGTTACAAGGTGATTCATTGAATTGGGAAGTGGCATACTAGTTTCCTTTCTTCTACTTTAAAATTTAATTTTGTTTTTCATATTTATGTCTTAAGAAAATGATTGGTTAGAAGGTGCAATCTTAGATAGTTATTTCAATATTGAATAAAGAGGGATGAGTTGACCTATAGTCATAGGTAGCATTGTAATACTAGGTTCATAATCTCTAGTCTATTCAAATGGGAATTTCCTCATCGAGTGGAAAGATATTTTTGATGAAGATGTGATGTAGGAACTAGGGAGAATTCTCTAGTCTTTCCAGCTTTGACAACAAAGGTAAATTCATTTAACAACTCCAATATAGTCATGTCAAATATCTTTAGTATTATTAGCTTGAAGTCAAGGTTAGGTCATTCATATTGAAATATGTAGTGGTTAATATTCACCAAGGCTATAGATAAAATTATATTGTACTATATGTATAATCCCTTTGGCCCTTTATAAACCTTGTGAAAGTTATTTTTTAATAGTCTATTATTTAAACCTAAAGGTAGATTAGTTAACCTTGACCTAAAGAAAACTTGTAATTGGGTATAAATAAGCCATCATATAAAAAAAAATTATCATTGAAGTGAGTTTAATTTTATAATAGTGATATTATTTGGTGTACATAGACACACCCTTATATTTTATGTCTTTATTTCTATTTTTTTAATAATACTAGTTAACATGTTGATTCCATTCATTTCTATAAAATAATATAAAATTCAACATGGTACCAGAGTAGGTGAATCTCCTTTACTTTATTTCTTGTACTAGACAAATTAGCTTCTATGATATCTCCTAATTGCAAAAATGTTTGAATAATCCAAAAGACTCATGTAAATCAATGATATTTTATAAAAAGGATTATCTAAAAGAACACTAGGGGGACATGGATTATAAGGATATTATTGGATTTGATAGATTTTCTCTAGGAGAAATGCTCACCAATAGGTTCCTTTGTTTCTCTCTTGGTACTCAATCCCTCGTTAGTTTTTTTATTTTTGACAAGATAATTGCCCTAGTTTTACGAATGAGTTTCATAAGCCTTTGTGAAAATCTCATTTATATTTTATGGATTTAAAAAAAAAAATCATTTCCTTTTCTCTTTTGATATTTTATGTCTAATTATTGTATGCCACAAAAGAAGAAAAGAACAAAATGAATAAATATTTATAGATCTCAAATTACATATAAGTCATAAACAACCTTCAATGCATGTCAAAATCTTTGAGCCACTTGAAAAAATTGCTAATAATCCTCAATGGTTGCAGTCAAAAAAATTATTATATTTTAGATACTTTGCAAAAATATTGAGGGATCCTAGTTTAGCACTTTTTCTAGTTCTCCCCTAGGTACCTATTTTTTTATGTTGAAAATATTTATAGTTTTCATATGTGTTTTAAAACTTAAAATTTGAATTTTTGAAATATTACAAAAACTATTTTGCATAGTGGTGCGCTCAAAGCATTGGGTGGGACATGCATGTTGATTGTGACACATGTATGCAACACATATACATGAGAAGAAATATTTTTTGAAGGTAATTTAAAAATAGAATGATGTTAAGTTTTATGTGGGTGCTTTATATCTCAAGTGGAATCCATGCCAAGGTAGCTAGAAGAGGCCACCTTAGGGCATTATTGGGTCTTAGAGGTCTTAGGTTTGAATATAACTTACCCATTGTTTTGGCAAACTAGAATGATATCAATATTAGCTATGATAATGTAAGTATTTATGACATGGAAAAAATAGATAATGTGACATTGTGTGATGATGTGGCCAAAACATAACCACATGTAAAGTATAAAAAAGGGTTTGAATAATTACATTGTTCCAACTCATCAAATCCAATGATTGTAAATTACATAGTCAACAACAGACTTAGAAAGGTATAAATTTTAGAGATAATTAGAATACAAGTGACATAGAATAGTTCATAGGTTATACTTAAAATTAGAGTATGATAAGTGGCATAGTATGATTTTCTAGTATGCTATGTAGTTGTATGTACCACCAACAACCAACTAGTACCCCCTATTCCTAATTATGATAATTTGTATCACCTCATTTGTCAATATGTTATTTATTTAGCATATAATTTGCACCCCATCATTAATTCACACGAAGTCATGTGAAAACCTCCTATTCACTACAAGTATATATTTTCTTCAATTTTCAAAGGTTTTAGAAGCATTTTATCACTTTTGAGACTATTTATTTGGGGCCATAATTTTTGTATATGAAAAATTTTAATACCATTATTTTAAATTGTGCTATTGTTTGAAATCTCTAAATTGGTATATTTTTATTTTATTTATTGTAACTATATGCAATATTTTATATATTGGTAGAAAAGTTATGGATCAACATGTTCCCTTGATGAAAGATCCAAAATATACCTCTTAGAAAATTAAGATTTAAGCTTTGCTCTAAAGTAAGAGGTTGCTTAAATATGTGAATAGGTAACCCTTAAGGGATTGATTCTAAATAGACGGAGTAGTTGTACATGGATAAGAAGGGTGATGCTCTTGGTGTGATAACTCCTCATGTTGAGGAGATATATGAAAATCATGTTAACAACACCATGGACCCTAAGGAACTAGAAATTTTTTAAATATTGTGTGATTACATTAATTCTACTCAAATTAGTTGAGTGGAGGCATATCTTGCTACATTGACTATGGAATATTTTGATATTATTGATGAGTACATTAATCAATTTAAGAAGTTGCAAGATGATGTATAGACTACTAAATGGAATACACACTTGACAAGAGAAAATATTAAGTTTTGGATAAGGAGAAAATATTAAACTTCTCAATAATATTAAACAATATTTTACAAACATATATGATAGTTTTTATTTCATTTAATATGTTTCTTATCTAATTCCTAACTTCTTCAACACCAATTGATTAGGTGTTCAAATACATTCTCCATCACAAGGCTCTATAAAGGTGTAATGAATCATGATCATTATTTCAACAATTGATATCATATAAAAGGAGTGGTCAAAGCTCAAAATGATAAGAAACCAAAGCCAAATGAAAATATATCCAAGAATACCTTCAAAAATATAATATATGAGGTGTGAAAGAATGGAGTACACAAGATAATTTTTTTAAGTTTACATCATGAATCTTGAAAAGGCCACAAGAAAAAGGTGTTGATGGTGCTCTCTTCTATGAATAGGGTGACAATAGTTGTGATGGTGAGATCTCATAGGTTCATATAATTGTTCAATTAGCATATTGGATATCCACATCTTCTAATGATTAGATTTTAGATTCATGGGAAATAAGGATCATAAAAAACCATAGACATCATTTATAAGTTTACAACACATTACTTTCAAAGGAGCATGTTGTCATTAGAGATGACTTTTTTTATATGTGGTAGGTTATGGAGAGGTTACTATTGAATATTCTTCTTTTGATGAATTTGTTCATGTTCTTAGTGTTTTCCCTCATATTTTCTATATCTACCATATCTCTCATGCAAAAAAAAAATATAATTTTAACCTAATTGTTGGGTAATCATTGACATAGACAATGATTTCAAGATAATTGCTTGTAGTTATTGTGATGAGTAAGATTAAATTATATAAACTATGGGAATTATGGACTCCTACTTTTTATCTTGGAAGAAATATTTTTTAGCCATGGTTGATCAAGCAAATGATCAAATTCAGTGATCCAATCTACCACCCAAGATTTTGCTAAAATATCCTCCTCTTTTTTATTATTCTAGCATATTTTTTTAGAGATTATTGTGAGTGCTATTAGTAATAAGACTTTTTCTTCATCTTCTAATGAAATGTCTACTCCTATAGTTTGACCCATCCTTTGGAAATACCACCTTGAACATATTTAATTTTAAGTTTAGAGAATAAGAGGTTGACACACTAGTTCCTTATACTATAGAATTGTATGATGATTTGTATGGTGGTAATTTAGATTTGGACTATTTATATTTGGCTTCTAGTATTTCTTTATAATAGGATGTGCCTAGCTCTTGTATAATTTGTCCAACACCCAAGTGGTTTTAGATACTTTTATAGGATGCTCCTCAAATTTTGTCCATGGAGTGACACTAGAACATCCCTACTGATCATTGATATTAAAAGTTTATAACTCTAAATCATAACACATATTATTAGGCTAAATACAAACTAAAGTGGGAAGATTCTATGCTTGTGGAGTATGAGTTCTTAATAAAGAATTAGACATGGAAACTTGTTCCTCTTCTAGAAGGGAAGAATATGGTTGAGTGCAAATGGATCTATAGGAAAAATTTAAATTTAGATGGTTAGATGGAAGAGCACAAGATATAACTTGTTGCCAATGGATTGTCTCAATACGAGGGAGATAACTATTTAGATACATTTTCCCTAGTTTCTAGTATTCTATGAAGATTATTCTTTCTATAGGTGGTTCATACAGTTATAAGGTACATCAAATGCATGTCAAGAGTGCCTTCATATATGGTATGATTAAATAGGATATATAAACATGATATCCCTTGGTTTTCTAGTTGACTAGGTCCTTCTATGGACTTAAACACATATTGCATATTTCATATGAGAAGTTCCACTCTTTCTTTCTCAATTGTGATTTTCAATTATGTGAGGCTCAAAATGATGTTTAGATCAACCATCAATATGGGGATACCCTAGTAATTATAATTTATGTGTATGATATTCTCATTATAAGCAAGTCTCCTCTTAACATTTATGACATAAAGTTATGACTTTATGCTTCCATCAAGATGATAGATTTGGGGCTCTTAAACTATTTTTTAGAAATTTATATTAGTTAAACTACTTTTGAAATCAATATATCACATTCCAAGTATTCTTTAATGCTCCTTCAATAATTTAGGATGAAGTATTATAAGTTTACTTACACTCCTTTTGCTTCAAGATTGAATCTTTAAGTTTATTCTATATATGACTCATTTTGTGATACCATTTTATACTGATCTCTTATGGGAGGTCTTCTATATCTTATCCATACATGAGTTGAAATTTCATTTGCTATCAACTATTATTATAGGTGCTTGCAAGCCATTCAAGAGTCACTACATTGCAACCAAAAAGATCCTCAAACATATTAAATGTACATACCTATTGGGTATCAATTATTTAGTTGATTGACCTTCAATTTTGGTAATATTTATAGATGTATATTGTATTAGTGATTTGGATGCCCAATGCTCCACCATAAGTTTTATTTTCTTTCTAAATTCTAGTCCTATTTCATGGTGCTTTAGATAATAGTCTACTATTGCTTATTTTTTCTTAAGAGTACAGTATTGTGTTGCCAATGAGTAGCTAGGCACATTTATCTGATTCTTATGATTCTAGAGCAAGTGGAAATTCATTAAACCAACCTTATCATTCTTTACTATGATAATCAAATCATAATCTAGCTTATCAATGATCTAGTATTTCATCAATGGACTAAGCACATTGATATTTTGTTGCACTATGTGAGATGAATCTATACCCATGGGATGCTTAATTCAATCTTTGTGTCCTTAGTATAGTAGATGAAAATTATCCTAATTAATATTATAGGCAAGGTTTCTTTTGTGTGCATGCACGAGCTATTTTGTGTGGGAGAGTATCTGTTAAGAAGGGGTGACTAATAGGGGTCTATCTTCATATCCCTTATTTAACTTAAGGGAATGTTGAAATATGTGGTGGTTAATATTCATTTGAGGATATGACTAACTTTGTATGATATTATATGTATAAGCACTTTGGGCCCTTGTAAAAGCTATTTTTGTAACATTTTATTATTTAAATATAAAGGTCTATTACTTAACCTTCACCGAAAGGTAACTTGTAATTTGATATAAATACCCCATTATATCAATCATTTCATTATTTGGCCTACATGAATACCTTCATATCATGTGCATTGTTTTATATGTAATTTTCTTTTAGTAATAATAGGTAATATGTTGATTGCATTCCTAGAAACTATTGTAAAAACTAATAAGTTAACCCTTGAATGTTAGGGTTAGAATTTGATAATTGTGTAGAGTATAAATAGAAAATTAATAAGTCAACCCTTGAGTGTTAGGGTTAGAATTTGTTAATTGTGTAGACTATAAATAGACAAGTTATGTTGTTTTTTGTTCGCTATTTATACTCATTATATATTTTTGCCTCTAGCGTTCTTAAGAGACTCTGCCCTCTTTAAGTGTCTAACAAACTCCACCTTCTCCAAGTGGCTAGGACTTTTTGAAGAATTATAATCTAGATATGTTACTTTCATTCATGTTTTACTATTGTGAAATACTAATTCTATTTCTATGAATACTTTTAAATTGCTATATTTATAAGATTCACTATTGTATTTGTTGTTTCTAAAAATTATTTTGTTATAATTAAGATTGAATAATTGAAAATAGTTGTCTTCTACTAAAAAGGTCCATATTTATGTTTTGTCAAATTTGTTGTCCTTGCTTATGAAAAAGATTGTGTATTTGACTTTCAAAAGCATATTACTATAAACAATAAATTAATACAAAGTTATCTATAAAAAATCCACCAGCTAATTAAATAATAAAACATAAAAGATAATACATTTATTTTTAAAAAAATATCAAACATAATTTAATATAAATAAATAAATATAAAACCTATTTTATAACATTGAACGGTTTAATAATATAAATAAACTAGAAGAAACTTACTTTTAAAATTATTTTAAAAAAATCAATCATTCTCTTAAGCCATATAATATCAATCCATTAATAAAACCACCTGATTTAAACTTTTACTTAGACTTTAAATTGAAAGGGATTTCAGCCCATAAAAAAAGGGAAACACTATATCAACTTTATGAGTGGATGCTTCTAAAAACAAATACATGAAGGACTAGATGTTTTAGGATCATGCCCACGGCCAAAATAAAACGATTCAAACTTAATATGTAGAGGACTGTTTTTACACGCTTCCAACGAATAACGGATCTCAAGCTCATTTAAAAAAAAAGAAAAATGATAATAAGAAGGAAGAAACCCCACATAACTGAAGAAAAAGAGAAAAAGAAACCTCTTTTGTCAAATTAAAATTACTGCAGCCTGATAAGTGAGAAGTGAGAAGTGCTGTTATAACATATAGATAGGTCTCTCAAACTTTTTCTTTTTTCGGTTACATAAAAAAACTGGTCATCATCATTTTTAATAACACTTCATTATTGATTAGTTGTGAAAAGAACCACGGCTTAACATTCTATCATCATTGATTATCAATCAATAAAATCAAATTAAACTATTACCTTTTCAAATAAATTACCCTTAAATTTAAAATTACACTTACCTAATATAAACATATCAGCCTTACTTAAAATAAAAAAGATCAAAAACCTCCATCACAGAGCAGAAGCGGTACGATAATATGTTTCTTATATTACTTATTACACATTACTACCTGGCTCTCTCAAATGCTGATTCGTACTTTCTTTCGCTTCGTTGGAATTTCCATCTCTTGTGGAAACATTGTTCGTCTTCACAGGGTCTTTCGCTTTTCCCCACAGTGCGAAGTATAGCCCCATAATTACGAGAATTGAGCCCACCACACTATATTTACAAGGCATGACCAAAGTAGCCATGACTAAAGTAGTCAGTATACGTTACTGGTATTTCAATGGCACAAGCCAACCATTTTTTATGTAATAAACCGATTGGAATCTTACCTTCCCAGACGAAGAGAAACGTGTAAAACAGCGATTTCCAGAAGGGCAGTTGTTATTGTGCACAAAGGACTGAACACTCCTGCAAATACAGGTCCCTTCTTCTGTATACACCACGCTTGTACAATGAACGCAAATGCCGAGCATACTATTCCCTGCACAATGTCAATATCCAAAACAATTAACAGCCTATAATATGGCTTACTCGAAGTACACAGATCGGTAGAATCACAATAAACTGGTACATCCTATTTTATAAC
This sequence comes from Wollemia nobilis, assembly GCA_028583015.1. Taxonomy (NCBI): domain Eukaryota; kingdom Viridiplantae; phylum Streptophyta; class Pinopsida; order Araucariales; family Araucariaceae; genus Wollemia; species Wollemia nobilis. The sequence continues at coordinate 1,751,637 of JAQPPZ010000756.1, read as the reverse complement.
AAGACATGAATCTGTTTTGAAATTAGACGAATAATCTTGTAGATACACTTCTAGAGGCCAATTTTGGAATGTAGATCAGATAATAGAAATAAAAAATAAAGCATCTTTCTATTAATAAACTAATCTCTTCTATAATCTATGATAACTACACATTCCCCACAAGACAGATCACCGATAACCTTTTTAGAGCACATATACTAATTGAAGCCGTATGGCTAACAACCATATACCGTATACAAAATGGTGAGAAGCTGAATGTTCCATCGTATAGCCCAGATGTCCAAATTGTTATGCTCAACTACTATCCCACTTAATCCAGATTGCAGTGATCCAAAAATGCACATCAGTGCTGTGAATGATAATTGAGATGGGTATCTTTTCAGAACAGGTCCCTGCAGCATTCAATAGGGGATCATTGTCAGTTAAAACGAGAGCTAAGGATTAACAAAAATTGGCAGAGTGGTTGATGAGTTCACCTGGAATGTAAGCCATGCAGACCAAGCTGCCATGCCTCCAAAAACCAAGATTGAACCCAGAACCATATTGGTCTTAGCAGGCTCTGAACTGTTTAGTTTGGTTGATTTTCTGTCAACAGGGGAGGAGGGGTAAGTCCATATGGTTGGGCCTTGGTAGAATGTCATGACCATTGCACCACTCACACATATAACTGTGCCCACGAGTTTTGCTTGGCCTCTAACTGTTTTAATGTCAATACTCTCTAATCTGCACAACCCAATTCAACGAATCTCACATATTAATGCCACCTGCAAATTGAAATTACAATGTTGAGTTAGGAAGAATGTGCACCTTATGAAAGTGGCCATCACAAACGTAAAAATGGGTATCAGGTTTATAGCAGCTGATGCAAAGGTAGAAGTAGTATAGTAAATCCCTTGAAAGTAACAGTTCTGGCTGACGCTCAGCCTGATAAACATTATGATATGTGAGTGCAGCGCAACGCTTAGATTATAAATCACAAAGATACGTATACAGAACAGTCACTTACCCACATGCCACCAGGAAGATTTGGAAGAAAAGAGACCAAGTCAGATCCGGGCGTTGCTTCCTTCAATAATGCAAGGCAAATAAACTCAACATTGGCCTCATTGTTTAGCAAAGAAAATTTAGGTTTTAGAGTAGAATTGATACATACCGTTCTAAAACATAAGCAAAAGGAGTAATGAGAACAGCGTCAAGAGCTAGCCTGTATGTCACCAATACGAAATGGTTCAATCCATCTTTGAGAGCAAGCTTAACCAGCACATTCATTCCTGCATAAGAAAGTTGAAGTATTATCTGAGCGAGATATGGTCTGTAGTCTTCCATGCCCCTAGGAAGTTAAAACAAACTATAATGATAACACAGAAATACTAGATCACCCTTCGATCGCAAATACAGTCTATAGACGTTGGACCAACTCTCAAAGTCAGTATCTATAGGACTATGCTCAGAATTTTTTTGGTAAAGTAATCGACACAAAAACAAGTGCTATCTTTTGGTAAAGTAATCGACACATAAGCACGTGCTATCTTTGATAGTTTCAAGCTAATTATGTGGCTCTAGATATCTGCATGTTTAACAACATGTACATTGAAAAGTTTGGTTGGCTGCATCTTTTTTGAAGAGTTGCCAACAAAAGGTAAAGTAGAAGAAGTAGGGTTTAGCTTAATAAACTTTTTTGAAAGCACTTTTAATGCTACACGTTACTTGTTGACTTATGTTAGGCGTTGCTCGAACGAACGTATGACATTCACAAACTTTACAGGAAATCCCTACGAATATATCGAGGGGAAATGCGAGAATAGTAACTGAGGTAGTCTATGTTGGAATACCACCAGACTCAGGGTTTTGTTCGTATTCAAACCATAGGCATTACAGTCGAAATGTAAGGGTTCGAGTCGAAATTAACGCTGTTGGACTCGTTTACACCACACCCTACATTGGCAAAAGTCCAATCACTCCCATCTTTGGGCACAAACACCTTTATCATGATGGACCCAAACTACTCTTTATGGAGAACTCTCGATTGAAGAGCTATCTGCATTTCTTCTTTTATTATTATTTAAAGAATAAAATATATATATAATGATTCCCAAAAAAAATATTAAATTAAGAGTTTGTTGCTTGATGATCCTTTCATAAATCCTTTTTTCGCTAAGAATATTATCACTTCATTTTTTTTTAATAGATTTTTTTTTATTAAAAGACTTTTATCTTAAGGTCTTCTTTCTTTAAATATAAGATCGTTTTGTGATTTTCTTAAGACCTGCAATGGATTGTGATATTAATTTAAGTTAATATTTGAATGAGATTATTATTTTCGATATGTTTTTATGAAAAGTATAAAAATAATTATATTTATAGAACAAGAATTAAATTATAATTTTAGGTTTATCATTTTTTATAAGTTTTGAAATTTGAATAAAATTTGGATTAACATTTCCAAAAATAACAAAAAAATTGAGTATCATCTAAAGAGTAGAAATTTTAAACTTGGTTCCATTTTTCCTTTATGCTGATTCTAAGTAACCTAGTAGGCTTGATAGTTCTATGAACACTACCAGTGTTATAGCAAAAAGGGACAAAGAGTGTTGCAATAGGTAGAAAAAAGCCAACTAATAAATGTTCATCCTCCATTAATCCACAAGGCTCAGTGGACTCTAAACCTTTCTTCATCCTTACCTAAGTCTTTGTTAGCCAAACTAAGAACCATTTGGTTCATCTCTAGCCATTCATAAGTGTCCTTATCCTATGAACCATTTGGTTCACCTCTAGCCATTCAGAAGTGTCTCTATCTTTATTAGAATTTAGCATGTATCCAACCGGACTTTCAATACCATGTTAAATTAAAAATGCAGTCGCTACATTATTTTATCTATCAACATACACGAGGATGACATCCTAAAACTACTGCCAAATAGACTTATTTTGGCTCACAATGTTTCTTATCCTCCAAGACTTTGGTCTAGAATTTATAATAACATCTTGAAGCCCCACCATAATTTATGATCTGACTCAACTATGATATTTCTAACCCCATTATCCCAAGCATTGAGAGAACCTTGTTTGATATCTAATCCTTCAACTTCATTGTTAATAGACCTTCCAAGACCCTCTAGCTCCCAATATAGGACTTCTCATTGAAATGTCTTCTAAGAAAACCAATGCCTATAACACCCAGGTTATCCTTAGCTGCATTATTAGAATTAATCTAAACCTGACCCAAGGGAGGGGGCTACCATGGTCCTGACTTTTATGGCTTGGAAATCCCCTCATTATCTAAGATTTCTTATCCCTAAGGTGAGCTCTAAAATTTTTATAAAACTTTGTAACAATTTTATGACAAACCGACTTCATTAGACTAAACTCCTCTTTAAATATTCTAGAATTTCTTTCCAGCCAAATGTACCACCAGATGAAACTCGGGCCTAGGGACTAGCCTAGCTGAATGGAGGTATTCTTGATTTTTTCATTTTCAAATATCCTAGATATTAGAAAGAGTCACCTAAAATTTTAGGTGAGCCTTAAAGAGATCTAACCACCTTTTCGATAACTTTCTTATAAAAGCACACTGAAAAAGCAGATGTTCAAGTGTCTTATCCTATCATATTCAATATGTTATATTGAATTTAGGTATCAATTTAATTAGTCCTTGGTTAATAGTAGTTTCTAGTGATTCAATTCTAAGATTCTATAAAAATTTATAAATAATTCATCCATCCTTTTGCCATTGATCAAAGAGCACAAGGTGAGCTCTTTCATGGATGAAGGACTATGAAGAAAATATCTCTACTCTTCATCAACATTGGATGAGATACAACTATAAAACTAATGCAAGGTGACTTCATTAAATCCATTCCCATCATCTTTTTTTTTTTTTAAGCGAAAAACCCCTTGCAGGGCTGCCTTGGTCTAAGAGACCATGAACAGGGGGTTCTACACCGTCAAAGTCACCCGAGGGTTGCACCCAACCCTGCCCGCACCAACATTATCAATTGGATTTTGGGTACCCAATTCAGCTTTTTGGTAGGGTGGAGATTCGAACCTGGGACCTCCCTTGGAGGATTGCCCTCTCCTCTCCAACCCATCTACAACACCTGGGTCCATTCCCATCATCTTTAATCAATGACTAAAATTAAAATATAAACACATCGACAATGTCATTATTACTAAATATTAAATTTTCTTATTCATCCCTTATTTTAATTATATTTTTATTTTTGTGTTTTTGCTTGATAAAATTAAAAATTTTTATCTACTGCCTCCTTGATTAATCCATTGCAACCTAAATAAATTTCATTCAATAATGAAAACTTGATTTTGTTAGAAAATGTGAGATCAACCTGTAAGTGTTTTGTTAAAGTCTTCAAGCATATGCTTATGCCTTGTCATGTGCCTATTTTCCCTTGAATATGCTATCCACTAATTCAAATAAGTGGATGTCCAATATAGAGAGTGAACTATTATATGAGCCTATGAGGTTTCTCCATCATAGTTGTCTTCACCTTGTGCTTAGAATAAAGTAGCAGTAGTACACCCTTTCTTGCTACTTCCTCAAGCTTCTTGGTCCAAATCCTTCAAAATTTTGCTTTGCGCCCATATTTTATGCAAAAATCAAAAGGATCCTTTTTTGAAATGATTCTTGGGCTTCTTCTCATTCTATTTTAGCTTTTTGTTATTTTGATCTTTAGTAACTACTTAGTTTGGATGAACTTGATTAAAAATAATGTTTCCCTTATGCCTATTTTTCCTAGCCTAATGATGTAAAAAATACTTAAATGCCTCATCAATAGGTATAAGAGAATATGAAAAGTACATAAAAACTATCTTAAAGACAACAATTATCTCATATGTTTTATGCCCATAATTGAAGATAATGTTGAGTAGTCCGTTATTTCTTTCCATTTCGAATGCTTCCTACCATTTTCTTCTCTTCTTGGATAACTCTCTTATATTTTATGTCCTATTTAAGTGTCTTTAATTGACTAATATACTTATCAACAGTATTCAATGAGTCCATGGATAAGGATGTCAACTCAACCTCTAATCTATTAATTTGGATGGAATCAATTTGATCACATAGGTCATAAAAATTTTTAAGCATCACTTTAAGATTTGTGGTATTGCTAACATGGGTATCATATACATTATTTACATGAATATCAATGACACCTAAAATTTACCATTCTTATCCTTGTATATTTGCTTTACTCCTTCAAAATTAGTATCACAAGGCTCCTCATTCATATATTTCATCAACCCCTTACATTAGAGCAAATATTTAATATTTATCTTCTAGGTAGCATAGTTAGGATGACTTAATAAGAGAATACAACCATCCACAAATATTTTTCCAAAATTTAAAAAATTGCATGTACTGTAACAAAAAATAATACTAATGCAAAGATCTCAAAAAATTGTATGATTTGAAAAAAGGTGGGCTTTAATTACTTTTGTGTGCAAAATTCATAGGCCCACAAATATTTTGACCTAAAATTACAAAACTACATATAAAACCTTTGAAAAATTATAAAATTTATAGTTCTTCAACCAATAAGAGGATGCAACATGTCACTATGTTAATGACCAAGGTGGTGTCAAGAATGTGTAGACTATATAACACAATATTGAATCTGTAATACCACTTGCCATGATCTGATTTGTTGTCTAATCTATGAACCATATTATGTCACTTATCGTATCCTAATTCACTATAAAATTTGTGACATAAAATATACTACTAACTATAAAATTTTCTTGTCAAATTTGATGAGTTTATAGAATATAATTGGCCAAACATATATTTATATACACCAAGTGGTGTAAGACATTCCATATTGACTATTATTTAGCCTGGCACATTGGACCAATTGAAGTTTGTTATGTCAACATCTACATTAGCCCCTACCTCTACTGTGTGTTACCTCAAAATTTATTCCACATCACTAGTTGTATCAATGTCTCCTCTAGCTTCCATGTGTCCTTGCATATCACTTGTGTACGTTGTCATGTGCTACTTTGGGATTTATGAACATACTACCAAGTCAATTGTATAGACAACTATGTTAGTTATATGGATTGCCATGCATCACTTCAAGATGCATGCATTAACTACCACCTTAGGTATAAAAATTACCATGTGGCATACATACAATCCTTCCATGTCATCTCTCCTACACAAAGGGGGTCCTATGTCATCATAATATTCCATGTCCAGGTGGTTTCCCATCATTGTTAATCAACATATCATCATAGGGTTGCATGTTAAGGTTGTTAATATCATTATAAAGTAAAAGGAAATTGTGTGGGTGTTAATGATTATTCAATATTCAACAAATACATTAGAAAAAAAGGTTTTATATTTCTCATAGAAAAAAAAACACAACTCACATATATTCAATCCATAACTCAATGAAAAACAAACAAACTACATTCACATTGATAACAATATTTCCAATTATTATAGTACAATGATATGCAATATATCCTCTTACATAATTTTTGTATTTTTCTCCTATAAAAATAGCCTTTGAAAGAAGACCCTTGATATTTCAACTTCAACTAACTCTTATCTCCTCAAACTCACAAGAGATAAGAGTCTTCATATTTATCATAGGAGAAATATATTATTGACTCGATAATAATGACAAATATCTATTGATTAGTAAATGATAAATTTTTACAAGACACCTACACACCAAATATTTATGATGTATTTATAAAGTGTTGTCACCTCAAAGTGTCCCAAGCATTTGTGATAATGGCTCAACATGCATGGTCACCCATGCCTCGTTTAGGTGGCATATTGGAAAGCTTCATGGGAAGTGAGAGCATCCAAGGGGCAATGTCCAAAATGTTTACTGAGGCTAGCTCCTCATTGGATGTGATATTTTCTACATTCTTAAGTTTCTTGCTATCTTGGTTATGAAATGTGAATGAAAAAGAGAAATTATAAAACATAACTAAAACTTGTAAGAATCTAAAACCTAAGCTATGCAAAAAATATACCACGATCTAAAAATATTTTATGTATAATGAACTCGAATGAACACATTCATCACATGCTAATAGCTAGAAATTGAACATGATTTCAACTCATACTCAAACATAAAAAAATTAACAAAATTAGGAAAGATAAAAACTAGTTACACTCTCCCATATACATATATAACAAAATATTACAAATACATGAGCCTAAAAAAGGTTTTATGCTCTTTAGCCACAAGATTCAAGGCTCAAGTTTAACTTATAAAAAATAAGGGGGTAAACAGAAGAGCATACAAGTTTAGAAAATAGGCATGAGAAGGTAGCTTCAAATTTTTACAATGAATTTTGCATGATTATTTATAGAAAAAACTATAGGGTCTCTCCTTCAAATTTTACATGTAGGAGATATGAAATACCATCTCTATTTGACTTGCATCTAAGATAATTTTGCCTCTAATAGTCTACCACCTCAGGATATTTGGATTTGAAACCATTAATATTGAAGGTTTTCAAGCCTTCAAATAGGTAGTTATTATCACCATCATCAACGACCTCTACTAGATATTTCTTTTAAGAAATATGTGAGGGGTGTCTTTAATTATTTTTTTATCTGGTTTGAGGTTTTAGGAACCAAAACTACTCTAGAAACTACCTTTTTTTTTTTTCATGATACACCTACAGTAATGGTTTTATTTATTGATTGATTAGTGGAAGAGGTTTTAAAAGTATCCCCAAACCTTTTACAAAAATATAGGGTCTCCGAACAGGGACCTATAAGGTTATCTCCCAAGAACATAAGGGAGAGGAGTAAAAAAATAAACTAAATAAGAGGAAGTCCCAAAAGAGTGTCAAAAAAAGGATATCCCTAATACTAATATAGAAGAAAAATATCAAAAAATAGGACAGACAAAATATGACAAAAAAAAAAGGACTAGAGCCATTAGAGTTAATCAACATCCATTTAAGAAAAGGGCTCAAGAATCTCCTTAGGGACATCATATCCATATATTTCCTTAAGTTCATCAAGGAGGGTGATGGCCTACTAAAGAAGAGAGGTGCTCATACTAGTAATTTTGGTCAAAGCTCCAAGTAAGTCATCAAGCCCTTGTAAGTAACATTTCCTACTTATAAATTGGACATAGGAATCATTGAGAGAAAATTTTGATAGCCTTGGGTGAACCACTCTGAGAAGTTACCTTGTAGAAAGGATTCTACCCAAAAGTGTTTCCAATATTGGTATTCACAGACAAAGGGAGAGAATCCACTACTTCATCACAGTCATGGTTAGGCTCAATGTAAATTGGAGATTTATTTATTTTACCTAATTGAGATTTAATATGGTTAGAGTGCTTATGAGCCTCCAAATTTACCTTAGGAGTAGCCACTTCACTCCTTGGATTAAAATTCTAGGGCATGACTAGCCATACAGTGGGAAGGCCCTTGATCATCCCCAATGGCCACATTAGGATTGGAATCCTCCAATTGACCAGGTGCAAACTAGGGAGAATTATAATGAGAGTCATTTAGGGGGTTGTTGAGGATGATGATCAAAACCACCATTTGGGATTAATTTTGAATAAAATTCTTATAGATGATCAAATTTAGGCCTTGATGGATATGTAAGGATGATGATTCCTTTAGAAAATTGTGAATAAAATTTTCTATGGATCTAAAAAGATTCTTTGGAATGTTGATGGTTTTCTTCCCATGAAAAGATACACCTATAGTAATGTTTCTAACTTGATCTAAGGAGTTTCTTGTGGTAGAAGGAAATTTTGGTTATAAATCCATTCAGATGTTGTTATCACAAGGATGGCCTCCTCTAATTAGATGACTAGTAGCGCTTCTTGAACCTGCTCATGATTGGTGTAGGTTATCAGGGTAGGCTTGTTCAAATAGTGGATGGTTTGTTTAATCAAAATGTGATTAAATAGCCTTAGTCAACTTTGATGGTCCCTTTAACCAATGGAAGAGCTATTTTTATTGATTTTCTATATTTCTATTTCTATCTGTAGGCAAGTGTAGCAATTAACACATGTTTAGATCATGCTCATTGGTGGGTATTTTCTCTTGTATTGAGTTCTTGTAATGCAAGGGGTGATATGGCTTTAATGACCTTGATTATTTATACTTGGTACAAAAAGAGCACTAACCATGAAATGGAGATAAAAAAACCACCATGGTCCTATTGGTTGCCCTCCCCTTTTTGTATGCTAAAGCTAGCATCACCATTGATTTTAGATCAAATGACTTATGTTCTCATAGACCACTAAGTGTTGATCTCTTATTGATGAAAACATTGACATAAAGAGCTTCACTTATGAATTCTTAGATAAATACATGGTAGGGATCATTATGATCGTAAAATACCCCTACCACATATTATTCTAGTAATGATTCATTTGATATTATTTTTGTGCGATGATAACTTCTAAATCTGCTTTCATATTTAAAAACTACTATATTCTTCCCACCCTCATCTCCCCTAGATTGTTTCTTGCATAGGTTACAATAAGGTGATAAGAAAATGAATAGTTACCATGAGCTATCAGAAATGGAAGCTAATTGTTTTTTTAGGCTTGATCATGTAGAGGTAGAATGAATCCATAGCCATTATTTGGGTATAATATCAACTAGAGGTGGAGCAATTTTTTTTATCATCAAAATAGTTATTAGAATATAACCAATTATTGATTTTAATTTAGTTATCTCTAAAATGGTTGTCAAGGAGAGCACGGACCATCAGGTAATCCTATTACTTCTTGTATGTCCACTTTAGACCTTTGATATAGATTTACTCCAAATTCAATAACCCTACTATGAATACCAATTATATAGTCATAGTATTCCAAGGGTTTCTAATTGTGCTCCTTTCTCAAGATGATATTAGCTGAGGGTCAAATTCATCCTTCTCAATAAACTATTTCTCATTGTAGGGAATTTTTAGTACAAATTTTGAAGGCTCATAGGGAATAATTTTCCTAGAGAATATAAATAACCCAAAAATCAAGGCCTTATCTATTGGGTAGTTAAGTCACTAAAAAGAAAAATATAAAGGATAAATAATAGAAAATACAAGCTTGATAGGGAAAATATCTTATTCTTCCAACAATAGATCCATTTCATGGAAAATAAACTCTAAGTTATCATTTTATAGAATTTTCTTTTGAAAATGTGGTAGCTATGTGCATTGAATTTACCTCATGTGGAATCATGCCTTATGTATCTTCCATATTTCATTTTTCTTGAATCTATTATTTTTCTGGTAGGGTGACATAGATAGCTAGTATTGGATTCACATTATGTAGGTACTATATTTGCAGTACCTAAAACTACTCCTCCTTCATGCTAGGTAGAATGGGAGTATTTTCCCACCTCCCATATTAAATATTACATTGACTACAATTATCATATTTTCATTCATTGGATAGTATCCAACTAGTTCACAATAATTTCTAGGGACCACCTTTCTTGATGCATGCTTCACCTACTAATTTTATCAATTTGGTTGTATTACTCTATGCAAGGTTGCCCACTCATGTGATAGTCATTGCAATGACTCCAAATAATCAAATGGCTAGAAATTATTTAGATCTATCTTCTAATGTAATGGTTTAAAATGCTCTTATTACTACCATGATGCTAATCATATATTTTGATTGCTCGTAATATTTAGTCATTCATCGATTCCAAGGCCCTTTTCCACTAAGGCATTCCTTACAAAAAAACATTTTTTTTTTAAATATTAAATAGTATATATTATCTATATATATGTAGATAGATAGATATATAAATAGATATATAGATATAAAATAATCCTATGGATAGTTTTTAAGACAAACCCCATTTATAGTAATTGGTAAGGTATCACCTTCCATAATTGATAGTGTGAACACATTTTACCCCTTGCAAGTAGTTATGATGTAATGGTTGCTCCATATGACATTAAACTTAGTATGGTGTCCTAGCTTGCTTCTATCTTCATAACACTTGAGTACATAGTCTTCAAATTAAAACCTTTGAGGGGTGGATATTTTATAAAAATATTATTTAGTTGTATTTTGATGCTTTAATAACCATTATTTACATCCTCCCTTTGTTATCACATCATTTTCTTAGACCTTTAGGTGATGGACTAGCTACAAAGCCAATGGCACTAGGGTGATGGGTAGTCTAGCCTCTCTACCATAGACCAAGGTGTAAGTAAAGTATCCTATCACTTTATTGGGGGTAATAATATTAGGCCACAAGGATCCTTGAATATGTAGGTGTCATTACCTCTAGTTATTCAATTTTACCCTTTTTAGGATATTAATCAAATTTTTGTTAGTGAATCAACTAATATGTTCCTCTAGGAGTAATAGTTTGAGGTGACTATTAGATATATGTCATGTTAGTGATAAAATCAAATGATATTGGATCCCATTAATTCTTTGATGTTATCATTGATGATAATATTTAGGGAACCAAATAGGGTTACAATTTCATCTAAGAAATCAATTATCGTATGCTTAGTAGCCTCCTTCACCAACACTACTTCAATCCATCTAGTGAAGTAATAAATGGTTGTAAGAATCCATTTGTGTCCTTTACTTGAAGGAGGGTTAGTAATGCCAATGAAACCCAATCCCCATTGGGGAAATGATTCATCTACCACTATATATTTCATAGTAAATGGCACATTCCTATTCCTTTCTAGTAAATAATTTGCATTCATCATATTTTCTTACCCAATGGTGGGCATCTAAGAACATGGTAGGCCAATAATACCTAGCTCTCATGATCGTGGTGGTAGTGGTTTGAGCTAAGAAGTGTAATTATAAGAAGCTTTGATGGAATTATAAAAGCCATTGTTGATTTTGGATTGTTTTGACACACCTCAGGATAACACCATCAAAACGTATCCTAAACAAGGCATCCCCAATCAAAATAAAGTGGAAATTATGTATCTTAAATATCCTCCTCTAATTTTTATCTAGACTAGATGGGTATTGTTAAATTTGTATGCATATGACCCACTAATATATTTTATCCTATTCCATGTCATCTAAATTGATCAAACACAACTCCTCATCAATGTCTTCCCTTGTTGTGTCCTATGTTATCTTTTGTCACAAGGTATTTCCCTTATCCAAATTTGTGGGATTGATTTCTATGTCACATTATAGGATATTAGTAATCGACCCCCTTCTATTTTCATTGATATATTTAACCATTAGTTATTCCTTTATGAGTGTATGACATGCACTACGACCTTATTATTAAAGAATAAGTACTTAAATTTCCAACCCCTTGATGAGAGCATACACTTGGTTTTTGTAAAATTTATATCTATCCTTATAGCCTTTCAAGGTTGGCTAAGAAAAGCAATTAGATATTCATGATTATTGTTATCCCTTTGGCTAAGCATAAATACAATATTAAATTTCCCTTAAAAGGCATACAATTTGATGTCCTTTTCAATGTCTAGGATTTCTAGAACTAAATATTTTGTGTTGATGTCCTTTTATATTGATCTTCATATTTTACCCAATATTGGATATAACTAGAATAATCATCTAGGAAAGGGATATTTTGGAGCTACGACTATCTACAAAACTTGGTCCATTGAGGGTAATGAGTAACAAATTTTCAATGAAGCCTTATTCAACTCTTTGAAGTTGATGCACAACCTAATATCACCATTCCTTTTACATATTTGTACTATATTGGAGATCTAAGTTGTGTGCTTGATGGGATATATTATCCCTAATTCAATTAGTTTTTCTAGATCCTTCCTTATGAGTGGCTCTATTGTAGTATTAATAGGACTACTTTTGCCTTACTAGTTTTGTGTCAAGGGCAAGTTCAATGGTGTGTTGGATGATGCTTATGTCATATCCTTTTAGATCCTCATAAATCCTTATCATCACCCAACTATATTTTTGACAAATGTGGATAAGGGATTATTTTTGAACTAGGGTAGCCACCTTCCCCACTTTTAACATTTAATTTGGAGCTATATTTATTTCCTAGTAATATCCTTTATCATTTATCATACTCTTATTTCCTTTGAAGTGATCATCAGGGTTAAATAGGGATTCCAATGTGATGAGTCCTTTGGAAATATTATTAGAATTTAACTATATAATTTGATCATTGTACTCCTCAATTTGGAAATCTAGTTCTATATAAAAATTAGCATCCTTTTGAATGAATAGAATGATATATTTATCACTATTGAACACTTGCTAATCAATACCATTATCAAGGATGGAGAGACTAAATATAAATTTTCTATGTTATGGATTTTGTATCAGATCATCTATAGGATCAAACTATAAACTAATAATGGTCATGTAATTCTCATCTATGTTATGGGACTTGGGGAAGACTTTAAAATTCATAGCATCAAAATACTATATCAGGTCCCAAACCAAATACCTATAAGCCCTCATAAATTTAATTTTTTCTAGGCATTAGGACCTTGCTTGATCACCAAATTTATGTCAGGAAACACTTGTAGTATTTTATGCCCTTCTTTTCAATAATTTGGAGACTAATAACCAAGACTTCATATTTCATGACATTATTTATTACGCCGATAGGCGTCCTACAATGGTAGCCAGGAAGGTCAGCCATGTCGTAAACAATATTAATATTTTATTAAAAAATCCGACATTAAGAAAATTATCCGCCAACATTAAGGGTTATGGTGGATTTAAAATATTTAAACTATTTAAACTAAAATGGTGCCCAAAATTTCTAATATTATTTGCTTCTCTCCTCAAAATATTCTCTCCGCATCTCTGAAACCCTAAGAAATGAGATAGGCGCCTCGATATTGATAACTCTCAGTGTTTATAGATATATATATTTTATATATCTAAACTAGTTTAGTTCAACTACAACATATATACTCAACACCTTGGTTTATTTTGGAGATACTAGTTAGATGCTAGAACCAACCCCATTTTTTATTTTGACAACATCAAATTATAGCTTCCATATGCCTACCCTATCATCTGCACACCCCAAAATTTTAGATATAGTGTTGGAATATATTACATTATTTGGTACATGCTAATGTACCATATTGGGTACATATTTATATTAGGAGTGTGTCTTATATTAGGATTTGAGTAATTACTTTATGCAATATAATAAATGCACAATTATTGTTAGAATGTGCAAGGTACTTGATCATATAAATGTGCATGTTGTCTATGTGTACATGAGTCTATAAATAGGAAGATGAAGTATCATAAAAATATGGAATACCAATAGTCATATTCTATTATATATTAGCCTTTATAGTAGAGATAATATAAGGGAGAGAGTGCAAGAGCACATTAGAGTAGAGTACATGCTTAAGTTAGATACAATGTAGAGCATGTGTGAAGAATGAAATATTTGAGATCTATACATTTTGTATAAAGATACCATTTTTGTGAGATTCTATTCATAGCAGTTTTATGAGTTATTATAGAATTTTCTTATGAGTTTTACATTCCTATTATATTTCCATTATCATATATTTAATATTACATGCTCATTTTATGCATTATGGTTGCATTTCATTAAGTATTTTAGCATAAAAAAGAAATAGTGGTATTAGAGCACAAGATAGATTGATAGGAGATAGGGAGAGCCATAAGAAGATTGAGAAGATATAGGGATATTTCATTTTTAGTATTTTCAGAATTGTTTTTTGACTAAGAGTCTTTCCACAATGTTGCAAGAAAACTCGTGAATTCTAGGACTCAACATATATCCTTTTCCACTCGATTGACAAATAACTAGTGACATTTAATTATTTATAGATATCTAAATATTTTCTTGCTACCATCAAAGTTTTTTGTTGCAAAAAAATAGTTATCAAAAGTTGATAAGATTCCTACAATGGATAGAGAAGAATTTCATCTTCGATTACCTGAAAGTCTATGTGCTTTCCTTGTGCAAGGATTAGTTCTTTACTGCAAAAAATAGATATTTGAAAATTTGAAGATTAAGGAGGTCCAAGAAAGAAGGCCCCATTGGATATTGAAGGTATAATATTGAAGATACCCAAGAAGGAGGTCCCTATAGAATATTGAAGACTATATATCAAGGAGGAGATCCAATAAAAAGGTCCCATTGAATAAATTTTAGATTTGGAAGTTGCAAGATTGAATTTGAAGATAGAAGAGGGCTAAGAAAATTCCTATTGAATGTTTGAGAAGATAAAAAAATTGAATACCCAAAATAAGAGATCTCAGTAAAATAGTGAAAGGAGAAAGGAGAAGAAGGCTAGAAAAAGCCCTATTTAATAAAGTTGAAGAAGTGGCATTTGGAGGAGATTTGAAGAAAGCTCAAGGTAGAATATTGCAAGTAGTAGCTCCTGAAAAGAATAATTTGGGACAATAATTGAAATTCGATGACAATCCCAAAAGAAAAAAGGATTTGGAAAGAAGGTTGCCAAATTTTAGAAAGGATTCTTGAAGATCTCAAAAAATTTAGTTTCTTGAGAAAAATAGGCCAAGTTTGAAGTTAGAATTCAAGAGGAGAAAGAAGGTATAAGAGGCCACCAATTTGAGATACTTGAAGACTATCATTAAAGCGTTGATGACTGATTTTTGAAGGAGAATATCATTAATTTTCATAGCAGAAGTTGAAGAGTCACAAGAAAAAAAAAATGGAGGTGACATAAAGCTACATTTTGGAGAAGAGTTGGGCAGATTTTGAAAGGTCCTTGAACAATGAATTGAATAACGGATTGGTAGAAAAACAATGAAATGATTTTAAGGAATTGATTGTTGTTTTTGGACAGCAAGATAAAGGTAAAGAAATCAGTTCTTGAAGCAGCATTTTGAAGAAGTATTAAGCTACAAATTTGAGTAGCATTAAGAGAAAATATTATAGTTGCATTTTGAAGAATTTGGGGGTAGTTTAGAAAGGTTTTTGGATAGAGAAACAAATAAGGAATTGGATGCATTAGAAGCTAGAAAATAAAGGAGTTTTGGACAACAATATAAAGGAGAAAAATTCAGATATTTAAATTTTTTAGAAAGCAAGATTGGGTAGCAAATTGAAGAGTCATAGAGTTGTGAATTGAAGGATTTTTTGAGCTAATTTGAATAAAAATAAGAGCTGCAAGATTAAAATGTTTAGGACATCAAAGAAATAAACATTGGAGCTGCAATTTTTACAAATTTGGGGCAGAAAATAAATGAATCAAATCACGAAGAAATATAGCTACAAAAAGAGACCTAAATGTATGCAATATTGGTGCTATAAAATTTCATTACTTTAATGTTCACATTAGCTTAATATTAAGTTTTTAAAAGCATCATATTTGTATTCTTAAAGTAGCCAAAGGAAAGGTCTCAAGTTTATATCTTCAAAGTTGGAGAAGATAGCATTCCCAAGGGATTAAAACTTGTGACAAAGAAAGTAAATGTTAGAAATATTATAAGGAAAGTAAAAATATCAAATCCTTACTATATATTAGAAAGTAAATAATTCAATAGTTTACAACAAAGAATAGATGTATTATTTTAATTGAAAGGCACATGTTTTAGCACAAATTGGAAGCTTGGATTTACCAAAGAAGAACTTGCCAAGCATAGAAATGAAGAGTCATTATGGAAGAGTAGCCAAAAATGAGAATCTATCATGGAATAAAAACCACCATTACCAATTATTTTCAAATAGAAGAGATACCACCATATTGGATAAGAAAGCCATCATTTCAAGAAAGCTAGTGTAATTGTTTAATAAGGACTGAAAGTAAAAGGGGTAAGTAATAGAAACGTATGAGCTAGTGTCTCTCTAGAGTTATGTATAATATTCAATAATACATTACAACAAAGGATCACAAATCTCTATTGAAGTTGAGAACCTATAATTAGTGGTATTTACATAACAAAGTTTCAAGTTATAACATCCCAAAAAACATGAAATAAGAAAAAACACAAACAAAAAGAAAAGTTTATATATTGTTTTTTGACTAAGGTGAAGGATTCATAAATCCCCAACCAACCTTAGACTAAATTAATATTTAACATCCCCTAATTTTCTCAAGAACTATACCACACAATATTCCTTTCATGCAAGTCCCTTTGCATATGCCTATCTTATGTAATGCACATAAGTCTATCCCTTTCATCAGTATTGACGAGGTAGAATTACCATATTCAATCGTTAGAATGTGTACATGCATCTACATATTCCACACAAGCCATTATGTGTGGGCATGCTATGTGTACTGCAAGTTAAGCTATCAATCTTATCCACTAACAAGCTATCTTAACTCTGGTACAATATTCTAAATGTAGTTATCAATATCCCTAAGGGGGTTTCAAGCTCTTAGGCTAACCTCTAATTTCACTTAGAATGTACTAATGTTTCTTTATTTTTAACATCACAAGAACATAAAATATCAAGATACTAAATCTAAAAAATATGAGTTTTTTTACAAGCAAGGATAAATCGAGCATAAAGCAACAATCGCTAAATAAGCATTCATTAAAATATTTAAATACAATACATCAAAAAATGAGGTAATAAATGTAGCAATTACAATGTTAATTTAAATACATAAGAAAGTATGGTACACCCTATACTTTCCATAATACTTTACATCTATTCCATCAAGAAAATATCTCCACAATCTAATTTATTACATAAATAACAAGGTGTAAGATAGAGATAAAACTTGTGAACTGGTCCACCTCATGAATTTGAACTTCCCACTCTTCCATAGATCAAGTGAGGATAGTAGGGGATCAAGACACTCATGGATATTGATAGACATGCTTCTAAATGCACTTATATTTTTCATTTCCAAATTGTAACTATACAAATAACCCAAGAAATTCAACTTACTAATGCATAGTAATTTCATAGAAACTACTCTTTCCATTTTCTCTCTCACCCACTTGTGAGAGTCAGTATACCATGAATTCACTCATATGATCTATTTGCAGTAAATTAACTAACCCTGCTTAGCAATTAAAGTCCCATATCCTTAATTACTAAGAAAACTAGGTTCACACACAATGCTACTTAAAGTAACCACTTTAATTCAATAAACCCTTTTCTTAATTTCATAATATAAGGTTTTTTTTTTTAAAGCAAAAAACCCCTTGTGGGGCCGCCTTGGTCTAAGAGACCACGAACAGGGGGTTCTACACCGTCAAATTCACATGGCAGTCGTACCCAGACCTGCCCGCACCAACATTATCAATTGGATTTTGGGTACCCAATTCAACTTTTTGGTAGGCTGGAGATTCGAACCTGGGACCTCCCTTGGAGGATTGCCCTCTCTTCTCCAACTCACCTACAACACCTGGGTAAAAAGGCCTTAGTGGGTTTTGACTCTGAAACCTCTTTGTCGAGCACCTTACCAAGGCGTTAGCCCACCACATGGGATAGGCACTCCCACTTCATAATATAAGGTTTGACACCCTTAAATTAAAAAACAATCGATCATAATATTTCATTTCATAACATAATGTCCCATACCCTTAAATTATAAAACAAACCATCATCATATTTCATTTCATATCATAAGGTCACATACCCCTAAATTATAACACAAACCATCATCATATTTAATTTCATAACATAAGGTACCATACCATTAAATTATATAACAAACCATAATCATATTTCATTTCATAACATAAGGTCCCATACCCTTAAATTATAAAACAAACCATCATCATATTTCATTTCATAACATAAGATCCGATACCCTTAAATTATAAAATAGACCATCATCATATTTCATTTTATGACATAAGGTCCCATACCCTTAAATTATAAAACAAATCATCATAATATTTAATTTCATAACATAAGGTCCCATACCCTTAAATTATAAAATAAACCATCATCATATTTCATTTCATAACATAGGGTCCCATACCCTTAAATTATAAAACAAACCATCATCATATTTTGTTTCCCTAAAATATATCATTTTAGATAATGAACATCAATTAAAGCTTCCACACTTTCACTATCCTAATATTTACCATTTTAGATAATTAACATTAATTACAGCTTCTACAATTTCATTATCCTAAAATTTACCATTTTAGATAATGAACATCAATTAAATCTTCTAAACTTTCACTATCTCAAAATCTACCATTTTAGATAATGAACATCAATTAAAGCTTCTATACTTTCATTATCCTAAAATATACCATTTTAGATAATGAACATTAATTAAAGTTTCTACACTTTCATTACCCTAAAATCTACCATTTTAGATAATGAAAATCAATTAAAGCTTCTACACTTTCATTATCCTAAAATCTACCATTTTAGATAATCAACATTAATTAAAGAATATACACTTTCATTATCCTAAAATCTGCCATTTTAGACAATGAACATCAATTAAAGCTTCTAGAATTTTATTATCCCAAAATCTACCATTTTAGATAAGGATCATTAATTAAAGTTTCTATTAACTGCAACAAACTATGGATTGGCAAAGCATCTAGCAGATAGGCTAGAATAATATACATTGTAAGGCAAGACACAGGGTGGACCAAGGTTTGGATGATGTGGCTTCCATACTTTTAGCTCAAGAGAATATGGTGCTCATGTACCTATAGTGCCATTACTTTTCATGACATGGGAAGATCATCCTTGGTGCCAACGACTCTCAAGGGGTCTTCCCAACCATACTATGACTTGCAAAGAAAATGCTACCTAGAGTGCTACTTGACTAGCTACCAACCAACCAAATCGACTATCAACGGTAGTGGCAAGATGATGATAACATTCATGTCTTACAAACATAGATGAGACATCGTTGAATTGCCAATGATAATGGCTAACCATGATGTCATTGTGTATATAATGTATAGAGAAGAGATGTAGCTAAACTACCAATGGTAGTGGCTAATAATGATGCCATTACATCTATAATGTATAGAGAAGATATGTAGGCAAACTACCAATGACAGTGGCTAAAAATGATGCCATTGCATCCTCTTCACATAGATAAGAGACATAGCCAAACTTCCAACATTAGTGGCTAACCATGATGCCATTACATCTATAATATATAGAGAAGAGATATAGTTGAGATACCAATGATAGTGGCTAACAATGACACCATTGCATCTATAATACATAGAGAATAGACATAACAGAGTTGCAAACGATAGTGCCTAATAATGATGCCATTGTTTCCTCTTCATATAGAGAAGGTATATAGCCAAAATGCCAATAACAATGGCTAACCATGATGCCATTATGTCTGTAATGCATAAAGAGGAGACGTAGCCGAACTACCATTTGTAGTGGCCAACAATGATGTCATTCCATCATGTTCACACAGAGAAGGGATATAGCCAAACTACTAATGGCAGTGGCTAACAATGATGCAATTGTATTTATAATGCACAGAGAAGAGACATAGTCAAGATACAATCGATAGTGGCTAACAACGATACCATTACATCTATAATACACAGATAAAATATGACAAGTAATATCGAGACGTAGACCAACCTATCTCACCCACAATAGTTGTATCACTTGTACTGCTCAGGTGGACGTTCATCATCTGTTGCTCCTTCACTCTTGGTGCTCTCTCCATTTTGTCCTCCTTCGCTCCCTCACTCCACATTGTGCTCCTTATCTCCCTTACTGATGGTGTTCCCCCCACTTCATGCTCCCATCTATCACTTTTTCTCCTTCATGTCTTATCTCCCTTCCTCAGTCTATGTCCCTGCCTACCTACCATTACTCCTTGACCACCTCCAATGATGGTAGGATGGACATACCTCTCCTCTTTTCCCAAGGTGATCATCATAAAGAGCTTTCCTCTCATGTCAGAGGAGCTTCACACAATTGACCCATTCGGACCTCTAAATGGCAACCTGACCCATTCTACCGAATGCTATCTTATCTCATTTATGCCATATGGGTTTATCATCGGGTGAGCGATGTCTTTCAGGACACGCCATGGTAAAGACCTTACCTTGGAGCTTATTTAAATTCCTTATTTTATTTTAGGATAGGTTATCCATTGATTAGATGGAGTAATCATTTGATAAAATGATCACCTCTTTGGTTATTTAAATACTAATGCTATCAAATAGATCAACCTTTTACTACTAGCATCATTTAAATAATCAACCGCTCATTTTCAAATGATTTTTTTTTACATTTTAAATAAAAAACATTTTTTTAAATAATATTTTTCTTTATAAATAAATTAACCATTTATTTAAACAATATATTTTTTTATTTAAAAAATAATAATTATTTATTTAAACAATATATTTTTTCTTTTTAAATAAATCAATCATTTATTTAAACAATATCTTTTTGTTTAAAAAATAAATCAATCATTTATTTAAACAATATATTTTTGCTTTTTAAATAAATCAATCATTTATTTAAACAAAGCACACATGAAGTTGTGAAGGTAAACCATTTACTCCATGCTCACCAGTTATCAAGGTTAATAATATTTAAGTAAAATACAATCATGCAAGTGCATCAAATAAAGAGGAAGTCTTTCCATCAATCTAATCACCTATCTCAACATTTTAAATTATGATAGCTACTAGGTTGTCAGTATGGGGCTCAAGGTGGTTATATGTTGAAGATTATCCCTTAACCGAATGCATGCCTATATAAAGGTATCTATTCGTGTTACCTTTGAGTTTCCTTATCATCATTTCCCCTTACTCAAGTACTCTCATCTCTGGTGGATGACTCAATTCCTTCCACTCACGAGTGCACCTAATCCTACACATTGGCAATTCATTAGTAGTATCATATTCTTCATTATCTACTCATTATTATGAGGTTGCTTAATTGCACAAAATCATGTATTAGCCATATTTTTTAATACATTGTTTTTCTATGTTCAAAGGTCCATTTGGGAGGGTCGTGACACAAGCAAGATCCCACCATAATCAAAGAACATTACCTAGAGTGCCACCACTATTAATTTGATAACATAGTTGAGGAAGAGAATCACCATCAAGGGAGATTTGGTGAAGTTAATCGAACCACCACTAGGGTCAAATAAAATCAATACAAGGTCATTGAAATGAGGACAATGAAGATCTAATCATCATTTGCATCATTTTATCTAATTTTTGCTACATAATGCAATAGTAAGGTAAGACACTTGAGTAACGACCAACATAACATATACCTATTGAAATAGAAGAAAGAGTGCTAGAATTGGTTGATGATTTCTCATTAATGAGCATTATATTGAAAGGAAAGGTATGGAAGAATCAATTAATCATATGGTACATAAGATGAAGAGATAAGGTTGTTGTTTTCCATTTGGTACATCAGACACAGAGCGTCAACCACTATGAGGAGTGATAAATGATAGTATGAGCACCAAGGAAGTAAAACCATCGTTGCAGAGGGGACAAAAGTCAAGCGCAATGAAGATTCAAATGTCACCAAGGAGGTAGAAAATTGTAATTTTCATCGAAAAGTGCTATAGGTTTAAAATATACTTGTCACCTAGGATATGAATCACCAACCATCAAGGAGTATTTAGGCACCCTAGAAGAAGCATCGAATTGAATGCCAAGTGTCTTGATGGAAGAGAAACACCAATCATCATGTAAGTAAAACCTTATACATGCAATAAAGGCATGGGTCAAAGTGCTACTTGAACATATATAGAGAACAGAGAAGAGGAGATAGTGAAGCATGAAAAATAGTGCATATGCGTTACGATGAAGGGAAGAGAAAGATACAATTTGGAGAGTTACAACATTGGATATTGAGTGTCAAAGTGCATTGAATGCATTACAATGAATGAAGAACATATTGAGAGTGTAGGTTGAGAATAAAGTATGAAATATAAAGCTTTGGAGTTCCATATTAAAGGAGGTAAGAAATATTTAGTCTAATTTAAAACCTTTGCAAAATATTTAGGAGATACAAGGCATAATATTGAAGTCAAGGTTAATTAATTTATTATACTCAAGGTTTTTTAATAAAAGAAGAAATAAGGTATATATTTACAACCTTAGAAGAATTATTGAATGCCTTAGAAGTTTTTTTAAGAAATAAGTTTTTAGAAAGGTTTTGAAATTACCTCATTCAAATTGCATAAGAAATATTTTGCAAATAGTTTAACTTGGAGGAATAAGGATTTCTACATTGAAATAGAAGTATTAAATTTGCAAATACCTTTGTTTTCTAAAATTCCAACTAGGGAGTTATAAGGAATTCAACACCAAATTTAAGTTATTGAAATTTAGAAACTATATTATTGAAAATTGAAAGAAGCAAAACATAGAGTTGCTAGAAAGTTGGAAAATTACTTTTGATATTAGTCTCTTGCTCAAATTAAAGAGACATAAGGAATCCAACTTAAAGGTCTTGAAAATAGAGAACCTCATCAAAATTGAAATTTCATAAAAATATATTTAGCTTTCTATTCATAAATAGGGAGAAATAAGGTGATTATATTGAAGAGTAAAAGTTGAACATTAGGGAGTAAAAAGGTTTTCAACTCAAAGGTAACCTAGAAAGCTAAGAATTTTATCAAGACCATATTATATTCAAAATATTTGGGATACAAGGTATTCTACAAAACTTGAGAATTGAAAAGATATTATCAAATTTGATCTTATACTAGGGAGCTAAAAGGAATACTACCTAGAAATTTGAAAAATTAAATTCTTGATAAAATCATTGTTTGATCATTAGAAATTACAAAGTATATTACAAAGTTGAAGAATTGAAAGTTAGTATCCGATTAGATACACAAAAAATAGGAAATCATAAGGTAGACAACATCAAAAAATTTAAAAAAAATAAAAGATTCTATCAAAAAATTCTCAATATCAGATACTATGGAGAAAAAATGATGACTACTTCAAATAGTTCACTGAATAATGAAATGAAAAATAAAATTAGAAAGTAAATAATAAAAGTTATAAAATATGGAATCAAAAATTTGATTGAAAATTCTAAAGGTAAGTTAGACTTAGTTTCATGTTTCATCTATAAGGAAGCTCTTTGAGATATTAGAATACTATATGAATGCTATAATGTATGAAGCAATTGACAATAACAAATATAGTGTTATGATTCCTCTGAATGCTACTAGTATAATATACATGACATTACTTAGACTAAAACATTTCAAAGAGAAGAACTTGAAACAAAATAATTTGATTAAATCTGTCAAGAAGAAAGAAAAATTAGATGAATCATTTTTCAAAAAAAAATTCATTCTTCATGTAATATTGATGCTTCAAGTACATCCAATTCAAAATGTTACCATGATGCTATAAGTGAATGCTTAGAAGGTTCAATGCTTAAGAAAATTTATAATATGAAAGACAAAGGCAAAGAGAAAATATTTTTGTAGGAATCTGATGATAGCATGACAATTCATGAAAGAACAAAGACTGATCCCTATAATGAAGATAAGCAAGAAGAGAAGGAACCTAACCAAGGAGGCATACAATGCAAAGTAAATTGAAGATAAGACAAAGACAATATTGAAGACTAAAAGTCTTCAATAACCAAATAATTTAATATAAGGGGTGTTGGGATATATTACATTATTTCGTACATGCTAATGTACCATTTTTTGGTACATCTTTAAATTATAATTGTCTTAGATTATGATTTAAGTAGTTACTTTATGCAATATAATAAATGCACAAGTGTTGTTAGAATGTGCAAGGTACTTGATGATGTAAATGTGCATGTTGTCCATGTGTAAATGAGTCTATAAATAGGAAGATGAAGTGTCATAGGAATATGGAAGGCCAAGAGTCATATTCTATTATATATTGACCTTTATAGTAGAGAGAATATAAGAGAGAGTGCAAGAGCACATTAGATTAGAGTACATGCTCAAGTTAGATAAAATGTAGAGTATGTATGAAGATCCCATTTTTGTGGGATTTCATTCATGGTAGTTTTATGATTTATTATAGAAGTTTCTTATGATTTTTACAGTCTATTATATTGTCATTATAATATATTTAATATTGGATGCTCATTTTATGCCTTGTAGTTGCATTTCATTAAGTATTTTAGCATCAAAAGTTAATATATAAGAGGGGTTTCCTCTTGGATCAAATAAGTTCCTATCCTCATTTTTTCAAAGGCCTCCCTAGAAGAGTGGTCCCTTATTTTAACATAATCATAACCCATAGGGTTATCTAGGAAAGCACAATGGGTTTTAGGGATGTATAAATTTGATTTGAATTGCTCTTTCCTAGGGGTTATGTTGTGTTCTTTAGGTGGCCAAGCTCAACTTGATAGATAAGAAGGGGTTTAAAGGAGGTGGCTTACTTAGACACCTACATAACTACACGAACCTCTTGATTGCCTAGTATCTTCTATTTATGTAGATCCTCCTCAAGGTATTTTATTTTTTTGATCCTTGACACAACATACAAAATAGATGAATTGATATTTATGTAGAGCCTCCTCAAGGTATTTTTATATGATCTACCACATTGAATTATTTAACATAACAGGTTTTCTAGGTGGTTCTTGATGGTATTGGAGGTCTAGATTTTTTACCTAATTATGGAAGTTTTAAAAGTCTTATCATGTGCTACTTTAAAGCTTCCAAATGTTATCTTCTAAGTTATGGTTGTTTGAAGTTGGGTTATTTGTGTTGCTTTTTGGTCACATGATTTTTTTTCAAAAGAAAAAAATTGTATTGAATTTTTTAACAAACATTTTTAGAATATTTTTACACCATCATGTAGATTATTTTTATTACTAAAAAAATGACTACTTAGTTGATAAATTATGATAAATATTGAGAGATTTACAACTATTTGAAGTTGAGATATTTGTGCTATTTACAAAAATGACTGCTCACTTGTTAAATTTTGATAAGCATTTACAACTATTGTAAGTTGGGATTTTTGTGTTGTTTTTGGGGCTACATGTAAAATTCATGCAAGAGGAAAAACATTCATAACTCTCAATTTGGGTAAGTAGATTAGTTTCCATTTGTTTTATTTTAAAAAATATTTGTACTTGTTTGAAGAAAGAAATAGATGAGATCTCAAAAAAAATAATTCTTGAGAAATTTTGGTTATTTAAAAACCCTAGCTACTTTGGAAATTTTTTTATTGAAGTCATGGAGCTGTCAATATTCATTGGCGAGAATGATATTGATGCTTTGGAATGGTGGAAAATTTTTAAGTCTTTAAACTCTTCTAATTTTTTATGGAGATGTGAGATTTTTTCTTATTTACAAGGGGAAGCTTTATATTGGTTTAGGAACTTGCTTAGTGCCCATACTCTTCCAAACACATGGGAGAAATTTGAAGTTGCATTTTTAAGTAAATGGGAATAAAAATAAAATGATAATAATGTTCAGGCTAAGGAAACTACACCTTTGGTGCTAAAAATGTTAAACAATATTTGTTTGAATCTACAAATTCTAATTTGCAAGTTCATGGTTGCATCCAAAAGAAAAAAAGTATTATCTTTATAAACCCTAGTTGCAACCATAACTTCATCAGTAGGGACTTGGCTAATAATTTGCATGTTCCAACAACAAAAATAAAAACCATAAAGTTTAAGGGTGAGAATGCTCAAATTTTTGAAGATTTGAAGATCACCATGGATAATTGTCTTACATTTAAATTTTTATTCTATTGAGATGGGTGATATGGATATTGTTATTTGGCATCCTTGGTTGCATTTTTTGGGTATTCTTAATACTAATGTGCAAAATAATTTCATGAAGTTATGGTACAAGAAGAAGAACATAACATTACAAGATAATCCTCAATGCAATGAAAACATGAAGCAATTATAGGGGAACAAATGGAAGAACAATAAAAAGAACTTGAAATAGAGTCTAAGGAGGAAGTAGTAGAATTTAAAGAAGAAGCAAAAGTAAAGGATGAACCAAGAGTAAAGCCACAAAAGGATTAAAATAAAGCTAAGGTTGAAGTATATCACCATCCACGCCATCATGAGAGGGAATAATTTTGGAGACAATACATAGACCAACAAAGGGGCTATGAGGGACATACAAGAAACAAGAGGAACCCAAACTTTGGAATGCTACAAGTCATAAATTCAAGAAGTTATGGATGAAACCAACACATGGAATTATCATCAAAAATACCACCACCAATCATAGTTTCACTAGGATGGATGAATGATCATGACTGGCACAAGTACTAAGTATGGTTTAAAAGATCATATTATTTATCCTCTTCTAATGTTTCTAGGATGAAATATTTTGTAACGGAAGTGGAATGTTAAGTACCCAAGATATGTGCTTAATAAATTAATATTGCATTGTATAATGGTATGAGCCATAAATTAACTATTAAGTAAGGAAGGCCACATGTCAAATTAGAAATAGGTAGGATAATAATGTCATAGAATCATATATGTAACCATCAAGGTCAGGATCGGATTGAAAGTTTTTTGAGCTCTGGCGATTTGGCGGGAAACTTTCTGAACTATCGTCGGCCGAGGCTCTAGGGTTTCTGGTGGGAAGATTCTACTAGGGACTCAGGTGGTTTGCTGGTGTTTTTTGCTGACGGCTCTTTCGTTGCCCCGGGAGGGCCCAATGGGGTCTCCTCCAGGATTTTTCGATGGGAAGAAGACCTCTTATGCCGAGATTTTAAGAGAAAACCTTGCGTCTTCCTCCGATGAAGCTTAGCAGAGTGCTTACCATTCGCTATCCAGGAATGCGGGCAAGGGTTCTCCTATGCATAGAGTCAATGGATGTCTCCCGCAATCCGCTTCCAGATCGAAGATTGTCATAGAACCAGAGCTGGTCGAGGACACGATCAACTACCATGCTACTCATGATCTG
Organism: Wollemia nobilis; assembly: GCA_028583015.1. Taxonomy (NCBI): domain Eukaryota; kingdom Viridiplantae; phylum Streptophyta; class Pinopsida; order Araucariales; family Araucariaceae; genus Wollemia; species Wollemia nobilis. The sequence goes on along the minus strand of JAQPPZ010000756.1, from coordinate 1,723,853 downwards.
ATTTGCAAATTCATGGGCATCCGACCCACCCTGCACTTTCTGCACTCCTGGGTGAGACAAAATTGGGAGCCTATCGATGAGTATTCCTTATGGCCCATAAGCAATGGGTATTTTATTATTAGTTTTTCCTCCTTAGCGGATAGAAACAGAGCATTTGAATCAGAAAAGAGGAGCCATGGCCCGACAGGGTTATTTGTCCAACCGTGGAGAGCGAGCTTCGACCCTCGCATTGAGCCCACAGTTGTCCCGGTTTGGATCCGACTGTATGCTCTCCCGATGGAGTTTTGGGGTGAGCAGATTCTTGAACTGATAGGTAACTCTCTAGGTAGATATTTGGGAGTTTCCAAAGATACCATAGAATGAAACACTGTTGTTTATGCGAGAATTTGTGTAGAACTGGATATTAGCCAGCTGCTACCAACTGATATGGAACTGGAGTTAGCAGGACACTCCTGGATACAACAGTTAGACTATGAAGCCCTATCTTTTCGATGTAGAGTTTGCCATAAGCATGGCCACTTGGCAAGGTTCTGCCCAAATATCTTGAGCACCAAAGCGGATGCTCCACAGGGAATGCCAAATCACCCCCGAGAGGGTAAGTCCACTCCGGTCAAGGAACCACCCATCATTCCCCCTGGTTCTGATGCCCAAAAATATGGCTTTGAACAACAGAAGAGAAGAAGAAACAAAAAGAGAAATGGCAAGGAGAAAGCTCATCCCAAGCCAACCAATCGATATGAAATCTTCAAATCTCTTGTGGATCAAGAAGACCAAATTATGGAAGGAGCAGATGGGAACCTTGAGGATAATATCATCCTTTCTCATGCTCCTCCCTCACCAACCCCTGTCCTAGAATAGGTGATTGACTCCTCTGAGATTTTGTAGCTAGAAAACCCAGGGGCATTGGTAATCCACTCCCCAGCACAACCAGCTATCGAAGATGTCACCATGGGAAATGCAGAAAAGTTCAGAGAAAGACCAGATCTAGGGATTACCCAGGTGGAGAAGAGGTCAAAAAACAATAATTCCCAAGGGGTGGGCAGAAAATCCAATAAGGATCTAATTGCAGTGCAAGGAGATAAGCTAATCAATTGAGGATTGGCGAGAACAATTGATTCGTATTGCTCCCAAGGTTTCCAATGATTATTCAATCTTGGAATGTGAGGGGTTTAAACAGTAGAACCCATCAATATGCTATTCAAATACTTTTAGAGAGAAGTAAAACAGACTTTCTGCTCATTTAGGAGACAAAAATGTCTTTAGACCTTATGAGTAAAACTGTCAGTCGAATTTGGAGGGGTGTTGGTCATATGGTTGTGGCTGCCCTAGGTGCCTCGAGAGGGATTGCTACTCTTTGGAACCCTTTGGCGTGGATAGCAATAGAACATATAGCCTGGAGGGGTGTCCTCACATCTCTTTTTAGGAATATTGTTACAGCTGAACAAGTCTTAATTACAATTTTCTATAGGGCTCAGAACATCGATGGTCAGCGGTTTCAATGGAAAGCTGTTCAAAACATGAGGTCTTCCCGGGAAGATTTTGATTGGATTATTACTGGGGACTTCAATGCCAAATTATCTGCCAGGGATCATGAAGGTGGCATCCCAGTTTTGGATACAGGGGACTGGCTTTTTATTGCCCAAGTCCAGGCCTTTAACCTTGTTGATATCAAAGTCCCTGGTACAAACTTTACCTGGACTAATAAGAGAAGAGAGCCATACAACAGGAGGGTTAAGCTTGACCGGTTTATGGTCTCGGAGGAAGCTTATGTTAGATGGAATATCAAATTCTAGATTTTGGAGGGCCCAGTCTCAGATCACTCTCCCATTTTGCTGGAGGGAGGGACTATGTCAGGGCAGTATTACAAACCTTTTAAATTTGAAAATTTTTGGTTGCAAAAAGAGGACCTCCGAAGGAAAATTCCATAGTGGTGGGAAGAAGGTCGTTTCCCTTTTGGTACAGCTATGTTCAAATTTCATAAACAACTTCTTTTTGTTAAGAGTAAACTAAAACAGTGGAGGCAAACTAACAAATCTGATTTCCAGCTCCAACGGGCTCCCTTGTTGGCCAGATGGAATGAGGTGCAAAAACAATTCAGGGAAGGAATCATTTATGAGCATCTTAAATCCGAGGATGATGCTTTACGCAAAGTGGTTGAGGACATTGATAATCAAGAAGAGATCTACTGGAAACAGAGAGCAAGAAACACATGGTTATTAGAAGGAGACAGAAATACAAAATTTTTCCATCACTCTGCCTATGCTAGAAGACAATTGAACAACATGGAACTCCTTCAAGACGAGAATGGAAACTCTTTTGACCCTATCCCTAATATGCACTCCCACTCAATGGAGTATTTCTCAAACCTCTTTAAGGAAAGTATGGAGCATGATGTGGAAGCCCAAAATGAAGTCATTGATGGCATTCCCTCTATTATATCTCATGAAGAGAATCAGGCCCTTCTTAAGCCCATTGATCATGATGAACTCAAGAAGGTGGTCTTTGGGATGTGCACTGGAAAATCGCCTGGTCCTGATGGCTTCCCTATTGAGTTTTTTCAGGCCTTCTGGGATATCCTAGAGGAGGATGTGCTGGATGTCAGTGAGGAGTCCCGAACTAACAAAAGAATGCTCAAGGCTCTAAATCACACCTTTATTACCTTAATTCCAAAAGGAGATGGGGGGGTTCACATTTCTGATTTCAGACCTATTGCCTTATGCAATGTGATTTACAAAATAATCACTAAAATTATGGCTGAAAGACTAAAACCTCTTCTTCAAAATATAATCTCCCAAGAGCAAGGGGTTTTTTTTGAAGGGAGATATATCTTGGATGGAGTGATCTTGGCTCAGGAGGCTATCCATACTATGCACAATTCAGGTAACAAAGGAATGTTCATTAAACTGGATATGTCTAAGGCTTATGACAGAGTAGAGTGGGGCTTCTTGGTCAAGATGTTGGCAGCTTTTGGTTTTTCTCAGGATTGGATTTCCTGGGTCATGAGCTGTATCTCTATGCCTTCATACTCTATTTTAATTAAGGGGCTTCCCTCGCCACCTTTTGGAGCCTCTCAGGGTCTCCGCCAAGGAGACCCTTGCTATCCTTATTTCTTTCTCATCTTGGCTGAAGGATTAGGCAGACTCCTCCTGAGAAGAAGACTTCAAGGACAAATAACAGGAATTAAAATCGGGGCTGAAGTTTTGACTCATTTACAGTTTGTGGATGATACTGGATTGGTGGGAGTGGCCAGCCTCAGGGAAGCAAGAGGAATCATAGATTCTCTTAACGTCTACCTCCGGGCCTCTAATCAAGTCATCAATGAAACAAAATCCAAAGTGGTCTTCTTTAATCTTGATCAAAGGTCTCAAGACAGAGTTATTGAGATCTTGGGATTCACTAGGACCTCTCTTCCTGTTGTTTACCTGGGGGTTCCTCTGCATTTCAAAAAACTGAAAATTGATTTCTGGAAGGACCTTTTGTATGGCATCAAAGAGAGAATGAATCACTGGTCTCATAGATGGTTAAGCTATGGGGGCCGACTGACTTTCCTACAGTCTGTTATTCAGGCCATGACAATTTATAAATTCTCTATTCTGGCTGCCCCTCCATAAATTTGGAAAGAGCTGGACAAATTCGCTAGAAGTTTTCTTTGGGAAGGTGCCAAAGGAGAGAGGAAATGGGCTTTGGTTGGATGGGATAAGGTCACCCAGCCCAAGGAAAAAGGTGGGCTGGGATTAAGAAGTTCCAATTTTAACAATCAGGCTCTGGCTGGTAAACTGTATTGGAGGTGGATTTCCCAACCAACGTCCCTCTTCAGCAGAATCCTCTCTAGTAAATACTTGGGTCTTGTTCACCCCAATGACTTGGGCCCCGCTTTCCTTTGGAGGGTAATGGATCATTAGTGTGGCAGGCGCTCAAGATTGGATCTCGCATTATCAAAGATCAATTGTTCGGAAAGTTGGGAGAGGGGAGAAGGCCCGGTTTTGGACTGATTCTTGGGATCGGAATCCTCCCATTCTTGTTGTGTTTCCTGAATTGCATCCGTTAAAATCAGCTCTAGAAGATAAGGGATGGATCCATATTGAGAGCTACTTCAATACCAGCCAATTGGGGGTGTATAAGGTTCAAAATTTCAAGCGGCTGGGTGAATGTCCTATTTCAATCCCTCCGGAGCAGGCTCCAACTCTGGAAAAACTCTTGTCAGAATGATTTCTTACTGGGAGATATGAGGAGGATGAGCTTGCCTGGGGCTTTGGGAACCTTGGGGTTTATTCTGTGAAGGAGGGCTATGATTCGATCCTTCCAGAGCCCCCCCCACACTCTTTTCTAGTTCAATAATGGAGGAAGATTTGGCATCCCAAGGGCTGGCCGAAAGTGAACTTCTTTGCCTGGAAGCTGATGCACAATGGAATCCTGACCTTTGAAAATCTCAGAATCAGAGGCATCATTGGTCCTTCCCAGTGTGTTTTATGCTATAGGAATGAGGAAACTGCGGATCATCTTCTGTTTGATTTTCCTTTCACACAACAGATTTGGCATCGTTGGTTCTCCCATTTTAAGCTTCAGGCTATTGGAGACTTGTCTCGGACCAATTTATGGGAAAGCTAGAAGAGAGGTAGATTTACATCTAAAGCTCTTCGAACTGGCTGGGAGCTTGGTTTCCTTTTTATTTGGTGGCAGGTGTGGTTGGAAAGAAATGCTCGTATTTTCCATGAAACCTTCTCTTTGGTGGATGGGATATGGCAGGTCATCTGGAGCAAAGTTGTGGAAACCGTTGCCATCTATGCTGAGGAGGAAAATCCGCATGCTTCTAAGCCTCTGGAAGAGAGAGCTGCTAATCTTGAGAGACAGGTAAGAAGTTTTTGGAAACCTCCCCCAGAAGGCTGGATCAAAATCAACACTGATGGAGCTGCAAAAGGCAATCCGGGTAATGCTGGAAGTGGAGTAATCTGTCGTGATCATGCTGGGGCTATGCTCTATTGGGAATTGCAAGGTCTGGGATATGCCACAAACAATGAAGTCGAGGCCTTTGCTATTAAATCTGCTTCCATCTGGGCCGTTAAGCAGGGTCATAGAAAGATAATCATTGAGTCTGATTCCCAAATCCTGGTTGGCACTCTTGATTGCATGAGGAACTTTGCCTTAAAATCTTGGAGGCTACAGATTCTGGTCTCCCAAATTAAAGAGCTCTGGAAGGAATTAGAGGATGTGATACCTGTTTATGCTAGTAGATCTCTTAATAAAGCGGTTGATTTCCTTACTAAGATGGGTGCTGAGAGAGAGGTTGGGATGCATCTGCATAGTAATATGCCTATGGAGGATGCAGAGATTAGACAAGGCCTTGAACAAATTTTGAAATAATGTGCAGTGTTTTTTATGCTAAGGAAATTTTTTGTCGCGATATCACGACATGTAGTGCTGTCGCAGCCTCTAGCTGGAATTTGTCGCGATATCGCGACAGGTTAAGCCTCCGTGGCCTTTGGTGGGTTTCTGTCATGATATCGTGACATGTCGCGCTATCGTGACATGTCGCGCTATCGTGACATGTCGCGCTATCGCGACATGTCGCGCTATCGCGGTCTTTGTTGAGATCCTATCACGATTTTGCACCCCTTTTGAAGTTGAAAAGCAAAGTTGAAATTTCATCGCGTTATCATGACAAGTTGGAGAGTGGGAAGCTGCAAGGTAATCTTGTCGCAATATCGTGACATGTTTGGCACTTAAGCGGCTGGGAGGATAATTGTCACGATATCACGACCTGTAGCGGCTGAAGTTGTCGCAATTTCGTGACAGGTTGAGCCTTTGCGGCCTTTGGTGGGCTTCTGGCGCGATATCGCGACATGTCGCGCTATCGCGGCTCTTGTTGAGATTATGTCGCGATTTCGCACCTCTTTTGAAGATGAAGAGCAAAGTTGATAATTCGTCGCGATATCGTGACAGTTTGGTAAACTGGAAGCTGCAAGGTTTTTTTTTTGCGATATTGCGACACGTTTGGCACTTAAGCGGTTGGGAGGATAATTGTCGCGATATCGCGACCCTTTTGTGGCATGAGTGCCATTTAGAAACTTCGTCGCGATTTCGTGACTCCTTTGCGGGCGGCTGCCGAGGGCCCTTCCTGTGGCGATATCGTGACATGTCGCGATCTCGCGACATGTCGCATTATCATGACTGTTGGTGCCGACGCAGTCGAGACGGGGGTGACTGTCGCGATTTTGTGACATGTCACGATTTCGCGACATGTCGCCTTTTCGCGCCCTGTTGTTTTCTTTGCCCTATGGTTGCTAGTGCTGCCTTTGTGCTTAGCCCTTGTTTTGTTGCTCTTTGCTCTGGGTCGGGATGTGATCTCTCCTGTTTGTAATTGGTCTTTGTATTAATACAAGTTTTCATTTTTTCAAAAAAAAAACCATCAAGGAATATTCTCATATGTAATTATAAATGAATATTGCCATATTATTATGCTCTTTGTAACTCATGGAAGGTGAACCACCACATGGGTGATCTTGTAACTCATGGAAGGTGGACCCCTATTGCAAAAGAGATATATGACGTATTCTTTGTAGAAGTCTTGGATCATGGACTTGAATATATTATGGAGAGGTTTCATTCCAATAAGGAGCATTGTATGTTGTTGCCCTACTTCAAGGGTATTATCAATCTCTATTTTATTATGTGGAATTTATTGTGTGTTTTATTTATGTATGCATGTTGTATATTTATACATATTGGTGAATTATTTTTTATAATAAGAAGAGAGGATCACAACACCATACCATCTTTCATAGTCATAAAGATAGTATAAACATTTTTACTTAATGAAACTAGAGTAGAGGAATTTTGTTTAGCCTTAGCTAGTTTTTTTTTAGTCTTAGGTCCTACTTGATCAGTACTTTGATCCTTAATTTCCTTCCTCTAATACCTGGTTATATAGCCTAATCATACATATGGCCTTTGATGAGCTACAAGACCTACTTCATTCATCACTACATATACCTCTACCTAATATCATATTACAAAGGATTATTTTGGAGCTAAGGAATTATTTCTTGATGGTTTTAATAGCTAGATAGGGGAACCTTGGTTTGGTGTCTGAGTATCTAAATTTAGGTATGATTTGAGTATTTGGGTATTCCTAGTATCCCTAGCTATTTGAGGCTCATTTTGGTCATGATATTTATAGAGAAACCTCAAGAATAGAATAATACTATACATTAAAACCTTCCACATAATTATTTTATGTGGTGACTACATCCCTTAATAATTTAGGGGAAATTTGTTGTAATGGAATAAGTACAGGTACTATTTGCTATGTTGATATTTAGGATTGACCAAAAAATATCTTAGGTGGGGCTCTATGATACATGTTTAGGGTAAGTCGATAGTTTTTGTTACTGTATTGAAAGGGAGATTATAAGTAGCTCTAGTAAGGGAACCTCTAGGTATTCTATTTCCACTTAATGATCACAACTTCATTGGATATCATCCTCAACATATTCCTCATTTTGTATAGCTCTAAAGCATAAGGATTTGGATAGAAGTGCATCTAGGCTAGGAGAGAATATTGGGATTTCTGTAGACTTATAGTAGGGGTAGGTTGATAATTTGTGGATATAATGGCTATAGTTGGTTGATAAAGAGGTTGGGTGGAGGAAAATAAAATAAAATGTGGCCTAGGGGCTAGCCTACCAATATATATTAGGTCATTCTCAGCCTTTATGTTTATTCTATAAGCCTACGGAAAAGAGTTACCTCCTTTATATTTTACCATCATAACTATTTCAAAATTAAATGCTTTCAAATATTATATAGATGCCATAACCATGGGAAGCTTAATATTATTGGGGATCCTTTGCTAAGTTCTATGGAATCATACATTGAAATCATCCATTCTCTTTGCTGGAAACTTATTGTTGGTTATCATTTGCTCATGGAGAGACATGTCATCATACTTTTCTCCAAATCTATCTATTAGGGGATTTGTGAGCTAGTCCCAATTTTTAACTAAGTGTGGAGTGAGGTTGGTGTACCATACCTAGGAATTTTCTCTAAAGGAGGTGACTAGTAGGTCCATGTTCTACTCCTAGATGTTATACACCACATATAAGCTCATCATATGGTGAAAATATTTTTCCAGAGTAATGATATCTTCTCCTAAAAATGATAAGGATTTGAGTACCAAAGTAAGTATTGGATCCCATGTGATAGGTGGAGTAGAAGAAATCAAGGTCCCTTTATCATTCCATACAAAAAATATCTAGAGAGGTTGGTTTTATTTTAATCCCATGTTACATCACTAGATCCTTCTTCCCACTCTCCAGTTCAAAGGTTGTACCAACTCTTATGAATTTTTTCTAATAAATGACCTAGTATTATATATCCAACATATAGTTTTGGGTTATTGTGGCATGGTGGTTATAGGGGCGGACAACACAAAGATTGTGTGGTGGCTTCCGGGGTTAATAGCATAGAATAATGTGGTGGCCATAAAAATTTGGACAACCTGCCCAGATTCGTGGTGGATACCAATTCCACCATGTTTAAAAAACAAAACAAAAAAAACATATAGGTTTGGGTCATCTCTTAGGGATGGAGTTTCTAGGTGGGATTTATAACAGGCTAAGAGACAAATATCCCCACTAGAATATTAGTCTTATCTCCTTATAAGATGGATTCTTTAGGGTTTTCCTATTTAGTATCATCACCAAGTGAATACTTATAGTCTTAAACAAGTAAATTGACCATGACCTTCATAGGAGTCTTAATAAAAACAAATATTTATCTTACTTTTGTGGGGTAAAAAAATTAACATCATCTCACTAGGCATGCCTATTTGAACTGATGTGGCCTCAAAGTATCCTAGTTATTTTCAACAATGACTTGACATACTGGGGTACCCATACCTTACTTGGGTGACATAGTAGGCTCTACAAAGAAGTGAGATCATATATGGGACAATATCTAGGATTTTTGTTGAGGTTGATTCCGTGCTGGATGTGATATTTATAATTTTTAAGTTTCTTTATGTCTTGCCTATGATTCACCAAAACTAATGGGAAATTAAAACCTAAGATATAGAGGTGATTCACCAAGATTTAAAAACTTTCTTATGTATAATTAAATTGGACAAAAATATTCATCACATGGTAATAGATCAAAATTGAACATTATTTCAATTCATACCCAGAAAATGAAAAACATAATAGAAGTAAGATGGAGCAAAATTAGTCATAACTCTCATATATATATCATAATATTACAAAGGCATCAGGCCAAAAAAGGTTCAATGATCTTTAGCCATGTAACTCAAGGCTCAAGTTCAACTTATAAAAAAGAAGAGGGTGAAAGGAATATCATACAAGACCATCTACTAGGCACAAGTAGGAAGCTTCCAATGCCATATAATGAATTTTACATACCTATTTATAGACAAAACTGAAGAACACAAGATTATATTGAGAGGGGGTGAAAAATATAAGACCAATTTTTACTTTTCTTTCCCAAACAATATTAATCAATATAATAAATGGAAATATCAATAGCAATAACTAAAGCAATGCACAAATCATCACACACAATAGAGACACCAATTTAATGTGGTTCACCTAATGTGGCCTACTGCACAAAGAAAATATTTCACTAAATTTTCTCAATCATTCTCTTGGGAATCCTTTCCCTAATACAATGTTTATGGACCTCTGTCCAAAGGATATGATGATCCCTAAATCAAGTTCATGGATCTCTATCCATAGGATAAATCCTTCTCGTCTGCTCTAGCTGGTGATCCTCTAGAAGACTACTGCATCCACTATGCTGGCTTGTGGATCTCTCTCCACTGAAGACTCTTGTCCCCACTTAGAAGACCTATCCTCACTACCTTGGCTGATGGATCTCTATCCACTGGAGACCAATGTCCTCTCTACTCTGTCACCTCCAAATATCTATCTCAAATATACACTAAACACAATCCTTCAATCTAGCACAAATATGCTCAATCTCTATCTCTAGTATGGCATAAACCTATCCTCAAATATACACAAAACTCTACTCCATAAGTCCACTCATGACTTGCTCAATCCGCTCAACAAGTCCACTCAAAACTTGCTCAAATATTCTCAACAAGTCCACTAAAAACTTGCTCAATCTGCTCAACAATCTCACTCAAAACTTTCTCAAATCTGCTCAACAAGTTCACTCAGAACTTGCTCAAATATGCTCAACAAGTCCACTAAAAACTTCCTCAAATCTTCTCAACATGTCCATTCAGAACTTGCTCAAATATGTTCAACAAGTCCACTCAAAACTTGCTCAAATATTATCAACAAGCTCAATCAGAACTTGTTCAAATATGCTCAACAAGTCCACTCAAAACTTTCTCAAATATGCTCAACAAGTCCAATCAGAACTTGCTCAAATATGTTCAATAAGTCCACTCATAACTTGCTCTAATATGCTCAACAAGATCACTCAGAATTTTTTCTATCTCATAGAAACATAAAGAGAATTTTTAGAGACCCAATATGTTATATACTCAATGCCGAATCACTTTCTCAACTCAAATCAGAATGTAGAATAGTTTGTTTTATGGTTCTTGAACAATCACTTCACACACTCACTTGACTAGGATCAACCAACTCTACTCAACCAATCACTCAAAGAAACATCCCTTTCTAATAAAACCTAGTCCAAGCATATATCAACCAACTCAAAATATTTCCAACAATGCTCAACAACAAATCTCACATAACAACGATACTTATATTCTTTTCAAACCCTAGTTCAAGTTCTTTGCACAACAACTCACTTCAGCAATAATTCTTATAAAACAATATTCACATAACAATGATACTCATGTTCTTTTCAAAACCCTAGCTCAAGTTCTTCACACAACCAATGGCTTAAAAAACAATGGTTATAAAACAAGGTTTTAAAAACTCTTTATTCTAGAAAACCTTGAAGCATTAGCTCAAACACTCTTGAAAAGAAAACCCTAATAAAATCCTTTTCACTCTAAACATTGTTTTCCAGAAAAGCAACCAATCAACTCAACCAAGGAAGAATGTTCTCATACCTTTTTCTTGATGATGAAGGGATCTCATAATTTTGCCACAACCACAACAAATTCTATGCCAATCTCAAAGAAATGTTAGAAGATAATAATTTTCTCAAAAAATCACAATACAAAATGATATCAAACAAAGTACACCTTATCACTCCAAATTTAAAATAATATCCAACACCTTCATAATAATATCTTTGGAAAAAATCCCTTTAAAAATAAAATCAGCACTCTTCCTCCTCCAATATGAAAATATAATAATTAATACTTTATTTAAAAATAAAATCAAACTCCTTATAACTCTAAATGTTATTTAGAACAATTTCCAACAAACACCAATTTTCAACTAGCAATAATTTTAAACTATTTCCAACTAGCAACCCATTTTAACTCCCAACTTTATTAAAAGATAAATTTCCAACTAGCATTCCCCTTAAGCATCATTTTAACTCTAGACTTTATTGAAAAATAAATTTCAATTAACAATTCCTTTCAACAACATTTTAGCTCCAAACCTTAGGCAATACCAAAAATTAATTATCAAAAATATTACCTTGCCTTGGAAGGGATTCAAACTCCCAACGCAACCCTCGACCAAGGAATTAGTCGTGGCTCCAACTGCCGTGCAATCTAAGCACTCGCTTGGGGAGTGGAGAGCACCACATGCTCTAAGAACCTCCCTTCTCTTCCAAGCAAAATGTGTGTCGTTCCCTTGGCACTTCCAGCACCAACACAAACATTGTTGCCATGTTTCAAATGTAGGCCACTCGACAACTCAATGCTTTAACCAATTCCTCCTTGCCACTAGGCCATGTTGCCCAGCTAGCTCCCAAAATTCTTGTGCTTTTGAATTATTCTCAATTACTGTCACATTAAACACAAATTTTGTTGTCTTTTCTCATGAGCTCAACTTAAATCAATTCGCATGCAATAATCATTCAAGAAAGGATAATTTGAATGCCTCCTAAGGCATGGTATATGTAGTGCCTTTCCTACTTTATTAGACATCGGTGCTCGAATTCATTTCAATTTAAATGTTATAAATTAATTTAATAAAAACCTTTTGGTTTAAAAATTAATTTAATAAAACCCTTTGGTTTTATTAAGACATTATCTTATTGCACAACTTGGTATAAATAACATTTATTTATAAAATTTAAATTCACATTGAATTTAAATATTTTATAAAATAAATGTTAGACCTTCTTTTAACATTGCAATAAGCCTCCTTGGGTTTTTATGAAAAACCTTTTAACTTATGCTTCCATATAATATTGAAATATTATGGAGCCCTTTTGCCTTTAACCTCTACAGTGATTCTCTTGACCTTTGGCATTATTTGAAGCTTCTTATGGATATCAATTGACAACCTTGACAACTTTATTTCTTGATGAAGTCCTTGACATTAATTATGACTTCATCCAATGACATCAATGACAAATTTGACTTAAGGACTCAAAATTTTGAACAATCTCCTCCTTTGTCATTGAAGGCAACCCAAATTGTTTTTACCGAAAACTTGAATTTTCTTTTGTTTTGCTCCCCCTGGGACAATGCTCCCCCTGGCTCAATGCTTTCTCAAATACCAAATCTCTCCACTTTACTCAAATCTCTCCCCATTTGACATCAATGGCAAAGGGTAGCCTTTGGGGCTTGGGGCTAATAATGAGCCTCTTAGCTTAACCCCTCCACCACCTTATTTTGAGGTGGTTAATTTTGGGGTGGGAGTATTTATACTTCAAAAAAGCATTTTTATTTACCTTTATCCTCTTTCTGTTGGCAATTTTGGGTACATTGGGTACATTGCCTTTGCTCAAGTGTTGATGTTGTCATTGATGTCAAGAAGCGGAAGGGTTTTTGTGAAAACCAAGGCAGACAAAATAAAAGGTTTTATTTAAAACCATGGACAACAGATTTGAAATGGGTTTTTCTTAAAACCCAAGTTGGCTCTTCGTTTCGTTGAAAAAGGTGCCCCGGTGATGAAGATATTTAATTTTAAATATCTAGTTTAAATTTTATTTATTTAAAATTTAAATTAATATTTTAAAATTAAATTAAAGTATTTTCCGACGTGTTTGGAAATGCCGACGTGTTTGGTAATGCATCGAAATACATATAAAAGGTGGCAATGGAATTCATTTTAGGGTGTATGTTTTCGACATGAATCCTCGTGCAATTTCGATTTAGTCGGAGCCCCTGCGCTAACGAAGAATGATGCTCGGGAGCAGCACCAAAGAGGAGGGCTCGCGGTGGAGATTCAAATGATGCTCGGGAGCAGCGCCAAAGAGGAGGGCTCACGGTGGAGATTCAAATGATGCTCGGTCGATATTAAAACGAAGCCCCAATGTGATGAAAATAAAGAAAATTCGTCAGTGATCGAATATCAAATTACTATAGTGCAAAACATTTTAAACAACAATCAAACATGAAGATCGATGTGCCGAAGAATACGCCAGGGATGCAGGAATATCCAGAGGTCTGTCACAGAACATAAACAATAGTGTGAAAATGATGAAACCAAGGTATCTCCGTTTTGAGGAAGAAATTAAGGTCAGTTGGTTGCCTTTCACTCGTCATCAAACGAGTAGCGCAGATGGTGATTTGACCTGTGTAGGAAGTGGGCGTCGATAGTTCGAATCACAGCGTTGATAGCACGGTGAACAATATTTTGGAAGGCTCCAAGATTATAAGGTATGTTATTTTAATATTTTAGGAGATATAAGGGTTTGAGTATGTGATATCTTAAAAGATTATTTTAAGAATGCTATAAGTATTTTAGTGGAGTTATAAGGTTATGCAATGTGGTGATTTATTTTACTTTTATGGTATAAGTGGTTTTGGGAGTTATAAGGTTATGCAATGTTGTGATTTATTTTATTTTATGGTACAAGTGGTTTTAGGAGAGATAAGGAAGTTGTGCAATTAAAGACTTTGGTGATGATGATTGAAAAGTGGAGTAATGTTGATTATTTTGTGATCTACTAACCTTTGTGAAGATTGGCAAAAGAACTTTGTGATTGTGGCAGATTTCCAAAGGGGTTCCTTCACTTCAATAAGGTATGGGCACATTCTTCTTATGAGTATGATTGGTGTATGTTTTCCTGAAATAAGATTGGAGTGAAAAGGTATTCAACTAGGTTTCCTTTGGTTGGGTGTAAGTCCTAGTTTCTGGTTTGTTGAAGACTACTTATGCATTGTTATCCTTGATGAGAGTTTTGGTGAATGCATATTTCTGGTTTGGGGTAGTGGAAGCATTGTGCACTAGGGTTTATGGTTGTGAGTCTTGATACTTGCTTTGAGTTGGTGAAACCCTTGGATGGTTGTGTTGAGGTTGATGATTGAGTTGCTTCCATAGAGGTTGGTTGATCAAGTTATTGCTTTTACTTGATACATGATATTGGGCTTACTCCATTGAGTTGATTTGAACAAGTTATTCTTTGCATTTGGTGATATTGTGTGGGTGGCTGTTTTGTTCAAATATCTTTGGAGGGAAAAGGATTTCTACTTGTTTCCTTTTCTAGTGATGATTGGTTGAATACTTCAAGGTTAATGTTGAGTTGAATGATGTTGGTTAAACCTTGTCTTTGAGCATTGTTGTTGAAGCCCTAATTGGTTGAGAAAAGATATTGGTTGTTGGAAAGAACATGAGTATCATTGTTATATGAGATATTGCTTGGTTGGCAATTGTTGGGTTGTGTTTCATGTTCTTGAGAAAAGCATACTACATCTATCTTATTCTGTTGAGATTGAGATTGAGTTGAGATTGAGATTGGGAGTTAAGTATAGAACATATTGAGTCTCTAACAATTCTCTTTATGCTTCTATGAGGTTGATGAATCACATTGGGTCTCTAACAATTCTCTTTGTGGGTTCACGCCAAGCAAGTTTTTCTTGATGAACTTGTGAGCAGGTTTTGGACAGGTTCCATTGGGGACTTGTGAGCAGATTTGGACAGGTCCTAGCAGAGGACTTGTGAAGCTGAGTTTGATAGTTCTATCAGAGAACTTGAGGACAGAGGTGCATTGGTTCTATGAGAAGAACCTGAGGACAGATTTATGCCAGACCGAAGGACTGTGTTTGGTGCAGATCAAAGACAGAGGACGAGGACATTTGTGCTAGACCGAAGGACTGTGTTTAGTGCAAATTCGAGGACCAGCTTTGAGGTGATAGAGTTGAGGACAGAGGTCTCCAGCCGAGACAGGGAAGACAGGTGTCTTCTATGGATAGAGTTCCATTTGCTAAGGGCAGCGGAGGCAGAGGTCTTCTAGAGGATCACCGACCAGAGCGAGAGGTAGGGGAAGGTATCTCCTTTGAGCAGAGGCTCATAAATTCAGATTGGGGGAAGGTTTCTCCTTTGAGCCGAGGCTCATAAACATTGTAATTGGGAAGGTTTCCCAAAGAACTTTGAGATAACTTTTAGAGAAAAGTTTTGTGGATGAATCACATCAAAATTGTTGTGTCACTTTGTGGATGATCTTGTGCATTGTTTTGATATTGCTTTGGATATATTGCTTTATTGTTTTGAAGTATAAAGGAAAAGTAAAAAGAGGTCTTATACTTGTTCACCCCCCTCTCAGTATAAGCTTGTGTTCTTCAATTGGTATCAGAGCCGGTTCCTTCGGAAAAGTTTAACAGCTTGAAGGAAAAGCTAGTAAAGAACACAAATGAAAGGATTATTCCAAAGGTAAAATCAGATTCAAGATAGTAGATGAGTCTTACATAGTGATGAAGAGGTATATTACAGCAAGAAATGCAAGTTCTCTAGAAAGCACAAAAGTATGAAAAATGTAAGATGTTTCAATTGTGGAAAGTTTGGTCATTATACTACTAACTGTACTATTGCTAAGGTTGAAAGTGATGAAGATAAATAGGACTGTCAGAGCAAAGATTCTGAAAGGCATAGGCATCAATGGAAGAACAAATATGAGCAAAGCAATCAAGGAAAGAGGTATTCTCACAAGCACAAGAAGAGCTTCTACCTAGACAAAGCAAGTAAGTGTTCTAGTAGTGATAGTGAAAGTTCTTCAAGTGATAATGAAAATGAGATGTTGTTCATATCAGAAAAAGAGGAAGAACCAAAACATAGATTCATTATCATGAAATGTCTTAGATGTGGAAATTTTGGTCACCTTGAGGATGATTGCACAAATAATGATTTGGTTGCTAGTATGTATGAGGATGCTTCATAAAATGATAAGGAAGATGCATGTATGGTTTTTGAAAAGGGTAGCACCTCTAGTGATAAGAAATCTGAAAAAGGCCTTGATGATTCTAAAAGCAAACATATAGAGGAAAGTGAAATAGATCTTAAAGGTGAACTTACTAGTGCTCTTAGTGCTTTGAAAAAGGAAAGAAAGAAGAATGCTAGACTCAAGGATAAGTTAGATGAATGTTGTATGGAGAGAGATGAACTTATAGAAAGTCTTGATGTCTCTATGGCTAAGGCACAAGAACTCAAGAATGAGTTAGAATCTAAGGTGCGTGAGTATAGTGAATTAGAACGAAAAATGGCTTCGTTGAAAGAGGAAAATAAAGAGTACAAGGATAAGCTGTATAGGTTTCAAGAAAGCTCCAAAAAGGTTAAATCTCTTATCAAAGGTCAAAGAAAGACAACAGATAAAACAGGTCTTGGTTTTGTTAAGCCTCACAAGAAACAAGTTGGAGAGTCTAGTAAGAGACTCCAAAAGGAAGAGAGTTCTGATGAGGAAAGTATTTCAGATCATGAGTCCTTGAATGATAGATGCATAGAAACAAGAAAACAGATTTCGGAATGAGAAGAAGGAGAAGTTTTCAGGACCTAAGAGGTCAAATAAAGGAAAGTTTCAAGGTAGATGTTTTGCATGTCACGAATTTGGTCACATGGCTGTACATTGCATGGCTCAAGTGAAGAAGGTAAATAACAGTTTCAGAAGTGGTAATTTCTTTCATGGGTATTGCTACTCTTGCAATCAGTTTGGGCATAAGGCAATTTGTTGCAAGGCAAATAACAGGAACTGGGTTTGGTAGAACAGGTGGATTCAAAGAACAGGTATGCCTAAAAGAAATAACATTGTTACTTGTTATAAGTGCAACAATGAAGGTCACATAGCTAGACAGGTGTAGAGCTGAAATTCCAAGGTACAAGAACAGAAACAGTGGCATGATCAGGTCCAAGGATCAAGGGAAGAAAGAAAAAGGAACAGGAATATGGAAAAAGAGTTCAAGAGAAGGCCCGACAAGGAAGTTATAGACGCTGATGATGATCAGTGCCTAATGGGAGTTTTACTCCCACCCCAGAATTAATCACCTCAATAGGAGGTGGGGGAGGGACTAAGCTAAGAGGCTCATTCTTAGTTCCGAGCCCCAAAGGTGGCCCTTTGCCATTGATGACAAAGGGGGAGAGATATGAGTAAGGGGGAGAGCTTCAAGTGAAGAGGAAAGCTTCAAGTCAGGGGGAGCAAAACTTCAAAGGAGAGTGATTTTCAGTTTTGGCTCTTGAAGATGTGTTTTTAGTAAAGTTTTGCCATCAATGACAAAGGGGGAGATTGTTGGCAATTTTGGGTACATTGGGTACATTGCCTTTGCTCAAGTGTTGATGTTGTCATTGATGTCAAGAAGCGGAAGGGTTTTTGTGAAAACCAAGGCAGACAAAATAAAAGGTTTTATTTAAAACCATGGACAACAGATTTGAAATGGGTTTTTCTTAAAACCCAAGTTGGCTCTTCGTTTCGTTGAAAAAGGTGCCCCGGTGATGAAGATATTTAATTTTAAATATTTAGTTTAAATTTTATTTATTTAAAATTTAAATTAATATTTTAAAATTAAATTAAAGTTTTTTCGACGTGTTTGGAAATGCCGACGTGTTTGGTAATGCATCGAAATACATATAAAAGGTGGCAATGGAATTCATTTTAGTGTGTATGTTTTCGACATGAATCCTCGTGCAATTTCGATTTAGTCGGAGCCCCTGCGCTAACGAAGAATGATGCTCGGGAGCAGCACCAAAGAGGAGGGCTCACGGTGGAGATTCAAATGATGCTCGGGAGAAGTGCCAAAGAGGAGGGCTCACGGTGGAGATTCAAATGATGCTCGATCGATATTAAAATGAAGCCCCAATGTGATGAAAATAAAGAAAATTCGTCAGTGATCGAATATCAAATTACTATAGTGCAAAACATTTTAAACAGCAATCAAACATGAAGATCGATGTGTCGAAGAATACGCCAGGGATGCAGGAATATCCAGAGGTCTGTCACAGAACATAAACAATAGTGTGAAAACGATGAAACCAAGGTATCTCGGTTTTGAGGAAGAAATTAAGGTCAGTTGGTTGCCTTTAACTCGTCATCAAACGAGTAGTGCAGATGGTGATTTGACCTGTGTAGGAAGTGGGCGTCGATAGTTCGAATCACAGTGAACAATATTTTGGAAGGCTCCAAGATTATAAGGTATGTTATTTTAATATTTTAGGAGATATAAGGGTTTGAGTATGTGATATCTTAAAAGATTATTTTAAGAATGCTATAAGTATTTTAGTGGAGTTATAAGGTTATGCAATGTGGTGATTTATTTTACTTTTATGGTATAAGTGGTTTTGGGAGTTATAAGGTTATGCAATGTTGTGATTTATTTTATTTTATGGTACAAGTGGTTTTAGGAGAGATAAGGAAGTTGTGCAATTAAAGACTTTGGTGATGATGATTGAAAAGTGGAGTAATGTTGATTATTTTGTGATCTACTAACCTTTGTGAAGATTGGCAAAAGAACTTTGTGATTGTGGCAGATTTCCAAAGGGGTTCCTTCACTTCAATAAGGTATGGGCACATTCTTCTTATGAGTATGATTGGTGTATGTTTTCCTGAAATAAGATTGGAGTGAAAAGGTATTCAACTAGGTTTCCTTTGGTTGGGTGTAAGTCCTAGTTTCTGGTTTGTTGAAGACTACTTATGCATTGTTATCCTTGATGAGAGTTTTGGTGAATGCATATTTCTGGTTTGGGGTAGTGGAAGCATTGTGCACTAGGGTTTATGGTTGTGAGTCTTGATACTTGCTTTGAGTTGGTGAAACCCTTGGATGGTTGTGTTGAGGTTGATGATTGAGTTGCTTCCATAGAGGTTGGTTGATCAAGTTATTGCTTTTACTTGATACATGATATTGGGCTTACTCCATTGAGTTGATTTGAACAAGTTATTCTTTGCATTTGGTGATATTGTGTGGGTGGTTGTTTTGTTCAAATATCTTTGGAGGGAAAAGGATTTCTACTTGTTTCCTTTTCTAGTGATGATTGGTTGAATACTTCAAGGTTAATGTTGAGTTGAATGATGTTGGTTAAACCTTGTCTTTGAGCATTGTTGTTGAAGCCCTAATTGGTTGAGAAAAGATATTGGTTGTTGGAAAGAACATGAGTATCATTGTTATATGAGATATTGCTTGGTTGGCAATTGTTGGGTTGTGTTTCATGTTCTTGAGAAAAGCATACTACATCTATCTTATTCTTTTGAGATTGAGATTGAGTTGAGATTGAGATTGGGAGTTAAGTATAGAACATATTGAGTCTCTAACAATTCTCTTTATGCTTCTATGAGGTTGATGAATCACATTGGGTCTCTAACAATTCTCTTTGTGGGTTCATGCCAAGCAAGTTTTTCTTGATGAACTTGTGAGCAGGTTTTGGACAGGTTCCATTGGGGACTTGTGAGCAGATTTGGACAGGTCCTAGCAGAGGACTTGTGAAGCTGAGTTTGATAGTTCTATCAGAGAACTTGAGGACAGAGGTGCATTGGTTCTATGAGAAGAACCTGAGGACAGATTTATGCCAGACCGAAGGACTGTGTTTGGTGCAGATCAAAGACAGAGGACGAGGACATTTGTGCTAGACCGAAGGATTGTGTTTAGTGCAAATTCGAGGACCAGCTTTGAGGTGATAGAGTTGAGGACAGAGGTCTCCGACGGAGCAGGGAAGACAGGTGTCTTCTATGGATAGAGTTCCATTTGCTAAGGGCAGCGGAGGCGAGAGGTCTTCTAGAGGATCACCGACCAGAGCAGAGGTAGGGGAAGGTATCTCCTTTGAGCGAGAGGCTCATAAATTCAGATTGGGGGAAGGTTTCTCCTTTGAGCCGAGGCTCATAAACATTGTAATTGGGAAGGTTTCCCAAAGAACTTTGAGATAACTTTTAGAGAAAAGTTTTGTGGATGAATCACATCAAAATTGTTGTGTCACTTTGTGGATGATCTTGTGCATTGTTTTGATATTGCTTTGGATATATTGCTTTGTTGTTTTGAAGTATAAAGGAAAAGTTAAAAGAGGTCTTATACTGTTCACCCCCCCCTCTCAGTATAAGCTTGTGTTCTTCACTTTCCTTATTATCTGATCCTTTCGATTCCTCTGACTATTGCTTTCCATATCCATGTTCCTGTCCATGTCTCTATTCCTATTCCTGTTCTTTTTCCTGTTCATATCCATGTTTTTGTTCCTATTCATGTTTTTGTTCATATCCATGTTCCTGTTCTTGGTCTTGTTCATATTCATGTCCATGTTCCTGTTTCTGTTCATACCTATTTTTGGAATGTCTACTCTACACCACTTTGTTGTGTGACCATCATTATTGCACTTATACCACTTAATGTTGTTATTCCTTGGAGGTGCAAATGTCTTAGTATTTCTCCTAGTGAAGCCATATCCTCTTCTGTCATGAACCCTAAAATTTATTTCCTTATGATCAAAATGATTACATGAGTAGCAATACCCATGAAAAAATTATCCGTTTCCATATTCCTATATTTCATATGTCATGCACTGTGAAGCCATGTTTCCAAACCTGTGACATGAAAAATATCTTCCATTGAAGAAACCTTGCCTAGACCCCATTGGTCTCTTAGTCTCTTCTACTGTTTCTTGTTCCATTTATTCCTTACTTATGCATTGTTCCTTTCCTTTTTGAACTTTATATTGTCCAACTTATCCTTAGAAGTCTCACTCTCTCTTTTACTTACTTCTTTTGACACTTATTTTTTGGTGTTTGAGCTTGGCTCTCCTTTTTATGCTTCATGTTTCCCTTGTTCTTATTTAGAACTAAGTCATGTTATGGTGACTGATGACCTTTGTGCATTGATAATCCTATCCAAAATCTTTGAATTTTCCTCAAACTTGTGTAGCTTGTCCTCAGAACCTTTTATTTCCATCCTTAGTGAAACTATCTCATGCTCTAATATTTCAAACTCTAGATCTTTTATCTTTAATTTTTCAGCCATATCTTATTCAATTTTTCTTGCCTTTTCAACTTTATCTCTCAATTCAAAGAGATCTTGTATAATCTTTGTCTTATATTTCTCATCTTATTGTAATTGAGCCTTCAATTCTAAATTATTTTTTTTCAATTCAACAAGTTCCTTAAGAGTGGCTTCCTCCTTTTCTTTTTCTGAATATTCCTTTTCTTTATTCTTTGATCTTCTATAGGAGCATTTTCTTCTAATACTGAAAATAGATTTTTTTCTTCATACCTATTTTGATCGTCTCTGTTATCCTTTATTGAACCAACCTCTAGTATTTCATTTCCAAAAATATCATCTTCATCTTCACCGCTACTAAACCCATTGCAATAACCTGCATCATGGCCGAGTTGAACATAAACAAAAAATTCTTCACCTTATTGTGGATAATAAGATGCATGGTTACCTGTATTCCTACATCTGGTACAAAACTTTATCAATCTGATCTTTTATCCACTGCTTTATTCATCTCTTTAATCTATTTCTATTCTTCCTCCCAAAGCAACAATACCAAATTCCTCTTATTTTCCTTTCATGACCATGTGTGTTATTTTCTTCTCGTATCTCATGGTTTAGCATTCAAGCTGTTAAACCTTTTACGAAGGAACCAACTCTGATACCAATTGAAGAACACAAGCTTATATTGAGAGAGGGGGTGAACAGTATAAGATCACTTTTTACTTTTCTTTCCCAAATAGTATTAATTAATAAATTCAATAGAAATATCAATAGCAATAACCAAAGCAATACACAAATCATCATATATAATAGAGACATGAATTTAACATGGTTCACCCAATGTGGGATACTCCATGGAGAAAAGTTTTTACTAATTTTTCTCAATAAATCTCTTGATAATTATTTCCCTATTACAATGTTTATTGACCTCTATCTAAAGGAAATGTTGATCCCCTAAATCAAGTTCATGGATATCTATCCATAGGATAACTCCTTCTCCTATACTCTAGTCGGTGATCCTCTAGAATACTACTACCTCCACTTCACTGGCTTGTGGATCTCTCTCCACTGAAGACTCGTATCCCCACTCAGAAGACCTATCCTCACTACCCTGGTTAATGGATCTCTATCCACTAGAGACCACTGTCCTCTCTACTCTGTCACCTCCAAGTATCTGTATCAAATCTACAATAAACATAGTCCTTTAGTCTAACACAAATTTACTCAATATCTATCTCTAGTCTGGCACAAACTTGTCCTTAAATCTGCACCAAACTCTGCTCCACAAGTCCACTCAGAACTTTCTCAATATTCTCAAAAATTCCACTTAGAACTTGCTCAAATATGCTCAACAAGCCCACTCAAAACTTGCTCAATCTTCTCAACAAGCTCACTCAGAACTTGCTAAAATTTTCTCAACAAGTTCACTCAAAACTTGCTCAAATATGCTCAACAAGTCCACTCAAAAATTGCTCAAATATGCTCAACAAGTCCACTCAGAACTTGCTCAAATTTATTCAAAAAATCCACTCAAAACTTGCTCAAATATGATGAACAAGCTCACTCAGAACATGCTCAAATCTGCTCAACAAGTCCACTTAGAACTTGCTCAATCTGCTCAACAAGTCCACTCAAAAATTGCTCAAAACTGTTCAACAAGTCCACTTGAAACTTGCTCAAATCTGATCAACAAGCTCACACAAAAATTTTCCAATATCATAGAAACATACAGAGAATTTTTAGATACCCAATATGTTCTATAATCAATGCCCAATCACTTTCTCAACTCAAATCATAATATAGAATAGTTTTTTTATGGAACTTGAACAATCACTTTACACACTCACTTGACTATGCTCAACCAACTCTACTCAACCAATCACTCAAAGAAACACCCCTTTATCATAAACCCTAGTCCAAGCATATATCAACCAACTCAAAATATTTCCAACAATGCTCAACAACAAATCTCACATAACAATGATACTCATGTTCTTTTCAAACCTTAGTTCAAGTTCTTTACATAACAACTCACTTCAACAACAATTCTTATAAAACAATTTTCACATAACAATGATACTCATGTCATTTTAAAAATTCTAACTCAAGTTCTTCACACAACCAATGGCTTCAACAAAAATGCTTATAAAACAAGGTTTTAACAACAACTCTTTATTCTAGAAAACCTTGAAGCATAGGCTCAAACACTCTCAAAAAGGAAACCCTAATCAAATCCTTTTCACTCCAAACTTTGTTTTCCAGAAAACCAACCAATCAACTCAACCAAGGAATAATGTGCTCATACCTTTTTCTTTATGATGAAGGGATCTCATAAATCTGCCACAACCACAACAACTTCTATGCCAATCTCAAATAAATGTTAGAAGATAATAATTTTCTCAATGAATCACAATACAAAATGATATAAAAAAAAGTACACCTTATCACTCCAACTATAAAATAATATCAAAAACCTTCATAATAATCTCTTTGGCAAAAATCCCTTTAAAAATAAAATCAACACTCTTACTCCTCCAATATGCAAATATAATAATTAAGACTTTATTTAAAAATAAAATCAAACTCCTTATAACTCCAAATTTTATTAAAAACAATTTCTAGCAAACACCAATTTTCAACTAGCAATAGTTTTCAACTATTTCCAACTAGAAACCCTTTTTAACTCCCAACTTCATTAAAAGATAAATTTTAAACTAACATTCCCCTTAAGCATCCTTTTAACTCCAAAATTTATTGAAAAATAAATTTCAATTAACAATTCCTTTCAACAACCTTTTAGCTCCAAAACTTAGGCAATACCAAAAATTAATTATCAAAAATATTACCTTGCCTTGGAAGGGATTCGAACTCCCAACATAGTCCTCAACCAATGCCTTAGCCATGGCTCCAACTACCGTGCGAGCTAAGCGCTCGCTTGGGGAGTGGAGAGCACCACGTGCTCTAAGAACCTCCCTTCTCTTCCAAGAAAAATGTGCACCGTTCCCTTGGTGCTTCCAACACCAACACAAATACTGCTATCACATTTCAAACGTAGGCCACTCAACGCGTCAATGTTTTAACCAATTCCTCCTTGCCACTAGGCCACGCTGCCCATATGGCTCCCAAAATTTTGGTGCTTTCGAATTATTCTCAATCGCTGTCACATTAAACACAAATTTTACTTTATTTTCTCACAAGCTCAACTTAAATCAATTTGCATGCAATAATCATTTGAGCAAGGATAATTTTAATGCCTCCTAAGGCATGGTATATACAGTGCCTTTCCTCATTTATTCAAACATGTCGGCACTCCTCCAACCTTATTAGACGTCGGTGCTCGAATTCATTTGAATTTAAATGTTATAAATTAATTTAATAAAAACCTTTTGGTTTTATAAATTAATTTAATAAAACCCTTTGGTTTTATTAAGACCTTCTCTTATTGCACAACTTGGTATAAATAACATTTATTTATAAAATTTAAATTCACATTGAATTTAAATATTTTATAAAATAAATATTAGACCTCCTTTTAACTTTGCAATAAGCCTCCTTGGGTTTTTATGAAAAACCTTTTAACTTATGCTTCCATATAATATTGAAATATTATGGATCCCTTTTACCGTTAACCTCAGCACTGATTCTATAGACCTTTGGTGTTATTTGAAGCTTCTTCCTGGATATCAATTGACAAGCTTGACAACTTTTTTTCTTGACGAAGTCCTTGACATTAATGATGACTTAATCTAGTGATATCAATGACAACTTTGACTTAAGGACTAAAAATTTCCAACAAAAACTAGAGGGCCTCTACTAAAATTTTATGTAGGAGATCTAGAATTCTATATTTGATTCATGCTTGAGATAATTTTACCTTCAATAGTCAATTTTCTCAAGATATTTGTGGAGATACCTAAATATAGCACAATAAACACAAATTAATTGATCAAAATTAATTAGTACATTTAATATTAATTAAACCTAATTAATATTAAATAAATAGTAAATCACCTAAGTATTGATTAATTAATTCATTCATTCATTAAATAATTAATTTATTAGTTATTAGGTTGCACAACCACTCACCCCTCCTCACGGACACATTCACCATTCCATACCCTCTCCACATCATCCACTTAACTAGTGTTTCCACCTTCTATCATCTTGATCAATCATGTGCATGAGCAAACCCTTATCTACAAGTGAAATCAAGTCACTAGTAGTTGCACCTCCATTCATAGAAAGAATATGCACAACATGCACTGAATTAACTCATGCACATTTAGTTAAAAATGATATGCACATTCAATCTATCCATGCACATCCAATTAATTGTCCATACACATTGAATAAAAACTTTAGAGAATGCACACATCATGAATTTGCATGTGCAATCCACATTTGGTAATAATTATGAGGTAAGTTTATCCCCATGCACTTGTAATAAAATCAATGCAAGTTGAAGACTCATGATTACAACAGTTAACTAGCTAAACCACCTCTTTATCCCTTTCCTACAGGAAATATATAAATTAAACATCACATATTTTTTGGAGAAAGAGGATGGAAATTACATCGATGTTCTAATGAAACTCTAAGAATACACAACATCAACCACTCAATTTTTCACACTCCACCATCCTTGTCTCATGTCGAACCTCGATCATGTGATTCTATAGGTATGGATCCATTTTTTGATAGCTTTCATATGTCACAAATCATGACCATATAACCTCAGATGATCTTGCTTTGTGGTCTTCTGACCTTGGATGGTCTCTATTCACAACCATCTAACTTAATATGATCTTATTTTATGACCATCCAACACTAGAAGGTCTCGGCATGCGATTGTCAAACCCCTAAACAGTTGGCTTCTAGCCTATGCAAAAGCCTCCTAATGTAGCATGGTGCAACCACGATAGTAGCATGATGTACAATGCAACGTGATACAACACAAACAACATCAACAATAGCAATGTATGAAGGGTAAAAATAAAAATATATTTTATTTCATTCACATGCTTACTACTTTTTATTTCATTGCATCTGCTTTTATATTTATCGAATTCAAGACTCACTTTGAGAGGCCTGATAGATATTACTAGCAAATTTATAGTGTACTTGTGTGTAGGTACTCATATCTAGACTAGATCTAGTAAAACAGATCCATATATAGCATATATGATAGACCCAAATATTTATCATGCTATTCCATAGGTCTAGATCTATATTTTGACATTAACAAAACACTATAGTCCATGATTGTTTGACCCTATACGATCTTAGTCCATGATAGTTTGATCCCAAATGGTCTTAGTCCATGAATTTCTACCCCTAGGCAGTCTCAATCCATGATCATCAAGACCCAAATGGTTGACATTCAAATAATAGCTTTTCATAGATCTGGCAAACATAGACATACATCTTGATGCAGAAGTGTTGTACATGGTCCTAACACATTCAACAAAGTGGTGATCACAAAAAACCCACCCATTAGTGTTGTAGTGATAAAGCCACATTGCACCATTGTTATTTTGTAAAGGAAATTTATCCTTTAATACTTGTACATCCCTGCATAGGTTCATATTGTAATAGAAAGGATAAAGACATATTTCAAGTTAATATCAATTTGTTTTTTCATTTACATTGCTTACATGGTGCGTACTTTTATCATCTACAAGATGGTGATCATGATGGGACCATTCCCTTTTCTTTTATTTGTGCAATATTCTAAGTTGTTGATTTTATGCTATATTTCAAATTCTACTATTATAATTTATAATTTTTTGATTATTACTACTTTTCAAGTTTTGCAAGTTACAAATAGAACATACAGAAATAGGATTGTCTGACCCTATATGATCTCGGACCGCAACCATCTTCCCCAAGATGGTCTTAGGTAGAAACCATCTAACCCTAGACAATCGCAATACACAATCACTACCTACCTTTGGTATTCGACATAGTGTAGGATTATAGGTAGGTATAATCAATTTCTTTCTATTTTGAGTCAGATTTAGTCATAATTGTAGCTAGTTTTACTTAAAATTTTCATTTCTTTGTTTAAATTTAGCTAGCTATTATTATTTTTTCTCTAGGAATGTATAGCATGCTAGGATAGATTTTTGTTTTCAATATTATAGTTGCATTTGCATGAAATAAACAAAGAAAGAAATTTTAGAATTACTTTTGCATTTGTATAGTTGCATTAGGCATTTAAAGTAAGATCACATATAAAGGGTCCAACAAAGTTTTAAAAAAATAAAAAGAACTCTCACACACTACACAAAATTTTTAAACATCGTTAATTTGGATTTCATCACCAACCATCAATCAAGACCAATGATATTGGAATTCACCTCCTTCTAGTGGCTCACCCTCTAAAAGCCATAACAAATCCCACTAGCGATTTCCCAGCCTTCATAATTGGGGAGTGCCCCACTCTAGAGAGCATCTTGGGGTGGGTTAGTTTAGATAGCCTTTTGTTCATAGAGTTTAATAATTTGTGAACCATATCTATCATCACTATTCGAGCATGCCCAAGTGTGAAGCGATAGCTCCATTTGAGCCAGTAGCAGGATCTAGACAACACAACCTCTTTTGGGAGGTTAATTTTTATCTTTAGGTTACCATAAATTGCATCCATCCACATAGGAAACCATTTGAACCATTATTTCACCACTTTTTATTAGAAAAGTGGACACCAATACACTTGGTTACTTTGCATCCCATATTTCCATTTTGTAGTTCTAGGTTTAGCTACATCAAAACACACAAAACTCCATTAAAATTAAAAACAATTCAAAAAAAGAAAAACATACCAAAAATAAAAAACACTTTCAATGATCTCATAAACACATCAACTTAAATAGTGGCACATTAAAAAATAGAAAATAAAAATCATTATTTTCTTTATTTTTTGTGTTGAGAGAGAAATTCATCATCACACCATCACCATCATGCCTTCACATATGCATCCCATCCATTCCCTAGCTTGGTATTGACTCAAATTCAAGCTCAAGATCAAACTGCTTTCCAAGATGACATGGACCAATTTAGTCAAGCTTCCCATCCATCCATTGCTCCTTTGACCCAGTAGAAGGTAGCCTCCAAACCACCCCCATAGGTGCCAAATCCCCCACCTTTCATGTCAATGCAGGACAACATATTTGCAAAATCCCCTTCATTGGCTACCCTACCACCTATAATAGAGGTATTAACACCTCTCCAACCACCACCAAACCCACCTTAGCTACCTACCAACTACCATCAAACTTCATCAACATCCATCCACCCACCACTAGATTCCAAGGCCTATAGCGAACTTTCCCTTACTTCGCAATACCAAAAACCACCCTAACAATACCAAAAAACATCTCCGCTAGGATGAAAACATATCTTGGATCAACTAGCCAACATCAAGATATAATTTAGTTGCAAACACACTCCTTTAGTTCTATAGTAAATCTTGAATCAACTCACTAACATTGAGCTATAGTTGAGTTATCATAAATCTCATCAACCTCTATATCAACAACCCCAATAATTTCAATATTAGCCTTAGCAACCCCCATACCAGGTTACACTACCTCTGCCACAACTACAAAATCAACCATAATCGAACAACCACAATAGGCATCCTAGTATTCCCCTTGCAATCACACACCACTTTTGAAGCCTTATTCAACCATATTTCAAAGGTTCTATAAGTTACAAGCAATTATATTATCAAAAATAAAATCAAATGACCCAAATAGGCCTAAACCTAGGTCTTACAAAGAACATCATTACTGTGTTTACCATAGATAGAAGGTTCATGACATCAATTATTGCATCACATTCAAAAATCTGGTTCAATATCTTGTGAAGAAGGAGGTTATTGCCATTAACAATCCTTTGGTCCCACCAAATCAAAACCTCAACATCTATCAAAATGCCTTATCACAACATGAAGTATTAACTTCCATGACTCCTCCCAATAAAATCTATCACATCATATCAAACACAATGCATAGTGGATATGCTCATAATATCACACCTTCCCCATCAACCACATCACAAAAATACAACAATTTGGGGATGTTCAAGGTATCACACCTTCCCCATAGTCACCAATCACAAAACAACTCGAGGATTTTCAAGGTATCGCACCTTTCCCATAGTCATCGAATATTAAAAAACTTAGGGATGCTCAGGTTATTGCACCTTCCCAATTAATCACATCAATCCAAACACAAAGCAATTTGGGTATTGATTGGGGACCGAAAGATCACACACAGTCACACTCACGCAATTCCCAAATTTTCTTCTATTAATCTAGAAAATACATACAAATGCAGCCCGTAGGCTTTACATTAACCAGCACTCGGCTTGGTTTTCCCACACTCACACTCTGCGTGCGATCTTCCTAAATCCACCACCCCTCTATTACATTAAACTAGATTTTTATAGAGGCCTCGACCCTCTTAAACATTCTTCACAAAAATCGGTCCACCAACCTGATTTAATACTCCACTCTGCATGGCCCCTGTCATCGCCGCTTCCTATCAGATCACCTTGCATGACCCATCCCCTTCATCTCTCATGCTTCTTGGCAGTCGCCCACTTTAACTACACCCTGGGTGCCATGTGTCATCCCTTCTCTGCAACCGTCGCCTTGTTAGAATGTTCATCGGGGACTGTTGCCTCTTTTTTTGTGCATGTGGCCGTCCGCATGGTCATTTCTTAATTGCCTTCTTCTGGTCGTGATATCACGACATGTCGTGATATCGCGACCATTCCACCCTTAAGCCCCCTTGTTTTGATTTATGTCACAATATCGCGACGTCGCGATATCACGACCGTTCTGCCTTCCAGCCTTCCGCATTGATTTTTGTCGCAATTTCATGACGTCATGATATCGTGACCCTTTTGACCATCGCCCCTCTACTTTTCCTTACATCATGACATCGCGACGTCATGATATCATGACCCTTCTGACCACTTCCCCTCTACTTTGCCTTACGTCATGATATTGTGACCCTTCCGACCATTGCCCCTTTGCTTTCTTCCTGCGTCGTGATTTCATGACCCTCCAACTTCTGCCTTGTTCCTGCTAAACACTTAAAATAAATTTTGGAATCACTTAGAAAAATTTGGTTGATGCCAGATTGCCCTGTTGCTATCGGATGCTCCTACATCAGAAACTCGGGGTTGGTGGAGAAGTGATCTTCACTTCTACACTGTCTGGTTGCTGCCTCCTGCAACATCTCC
The DNA here is from genome assembly GCA_028583015.1 of Wollemia nobilis. NCBI lineage: Eukaryota > Viridiplantae > Streptophyta > Pinopsida > Araucariales > Araucariaceae > Wollemia > Wollemia nobilis. The sequence goes on along the minus strand of JAQPPZ010000756.1, from coordinate 1,693,342 downwards.
AAACATTCCTCTGCCTCTGCAGCCTGCTTCAACCCCTTCTCCTGGTCCACATAACTTCTGTCTTCTTCCAGATAGATTCTCCCACTGTTGCATGCTTCTTCATCTACAACATGCTTCAACTCCTTCTCTTTACCAGTTAAATTTCTACCTTCTTCCAGGTAGATCCTGGCACTGCTGCACTCCTCTTTGTCTGTAGCCTACAATGGCTTCATCTTCTGATGAACTCCATCTTCTCTTCTCTTCTATTTTTCCTCACGCTGTCTGTGCAACTTCTCTTGCTTCTGCAAATCTAATCTATCCATCCTGAGCAACTCCTTTTGCAGGGCCTTCAATTGCCTCTGCAAAGCCATGAACTCTTCCTCAGACACCATATCTTCCTCCCTGCCATGGCTTCTTCATGGAGGCATCTTTCCTTGCTTTTCTTCCAAAGCTTGACCGATCCTGGTGTAGCTGCCTCACTGTCGATGATCTGCTAACATGCTCGGGGATCCTAAACTCTCTCTCTCTCAGAACCCTACCACAGATCCTGGTGTAACTGCCTCACATCCGACGATCTGTTACACACTTAGGAACATTAGCTCTGATAACACTGATGGGGGACCGAAAGATCACACATAGTCACACTCATGCAATTCCCAAATTTTCTTCTATTAATCTAGAAAATACATACAAATGCAGCCCGCAGGCTTTACATTAACTAGTGCTCAGCTTGGTTTTCCCACACTCACACTCTGCGTGCGATCTTCCTAGATCCACCACCTCTCTATTACATTAAACTGGGTTTTTATAGAGGCCCCGACCCTCTTAAACATTCTTCATAAAAATCGGTCCACCAACCTGATTTAATACTCCACTCCGCATGGCCCCTATCATCGCCGCTTCCTGTCAGATCACCCTACGCAACCCATCCCCTTTGTCTCCCATGCTTCTTGGCAGTCGCTCACTTTAACTGCACCCTGGGTGCCATGTGTCGTCCCTTCTCTACAACCATCGCCTTGTCAGAATGTTCATCGAGGACTGTTGCCTCTTTTTTCATGCGCATGGCCGTCCGCATGGCCATTTCTTAATTGCCTTCTTCTGGTCGCAATATCATGACATGTCACGATATCGTGACCATTCCGCCCTTGAGCCCCCTTGTTTTTATTTATGTCACAATATCACGACGTTATGATATCACGATGTCACGATATCGCGACCGTTTCGCCTTCCAGCCTTTCGTTTTGATTTTCGTCGTGATATTGCGACGTCACAATATCGCGACCCTTTCGACCATCGCCCCTTTGCTTTGCCTTGTCGCGACGTCACGATATCGCGACCCTTTCGACCACTACCCTTCTACTTTGCCTTACGTCACGATATCATGACGTCGCAATATCGTGACCCTTCTGACCATTGCCCCTCTGCTTTCTTCCTGCGTCACGATTTCATGAAGTCACGATATCACGATCATTTTGCCTTCTGCCCTATGCTCCGCTTTTATGTCTCGATATCGCGATGTCATGATATCGTGACATGTCACGATTTCGTGACCCTCCAACTTCTACCTTGTTCCTGCTAAACACTTAAAATAAATTTTGGAATCACTTATCACCAATAAAACTTTGGTTATCATTTGATGCATGCTTTTATCCATTTGTTAGGATTGATTTTATCACATTAATCAAGGGTGTCTTCCTTATGGTATGTGTCTTGCATTTTCCCTCATTATAGGCATTGCAACTACATTAACCATCCACCCTCCATCATCCTTAATTCACAAAAAAAGGATAAGAAATAAGAAACCCTATGATAGTTTGTATTTCCAAATTCTATGGTCTGACAAATCTTTAGGTACTTTTGGCCATTCAGCCATACCTAGTGTCTCATTCAGCTTACTTTGAATGTTATTAGTTCCTGAGTACTATAGGTCTTATTGGTGAACATAAGTTTTCTTTTATACCATGCACAATAATTACACATTAAAATAAAATTTTGATGTTTAGGAAAGATAAAATCATGTGTCACTATCACCATAAAGCGAATGGTTTTCCCTACTTATCCAATTATGTGCATGGTCTAAAATGCTGCGAATTGACAAAATATCAAGCTCTCTCTTAAAAAAAAATCCCCTTTCTCTTCCATAAAATGAACAGGCCCTCAAAAGCAAAAGTACAAATCCCTTGATCTTTTACAAAATGAGCAAGTATCCCAAAAAGCATCAAAAAATAAAAATCCTCTTTCTCTTTCACAAAATGAGCAAACCCCCACAAAGAAAAAAAAAAGTAAAAATCCCCTTGCTCTTCCATAAAATGAGCAAGATCCCCCCAAAAAAAAATTAAAAATGTGTGAAAGCTTGAATCCCTAGAATTCTCAGTTTTTGACAACCATGGGGCGATCTCCATCGTTAGTAATGGGCTATAGGTGCCTAACTAGCAGTGGAGTAGCCTTACATGTGGTGACACATCTATCATATTAGAGATATTATTTTATACAAATCTATGTACGGTCTTGGATGAGCTGGCTTATTATTGAAAGTCACAAATGATGAGTATAAATCTTATCCAAAATTGCCAATGAACATTCACTTCACACACAATTGGTCTTTGGGAAACTTGAATAACTTGGTTGGTATTAGTATCCTCAAGTGCCTACTTGATAAGTAGATGAATTTGATTGAGATCACTAGGGTGTTTAAGATTTCTAAAAGCACTTTTATAGTCTTTTGATCCAAGACAAATGAAATAAAAATTCATATCATCTTACCCTCCATAGTAGCACATCGCCTGTCACTCATTACATTGCATTCACTTACATCCTTTATTTACGCATGTCAATATTATTGGGCTAACATCCTTGATTAATTGATTAAAATTCATGAATAATGATACACATCTAAGCATGTTCAAAATATAATCACTTTAGATCTATGTACACTCTTCGATGAGCTAGCTTATTGGTGTAAGTCATAAATGATGAGTCTAAACCTTATCCAAAATTGACAATGAACATTCACTTCACACATAGTTGGTATTTTTAAAACTTGAATAACTTGGTTGGTCTTAGTATCCTCAAGTGCCTACTTGATCAGTAGATGAATTTGATTGAGGTCACTAGGGTGTTTAAGATTCTTGAAAGCACTTTTAAATTCTTATACCCTAAGAGAAATGAAATAACAAGTCATGTCATCTTAACCTCCATAGTAGCACATCGCCTTACACCCATTACATTGCATTCACTTATATCCATTATCCATGCATGACAGTATTATTGGATTGATGCCCTTGATTTATTTATTAAAATTAATGAATAATGATATGCATCTATGCATGTTCAAAATATAATCAAAAGTATATGCATACAATAATTGCATCCATAAACCATTGCATACATTCATCATCAAATAACACATTGCATAAAAGCATAAAAAAATAATGCACACAACCCATAAATAAAGTTCATCATGTCATATATCATCATCATCATCAAAGCCCATCCAAGGTATTACACAATTTTACATTTCTCTACATGCATACTTGATATCAACTATTGTCACTATCACTACTGACCTCAGCCCATCAAATAATTAAGCAAATTTGGGACATCAAAGTATCATACCTTTCCCCTTAGTCACATTAAATGATTCAACCAACAAGGGAGAGTTCAAGGTATCACACCTTCTCCCACTATCAATAACATCATTTGTAACAATCCAAGTCTGACTCACCTGATTGTACAACCTAGTTTAGCTCACTGGTTCCACAAGGTAAACATTTTTATATATTTTTACTAACTAGATACATCCTAAGATAAAAATTTTGAGTTAACCTAATTTGATATTCACCCAATGTTTTATTAGTATAAGGTATATTCAACCACTTTTAGATTTTTGTCACTACAAGTGACTTCCAAGTGGATGAGATTGGCCAAATCCTATAAAACATGCCGATTTATAGATTTGTCTTTTCATCCTCTTATTATATAATGAGAGCATATATTCATGGTTGGTATTATACTCTAGGGTCCCTAACACCTAGAGGATGGATGCATACTCTTCCCATCCCTTAACATGATGATCCTAGTTCATAGTTTAGCCAACCTGTTCCAGATTAGCATGCAAGGGGGTAACATACATACATACATATATATATATATATATATATATATATATATATATATATATATATATATGCTTAGTGCCTAGTTCATTGTGCATCCCCATGGAATCAACTAGGGCTATGACATTATCCTAGTGTTGGACATAATATCACTTGTAAAATTTTAATTAATGATAAGTTGTCCCATTCTAATCGTAATTGATTAAACTAACCCTTGGCCATACTAGAATTTTCCTAATTATATGTTGAACAAGGATCCATCACCGTACTACTCACACAATGACCTAGAGGATAAGTCTTGTACCATACCTTATCACCTTCTTGTCCTAACTTGTCTTGTCAAAAAGTGGTTGTTCTTGAGTCGTAGTTGTTACCAACTTGTAACCATTGGTATTGGGTGTTTAAAGTTTATCATCCTCCATGACGATTGAGTTTAATTATCCCCCACAAAGAATAATATTAAGGGTTTAAAGCTTTAAAAAAATTATAATAAAACTAGATTTTTAAAAAGTACTAAAGGGTTCACAAAACTTATACTCATGTTAAGCTTAACATTATTGAATTAATGGTTTCATGATACATATTACATTATAATTTGTTTTTATATAAGTTAAATGAAGTAAGCAAACAAATTTCATAAATTTAACATATTTTAATAAAAATTCCTTCGTTAAACTTTTCTATTTAAAGTATATAACTTCTCTACAAAAATTAAATAAATTTTATTTATTTCTCTAATAAATTATTCTAATAATAACAAAGAAACGTTATTTTTAGCTAAATTAATGCCATGAGAAAAGAGTTAAAGGTATATAAAATATTTAGTTTGTTTTTAAATCTTATGTATACTAAAAGGAGTTTTATAACAACTTTATAAAGTTCTAAAGTCATAAAGACTATAATGGGCTCTACCTAACTTCCATTAATTAATCTTACCAAAACTATATACATATATATATATATATACCTTTTATTTGTTATTAACATTTGAAATTAATAAAATAGCGCATGAATCAACAATTATATTCATAGAAATCAATCAACCATGCAATTTATTCTTTAGATGAATGAATGCATATATATTTTTAAAACTTATTCTTTATCTCTAAATGAGAAAAATATTACAATCCATATGCATACAACTTTATGTGAAATAAAACATACTTTTATTAATAACTAAAGTAGAGTTCATCAAAAAATGGATATTTTCTCTAGCTGAATATAAATCGATAAAATTTAAATTTGTGATATACCACACAAGTGTAAATGCAGTCCAAAAAAATGATACAATGTCTACAAAAATAAAATATGCATTATAAAACCTTTCATATGCAAATTATGATAAGCGCTTATGTTGAAGCTGGGATGTCTTCTCTATGTTTAAACAAAGAATTTCACATTGCTATGACTATATAATATGTGACTTACTAGAGAGTTCTACTATTGATTTAAAGGTAGGTTTATCTATGTTATTCATTACTGAGCAAGTTTTACAATGCCATCGCCAATATAATTAAATTAAAAATAAGTGTAAAAGCTATTCTTAGAGCCAATTCAGGCCCTCCTTATAGTGCAAAAATGTTGAGTGGTAATTTTACCCAATTGCAAAACCACGCTCACAGTTAGGACTTTGATTAGAAAACCCTCTTACAAAGAAAATGAAAAATTTCCAAGGTTTCTTTTACTTAATTTGTGCTTGTATGTTTTAGAAGATGTGTCAAATAAGTGCTAGAATACCTTAGTGATTTGAAAGAAACTATTAACAAGGAGCCTATGTCTGTATTATTTTATTATACTATTCTATTGATTGTTCATGAAATTTAAAAGAAAAATAAAATGTGATTGGCCCTCATATGACCAAGATGAAAAGCCTTAGTTCATTTTATCTTGAAGTATTTTAGGTAGATATTATCTTCTTTTGTTAAGCATATTTTAATCAAGTTTTATCTTCTTCAAACTCTTCTTTGAGCATGAAACAAAAGATTAAAATATATCTCTAAGTGTGAATCTTAAATGATTATTGGATTTATTTTTATATTTCTTTGTGAATGAAATAAAATAATGAAATGACTAGATTCAAAATGTAGAAGCCTTTGAAATTCTACATAGATTACCCCTCTTTAATGAAATTATGATTTTCATACAGAGACATTAATTTATTGTTTTAAATATAATGGCCTTTGGAATACCATATAATTTCCCCTTGCCCTTTAAATGAAACACGTTTACCCTTCCCCTCATGCTATTTATGTTGATCCCATCAACATGTTTGCCCTTTTTATCATGTGGACGTTTGGTTTGGATTTTCACACATTTTATCTCCAAGGTTTTTATAGTGAAGTCTATCACGATCTCCTCGATTTGTGTAGATGTTCCTTTCTCCAATTTAGTCAGCTCCCCAGTCGATATGGATTTTGCATTTTTTCCATAATTGGGACCAAGAATACTACTTTTTATAGCAAAATTCCTTGTACCTCTCACCTCCATATTTGTCCTTTCCAAACATATCCTTAGAGTCTCTGTTTTTCTATCAATATAAGCTTCATAGAACCATCCATTGTGGTCATGGATTATATTTTAGAGGTTGTCCTCACGATTAGGGATTTTCTTCTATTTTTTTAGAGTTTCAATGGAGAGGACCCTGAAATCACTACAATATTTTTGGTCTCCTGGGACAATGACAGGGTGTTGATCCGAGATAGGATGTATGAAATTGATATTATAACCCTGGTTGAGCTGATTGGGAAGTAGGTGAAAGGGAGATCAATACATCGAGAAAAACATAATTTGGAGGCCTAACTTAAAGAAATTAAAGACAGGGACTTGTGTAAGAATGCTCAGATGGGTATGCATCATGAGGACCTCCCCTCCCCTTGGAACAACATCATGAAGCCCATCATGGAGTTCATTACTGTGGATGAACATGCTAAGGTTTTATGCAACTTCCACTTCACCTTCTTCCACCATTTCCACAATGTTAATTTGGTAAATATTCCCTAGTTTCTATTTAATTCTATCAGCTACACTATAGAGCACATTCACAAGAAAAATAATAATGAGAGTATATCCCATAAGGGTCTGCTCAAGGTCGCGTATAACCACTAGTTGATTCACTACCTTCAAGGCGTTATCCCTCCTCCTAATAAAAAAACTAAGCCCAACATTATCCAATACAGTCACTCCCAAACCACTCCTTCGTACTCTAGCTCCGTAGATCTATATGCTAAAAAGAGAGCAGTGGTTGAGACTATCTGTATGTTGATAAAAATAGATATGAGTGAATCCCCTGAGCCACAAAGTGTTCATTCTTTAGTGTGCCTTAAAAAATGGTGCAAGCCAAGAAATCCCTGATTATTGATTCTGAGGATGATGAGAAAGATGTCCCCGATCAGTGCCTACAACAGTTCATAATCAATTCTATTTCCAATTATATGTCCTAGTTGGCAAATATTTGTAATGCGCTAAGTCTGCTCTTCTTCAAGAAATCCCATTATGAGGATTTTTGTAAGGCTTATACGGTTAGGGATGACATAAAGGTTGTTGCTACTCTTGTGGATATCAAATGTGAATACAAAGGCAAATACAAAGACATCGACATGGATGAATCAAACGACGAGCTCTAGGAAGTTGGTGTTGATCTTGATGACGAAGCTTAAGGACTTCCTTTTCTTCTGAAGTTTCGTAAGGGCACCCTCTAGGTCATCCTTAGTATATTTCCTATGTTTAAGGGTATCCTCATTTGTGCCCTTTGTCTCTTTTGTATGCGCCTCAAGGGCATCCTTAGTGGTGTTTTTAGTTTTGAGGGACTGCATTCCCTGTCTTATCCTCTCTGGTCCTATGGATGGTCTTAGCCTTTTATCCTATGTTGTAATCAGGTTTTGGGTACCTATTAAAACCCGTGTTTAATTAAAATATTTAAATGATAAAAAAAAATATTCATAAAGGGAGTTAATTTATTGCTTGAAAATGAAAGTGCAAAGCTTGGAATTTGAAAATGTGAATTCATGTAAAGTTCTGAAATTATAAAATTCCTTTTAAAACTGAACTTTATAAACAATTTTATAATTTTGGATTTGCTTCAAAATGAAATCGAAATTGCTTAATATGAAACATTAAAGCTTAATCTAGGAGATTGTGCATCTATTTTTCAATTTTTATATTTTATTTGCAAAGGTTAAAAAAATGAAAAAAAAATAGGGTTAGAGAAATAAAAAAAATAAAAATCTGAAAAAATGAAACAAAATACATAAAATGACTAAAGAGAGATATTGTAAAATGGTTCTCCTATCGTAAAAAAAATGTTAGATCCAGACCACAAAATAAAAAATAGGTTAGATCTTTATCCACAAAATATAATTCTATTTAATCATGAGCATCTATGGAATAAATCCATGCATAAAAAATATATGAATGGTGCTACCACATTCATGCATAAAACACCATTAAAATTTTAAACACATGCTGAGAAAAATGTGCAATAGAACCATTTTATTGTGTTCAAAAGCTGCTTTTCCTGCATACAAAAATATCGGCAAATGTTGGCATCAGCCAAAGTCCCTCCAATACATTTCCTCCTTCCTAATTCAAAAATTTACAGCCTGTATGATTTCGTTTGTATGCCTTTTAACATTTTAGAAACAACTGTTTGTTCTTTTTTCCCCATCCCTTTGGTCTTCCAAATACCATATTTTTCATATTTTTTCTTGTGCATGTTTGGCTATATTTCTCTTCTTCATTTCGTAACATATTTTATTAATTAAAGTTTGTTGTATTTAGCTTAGTAACTGGCAAACCTGATTACCTTTAGTAATGCCTTGTATATAATGCAAATGGGATGCTATTATGACCAATGACCTTTCCTACGTGTGCCTTTTCACCATAGTCTTTTGTTTTATTCAATATTCAGATGTTGGCCTACCATTTATTATTATTTTTCATTTTTTTCCTATCTGTAATTGTTTATCATACACTTTGCCCACTCTTAATAATTCTATATTTCAAGTTCTAAAATGATATCACACTATTCACTATCATGGACCTATTTATGGAGGACCCCTACCTTGCAAATATTGTTTACTGTTATCTTCATAATAGGATCCTTACAATATTATTGCCTCTATGACCAATGTCCTCCCATATTGTCAGTCTACCATTGGATACAGTGGTCTGATCAGATCCATTGAAGAACTTCCAGCATGACTACCATAAGTTCACTATCAGAGGATAACTCCACGAAACTGTCTGGAGTGCCATTTATTTACATCACATTTTAAGACATCCTCGATGCACGTCAATCATGGTCATATGCTTCTATTCACCCCATATCTTTACTATCGTTGCTATGCAAAATTGTCTACATGACACTAGCATCACCCATAATTATCATCTATGTCATACCTAGAGCATTCCCAGTCATGCCATGAGCTTCCAATGGTAAATTTTGGAGATTTTCTACACATGAACGATACTACAGTTGGGTTTAATGGTATTCAATGAATAAGCTTTATCCAGAAGCTCCCTATCGATAGGATATTCGATCATGTTGATGCCATTGTTGCGCATGCCCCTTTAATTAAAATTGAGCCACTAAAAACTAATACTGGGATTATGAAATACTTGAGTTGTTCTATATTTTTTTGGTTGCTACAACATCGGATGATGCACATCATTGTGAGCAATTTTGACAGCCACTTCATATCACTGGTCTTCACACAACCAAAACTCATCAATTTCTCTAGAAGGGCATTGTTCTTCCTATACACAGCTACTCGAATGCATCTACCAATTTTATCTAATGTGAATGATGGAAAACACTTCCAGGCATCTACATTGATGTCTAAATTCAAGTAGGGTGCATCCTCAAAGCGTGGTTGTGCAGATTAAACCTGCTAGTTTAATTATTGTAGAGTGATTTTAGGATGCTGGGGAAATGACCATATTCTTCGTGATTCTCAACCACATCTTCAAAATTATCAATGTTGGACATGACCTAATTTACCAAGGGGAGGAGAAAATTAACACACAGATCATCCATCACTAATGTCTTCTTCATTTCACCGATAACCATGGAGATTTAATTGGATATATGTATCAGATATTACTGATCCAACTTTGTAAATATTTCTACATGCACCTCCATTCACTTGTTAAAAGTTGTGTAAACTAGATATACTACTCTCCTTTGATAGGCCCATGTTCATTATTTAGTGCATGCATTTCAAACAAAATATTTTTTGTGTTGTTTTTGACATCGTATCTACGTTACATGCCTATGTTAATCTGAATATCAACATCTATGAGGTCCACATTTGTTCAAGGTAGAGATGTCATCAATCCTTGTGCATTTTTGGGTGTGGGGGTAGGATCCATATCAGCATGGTCTATTTTTCCCACATCATCTATGTCTTGTCCAAGTCTGCATCCTCCCCAATCAATGTGGTCATGATATACTATGCCATGCATCTATCCGCTATCATGATCTATCTTCACTTTGAATCCATGGTGTCTTGAAAATCCAAATCATTATTTATGCCAAGTCATCATCCACGTCCAACTATGTTTCCCAATCTAAGATGTCCATCGTCATATGTTGGTGTAGGTCCTTGTAGGTTGATCCAGGTCAGTCCTTCTAGGTAGGGTCCATGTCCTGGTCTAACTCGCCTGATGTATCTTGGCATGTTTTCCCACAAGTCTCAACTTCCTAACCCAAGACACATCAATGTCATAATTTCCTCATCCACCGTGGTGAGCCTCTATTTGCCCATGTTCATGTGCAGGTCTATGTCATCATGAATTGTTCATTGCTTCACTCTTTTATTGAGGTTTCATCCACTAGTTGACCAAGTCATCTTGCCTTGGCAGCTGCACCCACACCTTTCTTTTTTATCACCTGCAAAGAAAATAAGAGAATTACATTACATGAGATTCAAAATAAAACCATTGAAAAAAAAAACTAATAAAGATAAATTTATTAATAATAAAGGAAACTAAATTAAACCTAAACCTAAAAGGAACAATATAAAATAAAATCAAACTTCATAAAATCACATATAAATGAAACCAAATCACATATAAATAGAATCAAACTATATAAAATCAATTATCGTAATTAAATCACCTTTCATATGTTTTGATTCATTTATATCCTATATGTATGTAATATATATATTTTGTACATATACATAGATATTTTTATTATTTTATTTTTTATTATTTTTATTTTTTATTTTTTTCATTAATACACCCATATATATATAATATACATATAAATATTTTAACATTTTATTACATTTTTATTTATTTTTATTCACATTTATTTTAGTAATGGGTACTAAAACAATTGATAATTTGTTTTATTTTATTTTATTTTTTTCTTTATTTTTATTTTATTTACTAATGCATCTCCTTTTATGTAGGACCACTTAAATGGACTCTCATAGCAAGAGCTTTAAAATAACTTTTTGGATATTCATAACTACCCTACCCTTGCAAACTTAAGTAGGTCTCATGGAGATCACGTGGAGACTAAACTATTAAAAAATGCAAACCAAGCCTAAAAGGGACACATTCGAATAAAAATTCATACAAAAAGCAAAATTTAAAGGTGGGTCCCCAAATTTGGGGCTAGTTGTGCAATGGCCACAACACAACCATGTTGTTTATATATGCTTACAACCCATTCTGTTAAAGATATAATATATTTCACCTGCTCCTAAGATAGTGCAATTCAACTATTTTTAAAATTGAACTCTTATCAACATTTTAAATATATAAAATGTTTTCATAAGCATTAGACACTCTACGAAAATAAAATAGATTTCATAGCCATAAATGGATGCATGACATAAATACACCAACTTCAATATTATTCAACCAGTATTGAAGAAGGAAGACTCCAATGCTAGCTCACTGTAGCATCTGATAAAGCTTATCGTTCGCCTGCTCAACTTCATCTTGTTTGGTGTTTTGATGACATTATTATAGGATAAGAATGACTCAGTCCATGCAAGATATATTAGATGAATGCAATTGCCTAATTTAAAATAAATCTTTACCATACTTTTAATTTCAACTGGGCATTCTAGCCAATCAATAAGGAATAAACAACATCACACAGAGGCTAGGTTCCCCATCATGGACATTTGACATCAAAAATATATATAATCAAAGCATACATAATCCAATTTGCATCTTTTCTTAGTCGCTTGATACAACATGAAATAAATATGCATCTTAGATGATATTGTAATATTTAGCACACCATCTAAGTCCATATTGATTGAATACCCTCAAATAGATCAGCAAACAAAATTTGCATACATATACTCATGGTAGAGCATGTTTGCTATTAAGAGGTTAATCTATCTACTATTTATCTTCAGGTGCCTTTGGCATACAAATAATACAATTTCTATTATAAAAAAATGTTAAAATTTCAGTAAAACTTAAAGAACAAGCCGAATACTAGAAAATAAGTAAATAAATATATTTTTTCATTTTATTCAGCACAAATCTATCAAAACACAAAAAGGAAAATTTGCATTCAAACATATTATAAAATTTTTGATCTGTGATCTTGCTCGAAATATCCAATCCTCTATATATGCTTCCCTCTCTACCTTTTTCCAACGTGTCTCTCTAGCCAGATTCTTTTTCGGTATCTCTTCTATTTTTTAATATAACAAACATTATGGGAAAATCCTAGATATATGGCGATGCATGTAATCGTCCACTTCCACAATTCACAGGAGATGACTTTACTCTAAAATATTAGAAATTTCAATTATGTGAAGACAATGTGCATACCAGAAATAAAAGGATTAATTTTATTTATTTTAATATTATTATTATTAATTTTATTCTTATTCAATAATTAAATTTTATATTACTTTAAGAATAATTATAAAGTTCAAATAAAGAATTTAAATAATTATTTAAATCATAAAATTGATTTATACCTCCGATTCTTCTTCCCTTACTAGAAATTTGATGTTTTAATTCACTAGAAGAGAATAGCTCCCAAGTCGTGCCACTTTATTTGCCATTATATGTTTTAATTCTTCATAATTTTTCATCAAACAATAAGTATATATTCAAAACAAGGCGTACACACAATGCAAATCAACATTCAAAATGCAATTATATAAATGTAATTTATGATATTCCATGTACTCATAAGCCATGGTGATCACACCACCATCATTTCCCATTTTACTTTTTATGATCGACATTTATCTACCCATCGAAGGAGTGTACCTTGTCCTGTAATCATAAAAGCCATTAGTAGTACTACATTCTAGGAGTAAAAATAAAATTACAATTCATCAATCCCTCTACACATAAATTAGATAATAGTCATGATAGAAGGGTCGTTACATTCTCTTCCACTAGAAATAAATATAGTCCTCGTGTTTTAATGCAAGTCTGAACAATATTTCTTATATACATTCATTCATAGATCCATATAGCAATCAAATATGTTCATGTAAGAAATTCTACACAATATTTCATATATACATTCATATATATTTACATTCATAAATCCACACAATAAAAAAATTATCCATTGTCAAAAAGAAAAGAAAACTATTTCTTCATGTCATCCACATTCTCCCATGTGGTATTTCTATTAGAGTATTAGTCCCCATTGGACCTTACATTGATCAATACTTATTTTTCTTAAACGATTGGTTCTAAAATCAAGTATCCTAACTAGATAGACTTCAATTGCAGGGAATTTGACATCTCCAAATTAGAAATATTCCAAATGTTAGTAGGTTCAACAAAATATTTCTTAAGGAGGAACACATGAAAGATATCGTGGATATTTTACAAACTAGGTGGTAAAGCAAACCTATAGGTAACAAGACTAATTTTGCCAGTAGTTTCAAAAGGCCCTATAAATCTAAGATCAATTTTAGAACACTTAATAGATATTTTGGTAATTTTTATCCTTAAGAATACTCTTTCTCCCATAGATAATTCCCTTGGTGTCCTCTTGAGGTCAGCATAGCTCTTTTGCTGATTTGAGACCTCTTTAAGCCTTTGGAAAATTACTTTTAGCTATTTTTCCATCTCCTTTACAATATTCAACCTGGTTAGTACTCAATCCTCTAGATTATACCAAGATAGAGGAGTTTTGCACCTTCTCCCATATAGGACTTCAAATGGAGCCATACCCAATGAAGTATGATAGCTATTATTGTAATAAAACTTAACCAAGTATATATAGTCCTTCCATTTGGTGTGTTGGTTCATACAATACATGCATAACATATCTTCAAGGACCTAATTCACCCTTTTAGTTTGTTAATATATTTTAGGATGGTAAGTAGAACTAATATTGAGTTTAGTACCCAAAGGTTGATGTAACGCTTACCAAAATTTTGATGTAAAGTGAGAATCCCTATCTGAGATAATAACCTCTAGAAATCCATGCAATCTAACTATATTTCTAGAAAACTTATTTGTTATGGCAGGTGCACCATATTATACATTTCTCTGTATGAAGTGTGCAAATTTGGTTAGTTTGTTCACCACAAGTATTGCATCATGTCAAAATCTGATCTTGGATAAACCAACCACAAATTCCATGGAGACAACCTGTCATTTCTATGTGGGAATATCATGTGGGTATAATTAACCTGTTGGATGCAAGTGTTCTACTTTACTCTTTTTGTACTCTAGAAATCTAGCCACAAAGTTGTTAATATCCCTCTTCATTCCTAGCTAATAAAAGGTCTTCCTTAAAATATCACATATTTTTTCCCACTTGAGTGTGCGGAGTAAGGAGTGTAATGCACCTCCTTTGAAATAGTATCTCTTAATTCACCTAAAAATGGGATGACTAATCTATTCCTGAAATATAATAAATCATCCTTAAATACAAAACCTTTGTTCTTATCATGTTCTTGCTCAACTTGAGCTCTATATTTCTTGCGAAAGTTATCCCTTAGTTGAAAATATTTAACTTGGTCAACTAAATTATAATGACATTGAAAATATAGTGGCTATGTGTCTCCTTCTTCTCAAAGCATCCGCTATCTTATTTTCTTTACCCTTGATATGTTCAATACCAAAGTCATAATATACCAATAAATCCATCAATTGATGTTGTCTAGCATTTAATAAGGGTTGGGTAAAGATATATCTTAAACTTTGATGGTCAGTTTTGATCTCAAAGGGTTTCCCAAGTAGATAACTCCTCTAAATCTTGAGAGCATGTATGACTGTTTCTAAATATATGTCATGAGTAGCATAATTTACCTCATACCTCTTAATTTTTCATGATTTATAGGTAATATATGCTTCATCCTAAGTGAGGACTCCTAATCCTTCAATATAAGCATTAATTCAAACTATAAATTTCCTACAATAATTAGGTATTTTGAGAATTAGGGTGGTCATTAATATCTCCTTTAGAGTTCTAAAAGCTTCCTCACATTGACTAGTCCACTTGAAAGCCTTCCCTTTTCTTTAGAGGTTTGTTATAGAATGAGCAATCTTTTAAAAACCTCTTAAAAAACACCTATAATAACTTACCATACCATAAAGCTACATATTTCAATTACATTTGTGTATGCAAGCCAATTGATGATGGCTTCGATTTTATTGGGATACATAACAACCCCATCAATAAATATTATATGCCCCAAAAATTGTACTTGAGGAGTATAGAATTCATATTTAGATAACTTTCCATACAACTGATTTTTCTTGAGTGTTTCAAGTATAATCCTCATGTGTTGGTCATGTTCTTCCTTGGTTTGAGAATATATCATCAAGGAATATAAGCATAAAATTGTCTAGTTGCTCCCAAAAAACACCATTCATGAGGTTCATAAAAGCAGTTGGGGTATTAGTCAAACCAAAAGGTAAGACGATGAATTCATAGTGTCCATACCTTGTTTTGAAGGTAGTCTTGTGAGTATATTCCTCATGAATTCTTAGCTAATGATATCCAGATCTGAGGTCAATTTTGGAAAATATAGTGACTTCTTTAAATTGATAAAAAAGATCATCGATCCTAGGTAAGGAATAGATGTTCTTGATATTGACCCTATTAAGTTTTTGGTAGTCTATACATAGCCTTAAATATCCATAATTTTTCTTGACAAAATGAACTAGAGCATCCCATAGTGATACATTGGGCTTGATGAGTCCTTTTTCCAACAAGTCCTAAAGCTATATCTTAAGCTCTTGTAACTCAATAGGAGTCATCCTATAAGATGACCTAGAAATAGGTGCACCTCTAGGAAAATGTTCTATAGATAAATAATTTTTTTGTTAAGATGGTAGACTTGGTAGGTCTTTAGGGAATACATCCTTGAACTCACTCAATATGGGATACCTTTGGAAGAGGTCTGAATTAGCTTTGGTTTCTTCCTTTTTATTCAACATGACTACATATATCAATCCTCCATTTTTTATTACTTTTCTAACTTGCATGGTTGACAACAAACATAGTCTAAAATAACTATGATCACAAAGGACTCTAATCCACTAGTTAGATTCATTGGTGAATTCTAACCATCTTTCTTCAAAACTAAGGAGGGCCTTGTGAGATCTAATTCAAACTACAAAAAGAATGTTATAAAAGACATGTAAAGGAACTACATATAGATGCCAATAGGTTTCTCCTTGAGGCTAGATAATATGAGAATCAAATAGACATTGATTAGCTAAAGAGATTTGTCCTAAACCATATTCTACTTTCCATTCATTTGTGAAATGTCTAGTATTTTTTGGGATGTCCATCACTATGCTAGTAGAAATGAAATTGCTTGTAGCTCCACCATCAATTAAAGTACGCATATTTCTATCATAGATTTTACCATTCAAAATAAATGGTGTGGCTTACCCATCAAGTGTAGAATTGCCTATTTATACAAAGATATAGTGAGGTGATTCCTCGGGTGCCTTCTTTTGATCTGCAATTTGGAGGTATTTGTTCACAAAATTGGGATCACCACAAAAATAAAAACCAATTGGTGGAGCCCTATTGTCCCTTTTACTATCCTCATTCCTATTCTATGGTACTAATTCCTTAGCCTTTTCCTAGAATGATTTTCTCGATACATATCTCCTTGGGTAACCCTTTTTATCCCTTCTATGTTTGTTGTTTTGGAATGCATTTCTATTTCTATTCTTAGGCTTAGCTCGGTCCCCTCCCTTAATCCTTTTGTTATGTTCTTTTTTCCATCTATAAAATCTTGCACTCTTTTTTTTTTAGTTCATATTTTTCTTTCTTAGTTTTTGATAGTTGAAGTATGTTTTTTTGCCTTTTTGATTAGCCTCTTCCTAGTGGGCCAAGTCATAGGATTTTGGGAGCCCTTCAAGATTTAGTAATTTGATTACTATTATGATGTTTGGATGAATTCCCAAAATAAAATTTTGTACCTTTATTTATTTATTATTTTCATACCCTGAAACATGCTTCTGCAATTGCAGATTGGTGAACTCGACAAATTGTTCCATGTAGAATTATTTAGATAGGAATCTCTTTTTGAACTTTCCTACAAAATCCTCCCATTTAAGATCTACTACTTGGATCTTCTTTCCATACTTATAAGTACTCCACCAATCTAAGTTGTACCTATTAGGTCAAGGACAACCCATGTAGTTTGAGACTCAAATGATAAGAGTTTAAAGGAGAAATATGTTTCAACTTCATTTAACTATTTTTTTGTAGTGTCACCATCGTCCCTACCATAAAATTTTTAAAACTTATCATTTTTCATTTCCTTTGCTAATTCAACTCCTACTCAGGTTCTACTAGTTCCTTCAGACTCGATTTAGTGCCTTCTATCAACTTTTATTGTTGGATAATTAGTTCATGTTTTTGGTCCATTTTCCCTTTTTTTTGATCAATTTGTTATTATTGTTGTTCCATTTGTGTAACACCCCAAAAACCTAACTAGTTTAAGAGATGTCACTATTTATTGATATATTTTTATTTTTTAATTATTTAACATCAAACACCATCACATACTAACATGTTGGAATATGTAATGCAACATTGTGTAAATTATTCTTAGACTAAAATATAAAGTCTAAAGAATAATATTTGAATTAAAAAATAATTCTATTTTATGTAAAAATATTCCCACCCAATTAATAAATAAAATAAGGGTGCTAGGAATATTTAATTTGTGGTAAAAAATTATTTTCCCTTTTCTATCAAATATTAAAAAGTAACCAATCACATTTTAATATTTGATAGATGTCACTTGTCACACATCTCAAGATAATATTGTGATAAGATTTGTCACACATCTCAAGATAATATTGTGATAATATTAGGGCAATTTTAGGGTTGTAGTAGAAAAGATTCTCTTTAAATAGGGGTGTTGTCTACTACATATTGTCATATCATGTTGATGCATATTGTTGCATAACATTGAAGTATTCTTATATTGTTGAATCATTGAGTAATATAGTGAGCTTCATAGTGGATGTTTTCCTTATTCATTTGATGTAGGGTTTTACCACTTAATATTGGTGTTGTGGGTTTTCCTCTTTTGTGTGTGATTGATCTTGTGGACCATTCTTCAATCTTGGGGAGATTTTGCTTGTCTCACATAACAACCATAAATTTTACCCAATTAGACCAAACAAAGGACATCTACAAAACATCTATTCAAATCAAACATGAGAATCAACTAGCAAGAGATACATTAAAAGTAATAAAAAGGAGAATCAATACCCACAACACAATATATATCTTGGGGAAAACCCTTTTGGGAAAACCCAACCTCAAATGTTTTATTTATTGCATAATTTTGGTCTTTATAAATAAAAGGATCCCATAATCCCTTTTCTCCTAAACATATGAAAGTACAATGCATAAGAACTATGAATTGCTCTTTCAATCCATATAATAGATTCTCAACTGCTCTTTTAGGAGTAGCTCCTTACTCCTAGTGTATTAGAGGAGTAGTACATCCATAAGGGTCTATTGTATTTATAACATTAGTTGATGCACCTTGCCAGAGCCATAACTTGTGAACCGTATGCCCGTTTTTCTTGAAATTTAATAGGTGGTTTCGCATGTGTGTTCTATATCAAGATCATCTTTGATGAGCCTGAACCTCCAAAAAACATGTTTTTGGGACCTAAATCTGACATCTAGTGTCCCAAAATTAGCTTTTAGAATAGGTTCCCAAGTTTTTTGGGTTTTTTGCATGTTAGAGTTTTATTATCTTTTGTTATACCTTAAGTTGAGACCAAAAATTTTAAATTAAGGTTTATTATTATAAGAGGGATGTGTGCACTGAGTTTGGGCGCAATATGACTCATTTCTATTTTTAGTAGTTTTTAGAAAAAAGATGTTTATAGGGTTTCTTTGGTTTTTGGTTGCTATATGATGGATTGTAATGTTTTGGAGAAGGGGTGTGAATTCAAGAATGAGAAGAATATCTATTTGTAGGTTTCTTCCATTATATTGCATTTGTGTTATGTGACTAGAGTTCTTTTTGTTGGTCTCTTGTAGCTGAGTTTACACCATCAGTACCCATTTTTATATAAGAATATTTCTATTTCGAATTTCATTTTCAGACTAGCTAAAGTCTCATACCTTTAGTTAATCCAATAATCTAGTTTCATTTACCAAACTAGCTAAAGTCCCATACCTTTAGTTAATCTAATAATCTAGTTTCATTTACCAAACTAACTAAAGTCTCATACCTTTAGTTAATCTAATAATCCAATTTTATTTACCAAAATAACTAAAGTCCCATACCTTTAGTTAATCCAATAATCCATTTTTATTTACCAAACTAACTAAAGTCCCATACATTTAGTTAATCCAATAATCTAATTTCACTTACCAAACTAACTAAAGTCCCATAATCCAACATTTTAATTTCATTTACCAAAATAACTAAACTCCCATACCTTTAGTTAATACAATAATCTAATTTCATTTACCAAACTAACTAAAGTCCCATACCTTTAGTTAATCCAATAATCTAATTTCAATTATATAGACTACATTCCCTTAGTTGGACATAGTCTATTTCCATCTCAATACAAACTATACTAACATACTTAGCATAGTCCATAACTTTCCATTCCATTATAAACTATACTAACATACTTAGCATAATATATAACTTTGCAATAAAACTATGTTAATCACATTCTAACATAATCCATATTTGCAATGCATCTATGTTATACCATATTATAACATAAATCTATATTTTATTCAATATAAATTTTGTTAAACCATCTCATATCACAATCTATATTTCTTTAATATGAACTATATTAAACCAACTTATAACATAATCCACATTCCTTGAATATAAACTATGTTAAACCAACTTATAACATAATCTACATTTCATTAATATAAACTATGCTCAACCATCTTATAACACAATCTATATTTATTTCAATATAAACAATGTTAAACCATCTTATAACATAATCTATCTTTCTTTCTTATGAACTATGTTAAACCAACTTATAACATAATCCATATTTCTTGAATATAAACCATATTAAACCAACTTATTGTTGAGGGTGATGTCAAAAGTCACCCATAATTATTAAATAATATGTAAGTTGTAAAATAAAGTAAATGAAACATATATTAAATTAATCTATTTATTGAGTTGAGGGTGATGTCAAAGGGTGCATGTATTCAAGGTAGAAATATTCTTCAAGGATGAGAATTTTACAAGGTTGGATAAAGCAAATAATGGATAATTATTCAAGGTAAGGTATATCTCAAAGTAAAGGATTATAATATTTAAATATCATATTTAAATATTATAAAGAAAATATTTAATTAAAGGCTTGGGACAAAAATATTTTAAATATTATAAAAGGAGGGCAAAGGTTTAAAAGATAAATATTATAATATTTAAATCAAGGATTTAAAATATTATAATATAAGGTCAGGTTACAAGTAAAGGTGCCAAAGTACTTGGAGAGAAAATTTAAAATCACACATAAGACTATGAGCCAACCTCCCAAAGTGAAAGACAAAGCATATATATATGGAGGTAAAATATTTCATTTGATCGACCAACACGAATGCTATAATCGAAATATTTTCTAAAGTGAATATCTCCTACTCGTGTGCAAATTCAAAAAATCTAAAGCGGAGAGGAACAACGAATAAGGAAGAGAGAGGTATCTTGGTGGTTCCAACAATTAGGGTATCCCAACTAGTTGTTTAGCCCTGGTTAGGGAACTACAAAGTAGAGAGTGCATAGTTCAATTCCCAATAGCATCACATTTTTTATATGTGATGAAAATTTGAAGGATTGAAGGTTTATATGCCAAGTGCTTTCTTTTTCGTTCTAAAGCTATGGAGCATCCCAATTGGTTGGATAGGCTATATTAAGTTACTGTTATGCATGAAGTCCGAGGGTCGAATCTCGTTGGGTGCATTTTTTCTTGGAAGGCATCATGGTGTTTTTGCTGGGCAAAAGTGCATAAGATATTTAAATAAAGCAACACCCCTTTTGGTGTTACCCACTTGGCTAGCCCAGCTGGTCAAGGAGACATTGGCAAGGCATTGCGCTTTGGAAGGTCTAGGGGTCAAACCCCCTTCGCGGCAATTAAATATTTTGTTGTGCAAGGTATTTCTTGGTTCTTAAAGTTAATCGCTCCTCCGCCTAGCCGAATTAAATATTTTTGATTAATTTAGGCGTTATAAGGTGTGACATTGATTATTGTATTTTGTATATTATAAGTGGGAGTTATAAGTTGTAGCATTGGCAATTGAAATTTATATTTTATGGATTATACAAAAATAAATAAAAGGTTATTTTGATAGTATTAAAGCTTTATATTAATTTTTAATAAGGGAGATATAAGGAATTATTTCTAGAGCTTTATTGTTTATATTTTGATAAGGGTTGTTGAGTGAATGATTTGAAATTTATTTAAGAAGGGAAAAAGAGATTTGCTAACCTATTTTTATAGTTGCAAAAGAAAGGAAAATTATTTTTGACAAAACAGGTTTGGAAAACACATGCAAAAGAAGATTATCATCATTGTGGTAGATTTAGAGGTATGGTGATTTAATTCCTTTCTCAAGGTGGTTTTGTTTGAAGGAAATATTTTTGTTGTCATGAGATTGGAGGTATAAGGAATTATTGGATGTGCATTGTTTGTGTTTGAAATTGGGAACAAATTGATGAAATATTATAGGTCAGATTTGGGAGTAAACTTATGCATTGTTTTTATTGGAATTGGAAGTAAAAGTGCAAGAGTTATAGATCAGATTTGTGAAGAAAATTGGTACATTGATTTTGATTGATTTTGTGAGTACATAAGAAGGTCAATTATCAAGTGCTAGACTAGAGCTATCTTTTTTAATGCAATAAATTTGAGACATGTGAAAGCGATAGACTTAATGAATGTAAAGAACATATTGGGTATTTTTTAATGCATATCATTTTCTATATGTTCTTGAAGATAAAATAACTATGGGTAGAATATGTTTGAATTGCTTTAGTTGAGAAAAGCACATTGAAATATATGAGCATTATTTATATGCAAGATTTGGAAAAGATATGAGCATTGTTTGTATGCAATATTTGGGAAAGATATGAGCATTATTTGTATGCAAGATTTGGGAAAGATATGAGCATTGTTTGTATGTAATATTTGGGAAAGATATGAGCATTGTTTGTATGCAAGAGTTGGAAATATATGAGCATTGTTTGTATGAGTGGATGAGCAGTGGTTGTGAGTAGATTTGAGCAGAGTTATGAGCAGGTTTGAGCAGAGTTGTGAGAAAGTTTGAGCAGATTTGTGAGCATGTTTGAGCAGAGTTGTGAGCAAATTTTGAGCAGAGAAATTGAGTATATTGGAGAAGTGAGGGTTTTAGAGGGGTAGACTAGAGCAGAGGATTGGTGTCTCCTGTGGATAGAGGTCCATGAACTAGAGCAGAGGGGATTGGTGTCTCCTATGGATAGAGGTCCATGAACTAGAGTAGAGGGGATTGGTGTCTCCTATGGATAGAGGTCCACGAACCAGAGTAGAGGGGATTGGTGTCTCTTGTGGATTGGGGTCCACAAACATTGTAATAGGGAATTGGTTCCCAAGAAATTTATTGAGAAAATTTATAAGAAATATTTCTTCATGGATGTAGCCCACATTGGGTGAACCACGTTAAATATGTGTCTCTTATGTGTGTGGTGATTTGTGCATTGTTTCATTATTGCAATTGATAATATTGGATGATATTGCTTTGGAAAGAAAAGTAAAAGTTTTATCTTATACTGTTCACCCCCCTCTCAGTATAAGCTTGTGTTCTTCAATTGGTATCAGAAAGGGTTCCTTCGTGAAAGCCTAACAACTTGAAGGAAGATCTTACAAGAACACACATGGCCACTAAAGTGATAGAAGATGCTCCTATGGTTGAAATCAACAAGAGAGATCCTAAAAATGAAGAAGAAACCATGGTTAACATAGAGGAGGAACTTATTACTGCTCTTGGAGAATTGAAAAGGGTTAGAAAGAAGAATTCAGGATTGAAGGCTCAAGTTCAAGAGGATGAGGAAACAAAGATAGAGCTTCTACAAGATCTCATAGACTTAAAAGTGAAGGTTGAAGAGGCAAAAATAATTGAAGAAGTTATGGTTGAGAAATTAAAGGTAAAAGAATTAGAATGTGAAAAATTGGAACATGAAGTTGTCTCTCTAAGAAAGGAAGTAGAAAAGTTCTAAGGATAAGTTGCAACAAAATATAAGGTTAGAGAAATAGAAAGAGAGAAAAAAACAAAAAAAAAAAAAAGTTGGGGGGAGGAAAAGAGAAAGGAAAAAGTCAAGGGGAATCACAGGAACAAAAATGAAAGAACCATATGACCATATCATCCAAGGCAATCAAAAAGGTTTAAATATTTCTTCCATGGTTATTGTTTTTCATGTAATAAATATGGTCATAAAGTTGTACATTGCATGGTCTATGTGAAAAATAATGTTGGCATCATCAATAGAAATTACAATTCTTTTACACCTCTCATGAATAACAATGTCATGTGTTACAAATGTAATAATTTTGGGCACAAAGCTAGATGGTGTAAAATAGTATTTCCTGAACTTCCTAAATCAAGCAAGAAAGAGGAAAGTCAAACAGTTCAGAAGGAGATGCCCTCAAAAGTTTGGAAAAAGAAAAAGGAACAAGAAAAAGAAAAGTCCATGTTGGTACAAACAACTCTTCATGTGCAAAATGAAGGGAATCAGTGGTATATTGATAGTGGTTGTTCAAGTCATATGACAGGTGACAAAAGCAAATTTCTTTCTCTCAAGAAAATAAATGGAGGAACAATAAAATTTGGTGATAATGCTTCTACTAAAATTATTGGAAAAGGGACTTTGAGTTTGGATAATGGAAGATCAAGGATAGAAAATGTGTTATATGTTGAAGGATTGAAGCACAACCTACTAAGTGTAAGTCAATTATGTGATCAAGGGCACACTCTCACATTTCACCCAAATGGATGTGAGATCATAAAATCCAAGACAGGAAAGCTTATTGCAGATGCAAGTAGAACTACAAACAATCTCTACATGTTGAGCAAAATCAAGGGAGAAAAATGCTTTTTATCACAAGAGGATGAGATTTGGTTATGGCATAGAAGGATGGGTCACTTGAACTTTGACAACATAGTGAAAATAAGCAACAAATAGGCAGTCAGATATTTTCCCAGGATAATAAAACCCCCAAGTACGATTTGTGCATAATGTCAGCATGGTAAGCAAACAAGATCAAGTTTCAAATCAAAGGAGTTTTCTTCATCCAAGCCTTTGGAACTAGTTCACACCGATCTATGTGGTCCTACTAGGACAAAGAGTTTACAAGGTGAGAACTATTTCATGTTATTTATTGATGATTTCTCTAGAATGACTTGGGTAACATTCTTAAAGGAAAAATCAGAAGCATTTGAAAAGTTCAAGGCATTCAAGGCACTTGTAGAAAATGAAATAGGTAAAAATATCAAGTGTCTAAGATCAGATAGAGGAGGAGAATTTACTTCAGGTGAATTTGTAGAATTCTATGAACAATATGGAATCAAGAGATAATACTCAGCAACAAGAACTCCACAACAAAATGGAGTAGTTGAAAGGAAAAATAGAACTATTCAGGGTATGGCCAGGGCTATGTTAAATGAATCTAAGATCTCTTATGCTTTTTGGAAAGAGGTAATTCATACAGTTGTCTATATCATCAATAGAGCTCAAGTAAGAGTAAATCACCACAAAACCCCTTATGAGCTTTGGAAGGGAAGACCAGCTACTGTGAAGTACTTCAAAATTTTTGGAAGCAAATGCTACATTAGACGAGAAGAGAAAATTTTGGGCAAGTTTGATTCCAGGTGTGATGAGGGTATCTTCCTTGGTTATTCCACTAAGAGCAAAGCCTATAGATGCTACAATAAAATATCACATACAATTGTGGAAAGTGCAAATGTAAGAGTTGATGAAGAAATAGATCTAAGAGAACCAACTCAAGAGATTGTGTATCAAGAAGGAGAAAGTTGCAAAGAAGAAGAAGGTGAAGAAACTGAAGAAGATGAGACACAAAGGGCACCACCTAAGACACCATCCAGGTATGTGCAAAAGAATCATCTGAGAGAACTGATTATTGGGAATCTAGATGAGAGACAAACAAGGAGGAAGATAATAGGAACAGGTGAACATGTAAATTTTTCTTTGCTATCTAAAGTTGAGCCCAAGGATTTTAATGAAGCAAGTGAAGATAAATATTGGATTAAGGCAATGGAAGAAGAGTTAGACCAAATAGAAAAGAGTGAGACTTGGGAACTTGTCCCACATCCAAAAGATAAGAATGTAATTGGCACCAAATGGGTCTACAAAAATAAGTTGAATGAAGATGGTCAGGTTGTCAGAAACAAAGCAAGACTTGTGTGCAAAGGCTACACACAAGTTGAGGGGATTGAATTTGAAGAAAAATTTGCTCCCGTTGCATGTCTTGAAGCCATAAGAATGTTCTTGGCTTTCTCAAGCTTCAAAAACTTCAAGGTGTATCAAATGGATGTAAAATCAGCTTTTCTCAATGGTTACTTAGAGGAAGAGGTCTACATAGAGCAACCAGATGGTTTCAGCCTAATAGATAAGCCAGACTATGTATGCAAATTAAAGAAATCTCTCTATGGACTAAAGCAAGCCCCTAGGGCTTGGTACTCAAGATTGGATAAGTATCTCCAAGAATAGGGTTTCAGAAAAGGTATAGTTGATAGCAATCTATACATCAAAAATGAAGGAAATAACTTGTTGATTGTAGTGGTCTATGTGGATGATATCATTTTTGGAGGTAGTAATGACAAGATGTGTCAGAAATTTGCAAAGTGTATGCAAAATGAATTTGAGATGTCTATGCTTGGTGAGTTATATTTCTTTCTTGGGTTGCAAATTTCACAATCAGATAAAGGTATATTTCTCTCTCAGACCAAGTATGTGAAAGAAATGTTGAAAAATTTCAGGATGGAGGATTGCAATCCTATGAGTACCCCCATGGTTACAGGATGTAAGTTAAGTAAATATGATGAGTCTCCTGAAGCAAATCAGACATTGTATAGATCCATGATTGGAAGTTTACTATATGTCACAGCTACTAGACCAGATATAATGCAGGTAGTCGAATTGGTGGTAAGATTTCAAGATGCACCAAAAGAAACACATGTACATGAAGTAAAGAGAATATTTAAGTATTTGAAAGGAACTATGAGTTTTGGACTGTGGTACCCCAAATGTAATAATTTCACACTCATTGCATATACAAATGCGGATTGGGTAGGCAGTGTTGATGATAGAAAAAGCACAAGTGGAGGAGCATTCTTTCTTGGAGATTGTTTAGTCTCTTGGCTAAGCAAGAAATAAGCATCAATATCCTTATCCACTATAGAGGTAGAGTACATTGCAGTAGTTGCTTGTTGTACACAAGTTTTATGGATGAAGCAGACTTTAAGTGATTTCAAAATAGAACATGATCATCCTATCCCCATACTATGTGATAATACAAGTGCCATTAATATTTCAAAGAATCCAGTGATGCATTCAAGGACTAAGCACATTTCAATCAAATATCATTTTTTGAGAGAGCAAGTGACTGATCAGCAAGTCAAATTGGAATACATTGCTACAAAGGAATAGATTGTTGACATCTTTACCAAGCCACTTCCAAAGGAAACTTTTGAGTATCTCAGAGGAAATTTGGGAGTAACTTCACTCCCATCTCAAAATTGATCACCTCAAGAAAAGGAGGTGGTGAGGGGGCTGTGCTAAGTGTCTTATTTTTAGCCCCAAGGAGCCCTTTGCCATTGATGTCAAAGGGGGAGAATTCAATGAGGGGGAGCAACTTGTCAGGGGGAGCAGATTGGGAATCCAGTTGCAATCAAAGAAAATGTTTAGTAGGGTTGCCATCAATGACAAAGGGGGAGATTGTTAGAAATATTGAGTTGTCATTGATGTCAAAGGGTGCATGGTACTCAAGGCAGAAATATTCTTCAAGGATGATGAGTTTATAAGGATGGACAAATTATTCAAGGTAAGGTTTATTACAAAGCAAAGGACTATAAGGTTTAAATATCATTTTAAATAAGTAGTGCTTGGGACAAAAATATTTTAAATATTATAAAAGGAGGGCAAAGGTTTAAAAGATAAATATTATAATATTTAAATCAAGGATTTAAAATATTATAATATAAGGTTAGGTTACAAGAAAAGGTGCCAAAGTACTTGGAGAGCAAATTTAAAATCACACATAAGACTATGAGCCGACCTCCCAAAGTGAAAGACAAAGCATATATATATGGAGGTAAAATATTTCATTTGATTGACCAACGCGAATGCTATAATCAAAATATTTTCTAAAGAGAATATCTCCTACTCATGCACAAATTCGAAAAAATATGAAGCAGAGAGGAACAATGAATAAGGAAGAGAGAGGTCCCCTATTGGTTCCAACCATCGGGGTATCCCAACTAGTTGTTTAGCCCTGGTTAGGGCACTACGAAGTAGAGAGTGCAGAGTTTGATTCCCAATGGCATCATATTTTTGATATGTGATGAAATTGCGAAGGAGTGAAGGTTTATATGCTAAGTGCTTCCTTTTCATTCTCAAGTTGTGGAGCAACCCATTCGGTTGGCTAGGCTGCGCTAAGTCACTATTGTGCATGAAGTCCGAGGGTCGAATCCCATCGGGTGCATTTTTGCTTGGAAGGCATCATGGTGTTTTTTCTGGGTGAAAGTGCATAAGAGATTTAAATAAAGCAACACCCTCTTTTGGTGTTACCCACTTGGCTAGCCTAGCTAGTCAAGGAGACGTTGGCAAGGCTCTGCACTTTGGAAGGTCTAGGGGTCAAACCCCCTTCGTGGAAGTTAAATATTTTGTTGTGCAAGGTATGAAAAATATTTTTGATTAATTTAGGAGTTATAAGGTGTGACATTGATTATTGTATTTTGTATATTATAAGTGGGAGTTATAAGGTGTAGCATTGGCAATTGAAATTTGTATTTTGTGGATTATACAAAAAAGAAATAAGAGGTTATTTTGATAGTATTAAAGCTTTATATTAAGTTTTAATAAGGGAGATATAAGGAATTATTTCTAGAGCTTTATTGTTTATATTTTGATAAGAGTTGTTGAGTGAATGATTTGAAATTTATTTAAGAAGGGAAAAAGAGATTTGCTAACCTATTTTTATAGTTGCAAAAGAAAGGAAAATTATTTTTGACAAAACAAGTTTGGAAAACACATGCAAAAGAAGATTATCATCATTGTGGCAGATTTAGAGGTATGGTGATTTAATTCCTTTCTCAAGGTGGTTTTGTTTGAAGGAAATATTTTTTTTGTCATGATATTGGAGGTATAAGGAATTATTGGATGTGCATTGTTTGTGTTTGAAATTGGGAACAAATTGATGAAAGATTATAGGTCAGATTTGGGAGTAAACTTATGCATTGTTTTGATTGGAATTGGAAGTAAAAGTGCAAGAGTTATAGATCAGATTTGTGAAGCAAATTGGTACATTGATTTTGATTGATTTTGTGAGTACATAAGAAGGTCAATTATCAAGTGCTAGACTAGAGCTATCTTTTTAATGCAATAAATCTGAGACATGTGAAAGCGATATACTTAATGAATGTAAAGAACATATTGGGTATTTGTTAATGCATATCATTTTCTATATGTTCTTGAAGATAAAAGAACTTTGGGTAGAATATGTCTGAATTGCTTTAGTTGAGAAAAGCACATTGAAAGATATGAGCATTGTTTGTATGCAAGATTTGGGAAAGATATGAGCATTGTTTGTATGTAATATTTGGGAAAGATATGAGCATTTTTTGTATGCAATATTTGGGAAATATATGAGCATTGTTTGTATGCAAGATTTGGGAAATATATGAGCATTGTTTGTATGCAATATTTGGAAAGATATGAGCATTTCGTGTATGAGTGGATGAGTAGTGGTTGTGAGAAGATTTGAGCAGATTTATGAGCAGGTTTGAGCAGAGTTGTGAGTAGGTTTGAGTAGAGTTGTGAGTAGGTTTGAGCAGAGTTGTGAGAAGATTTGAGTAGAGTTGTCAGTAGAGTTGAGCAAGTTTTGTGAGTAGATTTGAGCAAAAGTGTGAGCAGGTTTTGGAGCGAACCAGAGCATAGGGGATTGGTGTCTCCTGTGGATAGAGGTCCATGAACCAAAGTAGAGGGGATTGGTGTCTCCTGTGGATAGAGGTCCATGAACCAGAGCAGAGGGGATTGGTGTCTCTTGTGGATAGAGGTCCACGAACTAGAGTAGAGGGGATTGGTGTCTCTTGTGGATTGAGGTCCACAAACATTGTAATAGGGAATTGGTTCCCAAGAAATTTATTGAGAAAATTTATAAGAAATATTTTCTCCATGGATGTAGCCCACATTGGGTGAACCACGTTAAATCTGTGTCTCTTATGTGTGTGGTGATTTTTGCATTGTTTCATTATTGCAATTAATAATATTTGATGGTATTACTTTGGAAAGAAAAGTAAAAGTTTTATCTTATACTGTTCACCCCCCTTCTCAGTATAAGCTTGTGTTCTTCACAATTAGTCCCAACCTTGATTGAATTTTTAGATTCCAACTACAACTTAGTGTACTTCTTCTCATCTACTTTGATCTTGTGTTTTTCATCTTTGTTATTCCGATCAAAGAGAATTTCGAGTGAAATCGATCCTTTCGAGATATGATTATTTCTTAACTAGATTAGTCCCTCAACTTCTTCTTCATCGAGTGTTAGTCCTTCCACAGTACTAACTTCTTTTATCAAGAAGTTCATGATCTGCTCATAAATTTAAAACACTTACGACTAGATATTCTTATTAGGAACTTAAGGCCTGTAAACCAATCTCACGGTATTTGGTTTTTTTACCACATGCTCAAATGGAGAAAACTTGGCACCAAGGGATGCCAAAAGATCTACATGTTTATTTTGTTCTCATAAAATTGCTCAGATGTTCAACGTCGCGTAGGCATAAAAAAAATCCCAAACTTTAGATAGTGCTACTTGGAGACACACTTACTAATTACTTGATTTACAATTAGCTCATAATATCCAAAAAAAATTAGTTATTTGATCCCAAGTTTCTCGGCTTTCTTTAGGCCTAGGAACAATGCTTCATAATCAATAGCATTGTTGGTACAACTCCAAGTCAACCAGTATGAATAAGTATTTTGTATGCCAAAAGGAGATATGAGCACAATTCTTGCTCTTGTGCCATTTTTGCATTTTACACCATGAAAGTAGAGCTTCCACAACTGATCTAGAATAATATCTTGATCATCAGACACCTTCACTTCAGTATTTTCAAGCTTAGTAGTGGAGTAATAATTAATCTTAGTTTTCATCATCACATTAAAATAACTCATTAAAAATTCATCTTCTATATGAAGCTCATCCAGAGTTTCCTCCATTAAATCAAATTCTTCTACTTCTTCAGTCACCATGTTGAAAGAATCCATGGACTTTTCTTCTTCTTCGATTCTCTCTACAAGAAACGTAGAAGGTTTCTCATTGTAAATTCATATTCTTTTACCTTTGAAATAAAATTCTCAGTGAGAGTAATCCAGAGAAATATAACCTCCCATCTTGGTACTGAATTCTCTTGAAAGGCACATACTAAAATATGGCTCTAGGTCCACTACAACCACTTCATGGATCATCGTGATTGAGGTATCTTATACAAGACAATAGGAGTATATTTGATTAATCCTACTATTCTTACATGAGTACTATCCAATTACAAAACTCTCATGCTACTCTTAGTATACTCCATACCCATAACATCACAAACAACGTTCGATATGATAGTTGTCACAACACTAGAGTCAATCATGGAGTTATGCACAATCCAACCCTTCATCTTGAGAGAAAAATAGAATGGTGGTGGTCTTTTATTTCTATTAGCAAAAGTTGTAAGTGTCTAAGCTAATACAATATAAGTGGGATTCTTATTTTTCTTTTTAATAAACTTCAAATATTCTTTCAACAAATCAACTTGTTCAGGTAATTGCAACACATTATAGAGACTAACCTTAGCAGGAATATTCTTTAGTTCCTCAACAATGTTGTACATGGAGGAAGTGGACTCTCTTATTTAATCAGTAGCCTCATACTTGCTCTGATACTATTGCATGGCTTCCACCCTCTGATGCTTGGTAAAAGATGAATATTTGAGTTGTTATTTTGCCTATTCCTTCGTATCAACTTACACTTGTGAAGTTGGTGCCTTCGCTTGTAATATTTATTTTGCTTATGCAGGCAAGATATATTTTAACAGGATGGGTTCTTCTAGCTTACATGTTGCACCAAGTTATTTTAGCTATGATTGTATCATTTCATTCTACACTTTTGACTCAACATGGACCTTCAATGGCTCCATATCAGTTGGATCTACTATAACTAGATTTTTCTTAGCTCTCACGAGAACTAAAACTTTTTCTATGAAAGGGACCAAAAATTATGATCAACTTCTCTAATCATGATGATTTGACCATCAAAAGAGCTATCCACCAATGTTTGAATGTATTTTAGATGAACCATGCAAGTTTCTTTACCATGAGGATCATTGCAGGTAGAACACCTGTACATTTTATCTGCTAGGCCAACTTCATTTTTCAATATGGTTGGATTCCTTTCAGGTATTTTATTGGTAAAAGTTGATTGCTCTCTCATAATTAGTAGATCTTGAAATCTCCTAGGCTATAAATCTCTCTCAACCTACTTCTTCTTATTAACTATGATCTCATTGCTCATTGGTCTTAATGTTGAGTTCATTTATTGCATCTTTTGCAACAACTTCTCTTGAGGATATTGATTTGAGGGTGCTAGAGGAGCTAGTAATGGAAGTGGTACAGGTGGATACGATAGTGATGGGAATGGAATTGGAGTATGCAACTATGGAATGGAAGGAGCAGACAGTTGTAGGATAGAAACTACTAGAGTTTGAGATGAAATCGAATTCCATGAAGGAACCAAATACATGGGGGCATTGGTAAAGACTGTGAAGATGCATTAGAATATAAATGTTTTGGGAGATTAGGGAAGATAGGCATTTCCATATTTTGTGGAATCTTACCAATACCAATCAAATTAGACTTAGTATTTTGTGCAATAGAGTACAAATAAGGAAATGTGTTAATGTTGGACTAATGGATGGCCATGCTGATGTCTGATTTGAAGGCTTGAAGGTAATAAAATGTGACTTGTTCAAGAGTCGGTTGGAGACCATCCGGGACTCTCTGCCAAGTTCAAGCAAACCTAACATTAAAATCAACAATTTCCTCCTATGGATACCTCTAAATGTTGGTAAATTGATGCAATAAGGAAAAAGGATATGTTTGTTCATTGAAGTCTTTTATCAATAATTCTGCCAATTGGTCCCATGTGGTAATAGTGGTAGGTGTTAAATATTGGTATCAGTAAAGCAACTTCCCTCTGAGAGATCACAAGCAATATACCAAGACATATTCATTTGAGATGCTATGAATAGTTATCAAAGAAACCACATATTGAACATGCTCGTAAGCTATTTTTCCCATACCATATTAAGTAGGCAAAGCCTTCAATGTTGCTAGTGGGATCGTGTTCTGAGCTTATAGATTCAAAGATCCAAAATGGTTGTAGTTTGGAAACTATCTTTGTGGTGATGATGGATTTTGGTCCATTTGAACTAGAGTGTTTACTTGGGGAGGAACGCTAGTGGTACTACTAGGACTTGAAGGAATAGAACACACACCAGCTACCTGTGAAGTTGTTACAACTGATCGGACATTTGGAGTGACTAACCTAGTATGCTCTCCTAAAATTTGGGTGTCAAGCTCAAAGAACTCAATGGGATTTTTTAAATTTTTGGCCTTTGATCTTGTGATCATGAAGTAGAGATTTTTCCAACGTCATGTTCAAAATATTCTAATTAAATAGTAAAATATGAAAATCAAACCTTAATACTACTCAAGGTGGAGCTTTTAGTGTCCCAATGGGCATGCCAAAAAAATATTGGTCACGAATCTACCTAAGTGTAAAAATACATGCCCTAGACCCGACCAACATTTAAAGGCCAAAAGAAAGAGATGTCCTTTGTGCCAATCTCTAGAGAGGGATATTTCCCTTACTAATATAAAATTGGTATAAAGCTTAGGGAGAGAAATTGATAGAAATAAATGGGAAATATGGTTGTAAGCCAGAGAAACAGAGTGAGGATGAACTAACAACTAAATAACCACATTAAATTTTAACTAGCATTTAACAGAAAGAACAATGCAGGAACCAATCACAGATTGTAAATATGACTTCCAATTAGCATTTCAACATTCATTTCTTCATCAAAAATTAAATTCAAATGCAGATTTTAATCTATCTAATGAAGGCATGCATATAAAATAAATGATAGGCAGAAAGCAAACACATATATATTTGATCTGGGAACTAGAGTAAAACATATTTCAATTAATGTAGAAGCTTAAAATAAAAGAGTTTTTTAGCAGAATGTCCATCCTTTCTTACATCAAGTTTCTTAGTTTTTATAAAGGATTTTACCTCTAATATTAAATTCTCATAAAAAAAAAAAATGGGGAATGACAAATTGATCGGTCACAATTCCCTCCTCAATATCAATAGTGAACCAATTTGGTGGCACCTTGGGAAGCAACATGTAATTTTGGAAGATGGTGAATTTGGACCTAGGCAAGATCATAAAAAAGATTCATGTTCATGGCAAAACCTCAAAAAATATAGGATCACACTAGAGTCAAAAGTGGATGGCATTAAATTTGGATGATCTCCTAGCTATATGTCAAACTTGATTTTAATCAACAATAATTCTGGGAACTGTAACTCTTTTCAGCCCAAACATTAAATTCACTGGCTTTGGAACTCCCTACATACTGATATTTAATCAAAGCACCTTCGACCATGATTTTTCCTGGGGAAAAAGGAGTAAATTGATTTTACCAAGGTGAATCCCAAAAAGGATTTTTGCAAAGCACGACTTCAAAATGTACTTTTACCCAGGATTGCACAAAAAGATGATTGCACCAAGGTAGTGTGAAGTTCATCCAAAAATGTTTCAAGGCATGGTGCAAAAGTGTCTTTGATCAAGATTTTACTAAGGCATAGCGTGGGATGGAAGTTCACCAAAGCAAAGCATGGAAAGGAATTTTCACCCAGGCTGAGCGTGAAAAGAGGATTTGCTGCCAAAATGAAAGTTTTGCTGGAAAATAAGATTTCGCTGCCAGAATGGGTGAAAAGGAATTTTGCTTGAAAATAAGGAGTTTTTCTGGAATAGCAAGCGAAAGGGAATTTCACCAAAAAAAAATGTGTGAAAGGGAATTTTTTCAAAAACTGGGTGAAAGGGAATTTCTCTAGAAACTGGGTGAAACTGCTAGCCAACGATTTCACTTGCGAAGCTTCTTGGAAATTGATTTCATTGTGAACCTGTCTGAAAAGGAATTTCACTGCGCCTGGGGATGAAAAGGAATTTTTCTTTGATTTTACCCGAAATGACACCCACTGAACACTTAGAAAAAATTTCAACAAAAAATTTAATATGGCAAAAATGCTCAAAATGGATTTCACTAGCAAAATTGCTGTCATATTTAAGAAAAATTTTAACAAAATTTTAATGTGGCAAAAATACCAACAATAACATTTTATTCTCCACCCAGGTGTTGTAGGTGAGTTGGAGAGGAGAGGGCAATCCTCCAAGGGAGGTCCCAGGTTCAAACCTCCACCCTACCAAAAAGCTGAAATGGGTATCCAAAATCCAATTGATAATGTTGGTGCGAGCAGGGTCGGGTGCAACTCCCGAGTGACTTTGACGGTGTAGAACCCCATGTTCGTGGTCTCTCATACCAAGGCAGCTCTGCAAGGGGTTTCTCTCTTAAAAAAACATTTTATTCTCCTATTATAATTATATATAATAGTCTTTATTATAAATAACCTCTTATTTATAACATTTTATTCTCCTATTATAATCATATATAATAGTATTTATTATAAATAACCTCTTATTTTTAATATTTTATTCTCCTAATATAATTACATATAATAGTCTTTGTTATAAATAACCTCTTATTTATAATATTTTATTCTCCTATTATAATTATATATAATAGTCTTTATTATAAATAAACCCTTTTATTTATAATACATAATTCTCCTATTATACGTATATAATAGTCTTTAGGGTTGATTCTGGATATTGCATAGCTACTTACTTACAACAAAACTATATACAAGTTATATTTAAACAACACACTATGTCTATGCCCTAAGGCCCACCAGGGAGGGTCATGAAAATTTGTTCTTTCTGTTGTTCCATTTTTACTTGAAGCAATTGGACTAACTTGGCCAAATTCCCAAATTTCCTGGTAGTTTGATTAGTTAGAGGTTCATTAATTTTTTTAACTATCTCTCTCTTTAGGGTCCTTATTTTCTAACTTCCTTGCATGGTCTTTTTTGTGGTCTAACAATGGAATATTTTTTCCTAGATGTTGTGGGGTTCGTAGAAGATCCACCTCATAACAATTGTGTCATGTTACCTACTTGCAAAAGAGCTATGTTAACTATTCAGTTTAGGTTTGTCAAACTTACAAAAGACAATATTTATAATCCTACACCTTAAGTATCTTATAACCTAGCACTCTGATACCATGTGTAACAACCCAGGTTTGACTCACCTGATTGTACAACCTAGTCTAGCTCACTAATTCTACAAAGTAAAATTTATTGTTTGTTTTTACTAACTAGATACATCCTAAGATGAAATTTTTGAGCTAACCTAGTTTGATATTCATCCAATGTTTAATTATTATGAGGTATACTCAACCACTTTGGGGTTTTAGTCACTGTAGATGACTCCCAAGTGAATGAGATTGGCCAAATCTCATAAAGCATTCCATTTTATGGATCTATCTTCTCATATTCTTATTCATAAATGAAAGCGTAGATTCACATATAGGGTTATACTTTAGGTCCCATGATACTTAGGGATAGAACATGATGTAGGAGCATCCATTTGTAGTAGAGCAACCTTGCATAAAAAAAAAAACAAACCAAAATTTTCTAAGTGTTTTGCCTTTGTGTTTGTCGACCGCCAGTTGGGTAAGAAAGAAAAATTTAAAATTTTTCCTGGGTAGGAAAGTTAAATTTAAATTTTTATTGCATGGTAAGGAAACTTAAAAATCATGTAAAATGGAGGGGGGAAATAGGATTTAGAGAGGGATTTTGGATCTAAAAAAAGGGTTTGTTTTGGGATCCAAGATTGTATGATCTGGCATTGTAATTTTTGCCCCTTTTGGATAGAATTAATAAAATAATTCTTTTCCATTGTGATTCAACTCCTTGGATAGTTTTGTTCATTTTTTTTCATCCTCATCAAGTGGTATTAGAGCAGGAGTTCCTGAGTGTGTAAGAATATCACTGAATGTGAGGCAATTTACACCAAGATCTATGGTTTAGGTTTGGAGAAGTCAGAGCAAGATTCCCCCATGAAGGAACCTAAGTGTTGCCAGTAATGTCGTAGTGCCAATAGATAATTTATGAGCTTTACAGAGGTAATTCTAGGCATTACAAGAAGATCGATGTAGAGGTTTTGATCCAAGAAGAGAGGAAAAGAGCGAATATGAAGTCGAAGAAGAGGAAGACCAGTTTTAGGAAGAAGAAGAGGTAGTAGATCCTACCCAAGCAAGGTTGTAAAGAGCCATATCCAAGTTTTGTAAGAGGCCAAATATGGAGGTTTCCACATACTCAGAAAATCTTAACCTGAAGGAGTTGATTGACTGGATCAATGACCTGGAAGAATATTTTAAATATGAAGAGGTAGAAGATCCTAATCAGGTCAAGTTTGCTAAGACCAAACTAAAGGGTCATGCTAGAATCTGGTGGAAGGGAGTACAACTTAACAAAAATAGAAGGGTAAAAGATATGATCACCAGATGGGAATGAATGGTGGAAAAGCTGAAGAGGCAGTTTATTCTGGTATATTATGAGTTGGATTTGTTGAAGAAGATGTGAATTTTGAGATAGTTAGGAAAGTATTTCAAAGAATACACCGAGGACTTCTACAAGATCTTGATCTGAACTGACAATTCTGATGCTAACAAGGATAAGGTAGCCCATTACATCCATGGGTTGAGAACTAGTATTCAAGAAGAGTTGAGTTTGGTTAGGATGAGCACCATTGAGGATGCTTACTAGTTTTCTCTAAAAGTTGAAGAGAAGCTGAAAAAAATGTTTGAGGGTAAGAAGAAAGGAAGAAGTCATGGAGAAATAACTGGTGGAAGAACAGATGGAGGATAAGGTGAGAAGAAAGAAAAAACTAGTAGCAGTTAGGACCAGAAGAGAGATAATTCTTATATATCTCATGGTTAGAACATCAACTACCCAAGAGGAAGACGTATATCTGGCTAATGAAATGGAGAAAGAGGGTTTCATGGAACCTGCTTCAACTGTGGAGAAGAAGGACATTGAGCATATGAGTGTCCACAACACCAAGAGAAGCCAAATAGGAGGCCAAAAGGTAATTATAAAGCTGCTATTGCAAATGAAGGAGCTAAATCAGAGCACTATAAGGAGGCAAAGAGGAGAAGTTATGGTCACAAGTAGAACCTTGTTGAATGAGGAGAAGGAACCAGACCATAGGAAGATCCTATTCCGCACAAGGTGCAAATGTTCAGGTAAGTTCTATAATGTTATTATAGATAATGGTAGTACTAATAACTTTGGGGTGGAGAAATGGTTACAAAGTTACAGCTAGAGAGGAGGAGACACCCACATCCATACCAGATTGCATGGTTGTAAAAGGACCATAGGGCATTGGTCAATGAACAGTGCTTATTCAAGTTTAATATTGGGAGATACAAGGAAGAGGTCTTGTATGATATCTTGCCTATGGATGCTTGCCATATGTTGTTAGGAAGACCATGGCAGTTTGATCGTCGTGCAGTCCATTATGGACATGCCAACACTTACTCCCTAACAAAGGAAGGAGTGCACCATAAACTAAAGCCACTGAAGGATATGGATGAAAATGTATGTAATAGTTCTAGAATTTTTTTGGTTGATGGTAGGAAATTTCTAGATGATTTGATGCATGAGCATGTGTGCTATGCATTAATTCCTAGATTTAGGGAAGAACCAAGCAAATATGTCCTTGTAGAAGTATCAAGTCTATTGGAAGACTTCTCAAGTATTATATATAATAATGTGCTAGAGGGTTTTCAACCCATGAGAAATATTAGCTATCATATTGACTTGATACTAGGAGCTAGTTTGCCAAACAAGGCTGCCCATAGGATGACTCTTGTGGAGAATGAGAAACTGAACAGGCAATTTCAGGAGCTACTAGAGAAGGGACTGATTAGGGAAAGCCTAAGTCCATGTGCAGTGCCTACAGTACTAACACAAAATAGGGATGGAGAGTGGATAATGTGCATAGATTCTAGAGCTATTAACAATATCACCATCAAGTATAGGTTTTCATTGCCAAGGATGGATGACATAATGGAATGTTTGAGTGGGTCAAAGTATTTTAAAAATATTGATCTTAAGAGTGGGTATCATCAGATCCAAATAATAAAATGAGATGAGTGGAAGAAACAAAGAATAAAAATGGGAAATGACTCCATATTTGTGGTAGTTGACATTTTTTCAAATATGGCACATTTTATTCCCTGCCATAAAACCAATGATGCAGTTCATGTTGCTGGACTATTTTTCAAGGAAGTGGTACAACTTCACAGTCTACCAAAGAGTATAGTATTCGATAGAGACACAAAGTTCATTGGGTATTTTTGGAAGACCTTGTGGAAGAAATTGAAGACATATTTGAAGTTCAATTCTGCATACCATCCACATACTTATGGAAAAACAAAAGTGGTGAATTGGAATTTGGGTAACCTACTAAGATGTCTGGTAGGAGATAAGCCCAAGGGATGGGATATGATTTTACCACAGGTAGAATTTTCCTATAAAAATTCTATCAATAGGAGTACTAGTAAATCACCATTCTAGATTGTATATGGGAGTAGTCCAAGAAATGCTTCTAAGTTGAGAAAGTTGGAAAGGGGAGAAAATAATAGTGTTGAAGCTGAGAAATTTGTAGAGCATCTGAAGGATTTGCATGAAGAAGCAAAACAACACATAAATAATATGAACACTCAGTACAAGATAAATGATGATAATAAAAGGAGGTTTAAGGAGTTCTAAGTTGGTGATGAAATCATGGTGCACCTGAGAAAGGAGAGGTTTCCTGCTAAAATATATAACAATCTAAAAATGAATAAGTTTGAACCATGCAGGATCATATAGAAAAGAGATTTAGGAAATGCATATGAGGTGGAGTTTCCGAGTGGATTGAACATATCACCTTTATTCAATATTTCTGATTTGGTAGAGTATCATGAAGGTGACAGTTCTAAGAAACCAGTTGCAAAGTTGTGGAGTGTTCTGACATCAGCTCTAGTGAGAAAAGAGATAGAGGAAATTCTGGATACCCGCATTGGTAGAAGTACATGAAACAGACAATATGAAGAATATCTAGTGAAATGGAAGGGAAGGCCTGCAAAAGATTCAACTTGATTGTCCAAGTCTGAGGTTGACCACCTTGGTTTTCCTCCAATAGCAAATAAGTGAGGTCACTTATCAAACTTACCCTGGGTGTCTGATGCAAGAGCATCCAGTGGTAGTAGAGCAATCTTGCATCAACAATAAAAAAAAACAATTTTTTTTTAATTGTTTTGCCTTTGTGTTTGTTGGCTGCCAGTTGGACGGGAAACTAGAATTTAAAATTTATCTTGGACGGGAAAGTTAAATTTAAATTTTTATTGCATGGGTGGGAAACTTAAAAATCATGTAAATGGGGGGAATTAGGATTTAAAGAGGGATTTTGGATCTAAAAAAAGGGTTTGGTTTGGGCTCCAAGATTGTACAATTTGGCATTGTAATTTCTACCCCTTTTGGCTGGCATTAATAAAATAATTATTTTCCATTGTGATTCAACTCCTTGGATAGTTTTGTTCATGTTTATTCATCCTCATTAGAACACATACTTTCCCATATCTTAACATAAGGAACCTAGTGCTAAGTTTTTCCAACATGTTCTAGATTAGCATGCAAGGGGAAAGTGTATATTGTCCATACCCATGGAATCAACTAGGGCCATGCCATTATCCTGGTGTTGGACCTGACATCACTTGTCAAATTATGATTAATGACAAGTTATCCCATTCCAATCATCATGGATTAGACTAGTCCTTGGCCATATTAGAAATTTTCTAATCATAAGTTGAACAAGGACCCATCATCATACTTCTCGTATGAAGACCTAGAGGAGACATCCCATATCGTCCCTCATCACATTCTTATCCTAAATTGTCTCGTTATAAAATGGTCATTCTCAAGTCATAGTGGTTAACAACTTGTAATCACCAGTATTAGATGTTTAAAGTTTATCACCCTTAATGATGATTGAGTTTAATCATCCTCCATGAATAATAAGATTAAGGGTTTAAAGCTTTAGGAAATTTCTAATATAACTGGATTCTTAAAAAGTACTAAAGGGTTCACAAAACTTAATACTCATGTTAAACTTCACATTATTGAATTAATTGTTCCATGATACATATTACATTATAATTTGTTTTTATATGAATTAAATGAAGTAACCAAACTAATTTCATAAAGTTGGCCTATTTTAATAAAAATTATTTCGTTAAAATTTTCTATTTAAAGTATAAAACTTCTTTACAACTATTACATAACTTTTCTTTATTTCTCTAATAAACTCATAATAATAATAAAGAAACATTCTCTTTACCTAAATATATACCATGAGAAACGACTTAAAGGTATATAAATTTTTCAGTTTTTTTTAAATATTATGTATACTAAAAGGAGTTTTATAACAACTTTATAAAGTTCTAAACTCATAAAGTTAAATACTATAATGGGCTCTACCCAAATACTATTCATTAATCTTACCAAAATTATATATATACACCATTTATTTGTTATTAACATTTGAAATGAATAACATTTCACACGAATTAATAGTTATATTCATAGAAATCAATCAACCATGCAATTGATTCTTAAGGCGAATGAATGCATATCTTTTTTAACCTTATTATTTATCTCCAAATAATAATTTTTTTTTTTTATTATTGGTAGAAAGGGTGTTGAAAGGTCCCTGAAACTTGAACAAGAGTTTTACATGATTTCCATATCGACCGAGGTGGTCCAAGAAATAAAGATCAAAGAACGAGCAAAACGCCTCACAAGGAAAGGTGTCACGAAATCGCGACCAGTTTGGAAAAGATGTCACAAAATCATGACATGTTGCACCGTAGCATCCAAGAAAGGAAGAGAAGTCACGAAATCACAACAAGAAGCAGCATCGGAGCCGAAGGAGAGAAAGTGTCACAAAATTGTGACATGTTGCAAGGTTGCTGCCAAAAGAAAAGAAGTGTCACGAAATTGCGACATGTTGCAAGGTTGGTGCCAGAAGAGAAGAAGAGTCACGAAATCGTGACAAGCAGCGTTATCACGACCAAAGAAGAAAAGTGTCACAAAATCGCGACAGCTTGCAAAAACATGGCCGAAGAGTGAAAGTGTCACGAAATCGTGACATGTTGCAAAATCGCGGCCGAAGAGAAAAAGTGTTGCGATATCGTGACAAGTTGCAAGATTGTGGCTGAAGAGAAAAAGTGTCACGATATCATGACATGATGGAAGACCGCTGTCGAAGAGAAAAAGTGTCGCGATATCACGACATGATGGAAGACCGCAGCCGAAGAGAAAAAGTGTCGCGATATCATGACAAGATGGAAGACCACTGTCGAAGAGAAAAAGTGTCACGATATCGTGACATGATGGAAGACCGCAATCGAAGAGAAAAAGTGTTGCGATATTGCAACAAGATGGAAGATTGCTGCCGAAGAGAAAAAGTGTCACGATATCGTGACATGATGGAAGACCGTAGCCGAAGAGAAAAAGTGTCGCGATATCGCGACATGTTGCAAGACCGCATCAAAATAGAAAAAGTGTCGTGATATCGTGACATGTTGCAAGAATGCGCCCGAAGAGAAAAAGTGTCGCGATATCATGACATGTTGCAAAAGCATGGCCAAAGCGGAAAAGTGTCATGATATCACGACATGTTGCAAAATCATGACCGAGGAGAAAAAGTGTCGCGATATCGCGACATGTTGCAAAAACTTGGCCAAAGAGAAAAAGTGTCGTGATATCGCAACATGTTGCAAGACCGCATCACGATATCGTGACATGTTGCCAAAACGCGGTCGAAGGATGAGAAGAAGGAAGAAAGGACGCAAAAACTCGACCAGTTCCATGAACAAACTAAATCGGTCCTCTGCCAGCCACTCACATTGTGCAAACATTGACACTTATAGAATCGTTCCTTAGGCCAATGGGGAAGGAGTCTCTCCAAACATGAATGTCAGGTTCACCTACACCCTTGTTAGCAAGCCAGTCCGTAGCTTTGTTTCCTTCCCAATACTGATGCTTAATGAATAATTCTGGG
The DNA here is from genome assembly GCA_028583015.1 of Wollemia nobilis. Lineage (NCBI taxonomy): Eukaryota > Viridiplantae > Streptophyta > Pinopsida > Araucariales > Araucariaceae > Wollemia > Wollemia nobilis. The sequence goes on along the minus strand of JAQPPZ010000756.1, from coordinate 1,650,190 downwards.
TACTTGCCAATAAGAGCCTTGCAGTCTTGGAAAATTGAAGCAAGGGCCTAGGGAGGCACAGAAGTCCCATTGAGCCAGTTGATACAGTGCAACGAGTCTCCTTCTATGATAATTTTATTGATGGTCAAACCCTCCAAGAGGATCAAGCTTTGGAGCAGAGCCCGAGCCTCTGCCATATTGATAGATTGAATTCCCAGATTCTGGGCAAAGGCCAAAATTATTTCTCCTCTATGATTTTTGAGAATTCCTCCTCTGCCAGCCGCTCCTGGGTTGCCTTTGGCCGCACCATAGAAATTGAGCTTGTGCCACCCAATAGATGGTAAGACCCACTTGATGACAGACCTATCAACAGAAGTATGGGCCATCGCAGAGAAATTAGAAAGATTAAAAAGTTTTGTTAGGTCTGATTCAAGGCCAGGAGGGGGGGTTTGGAAGACGAAACAAGAGAGGCATTCTTCGCAGCAAGGGCCAAGATTTTGGCAACAATAATCTTCTTATCAGTGGCTTGGTTTTTGAAAATTCTGGCATTTCTCTCGAGCCATATCTGCCATAGGAAAAGGTGGAGGCAAGCTTGCCACATGAATTTAAGTTGATTGCTCTTGAAAAGCCGGGGCCATTGTTGAAAAATGAGGGGAATGGAATGAGGGAGGGCTGCGGAGATGTCGAAGGTGTTAAGAACCTGGTTGAGAACTGCTAGAGAGAAGGGACATTCTAAAAAAATATATGAATTTGACTCACAAGCGTTTTTGCACAGGATGCATCAATTGGGAATGAGTAACCCTCTGGTTATCAAGTTTTCAGTGGTGAGGATTCTATTTTGGATGGCCAACCAGCAAAAGAATTTGACCTTGGGAATGATCTTGGGAACCCAGACCTGATTAGATAAGTCTCGACCATCATTGGGAGTTTCTTGACTGTAGTAAGTTGATTTAACAGTGAAATTCCTTGAATCTTCAAGGTTACAGACCATGGAATCATCTTTGTGTGAGCTGGGGATGATGCAAGTCCTCAGCAAGTTTTGTAACTACCTGAGCACCTCGGTGATATGCCTAGGCCCGTTGAGAGCTAGGTGTTTCCATTTAGGTCTTGTGATACTTGGGTTAATGAAATGGCACACCTTATCTCCAAATGTGGCTTCGGTAACCGTCTTGAGCATTGCAAGATGCGAATCTTGGCTGAGAGGTTTATCACGGATCCACGGGTTGTCCCAAAAATGAATGTTCATTCTAGTTCCAAGACACCACCTTAAGCCTTCCATGATGATCTTCCTTGTTTTGGTGATGCCATTCCAGAAATGAGATCCGCTAGGAAGGTTGTGCTCTCCAAGAAAGGAAATCTGATGGAAAATATTACACTCCATATGCATAAAACATTATGTGAAATAAAGCTAAATCAAATTTAAAACAAGAGAACAATAAAATATTATTTAAATATTTGATAGACCACACAAGTGTAAATTCAGTTCAAAAAAATGATATAGCTTCTAAAAAATAAAATATGCATTATAAAATCTTTCATATGCAAATTATGATAAGCGTTTATGCTGAAGCTGGGACATCTTCGGTATGTTTAAACAAAGAGTTTCATATTGCTATGATTCTAAAGGATGTGACTTATTTGAGAGTTCTACTATTGATTTAAAGGTGGGTTTATCTATGTTTTTCATTAATGAGTAGGTTTTACAACATCATCGCTGGTATAATTAAGATAAAATTTATTGTAAAGGCTATTCTTAGAGATGAAAATAATTTATAGCTTTACTTTAAAGACATAGGGTCACAAATGAAATTTCATTCTAAATACGAGTTTTAAGCATACAATAGATGACATGACGTATTATATCTTGACAAGCTAACATAAATAAAAATCTCATTAAAAGGTAAATCTCCTCACACCACCTCGGGTAGGATATAAGACTAGCTAAGTTTGGATGACGACACAATTTAGAATGAAAAACAATTGGTTTACTTAAGAATAACAAGCTACTTTTACAACTAAACTAAAAATAAATAAACCACATCAATTCCCGAACTTTATCAAATAGAATAAAATGTTTTTTATTATTTTATATCACTGAAAAGAATAAAGAGGTGTCATGCATCATATAATAAAAATTACAACTATGTTTGTATATGCTTACAACCCATTCTATTAAAGATATAATATGTTAAACCCACTCCCAAGATAGTGCAATTCAACTAATTTTAGAATTGAACTCTTAAAAATGTTTTAAATATATAAAAGGTATTCACAAACATTAGACACTCTACAAAAAAAAGATTTCATAGCCATAAATGGATGCATGACACAAATACACTAGCTTCAATATTGTTCAACCATAATTGAAGAAGGACAACTCCAACATTGGCTCACTATAGCATCTAATGAAGCTTATCATTTTCCTAATCAAATTTATCTTGGCCAGTGTTCTAATGATATTATTATGGGATAAAAATGGCTCTTAGTCCATGCAAGATATATTAGGTGAATGCAGTTGCCTATTTTAAAAGAAAGCTTTACCATTATTTTAATTTCAACTGGGCATTCCATTCAATCAATAAGGAATAAAATATGTCACACACAGATGCTAGGTTCCCCATCATGGACATCTACCATCAACCAAAAATAAAGTCAGAGCATACACAATCTAATTTGCATCTTTACTTAGTCTCTTGACATGACATAGAATAAATTTTCATCTCATATGATATTTTAATATTTAGCACACTATTTGAGTCTATATTAATGGAATACCCTCAAGCCAATCAACAAATAATTTTTGTAGACATATGTTCATGATAGAGCATGTTTTCTATTAAGAGGCCAATCTATCTACTATTGGTCTTCAGGTGGCTATGGCATACAAATTATATAGTTACTACTATCAAAAGTGGTTAAAATTTCACTTAAAGAATAAGCCAAATATTAGAAAATAAGTAAATAAAAATATTTCTTATTTTATTCAGCACAAATCCATCAAAACACAAAAAGGGTAGTTTGCATTCAAACAGATTATAGAATTTTTGGACTTGTGACTTTGCTCAAATTACCCAATACTCTATATCTTCTTCCCTCTCTACCTTTTTTTGATGCTTCTCTCTAGGTAGATTATTTTTTGGTTTCTCTTATACTTTTTTATATAACAAACATCATGGAGAATACCTAGATATATGGTGATGCATGCAATAATCCACTTCTACAATTCGTCAGGTGGTGACTCTACTTTGAAACATTAGAAATTGTAATTATGTGAAGACAATGTGCATACCAGAAATAAAAGGATTAGCTTTATTTATTTTAATATTAATTTTTTTATTCTTATTTAATTATTAAATTTTATATTACTTTATGAATAATTATAAAATTCAAATAAAGCATTTAAATAATTACTTAAATCACCAAATTGATTTATACCTCCAATTCCTCTTCCCTTACTAGCAATATGATGTTTCTATCTACCAGAAGAGAATAGATCCCATGCCATGGCACTTTCCTTATCATCAAAGGTTTTAATTATACATGATTTTCCATCAAACAATAAGTATATATTCAAAACAAGGCATACACACAATGCAAATCAATAATTCAAAATGCAACCATATGAATGCAATTTATGAGCTTCCATGTACTAATGAGCCATGGTGATATTTCACACCATCATCATTTCCAATTTTATATTTTATGATTGACCTTTATCTGCCCATCGAAGGAGTGTACCTGCTCCTGCAATCACAAAAGCCATCAATAACACCACATTCTAGGAGTAAAAAGTAAAATACAGTTCATAAATCTGTTTGTAGATAAATCAAAAATTAGTCATGCTAGAAGGCTTGTTACATAAATAATTAACTGACTTGGAGAAAATCAACATATCACACCTTCATCATAATCATTAGATATAAAACAACTTGGGGATGCTTAAGGTATCACACCTTCCACATTAATCACACCAATATAGACATAAAACAAGTTGGGGAGGCTCAAGGTATCACACCTTCCCTACATTCATGAAAACAAACCAACTTAGGAGAAACAAAGGTATCACATCTTCCCTATAAATCAATCAATAAAATCAATTCAATCAACCAATTAAATACATAATCATCAACTCACTTAGGGAAAACCAAGGTATCACACCTTCCCCATCAATCAACTTGGGGGTGTTCAAGTTATTTTACCTTTCCCATTAGTCATATCAAATCATCAGCCAACTTGGGAGTGTTCAAGGTATGACACCTTCCACAACCATCAATAAAATAATCATCAATCAACTTGGGGATGTTGAAGGTGTTGCACTTTCTCCATAAGTCATATCAAATCATCAACCAAATTAGGGTGTTCAATATATCACACCTTCCCCAACCATCAATAAAACATACATAAATAAATTTAGGGATACTTAAGATATCACACCTTCCCTACAATCAATCCAAACACAAAGTAATTTAGGGATTTTCAAGGTATTATACCTTCCTCATCAGTCACATCCAACAATAATCAACCAACTTTGGGAAATTAAGGTATTGCACCCCCCTTAGAACAATAAAACACTTGGAAGTGTTCACGCTATTGCATCTTCCCTACTGGTCACATCAAACCATAATCAACCAACTTGTGGTGTTCAAGGTATTGCACCTTCCTCATTAGTCACATACAACAATAATCAATCAACTTGGGGTAATCAAGGTATTGCACTTCCCCAGAATAATCAAACACTAGGGGATGTTCAAGGTATCACACCTTCCCCATCAAAATAACCAATCAATCAATCAAGCACTTTGTCCCACCATCAAGACTTTAGCATGGTTTTTTCAATACTAGCAAATATTAAAATCAATAGATAAATTTACAGGTTCAAAAGGTTGCATCCTTTTATCAAAGGTTGTACCCTTTGCCTTACCATCTAAAAAATTAAATTTCAATTCAAAAGTTCCTAAAGGCACCAAATCCCTTTGGTCAAATACCAATTTCAATTCAAAGGCTCCAAAGGAACCAAAATCCTTTGGTCACATTTCAATTCAAAATCCCTAAAGGCACCAACATCTTTAGTAAAATTCCAATTTTAGTTCAAAGGCTCCAAAGGCACCAAATCCCTTTGGTCACATTTCAATTCAAAAGCTCCAAAGGCACCAAACCTCTTTGGTCACATTTCAATTCAAAATCCCCAAAGGCACCAAAACCCTTTGGTCACATTCACAATTCCATTCAAAAGCCCCAAAGGCACCAAACCCCTTTGGTCAAATTTAATTTTTAGTACAAAGGCTCCAAAGGCACTAAACCCCTTTGGTCAAATTTCCTTCCACATAATTTGATGGTTTTCTAGCTTAGCTTTACTTTAATGCCTTTTGTTGCTTTTCTAGATTAGTTTTTATTTCTTTCCTAGTGTAGGATCTTGTGTGAACCATGTACCTAGTAATCTATTCTAGAAACCTAACAGTTGTAACGATTGGTTATCCATGCAATCTGGTAGGATGAGTAGATTACCATAAAAATACTTGTTACATATTAGATTTATTTTCATGCTAATAGCTTAGATTAGATTAAAGTCTCATTTTGATTAGGCAAAAGCAAAGTCATAGATTACAACCCCATTCTACTCGGGTGAAAGCAGAGTCATACATTAGAACCACATTTTTTTTAGGTAAATGTAGAGACATACATTAGATTTAATTTCATGATATTTTATTAGATTAAATTGTAATCCCATTCTACTTGGGTAAAAGTGAGAAACAATGGTGAAATTGTTCTATTGATCAACAATGCATTACATAGTTTTATAGTTCTTGAAAGAACTAAAAATAGACACGGTGGTTGAGAGAAATCCTCTCAAACTTATTACAAAAAACTAACTTAAAGATAGCTCTTATCCTAACAACATTCTAATCTTGGACTATGGTATAACATTGACCAACCAAGACAAAACTTCAATGTATGCTAATTAAATTAACTAGAAATATGTAAATCAAAACATTAAACTAAAACTAAATACTAGGACTTAATACTTAGGACTAAGGAGGAAATGTTAAAAATATTCCAAAATTCTCCCCCTTGATGCTAAAGACACTCATGCAAGAGTTCTTTAAGCATCACAAAGTTGGAAGAAAATTTTTCTCTTACGTTTCCTCCAATCTTGAATCAAGAAATCAGAATTTGCAAAATACTTATGGTGGCACTCTTTCCACTCTTCATGTGGGATTTTTTGCAAATGCTTGAGTGCTTTCTTTTGTTTATTAGCTCCCCCTTCAACAAAAGTATCTCCTCTTGTGGTTTTCATCAACCACTCTCTTACATCTTTATCATTATGGTCTTTAAACCATGCTCTCACATTTTGATCTTCTTTTACATCTTCAACACTAAACAATACTCCACATGAGTATTTACAATTAATCATCTCACATGGATGATTATACCATACAACTCTTTCACATATTTTCACACAAAAAATCACAAAAAATATGGCCATATAATGACCAACTACATATGAAACATAAATTTTCTCCTCACACAAATATTCTCTCAAAAAAATAACTTTACAAGAATACTTCTCCCAAGGAATTTTGAACACATAATTTTGATCCATGTGACCCAATTTTTCCATCACTGTATTCTCTCCAAGAAGACTCTTCATCAAAGTTATCTCAATGAGACAATCACCTTTCTTTTCATTCCTGCTCATAAAAAACAAATCATTAATCATAAAAACATTACCTTTAGTATGAGTAGATTTGGTGCTTCCCATAAAGCTATTTTGTAGCAGTTCTCCTTCATTGTATGGTGCTTCAATATCAACCATCAAATCTTCACTAAGAGTTCTCCTCCTTTATTCAATCCATGTTAGTGTGTTGAAACACCATTCATTCAATCAATCATACATAGTTTCCTTTTCAAGACAACTCTCTTTCTGCAATGTAGTCACTCCAAGTGAGTGATCTTCATCCATGAGTGATGTTTCCTTTGCCATTACAACAAGAAAATCAGCAATCTCATTTCCATTTTCTGTTTCTATCCTATTTTCCCTCTCACTTTCCATATACCAAATGAGATATTCTTGTGTGTTCTTTTCTTCACACAACACATCCTTCACCCTTGATGAGTGATCTTCAAACAAGAAGCCTATCGCTTCCATCTCCTCTTCATAAAACTTTTCTTGTGGATCATCATCCCACATTACTTTATTTGTTCTTTCAAGAGAGCACACATCCATTCCAATTGAATGGTCTTCAAGCCAATGATCATCCATGAACATTGCTTCTCCATCATCATCTTCTTTATTCTCCTTCATGAGAATTGTAGATGCATTCTCCATAATACACTCTTCATTTATCTCCTCCATGAGACATTATTCATCATAAATTTCACTTTGATGGTCTTCAAGCAAGGAACACTCCAATGTGAGTTTTTCTCTTCCTTCATCTTCAAAGTCTTCTTCCACTTTTGAGTGGTCTTCACTACAAGGTCCTTGATCAATTTGATCTCCATTGAGACATCCATCCTCTTTGCTATCAATGTGAATGTTTTCCAAGCATACCTTTCCTACAAAAAATTCATTAGTACAATTTTTATTTTCATATTTTTAAAAAATGGGAATCTTTTACATCAATCTCCTCAAGTGGGACAACATCCCACATAGATTGAGTCTTATTACAATTACAATTCACTCTCAAGGAGTGATTTTCTACTTTTGTATCTATTACATTTTTATCCTCCTTTAGAGGATCTCTAACATCCATTCCAAGTGAATGGTCTTCATCATAAGTGAGCCAATGGTCTTCCATGAACATTGCTCCTTCATCATCATTAGGTGCATTCTTCATAATGCACTCTTCATGTGTGAGACATTCATCATCATCCACCAATTCATCTTGATGTTCTTCTAGCAAGGAACACTCCAATGTGAGTGTTTCTCTTTATTTATCTTCAAATTATTCTACCACTTTTGAGTTTCCTACAAAAAATTCATTAGTACAATTTTTCTTTTCATATTTTTCTCCTCCGAAAATAAATAATTGGCTATTACAATTTTCCATGCCTTTACAAGGTATGTCTTCAACTATGTGTCTCACAATAATATTTTTCATGACTTTCTCCAATGAGAGTTGTATAAGGCTCCTTCTCCTTCTCATCCTCTTCTCCATGAAGGGATTCTTCACACTCTTCCAAACAAGGCTCTTCTTCAAACATGTCTTCCTCTTCAATGAATAATTCACCATCATAACAATGTATGTCTTCTTGAAAAGACATACATTCATACGAGTCTATACAAGACTCATCAAAAAAACCTTCAAAGAAGCAAAGGCTCATAAGGCTCTTCTTCATAAGATTCTTCAAGGGTGCAAGGCTCCTCCTTGCACATGAATTCATGAACTCCATAAGTATTTTTTAACACTTGCCATATCATTGTAGTTGATTTACAATTGGCTATGAGAGGGAAAACACTCTTTTCCATTCCTCTCCTCAAATCCATAAGAGCTAAGTAATTTGTATATTGCTGCTTCTTCTTCTCTTTTTTCTCCTCACCTTGTAGCTTGCTCCAAGAGGGTTCATCATAGCCTTCTTGAACTATATCACATAAGCCTTGAGCCTTCAAAAATTTCTTCATCATTATGATCCAAATAGCATATTTATCTCCATCAAATTTTGGTACATCCAAGTCTGCATACATGGCTTCCTTTTATTTACCAAAGTCTCAAGCACCCAATTTATCATAAATCAGTCAATACTGATTGAAACAAACTAAAAATTTTCTTGTAGAATTCTGATATACTTATCTAAAAATACACTAAATTTTAGATCCAAATTCACACAAATGAAAAATATGTGATCAATTTACTTTTGCCCTCTCTAGATCTTAGAGTGTTTTTGAGACAACATCAATGTTCTTCATATAAATCAACCATACAACTCCAAAATTTATGAAAAATAAACTCTGTATTAATGAGATAATAATCTAAAAACACTCTAAATTTTTGAAGAAAATTTGCAAACGTGAAAAAGATGTGATCATTTACTTTTTCCCTTTTTATCACAATTTTGGATCTAGGATTTTTGAAGAAAAATAAATATTCACACAAATCAATAAATACAGATCCAAATGACCTGAAATTTTGTCTGAATTATTATTTTATCTAAATAATATTTCTCCCAAAATTTGAGAAGCAAATACCCTGTATTCCACCTTATACAACCATTTTATTTAAAAACTCAAAATGCTAATAAAATCCGTAAATTAGATCCAAATCACCTAAAATTTTGAAAGCATCCTCTTGATACAATTTTATAACAACCCTCAAAATTTCATAATAAAATACCTCAAGATTCATGAGATATTAATGATTTACTCGAGATATTCCTTGCAACTCTGCTGAGTGCTGGCCACTTGAGTTTCTCTGACAAAGTGCATGCTTCAGATCTCTTCATGCCACTCTCCATAGGTTTTGATCCATCTGAGAAAACCTACTCTAATACCAAATGAGAAAAAATGGTGAAATTGTTCTATTGATCAACAATGCATTACATAGTTTTATAGTTCTTGAAAGAACTAAAAATAGATACGATGGTTGAGAGAAATCCTCTCAAACTTATTATAACAAACTAACTTAAAGATAGATCTTATCCTAACAACATGCTAATCTTGGACTATGGTCTAACATTGACCAACCAAGACAAAACATCAATGTATGCTAATCAAATTAACTAGAAATATGTAAATTAAAACATTAAACTAAAACTAAATACTAAGACTTAATACTTAGGACTAAGGAGGAAATGTTGAAAATATTCCAAAAAAAAGTAGAGCCATAAATTAGAATTGTATTCTACTTAGACAAAATCAAATACATAGGTTTCATTTCCTTTCCTACTTTCATAGATTAAATTTCTTTTCTTATTATCAAGCATCTAGCCCAAATATTTGAGTGAACCTCATATTTAGTGATCTACTCTAATCACTTGGAAATTGCAATGACTAGTTATCCATGCAATCTGGTAAGATGGGTAGATTACCATAATAATACTTGTTTAAAAAATAATAAACAAAAATAATTACTTGCACCACAATGACAAAAAATCAATTGCACTCAAACATACACACAACAAATATTTTTAATAATACAATCAAAAGCATGCATGTAGTGAAAAAAGCAATTACGAGAAATCAAGTACACAATTGGGTTCATATTAATCAAAAATAAAAAAGAACAAATAATAACTTATGTTACTGATCGGTCCTACACTCCATCCATCCTCCATAAAATACATAATACAAAAACTAAACTACCACCAGCCACACTTCATACATCTAGCCCATGTCCAATCCTACTGATTTCAATCACCTCAATACCATCATCCATTTCATTTTTCATCGAATCACCTCTTGAGGGGGTAGACAATACCAATAATATTTTACCTCAAACAAGATCAATATGAAAACACATATTTTTGGACTCAAAATCTATCCAAGAACCTTTTCTATTACTAATCATACACCCTACTGTATGTTAAAGTATATTATATTATTGGGTACATGCTAATGTACCACCTTGGATACATAACTACAGTAGGAGTTTACGTTAGAGTAGGTAGTTAATTTAAGTATTGTAATAAATGCATAAGTTTCAATGTGTTATGATGGAAGTGTGCATGTAGTTCACATGTACATGTGTTAAAGGTAGAGTAAGGGCCAAGGAACTTATCTTCCTATATATATGCCTTATAGTAAGTGAAATAGGGTGTAGATAAATAGATATTGCATAGTATAGATTGGTAGGGTAGTACAATGTAGTTTCTTAAAATAGTTTATGAAGTGTTCATGTCCTTCATTATACTGTATTGTACTATTTTCATGAGCTTTCATTAATGGTAATTTTTTGAGTTATTGCATACGTTTATCTCTTTGTTTCCCTACATATTATAGTCCTATTATCATATAGTCATCCTAGATTTCTTATATTACATATTTTTCTTGCATTTCCTATATTATATACTCATCAAAATATAATGGTGGTATCAGAGCACATGGTAGATCGATAGGAAATAAGGAGAACCATAAGTGATATTGAGAGGAATCCAGAAATATCATGTTTAGAATTTTTTAGATTGCATTTGACTAAAATCTTTCCACAGGGTTGCCAAAAAAATCCTGAAGACTATGAATCAAGATTGATTCCACTATATTGAAAAATCAACTAGTGAAGATTGATCATCTCTTCCATTACTATCCTAATACTTTGTTGCAGGAAAGAGGATAATCAAAAAAAGTTGGGAAGCTTCGTACATAGAGCTAGGAAGAATATCATATTTGGAAATAATCCAAAGCTAGAAGCAACAAACAAAAGATCAACTATTTGTAGGCATGAAGAAAATTTTCCATTAGTAGATACTGGAGAAGCGAAGAAAAGGCCATAGGAGCCTTGTTACATATTCAAGGAAGAAGAGACTCAAAGAGAAGAATCTCGATGAATATAGGAGATTGGTGATCTCCATTGAAAATTGAAGACTTCACCTTGAAGGAGTAGAAGAAATCAACCTGAGAAGTCGAAGAGACCTACAAGAGGTCCCATTGAAGAACTTCTAGTTCAAGAAGATAGAAGATAGCAAAGAACTGGCAAAGGTCCTATTCTACTAGCAATAACTTTTAGAGATTAGAGAGGGAGATCTCATTGCAACACTCTCGTAGTAGAAGGTTGAAAGAAATATATCATTGAGAAATACCAAAGAAGCTATAGGAGTTAAGATCCTATAGAAGAGGTCTCAAGGAGAAAAAAGGAGAAGGGTTGGATAGCCTCATTGAAGGAGATTTAAAGAAGGCCATTGAAGGAATTCCTAGGAGAACCCATTGGAGAAAATTTACCATCAAGGATAAGTTCTTGATAAAGGAATATTTTGGGAAAATTTTCACCATTTGACAACAATCCCAAATAGAGATATATTTGGTAAATAGTTTACCAAATTTTGAAGGAGATTGGTAAAGACCTCAAGAATTTTAGGTTCTTTAGAAGAGGGCAAAAATGTGAAGGGCATTATTTTGGATGGGTGTTGTTTATAGAATGGACTGAATGTGGAAAATTATGGAACTACCGAGCAATCACAGTCTATGGTGCTTGTGACATGTGTGACCAGCAAATATGCAGTGTATGTATGCGATGCCTAATGCAGTTTATTATTTTTTTGTGTTTCGATTTTTAAGAGTATGCATGGAAGTGAGATGCAATTTTTTTTTTTTGTTATTTTTTATTATCGTTTGTTTTTGTTTGTTTTTAAATATTTGTTTTTGACCAAGAGATTGTGGGAACCCTTGGAGCTTTTGGTTTGACCAAAGAGTTTATGGATACCTTTGGGGCATTTTGGGGTTGACCAAGCGACAGTTGGTATCCTTGGAGCTTTTTAGGTTGACCAAGTTATTGTGATAATCCTTGGATCTTTTTAGGTATACCAAGTGGTGGCAAGAACCCTTGGGGCTTTTGGTTTGACCAAAGGAATTATAGATACCTTTGGGGCGTTTTGGGGTTGACCAAGTGATAGCTAGAATCCTTGGATCTTTTTAGGTTGACCAAGTGATTGTGAGAATCCTTGGAGCTTTTTAGGTTGACCAAGCGATGGCGAGAACCCTTGGCTATTTTGGTTTGACCAAAGGGATTATAGATACCTTTGGGGTGTTTTGGGGTTGACCAAGTGATAGCTAGAATCCTTGGAGCTTTTGGGTGACCAAGCGATGGCGAGAACCCTTGGAGATTTTGGTTTGACCAAAGGGATTATAGATACCTTTGGGGTGTTTTGGGGTTGACCAAGCGATAGTTGGCATCCTTGGAGCTTTTTGGGTGACCAAGCGATGGCGAGAACCCTTGGAGCTTTTGGTTTGACCAAAGGGATTATAGATACCTTTGGGGCATTTTGGGGTTGACCAAGAGATAGCTAGCATCCTTGGAGCTTTTTAGGTTGAGCAAGCGATTGTGAGAATCCTTAGAGATTTTGGGGTGGCCTATGGCTCTCTAAATATGGAATGGCCTCAAATGACTGATGTTCAAGGGTTCTAGTTCCTTGATTCTTTCAAGAGAGGCGAGCTGGTATATTCCAGGTCCTATTTTATTATCAATTACATAAGGATCTAACCAGTTTTCCATGAAATTATCCCTTAGATAGGGCGGCAAGTTAGAATTTTGTTGGTTCTCTTTTAAGATCAAGTCACCAACCTGAAAGTCCCTCAGGTGAACTTTCATGTTGTATGCTTTCTTAAGTCACTCTTGATAGATACATAAATGCTCGAGAGTATTGATGCGTCGTTCGATGAGCAACGTAAGTTGGTCTAACCAAGCCTACCGCGTAGTGTCATCATCGATGAACTCTTGCAGTGATATGCGTAGGGAAGGTATTTCCAACTCGAGAGGCATGATTGCTTCAAAGCCATACACCAGTGAAAATGGAGTTGCCCTAGTGGGCGTCCGAATGCTAGTGCGATAAGCCCATAGGGCAAGCGAGATTTGAATGTGCCAATCCTTATGACTATCTGTGATCGTATTTTTAAGGATGGCAACTAGCATTTTGTTTGACGCTCTGCTTTCCTATTTTCTTGTGGATAATAGGGTGTTGAAAAAATGTGCTAAATTTTGTACTTTGTTGTTAAAGCATGAACATATTTGTTCTTGAATGATGTCCCATTATTCAAGATGATCTTGGATGGAATACCAAAATGACATATGATGTTATGTAAAATAAACTCTGCAATGCGAGTCCGAGTCGTAGAGGTAAGCGAAATTGCTTCCACCCACTTTGTGAAGTACTTTGTGGTTGTTATTATAAATGTGTGATGGCTTGACGATGTAGGGGAGATATTTTTGATTAGATCTACGCCCCACTGTGAGAACGACCAAGCCGATTGGATTGACTATAAGGCCTGAGAAGGTACGTGTGTCAAATTAGCATGGTGTTGACATTTCATGCACTTCCTTACATTTGTGCAATAATATCGCTCTAAATATGGCCAATAATAGCCCATGCAAAGGATGCGCTTGGCGATGGCCATACCAATGAAGTGGCCACCACATGTACCATCATGCACTTGGGTGATTGCTCAAGCAGACTCCTACTGGTCCAAGCAACGGAGGAGGATCCCTTCGTAGCCTCGATGGTACAAAATGTCTCCTAGCAAGACATGTTTTGCTGCTTTCTATTTGAATAATATTTTTGTGGCATGCATCAATACAAGTGGGAGGTTACCTAGCTTGAGGTAGTCTCTTATGGGTGTGTACCAATCCTACTTATCAGAAACCTTGATGGTCTGAACTGCCAATCCCTCTTGAATTTTTTCCCTAGCAAAAGCTGAGCAAGAAATAAATTGTAAGAATAGCATTGTGTTTCTATTAAGAGTGGTCGAGGAGAACAAGGACCCCCAGTTGGTGTGATTCAGACTATCATGGAACCTATCCTAAGATGGTTCAATCTGGATTAGGTGGATTCCTGGTGTTAGGTCAGAGCTTGCCCACTTCATCACAGATTGCGATAATGTTTTGACTTGAATGGTTGTCATTTCACCAGAAGGATACGGGATTAGTGACCCCAAGGAGGTCATAGTGTCTACAAAATGATTCGATGATCGAGGGAGTGCCTCGATGTCGTACCATTCAAGCTTTGCCAAGAATTTATCCACAAGGGCTTTGTATGCTTGCAGAACTAGGCATTTACATTGGAATACAAATTCACTTGGTTGATGATTAACAGCAAATCATCGAAGATGTTCAAGAATTTGATGTTCATGGTGATTGTTGTCTAAAGACCTATGAGCAAGGCTTCATATTTGGCATTGTTATTGGTGCATGGGAAATCAATTTTAAATGATAGAGGCATTGGATCCCCTTGCGGTGTGAAGAATACGATTCCCATGCCACCCCCTTTCTCACATTTATAACCATCGAAAAATAGGGTTATGTCGGCCTAGGATTCAGGCTCATCAGAATCTAGTGATTCTGAGACATGGAAGACCCCATCATTGGGTAGTTCTATGATCAGAGGTTAATTGTCTTCGAGACGAGCCTCTGCTAGTTGGTCGGTGATGACTTGACCTTTGATGGACTTTTGTCCAATGAATTCGATGTCAAACTCTATCAACAACATGATCCATTTTTCCATACGACTACTATGATAAGTACAACTCATCATGTACCACAATGGATTCTCCTTAGACATAACATACGTCGTATTACTCAGCATGTAGTGGCATAGATTTTTGGTGGTAAATACCACTGCTAAGCATAGCTTTTTGATGTATGCATAGTTAAGTTTATAACTGACCAGGGTGTGGCTAAGATAGTAAGTAGCTTGTCCTTTATGTAGTTCATTTTTTTGGGCTAGCATGGCATCTAGTGCCACCTCAGTAGTTGAGATGTATAAATAGAAAAAAACTCCTGGTCTAGGTGGTGCCAAGACTAGCAGCGAAACCAAGTATTGTTTAATGTCATCGACGGCTGACTGGCACTTGTTATCCCAGTGAAATGCTACCCCCTTGTGTAATAATTTATTCATGGGTCGGCACTTGTAAGATAGCTATGCTTGATTGACGTGACCTTTCCCTGTAAGCTTCTGAGCTGCTTGATGGTGGTTGGGGGAAGCATTTCAAGGATTGCCTTGACTTTATTTAGATCTACCTTGATTCCTCATTTTGATACTATGAAACCCAAGAGTTTTCCAGATGTGACACCAAATACGCACTTCTTGGGTTTTAGTCTAACTTTATGTTCGATGAGGCAATCAAGGATCTTTCTTAGGTCATCAAGATGATCTGGGCACAAAAGAGATTTGGCCAACAGATCATCCATATAGTCTTCCAAATTTTTATGCATGTGATTGTGGAAGATGTATGTCATAGCGCGTTGGTAGGTGGCACCAATGTTTTTAAGGCAAAAGGGCATGACCTTATAACAAAATGTCCCCCAAGGCATTGTGAATGTCATTTTGAGTTGATCGTCAGGATTGATACGGATCTGGTTGAATCCTGAGAAACCATCCATGAGGAAAAGCATTTCATGGCCTGTTGTAGCGTCCACCAATGCATCAATGCTATGTAAGGGGAAATCATCCTTGGGACTCGCTTTGTTTAGATCTCAAAAATTGGTGCATATGCAAATCCTCCCGTTAGGCTTCTTGATGGGTACCATGTTGGACAACCATGGTGGGTAATCCACGTAGATGAAAAACTATGCATCCAACAACTTTTGTAGCTCATATTTTACTATTAAGGCTATTGTTGGGTGCATCTTACATAGTTTTTGCTTGACTGGTTTGACTGTCGGATCAAGTGTTATATTATGCATGACTAGCTACGGGTCTAGCCTCAGCATGTCTTTGTAGGACCATGCAAAAACCTCCTTCTTCTCTGAGAATTGCAATGTAATCGGCTTTCTCTTTGGGGGATAGACTTACCCCCAAGTTGATGATTTGCAGATTCATTGGATCAGAGCTGATGTCTACGTCAGTCATCTCTTCGATTGACATGTGGGACTCGTCCTCTAGCTGGTGTGAAGTTGGGATCAGGTGAATATCATTTGCAAAATTTAGATCTACATTTGGAACTTCGGGTTCCTCTTTAGCATGGAAGATATCTTGAGTTGGTCCTAGGGTGAAATGAAGCATCTCACTGCAAGGACAGTACTCTGATGGAGATGGTGGCGAGTTAGCATGATCCTAGTCTATGGCATCTAGGTTTAAATACAATGGTCATTCTAGATCGATTGGATTGCGAATGGGGGTGGTTAAGTCAATGGAGATCATGTTGATGAAGTGGATTTGGTCTCCATTATCGTGCGGGTGGTGACTTGGACATCCTTGGTGATATTTGTGCTCCGAATCTGGCTCTGTGGGTATTAGCACAAATGGATCAGCCCTATGTGTAGATAAAATGACAGGGTCTACCCTTGGCACTGATGGCTCTATAGGGTCTCTAGGCGGAGGGTGCTCTCTATATGCCTGAAGTGGCAGATACAACACTTGGTCCAACTATGCTTGGTTTAGGTGCCACCTATGCCTTGGCCCCATGTTTGGCGATTCAAACATATCATCAATGTCCATGGGGTATTCTTGATGCTGTAATATATGGTTTAGATATGCCATCTCATTCTCACCTTCATAATCGCTATCAGATATCCATAGGCCTTCATTGGCCCTGATATTTTTTTGTGGCATGTGAGGCTCATTCTACTTGAGCAAGTTAATTTTGTCCCATCGGGGTTGTTCCACTCTCTACGAGAGGACTTGGTTCTCTTAAGGTGGCAATTGCTCGATTGGAGCATTCAAGGGGAACATTACTACGAAGTTCTCCTGATAGTCATCTATGGGCGTCACTTGCGAGTGATTGCTATCAGACTCGAAAGGGTCCCAAGGTGCTACCTCATACTCTGACTCATCTTTTGAATATCCTTCTTGGATATTTCTATATCCCTCTTGGAGGCAAGTTCATGAACTTTCCCATTTCTTGATCAAAGGGGAGGAGTTTTTGAGGCCCACAAGGTTGGTTGTTAACAATGGAAGATAATTCCCCAATGTGTATGTTGTGTTAAGATTGGCAGATGGATATTTTACCAATCCATCCTTGTTGCCTAGCCCTAGGCCTTGCATGTTTTCTACCAAGATGTCAAGGGGTAGAGGGTGGTTGAACCCTACTCCTGATTTATCGTATGGCATCTGATATCTTGGTTGACAAAGAATGTGCACCCCTTATTCATATCTACCCAACCCATATCCATGCCAATTACATTGGCCAAGGTATTTCAAAGTAAATTCTAGATTGGATAGATAGTTGAAATTCTCAAACAATGGCTCTTCGTCCTCTTCCTCTTGCAGGTCAGGCTCAATGATGTTGTCGAGGCCCCCATATACAAAATTTATATGATTTTGTGGGTAGTCCAAAGGGACAATAGTGTCGATGGGGAGGTGAGGTCTCCCCATGTCCTACATGGACTCAAGCATGAATTTTTTTATGATGTTCCACACTAGATACTCCCCCAGGCCCATATTGGCCATCTCAATGGTGATCGTTGGCGGTTGAGGTGGATGGAATGGGAGTTCTTCTTGAGTCCACTCCATGTCGGGTGAACTAGGCATCTCGACTTCCATTCGGCTAGGTACCTCTTCGATAGAGATGTTTGAGACTGATGGTGGTACTTCTTCCAGGGGTTTCTTCCCATTGTCCTTTAGTGTGGACACCTTAGGTGGCATCGTTGGTGAAGGACCAGACGATGGAGATGGACCCGACTAGGGATTTGAGGTACTTAACAGCAGGGATGTATGCAGAATCGAACCCTATTTGGATGGATTCAACTAAAAGTCCAAATGTGTCAATGGAAGGGTCGATTGTGGCATCAACTGCACCGCATTGCAATACTTGAAGGGCTCTAAGTCTACCGGGACCACATGCACTTGCTCTTTGTATGTGTACTTTAGGCATTGATGGGATATCGAAGGGACACACTTCATGTCCATGATCCAAGGCTAGTCCAGTAAAATATTGTAGGCCATCTCACCTTCCATGATGTGGCACAATGTAGGAATAGTTTTTTGTCCCACTTAGATGGGCAGGACAATTATGCCAACCATCGAGCATATTGCGTCATTGAATGCTCGAAGAGTATAGGTGGAGGCCACAATGTGAGATGCTGGCAACTTGAGGTGCTTCAATGCCATTGTTGTGATTATATTGTTGTACGAGCCAGTGTCCACCAACACCCCCTTAAATGGAATCCCATTGACCCGTGCAATGACGTGCAGGGGTGGATCCACCATATCACCAATCATCGATTTTAGCTCATCTTCTCTAAAGGTGATGACTGGTTTTATACATCATTTTACATGTCCCACAAAGTTTTTGAAAGAGTTTTCTTTGTGGGGCTACAGCCCGATTGCTTTTAATATCTCCATTAGAGCCTCCGGATGGGGCAGTGATTGTTGTATGAGCCCGTAGATGGAAAGCCTAGCCAACGTGGTCCTTAAACCTTGGGTAAGTTTAGTCCAAATCGTGGCCATTGGTCTAAGCGAAGGAGGTTGTGTAGGGTGCTTTTGAGGTTGTGAAGTTGATGGAACCTCTCCTGTAGCTGTGATGGGGGTAGTTGTGCTTGGATACTTCCTGTTCTGTGTCACTATGCTTATCATCCCTACATACCCCTACATGGGGCAGTTTTGTGTCACCTCATTGACTTGAAGAGTCTTTTCCTATGCATCATGGGTAGGTAGGGGGTCTTTGAAGACCTCCATCTGTTGGTTATTTGGTGCTACAGGATTATCCAGCACTAGCATCTTGTTTTCTATTAGGTCTTGCACTAGGCTTTTGAACTTCCAACACGTGTAAAGGTCATGTCCTTTCTATTGGTGAAATATATAGTACAAGTCTTCCCTATAGCCCTTAGGTTTTGGCATGTTGGGGTCTACAGGTTGAATTTCTGGCAGGTTTATCAGGTTTGTCATGGACAAGTGGTCAAACAAGGAGTCTTTAGACTTTGTGAAGGGTGTGAATTATCGCCTAGGGCGACGCTGCTGATTTTGCTCTTGCCTATGATTTTCCTTTTCATAGGTGTCAATAGGAACTGCCTGGTAATTAGCCTTTGGGGGTTGTGTCGCTTGTGCAATATTAGGTATGTTTATAGCAAATTGATTGACCACGATGGGTTTCAATTGCATTGACCTAGTTTTGGCATTTTTGGGCCACTCTTTCTTGCATGGCTTGGCAATATTGCCATCCTATATCTTGATCTCCTCAATGATTCTGGCTTGCGCAAAGGCTTCCTCGAGAGTAGCATATTTCCATAGCTGCAATAGCATGGAGATCGACCTTGAACAACTCTTTGAGAACATTTGGATCAGGTCAGCCATGAGATGGGGGTAAGGTAGCTTTGAAAGCAACGTCCTCCACTAATTTCCATAAGCCACCATGGTCTCTTCCTCATACTACCTGAGGCTAGCTAGGTCACTTAATGATACCTTCTTCTTGGTATTGAAGGTGAAACATTTGAGGAACGCATTCAGTAGCTGGTCTAGGTTACTGATGCTATGCTTCAGCAACTGGGTAAGCCAATCCAAGGTAGGGCCTACGAACATGGTTATAAATGTTCTTAGAAGCAAAAGCATCATTGTCCTAAATGCCAAATAATTAGCTTAGGAATCTTGTCACATGCTCTTGGGCATCCTCCTTCCCTCTAAATATTACCAATTAAGGCATTTTAAAATGTTTAGGGTATGGCGTAAAGTGGGCTTTTGGGTCCCATAAGTCTTGGTCTCCATAGACTCTAAGCGCTCTAGTAGTGCTTTGTATGTAGCGAAAGATTTGATTTCTCCTCCTTGGTTTGTTCCCATTGTGAATTATGGGGAACTTGAGGCCTATGGAGGGGTAGCCGGATAGCACCCCCCTGCCTTGGTAGGGCATTTCAGCCTGCTCTTCTTCTTGGTTGAATTCCTCATAGGCTTCTTGAGGAGTTCATGGGCATGACCTATAAACATGGGTGGGTTCCCGTGGAGGATGCCCATCATTGGCTCTAGGGGTGGTCTCTCGCTCAGGTCTAGGAGGTCTTGGAGGTAACATTTGATAAGGTCATGGAGACTTGTCTCATACCAAGGGGTTGTGTCTCTCATACAACTCTATCCTATGCATGTGAGGGTTTGGGACCCTCTTAGGCACAGTGTTCTAGAGAAAATTGTCTGTCTGATGTCGAATGCCCTCTTTGCTAAGGCGATACAGGTGATCTAACTATTGTTGGTCTTGCCCAAGCTACATGATTTGTGCTCGATGGGCAGCATGTTTGGAAAATTCCAATTTTATTTGTTCTACCATCTTGATTCTAGGAGGCTAAGATGCCTTCCCTACACATCTATCTCGGTTGTGGTGATCTGATATCTCTATAGGTCACTTCCCTCTATCGAGGTTAGCGGTATTCACCCGAGGCTTTGGCCTTAGTAGGTGATCCTGATAAATAGCAGGTGCGAAAGCGCATTGTTCCACACTGTGTATTGCTCTTGAGGAATGTATTGGTTTTCCTTGTGCTCCCTTTTGTATATGTGAAAGGGGCAGGCAGATTTGGCTTGCCCTGTTTGAAGATCCTTGCACTCTATATTTGGCCTTTTTTTTTGGAAATAATAAGGGGTAGAGGAGGGATGACGTAATAATGTAGCCCCTCCTTATGGACCCTATGTTTTTCTAGCGCTTCATCGCATGGTGGCCACTCATAAGGAGTGTCTAAGGGAGCCCTCCCGTCTATGTTGAGTGCCACGTGTATGGACTCCTCCTGAAAGGGTCTATGTTAAATGGGCGTGCCCCTTGAAGGGGTGCCTCTATAGTCCTATTTTTTCATGGTATGATGTGGACTATTTTGTGGGTCAGGCTGCCAAGGTGGTATGACCAAGTCCTTGGAGCTATAGCGGAGGTGACTTGTGCCCCCTTGTACACTTTCCACAGCTTCTACTTGTGATTGGGCTTGGCTACGAGTGTACACCATGGTGGTGTTTCTCTAAACGATGTGTACATTTTTATCTTCTTTACAATTTTTTATGCTACACTAAAAAAATAGGAGCCACACAAACAAAGAAGTGATTATCTCGTTTATGGATTAAAAGTGTGCCCTAAATCTGGTTCAGTGTGTTTTGATTTTTGTTTGAAAACCTTGTAAAGAAAATTTTGTTGTACATGCAATATGAGGGCTATTATATCTCCCAAAATGGTCGCCCCTTCAATATACCACTTCCAGACCATTATACCGAACCTCTCAATACACCCACCCTTACGTGAGGGAAACTATTGGTACACAAAGCAGAACAGTATGTGGAACATAGGCGGTACGAAAGGGGAATCACTTTATTTTTGACACCTACCATAGAAGATTTATCCTCATGCACTGAGAATCACCCCAGCTAAAATTTTTTAGATTATATCAGGATTTACATCTAGCAATAGTCACGATTGGGGTTATGTATGTGAAATTCAAGCCAAGGTGGTGATGAAATCCACCGTTGGTCTTGATCAAGTGTTGGGGTTTTACAACCAACTCCTTGATGTTTATATTGTCACATGGTGTGTGCGGTTATTTTTAATTGTGCAAAGAAATAAAACATGTAGTAAACTTCTCTATGCAATCAAATAAAGTAGAAAAATCATAGAAACAAAGGCAAAAAATTACAGAGGATGTTTAGGCAACCTACCTCTTCTCTGCCCACACCAGATGCCTCTGAGTTTCTGCCCAAAAAATGCACAGAGAGCTAATAATCCCAGGGTGGGATGAATAGTAGATATGTATTCATAACAAGGTGGTAATAATTCTTTATTCGTCCCTAGGAGGCATGAATTCCAGTCTGTATTTGTCATAGGGTGGCACGAGCAGCAGTCTAGCATTTGAAGGATTAACACCTGCAAGCAAAAACACAAACTTTTGATCAGAAATTTGATCCCAAAATCATGGGACAGTGTCCCACCATGATCGCCACTAAAATAACAAGGATACAAAATCCCATATGGGTACCAGATGCGGTGCAAACAAAATCATACAAAACGCTAAGTCCTACAAATGAACAAAGGAGGACTAAAGTGCATGAAAAAGGGAAAACAAATGAACTAAAATGAGATATAAAGCAAATGTAAAGTGCAGCCCTTTATTTTATTAATCTTACTTTGAGATTATGTTACAATATGTCTCCTTCCTTTTTATGAGCTAGGAGCGTTAGATACAGTTTTGCTACACCACGGATGGTATGCTCCCCTTCGGGATCTTTCGCATGCCCACATTTGAAATGGGTGGGCCAAATGTCACCGCCACTTGCATGAATGCACCTATAGTTCCTTTATATCCCTATGGTTTTGAGATCCTACATTCATAGAAACATAAAACGATTAATAGCACCTACGGATGGAGGGAAACATGCAATCCCCAAGGCCTCCGGTCAATGCATGCATGAAATAATTAAAACGGTAATCAAAACATGTCAAAATAAGATGAAATTTATAAATAATCATGCAAAAACCATCATGAACACACTACAAAAGGAACAGTCGAGAAATTTGCTATAGATTTCTAATCGCTCTAGGGTGGGACGATTAGGACTATCATAAAATGTCAACAAGGAACCTCCTAAATTTCCCATCTAGAGGTCTCCAAAACACCTAAAAAGTTGGGGTTAGGAAAAATGGGGTATTTTGAGATGACCCAGAAGGTCAGATTTTGTAGATTCAGCCCCGATTTCCCTGTATCTAAAGATTATCCATGTATGTTAGTGAGAGCAGAAAATAATGAAAACATAGTCAAAACTCATTAGAATAGCATGAAATTTGAATTTTAGAATACATGAATGACATAAAATAATATCCAAAAGAAATAGTGAAGAAATTTTCTATAGATTTCTAATCGCTCTAGGGTGGGGCGATTAGGACTACAGTAGTGCGGGGGGCACCCAGGGGCAGGACGCCCGTTGTTTGGGGCTTGGTTTCGACGCCAATCCACTTGGGATGGGTTCAAAACCTCCTAGGTGGTTGTTTCAACAAATTGGGTGGGTTATTGCGATAAAATTTTTGGGTTTTGGGTCTGTATTGCTCTTCCAATGTTCACCTAATAACCTCCCTTCCAAAAGAGAGATCAAGGATGTAAGAAGCACAAGTGAGGGGTGAGGATGTAATTTGGTAGCACTCCATTGCTCCAAATTCTCCTACTCTATCATTTTTTTGGGTGAGAAGACTCACCATTTTATAGACCTAAAGGTCTGCTTTGAATGTGCATGTAGGGGCGCCACTTGGCCATCATGCCTTCCCAGGGGAGAGAAGATTCCTCCCTGATTAAGGGCTCCATGACTGCCTCTATGACTGCCTCTTTAAGCTCAAAAATGCTCACTCACACTCCCATGCATTGAAGGTGGAGTTGAGTGGCAGATCTAAGCTTCCATTTGTCAAGGTTTGACCTTTTTCTTGTCAAACCTACTATTCGCCCCACCCTGGAGTGAATGTTGCTAATCATCCTAGGGTGGGATGAATACCAGTTTGTAATCATCCCAGGGTGGAACGAATAGGGAGCAGAGTGCCTGAAAGGTGCCAAATTGACCTTTGACCTTCCAAAATTGCTATGAGAGTGGTTAGGACCACTGTTTAACCTTTGGGGGCTGCCCTAGGGGCTATGTATGTCAATTCAATCAGTGCTTGTCATCACATAATCAAATTGGTGTTGTTTTGGTGTCTACACAAATATGCACCAAACTATGCTCTCAAATTTGCACTAAACATAGTCCTTCGATCTAGCACAAATCTATCCTTGATATCTATCCTCAAGACTTAACTCCAGGTTTGTCTCAATTATGCTATATCTACCCCAAATCTTAACTCAAGGTTTGAAAAAATCAATCAACTCTGCTCTTAATTATTCTCAAAGACTTGTCTCAAATCTGCCTTGTAAGCTTCCATAAAACCTCACACTAATCTATCCACAAGTACTCTATAGAACTTGCTCAAATGTACTCTACAATTCCTCTCTAGAACTTGCTTAGTTCTGCTCTACAAGTTCTCTCTAGAACTTGCTCAATATACTCCACAAGTTCTCTCTAGAACTTTCTCAAATATGCTCTACAAGTCCTCTCCCCTAGAGATGACTTGCTCAATTTTCTCCATAAGTCCTCTCTAGAACTTGCTCAATCTGCTCCACAAGTCCTCTCTAGAACTTGTCCAATATGCTCAATAAGTCCTCTCAAGAACTTAACCAAATATGTATTGTAAGCTTTCACAAAATCTCACACAAAATAAGTCCACAAGTCTTCTCAAAGACTTACATCAAATATTCTCAACAAGTCCACATAAAACTTGTCTAATATCATAAAAACATAAAGAGAATTGTTTCAAAATCAATATGTTCTATACTTATCACAATGCTCAATTACTTTCAATCACTCTCTTAGAAACATAAGGAGAATTGTTATAGACTCAATATGCTTCTTATTCACCTCAATGCTCAATAACTTTCTAAAATCAATTCAGAATATATAATAGTTTGTTTTAAGGAACTTGAAAAATCACTTCGCACATCCACTTGACTAGGCTCATAAAATTCTACTCAACCAATCACTCAATGAAACAATCCTAGCTCACAAACCCTCGTCGAAGCATATAAACATCAACTCAAAATATTTCCAACAATGCTCAACAAAAAATCTCACATAACAATTATACTCATGATCTTTGCAAACCCTAGTTCATGTTCTTATCACAATAACTCATTTCAACAACAATGCTTATAAAAACAACTCTCACATAACAATGATACTCATGTTCTCTTCAAACCCTAGTTCAAGTTCTTTTTTCAACAACTTACTTCAACAACAATACTTATCAAACAAGGTTTTAACAACACTTTTTCATTCTAGAAAACCTTGAAGCATTCACTCAATACATTCAATAGGAAACCCTAATCAAGTCCTTTTCACTCCAAACATATTTTCCAGAAAACCAATCAATCAATTCAACTATGGAAGAATGTGCTCATACCTTTTTCTTTATGATGAAGGGATCTCATAAATGGATCACAACCACAAACACTTCTATGCAAAAATCAAAGAGGTTAGAAGATAAATATTTCTCACAATGTAATGTAAAAAATCAATTACACCTTATCACTCCATCTCAATAGCAATATTTGACAATAATATCTTCACAAAAATTTCCTTTTCAAAACACACCTTCAATTTTTCAATTTCACAAAATTGATATTCCAACTTAATTTCTATCTCCTAAGGCAAAATAATATTTACCTTAAAAAATTACCTATTTACCACTTAGGTAAATAAATTAGTATCACCTTATAACTCCCTAAGCACAATTAATAAAATTCCACAAACACCCTTAAAACCTTAGCACAATGATCAAATATCGTAAATATCCCCTTATGCCTCCTAAACCTTAGTATTATGCAAAAATCAAAATTAAATCATAAAAACCTTTGGTGAATCCTCCTTCCACGTTTTTTAGGGTTTCAACCTTGTGCCTTCTCCCTCGATTGGCATCTTAGCTATGGCTATTTAGCCGTGTGAGATAAGCACTCCACATGCTTAGCTTAAGCCCTAAGGTTTCTTAAGCCTTTTCTCCAAGGATTTAAAGGCTTTGGCCTTCTTCCATGTCTAGCGCCAAGCTAGACCATGAGCGCTACTCCCTCTACCTTGTTCCTCACTCGAACACAATGTGTTGCCTCGATCACGATGCGCTACCTTGCTTCTACAATACCCCACTCCGTAATTTTTGGAGGCTCTAGATTTTTCATTGTATTCAAATTTGAATTGCCATTTTCCCTAAGGTTTGTCTTAGGGTTTAAATACCCTTCATTTGATTTACATACAACATCGACGGATGATTCGAATTGATGATGTCGGCTTGTATAAATTACAATTTATAATTAATTTAAATTCAAAAGAATTTAAATATTATAAATTTAATTTATAAACTTTAGACTTTAATAAAAAATTAAAGCTCTCTTTGAGTTAATATCAAAACTGTCATTTGCACTTCACTGGGTTGATGAAAAATAATTCCACCACCTTGGTTTTAATAAAAACCTTAATTATGCCATCACAATGTTAGAAAACTATCATTATGGTTTTAATAAAAAAACCTTTTAATGTGCCACCATGGTATTAAAAAAAAAACTTATAAAATCATATTTGGACAACTTTTCTTCATCTCTTGGCATTTCTCCTAGTGTTAATAATGGTGTACTCCATGGTATTAATTATAGCTTCATGTGTTCACTTTGGCATCAATGCCGACTTCTCACCTTGACATCAATGACAATTAAATAAGCTCAAAATGTCCAACAATCGAAACATGAGGAAACATCCTCCTTCTACCAAAAACAAAGGACACTAAGCTTTAAAAACGGATCACCAAAAAAATTTGAAAATAAGGGATAATAGCTAGTCAGGAAATGGAAACTTCTCTTTGAGTCTCTACACTTCTTCAAACAAAAGAAATCAAATATCTAAATCACCAAAGGTTAGACCTCAGTAGAGATAAAAACACTATGAAGAACCTTCATTTTGGGCAATTTGAACAAGCTCTTAGGGGAAATCCCACATCTAGACCCTCAAACCATTTTGCAGTAGGCCTAAATTTGCCAAAAACATCCATCACCTTATTTCCTTCTCGTATAAGGTACTCAAATTTTAATGACTCTAGGCCACTTAAACATTTCATCATACCTCTCATCATGTTATCAATGGACCAATTTACAAATTGTTTAACCAAAAGGATGTTGATTATATTCAAAGAGTTTCCTTCAAAAATGATCATCCTACCCTAAAATGAGCTGAGGAGCAAATATCCTTGATGGGTAGCCCTTGCCTCAGCAAAGTGACTCGATTGATAGCCCAAAGTCTTAGAAAAGGCCAAGATAATCTCACCCTTCTCATTCCTTAAAATGCTTGTGGCCTCAGCTATCCTATATTTCCCTTTATATGCTCCATCAAAGTTGAATTTTAGCCATCCGACTTGAGGATAAATCCAAATAGTCTTCCCTCTAGTTCATTGGTCAGCTAAAGGAGCAAGTTTGGCTTCCTGAGGAGGTTATTTCTCCTTTGAGAATGTAATACAAGGAATGTTTTATTTAAAAGCACATAGGATTTTATTAATAATTGATAAGGTATCCTTAGATATATTCTTAAAGGCTCAGGTATTCATCTCTTTCCAAATATCCCATAGAAAATTAGGGAGAAGAAATGCCCAGAAAGTCCTACATATTTTACTGAAAAAAAAAATTTGTCCATTGCTCAAAGAAATCAACCAAAGAATGTGGTAGAACCTAGGATATTCCAATTAGCTACATAAGGATCTGAAGGACTTCATCAAAAAAGAGGCAATCTAACAGGATAAGCTTGGCATTTTCCTCATTTTGGCCACAAATATAGCATCTATTAACCAAAATTAATCCTCTCTTATTTAGTTTATCAATGGTTAAAATTATATTCTGAATATCTAACCATTGGAAAAAATTAATCTTAGGATTCAAGGCTTTAAGCCAGATCTATCAGTTGGGAACCCAAAAATCACTCTCTAAGTTTATTAGTTTGTAGGTAGATTAAACAAAATACTTCCCATTACTTTCCATAGCCGAAACTAGATAATCTTGATCGTCCCCTTGAGGAATAACTTGGACCTTTAGTTTGTTCCATAAATTCTATAGAGCATCTCTAAGTGATTCATTAGAATTAAGTATAACCATCTCCTTCTAGCATTTTCTTTCATTCACCTATTCAATAAAGTCAACAACCTTAGGGGCTATTAGAGGCTCCATCATAGTTTTAAGTGGGACATAGGTAGGAATTCTAGAAATAGGAGAATCCATAATCCAATCATCATTTCTAAAATCTATCATTCGATCATTTTCCAATTTCCATATTAGCCATTTTTGGATAATCTCTTTTGTTGAAGTTATGCTTTTCCAAAATTTCAACCCTAAAGAGAGGTTTTGTTCCTCCAAAAATAAATGACCTCTATTAAGATATTTAGACTAAATAATTTTAGTCCAGCTAGCACTCTTACACGTGATGAGCCTCCACCCTTGATTGGACAAGAAGGCAAGATTCATAGAGCCTAATATATTTAATCCAAGATCACCTTTATTTTTTCTAGAACAAACCTAATCCCAAGATATTAAATTAAATCTCCTCTTGTTCTCAGAGCCAGTCCACAAAAATTCTTTTGGATTTGTTCAATTTTGTTAGCAATTTTAGCTAAAATTTTAAACACAAACATAAAGTAAATAGGAAGGCTTTAAAGAGTAGCCATAATAAAGAGACCATTACCATATTGACTTAGTAGAGCACTCTTCCATCCGGTAAGATTCTTATGCATCCTTTATAAAATAGGATACCAAAGATGCTCTTTAACACTTCCTGCAAATAGAGGCATTCCTAGATAAGAAGCAGGAAAGGAAGCAATGGAGCAACCCATAACATATGCAATAAATTTTTTATTGTGTTCTCTTTGTCCCATTTTTTAATACACCAAAGGATTTTTCTTTATGGTACAACCATCATACCATTATCCTAATAGAATCCATTATCATCATGTATGAGGCCACTTAATGAAAAATAAAAGTGAGGTTTTCTCTTAAGTTGTGTAAGAATCAATTTTATATTATATGTAAACTAGCTAGAATATGAAATAATATCTAGGATGAGGATTATTAATTCTAATTAGGAGCTCTAATAGTGACCAATATATTATCTAAAAACATAATAAAACCCTCATGACAAATTAATTATTACTATGGAGGATTAAAACATATCATTAAGGGGTACCTATTCCTAAATCATAGATTGGCTCTATTTTCCCTATTTGCTTCATCCCCAATCTTGTGATTGACCTTCTTCTTAGGAGACTCCATTGGTTTATATTATTTTCCTCTCTTCATCCATGGATTAATATTTCTTATCTTGACATATTTCTTCATTTTCTTTATTTTTTTCTTTTGGTCTATCTCTATATAATTGTCATCATTCCCCTCAAATAGTAAATAATCATCTTATGATTATATATTTCTTTAAATACTTCTATTCTATAATTTTTATCTTTATATGGGTTTCATTAAGCTTCTAACATATTCCAAATGAAGACACAAAATATATTTATCTTATGAGCTACAAGATTACTGTAGTGGTAAGGGCTTTGGCTTCTCTTTGAGAGCTCCAAGGTTCAAACCCCACTCGGTATGAGGGGACCATGACCCCTCATAAAGACATGTGTAAACTCATTGGAAAAATTATATTCATCTTATATATTAAAAGCATTGGTATCCACTTAGATAGGTATGATGCCCAATCATACTTGTTATGGATAATTATATGTTGCATATATGGAATCTTTAACTCAATTTATTTCCAACCAACTTGAAAAAATGATTCTAATCACATATGATATCTATTTATTTGACATAACTACAACTTTAGTATCTCATTCCTAATTTATTCACTTATTTTGAAATAAAGAGTTCATCTTATTTCTTCACATATTTCTCTTAATAGAAAAGGAGATATTGCACATTTTAATATGATTTATTTCATTCAAGTATATTATTCCAAATATATTATTAGTTTCTACGAATGTGAAGATCACATATAGTATGTATGCCCCAAATATATACTCATTTTGGATTTTTTTAAATTATATTTTTATTTAATTATACTAAGAAATGCATGAGATATTTCTTATCAAGCACTCAAATTTGTCTATGATGGATGCTAATAATATATGACCCTTTGCATTCATTATCCTTGATAATATGAAGTTATCCCTTAAGATAATATACTAAAACACTTTAGGATTTACTTTCACTTTATCTTTCTCCATCTAGTTTATTTTACCTTTTAAATTTAATGGAAAAATTATCTCTTGATTACAAAGATAATAGTATGCATTATTTTTTGGATATGTGCTAATTGAGAGTGTCATAAATATATTTATGTATGTCCTTTGACTAATTTTATTACTAAATTACTCTCTATATTATCTTATTTTATCTTATTCACTCTAATTCACATGACGATGCTATATCACATATCCATATTCTAAGTTAAATATTTGATCAAATTCCCCTTAATGGTGGCATCCCATAAACCTTATAATAACTATTAAACCATTTGAAATTATCCACCACTTGATGATTGTCCATTTTAGACCTAGTACCTTTGTTGGATATTTGTTGAGTGTCATTTTTTATCATGGGTACGTCATTGGCAGTTTATTTATTTTTATGCTATTTAACAATGATGACCATATGCAAATTATGAAAGTTCAAGTTATGTTTATATTTTTGTCATTCAAATATGACAACCATCCTAAAATTCAGGAAGTTTGAGTTTTTTCAATCGATGAAAAATCAGGAAAAGACTGCTTAAATGATATTATCAATGAAATTGAATATTACCCTAAAAATATTATTATATTACCTATTGATATGGGAAATTTAGTGTACATGGCACTTAATAAGGTGAAGCACAAAAGTCAAGAAGAAATTAAAAAGTTGAATGACAAGACCATAATAAAAGATGCAAGTTGTGACACAAATGATTTGAGGCCCATGACAATATATATAAGTTGTGATACTAGTGATTTGAGTCCCATAATGATAGATGCATGTTGTGATACTAGTAATCTTCGTAAGAATAATGGTAATACATGTGGTTTAAAGGTTAAAATGGTAGATAGTTGTTTGGAACCCATAAAGGATCATGTGAATCATGATATTCAAGAAATAAATATGGTATGTGACACAAGGGACTTGAGCATTGTTCATGAAGATAAAGAGTGTGAAAAAAGTGTATGTGATAATTATGAATACTATAATGATATAAATATGAGGGGGTGTTAGAAGTATTATAGTATTTGGTACTTTGCAAACACATTGCAAGTACCTTATATATATATATATATATATATATATATATATATATATATATATATATATATATATATATATATATATATATATATATAATCTATGTGTGGCTTCTATTGGGGCCACTCCCATTACGAAAACAAAATATTACATTTCTCTCATTACATTTCTAACAAGTTAATTAAAGCATATCCAACTCTATCTTTCTATCGGAGATATTCTTCATCTTCCTCAAATTGCTAAGTATCCACAATCAACTCCTATATCAAATGCCTTCAAAAATTTAAATTTTGTCAAGATGAAATTTAACACTACGAATGGCTAAAATATTTGCTACCCAACTTATATATCCAAAAATATATTGTCTATAACCACCTCACAATTTCTTAATACCATTTTTTAGGGTTATTCATTTCCCTAATATTCCAATATATTATTTTCATTGTTATTTTTTATTTAGTTGAGGGTTTAGCCCCACTTCTTGTTAACACTTGTGATATTTGCTTTTGTTTTCCCATATCATATCCATTTATGTTTCTTTTCTCATTGTTTTTGCTTCTTGGCTATTCCTCTTTTTTCATTCCCAACAATACTTTCATCTTCATCAATCTCTTCAATCTTCTCACATTGTTCATAGTAAGACTTATCATATTTAGGTTTACCTTGTTCTTAAGGGTCTAAAGTGCAAAGAATAACCTCAAAAGCATAATCTTCTTTATATTTACCTAGAGACGCTAAAGTTCAAGGATGCTCTTCTAGAGAAATTGCCTTCTTATTTTACCCTAGAAACCCTAAATTGTTATGGGTTTCCTCCAACCTCATTTCTATATCATTCTGGTCTTGAAACCTTAAAGTGAAAGGGATAAAATCTTCACCACTTTCACTTTTATTACCTAAAGAGGATTATATACTACTAGATTAAAATGAAGATTATTTACCTAGAATAAACTTGTCTTTTTTTGTTGTCTTTGTTTGGGGTTTTATCTCCACATCTTCTTTTGTACCTTTAATTCCTTCTAAACTTGCCAATTGATATTATCGATAGGATTTAATTACCTCTTCTTTTGGAGTGGAATATATTTGATCTAATCTAGCTTCTATTATTGTATGATTTCCTTGATTTATCTTGAAGTTTATCTCATAGCTAGAATTTTTTATCTCTTTCTTCATAGTTTTTACTTTGTAAACTCTTGCCATGTGTCCAATATCAAAACAATTGTGGCAATGAAATGCAATATTTTCATAATCTATTTGTTGATCTCATTCTCTTGATTTAGATTTAATCTTAATGGATTGTGATAAAGGTTTTGAAATATCCATAGCAACACATATTCGAGCAACATTTTTTCACTCCTTAGTTGTTGGTCCTTGATGAATTCCCCTAGGGTATTTTCAATATTTTTCAAAACATATTTATTTATAAGCTAATATGGAAGTCCAAAAAGCCTAACCCACACTAGAAGCTTCTTAATAGTTTTTGTCTCAAAAAAAAATAAAATATTACATGGTCTCAAATAAAGTGCATCTCTTCCCCTAAACCATGGGCCACCAACTATTATTTTATCCCTAGTTTTTAAACTAGAAAATATGATGAGGAAAAAAACCTTTAGGAAGAAAAGTCACAGAATAATTTGAATTCAATCCCCACTTCCACTTGATCCAATTTTGAATCTCTAAAATCCCTAGCAATGATCTATGGAACTTACATATTAGACCTCTACTTTTAAGAACCTTTATATCATTCTCAATCATCTCATCATTGATACTTACTTCTGGTGTACCATCTACTACCTGGATTGAACTTGGCATGTATTCGCTCTTTTGATTATCTCTAGCTTGGGCCTTCATACTTCCAACTAGGGTATTTTTATTTCTAGATAGGGCATCCTGACTTTCCATTAGGGCTTTCAAAAATGACTTTCCTTCCACAATAGGAAATGGGGATTGCTCTTGGCTTGAACTCCCTCTTAGTTCACATTCCCTTTCTGCTTGCACTCTCTCTTGCCTCACACTTGCTCCAGACTTGCGCTCCCTCCTAGCTCATAATTTCTCATGTCTCTTCTTTTCCTTGGCGTTCCTTCACTTCAACATTTTTTTGGAAACAATGTTCCACATATTTGTAATAGGGGTTTGAAGCATTAATATACTTTTGATGAACCTATTGCTCTTTTGGTATGATTGAATCCTGTCTTGCACTCCCTCTTAGTTTGCACTCCCTTGTGGTTCACATTATCTCCTTCCTTACACTCTCTCCTACCTTGCACTCACTCCCAAATTGCACTCCCTCTTTGATCACATTTGCCATTATCTCTTCTTTTTCTCGGTGTTCCTTGGCTTCAATAATTTTTTAGAAACAATGTTCCACATATTCATGGTAAGGTTTTGAAGCATTGATGCACTTCGTATGAGCCTGTTGCTCTTCTACCATGATTGAATCTTGGCTCTCACTCCCTCTTAGTTCACACTCCCTCTCTAATCTCATTCACTCTCAACTTGCACACTCACTCACAGCTCACACTTGCACTCATCGCTACACTTACTCCAAGATCATGCTCCAACTTGTTGTTACACTTACTCCTTGCTCACGCTCACACTTATTGCTACACTTACTCTTGGATCGTTCTCACACTCACAGTTGCACTGACTCCCGAATCATGCTCGTACTCTCGAATCATGCTTGCACTCGTAACTGCACTGCAGTGACTCCCAGCTCACAATAATTGATCTCATGCAAGTACCTTATAGTTACATGTAAATAGTTTATATATATTAGGTGTGGAGTTAAGTAAATATTTGATTTTTAGTGTTTGTGTAATCATTAGGGATTTGTCACTATTTATCTTATGAGAAATACAAAGAGTCGTATCTCCCATGAGTTTGAAAATATGGAAAGTTAGTGAAAGTAGAAAGGTCAAGAGCCTTATGAATGTGAAGAGTCTCATATCCAAAGTGAATAGTTTGAATACAAAGCATTGTAATATGTGATCAAATAAGCTTTGCAATACATTGTATTTGCATTGCTTAAGTAGATACTTGTTTCAATGGTACTATAAGCAATTTTATTTATTTATTTATTTGTAACCTCCTGTACATAGCATATCTGCAGCATGTGAGGGGAGAGATTTGAACCTGGGTGATATAATCACAATGACACTGAGAGGGGGGGTGAATCAGTGTGTTCTTTAAAAACTTAAAAGCAATTTTGACTTTTAAATAAACTGCAACAGATTAAAACAAAAATAATAAAAGTACTAAGAGCATCACACATAACATGACATTTTAACGAGGTTCACCGATGTGGCTACTCCTCAAAAAGACTGCTTGGACTACCATCCAAATTCAGTCAAATGCAAAGCTACAACTTTACATAATCATTCACCAACACCACCTGGTAAGAGGCACCAACCTCTAAATTTTATCTGCTACAACAGAATGGAGCACCAACTCCAATTTTTCCAACTCCAACTGGAAAGAGGCACCAACCCATTTTACCAAGCTACAACTTGGAGATAGTAATAAAAATTGCAGAATTAAACGGTCACCTCAATTTGCACGATCTGCTATTTTTCTTGCGTTCTGCTGCTTGTTGGAATTCGGCTGCTACTGTGAAAAATGATTCGCACTTTTTCAACCACTCCTCTATATCTCTCCGCGTTCTCTGCTGCAACTTCACAGAAATATTACTTCTACAGCCAGCACACTATCATTTCACACTTGGAACACGACTTCTACATATCGCGTTCTTATCTTCTCTTTGCACCACTCACTCTGCTGCACCTTCCATGAAATATCACTTCTACCATCTACGTATTTTTGCCTCGAACTTTAAACACGCCGTCTGCATATCGCTCTCTTTGTTCTCTATCAGTCGATACACACTCACTCACTATCTCATCGCTGCGATCTCTTTTCTTTAACTCCAAAGAACTATCATCGACTTACACTCTGCTGCACACGAACTTCATTCGCATATATCGCATCACACCCACTCTTCAACCTTGCAACAGTCCCGCATTTTTATAGAAGAGAATATCCCATCAAAACATTCTCAAACACGTCGGCTGCAACCCTAATTAGGTCAACATGAAACCCTAGAATTTTTCGGTTGCTTAACCTTGCTTTGTCAGCAAGAAACCCTAATTGATCCGTTGCAAAACCCTAGCAACGTCGGCTTTGAAAACAAGCCGGTGAACGGCTTTAATTTAATTTTAAAATATTAATTTAAATTTTAAATAAATAAATAAAATTTAAACTGGATATTTAAAATTAAATATCTTCATCATCGGAGCACCTTTTTCAACAAAATGAAGAGCTAACTTGGGTTTTAAGAAAAACCCATTTCAAAACTGCTGACCATGGATTTAAACAAAACCTATAATTTAGTTTGCCTTGGTTTTCACAAAAACCCTTCCGCTCTTTGACATCAATGACAACATCAACACTTGAGCAAGGGCAATGTACCCAAGGTACCCAAAATTGCCAACAATCTCCCCCTTTGTCATTGATGGCAACCCTTTACTAAAAACACATCTTCAAGAGCCAAAATTGAAATCAATCTCTTTGAAGTTTTTCTCCCCCTGACTTGAAGCTTTCCTCTTCACTTGAAGCTCTCCCCCTTACTCATATCTCTCCCCCTTTGTCATCAATGGCAAAGGGCCACCTTTGGGGCTCGAAACTAAGAATGAGCCTCTTAGCTTAGTCCCTCCCCCACCTCCTGATGAGGTGATTAATTCTGGGGTGGGAGTAAAACTCCCATTAGGCACTGATCAACATCAACGTCTATAACTTCCTTGTCGGGTCTTCTCTTGAACTCTTTGACCATATTCTTGTTCTTATCATTGTTCTAATCCTTGGACCTGATCATGCCACTGTTCCTATTCCTATATCCTAGAATTTCAACTCTGCACTGTCTGACAATGTGACTTTTATTGTTGCACTTATAACAAGTAATAGTGTTGTTTCTTTTAGGCATACTCGTTCTTTGAATCCACATGTTCCGACTAAGCCGGTTCGACTAAACCTGTTTTGACCAAGCTTCGTTAGTGTGATGTTCTTTTGTTTTAAACGAAACTCCGGTCCATTTACCCTTCGAAATGAAGCACACATACTATTTGCAGGTTTTTTAATGATTGGAATATCTCTCACTGCTTGTTTAGCGCTAATTCTTACCAGATTATCAAAACTTATGTGTCCAAGCCTCTTATGCCACAACCAGTTCTCTTCTTCTTGTCCCATGAAGCACATACCTTTTGAAAACTCTGAGAGTGTGTACAGATTGCCAAACGTCCTTGAGTCGGTTGCTATTAATTTCCTGCTGTTTATTTTTCTGACTTCACAACCATGCTTCTTGAAAACTACTTCATGTCCTTTGTCACAGATTTGACTCACACTCAATATATTATGTTTCAAACCATCCACATATAAAACTTCCTCTGAATTGATCTTTCCTTCACTAATTTTGACCGTTCCTTTACCTATTATTTTGGCTCTGTCATTGTTGCCGAATTTTATAGAACCACCCTCATACTTTTGTAGATTTTCGAATTTCTGTTTGTCACCTGTCATATGACTTGAGCAACCACTATCAAGAATCCAAGGAACATGTTTATTCTGAGCTCTAAAAGTTGTCTGCACTATTAAAGAATCATGTTCTTTCCTGAGCTGTTCTTTTTGTTTCCATTCTGTTTTAACCGTGGTATTGGGTTCTAGTTGTGACTTCCCCTTTTTAGAATTTTGCACATATCCTTCGAGTATAAATTCTATTTTGTTTTGCTCTATACGGTTGAAATCTGCTTTCATGAGGTTGATATGAAAGAGACATACTACGACAATTTCCGGCAATATGACCAAAGTTGTGACACTTAAAACACTCTCCTGCATAACTCATTAAAGGAGCAAATGCATTTCTACTAGTGAAACTTCTTGGACCTACGTTGTATTTGCAATCAACAATTTTATGCCCATAAACATTACACTTGAAACAAAAACCATAGAAATAATGATTAAACCCGAAATATGGTCTTGGCCAGGTTGTTGCTTGGAGCCTTGGATCTTCTATTCTTTTGATGTGTGACCTTAGTAAAGCCATCATTGTCAGCTACTATTTCAAGTCTGGCATTATATCTTTCTTTTGCCTGATTCTTGTCTTTGTTCTTTTCTCTTTCAACATTGCTTGCTTTTGGTCCAGTTGATGATTCTCCTTCAGAAAATCCGAGACCAAATTTGATACCTGTGGATCTTTGATCGCTCAGAATTTTGTCCAATTTCATCGAGCTTTCTTCACGTTTTACATGACAGTTGATTTTTCGATCCGGCTCTTGTATCCGTATTCGAAGACTCACATTTTCTTCTTCCAATTTGCTGCAGTGGTCTATCTTCATGGATACCTGTATTTCCGGATCTTCGAGACATTTTCTTGTATTCTTCGATCTGTATTTTTAAAGCTGGCGATAATGTTGTTTGCATCCTTAAGTTTCCTTGACAATTTTTCATTCTTATTTTTCTCTGATTCCCATTCCGTAAGGGCAGACACTAGCTCACCCTCTAAATCAACTTCAGCCTCAACTTTTTCAACTTCAGAGTTCATTCCTTCTGCCATTTCTGGTTCAATTTTCTCAACCATAGGAACTGAAACAGGTTGGGATGCATTTTTGGATGAGGATCTATTCTTCTTAGCCATTGTGTACTAATCCAAGATCAACCCCGATCGATTTAGCCAAAATTGGGAACCTGGCTCTGATACCAATTGATATAATCACAATGACACTGAGAGGGGGGGTGAATCAGTGTGTTCTTTAAAAACTTAAAAGCAATTTAGACTTTTAAATAAACTGCAGTAGATTAAAACAGAAATAATAAAAGTACTAAGAGCATCACACATAACACGAAATTTTAACGAGGTTCATCGATGTGGCTACTCCTCAAAAATACTGCTTGGACTACCATCCAAATCCAGTCAAATGCAAAGCTACAACTTTACATAATCATTCACCAGCACCAACTGGTAAGAGGCACCAACCTCTAAATTTTATCTGCTACAACGGAATGGAGCACCAACTCCAATTTTTCCAGCTCCAAGCTGGAAAGAGGCACCAACCCCTTTTACCAAGCTACAACTTGGAGATAGTAATAAAAATTGCAGAATTAAACTGTCACCTCAATTTGCACGATCTGATGTTTTTCTTGCGTTCTGCTGCTTGTCGGCATTCGGCTACTGCTGTGAAAAATGATTCGCACTTTTTCAACCACTCCTCTATATCTCTCCACGTTCTCTGTTGCAACTTCATAGAAATATTACTTCTACAGCCAGCACACTATCATTTCACACTCGGAACATGACTTCTGCATACCGCGTTCTTATCTTCTCTTTGCACCACTCACTCTGCTGCACCTTCCATGAAATCTCACTTCTACCATCTGCGTATTTTTGCCTCAAAATTTAAACACGCCATCTGCATATCGCTCTCTTTGTTCTCGATCAGTCGATACGCACTCACTCACTATCTCATCGCTACGATCTCTTTTCTTTAACTCCAAAGAACTATCATCGACTTACACTCTGCTGCACACGAACTTCATTCGCATATATCGCATCACACCCACTCTTCAACCTTGCAACAGTATCGCCTTTTTATAGAAGAGAATATCCCATCAAAACATTCTCAAACACGTCGGCTGCAACCCTAATTAGGTCAACATGAAACCCTAGAATTTTTTGATTGCTTAACCTTGCTTTGTCAGCAGGAAACCCTAATTGATCCGTTGCAAAACCCTAGCAACGTCGGCTTTGAAAACAAGTCGGTGAATGGCTTTAATTTAATTTTAAAATATTAATTTAAATTTTAAATAAATAAATAAAATTTAAGCTGGATATTTAAAATTAAATATCTTCATCATCGGAGCACCTTTTTCAACAAAACGAAGAGCTAACTTGGGTTTTAAGAAAAACCCATTTCAAAAACTACTGACCATGGATTTAAACAAAACCTATAATTTAGTCTGCCTTGGTTTTCACAAAAACCCTTCCGCTCTTTGACATCAATGACAACATCAACACTTGAGCAAGGGCAATGTACCCAAGGTACCCAAAATTGCCAACACTAGGGCCTCTCGATTTCAACTGGAGATTTTTAACTACCCTCTTGCTCTCCAACTCCTCTACATAAGTGGATATGATTTATAAGCAATTTTTTTTTTTTGATTGGTTGAAAGGGTGTTGAAAGGTCCCTGAACCTTGTACAAGAGGAATTACATGAAAACTAGAGTGACCGAGATGGTCTAAAGATCAAAGAGCGAGCAAACCTTCCCACAAGGAAAGGAGTCACGAAAACACGACCAGTTTGGTGATGTCACAAAATCGCGACAAGAAGCACTGTTGTAGCCAAGAGAAGAAGGGATGTCGCGAAATCGCGATAAGAAACGCCATCGTCGAAGGAGGGAAGGTGTCACGAAATCGCGACAAATTGCAGGGTTACTTCCAGAAGAAAGGAAGTGTCGCGATATCACGACAAGTTGATGGGTTGGAGCCAGAAGAGAAGAAGAGTCGTGAAATCATGACATGAAACAAAACCGCGATCGGGCAGAAGAAGTGTCATGAAATGGCGACAAGAAGAGACATCGCGCCCGAAGAAAAAAGGTGTCGCGAAATCGTGACAAGAAGTAAGACCGCTGCCGAAGAGAAAAAGAGTCGCGAAATCACGACATTTATAAGCAAATTTTGTTATTGAATGTATGTCAATATTGTGAGAATTTTTATTTGAAATATTGTAAGAGATTACTAAATTGTTAACAAAGTACACTCTAATAATAAAATCATTAAAAAAAATATTTAAGAGGAAGAAAGTAGAAGAAAAAAAATCATCATCAAAATTAATAGCAAAAAGATAAAAGTTGCTAAAAGATAAATGGTTGGATTAAATTTTGAGATTGACAACCACAATTCTTCATAAAGTTTATATTCCATAAATTATCTTTAACCTTGTAAATATTAGAAAACCTCCTATTCGATTTTAGTGTTAGTAATTATACATGTTAGCTTCTCTTCATCATGAAATCAAAAAAGCTAACCTGTATGAAGCAAAAGGAGCTCAGTTGAGGGCTAGAATGAATTGGTTGAAAATTGGGGACAAAGTTTCTAAAGATTTTTTTAAGAGATTAAGGCCACCTTCTCAATCTATTTATATTTCTGCTCTTCAAGTTGATGACCAGAGGTTAACTTCTCTCCCTGAAATAAGTGCAGCCTTTGTTGGACACTATCAAAAAAAAATTGCTTCTAAACCTTTCTCTGAAGCTCACCAACAAGCTTTAGCTGAATGTAAGGTTGTAATTCCTGAAAAGGTCTCTCCTTCTCAAAGAGAAGTTTGTGAAACCCCTTTGTCTATTGATGATTTGAAGCAAGCCTTATCTGAAATGGCTAATGAGAAAGCACCTGGATTAGATGGATTCCCCTATGAATTTTATAAAGAATTTTGGGATCTTGTTGGTCCCGATCTTCTTAAAGTTTATCAAGAAGCAATTATCACTGGATCTTTAGGACATATCTTAAACAGAGGAAATATAAAGTTGATCCCTAAAGCTGGAGATCCTAAAATTATCACTAATTGGAGACCAATTACTTTGTTGAATGTAAGCTATAAAATCATTGCTAAGGCCATTGCTCTCAAGCTTCGACCAATTCTCCCTCTAATTATTAGACCTGAACAAACAGGGTTTGTGCAAGGCAGATATATCCTAGATAATGTGATTGTAGTTTGGGAAGGAATGGAATGGGCTCACTCTTCACAACATGATATGTTATTTATTAAAATAGATTTTGAAAAAGCTTATGATAAAATTGAGTGGTATTTTATACTTTCCATGCTCCAGTCCTTAGGTTTTGGGCCTTACTTCATTCAGTCTGTGAATATGCTCTTTCAAGATGCTTATGTTGTAATTACCCTGAACAATTGTCAGTCTACGAGCCTTTGGATTATTCAGATCTGTTAGACAGGGTTGTCCCCTTGCTCCCTCCCTTTTTATTCTAGCAGCTGAAGCTTTTGGGTATTTACTTGCTTATAGAGTGTCTCAAGGATCTATTCGTGGTATTGCTTTACCTGCTTCTTCTCAAATGGTTAATGGTCATTTTGTTGATGACTCTTTTTTAACCATTTCTGAAGATGAACAATCTTTGTCCACTGCCCTTAAATGCCTTGACACTTTTTGTCTTGCTTCTGGGTCAAGTATTCAATGGAAAAAAACTTCGTACTTTAGACAATCTAAAAAAACCTTGCCTACTTGGCTTTCTCAATACCCGTGGCATTGGATTCAACCTTGTGAAATGTTCAAGTTCTTAGGCATACCTTTTGCCTTTCAAAGCACACCTGCTCAATTATGGAATTATGTCATTCAAAAAGTGGAGAAGAAATTGACATATTGGATCACTAAAAAGCTTTCTTTGGCAGGGAAATTTCATATCTGCTCTAAGATTCTAGCTACCACTCATGTTTATTATTCTTCCTGTTGGCTTCCTTCAAAATCTTGCTATTTGAAATTGGAAAGATTGTTGAGGGATTTTTTATGGACAAATGCATCTCAAAAAAAGGGGTTTCACAGAGTTGCTTGGGATTTTTGTTGTCTTCCCAAACTTTCTGGTGGCATGGGCCTTTTAGATTGTAACCGTCAAGGAATTGCCTTGTGTGCAAAATGGGTTGTGAGAGCTCTTGACGACAATGAAGCCTAGAAAATTCTTCTTCGACATTGCATTTTGACTGGTCTCCCCTTGGGGAAAAGGGTTTGGCGAGGATTGAATTTGTCTACTCTTATCACAGCCCCTGTTCCTATTAAAATCAAAGGTTCCTTTGTTGTTAAAAGTATATGGAAGGCCTGGGAATCTCTTAAACCCTGGCTCAATTGGAAAGGAGAAGGGAAAAAGAATGGTGCTTCTATTTCCTCCATTAGTG
Source organism: Wollemia nobilis (assembly GCA_028583015.1). NCBI lineage: Eukaryota > Viridiplantae > Streptophyta > Pinopsida > Araucariales > Araucariaceae > Wollemia > Wollemia nobilis. The sequence continues at coordinate 1,607,877 of JAQPPZ010000756.1, read as the reverse complement.
TTTGGTGGTCTCCTATTATTAAAATTCAGTCCTTGCCTTTGGCCCAAGTACAGTGGATTCACGCTCAACGGTTTTACTGAAAATGAATTAACTCTATCACTGATTTTTCTTCTTTTATACCAAAGACTAGATTTCTTAGGATGATTTAAAAAAAAATATTAGCTAAATCAGTAAGATAAAGTCACTTATGATGTTGTGGTATTTAATACTCTTTTTTTTCTGTGTCCCAAAATTTTCAAACACTTTCAGAAGCCCTGGTGGACTGATTAGGGTTGGCCTAAGAATAAATCCATGACTCAATATAAAGCCCATCTGGGTTATTCTTAGTTATCTCCCCATATTCATATGGTTATTGTTTTAAATGCTCGTTGGGATTTGATTTCTCTTCCTTTTAAATGGAGTAGGTTCAAAATGGTTTGGGCGAAATATATTGAACCTAAGCAATCCTTTTTTGCATGGAGTTTACTGATGCAAGGCTTGCCAATGGGGCAAATACTTAAATATATTGACATTGATAACCCTACCTGTTATTTTTGTGGAGAGTTGGAGGATTGTATGCATGTATTTTGGTCTTGCTCCAAGGCTCGTTCAGCTTGGACCTAGATTGAGTCCTTCTTTCGCCCCTTCATAAAATCTCCCTTTTCAGGGCAACGAATCCTTCTTGGAGACCTTCCTGAATTTTTAGAACCTTTGTTGGACGTTTGGAACATATTTCAAATTAGCATTCTTTATCATATTTGAAAATCAAGAAGCAAAATTGTTTTTTCTAATGTTATTAGTTCAAGGATTTTTTCCCTGACTGACCAATATGTAGTGTTTTATGATTCTTGGCTACAGATTCATGTATAGGTGGAGAAGGTTAATGTGGAGATTCAACATCTCCGTAGCCTTATTGACTATTGGGGTAATGCACCTTGCACTGTTAGTCGAATTCCTGAGGATCAGTCATCCCATGGTCGGTCAAGATCTCGCTCTCGTTCTCGAAGGGATCCTTCCTGTCACAGAGGAGGGTCTCCTCCACGGAGAGGGAGCCATTGGTCTCAACCTCTAGTTTTCACACGTGGAGTGTTAGGTGTAGGTTCTTCTAGACAACACAGTCGTTGGGGTGTTCATCCTCCTGCTCCAACCCCTACCCCTATGGTAAGATGGGGAAATAAACTTCCTGAAATACCCACTCTTATTACAGGTTGGGGGATATGTTCACATTGATACTGTAATGAATGCATCGGCGCCAGGAGATACAATAATGAATGCTTCCAGATACTGATGTGCCAATGATAAGGGACCCAATGATGATGGTTGGATCATTCCCGTACCTTCCAATGTAGGTTGGCATTACATGGAAATGGATGAGGCAGATGCGCCACCCCACACTTCTCCCAAAGTCTGACTCTCTGCAGTTATGTTTAGTTAAAGCATAGTTATGATATTTTGTTAGTCGTGGGCTCGTTGTATCTAGACTTTATGATGTTTTGGTATTTTTTGCATATCCTAACCATGGTGGTTAGTTTGGAACCATACTGGGGTGTGATATTTTCCACCCATTTTTTTTATGTAAAAAGGCCTAATTATTCATTAATAGAAATTTTCGCTCTTTTTTATAAAAAAAAATTAATTATATTTTTTAAATATTTATATAATAAAACAATTCAACAAAATTTAATTTAAGAGTGTAGGATAAATGATTGATCTTTATATATATATATATATATATATATATATATATATATATATATATAATTTTTATTTTTTTTCATTTAAACACAATCATTCTCCTTGATGTGATTAGCTTCACATGAGGAAGGATTTAGACTTAGAAAATCAATATGACAATTTGAATAAAAGATCATTTTAATTGTTAATTAAATATATATGATTAAAATTTGTTAAATAATATTATAATAAAATAATAATAATTTAAAAAGTTTTTTTTTTTTAAATTTAAATTTTATTTTAATAAAAAATAATAACAATTTAAGATTTTTTTTTGTTTTTTGGATTTGGTTAATGTGAGAATCTCCTGTGACTGACGTGCAAGGTTGATCAGTCTCCTTCCAACCATGACCCCTCTTAAAGTTGAGAGCTATATTTATCAATAGAGAATTTAACACATAGCCACAATAATTTTAGAAATATAAAAACTATTTTACAATAAATTTTGGAATCATTTTTTTTCAAGATTTGGTTAGTGCGATAAAAACACATAAGGCTGAGCAAATCCCTTTTCAACCATGACCTTCCTAAACATAAGGTCAAGAGCTACTCTTATATCAATAGAAGATTAACACCTCTTCCCAACTATAACCTTCGTAATCAGGTCAAGAACAATGTTTATACTAATAAAGGATTAACACACGACCCTATATACTCCACAACTTTAACCTTAAACCTCTAAAAAATCCAAACCCTAAACCGTTACCTTGTCCCAAAACACAGAATTATTATTATAGGTTTTAAATTTGAAAGGTTGTCCTCCAGTTCCTCTTGCATTACTGCTGAAATCTCGCCCGTTTCGAAGGTAGATCACGCTTTACCGCGGGGCCCACGCGGCACCCAACATCACGAGTTCAGTTGTACCCTGAGTAAAGCGGGGCCCACGCGGCACCCGACATCACGAGTTCAATTGTACCCTGAACAGAAACTTACACATCACTAGTATTTTCTAATCGTACTCGTCAGCATCTCTCTCCATTCACAAGGTGTCATGCATATCGAGTTCGCATAATTTTCGTGCACTTCCCAAGTGGAAAGATTTTGGAGCTCTAGTTCAGAGATTGGTCTCCCGGATTCCGAACTGAAGAAAGGTGTGTTGAGCTAGTTTGGATGTTCAGTTTTGGGACCCAATCCTAAAAATTACATCCGGATTAAGGTTAATGGCCCTAGGAATATGTCTAGGGCTGTCTATGAAACTTGAAATTGGTTATATGTCTAGGTCTGTCTATGAAACTTCTATGAAATTTGAAATTAGTTGTATTTTTTAAACCGTTGGTTTCATTTTTTAAATATTTATTTATTATGTTATAGTTTAAAAATAAATTTATATAGGTGGAAAATCCAAACCCCGTTATTTCAAACCGCAACTCACATAAGATAGTTTCTTGAAAATAAGATTTTTTTGATATAAACACCTACATATAACTATAATTTTTTCTCAGTATAGCTAAAAGCTTTAGTTTCGTTGTACACATTAATTTTAGGTTGTAGTCAAAGAGATATCTTAGAGATAAATAGTATAATTACATTTATATTTATATTTATATTGAATTTTTAGTTAAACATAAAAGTTTAAGGTAAGTTGAAAGGAGTATAAGATGGTAGCAAGTCTTATCTTGTTTTAGAAATCAAGTGTTGTGAGTGCAAGCAAGAAGCAAGTGTAAAGGAATACTTACTATTTCTTGTTTTTGAGCTTTAGGATATTTTATAATTGGAAGTAAGGATGCCTTAATTGGAGTATGGATATACCTTAATTGGAGACAAGAGGAAAGTTGAATCTACGATAAGTCCCATCCAGGTAGTAGATACTACACCAAAAGTAATTTTCAAGGATGCAATGGTCAAGCATCATAACAGTTCTTAAAAGTAGAGGGTGGAATGAACTTCTTCCGTTGATGTGAGTATTTCACCTAAAAGTTTATGGTTTGGAACTATATTGAGACAACAAAATATGTACCAAGAATAATTGTAACTACAATACAAGGACTAACAACAAAAGTAGGATCAAGAGCTATACAGAAACAAGAAAATCTATATAAAGAATAATTCTAACTACAATACAAGGACTAACAACAATAGTAGGATTAATATCATATTTTTAGTAATAGAAACATTAAATAAGTGGAACATGAAAACTTAGAGTTGATTTAACAAGAGCAAATATATTAAAATTGGTTACCTCTTGGAGAGGAAAACCTCTACAATATATTGTAGTCTTCTCTTCCCCTGTGAAGGTTACATCGCTATCTTTTTATAAGGCTTATAATCATATTCTCATGATCTAAAATTAGCATTATTCCAAGTTTCCTACCTACCTAACTTGACATGTGGTCCTCTTCATATACTTCATATGGTAAAATAACATAGGCCAACATGGGTTACATTCATGGGGTATGTAACATGCCACCCCTTAGAAATTCTTTGTTCTCCTAACTAAAAAGTATAAAATTATTGTTGGAGCTCTTGCAATGGCTCCCACGTGGTATCTTTTGGTTGGAGCTCATGATAGTATATATGGACTTCAGTGATGTCCTAGGAGTGAAGGTGTTAATTCCATCGATCAAGGATGGATGTTGATTCAAGAAGAATATATCATTATTCATCTAGTTCTAAGAGGACCATCTACACTATGGTATGATCCCCACCATCTTCTTCAAGCAAGACACATGAAAATTAGGTGGATCTTAGATGATATAGGTAGCTCCAATTTGCAAGCAACATTTCCCACTTGTTGGAAGACCTTATAAGGTCCATAGAACTTGGGCCTCAACTTGTGTCGACCTTTTTGTTTTAGGGGCATCTACTTATAGGGTCGAAGATGAAGGAAAACAATGTCACCTTTCACAAACTCTCTCTTAGTCTTATGTTGATCTACCTATTATTTTATGCAATTTTTTGCAATCGCTAAGATAAGTTTCAAGGTAGCTAGGATCTCCTATTAACAAGTTAGAATAGCATCAATTGCCTTGACCTTTGAACTTCTTGGAAGGCAAGTGTTCTTAAAAATAATACTACATCATAGGAATAATGTTTAGAGTTGTTATAGTTGCTTGTTTGAATATATTCATGGGTGTCCAACGTAAGTGTTTTATATTCCAAGTAATAGCTTGAAGACAACCAGGTGGTTAGAAATAACAAAATATGTAATATATAACAATTTCTTCTATAATAAATTTTTAATTTATTATGTTTTTAAACATGGTATTAGAATGGTTTGAGCATAGAGCCATGGGATAGTGAGGTTGTCCTACCTGATTTTGAGGAAAATATCCAAAAATGCTAGCTCAGACAAAAGTAGGGTAAAGGTGATATTGTGGGTGTTCAATAAGATCTAGGGGGACTACATGCTAATATATCCTATGAATCCCATTATAATCATTATAGAGGCATTGAAGAACCATATTTTAATAATATTTTTTTATTTGTAGAAGATGCATAATGTTGAGCCTTTATTGTTGTGCTCTCATAAAAGTTGGATGAAATATTTCTAAGCTATCGGTCGTCACACCAATTGTGATAGGATTGTTCTCTAGTCTTGACAAATATGGATTTAAAGAATTTATTGATAGTGGTGGTTCATAAAATCCCTTGGGACAACATCCAAAAGTGTGATGGCTTCCATGGTTTATAAAGTGGGAAAATATGGAAGTTAGAGCATGATCAAGGTTAAATATTTTATCAATACAATCTAGTTTATTATGAGAGGCATGGAGCTGTATATGAAACCGTAGTTCCTATATGAAATAGCTTGGTTTGAGCGTTTTACGTCAACTGCTATTAACATAAAATATGACTTTAGTTAGGGTTTCAATGTAAAGATAGGTTGCAATGACATTCTAAAAATATTAAATGCTAATATTCAATCATAGGAACTCAATGACAAGTGTTATAGTAGAGAAAAAAACTGCACTATTTATAAAAAAATAAAGGTAAGCTATGTTAGAAGAGATCCCTAGATTCCATGATTTAGTGACACATTCTTTGTAGTGGTCAAGTGTGATTTTTGTGAAGGAGGTAGTCAAATATTTCACTCCTGCATTCACTAGGCAAATGGACAAAAGTGAAAAACCTTGACATATTGAATGCAAGAGAACAAGTTCTACAATGGAGGAAGAGGAACAAGCAAGACCTTCCAAGAGGACGAGAACCTTGAATGTGTTATTGAAGTTACATTTAAGAAGGGAGAAACTTGGAGAATAAATGACAACTTTTCTCAAAATGAAGTATCTCCTTGCCATGTCCAAGCATTTGAAAAGCCTTGTAGACTTCCTGATATGGCTAGATAAAAGGACATGATTATAACTTAAATTTTATGCAATGGTATGAATATGATTTTAGTGATAACATAAGCTTACTCGAGTCACCATAAATTGCATTCTACCATGCATTTAATGGAATATTGGATGGGAATCTTGATCCCAAGAATATCAAAGTTTTAATGGTGGTTGGTTTGTTATGTTCTTATCCAGATCTGAAAGCCAGATTATCAATGAGAGAAAGATTTGTAAGTAATGAAGAATATTATTTTGTTGCTATCGATCCTTTCCATGAGGAAGTGAGGAGGAGTATCTATGTTGAATAAAATCCAAGATAAGTGCTTGTGAATAGTTGTGTTTTCCCTATCACAAATGATGTTGAATCTATGAATGGTTGATCATAGAATTATTGTGAATAGTAGATTTTGTCCCTATTCACAAATGTTCTTGTGAATGGTTATGTATGTCCAATGCTCACAAGAGGTATGTTGTACTTGTGACTAGTTGTGTATGTCCCTAGTCATGAAGATGTGAATAGTTGAGTGTGTCCCTATTCACATATTGAATATGTGACTAGTTGTTGGTCATTGGTCACAAAATGTTGAAGATAGTGTGTTTATATATCTATTGGTTTGATGGATAGAGTGTGTGTCCCTATCCACATTGGTTGTACAATCATGTATAGTTGAGTTTATTCTTATCTTTGATTGAGAATTTAGTGAGGTATGAGCAGTTATGATTATTCATATTCACATCATTGTAAGTCATGTATTATAGAGTTTGTCCTAGTCCATGATTCTTATATACTAGTGAACTTTTAAGTTTATCCTAGTTCATCGGGTGGTTGATTGGACTATTTGTTTGTCCTAGTCTAACTATTGGTATTCCTATCCTTGTTAAGAAATTCATGTAATAAGGGGGGGTTAGAAATAGTATTACATCATATCATGTTTATGAGTTGCTATAGTTGTTTGTTTGAGTCTATTCATGGGTGTCTAATATGAGTGCTATTCAAAGTAATAACTTAAAGACAACCAAGTTGGTTGTGAATAAAAAACTATGTAATGTATAAGTACTCCTATAAATGAAAAAAGTATTGAAATATTACATTTTCAAATCAGTGTTAGAGGTGATTAGCCATAGGCTACCTCATATGGATTCATCTTGGTGACTGTATGAAAAGTGGTATTGTATCACCATTCTATGACGGGAAGCCATTGGATCCACTTGGATTATTAGTCAATGAAAAACATCTAAGGTATATCTCTAAACATTTTTTGACCACCTCAGTCTGATTATTACTCTATGGATGATAATATATGCTTATTTTTAACCTTGTACCTTGAATGCAATGGAGTTTTTTCCAAAACTTATTGATGAACACCTTGTCATGGTCAGTGAGTATTGAGTGAAGGATTTAGTAAATTAGAAAAATTTGGTCCATAAAATTTTGTGCTACTATATTCATAGTATAAGGATGATCCAAGGGGTAAAATTGATCATACTTGGTTAACCTATCTACTAACACCATGACCATTGTTTGTCCACCCAATGGAGGAAGCCCCTTAATAAAGTCCATCAAAATATTTGTCCATGGTGAATCAGTAATGGTAAAGGCTAAAGGAGACCTGGTGTTTTAACTGTTTCTACTTTTTTCCTTGACATGTATCATAGGTGTCCGTAGATTATTTCACATCAACCTTAAAAATAAGCCAATAAAGGCTATGTTTAACTAATTTATAGGTACATAAGAAGCTGACATGTCCCATTGGTGAAGAATGTAGCTTCATTAAAATTCAATACCTAAATCCTAATGTGGATGAGATGAAAACCCTCTTCTTGTAACATATATCCTCTCATTCCATGTGTAGTTGGGATGATCCCTTGTTTCTATCTAGAGATCATGAATAATCGTTGTGGGTTTAGCGTCACCCTACCATTCTAACTTGAGATCCTCTAGCAAATCATCTTGGATAATGGGCATTACATGGAGAATATCCTCTTTTTTTAGAAGTATAAATATGACATCTCTTACCACATTATCATTACCCTAGTGGTAGACTATCTCATAGTCAAATCCTAAGAGATTAATTTTTGCTACTCCAAGGAAGAAACTTGCTGTTCCAAAAAATATTTAAAGCTAAAATGATTCATCTTGATGATAAAATGACGCCCTATCAGATATAATTGTCAATGGAGAACCGTAAATATGATAGCTATCATCTCTTTTCATAGGTTTATTTGGCCATATTTTGTCATGATAATGCCTTCCTAATGAATGGAAAGGGATTACCTTATTACATGGGTATGACCCTTAATCCAACCCTTGATCCATCACTATCTATCACAAATTTCTTCGAGAAATCTAGGATTGTCAAAACTAGGGTGTTGCAAATATAATTTTATAGGCTAAGAAATTTTTTTGTACTTCATTAGTCCATACAAATGCATCCTAGAAAAGCATAACCATAGGGTCACTAAAATCTTACTGTAATTTTTGACAAATATGTGGTAGGACCCCATGAGTTAGAGGAATCCTCAAAGGCTCTTCAAAGTTTTATGTTTGGATCATTCCGTCATGGTCTCAATTTTTATGGGGTTCACATGCACATCATCCTTGGCCACAATATGTCCCAAATATTTCACTTTCGTTGTCCTAAAAGTAATCTTGGATTATTTGACATAAAATTAATTTTCCTATAGTAGCTTCAAAATCAAGTTAACATGTTGGAGATGTTCATCCCATGTCTTATTGTATATCAATATGTTTTTGGAGAATACCAAGGTAAACTTCCATAGAAATAGCTTGAGGACATTGTTCATGATACCTTGCAAAATTGAAGGTGCATTTGTAAGGTTTAAATGCATAACCAATAACTCATAGTTCCTCTCATGAATCCTAAAGATTTTTTTGGTTACATCTTCCTCATGGACACATTTTATGGTACCCTGGATGGATTCCCAACTTGGTAAAATATTATGCTTATGTGTCATTGATTACTACTATTAGGAACTTGTACTTGATAGTGATATTGTTATGTTCACAAAAAAATTTACATCTTCCATGACCCATATTTCTTCTAAACTAATAATACTAGGATTGAAAAGGAACTCATGGTTGGGTGCATAAGTCCTACATCTAATAATTCCTTCACCATTTTTTTATCTTGTACTTTTGATGATAGAGGTACCTGTACAAATGTATGTTGTGGGACTAACTACATGGTATGAAATTTATTATATGGTGTTCTCGTCAACTTAGCTGAGTTGGCTCCATGAATATTTTCTAATTCTAAATGAGTATGAATGACAAATTAGGGTTTACCTTTTCAATATGCATAGCACACAACTACATTTGAAAAAATATACCAACTATTGCCATAAACCCTTTTTATCAATCACTATATTTGATATGATGTTATGACCTTGGGGTTCCCATTGTTTATTTCTTTTAGGGTTTATGTCCTATTGTTGATGGTGAATCTCATCCAAAGATTTGAGAAATTCCATAGCACTGGCCCTAAAGTCCTCAACTAGGGATATCCTAGCATGATATCAACAACTTCCAAGAGAACTATATAGAGATCAGTCTAAAATTGGTAATAACCCATGGATAGAAAAATATTCTAACACTCCTTGTTACACATCATGATGTCTCCATTAACAATATTGACATTAATTTGGTCTTGACCATATATGAAATAATCTACTATTTTTGCTATGCTAGGATCTATGAAGTTATCTATGTTATTAAAGTCTAGTACTATCAAATTGTACCCCTTGATAAAACTTTAGAATATCATACATTGGGGTGCTAATATTCCTACTGTGCCATTCAAGTAAAGTGTAGGTGTTTCCTCCATGGGTCCTTTGAGTATAACTTCATCATCTAATGAATCAAGGTGTTGCTTAATTAAGTCCATAGATTCACCCCCTATGTTTTTAGAGGAGGGTGAAGCATATCTAATATATAAAATATAGAGGTATTGTGTTTTACATTCATGCCTCATGACCCATTTATCATCATAGTTTTACTAAATTCCCATGGCTTTGCAAGTTGACATCTCATATGGTATTAACCCCATTACTACTGGAGTCATTGTTGTTTATGGGTTCAAAGGTTTTGTTTTGGAATTTTATGGATTTGAAGACCTTTCATTGGACATTCCATTTAATTTATACAAGTTTGGATAACCCCATTGTAGTCATGTATGTGGTTGGTTTGAGTATTTACACCTCAGTTCTAATTTCCTCTTTAATGCCATTGATGAAGCAAATTTTAAAAACAATGTCAAGAAGGCCTTATATTCTATTGGATAACTTATTGAAAGCTTATCTATTAGAATTTGGTGAGGGATGCAATAAAGTCTTCAAAGTTGAAAGGACTAGAATTGCTGAGTTTATTCTTGAATTGTGTCCAACTAGTATGTGGTACTTGTTTTCATAACCATTGATACCAATGGAGTGCTTCAAAGTCAAAATGAAAATAAAACATGATTTTTTTTTTGTTTATGGGTGTCTCATGCAACTCATAACATTGTTTGGTCTTGATTAACCAAATTTATGGATCTATCTCATTGAACCTTGGGGAATATTAAGGAGTCTTGGGGTCATACATTTATGGTTTTATGAATACTGATAGTTATCCTCAAAATGACCCTAGAAAATATTGGCCTATTAAGATCCTTTTCCTTATGTATTTATTTTTCTTCTTTTACAAGGCTATTTTTAATGTGTCTATCAAAAGTTGGTTCTTTAAGTTTAAGCAATTTAATGTCCTAGATTATTGAGTCATGTATATGCTTGAAATATGCAACCATGCTAGTGGTGGTAGATATATGAGTACTAAGTTCATTTATGGAATCCAACATAATGATTTTTGCCTCCATCTTGTTCATTCTAACATCCATTGATTGTATTATAGTCTTTGGTGGCATTTACTAAAAATATAATTGCTAATATTAATAGGTTACTATTTTTTGTATGAGTCTTGGTCTAGAACCTTGCTGTGGTAACTTATACCAAAATGACCATGTCATTGAGGGGATACAAACAATGTATATATTGAATTAGTATTTTTTGGCACCAACACTTCTTTTTACTAGAAAGTAGTTTGATGTTGCATATCCCTTTCAAAATGCTTTTAATTGAAAACATCCTTTTTTATGCAACTATAAATCAATTGTGATCACACTATCCCTAACTAGATTGATATTTTTAGCTCACTATTTCTATATGTTTCCTATCCCACTAATGATAAGCCAAACATAGTTACAAGCAAAAATCAAGGAAGGTAGTCTAGGTTATGTGTGTACTTCCGATAGCCCTCTATTACACTATAGTAGTGATTAATAGTAATTGGACCAATATTTTAGGCCACTGCCCAAGGAGGATTTAGACTATATTATTGGGTACACTACTCTTTGATTAGCATGTGAGGGTATTATTCATGAGTGTTGTTCTTGGTGCACTATGGATAAATACATAGTTCTTTTTTTGGAGTTGTATTAAGATAAAAAGTTCTATACCGAGGATAATTCTAACTACAATACAAGGATTAAAAATAAACTAAGGATAAATATCATATTTTCAATATAAAAATATTAAATAAGCAAAAAATAAAAACTCAGTTTATTTAATAATAGCAAATATATTAATATCACTTGCCTCTTTGAGGGGACAACCTCTACAATATATTGCAGTCTTCTCTCCCCTCATGAAGGTTACATCCTTACCTTCTTATAAGTCTTATAAGCACATTTCCATGAATTAAAATTAACATTATTCCATGAGTTTCCTACCTACCTATTCTCCTACCTATCTACATAACTTGACATGTGGTCCTCTTCATATACTCCTGTAACTAAAATACTTGAACACTTGCAATATAAAATCACACAGACACAAAGAGATTACCCAAAATAATGAAATACTTTATATATATTGACTCTTGCGATACAAATTTACAATATTTCGGATTGCCCCAAGTAGCTTGGGTACAATGTTACAATCTTTGCCTCAATGTGATACAAATTTCTCTCTAGGAGTTTTCCAGATCTTTCGCAATGTACAATGTTCTCCTCGTATCTAGTTACAGCTTCAAAGGGTGAGTGGGATTTGGTATCCAGTACGGGACCACTCCAACTTTAGTAGCCTATCCAAGATACTTGTTACCTGCACACATGCAAACCAACAAAGGGGATTAGTAGCACCCGTATATTCAAGCAATAAATCCAATGCTACACATAAAACTATTACTAATATGGATGAAAAGTAGATAGCACAAAATAGTTAAAAAATAAAGCCTTGCTTAATACTCAAATTGCTAATCTCTGGTGATGCAATCCATTTTTGTTCTCAGGATTGTGGAACCGCGGAAGCGCGGTTGTGGGATGGAAACCACAGACCTACGGTTGTGAAACCGCGGATGCACGTTTTCTACTGTGGAACTGCAGATGGGCGGTTTCGGTTGAATAACAGATTGCCTCAGAATTCAAGCCAATGGTCAGAGTCATTCTCGTGCTCTCAATTTCTCGTTGGGTCTAGATCTATTTCGACAGCCTGTCAGTATGTAAATTTAGTTCTCTCTGTTTGGTGGATTGATGGTGCCTTTATAGGCTGCCTGGGGTTTTGGAGGGGAATGTGAGGTGGCAAGCCTGACTTTCCAAGTGATAAATCTAGATTTCCAAGTGGAAGGGGCAGTTACAGTGAGTCACTCAGTGTGGCTCACTTAATTGGGGTGATGTGGCTTCAAGTGGAGTGGGATGTGGGTGTTGTTTTATGTGAATGGACAAGGGGACAACAACAAAGGAGTTGTGGCATGGGTGTTGGGAATATGTCTCATGTGCAAGGACACAGGGGACAAGAGTGGGTAAGATGTGGCATGGATGTTGGATGAAGTGTCTAGGACACATGTCCAATGGGTAGACAAGGTATCCTAGGGTGATTTTCCTAATTAAATAAATTAGGAAAGTATAATGATGTGCAAGATTTTATATCCCTAAGTTAGAACTTAGGCATATATATTTATTATGTAGGATTTAATGGTGAGGTGGTGAATGTGAACTAAAGGATGCTAGATTTTAGTGTCTACAATTACCCCTTTTTATACTGCGTTGTGTACAACACAATGCGATGCAAAAACTAATGACATCTAACTTTATTGGACGAATGGGTTCATTTCTTTTTGACGCACAAAATGAATGAATTTAGAATTTTGATTTGTTTGCTTACCCCCTCAATTGACGATTGGGTAAAGGTTGACACCCATAAGCCAATTGAAAAAATATGAACGCTGAAAGTGGGTTGTTTATTGAATGATGTTTATTTTGTTAATGAATTTTGTCTTGATTTTCTTTGTGCCCTAAGTTTGGGATTATTTGTGTTCTTGCAATTTTGCTTTTGGTTTCATTAATGTTTAGAATACATGGTAAAATTTTTGACCACTCTTTTGAGTTTTTACCCACTATGACTTTAGCAATTCCTTCCAAATGACAGGTTTAAGGAACCAGTTGTCGAGGATTTGATGCTCAAGCAATTTTTTAATTATTACCAAATTGTTGTTTGTTGTTCCGTTTTTGACCCAACGGAAGGTTTTTGTAGGATTACCTTGGCAAATCTGTTTTAGAACACATTTAAGATCATAAATTTTAGGGACTTATCGACTTGATTCATTGTTGTTTTTTTTTGTGATTTCTGAAGGTTTTTTTTTGAAACCGCTGACTTGCGGTTATTTTGGCAAAAGAACGCGGATTTGTGTTTTGCTTTATGAAATCATGTTTTTGCGTTTTTTGTCTTTAGATGCGTGATTGCGTTTTTGCGCGTTGCAAAAAATGCAGGCGTGCATTTTTCGATGCTAAAAGTAGCTATTTATACGCTGATGTCATTTTCAATATCATTCTGCCAGTTGTCATTGGTTGGTCGGTTAAAGTGATGAGTGAGATGGAGGTTGGTGAGGGGAGCAGTGGTGGTGGCTCGGGTGGAGCGGAAGTTGGCGACTGGTTTGCCGAGGTAGGCGTGTTGCCCTTTTTTTTTTATCTTGTTTGTTTTGTTGTGTTTTATTACCTGGTGTAGTTATATATTTTTTCGTTTTTGTTTTTATTTCCATGATTAGGTTATTTTTTATTTATTTTTTGCTTTTATTACCTAGGGTAGGTTAAAAAAATTTATTTTTGTTTTTATTACCTAGGTTAGGTAAAAAAAATTCATTTTTTTTTTCTTTTATTACCTAGGGTAGGTAAAATTTTTCGTTTTTTTTTTTACCATGATTAGGCAATTTTTTTGTTTTTTTTGTTTTTGGCTTTTATTACCTAGGGTAGGTAAATTTATTTATTTATTTTTATTAGCTAGGTTAGGTAAACAAAAATTTATTTTTTTGTTTTATTACCTAGGGTAGGTAATTTTTTTTTTTTATTACCTAGGTTAGGTAAAAAAAAATTTGTTTTTTTTTGTTGTTTTTGTTACCATGATTAGGTAATTTTTTTGTTTTTTTTTTTTTGTTTTGCTTTTATTACCTAGGGTAGGTAATTTTTTTTTTTGTTTTTATTACCTAGGTTAGGTAAAAAAAAAATTGTTTTTTTTTGTTTTATTATTAAGGGTAGGTAAATTTTTTGTTTTTGTTTTTATTACCTAGGTTAGGTAAAAAAAATTCGTTTTTTTGTTTTATTACCATGGGTAGGTAAATTTTTTATTTTTTTTGTTTTTATTACCTAGGTTAGGTAAATAATTTTTTATTTTTGTTGCATTACCATGCATAGGTAAAAAAAATTCGTTTTTGCTTTTATTTCTAGCATGTTGTGCTAATTTTTGTTTTTTATATGTTTTTTTTTTTCAGGTTAAGCTTCTTGATTCTCAGCATAGGTGGCCGAGGACCATTCAAAAAGTGTGGAAAGCACTTTCTGATGATGATTGGACTCTACTTCAGACCATTGATTTAGACGATTGCGGGCGGTTAGGCACCATAGCTGATGAGGATCTCCTTTCGACACTTGTTGAGCGTTGGGATCCAGATAGGGGCACATTTTAGCTCCCAACAGGGGAGATGACTATCAATCTTGAGGATATCTACTGTATCTTTCATTTCCCTATCGAGGGTCCTACCATTCATGTTGGCCTTGAAAAGAAGGAGGCCCTTTTCTCTATGTTTGGTGAGATGTGGGACATTGATTGCAGCAGGGGCAACATTGCATATTTGGATCTCTTTACAAATGGTAGCTTGGGTGCATTGCCAATCTTTATGATGTACATATTGAGCAACATGTTGTTGCCCAATTCCATGGGATCAAGGATCCCGTTGAACCAATTGCCTATTATTCTTGACTTGATAGCTGATCCTCATAGGTTAGCGTGGGATCCTGCTCTTCTTTGTGAGGTTTATAGCGAGCTCTATGAGGTGAAGAGGCATGGGCGCAAGGGCATGGGTTGTAGTTTGCTACTCCAAATTTGATGTTGGGAGCATGTTATCATTGATCGCCTTGTTGGTTTACCTTGTGGTGTGGATTCCACCTCTCCTCGGGAATACAGGTGGTTACTCAGTGTGGAGGTTAGTCGATCTGTTGTGAGTGCTTTAGAGTTCAGAGATATCTTGAGTTCTTTGACTAGGGACCTAATGTTTTGGTAGCCTTGGAGGGGTTTGGATTGGGCAATGGATGCAATGAAGCTTTGTCATGTTAGGCAGGGACAATGGGTTGTTGGCGCCCATTTGAGAGATATGGAGTTTATTCAGTTCTCTCGTGTACTATGGTAGTTTGGTCTTGTTCAGGATGTTTTGGATGTGCATTTTATGTATAGATGATGGGGTGATGAGTTGGGGTTGCCTGTTGCTCCTAATTTTTGGTGAGTCAACGATCCTCCTAACAACTCAGATGTGGAGGTGCTTGACTTGGATGATGTTGGCACAACTGCTGAGTATGATGCTTGGTTTGTGAGTTAGCCTCTGTGGACTTTTAGCATCATTGTAGATGATGATGGTAGCGATGATGATGTTGATGTGGATGGATGGGTTCCTTGGTCAACGAAATGCTGGCGTGGTAGCTCTTTGAGAGATAACATAGGTGTGAATTTTTAGCAACCTGAGGAGGGTGGTGGCAATGATGATGAGGGTTTACCTCCTCGATGGTGAGAGGAGTGGAGGATTCTCCAAGCTGAGTGAGATAGTATATATTTGGAGCTGGGTTGAGTGAAGGTCGAATTAGCATGGTATCAGGGTGAGGTGACTCATATTTAGGCTAAGGTGGACGGGTTATGGGTTAGACCTAGAAACATTGTTCTAGCTACTAAGGATGCAGAGATCACTAGACTTGGTGGTGAGATTACCCGTTTATAGGGTGAGATTTCTCGATTGAAATCAGGTGCTAGAGGTGATGATTCTACTTTGACTATTGCTTCTCTACGGGAAGATATTTCTTAGAGGGTTGCTCGCCAGGATGCTAATTTGAGGAGCCTGCATAAGTAGGCTATCTACATCGAGATGTTGGAAAACATTCTTTATGAGCATCAAATTACTTTACATGTTCCTCCTCCATCATCTGTTGCCACTACTATCCGAGGGACTGAGACGAGTTGTAGGACTCATCGTACTTCTAGCTCTCATAGGGCTTCTACAACACAAGGTCCACGAAGGGATCCTGCTAGCACTAGCTAGGTGTTGTATTGCCTTATTTTTGTTTTTTGTATATTTTATCTTAGTATAAGCCTTAGTGCTCTGATGTATACTACCTTTGGGCATTTTGTACTTTGTAGACTTTCAAATTTATATATACATGACATTTTATTTTGGTATTCTCATTCATTATTTGTATATGTATTCTTCTTGTTTATGCTTTGCAATATTTATATTATGCAATATTATATTTCTATGTTAATGCTATGATAATGAATGCAAATGAACATGTAAAATGCATTTTGATTTATAGTCATGTAACTAAATGAAGGTATGCATGGTGCTCATGTAATATTATTTAGCTCAGAGTATTTGACCTTTACTCGTTCATATTTGCAATTGGGGGTATCCCAATTGATTATTCTTTGTGCTAATGTATGTGGTATGTATAAATGGTATGTAGATGGTGATATGGATTATGATTTGGTTTTTGATATGTAACTAAAAATATTCTCAAATACTCAAAGAAGCTAGTAATGTTAACCATTTTTCTTGAATGTTATCTTACTTTCTTTAGGACCATATTGTGTGCAAGTGAAGTTCATTTTCTAAATCTTGCGTGTCGATGACCCTAAGCAATCCAAAACTAGTGCATGTGATTGTGATGTTTATTGCCCCATCTTGAGTAATTTTGTATGGTACCTTTTTGGTTTATCATTTTTGGCTAGCTTACCCGTATGTGCGTTCGAAGGTCTCTTTCTTGATAGAGAGACATGTCGCCCTACATGAGTTTACTCCACTTCTAGTCGAGCGTCTATAGCCCCAGTGGAGGCTCACTCCATAGTCCAATGATTTTGATCTTTCAGCCTTTGTGATGACTACATAAATTTTTGAGGGGAACATAATACGATCTTTTCAACTTTAGAGATCTGTGGTGTGTGTTGTTAATTGTTTTTTTGTAGAGTTTTGGGGAATCGGATTCTCAATCGAAGTATGATGAGAATGTTAGCCTATCTTTACTACTCTACATTTATTTATATTTGTTGTTTCACTGTGGTAGCGGTGATAACCACTATTTTTTTTTGAACTATGTTGTGTGATATGATAAGCGAAGAATTTGACTTTTTTTGCCTTTAGGTTTACCCAAATTAGCGTTATCTTTTTATTATTCAAGATGTTTTAAGATTTGTAAAAGTGTATTTGGTTCAAGATTGATTTTGGGTCAATCTACCATACTCAATATTTTCTTAATGTGATGAAAGTGCTTTGGTCCTAAAGAAAATTAGACACTTCATGAAGTTTGGTTTTTCACTAGACATGTTTGAGTGACTAAAAATTGTATGATATATCATATATGATGTGTATGATTTGTGAGTTGTAAAGAATCTTAGTTGAATACCCCCAATTCTTGGAATTTGTTTTCTTGGTCTTATCATCACCACTATTAAAGATTACTGAGCAAGGGATGGGATGGATGCAACTATATATATGATGGGATGGGATGGATGCAAATGCCATATGAAAAATGCAATTTAAAATATGTCTATTTACAATGTGAAATGCATGCAAAATTGTAAAATGAAATCTTTTGTTTATTTTTATTTTTTGTATGAACATATAATTGAAATGCAAATGCAATATGAAAAATGCAATATGAATTTTTTTCTTTTTATTTTATTTTATTTATTTATTTTATTTTATTTATTTATTTTTTCATTTTAGCCATGTACATATATATACATATATTGCAAGTCGTTTTATGCATAAAATACCTTTAGGTGCATAATGTTCAGTGGCTTTGGCTCCAATTTCCCTTCTAAATTGGAGAGTTTGTACGTTCCTTGTCCCAATTTTTGTTTTACTATATATGGGCCCAGCCAATTTACTGTAAATTTATCCCTTAAGTACAGTGAAGCATTGTTATTTTGTTGATTTTATTTGAGCACTAGGTCCCCCACTTGAAATTCATGAGGATGGACTTTTGTGTTGTAAGCGCGCTTAACTCTATCTTGATATACTCATAAATTTTCTAGAGCATTAATATGTTTCTCATCAATAATTGTCAATTGGTCAAGACGCTCTTGTCCAGTTGTATCATCGTTCATGAATTCCTATATCTCGATTCACAAGGATGGTATCTCGAGCTTCAATGGTATATTGCTTATACACTGTAAACTAGTGAAAATGGTGTTGCTCTCGTTGGCGTTCTTATGCTTGTTCTATAAGCCCATAGTGCTAAAGGGAGGTGAGTATGCCAATCTCGATGATTATATTTTACCACTTTCTTGAGAATGGATATGATTATTTTATTTGTTGCTTCAGCTTGCCTATTTACTTGTGAGTAATAAGTTGTTGAGAAGCTATGTAGGATTTTGAATTTGTTGCACAATGCTCTAACATCCTTATTCTTAAATGACTTTCCATTATCAAAAATTATTTTTGAAGGTATTCCAAAATGACAGATAATATGCTGAAGTATAAACTTTGTGATTCGAGATCCAATCGTAGTTGTCATTGGAATTGCTTCCGCCCATTTTGTGAAGTATTATGTAGCAGTTATGATGAATTTATGTTGTCTTGATGAAGCAAGTGTTATTTTATCGATGAAGTTAAGGCCCCATTGTGAAAAGGGCCACAAAATTTGAATGGGTTGCAAATTTTGTGATGGCACATGGGTCAAGTTTGCATGATGTTGGTATTTTTGGCATCTTTTGACATATTTGCAACAGTCATTTTCCATTGTCGACCAATAGTATCCCATGCGCAATATTCTTTTTACAATTGCCATTTCACTGAAGTGACGACCGTAAGTACCATCTTGGGCTTCTGATATTGCTCTTTCTACTTCAATTGGATTTAAACATCGTAGTAATATTCCATCATAACTACATTTATATAGCACATCTCCAAGTAAAGTGAAATGAATGGCTCTTTGTTTGAATGTTCTTTTTGCAGTTCATGTCATTTCTATTGGTAGTGTGCCTGACTTGAGAAAATATTTTATCTCATCAAGGTAAGAATTGCTTAGCATGTAATGTTTAAGTTTCTTGGTGGTGAAAACCACTGCTAAGCATAACTTTTTGACATAAGCATATCTTGTTTCGTAACTTACCAATGTTCAACTGATGTAATAAACTGCTTGCTCTTTATTTTTCTCATTCTTTTGTGCAAGCATTGTTCCTAAAGAAAAATTTGTTGCAAAAATGTATAGGGGAAATGGGACTCCTATTTTTAGTGGCGTAGGAACTGGTGGTGAGGCTAGATATTTCTTTATATCATCAAATGCCTCCTGACATTCAGTTTTCCAAGAAAATATCACTCCTTTTGTAACAGGTGATTAAAAGGTTTACATTTATCTAAGAGTTGTGCAATGAATCGTCGAATAGATTGAACTTTTCCTTGCAAACTTCACAACTCTTTCAAGTTTTTGGGAGGTGACATTTCTAATATTGCTTTTACCTTGCCTAGGTCTACTTCAATGCCTCGCTTGGAAAGAATGAATCCTAGAAGTTTTCCTGATGTGACACCAAATACACACTTCTTAGGATTTAACCTTACCTTATGTTCTATTAATTGATAAAATGTTTTTTCTAGCACATCTATGTGTTCAAGACGCATTTTTGATTTAGCAATAAGATCATCTACATAATCTTCAATTATCTTATGCATATAATCATGAAATATGTACGTCATGGCATGCTGATATGTAGCTCTTGTTTTATTTAATCCAAAAGGTATCACTCTGTAGCAGAATGTCCCCCAAGGCATTGTAAACATTGTTTTATGTTGATCTTTGGGATTAATCCGAATTTGGTTGTATCTGGAGAAACCGTCCATTAAGGAGAGAATTTCATGACCAACACAGGAGTCTACTAATTGATCTATATTTGGCAAAGGAAAATCATCCTTGGGACACACTTTGTTTAAATATTGAAAATAAGTGCATACTTATATCCCCCTATTCGATTTACGAAAGGGTACCATGTTTGAAATCCATTCAGGATAATCAATTGGTACTATGAAGTGTACATCCAATAACTTTTGCAACTCTTCTTTCAAAATTAATGTGACTGTTGGATGAACTTTCCTAAGATTCTGCTTGAATGACTTGGCATCATGTGCTAGCGTAAGGTTGTGGACTACCAAGTCTGGATCTAAGCCAGGCATGTCTTTGAAGGACCATGCAAACACTTCCTTATTTTTAATAAGAATGTTTATGATGCTTTATTTTTCTTCTATGGATAATTATTTTACTATTTTTATAATCTAGGGATTGTCCACGTCTTCACTAAGGTTCACATCTATAGACTCTTCTATTAGCGTGTGAGAACCTTCTTCTAGCTGATGTGGATTCAGGATGAGGTGGATATCATTTGCCACATTTTCAAATGTGTCTAGGGTGTCCCCATCTATCTTAGTTTGAAAAATTCAATTGTTTGATGATGATGGTTGTTGCAGAATATAAGCATTTGAAGCATGCAACAACTCTTCAGACAAGATGAAGTCAGTAGTGGATGGCAGGGATAAAATCTTGTCCATGGCTATGATAATGGTGTCGATATAGATAGGTTTTGTCTGATTATATGGGTTGCGGAGTGGGGTGAGAAAATCAATATAAATCATGTTGAATTGATGGAAATGAGGTGGTTGTGATTCAAGAATTGATGACTCGTATTCTCTAGGTTGCAACTGACCTAATGTGTGTGATTGGTTTTTTTGTATGCTTTTCCAATGTGATGGAGGAGGTTCTGGTTCAGGACCCTCATGCTCTTTGTTTAGCCAAAAAAGTGTGCGGTCTATTGGAAAATTCTATTGATACTAGTTAAACTTCTGCATGGTTTCTCCATATATTATGTCTTCCTGAGGTTCTTCTTCTTCTTGATTAAACCATTCAGGACGTGCTTCATCTTGGAGCATTCTCTTGGCTTGTATCTCAAGAGCATGGTTGATAAAAATCATTTTAGTTTCATCATCATCATTTTCACTCATCCAGAAGCTATTAGCATTTGTATGAGGTCCTAGCATTAGTGGCTCAAGGTCTTGCCTAAGGTATGCCATCTCAGTAGGATCTTCATAATCTACTTCTCGTTGTAAAGCTTGCTCTCGAGGGTAAAAATTGTAGATTTGGTATCTACTTTCTATTTGTTCATCCTCATAATTAGGTTCATTCTCATCATTAGGTTCATCCTCATCATCGCTCTTTTCCTCCTCTTGTTCGAATTCTATGTCAAGTTCTTGGAAAGCTTGATTAAGAGAAGAGCTTGTGATGGAAGGTTTATAGCCTAGACCGGAGCGGTCACTTGGATCTCTATATTATGGTTCAATAATATGGTGAGGACCTTGTTCATGTCTTCCAAGTTCATATCCTTTCCAACTAACCCTTCAAAAATATCTTACTGGGAAACTTGGGTTCGATAGATAATCAATGTTTTCATTAAACTATTGTAAAGAGTTGTCATTTTGAGGAGGTGGGTCCAATGAAGAATCCATCCCTCCATATATAAAATTGATTGTATTTATTTGAGAACCCATTCTATATATATCACCAATAGCTAAAGGTGGGTCACAAGGGTGATCGTAATCTGTGATTAACTCGATAGGTGGTGTAACTGTGACACTTTCAATAATGTACTCACCAATACTTGGATTGGCGAGATGTACTACAAATATAGATGGTTGTGTGGCTAATGGCTCGATGGATGAAGAGGGTTCTTGAGCCTTAGCTCTGGGCTCTATGGGCGACATTGGATTATCTCTAACAGGTGGCCCTATTTGTGAGACTACATGTTCTAATGATTGTGAAGTAGTGGCTGATGATGTGGGTTGTGCTTTCAATGTGAATGGTGGATTTGAATCTAGAAGTGTACTAGACGGAGCTGGCAATTGATTAGCAAGATGAGTGGGTGTAATTTGAAAATGAAATACGATGTTTGAAGGATGTGTTGAGCTAACGCTTTTAGATGCGAAAGTTGGATCAACTATAGACAACTCTTATGGAATGGGTGTTTTTGATTTAGCGGTGCTTGATGGAATGGTTCTAATGACTAGTGGTTGGATGGTTAGATGTCTTGATGGGAGTAAATGCTCATAAGGATTTGAAATAAAGTTGTAGTATTTGAAAGATTCAGTGTCAGCTGGTATGCAATGTACCTTGACTTCATGCACATAATTTAAGCATTGATGCAATGTTGAAGGCACACATTTCATTTCTCTAATCCAAGGGAATCCAAGAAGTATGTTATATTGCATTTCCCCTTCCAAGATGTGGAAGAGAACATGTATTATTTTCACCCCACGGTGACGGGAAGAACAAAATTCCCTATAGTTGAGCATAAAGTGTCATTAAAGGCCCTAAGAGTGAATGTGGATGTTGTGATGTGAGATGATGGGACATTGAGCTTCATCATGGTAGGTGTAGTAATGAGGTTGATTGAAGAACCTATATAAATAAGCACTCTCTTTAAGGGTTTCCTATTGATGTGAGCTACTATGTGCAATGGTGGATCAGATGAATCTGTTGATATTTGTTTTTTCCTCGAAGTCATGGAATACTATCAAGGGTTCCATGCACTTTTGCACACTATCCACAAAGGAATTGAATGCATTGGGGTCTTTTGGTTGTACTTGAATAGACTTTAAAATTTCCATAAATGCTTCCTTGTGAGGTGTTGATTGTTGTATTAGTTCATAAATTGACAATTTTGCTAAAGCCATCTTCAAACTCTATGTTAATCGACTGTTCAATGTAACAACAGGGTGATTGTGGAATAGTGGTGGTGGCCCACTCGATCCAAGTTGTATGGGAACATTAGTTGGTGATGCTGTTGGAGCCTGGGTTGTACAATTAGCTTGTCTTTGTACATGGGTAACTATACTGATAGCCCCTACAAAATGTTGTGGTAGTTGAGACATATAATTAACCTGATTGGGAGGAACTGTAGAAGTTGATTCTCCAATCGGTTGTTTATTTGCCTCTCAATGTGGCAAAGGTGTCTGATATATGCATGGATTTTTGTTATTTTGGGCTAGTGGGTTGTCAATTTTGATTGTACCCGCTTCCAATAAATCCTACATAATTCCTTTAAATCCATGGCAACCTTCAATATCATGTCCTCTTTGTCTGTGATAGATGCAAAATAGGTGTTCTTTGTAACCTTTTGTCTTTGGTTTGTTAGGATCATCAAGTTTCATTTCGGGTAAATTAAAAAGTTTTGTCGCATACAACTTTTGAAATACTAATGAATATGGCTATTGTACTGGCGTGTAATTTATTTTTGGCTTAAAATGACATTGTTGTCTTTTCACAAGTTATGTCTGATTTTGTGCCTGCTGTGGGGGTGGAATCGGTTGATAATTTGGTTGGTATGGTTGTTGTTGTTGGATTTGTGTTTGAGTCGATTTATTTGACTGTGGTTGGCTCAAAACTATTTGATTAACCTATGCGGTATTGGACTGACTGTGGTTATTCCACTTTTGATTCTTATTGTGCCACTCTTTCTTCTTAGGCTTAATCTTGCCTTCTTGAATTTTGATTTCTTCAATCGATTTTGCTTGGGCAAGTGCCTTATCGAATGTTCTATACTGTTGTAGTTGTAGCAATGAAGAGATGGGTCTACCAAAACTCTTCATGAACATTCATATTATCTCTGGCATAGGGAGTGAAAATGGCAAGTTGATCATGACTTATCTCCATCTATTGCCAAAGTCATAGACTGATTCATCATCATATTGTTTTAGGTAAATAAAATCAGTCAATGTTTGTTTTCTAACATTTAGGGCAAATATTTCCAATAATTGGTCTGCTAGTTGTTCAAAGGTAAAAATAATTTGATGTGGGAGATGGTTGTACCAGTCTTGGGCTTCCTCCCCTAATGTTTTAGGAAATGTAAGTAATAGAAATGCATCTCTACTTTTGATTTTGAAGCATGCATTCATAAATCTTGTTACATGCTCACTGGGATCGTCTTCTTCTTTAAATTAAAGCTTTGATATTTGGAAATCATGTGGATATGGTGGATCTGGTACCGAAGCGTGAATAGGGTGATTGAGTAGTTTCCTTAAAGTTGGATTTTGGTATTGCAAGCCTGGGATTTGCATGGTAAGACTATTAATATGACTATAAAAACTGGTATCTAGGATCATCTATAGGACTAACACTCGAATGTACTTGATGTTGCTGGTAGTGGGGTGGATTGTATGTAGGTTGGGGATGATAAGAAATTTTTGGCAAAAATGTGTTATGGTATGGATGTTGAGGGATGTTATGATATGGATGAGGTAATGAAGGTATGATATTATGCTGGCCTATTGCATTAGCATATGGGTGCAGTGGTTGATTGTGAACCATAGTGGTAGATGGAGGACGCATTACCCAAGATAGATCTTGGATAAAGGCATTAGGTTGATGAGATGTAGGTGGAAGATTTTGCTCAATCCCTTGCAAATGTTGGTTAGGTTTAGGGTTCATGCTATGGTTAGAATTATGTAAAATCATTTGCTACCACTATAAGAAAGCTTATTGCATAGCAATTGCATTTGACATAGGTACTTCTACCTGTGATGTGGTGGACTGAATTGGTTGTGGAACAACCATGGTAGTGGAGGTATATGGGGGGTTAAGTAGCAAAGGGTATCGCTACTGACTGTGGAATGGTATGAGATGTATGTCGTACAAGTGTGGATGGAGGAATGGATGTTGGAGCTTGGGAAACAATAGGAATTGTTTCATACAAGGGATTAGTGGTAATGGTCATTTGTTGTGATAATGTGGGGGGAATTTGGTTGGATGACAATGGTTGATTGACTAATGCTACAGTAGCCAACTCAAAGAGAGGATTGGCAAAAATTTGTTATGACTACTGTGGACAGGAAAATATGGATTCTTTTTGTGATGGGGGTATGACACATGATGGGATGGAGAGTGGTGGTAATTATGGGAAGACTATTCCAGCTGCATTCAAATACATTCTAACAACATCCATATCTATCATGGTGACCTGACTGTCTACCGTTGCAAGAGGTTCACTCCTAGATGTCTCAGGTATAGCTGTGTGAGTAGCTCTATGCATAATGTCTATGTCTATGTTGGGGGAATTACTAGAAGGCCCTACATCAAGACTCGAGGACATAGAAACAGTTACATCTACTTGTCCCACCACCGAAGTGTGAGGGACACTACCAAACTGAGAAGCCATAGGGGACAACCACTAACTTCGGCTTGACACTAATTTCTTATCTTGATTATGAGTCACTACCATATGCTAGTATGTGATAAAATGCGGAGTGAGACTATCTATGCAAGTAAAGTGACAATACAATGCAATACAACACACAAAGCAAATAACCACAAAATTTTTGATGCTAGTGTATCGCTCCAAATTTTTCGCATCCTTACCTTCAGGCTATAGGATCCGTGCCCGGAAGGGGGATGGGAAAAGGATGTCGCGGTACCTCGGACTGAGAGGACTTTGCGAAGGTCCCGCCTCTCAAGGGAGGTGTATTTTGATGATTTTTCGACGGATGGTGGGTTCACCAGGAAACATTTAATGGCGGTTTCCACGCCTAGGTTTGGAATGTGTTTTTATGTGTTCGTTTTTAACTTTAAGCATTCATATCCTAGGTTTGGCCAAATGAGTCTAAATTAATCTATATGAAAATGCAGATTTAATGAATACAAAGAACAAATTTAAGACAGAAAAATAGAGCAATTAAGGAAGAATAAGAAGAATACCTGATCCGGATGTCTGATGGAGATTCTGATGTTTGAAGCAGTCAGGATCATCTGGAATTCGACAGAATCGTCTGAGATCAGACAAGATCGTCTGAGATCTGACGAATTCGTCAGACAAATTCATCAGAGACCTGCAAACAGAAGAACAGATGCAAAATATAGAGAATACTACTGTGCTAACAGGGGAAACAACAGAAAATGACAGTATGAACACTGGAAAACAATTATGAACAGAAATTCAAACAAATTACGATGTTCTAATGATAAATTCTGATCTTATCATGCAAGTTAAGTTATATGGGTGAACTCCAAATGCAAAATAGTAAGCAATAAGGATAAACTAACTAAAATGCAGAGTAAAACAACGAAAGGAATAAAAGAAAGCGCAAACTCTGGGCACTGATTGCCTCAATGTGGACTGCAGTCGAGATCGTCTCGCATCAGTACGAAATCGTCTCTGATTCGACAGGATCGCCTCCGATCTGAACAGGTTCGTCGACGATGATGTATGCTTGCTCCGGATGAAAAACAAGATGATACCTGCAACAAAATTGATATAGGACTACTGCAAATGAAAACTTAGGATGATTTAACGTGCATGAAGCTAAGTTACAGAGAATTTCAGCCAGGGGTTGGGAAGGGAAGGTCCTAGGGACTAAATAGGCTTAGGGGAGTAGTTAGGAGGTTGGAGATCATCCCTATTTGGGAGATCTCCAATGGGGGAGGGTCTCTAACGGCGCAGACACGCTTCTGCCCGGATTAGAGGCCCGTTGGAACAGAAGCTAATTTTGCAAAATCAGTTTTGCGACAAGATCGTCTGGACGTCCTAGCCCAGACGAAATCGTCAGATCTGGGGCGATATCGTCTGATCGGCGACGATATCGTCAAACGGTCAAAACAACCTCTAAAAATGGCACGAAAAAGGGGAAACGGATTACCCGACGGTTAACGGGCGGTTTGGGAGGTTAAATTTGAATTTTAAATTATTTACTAAGGTGAATGTAATTATGACAATTTTATTGCGCCAATTTTAGGGTGCTACATTTTGCCCCCTCTTTAGCGAATTTTTCGAAGAAAATGCGTTAAAGATGAGTTCTTCTCGATCTACGAGAAAGCAAAAATTATTCCCATTTTTAGGCGACGATTCTTGGTCGAATCGTACGACAGACTTACTATGGTGCCCCCTCCGTGTTTTTACCCAAATCGAACGTTTGAGGTAAAAACGCGAAAAAGCAAAAAATTATTTTTGAATAAAATTAAGAAAAATAGGGTAAAACCCTAATTCATTTTTACTATTCATTTTCTCGGTTTTTTAGAGCTCTGAAGCAAAAATGGTGGAGACGACGCACAGATCGACAGAGGTCCGGCGCGGTCTACGGGTAAGAGTCTAGACTTAACTAGAATGATTTAATTTAATTTTACATGCTTTGTAGGTAATTTTTAGATGAATTTTGAGCATCGCGGCCGTTTTTGGGCCGTCGACGTCGTCGGGACGAAATCGTCCCGATTTCGACGAAATCGTCTCAATTTCGTCAATTTCGCCCAAGGGCAAAATCGGCGAAAGGGGGACGATTTCGTCAAATTAGAGACGATTTCGGCTTGCAAAATCGGAGACGATTCTGCTCAAATTTGGGACGATATCGTCCAATAGTGGGCGATATCATCAATTGCATAAAATTGAATTTTTAACTTGCATTATTAATTACTTGAATTGTTTATTAATGATTGTTTGTTGTTTTGTTGTTTATGTTTGCGAGAGAGGTTTGCTAAAGAGCGAGGGAATGGAAGTATGGAGGTTTGAGGGATGACTTGGCCGCTCTCACATAGGCGAGCGAGATCAGCTGGCACAAGCCGGCTTACAGCATGTGGCAGAGATGCCACAGGTGTCCACAGATATGGGGCTACTGACGGCCCTAGCAGAGAGATGGTATCCGGGTTCCTCATGTTTTTGGCTACCGATAGGGGAGATGACTCCCACTCTAGAGGATGTATGGAGGATTCTGAGAATCCCCATACAAGGATGATTGATCACTCCTATGGCCAATCAGGGCCATGCTATGGGACGACTGTGTGGTGACCCGAGCTTCACCCTGGAGAAGGGCAAAGTTAATATCGAGGCACTGCGCCAGATGCCTGGGGCATCTAGACTCACACGAGTGCTAGCTGGAGTGGTTGGTGGACTTTTGCTGTGCCACCGGAGCGGGTGTAGGGTGCCATGGATGCTCGGCAGATGTGATCTACGATATGCGGGACCACGGCTATAGGTTCTCTTGGGGCAGTTTTGTATTATGCCGATTGTACAGGATCTTGTATGGGGTCGTGTACAAGGGCGGCCGATGTCTGGTGATGACATCGCTCCTACAGGTTTGGTGCTGGGAGCACATTGCAGTGCGGAGGCCGATAGGGCTTCCTCTGACAAGGGTAGATGGGGAGAGGCCCCGAGTCTTCTACTGGTGGCTCCGGAGAGGGTCACAGCGGCGGATCGACCTCCCTATGTCCCGGAGACTATTGGATGACTTAGTCCCAGACCAGATCACCTGGAGGCCATGGAGGGAGCATCCAGGGTGGGCCGAGGATGGACAGGAGTTGGCTCACGTCAGGCGAGTTTGTTGGCTACGGATGGAGAGGGGAGAGGTGGAGCTCCACCGCTATGACCGAGTTTTGCGTCAGTTCGGTCTGTAGCAGGGGATCCCATCTCTGAGGGATTATGAGTTTTCTTGGACTGTCCGAGATAACACCATAGTTAGCGGGGCTCCAGACATGCAGTGTTTCTGGAGCCAGGACGCAGACGATGCCCCCATCCAGCCAGTGGATGGTGACGACGTAGGTGTAGCCGATGGCTATGATGCTTGGTACGCAGGCATCCGCCCTCCTCGGATGATGAGGGTGCAGGGTTCGATACATGCGGTTGTGCATCGGATAGGGAGGCGGTGCCGAGCAGTGATGGAGGCGGCCCAGGGTCACGATGGGAGAGAGCCGAGGAGGCCACGAGGCACAGGAGAGGCCACGACAGAGGGAGAGGAGGGAGGCGAGACCCCCATCTCCATGAGGGAGAGGCCACCATCGCCCGATAAGGGCAAGGGCATAGACATAGGAGAGAGTAGCGAGATGGCTACTCTTCGGGCGAAGAGAGATCGTCTCCAGGCACAGGTGCAGACTCTACAGGATGAGGCTGCACGCCACCGAGCTGAGGTGGCACAACTACGAGACGAGATTGCACGCCTTAGGGCACGGGGCGGAGGGGCGAGCTCTGGGGAGCTGACACGGGCTATCGCCCAACTCACTTTCTATCAGACATTGTATTATCAGCTGGTGCCAGAGGCGGATAGACTACCCCTGCCAGCCAACATTGCAGATCCGATCAGGATCGGGTCGTCGAGGACCACGTCCCGATCGAGGACTAGGACTACTCAGACTACGATGGGGCCACCTCGTCCACCTCAGGGTGGGGGGAGGAGATGAGGCGGAGAGCTC
The DNA here is from genome assembly GCA_028583015.1 of Wollemia nobilis. Classification (NCBI taxonomy): domain Eukaryota; kingdom Viridiplantae; phylum Streptophyta; class Pinopsida; order Araucariales; family Araucariaceae; genus Wollemia; species Wollemia nobilis. The sequence continues at coordinate 1,578,104 of JAQPPZ010000756.1, read as the reverse complement.
GAGGGGCTCTCGAGGCTAGAGGGCTGCACAGCTTTGTACAGACTGACATTGTATTATTATTTTTTTTTTTGATAGAGGATTGAGTATGCCGAGGTACAGATTGTGGCATACCAATCCAGTTTTGATGATGTATATATACTTGTTGACATATATATGATATGTTATTGATCATATGACTTGTATTATGTGTATGCTTATGATGCTTTTATGTTTGATTGATTAATTTGATAATTGGATTGAGGATTCATGAAATTATGTCGTTTTGAAAATTTATAACTTTGATGTCATGCTATAATATTTTAAATGAAATAATCTGATGTAACAAATTGATTGTTTGTGATGAAATGTGATAAAAAATAAAAAGAGACTTCTAACAATAATTTCAAAGGACATTGTCGCTAGTATAGACCATTTCATGGAGTCGCTGCTCACTCGGTCGTCAAGCTAATCCCAGTTATAGAAATATTGTTAAAAGTAAAAGAGTGCTTAAGAAACTGTCTTAAGACTTTGGTGCAATGGTGCAAATGATGATGATGATGATGGTTTGTTTTCAGATTTTCATGAAAATAGTATGCATGAAATAATGTTAAAATGATTTTTGCTAGGCATAAATTCCTAAGTGTGATAAAATTTTGGATAATTCTTTAGGAATTATACCATCATTGCAAAATTGAAGGTTGACATAATGACATGAAATAATGAAAATGTGTTTGCTTTTTAAAAGCATAATTTGTGTAACATAATGATTTAAGTCATATGGTTTTCATGATTTTTAATAAATGGGGAATAAAAATTGTTACGATGGTTTGCGCTAGGCATAGAATATGTAGGTATAGACTTATACCATCATCGCGAAAATCCAAAAAGAGATAGTTTTATTGCATGGTTGATTTTTGATAAACAAAAAATATGAAAATGAGGACTTGCGCTAGGCATAAAATTCCAATTTTGGTTTTGGAACTATACCATCGTCGCGAAAGTCAACCAGATATATATGTTTTGAGTGTATATTTTGAAAGAAATTTTTGATTTTTCTATTATATAGTTGTCTTTATGGTAAACATCTGTACTTGATTTATTCCAAACAAGTTGCAAAAATAATATTTCAAAGTATTTTGAAGACAAAAGTTAGATTTATAAGGAATCCCATGTGCATATGTGAATTCATTTCCGATCTTGATTTATCATAATGATACACAAAATCTCTCAAATACAAATGTGTGTGCAATTGCTTTGTGCATTTACCAGTTTTGAGCAAGATAATATGATACAAGTGATTTGAAGAAACCAAATAAGTGTTCATTAACCATGATGTAGATGCATATAACCATACTAGACTACTATGTAGGTCGGATTATCAAGAGCTAGCTAATCCATAAGCGAGACATAGGTCCTGTACAAAAGAAGGTCGCTAATGTGACGGACATATCACCACGCTAGGAGTTACCCAAGGCCAAGCGGGTTGGGCACAAACCACCTGTTATGGGGCTTACCTCACGGTTTTCGAATAATTGAGAATTCCAGGGATTCAAGCTCATCAACCCTTCTTTTCTTTTCAAAGGGTAGGGAAAGGGATTTTATTGCTTTCTTGCTTTTGCTTTCTTTTGCTTTTCTTTTGAACTTTGCTTCTTTTTCTTTTTGTATTTTTTGCTTGATTTTTGAGATAGTGCTTGAAATATTGTTGTAATGATATAAAATAACATTTTTCTTTTCTCTTTTTTCTTGAACTTTTCTTTTCTTTTTCTTTGCTAGGGATACTTGCTCGGATTAGCTGTAGAGCAAGGGATTTTTATTCTGGGTAGGGGTGAGCTTGTCCTTTTGCCAATTCTCAAAGATTCTAGACCATGTGCATGATAGGATAGCAGGGGAAACTTTTCGCTCAAGAAATCACTTCTACTATGTAGCAAAACATGGAAATTACAAATATAATCATTTTATTGTGAAAAGATGTGCTTGGTTTAAGTAAATAACAAGATCAATTCTCTATGCTCAAACTTTATTTAATTGAATTTTGTGGACTTTGATATAAGAGAGATTAGTAATCATGCCAGATAAAATCAAGATATTTATTTTTGTGAGTGTGCAAGTGAGGGATTCCAAATAAATGCTAATTTATCAAAAATAATTTGAAACATATAACTGCAACATTTGTAAGAAAATATATATAAACACTTTTTGAGAAGTTTTGAGAATGTTGACTCCCTCTTTCTTCTTTATATTGTTTTGGTTTCGAAAGAGTCAAGCATATTGTTGTTTTTATATTTTTATCATTATTTTGATTTTTGGTTTTATTTTTGTTTTTGAGCAAAAAATTTAACAAGTGCCATAAATAAATGCAACAAATAGTTTTGAAGATTTTTGATGATTATGAATGTTTTTGATGTTTTTGAATTTATAAATTTGAAAGAAATACAAGATAGTGATTTTGAACAAATATATACATGGATGAAATGACCAAATTTATGCATAGTAACGTTTAAGATGCAAAATATTCATGGGTTCTTTAAGTTCTTTACCATCTAAGGTAGATAATTTGTATGCTCCTGATTCAAATTTAGCAGTAATAATGTATGGTCCAAGCCAGTTGGGCTCAAATTTACCTTTAAGGTCCTTAGTTGCATTTGTATTTTTTTGATTTTCTTTTAAAACAAGGTCGCCGATCTCAAAGGATCGATGACGAACTTTCTTAGCATATGATCTTTTAAGCTTGTTTTGGTAAGCACGGAGATGCTCCAAAGCATTGATGCATTTTTCATCTAGGAGTTCCATATGGTCGAGTCTCGCCAACTCGATATTCATCTCCTACTTCGGTATCTTGAAGTAGCAGAGCCAAAGAAGGAACTTCCAATTCAAATGGAAAAACTGCTTGAGCACCATAAACCAAAACAAATGGTGAAGTTCCCGTGGGGGTTCGAACACTAGTTCGATAGGCCCACAAGGTTGGGTATAATTGAATGTGCCAATCCACGGCCGGTTTTATTGACCAATATTTTGAGAATTTTGATTAAGGTTTTGTTAGATGCTTCCGCTTGACCATTACCCCGAGGATAATAGGGAGTGGACCAGCGATGTTGAATCTTATATTTTTGGCATAATTTTTTAACATCTTTATTTTTGAAACAAGTTCCATTGTGAGAGATGAGATTTGCAAGAATTCCGAACCTACAAATGATTTGATTAAAAATAAATTTAGAGACTTGTGTGCCGGTGCGAGGAAGCTAAAGGCATAGCTTCGACCCACTTCGTGAAATACTCAGTGGCGGTTATGATGAACTTGTGTCCATTAGATGACACCAGATTGATTTTGCCAATAATGTCTAAACCCCATTTAGAAAAGGGCCAAGGAGATGAAATAGCCTACAGCTCTTGGGCGGGCGCATGGACAAGGTCAGCATGTTTTTGGCACTTGTCGCAATGGCGCACATACTCATGTGCATCCGTTTCCATGGTAGGCCAAAAGTATCCTATCCGAAGGAGCTTTTTAGCAATGACACTACCACTAAAGTGTCCTCCACAAGATCCATCGTGGGCTTCACTCAAGGCTGATTTAGACTCTTCTAAGTTTAAACATCTTAATAGGATACCTTCAAAAGATCTCCTATATAAAGTATTGCCAATTATTACAAATCGACTTGCTCGTCGACGTAATAACCGATGCTTGGTTTCTATTAGAATTGGCAAGGAAAGTCCCATTTTGGAGAAAATCAAATATGTCTGTATACCAAGGTTCGGGAGTAGTTTCATTGATTAGAAACACATCCAAAGGCTCTAAGCATGACTTATTTGAAGCGGGTTCCTGGAGTCGACGAATAATGATAGTGGCATATTCGTCATCTAACTCCAAGGGCAGGAGAGATGCAGCTGCGGCCATAGCATCAGCTGCACGGTTGCTAGTTCGAGGAATAGCTTCCAAGGTAACTTGATCAAATAAAGACATTAATTGTAAAACATAGGCCTTATATGGGCGCAGTTTATCATCTCTGGTTTGATAAACTTCATTAATTTGGTTTATAACCAGTTGGGAATCACCAAAAACTAAAAGATGTTTAATTTTTAGCGCTAGGGCAGCTCGTAATCCAAGGATTAGAGCTTCATACTCAAGCGATATTGTTGGTGCAAGCAAATGTCAATTTGAAGGACAAGAGGAATAAGATGTTTTTGTGGGGATATTAAAATAATACCCGCACCAGCCCCACTCATGCATCGGGCTCCGTCAAAGTATAAGGACCATTGTTCAATATGGTCTGCCTCTAATTGAAGGCATTCATCTAGAAACTCGATGATGAGGGGATGAGTAGATTCTAAGGGTGCAGCAGCTAATTGATCTGCTATGATTTGACCCTTAACAGACTTCTGTCCTATGAATGTGAGATCAAACTCGCTTAGAGCAAGAACCCACTTGGCTGTGCGACCCGATAAATAAGGTCGACTCATGAGATACCTCAAGGGATCGTATTTAGCAATGACATAAGTTTTTTGACTAAGCATATAGTGTCGTAATTTTTGCGTAGCAAACACGACGGCTAGACATAGTTTTTCTAATGCTGTGTAGCGGGTTTCATAACTGATGAAGGTTCGGCTAATGTAATAATTAGCACGTTCTCGCTTTTCATCATCAAGTTGAGCTAACATAGCTCCTAAGGCAGAATCTGAAGCTGAAATATATAGGAGAAATGGGCGATCAGGTTTAGGTGGTGAAAGCACAGGTGGATTAAGGAGGTATTGTTTGAGAAGTTCAAAAGCTTCTCTACATTCGGTGTCCCAATTAAAAGGGACATCCTTCTTAAGGAGTTTAAGAAAGGGACCAGTTTTGTCCGCCAGCTTATCAATGAAGCGACGGATAGCTTGAAGCTTACCTTGTAAACTTCGTAACTCAGATATATTAGTAGGTGCGGGCATATCAGTGATGGCCGCAATCTTGAGAGGGTCGATTTCAATACCACGTAAAGAAACTAAAACCCCTAATAGTTTACCGGACTTAACTCCGAATATACATTTTGTTGGATTTAATCGAATAAGATATTCTCGTAATCGATTAAAAACTTTTCTCAAATCATCTAAATGATTATCTTCAATAATAGAGCGAGCTATAATATCATCTACATAATCATGTAGGATATCATGCATCATATCATGAAAAATATAGGTCATAGCTCGTTGATAAGTTGCACCTGCGTTCTTTAAGCCAAATGGCATCACTTTCCAACAAAAGGTACCCCAGGGGGTAATAAAGGTTGTTTTAGCCTGATCTTCAGGAGCTATCCTGATCTGATTATAACCGGAGAATCCATCCATTAAGGACATCATCCCACTCCCGGTAGTAAATTCAATGATTTGATCCATGTTTGGAAGAGGAAAGTCATCTTTAGGGCATGCAGCGTTAATATCTCTAAAATCTGTGCAAACCCTAACTTTGGTAGCTTCTTTCTTGGTGACTGGAACTACATTTGAGATCCATTCCGCATAATCAATAGCTTGTATAAAGATAACATTCAGGAGTTTTTCTAACTCCCCTTTGACTAGCAGAGCCACTTTGGGATGCATTTTTCTAAGTTTTTGTTTAACAGGTTTAGCATCCGGATGGACCACTAGATGATGCATGACTACGGAAGGGTCTAGACCTGGCATATCTTCATATGTCCAAGCGAAGACATCTTCATACTCTTTAAGAAATGCAATGTATTGTTCTTGTTTTTCTTGACTTAATTCTGATCCAATATTGATTATGTGAGGATTGTCCTCAGTTCCAATATTAATTTTAATGACGTTTTCTACCTCCATGTGTAGATCTCTTTCAAAATTAGGTGGGGCGGGTGAAACACCCAATTCTTGTAATTCTTGTAAGGTTAATTTAGATAATTCATCTTGAGGATTAGTGGCCTCAAGTTGGGCTATAGTTGGTATAGAACCATCAAAATAAAATCCATTGTGTAACATCTCTTCAACAGAGACATCATGGAAGATATCTCCTTCCAACTCTTCATCGAGGTCAGCAATCATTTCAGGGTAAGCTATGGATAGCATGTTGCATGAAAATGACTAATTTTTAAGAGGCAAATCAACATGCCTATCCAAATAATCTTGATAACATATGACGTGATCATCATCGTCAAAAGGAAAGGGTTGACCCTTACTAGGAAATAGGCCCACACCACAACGGGCAGGCCACGGTTCTACCTCGAAAGGTTCTTTCATGCCATTTTGGAAAGGTCCCAAGCCTTTCCCTTTATATCCCATTTTAAGCATCATGGGTTTAGCTTTAATATAATCATTGGTAAAATAACACCGAGCATATCCTTCATGATGAGTTTTGATATTTCGAGGGATTCTTCCCCAGTCATATCCTTTATAAATGAAGGCACAACTCCCGACTTGGTAAGTACTTCCCATAGGTTGTGGGAGGCCCAAAGTACGAGGAGATGGCGGCAATTTATTTAAAAGAATTGAATCTTGCATGAAAGCATTTGTTTTTTCTGATATTAAGGTTGTGGATAAATCCGGTAAAAGTTCATCGAAAGGGCATAAGATGTAGAAGGCTTATTACCTATATCTTTAGATGTGGGAGGAATGATAGATGTGTCTATAGGTTTTGAATTTATAGGGATAGAACTTGAAGGATTGGTTGTAGATTTAAGATCTTTTTGAGGTTCTAAAATGATTTGTTTAGAGGGTTGTTGGTCTATATAGGAGGATGAAATTAATGGAGGGGAAATAGGTGAAGTTATGGGTGTGTGTTTCATGGTTTTAGATGAAAAATAAGAACTAGGATGTGTGGACGATAGAGCAGGGGCAAAATTGCACTCCAACGGGTTCTGCCAAAGCACACATATCAAAAGGTCTAGGGTCACCATGGATAGTGACCAACTGATTTTTAAACTCAAATTTAACACATTGGTGTAAGGTTGATGGGACCGCTCGCATGGCGTTGATCCAAGGGCGACCCAAAAGTATATTGTACGATGTTGGGCAATGTACAATAAACACGGTTGTTTCTAGGGTTCTAGGACCAACTTGCAATGGGAGGGTAATAACTCCACACGTTTCTTGTGTTTCGTCATTAAAAGCTTTGATAATCATATCAGTTTTCTTCATTTCATCACTTCTAAAGCCAAATCGTTGGTAGAAGTCAAAAGTGCAAATGTTTAGAGATGAGCCATTATCAATCAAAACTCTTTTGACAGCTACATCTCCAATTAGAGCAGTAATGTATAAGGGATTATCCTTATGTAAACTGTGTTGTGGGATATCTTTATCCCGAAAGTCAATACAATCAATCTCTCGAGTGATGATAGTATTGGCCATAGCTTCAGGTTGAATGTTTTGAGGTACCATCATTTGGCTCAATGTAAGCATCAACTCATCCCTATGGGTGGGAGAGGATCTTAATAAATCCAAAAGGGAAATTTTGGCCGTAGTATTGGACAATTGCTCATTAATATTGTAAGGGGGTTTAGGTTGAACAGTAGGAGCATGATTCCCTTTATTGGGGTTTTTCAAAATGAATGGAGCCGATCCATCGTTCTGGTTTGGTTCTTGTTGGGAATTTTGAGCTTGTTGTCGGGTGACGACTCCAATGGTACCTACAATGTTATAATGAAGACGCTGAACTGGTCTCGGTTGAGCATTGATGGCTTGTTCATTAGAAAGGAATATATTAGAAGAAGGTCGAGTAGTAACTCGTCTAGGAAATGGTTCTTCTGGAACCATAGCATCTGTGATGGGTTGAATAGGATCTGATTCATTTTCAGAACTATTCGATTGGTTTGAAGTAATGTCTAGTTCACTTTCACTATCTGATTCTATATCACTAGAATCGAAAGTTTGAAAATTATGTAAGGGCCTGGTCGTAACCAGGGGATAAGGTTGTGTCAAATATTTGAGGATCCTGAACAGGTAATTGTCCGCTAATGGTTCCTACATATCGGGTAGGAGGGGGAACATTATGATGTTCGATTTGATTGGCTACCTCTTTACCATGTCATGGTAAAGGGTGTTGAAATATGTCTAGAGTTTGATTGGCATTTTGATTTTGATTTTGGGGAACGGTCTTTTGAGTATTATTAGGAGGGTTTTGTTTAGGTTGGAAGGCTTGCACTTCCATTTCATTATTGTCAATCAAATCCTGTATTTTATGTTTCAACCTTTTACAAGCATTGGTAGAATGTCCAGGTCCTCTATGGAAATCACAGTGTAAGTCGGCTACGTATCCGGGTATAGTTGGATCAGGTTCCCGGATAGTTGGTAATTGGATCAAACCTCTTTCGAGTAATTGAGGTAAAATAGTTGATAAGGGTTGGTTTAATCTAGTAAATTCTCGAGGAGGCTTGTTATGAGGTTTCAATATAAATTTTTTTGTTGTCTTTGTTGCATTGATATTAGCAACATTTTTGTTGTTAGTGACTCCGTCACCAACAACTTGTTTGTTTTTATATTGATTTCTGGATGTTTTCTCATCATCCTTTTTCCTAAGTTGGCCTCTCCTAATGAGGGCATCTTCTACTCTTCGAGCTAAATCTATAGCTTGATCGAAGGTAGTTAAGGTAGCAGTCGATAGCTCATAAGATATTTGTTCTTGTAAATTGTTGATGAAAATGTCCAACATTTCCCTATAAGGTAGCACAAAGTGCGGTTTTCCTGTCAATTGCCTCCATCTAGCTAAGAAATCGGCAAAACATTCATCTTTGTCTTGTTTTAAATTGTATAAATCTTTAATAGTTACATGCCTCTCGATGTAGGCACTAAATTGATGGACAAATGATTCTCATTGTTTCTTCAAAGTTTCTCAAAGAATGAGTGGGCAATTGATAGTACCACTCTAATGCCATTCCACCTAAACTTTTTGGGAACATTTTTAATAATAGCAAGTCATCATGCGATATGTCATGACATGCTATCCTAAACATGCGAAGATGCTCTATGGGATCTTCGGTTCCTTTATATATAGGCAAGATAGGCATGGGAAAATGCTTAGGGTATGGTTGAGCTACAACTATGGGATCCAAAGGTTGACTACATATCTCTCGATAATTATACGAGGGACGGTAGGGATCTATCTGGTCCATACGCGAAGCTAACTGTTTCACCATGGCTTCCAGATTACTAGTTTGCCCCCCATATTGGTTCGGTAGGGCATTGACATGGGTTTTATGGGCATATGATGGCGGAACATGAAGATTAGATGCCATGTTACTATTGTGCAAATTATTGGTAGGAAAAGTATTATGAAGGAATTTTGAAGTTGTATTATGATGTATTTCGGATTGTTGAAAATTTGTATTTGGCTTCGTTTTAGGTTTTTGTTTACTTGAAGCATATTGCTCAATAGTTTGGCAGAATAAAGTAGTGAAGGAAGGTTTCTTTTGTGTGGGAATGATTTTAGGTTGAATAACAGGTTCCTTAGGAGGTTGGATAGCCTGTTGTTTTGACATGTTTTGAATCATAGAGACCATATCCGTATTGGATGGTCCAGCCTTATCACTTTCTTGATCAATGAAAGATAAGGGATTAATGCGCACATCATACATATGTTCCAAAGCTGCCTGAGTGTCACTAATTTGCCCTTTATCAATACGAATTGCCACATTAAGGTCATCAATGTTATCACTGAGAAATTTCTTGAAATGATCTATGTTGTCAAAAGCAATAGTTCCATTTGGAGCTACTCTAGGGGATGAGGATCCATCCTCTTTAACACTTCCTTCTTGTTCCTTATCTTCACCTAGGTCATCTTCTGGTTGAACTAGAGTTTTTCCTTCCGAAGTTGGATCTTCAGGAAGGACATTTGGGTTTCCGGTTGTATCTTGTAACCAATCTTCTTCTTCTCCTAAAGTTTCTTTACCATTCCTAAGTTTAGGCATGGTGCTAAATTTTGATTTCAGCAAATATATATATATATATATATATATATATATATATATATATATATATATATATATATATATATATGCAACAAATTAAGAGGTATATATTTACTATATACCTACTACAATATTTGAAATGAAATGTTTAAGTTTTTGCTATGTTTTTTTAGTTTTTTTTGTTTTTGAAATAATATTGTAAAGACAATCAACACAATAAATGCAAGAAATAAGACTGAAAGTAATAATCTAGTTTTCTATAAATAATTTATAAATATCATTAATAGGCTCGAGTTGTTCAGGAGTCATGAAGTGTTCTTCTTCAAATTGAAAGTTTTCTTTTAAAAATTTGATGAAAAGAGCTATAGTGATATTATCTGTCTCGGATGCTGGTTGATAAAAGTAAAGCTCATGGCAATACTCTCGATATAGCACAGCTCGCGGAACTCTATTCCATATTTCCCTATCTCGTAAGAACAACCTCTTGGTCTTCTACACAACCTAGGAGCTGGTGCACAATGGCTGCGTTCTCGAGGTATTCCTCGAAGGTGAACAATTTTGAAGATACTAGAGCTCTCCTATAAGCTAACCATCTATGGCAGGCTCTCCGAAGTTCATGATAAAAAACTAGTTGATGAGGATCCAGGATTCTATCTAGGACTAGCCTCTTGATTTGCTTAAGTTGTGTGGACCTAGATGAGATGAGACTAAGTCTTCTATCAAGTTCGTTCCACAGGAATTGATTTCTACTTGTTTCGGGCACATTAAGCATAGAATTGATTTCTACGGCTGCCAATTGGTTTTCTACATTTATAGTAACTGCTAATATTTTCTTAGGAGCTACCATCTAAACATGATTTTAAACTTTAAATGTTTTAAAATGCATCTATGTTTTAGTTGTTCTATTTTTTTTGTTTTGTTTTTGTTTTTTTTGTTTTCAAAAGGTTATGATGCATTCACGTCGGGTTCACCAAAATGTATCGCTCCAAATTTTTTGCATCCTTACCTTCAGGCTATAGGATCCGTGCCCGGAAGGGGGATGGGAAAAGGATGTCGCGGTACCTCGGACTGAGAGGACTTTGCGAAGGTCCCGCCTCTCAAGGGAGGTGTATTTTGATGATTTTTCGATGGATGGTGGGTTCACCAGGAAACATTTAATGGCAGTTTCCACGCCTAGGTTTGGAATGTGTTTTTATGTGTTCGTTTTTAACTTTAAGCATTCATATCCTAGGTTTGGCCAAATGAGTCTAAATTAATCTATATGAAAATGCAGATTTAATGAATACAGAGAACAAATTTAAGACAGAAAAATAGAGCAATTAAGGAAGAATAAGAAGAATACCTGACCCGGATGTCTGATGGAGATTCTGATGTTTGAAGCAGTCAGGATCGTCTGGAATTCGACAGAATCATCTGAGATCAGACAAGATCGTCTGAGATCTGACGAATTCGTCAAACGAATTCGTCAGAGACCTGCAAACAGAAGAACAGATGCAAAATACAGAGAATACTACTATGCTAACGGGGGAAACAACAGAAAATGATAGTATGAACACTTGGAAAACAATTATGAACAGAAATTCAAACAAATTACGATGTTCTAATGATAAATTCTGATCTTATCATGCAAGTTAAGTTATATGGGTGAACTCCAAATGCAAAATAGTAAGCAATAAGGATAAACTAACTAAAATGCAGAGTAAAACAGTGAAAGGAATAAAAGAAAGCACAAACTCTGGGCACTGATTGCCTCAATGTGGACTACAGTCGAGATCGTCTCGCATCAGTACGAAATCGTCTCTGATTCGACAGGATCGCCTCCGATCTGAACAGGTTCATCGACGACGATGTATGCTTGCTCCGACTGAAAAACAAGATGATACCTGCAACAAAATTGATATAGGACTACTGCAAATGAAAACTTAGGATGATTTAACGTGCATGAAGCTAAGTTACAGAGAATTTCAGCCGGGGGTTGGGAAGGGAAGGTCCTAGGGACTAAATAGGCTTAGGGGAGTAGTTAGGAGGTTGGAGATCATCCCTATTTGGGAGATCTCCAATGGGGGAGGGTCTCTAACGGCGCAGACACGCTTCTGCCTGGATTAGAGGCCCGTTGGAACAAAAGCTAATTTTGCAAAATCAGTTTTGTGACAAGATCGTCTGGACGTCCTAGCCCAGACGAAATCGTCAGATCTGGGGCGATATCGTCTGATCGGCGACGATATCGTCAAACGGTCAAAACAACCTCTAAAAATGGCACGAAAAAGGGGGAAACGGATTACCCGACGGTTAACGGGCGGTTTGGGAGGTTAAATTTGAATTTTAAATTATTTACTAAGGTGAATGTAATTATGACAATTTTATTGCGCCAATTTTAGGGTGCTACAACTAGATTTTCATATATATATATATATATATTTATTTATTTTTTATTTTTTGAAATTTGTTTGGAAAATGAAAAAGATGTGTGCTCAATGTTTTTCCCTAAATGAGTCTAGGATTTCACTTGTATACTCATAGCTCGAAAACCTAGCTATGAAATCTAGGTCATGTAATCCCACCTATAATATGTTGTAATGAATTCCACACACAGTCAGGGAGCATAGGTCCTACTAATTCCTCACCCAGTTCACCCGCAGTCTACAATACACCTCTCTTCGAAGAGAGATGTGTGCTATCACCCATGGGTTATGACGGATCTTGGAATCGACCTTAGATAAGAAAATGGTATAATGTTGGCAGTTTGGTGATGAAATCCAAACCCGATGGTGATGAAATATAGCCATTTTCCAATGTTTATGTGAGTGTGGGGTGGTTTAGTTTAACTAGGATGTTATTCAAAATTACTATACAATTCTATTTCAATGGCCTAAATGCAAGAAAATAGAAAGCAAAAACATAGCAGACAACAGGTCAGGGGAAAAATGCCACTTTCAAGTAAGTTTTTAGGCTAAATCATATTAACAAGGCCAACCACGGGTGGGCAATTGGTTCTGGTAAATCGTGGATGTGCGGTTTGCCAATTGCGTGTCAGCATTTGGGAAACCCCAACCGCAGATGTGTGGGTCATTTCTATCAGTAGGACAAAGCCAAGACAAACATGAACCTAAAAATATATAGTTTCTAGGTTATTCCTAACCTGACACGTGCAACATGTTTTTTTTGTTTTTACCTATTGTGCAAATGCAGTTCCTTTTTTTTTGTTTATGTATTAATGGATGCAAGACTTAAGCTAATTTATCCTATCCTTAGACCTATATGTAGACAAGGGCAAATAGGACTGAACTATCTATCTCACCCTAAATGTATGTAGTTAATAATAGTAAGCAAAAAATAAATAAAGGAAAAGAAAAGACCGGTGAGTGATAGGTACAGAACTATGATCCTTCTCCACTCCCTCCAGCTGTCAACCATCGACCCGCATTTCTACAGATAATAATCACACTCTTGCATTTCTTCTAAATAGGAATCGAGTGTCTGCATTTCCTCATAATAGAAACCATGAGTCTACGTTTCCTCATAACAGGAACCACATTTTTGTGTTTCCATAGTAAACAATTCGGGTGCAGGATCTTCCAAATTTATCGATCTAAAATCGGATTTATGTGTGCCTCGAATTCTCGAAACCTATAAGTGCAAACAGAGATTAGTGAACAAATTTAGACAACAAGGCAAAAAAAAATAGGACCTTTAGGGGGTCCCACTATGATCGCCATTTTTGTAACTAAAATACTTGAAAACTTGCAATATAAAATCACACAGACACAAAGAGATTGCCCAAATTAATGTAATCCTTTATATATGTTGACTCTTGTGATACAAATTTATAATATTTCAGATTGACCCAAGTAGCTTGGGTATAATGTTACAATATTTGCCTCAATGTGATACAAATTTCTCTCTAGGAGTTTTCCAGATCTTCTACAATTTACAATGTTCTCTCGTATCTAGTTACAGCTTCAAAGGGTGAGTGGGCTTTGGTATCCAGCATGGGACCACTCTAGCTTTAGCAGCCTATCCAAGATACCTATTACCTACACACATGTAAAACAACAAAGAGGATTAGTAGCACCCATATTTCAAGCAATAAATCCAATGCTACACATAAATCTATTACTGATATGGATGAAAAGCAGATAGAACAAAACAATTAACAAATAAAGCCTTGCTTAATACTCAAATCACTAATCTCTATTGATAAAATCCATTTTTGTTCTCGGGACTGTGGAACCATGAAAGTGTGGTTGTGGGCTAGAAACCATAGACCTACGGTTGTGAAACTATAGATGCATGTTTTCAACTATGGAACTGCGGATGGGTGATTTCGATTGAATAATAGATTACCTCAAAATTCGAGCCAACGGTTAGAGTCAAGCTCATGCTCTCAATTTCTCGTTGGGTCTAGATCTATTTCGATATCTTGTTGGTACACAAATTCAACTCTCTTTTTTTTGTGGATTGATGGTGCCTTTATAGGCTGCCTGGGATTGTGGAGGGGAATGTGAGGTGGCAAGCCTGACTTGCCAAGTGGCAAATCTGGACTGCCAGGTGGAAGGGGTAGTTATAGTGAGTCACTCAGTGTGGGTCACTTAACTGGGGTGCTGTGGCTACAAGTGGAGTGGGATGTGGGATGTTGTTTTATGTGAAGGGACAAGGGGACAACAACAAAGGATTTCTGGTATAGGTGTTGGGAATTTGTCTCATGTGCAAGGACATAGGGGACAAGAGTGGGTAAGATGTAGCATGGATGTTGTATGAAGTGTCCAGGACACATGTCCAATGGGTAGACAAGGTATCCTAGGGTGATTTTCCTAATTAAATAAATTAGGAAATTATAATGATGTGTAGGATTTTATATCCCTAAGTTAGAACTTAGGCATATATCTTTATTATGCAGGATTTGATGGTGAGGTGGTGAATGTGAACTAAAGGGTGCTAGATTTTAGTGTCTACAACTCCATATCATAAATTAATATAGGACAACATGGATTGCATTCATGGGGTATGTAATAGAGGGTTAAAATGTAAGTTCCATGCATACTGACTAGGTTTTTCAAAGATGAAAATTGGATCAAGTGGAAGTAGGGATTGAATTCAAATTCTCCACTATTTTTCTTTGAAAACAAATTTTCCTCATTATCTTCTCCATTTCAAAAAATGTGGATATAATAATGGTGCTTACCCATGCATCATAGGGAGAGATGCATTATATTTAAAATAATGTAATGATAATTTCTTGATGGAGATAAAATTTTAAAAAGCATTGAGTATGGGTTAGGATTTTTGGACTTCCATATGATCATATCAATAAGGAGGTTTTAAATAATTTTGACAATACTCTAAGGAAGCTCATCTAGGAGGTCAAGAAACTACTAAGGAGTGAAGGCATGCTAAGTATACCTTAATATGTGTTGCTATATATATTTCAAAACCTTTACCCCATTTCATTAAGATTAAATTTGAATCAACAGAATGGATTCAACAAGTGTATTATGTAAACATTGCATTTGATGATGTAAATATAATGAGATTAGACACATTGGAAGAGATTACAATGTTAAAATGATGGATAAATAGGCATAAAATTTTAGGCATGAGATAAAATTTAATATAAAGAAAGGCATTCATACTACAGTAGAAGCTAGATTAGACTAAGAATTTTCCTCTCTCAAGGCAAAGGCTATTATGGTTTACTTAGATGAACCATTAGAAGAAAAAAAATAACACAAAGGATGAGGAAGTACAATGTGTAAGTTAACATTTGGAAGGAATTAAAGATAATAAAGATTTATTCAAAAGAAAAATAAAAGATAATAAGGACGAGGAGGCAAATTTTAAAGCAAAGGAGATAAAATATCTAGAGCTTATACTATGTTCCTTTTATTTTACTTTCTTCCTTCATTGTTATTGATTCTTACTTTTAAATTTGGATGATAGATTAAAATATGCATTTGTTATATTGTAGCTTATAATTACAAGAAAATTTATTATTTTATTAATTAGATTTTTTTAATAGTATTAAGAATTATATTTACCTTAATTTTAGTTACTTTATATATTTTTCAGATACTATCTCCTTGTTATAGGGTAAATAAAGAATTGGTATAACACCTAGATGAATTTCAATGTTTGTTCTTAGGGCATTATTTAACATTATATTTTCTCCTCCATTGGTTATATTTCGATGTTTATTCTTATTAATAAAGTAGATCAATTTCATCATTGGTAGGAAGATTAATAATCCTATTAGAAGGAAGTGGGAGGTATCCTGCTCTGGGCGGGAGGACCCCATTTCAAATTCTTGCTTCCCCTCTCTTGTTTTGTAGATTTCCAACTAGGTAGAACACTCTCCATATTGAACTTACAATACCTCTATGAGATTGCAGTTGTTTGGTGGGATTGACCCCAAATTACTTTCTTTGGTGGTCCTTGGCCGTGGTTGGATTTTGAAAGGCTTGATTCTAGAGTGGGAGGTGCAATGATTATCCTGGTAGACCTTTTGGTCTTCAAGGAGACCTTGTGTATTTTTGCTATTTATTGGAAAGTTTCCTCTAATCCTCTCCATGGTTTAGTTTTCAAAAGGGATTTCTTACTTCCTAGTTGCTCATGATATTGCAACTTATGATTTCTCTTTGTGTCTATTTGGTCTTGGATGGGAGCCATAATTTTATCATCTGTAGTAGAAGGATTCTTTGGTTGTTGCTAGATTGGGCCATCTAAAGTGGTTTAGGATATTCTAGCCTTCTATAATGGATTTAGAGTTTGCTCAATGTATTTTGCTTGGTCTTGGGAGGGCCACAGTTTTATCATCCATAGTTAAGTAATCCCTGATTGTTCCTAAGCTAGGCTTCAGAAGATTCATTCTTTGTCTATCCTGGGTCCTATGATATCTTTCCCTGCTACTTCTTTCTGACCTCTAGGATGGGTCCTGTGTTTCTCATGCAATTGTGGGTGAAGGTGTTTATGGATTTAATCTTGGATGGATAGTTGGTGGGGCTAGAAGGTGATCTAGTATGGGTGACTTTATAATAGATTTATTCTTCTATAGATATTTTTTGTCTTTGGAGGGGCCCTGTTCGTGCATGCATACTATATATTATGATATCTTGATGACATTTCCCATGCATGTTGGTCTCTTTCAACCATGAGGTGTCATAGTGGATTGTTTTTTGTAAAGGTTTTCATGCTTTCCAGCTGTAATTGTTATCTTTGTTGAAATAATATCTCATGGCCTATCAAGATCTTTGGTTGCTTTTGATCTACTTTTAAAGATTTTTTTAGTTTTAAATTGTTGGTGGGAATTCTTCAGTTGTAGTTGGTTTTTCAAATTTACCCAATGGTGTGAAAGGAAAATGATGTTATTTTCAATGGGAAATCCAACTCCAAATCTGAGTGAGATAGAACTCACTCAATGTTCATCTTCCCAAGCCCATTTTGGGTGGGATTGTGGTCTTCTCGAGCCGTTCAAGATGGGATTTTAATTTTTTTAGTAGAGTTTATTCTCTATTTGAAGTTGCATTTCCCAGGCTCCCATTAAATGGGTTTTTCATTTTTGGGAAGTTTTCGATTTCATGTTTCTCCTAAGTAGGAAATATCATTATGGGTTTATTCCTACTGGGTAGGATTCACCGTTTGCTTTTTGGGTTTCCAGGTTCCATTTTGAATGGGATGCCATGTTTCAATTTTTTTCTAGTTTTACTTTCTATCCTGGACCCCTCTTGAGATGGATTTTGCATTTAAAATTTTTACTATTTGTTTTAGCTTTCCCATACCCATTTTGAACATAATTCTCCTACTGATTATTTGTCTCAGGATCCCACAAGTTGGGTTTTTAAAATTTACCAATTTTTATTTCTATCTCGGGCCCTCTTGGGTAGGATTTAGCTTTTAAAATTATTGTCATTTGTTTAAGCTCTCCCGTACCCATTTTGTATGGTATTCATTTGTTGATCATTTTATCCCAAGATCCCACAAGTTGGTCTTTTTATATTTTATGCTTTCTTATGTGGGACGATCCCATTTTTTCAATTTTAATGGTTTATAGATAGTCCTTCTGGGATCATATATTGTACTATTTTTTCTTTGTGGAGACCATATCCCTATGGATATATTAAACCTAGCTCATTTGTAAAAGGTTTGGGGACCCTTTCAAAACCCCCTTTACAACCAATAAAAAAAATTATTGGTGGGAAAATCACATTTTAATCATGTCACCTCATAGTAGAATTTGAAATCCCAGTATAAGATAACCCCATTATTTTAAGTTTATCAAAGTTTAAAACCTTAGAAATATCTTGTTTATGTTCATCCAAAATATGACTATTTTATTAAAGGATAAATACAAATAATTATGCAATGCAATGTGGGATGTTTCCTTAGGTGAATATTAGCATATATCAACATCTGTTGTTATTTGGATAGGGGCCATAAAGAGATAATATTATGGAATATACCCTCTTAGAAAAATTCTCCCTCATCAATTCAATTTTGTAATCTAGTAAAATTTCTTTTTTCTAACATGGTTAGGATATTTGCAAGCCAATCTATTTATTAAAGGCACATTTATTGGATCAAATAAAACTTATAAATAAAGATAGTGCATATAAATTATAATGTGCTTAATATGTTAATGCTCCACTAGATTGTGAACCAATTGGATAATATTGATTATCAAAAACCAAAGTGGTGAGACCTTCCTATTGAATACCAAATTGTTTGATAAACATATACATCCATATGATACGATTTTTTTGTTTGATTGTGTGGAAAAAGAGATTTTAAAAGAGATATCAAAAATTTTACAACAAGGGGTTAATGAGACCCCAAACCAAAAGGAGAACCATGAAACACAAATAAATATCCAAAAAAATAGAAAAAACATAATCCAACATGAGAGAAGTGAAGATCCCAAGTTAGAAAAACTAATGCAGAAGGACAAAACGTCATATCAAGATCAACAAGATCTCAAGGAGATTAGTGATCCTCATAAAGAACATGGATAAATCCAACAATATCATATTCAAATAAATTTAAAATTTTAAAAAGGTCTCCCATATTCCTGCAGAAGAGTTGCGACCAAAATTTGAAAAACAATCCCACCCAAAGGGAACGACTAGGCCCAAAGCATTGTAGCAACCACCCATTGGATAATATGATTCTACCATATCTACCTCCACCATATTTTGGAATCGAGGCCTTTGAAAAATATTCATGAGGATCATTTTCTAAGAGATTTGTCCCTAAACTCAGATTAGAAATATAAGAGGATTTCTAGGTCCTCCTAAATTTCCCTTAACATGTCCTTGAGTAATAAAACATAGAGATGCAAATTTAAAAATAATTTCAATATTTGAGTTGGATTTGAATCTATTATATGCTTAGAGTGGTCCAAATCAGTCCTAGTCCCATAAAATAAAATAAAATTAGCTCCATGGGCCAAGCATTTGAACTAATTTCCTAAAAGGGGGATTTTTTTAATTAGAATGCAACAACTTCTTCAAACCCATTAGAGGTAATATTAAACATTGTCATTACCATCCTTAAGAGATTAATTATTTTAAGTCACCCCAACATGTGAGGTTATTTGATAGAAAGAAGATATTCCTTTGGAGCGACTAAGGTAGTAACTTTTTATAGCGGGAATCTCACTAACCATGACCATAATTTTTACATATAGAACAAATTAATGGATTATTCTCATATTCAACACATTGGATCCTGGATCCAATATCTGCAAGCAACTTAATAGAGTCAAGAATAACAATATCTATATAAACTACAATAGGCACAAGGGCATAAATCATCCTAAATTTTTCTCTAGTCGTTGCATAAATCATAACTAAATCTCCAAATATTTTTATATTCCCTTCAAAATAGCTTCATGTCAAAAGTGAAAGGGAAGGCCTGGTAACCTAATCCAAATAGGAGCAATATTTATTTTTTGGGTATTCGTATCAAAATTAATCCCCCATGTATGGAAAAAGAGACCTCTCCTACCAAAAAACTAGGGGTCACCCCTGAGAATATGCCTAAGATCCTCAAAATTAGATAATTTAATAATAAAAAATCATTAGGGAGGGCTACTAGATCCATATAACCTTTAGGAGTCCATTTTGTAAAAACCCATGTCTTGATTGAATCCATTTCAGGCTTGGTATTCCCTAAGAATTTTTCAACTAAAGAAGGCTCACCCTCTTCCATGGTGAGCTTTAAAATATTACAAGGGATAGATATAGATTTCTACATAGGATCAAGGTCAAATAGATAGTCAGGGAGGAGATCTCTCTTAGTCTGGTGGGAGATTGTACCAATATAGGATTTTACATCCAGATAGCAAAAAATAGAGGTCCTTTGAGAATCGATAGGAGGGAAAATTGAATCAAGAACCTATCTAGGACTAGCCAAAACATCAGGTATACTCTTAGAAAGTAGTTCCACCTTAAAAATTGAATCATGTCCTATAGGAGGGACTAATACTTCTGAAACCAATCCAAAGCTTGTCAATACATCAAGAATAATATTAAAAAGTTACTACTCCTTAACCATCGAAAATTGACCTATGAAAAGCTCCATATGATATGCTTTTTGACATGGAGATAACTAAAACTTTTTTCTTCCATGGAATACTAAAATAGGATACTTTACCTATTATAACTATACAAGACAAGTCCTAAATTGAGAGAAAACAAAAATATATAAGTAGATTTAGAAAACAATCAATATCATTCTTCTAGTATATATTAGAATATATTTATAACACAACATGAGCTTAGTGGAATAGTGAATATTCATTGGAACCAAACTCTTGATGTCACAAAAAAATACTCGTGGAATATCTTTAGTTACTCTAGTGAAGCTCTTGCATGTATATGGAAAACAAAATAAAAGATATTATATCTAGCTATGTTCAATGAGGTAAAGAAAGTTCCTTAATAAATACTAAGATACAAAAGTGTCAAGCAATGAAGTGGAACAACTAGGCTACATCTTCAACCCATAAGCAAACGAGTTACAACCTAGCTTATAATCATCCATCCAAAATCATTACAACAAATCTAAGCTATACTAAGGTTGAGAAAGCAAGGTACGTGAAGAAGATTGATGTATCTAAATTCTTAATATTAGTGATATATACCCAAATTTATGATACCAAATTAGTTTAAATCCTTAGCTTCATCTCCCATATTAAGAAATTTATGCATTGAAAGATGAACACATCATTGATAAAAGTATATATAATAAGAATATATCCATGTGATTCTTGATGTCATTATCATTATTTTAATGGTATCACTAAAATCCACAAAATATAAATATGTAAAATTTTTCATATCATACATAAGATGTTCGATTAATCCCATATAAGGACTTTTCAATTGTACAAACCAAAGATATAGATCCAATGTACACAAATTTAAAATGCTACTAAATATATCTATTTTGAAAATACTTATAGAGTAATGCACTCTTGACATTTATTTGATGAACCTCCCATAATGGTGAAGTAGCTATGGAAATAATCCTGCAAATGGTATCCATGTGATCCATAGGGGATAAATTCTCCATGTAATTAAATCCATTCTTCTAAGAAAACCTTATAGAAATAAGTTGAACTATCTGCTTTTCAATTTCATAATCATAACCAAACTTGATTTTATAGATACTATTAAACTTAAAAGTATTCTTAGAATTGGATAAAGGTACCATCCTCCAAGTTTGAAACTTCATGATAAGATCATACTCCACTTGCATATCTACTTCCCATTTAGTACGTCACTTCATTTGAGTTTCGGTGGTAGGATATTCAATATAATCCATATTTTTAAGCAAATAATATAGTTAGGAATTTTTTTATGGAATTCCTACTATAAAATGTACTTTACATCTATAAAATACTTTTATTCCATTTTACAATATGATGATTCATATAAGAAGGAAAATATTAGGAACTAGAAACATCTCTAATCATCAAAATTAAAAGATATGTCCAACACCAAAGTAAGAATAAAGAGAGGATCAAACCCCTTAACTAAATAGCTAGGCTAAGGAGGATCAACTATAATATTTGGAGTAGCAAAATGATAAGAACCTATACCATGATTATAAACCAAAAGAAAATAATGACTATAATATTTAAAGTCATCATTTGATTGGAAGAGAAACTTTAACCAAATAGTTGAGAACAAATATTGATAAGCACCAATTGTGCTAGATAAAAATAATCAAGAAAAGTTGAAAGAGGTATAGAAGGTCCTAAAGAAATAATATACTCAAATTAAATATCATATTTAATGATCTATGAAATGTTTTGGTCATAGAGTTAATATATTTTTGAATATATATATATATATATATATATATATATATATATATATATATATATATATATATATATATATATATATCCTACATGGATGCACTGATGAGTGGTTAGATGAAGTTTGTTTTGCTTATCAATAGGAATATGCACCCATGTATCTAAAATAAACTTAAATTAAAAATATAAAATTGAAGATATGTCTTCTATCCATTCACATGGATCAATGTATTTTTTTTATTGGTAAAAAAGAAGGGTTTTTAAGAAGGATCCCTAAACCTTTTACACAACAATGCCAAAATTGGAGAGAGTATTTAGAGAACAGTATTACAAAACAAAAAATGGTAGATGATCTCCATAGGCCAAACACTAAGTAGGGACATAACTAGATTTAAGAGCAAGCTTACCACCGAGATTAGAATCTTAATGATCTCATTTGTGGTTCCATTTTGGGCTTTCAATAATGGAACAATTTATTATTAATTATATAAGCTACACAATAGAATTACTTTATTCAAAAACTTTGATAGGCATACAATAATGAATTATTTCTATCATGGACCTATTTTACTCAATTATTCCATTCTTATGAGTGTGATGAATAATTTATTGTCAATAAAATACCATGAAAAGTTATAAAATCCTAAAACTTACCACTTGCAATGGTTTTAGCAAAGTAAAGGTTTGCTCAAGTCATAAATAATATTAATGCCATAACAATATTAGCTTGTAGACCTTAACACTATTTTGGAGTTTTAGTTAGATAGTATAACAACATACCTAACTTCAATGTCAATATTATTCATGGTCCTAACACAACCTATGACATCATATACATTAAATTTCCATCCTCACTTTGGTTCCAATTCCTATGGAATCCATGCACTCTAGCAACTAAAATCATGATGACGACTTATATCAACACTTGATGTTAGAAGGTACAAAAGGAATATTTATGTACCAAGCATTAGAGATGTGATTATAACCATATAGTATTGCCACATAGAATCTTGTAAAATAATATCATTAAGACAAATAAATATTTTATACTTATCATAAATATTACTTCTTTATTAGTTGGGAGCTAAAATTTTTATTCTTCCAATTACTTCATAACTATTATAGATATTATATATAGCTTAGGAATGTAGTAGATATCTTCTTTGTCTACATTTTTTGTTCCCTTAGCTATTTCCCTCCTTCCTTTCTATATATCCTTATTATATTTATTATCCTCAAGTTGTTGTTTTGATACTTCTTTCTTTGCATAGGAACACTGTGTGCATGTGCTATTAGAAGGGGTTTAATTATTTTACAAAAGTGAATTGATATATCATCCATATATCATATGTATTTTATTAACAATATAATATTATATGTCATTACCTACTTGGGTATAATGATTATTATAAGTAGTAGAGAATATTGTTTGATATATTATGATTGTGTGATGATTTTAGGTCCTTTGGTTTACATGAAGATATGTGGGTGTGTGTGTATGTATGTATGTATAGTTATATGGAGGTTTTATTTTAAGGAAGATAACCTTTTGTAACACCCTTTTTACGAACTATTAGGAATAATGCATATATTTATACACAACTTAGAATCTCTCTCTCTCTCTCTCTCTCTCTCTCTCTCTATCTATCTATCTATCTATCTATCTATATATATATATATATATATATATATATATAATATATATATATATATATATATATATATATATATATATATATATATATATATATATATATATATATATATATATATATATATATATATATATATATATATATATATATATATATATATATATATATATATATATGTATTTATGTATGTATGTTTCTACTACTTAACCTAATTTTTGATCTCGATTTAATGTAAATCAAATATTCTTGTTCTTCATATTATGCTTATTCTTTAATATTTGAAAGCAACTTGCTTAGAATATTTTTATTTCTTAGTATTTATTCATATGTCTTCTTGAAATTTAGCCTATCTTATAAACTTTAGTCATCTTCCAAATGAAAATCATTCATTTTTCTTGATCTTTGTTAGTTCTATTTGTAGTAGATAAAAGGGTCATCTTTCTCACTTTGGAGACAACATAAAAAATAAAAAGTATTAGAATGTTAGAACCAATATCCTTATCATATTACAACTGATTAAGTCTCCTTACTATACTAAATGGATACTAGTCTCTCCAATTGCCTAGGTATTCTACAAATCCAACATTGGGTATGAGCTTTACCTCCACTTATTTGTATTTGTTAGAAAAAT
Source organism: Wollemia nobilis (assembly GCA_028583015.1). Taxonomy (NCBI): domain Eukaryota; kingdom Viridiplantae; phylum Streptophyta; class Pinopsida; order Araucariales; family Araucariaceae; genus Wollemia; species Wollemia nobilis. The sequence goes on along the minus strand of JAQPPZ010000756.1, from coordinate 1,553,645 downwards.
AACTAATTATCATCTACATGACATCACTTAGAGTGCTATTTATATGATTGGAATATTTTCCATCTATAATAAATCCTCTGTATGGTGTCCCCATTTGGTTATGCTACTTTCATCCTTAAATATGTCCACTCCACCATCTACATGATGAGTTCTAAACTACCTTTTGTATCTACATCATCTTCTATTGGTGTGTTATCACCACTTCTTACATGCATTCATCCTTTCTAGTGTGTCTTTGTATATCTCATATGTGTCTACTCCACATCCTACTAATGCACCTTTGCCTCTCTTAGGTGCATCTATCCCACCTTCTATTGGTGTGTCCTTACCATCCTTTGGTTCACCTATCTCTAATATTTTTACTCATACTGTATACCTTCAATATCTACATGTTAGAATCTATTTTTATCTTTTCATCTACCCCTTTAGTATTTTACCTTTGTTTATAATAAATTTATTTTTTATTTTATCACAATAGTAACTTTATGAAAGTTTGTAGTCTCTTCCAAGCTATTCAATGTAGTATTTAGTTGTTAAAAATATTCAACTCTTTTATGCCATACAAGGTTTAGGACTTTAGTTTCCACGAGGATAGATTTGTCAATTAAATTCTTAAAGCTAACTATAACTATCTCTCAAGTATTTATATAGAGATTAAATCCATGGAACCCTTATCCTAATTCATTTGATTAATAGACTTCATTTTTATTTACACTTTGTCTACATTAATTCTTGATATCTTGGAATTGATCTTCTTGTCTAGTTTGATTTAAGTATTTTTTCTTCCTTCATGCTTTTCTTGGCACTCATATATTATATTATACCTTTTATATCTCCCTCAACTTCACTACCTTTTCTTGGGGTAATTTCCAACTTGCCTCTTCATTAGCACTACTAAGTCATATTTAAGCTACTAGCTTTATTATTTTATGCTTATTTTTTGTGCCACCTTCTGTTGGTGTGCCCATATCCAGATGGCATTCTATTTGTTCCTCCTATTCATATCTCATTTCTTCTAGCCTTACACAAACTTCTACTCGACCATTTCACTAGCACCCATGAAGTTACTTATAGCTATTAGTTTAGCACCCTTGTATTTATGCATATGAGAATAACCATCAACTTGAATTGATATGATATAAGTTCCAACTTTGAAGGTATATAGTTCTAACATTTGTAATTTTTAAGATTCAATCCTTCTATTTATGTCTTTATGTCATATTTCTTTTATATTTAACATCATAGTTAGTCTCATTTATATTTTGGGTGTTATTTTGATGTTGAAGCCATCATGATTTATGGGCACAATGCCTTCTTTGTCCTTCATTTTTTGTTGCCACAACTTATTATATTAGCTTGATTTTTTTATTTTATATACATGTATTTATTCTATTGAGATAAATAATTTTGGGCATTTCCTCCACTCATTTGAAATGACTTGTTCTTTGATTCCATCTCTAGATTTTTGGATTGATCCCCTCCTCTTGGAACCATATTTGATATTTTATTTATATTTTTCTTGACACCACAATTTACAAAGGTCCTAGGTGTGCATTATTTTCAAGATTTTTCTATTTCATATTACTATCATAGCTAATTCTATTTGTCATACCATTAATTTATTTCTATTTGGCATTAACATATTTATTTGGCAATATACATTGGATTTTTTTTTTTTTAGTTTTTGCATTCCATGCTATTTTCTCTATAGAAGCACTTCTCAACTTCTTCTAGAACCATATTTAGTAGTGCTATACTCCCTAGCACTATCACTTCCTAATAATGTGTATTTATATAAATTACTTAAAGCATTTTCAATGGATAGCAATGCTCATTCAACTTATTTAAAACCCTTTAATGTCAACTCTTGTTGAATCACATAATGTATCAAGAAATATGTTTATAATCATCTATTTTTTAAGTTACTCCAATTTTATCTTTTAGTTTCTCCAACAAATCTTTATTTTCTTGAATTTTAGCTTAAATTAGAAATATCTTATTAATGGTTCATTAACAGGGCCATAATATATAGTTGCCTTTATTTTAGTATAGATTTTTGAGTCCTATATTTCTCAATATTTTTATTAATTATAGCACAAATAATATTCCTTATTATGATTTCTAAGTTGGAGATGTCAAAAAATAATTTCATACAATATAATTAAATTTGCATGTATGGGACCCCATATGAGAAGCATTATTTTCAATCATTAACCCTTGATTATGATATTGAATTCTTCCAACATTGATGCAGGTGACACTTCCTTGACATCCACTTCATTAACATGTAATGCCTTTCTTACTTTTGGTTCCATTGGTTGATACCAAATTTGAAAGGCTGGTGTTTTTTTTTCTTCATTATACTAATGCTTTTTTCATTTTTCACAATATTTTATGATTATTTTTCATTATTGACCTTATTTCTCAAGTACTAGTGTAGAAACAAAATCCTAGCCACCTATCCACCATCACCCCTTCCTACCATTCAATTGGCTATTCCATGACTTTACTACCATCCAATGGCCTACTTTAGCCTTTTACTGCTATTTTTTGACCCCTATTTGAATTATTTATATTTAATTTGTATTATTTATATTTAAATATAATATTTTATCTTATATTTTAATATATTGACTTTAAAATATATATTTATAAAATAAATTAACCTCAGTCATCCAATCTAATTCTAATCTAATCTCAGCCATCCATCTCCCTTAATTTGTGTCACACTTAAAGTTTAATATAAGCCTTTGGATTTGATTTTTTTCTAGCCACACAATTTGGTAGAACCCTAAAGTAAACCCTAAGTCTGATAATAAGTGGGAGCATTCTCAATGCTCAACCCCTAGAAAAACTTGGAACTTTGGCTACCTGATGCAAAATAGCTTTTATTAGAGCTCTTGCTTTCTGAGTGAATTGGATCTACATTGCCTTAGTTGTGCCCTAGGATAGCCTTCCCTGAAACCCTAACTCACCCTAGGATTTCTTGATTCTAGCCACCTTTGCATCCAACTTTCACTACCACCATCATCATCTATCCATCGAGCCATTCACATTCCTATGATCTGCTTCTACATATTCTGCCCTAATCTATAGGCACAACGAAATGTTTACATTATCCCATAGGCACAATCATGCACCTACCACATTCCACAGTTACAGCCCAATGCCTACTATCACTTCAGCCCCATACCCAGATCAGCCACATAAGATAATCGAGTGCTACCAGGGCACCCTACCATCAATCTACAACGAAGCAACAAAATAACAAAGTAAGTATTTTTGTGCACTTTATTATTATTGGATGTTCTTCAGGTTCTGTATATTTTATTCACTTAGATCTAGGGATTTTAGTATACATTTATGAGGTTCACACCATGGAACCCTCATTTTGTTTACTAACTATTTTATGTTTGATGTGTGTGCAGGATCAGAGAGCATTCATCAAGGATTGTTAAGTAGCTGTTGAAGCTAGAGTGGCCCAATTACAGATAAAAAAAAGCTCACTCACCCTGTTGGAAGCAAGATACATTGGAGACACTACTCGTTGTTGTAGCTAGTGTTTCGAAGAACCCTAGCATCTGTATTTATTGTATAAAAATAATCTATTTCAAGAAAACATATTGTAACAAAGGATTTTCTTAGCTCCTCCCCCTTATTGAATTAAATCATATTTTGTGTAATCACTTGTTCATTGGTTTATTTTACTTTCATTTGTTTTAGTTTTGTATTTTCACTTCACAAATGGAGATCATGGTGGGACCCCACAAGGGTTCTATTTTCTAATTTACTTTGCTAACTTTCATTTTGTTGTTATGTTTTGTAGGGTTTTTTGAAGCAAAAAACTAGCCAAAATTGTTGGTTAGGGTTTTTGGAAGATCCTATGAAAATTACAAATAGGTGCATAGGCGCTCTACAACACCTACTGATTCCCACAGGTGCACTGCTACACCTACTCAGGTGCCCAACCACACCTATAAAGGTGCTCCACCATTCCTGGCAGTATTTTGGAGCAGAGTTTGGGCTTCCCAGTAAGATCTATAATTGTTCTGCTTTAAATTCTTGCTTTTATGTATTTCAATATTCTGTAATGTTTTTCAGATTCTGATATTAAAATGAACATACACTAAGTAATATAGAAATAAATTTATTTTATACTGCATCTAGGGCATCTGTGCATTCATTTCATTCACATTTTGGGGTTTTCTATTTTAAAAAGAATTTTAAAATTCAAATAGTTCTTGCATCTTTCTATTTGCATTTGAAAGAGAGAAGCATCAATTAAATTTTCATATTAAGAATTAAGAGTTGCTCATTTTACTTATATAAATAGGAACAATACTTGAATGCAAAAAGTATTCCTGCCCTTGGGTGGCACCTTTGGTAGAGATGTGGACGAACCCTTCGGTTGCTATCTAGGTAGGGGGTTTTAAGCGGTGTACTTCACACTCTTTAGAGGAAATTTACATTCTTGTGATGGATTCTAATATATATGTGCAAAATTTATTACTTTTAACATTGTTTGACCATAATAGAGAATTGAAAAACTTAAAATTAAATCACACACATCATGTTGCACTTTAGTGGCTAGATTTCATCACAAGACATTGCTTGATATTTGGTGGTGATGGCAGTCATTTACATCCAAAAATATCTACACTTAGACACCATAGGACTACCCCCAAGCAAATTTTTTGGATTTCATCACCAACAAGAATATCGTTGCCCTATACATCCATAGTTGTTTACCTTTATTTTATATTGAACAAGATTAGGATACACCAAAACACACAAAACTATCATATCTAAAAGGAATACACAATAAAAGAGATAATCAAGGAATAAGGTAAGCCACAGAAGGTAAAACTTAAGATTTATTATTTTCTCTATTGTTAAAATCCTTTAGCTCTGTTTTTAGTTTTGAAGTTTAATTATCTTGAAATTGTATTTTGATTTAATCATTTTATGGTTTTAACTTAGAATCAAACAAAAATATTAAACAATTTTTTTTAATGGAAAATACAACCAGCATACCTACTACTTCAGTAGCTAACCTTTCCAATATAACCCAACCTAGTCCATACAGGACTATTCACCCATCTCTCTCACAAGAGGGATCCATTTCCCAGTCATCCATCCAAATTGACATGGATAAATTAGATGTCATTTACAGGTCTTCTAACTATGTTATCTAGCCCATTAACCAAGATTATGTTGAACAAATAGAATTGGCTATATATTTCCCATCCAAATCCACCCAAGGATTACCTAATTTTGCCTATGAATATGGTATGCCCTACTCTCCCAATCCAGCACAACAAAACCGAAGTGTTCTTAACACTCATAATCCAATTGGATTTACCCAAATTTTCTCTAATCCTTTGTATGAGGATTATGTCAATGCTACCTCACAAGTACCAGCCTCCCAAGTTGCCATATCAAGTGCAACTTGTACCATGCCCCTTTCCTCCAATCCACCCACATCCATATCATCATATTTTAACCCATCCGCAACCTTGTCAATTTCCTCTGTCTGATCAAGAAATTTAGGATATATTGGGTCTCTTGAACAAAGTGATTTTAGAGCATCAAAATGTTAGACAACAAATCCAAGTAGATCCCACGCATCCTATAGTTTCAATCCAACCCACCATAGCACATCAAAATTCCACTTGGATACCCCAATCGTCAATGGTGTCCATTCCTAATCCACCTCCAATCCAAAATTCAACCCCTTTGATCACTATTTCTTTTGGTCAACCCGACCAGATCCTCCAAAATATTCTTCTTCATCAATTTTCTCCTCCTTTCAACAATCAATCTCCCTCTCACCAATTTCAAACCAATCCATTCCACCTAAATCATCTCATAAATCCACAACATCTTTCTTCTAGTCCATCACTAAGTCATCAAGTTATCCAAGGCTTCCACATTCCTAGGGAAGATCTTCAGATTCAGGCCATGTAGAAATAGATAGATCAGTTAATGCAAAATATACCTGGTATGTCAAGCCAAAATCCAAACCTAAGCCAACTGATCCATCAACCAATTCATCCTTCGGTACCATCACCACCATATCCGGTAGACTTCACATTACCAAATTTTGATAAGTTTAGGGGAACCTAGGACCCTAAGGAGCATGTTAGCTCATTTGTTCATGCATGCTTTTAGATTCAAACCAATAATTCTCTCATGCTCTGAATATTTCCTCAAACGTTAGTAGAAGACGCCATAGAGTGGTTCAATCAACTACCAACTCATAGTATCTATACTTATTCTCAACTGATTGACCTATTCCTTGACCGTTTCATCCTAAAAATTAAAAAGAAAGTTTCATTATCTTATGTGTACAAATTAAGACAATGGGAAGATGAAACTATCTATAACTTTAAAAACTGTTGGAGCGTAGTCATTACCAAATTGTCATTCTCCCTCCCAATGGATGAAATCACTAAATTATTCACCAAGGGTTTCCTAAAACCCATCTCTTGGATGCTTCAGCTTCATACCTATCATTCATTTGAAGAAGCTTTACCACAGGCTAGCGTCATTGAGGAAATAAAAATCCAAGAATGCGTCATCAAGCCTAAAAAGAAAGAATGGAAAAACAAGGGCCAATTTAAAAGTAATAAATCTGGATAAAACAAATCATCACAAGCCTCTTCGGATAATTCCCCTAATCAAGTCAATCAAGTGGTGATGAGCTAGCTGATAATGGCTCAAAAACATGTGCAACAACCACAACAAATTTCTTAGCATGCGGTCCCCTCGGTAACTCAAGCACTCATTGTATAAAAAACAATGCCAACAATGGAAAACCCAATCAATTGACTACAATATCCACCCCAATGCCAATACACTCCTTTAACAGAGTAGTATGCTTCCATATTCTAAAAGTTATAAGAAACAAATAAGTTGATTTTACCAAAAATTAGGCTTGATGATCCTACAAAATATGGCAAAAGTTATAGAGAACACTTATTTTATCCATATCACAAACAAAATGGTCATAAACTCAACACATGCAAAATTTTTAAGAACATTGTTCAAGACCTCATAGACTTGGGGGTCCTTAAGGAAGATAACCCCATAGCTCCACAAAATCATAACTTGGGAAATTTTCAGACACCTCTTCGCAACCATGAAGAGGCTCAAATCAATGTAGGAGGTAATAATCATCATACACATCCTAACAAAGTTAACCATGTTCAACAATATCAAAATTTTGTAGGAGTAGTCCATGTGGTAACATGAAGTCAAAGGGAAAATAAAAAAAAATCCCAACAACCCAACGTACAACCTTCAAACCCACCACCTATCCAAACTTCTTCAAATCTATCCCCACCAATTCATCTTTCTAATCCACCAATCAACCCATCCATCATCCTCTAAGGCCAACAATATCCTTAAGAAACCGGTTGACCACAAGTTTTAAAATGGCTTAAGAAAATTTTTCCTTATATGAGCTCATCCAACAATACCCTAGGCATAGGGAAGCCCTAGTGGAAATTTTAAAATCCATTGAATTAGAAGCTCAAGATTCCAATGCCTTCAAAAATTTTGTAGGGAGCGTTAGAACATGCATGGAGCCATCTATCACTTTTTATGACTTTGAAATAAAGTCTATGACATCAAAATTTGTGGATACTCCATTGCATATCATGGCCTTAATAGAAAAGAATCCATTTAAGAGAGTCTTAATTGATATCAGATCATCCATCAACATCATCACTATTGCTGCCTTTAGTAACCTCAAGCTTCCACCTTCCCATATTTCCTAGTAATCATTCACTCTCAAAGCATTTAACAATGCTTTGTGTACGACAGTTGACACTATTATTTTACCCATTGAAGTAGGGGTTAAAATGTTGCACCCTATGTTCCATATTTTGGAAGGGGCCATGGCATACAATGTAATCCTTAGTAGACCTTGGATGAGAGAAATGAAATGTGTTCCATCAATTCTTCACCAGTGCTTGAAATACATTCATGATGGTCAAGTCCATTGTATCTTGGTGGACGTAGAACCTTTCAAGTACTACAAATTCATTTCAAATCCCTATGAATCCATGTTACCTTCCACCCACCTATTCATATCCCCATCATCATCGAATCCATACACTTCATCTTTGAATCCATCTACATCTTCTTCTAAAGCTCCTATCCTTAAGGAGTTACCTATCACCACACCCTCTTAATCATCCATTTATTCTTGTACATGTGGTCAAGGTCAATCCACATTTTCCATATTATCCACATCAACCACTTCTTATTCTACAACCATATCTTCTTCATTATCATTGCCTCATCCACCTCCTTCTAATTCCAAAACATCACCCAATATTTCTCCATAAGCTAATGTTTCACAAGTCAAAATTTTAGAGTGTGAAATATTCAACTTCCCTTCACATTCTACAACCTCCTCCAATCATAAGTCATCCATGTCCACGTCAACCACCACCTCATCCCAAGTTGAGGTCCACATCACTAGTCTTGGTATTTGTGAATACGTGGTCCGAGATGTTACCATTACCCCCCTTACCATTCATATAGCCAAGGATTTCGGTTGCCACATGACCCTCCTTTAACCATAGGTGCTTTATATGATATGAGTTCTGCTTTATGAATCCTATTGACTCATTCATCCCACTCCATAATCTATACAATCCGGCTAAGCCAATCCCAATTGACGAAAGCCATGTTGACATAAACCAAATTTCTTTTTAGAGTTCATCCTATCCAAGGAATTATTAAAGGCTTCTACCAACTACATTCCTCCTTCCTCTCCACCTTCACCTTCATATTCTACCAAGAATCCTTAGGTCTTTCAGGCAAAGTTAGATGATGATAAGCAGGAAGAATTAGATGATATCATAGACTATTTCGACTGGATCTCATGTCTAGTACTCATTCGTAAGCTTAATGGGGTGATACGCATTTACATTGATTTTTGAGACCAGTATTATCTCTTCCTTGTCTGAGGGTCCTCTTCTATACATAATTTTATGTTTATATGTATATATATAATGGCTAAAAAAAATCAAAAACAAAAATAAATAAACAAAAAAAATAAATCATTCATATAGGTATGGTCTCATTGCATACATCTGGCATTTACATATAGGCATGCATGTCTCACATTGTATTTATACATATTGCACACATATTCCATTTGCATTTATTCTACATGCATTCCACTACATTCATTATACATGCATTCCTTCATTTTTCATATTGCATTCATCCCATCCCATGTTCAATGGTTTTTTATAGTAGTGATGATATGGCCAAATATAAAAATTCAAGTTTCCACAATTGGGGGTACCTATTTTTGGTATTTATGCAATATTATACAATATCATAAGCCAAAAATCCCACTTTTCAAAAGTCATAAAGCCCAAATTTTCATTCACTTAGCCACTACTAGTGTGTCTAGCAACCTTCGAAAAGATGTCCAATTTTCTTTGGGACCAAAACCACTTTTTCGCATTAAGAAAGTCTTGAATATGGTCAATTGATTCCAAAAGCAATCTTGCACCAACCACACTTCTTAAAAACTTAAAAAATTTTGAGTCAAAAAGGGATAACACCATACTTGGGTGGAACCTTGAAGTGAAAATGGCATTCCTCGCCTGTCCTATCATGCAATATAGTCCAAAACCAAAAATAGTGGTTCTCACCACTATCACAATTATTCACAAAATACAAGCACAAAATATGGAGTAGTTGGGATAGGGTCACATTCCCATCACACTTCGGTTGAGAATCTGATTCTCCAAAGCTCTATCCTAAAATAACAAATCCCATAGATCCCTAAAGTTGTAAGGATCGTACTACATTTCCCTTAGAAAGTTATGTAGTCATCCCCAAGGCATAAAAGATAAAATCATTGGAATATATATTGAGTCTCCACCGGGGCTATAGGCACCTAACTGGTAGTGGAGTAAGCTCATACAAGGTGACATGTCTCTCTTCCAAAAAATAATACCTCTGACTGCACATATGGACAAGCTAGCTTCTTGGTCCTCTCCATAACATGTCATACCCAATTTACTCATAATGGGTTAATTAAATTCACATGCACACACATTGGTTTTTTGTTTTCTAGGATCTTTTTCATGCTCAAGATTTGGTACATGAACTCCACTTGCACACACATTGGTCCTAAAGAAAGTTAGACAACCTTTAGTGAGTTTGGTTGATAGCACTAGTATGTTTGAGTCTTTGAAAATCTTGCAACATTCCATATCAACATCCATATCTTCTTCCATATCAACATCCATATCTTCTTCCATATCAACATCCATATCTTCTTCCATGTCAGCATCCATGTCTTCATCATGGATCAACCTACATAAAGCCACCAATTTTGATGTCCCCAAAAATTCTGAACTAAAAAATATCATTAGAACATCATGCATTCCTCTCATATAGTTAGCATTCATATGTATGCCATTTATCTTACATAATCATCCATATACATGCCATTTCACTTGCATTAATCATCCATAACATTATGCATAAACATCATGATTAGTTTGTATTAGTCATCAATAAGAAATGCATAGAATTTTTTTTATAAAACACACATTTCATACACATAAAAGCATTCACACAAAGGATAACACAAATATACAAAAATACATGTATATATATATCAAAAATATCATATGTACAATGAATTCCATAAAGGCTATAATGGAGCACCAAGACTCATATACAAAAATGCATCTAAGCACTAAGCTAATGTCCATGAGTGGACCCTTGAGACCTAGTAGGATCCCTAGAACTAGAACTAGATGTTGTATGCCTTTATTCCTCGATCCTAGAGGATGAAGGAGAATTTGGCAAAGGGATGTGATTAGCCATGCACAAATCCTCCAAGGAGTGTGTGTATGTCTCGCTATCCTATAGTCACTGCAAGTCAATCAAATGACACTGCTCTCTCACAAAAATCTCTGCCCAAAGCCTCATGACTGTCTCCTGATCACCAACCCTGGATACTAGCTTCTCTGCCTCCATCTGAGCTATAGTAGCTTGAAACTTGGAAATAACCCCATATCACCTTGCTAAAGCCTCCCTGTGAGACTCTAGTGTAGTCTCTCGCTCCTCACGAAGCTACTCCACCTCCACACACAACCTCACCACCTCAGATATATCCACCATATCATTATCATCCTCCCCATCATCATCCACCACCTCCACCTTAGAAGTCTATTGGGCTAGTACCCTCGACCACCTCCGAATCACCGATCGCTGAGGTCTCGTATTTAAAATTAATTAGTACACATTAATTAATATTCATCTTCCTAAGTGATTATTAATTTATTAATTAAATAATTAATTAATACCTAGGTTATCCATTCCCATCCCTGATATACTCACCCCCTATGTCTAGCCCATAGATATTATGGGAATATCCCCCTTCTTATTGCATTTCCACCTCATTTGTAGTTCACTCCAGTTCCAGTGCACATCCCCTGTCCTAGTTATGTGTAGGAAAAGATTACCCCTATCCAAAAATAAAATCAAGTCCATTTTGATTCTAGCTTATCTTTATCTGGGTGGGTGAGGATTATCCTCACCCAAATTTAATCTCCAGTTAGCTTCAGTTACAACCTCATCACACCTCATGCAAAATTAATTGGTATTTAAAAGATAAGGAGTGCATAATTAAAAAAATCAATGGATAATGCCCTTCATTTTAGTTCTATATCTCATGTGAGTTAACTCACTTAATGGATAAATATTTATTTATTTAAAAATAAATAAATAATAAAATAATAAACATGCTATTGTTTAAACAAGTTTAACTAATAATAAACATGTTTAACATTGGTTTTCACTTGAGTGGATGAAATATTGAGGTGTCTTCCCTATCCGTGTACATATCATTCACATGAGACCACCCTCCCCTATTATAAAAATTATAAATGCACACCCTCCCCATTCCTCGAGTAGGGGGATGGTTCATATTCATGAGGGTGGCATATGTACACAAATGATATCAAAATTCCAAGCCCACTTTGCAACTAATCACTCGAATAATTATTCGTAACCATCCCTATCTCATGCCAAACATCGATCATGCTGACTGCAGGTCTAGATCCAAATTTTAGTAGTGGTAGGATACCACAGGTCTCAACTATCTAACCTCATATGGTTATAGTTATTAGTTGGTCCTACCCCTAGATGATCTACAAACATAGTTGTCAACCCCCTAGATGGTCAACATCTAGAGATGACCTACACATAGATTTTATAGAAATAAAACAACATAACACAAAAAGAAGGTAAGAGAGGTAATATCCTAGTCTTTCCAATATAATATCTTCTCTTAGCATATCAACATAAGTTATCTACATTATGATTTCTCATATTTTTAGATCTGGATCTCACTTTAGGAGGCTCGACATATACTACTAATAGTTTGTAGTGAACATGTGTGTAGGTACTCAGATCCAGACTCGAAGACCAGATCTAGATCTAAACTAGATATAATTATTATATCTAGACCAAATATAGATCCAATAGATCCAACATATATCAAACCAACACAGATCCAACAAATATTCAACACTAAAGCAATGGTTATGAAAACCCTACCTGTCGGAGGCTATAGTAGAAGAAGATATTCACACCATATTGATTTGTAAAAGGGGATCAATTCCCTCAATACTTGTACAACCCCATGATGGTTTTTATCTATAATTAAAAGAACAAAATATAAATCCATTTGGAACATATATTTTCATTGCTATGGTGCATCATTTTCTTGTCTACACAATCACGCCAAATATTTTTATTATATCTCATTAGTTGAAGGGGATTGTATGGAAGCACTAGTTAATATATCATGACTATAAAGTGGGGAAGGATAGACAATGGAGTAGTCTTATGTGATCAAGGTCACATGTTTGAATCCAATCCAAAAATATTTCCTTTCTAATTTTTCAAGGTATGCTATATAGAAGGGAATTTCTTTTTATTCCAAACAATGGTAGCAAAAGGCTAGTTTGCACAATTTTCTTGGCATGTATGAGACTCAAGATCGAGTCCCACCATTTCCTATCAAATTATTTACAAAACAAGTTTAACTTTTGGTTGATGTGGTACTTGTATATGTCATATGTAATGAGGATCCAAAATATCTCATTATATATACTAAAGTAAAACCCCTTTTGTCCATTTTATATGACTAATATATATGTATGTTATGGACTAATCTATAATTTATGATAATGTTAATGTTGAATGTAGTAAATAAAGGGAATGTTTTATTCAATTTTTTTAGAATAGTTTTGTGTATTCTTAAGGGACTAATTATATGTTTGATTTTTATTTAAGGAATAAACTCAGCCATTCATAAGATTACATGTTTTCATACTAAAATAACTATTTATAGAGAAAATGTATTCTAAACATCAAAGAAGTATCTATTGAAGGAGTGCTCCAGAGAGGTTGATAATTCTAAAGCATTTGTACACCAATGAATTCTACTCTAGAGTAATTTATGTGTTGGAGTACTTATGCACCAGAGTACCTTTGCACCAAAATATCCATGTGTCAAAGTAAAATGAGTGTCATCTATATGTCACAATAAATTTAAGCACCAAAATAGCTGAAAATTGAATATGTTATAGAACATCTATGCATAGGGTGTAACTAAAAAGAGTAATTATGGAACTATTTCATGTATGTAGCAACAATATTGTTGATCATGCATATCAGTAGGATTTAGATCATTGACCCTAAATAGAGCTGGGATTGTTGATCAAGTATAGTACCAAGATTGTCAACCCCATGTAGCACCTTAATAGTTTATTATACACACAGTGTGAAGTAGGATGAATCCCATTTAGAATGGAGAAGAAGATGCCAAATATTTTAGAAATTATTACACTTGATTAGCAATGATAACACACTCAAAATATGATTTGTATCTTACTGAATGGATGTACACCTATCTACTTGATCTAATCAGATTTATAGTTATAGTATGTAGATAATTTATGTGTAGGATTACATTGGTGATTTGGTAGATATAATCGTACTAGATCCTTTAGTAAATAAGATGCCTAGTAATAAGAAATAAATTTAAATAAATTCCATAGTAAATATGATGTATGTTGAAAGGCAATAGGTTGGATAATGTAAATTAGAAATAACGTTTAGTCTCCATTCCGGGCATAATTTTTTTTTAATTCTACATATGAATATGATTAATTAGACTAGTTTCTATTATCAATTCATACTTTCTCCCATTAGATCTTGGAGCAAGGGCCCACTTTTCTAGGATAGTGAAAGGGGATATTTTAAGAGTAGTTACAGGTTTTCTTTTGGTCTTTTAGTTCAACAACATAGTGATATTTATTTATTTTTGAGTGTGATAGTTATTTCATTACAAGTCTAAATTCTATTTTAATTAAATTTATTGCAAGTGTGAGTTATATTCAATTTAGTCCAATTTTAATTCATTTTACTATAAGTGCGAGTTCTATTTTAATTCATTTTTGTTTTAGTTTATTTCATTGTGGTTTGATTTATTTTATTGTGTGATTTAAAATAAGCTTGTAAGATTTACTTTATTGTAGAGTGTGTATGTAATTTATTCCATTAAGTTTTTAGTTTATGGTAGGATTGTTTCAATTTTTGTTTCTATAATTTTTTTTTAGAAAATCTAACACCCAAAAATACAATTCTTGGACCTCTAATGCATGTAGCCTTAGGATTCCACCCCAGTTTGATAAGATTAAAGTGTAAGTATTAATGAAACTCATCAATTTTTGGTGTCATTATCAAGGATCATTGGCATTGTTAGAGAACTTCATTTTTAAATATTAATTATCCTTTGTGCAATTGCATAGAATACCTATTTAGCAAAATATTTGATTTTAATTTAAAAAGAGGAAGAAGACTTTGCATAAGAATAGTTATATTGTTAAGAATTGTATCTAAAGTATTAGAAAGTTAAATTAACCTTTAAAAATAGAGGGTTTGTGATTTACCATTAGGTGATAGTTTCCATTAATAGGATGTATTAAGAAACCTATGGATAAAATATGTAGGTTTATTAAATAAAACCTCCAATTAACTATAGGCAAGAGCCATCCACATTATGAGGTTTCATAAACACCAAATCTTGAACAATCCATATTTGAAATTAGTGAGAAAACCAAAAGTTCTAAGAAATCATAACAATTGTTAAATTTTGAAACTTTGGAACCCTTATAACCAAGAAAATAGGAGAAACGAATAAGTAGTTCACTACCACCTACTCTAGATTATTTTATACCTATTCATGTGTTTAAAATAATTTACAATTTATGTTGGGAAAATGTGATGACATAGAGATAAGAATATGGGGATAGGTTTAATGATGTGCACCATCATGGAGAAACCATTAATCATATTGGAACTCTTCAATATCCTATCCATTTAAATCTTGGCATAGAGGCTCCAATGAAAATATCTCTCCCCTAATACTACTAATATTTAGGGGAATTGTGTCAAAATATCCTAACCAATTCTTGTTTGAGCTCAAGGTTTTATATCAAACATACGATTATATACATGACAACTATAAACTCAAGCTATTTCCTTAAATATTGAAGGACTTTGAAATGTGATGGTTTATGGGTTTAAGACTACACTCAATTTACACATGGGAAATTGGAGAAATCATTCTTAGATAAATACCAAAAATATTGTAGGGTAAATAATTAGAAGGATGAATTATTTAGAATGGAACAATAGGAGGATGAGAACTTAGAAGATTACCTAGATATATTTTTGTTTGTTCATATAATATGTGAAGTTGGATTAGACCAACAGTTAGTTAAAACAATATTCTTATGAGGATTATAACAAGAGTCAATGGGATATTTAGATCTTATGGGAAAAGGATATGCAAACAAACTTGGTTTTTTAGAAATTATTATTCTACAAGAGTAGAAACTCAAAGATATAAATATGGTAACAATAATAACAAAATACAAGAGTTAAAGGAGAAATTTGATGATCTAAAAACTTATATATAGTGCATCTCAACACTATATTAGATGAAATAAATATGAAAAATAGGTGTATAAAACCTTTAGTTGTCTATTATTTGAGGTGTATAAAGAAGCATACCCTTCATAAATATTCTTTAAACAAAACTACTATATACAATAGTTGTGATAAAGGACATCCTACATATTAATGTAACTTTTTACCTAAATTGAAAAATTTCATGGGAAAATAGACTTGTCCTACTTTGTAGGACAAAGGTAAGGGAATAATTTCTCCCATAATCCATATTAAAATAAATATACCCCTTGGGTACTTATGAATGGGAATAAAATCCTAAGTCTATTCCATGGTTTATCCCATTACCTACATAACCTTGGGGCCAAAAACCATGGACATCACCTCAAGAATAGTCCCATCCTAGATGTATGAAATAACATTGAACTCCACAAAATCAATCATGGTTACCTCCACCAATGCAAGATCAACAATGGGAACAACCATACCAACCACATAAACCTTACCAAGGACAACATCAATACCAAAATTAGTAGCAAGGTGTGTTACCTATACCTACCCATATTTCTTCTCAAGGTTTTATAATAGCATCCCTTAAGGTGCCCTTGGATAGAGTGGACCTAGTAATAATTTAGTAATTCATATTGGATGAGAACTAGGACATCCTAAAGAGCTTCTATTTCATGTTATTGAATTAGTTATACCACAAGAGACTCATGGAAATCAAATCCTTCCTATTCCAGTATATGGTGAAGTCTATGAGTCAGGTTAAGACATTTTGAATTCCTTGGCTAAGGTGGCACCTCCAATTTTTGAGTCTCTAAATTTATCTAATTCTGATCAAACTAATTCTTAGAGTCAAGAGGTCATCCATAAAACCCCTAATTCGAATTTGAGGGTCAAGGTGGAAAATTCCTCCCTAAAAGGTACTAGGGGTAGTGAGGAGATAACTAGACATTCCAAATGCTTGATGGCGAATTTGGCTAGTGCTAATAAGGTGCCATTCTATGTTGATAAATTTGAACCTGATGATTCTTCTCCTCAAAATAAAGATAAATTTTTATCTAGGTCATACAACAAGAAAAAATATATAATCATTCGACATTAGGATACTCTTAGTATGTAAAATTCATTCAAAAGGATGTTATTGAAGCTACAAAAATCTCTCATTGAATCCATGCAAGCAACCATCTCTTTTGTTGAAGAAATCTTGGTGTTGATGGGTTGGGAGTAGTGGGACATGAACAAATAGGACCCAGATAAGAAAGAAATGGGAGCTAGAATCCTGAAGAAATGAGGAGTGGGATTGTCAAATACATTTTGCCTTCTTGGTTCTAGAATATTTTATCAATTGTATCCTCCCTTGCATGGGAGTTAGTTCCTTTTAGGATTTTAGCTATTGTTTTTCTACTTTGGTTAACTATTTTGTGATCCATATATGGGGTTTTTTTGGTTCTCTGATGGTGGATATTTTGGTTTGTCCTATTTCGTATCCTATATTCTCTAGGTCTTTTGGGAAGGTAGATAATTTCTCTTTGTAAAATGTTTGGGGATCTTTTAAAAATCCCTTATTCCACCTTATAAAAAAACAATTTAAATAACCTCCACTTCCAACTCAACCTATGGTAGATCCTAATAATACTAGACAAATAACACTTGTCTATACGACTAAATCAAAAGATACAACTACACTTAATGTTATTGACTGATAATATTAAACTATTATCAAGAAAAACACTGTTTGATCCCACTTCACCTATTATCATAGATATGGGAAGTGACGAGAATAACCAACATTAGACTTTATTTCCTTAGCCACATCAACAAGAAAATTTTATCTCCCATGAAAACAACTCTCCTTCATCTCAAAAAATACCTTATCCTAAATGACTTGAGAAAACATAAAAGCCTTATGTAGAATTTGATTTTATAAAGGAGTTAAAATGGTTAGATATCATGATTCCTTTATTACAAAAAATTAAAGATGTCCCTATGCTCAAAAAAACAATTCATGAATTGTGTAATAGAAGGCTAGGAAGAAAGAAAAAAACATATCCAAAAACCATACAAGTGGATTGAATATTGATAAAGCTCATTCCACCTAAACATGGGGATCTAGGAAGTCCAATAGTTACAATTTCTATAGGATAAATATAAATACCCAATATTTTGATTAATATTGGAGTTATTAGTATCATGATAAATTATACAATGAAAAAATTGCATCTAATAATTTTACTTCCAACATCCACAATACTTGAGATGGTTGACCGATCGATCACACAACTAGAAGGGATAATAGAAAATATTCCTATGATAGTTATAGCATGGTAATATCTAGTTTATTTTTTGGTATTATAGCCTTGTACTATAGTAAATGGTTACCCATTAATTCTTGGAAGAAATTGGATTGCTATGGTAGATAGTTTTATTGATTGTAGGTAAGGGGATATGATCATATCAAATTGAATAGATTCAAATAAGATCTCATTGTATCCTCCAATCAAAACTTCAATCAATTTTTTTGGTGATTTATGGTTCCCTAAATCAGATGAAGAAGATTATATACAATAATTGTAAAAGAGCATATAGAAATGTTAGATCCACTAGAAAGGATAATATTTGAAGAAGAGGCTATCTTACTTAATAGTATGTATGACTCAAGATTTTAAGATAAACAAAATACCATTCATCAACTCATATAGAAGGATGAAGATGAAGAACTTGAGGACTTAACACCTATATCAATACAAGATAGCTCATTTAATTTTCTACATGGATGGAATTGACAACTCCTTTATTTTTTTAATGCCCTTTAACAAATCTCATCTCTTTAGGAATTACTTTTGATCATAATACTAGAATATTCCATTCTTTATTATCTGATATTTGTCCTTTAAATTTATTAGTTAGTAAATTTGAGGGAATTAACTCCATGCATCCTAGCACCAACCAAATTGAAATACAAGAAGGTAATTTTTTTTCTAAACATCAATACCCAGTTATAAAATAAACAATAAGAAAAATTATAAAGCATGTTGAACAAACATCCCAATGCTTTTGCAAGGGAATATAGAGATATGATAGGCATCCATCCTAATATATGCACTCATTGCATTTATACTAAGGATGTTAAGCCTATTCAAAACTCATAAATGAGATTGAACCCTTCATTATATGATATCATCAAGGATGAAATAAAAAATATTAGAATCAAGATTTATTTATCCTATATTAGATAGTCAATGGGTTTCTCCACTTGTTATTGTCTAGAAGAAAAATGGGAAGATGAGTGCATGTGTTAATTATCATGATATAAATAAAGCCATGTTAAAAGAGCACTTACCACTACCATTTATTGATCAAGTATTGGACACACTTGCTAGGATAATGTTTTTTTCTTGATGATTTAGTGGGTACGACTAGATCAAGTAGCACCAAAGGACTAAGAGAAATAACTTTCACTTGTCCATGGGTACTGTTACTTACCGAGATTTATGTTTTTCACTTTTTAATGTCTCAAAAACTTTACAATAAATTATTCTTCCTAGTTTTTTGGATTTGAAAAATTAATGTGTTGAAATTTATATAGATGATTTCACAATATATGGTGAGAATTTTAGGGAAACCCTTAAAACTATTGCAGGTATTACATTATTTGATATCTTGTAAATATTTATATTAGGGTGTGTTTAATATTTGAGTCCATAGTATGTGTTAAGTTATTAAGTGTGAGTATGTGTCATGTAAATAAGTTAGGAGTTATATGAGGTATAAAGTTAGTAAGTGTAAGTTATGTGAATGAAGTATCATGCTTAAAAGTTAAGAGATATGAGTAATCATGAGAGCCTTTATATTTATGTAAATATGTAAGATTTATTATGTAAGAGAAATATGAAGAGTTGGATCTCCCATGAGAACAAGTAGATGAAGAGTCTATATGTTAGCTTTCTTAATAGATTAACTTAGAAAACTCTATCCAAGATAAAGAATAAATCAAATCAATCCTACTAACAACAACATCTCATAAATAACAATGAATATTAATACAAAAATATCTCACAAATACAACTCAAATACACAATATCAAAGAATTATAGGAATAATTTAGATTTATTACATTGCTTGGAGAGATATCTCCAATATATAATATTACATGTCTTTTTAATACTCTAATTGTTGCTCTCCTCTAATAGCTGGGAGATGCATCCTTTCATATTCCTCATATGAAGACAATACTATCATCTTGCCACATATCAATGTGACTCTTCATTATCTATTGAAACTGCACTTTCTCTCATATTTCCACACACATTATGTAAAATATAAACCATCTACCAAACTAATATTACAAGAGGGTCAAATAATGTAATATCTCCAACACCCCCATGTATTACATTATTTGGTAGGAAGGATTTTTGCCTTCATTCTCTAACTCTTCATTCTATAGACTCCTATCTTTGAAGATACTTTATCCTTTAATATTGGCCTCATATTTTGAACCAATTATCAAGGTCTATATAACCTATAATCTTAATTGAGCTTGTTATCGAATTATGATTATTGTATCAATTTATTCACTCAAATCTTTGACTTTGGAATGGATGAATATATGCAACCTTCACTAGATCTTACTTTATAAATTATTTGTGTCTACATTTAGATCAATGTATCTGAGTCACATATGGGTTTTTATATCTAGGTATCTACCATTAGATATACCTATGGATCACTACCTCTAGGTATTTACATCTAGATCACTACCTTTGCTTCAATTCCTCTAGGTGACTACCTCTAGAATTATACCTCTTGGTTACCTCTAAATTATTAGTTTTTGGGTCATCCATTAGAATATTTGTAAGATCATCATAACTGTAGGATAGATGCTTTCATCATAGACTATATTCCAAGCTATACATGGGTTATAATACTCTTAGCAAACTATGATTATACTTGGTTTCCTTTTGTAGAAACCATACAACATTCATTTTATCTTATCTCATTCATTAATGTTTATCCATCCACAATCCATTTTTAATCTATAATATTTCTTTTTATTTTGTAGATAAAATATTTGTGAATGATTATGTCCTCCACAAATTTCACAACTATGAAGATTCCAACATGTTTCTAACTTATGTCCATATCTACCACAATGACATCTATTTTCTATTATAAAATTCCTTTTACCATGTTGTCCTTCATTGTCATTGATTCTATTTATCACTAATTTGATGTCACTATTTCCTATCCAAGGTTATGCATAGTGGTGAATATTTGCCAATTGGGATAATATTAATATTTTCAAAATTGGAAATTGGCGAATATGAGGACCCTCGACGTCGGCCCATTCACCTAAAATTTTTAGGATCAATTTTTTCTTAGGGTCAATTTGCCACAATATATATCCAAACATAGGCATATTTGTACTCGTTTGAAAGCGCTTTCTAAGAATTATCTAATGGTGGTATTTGTATGAAGTTATAAGATGATTTAATAGGTCAAAAGTGGCCCTAAATATGACCTTACATTTTAGGGCTTCAAATACCCCAAATTTTGGTGTGAAGATGCTCGATTTGATTTTCTTAGGATTCTCCATGATTCACCTTGATTTTTATTAGTATTCATCACTTTTTTACAAGTACATTTTGAGTTTAATCCCTTATGCATAACCTTGTTCCTATCACAAACTTAGTTCTTGGTTCCTTGTTGCTTGTATATCCTATATATCCAAGACCTTCACATTAAGGTCTTATTTTTGGTACAATTGTCTCTTTCATTCCTTTTTCATGTTTTACCAAACCTATATCTTTATATCTCATTTTAATTAATAATTTTGAACCAATTCCTTTAGTATGTATTTCAAAATAACCAAATATATCATCAAACTGATCTTTATCAATATCGGAACAACTATGTGCATTATTATCTTTGTCATTATTGCAATACATGTCATCATCAATTTTTATAGCATAGGATTTTTTGAAATAATCATGAACTATATTTTAATCCTTTGTGTCACATATAGCATCTATTTTTGTAACAGGTTCTTCTTTGTCATGAATTCTAATTCACAAGTATCATTGCTTGCATCACAATTTTTTCTTTCATTTTGATAAGAAATACATGTATCTTTTTCCTTTTGATGAAGATCACTAGTATCACAACACACATCTATCATCATGGGCCTTAAATCATTTGTATCACAAGAAACATCTTTCACAATTGTCTTATTCCCTAATTCTTCAACCTTTCCTTGTTTTCTTATCTTAGAAACATTTAAAGTAATAATTCCCTTGTAGATTTTTTTCCATAGACTAATAGGTACAATAAATGTTTTTTCATAATAATCATTAGAATCATTAAGAACATTGTGCATGCATTTTTGAAGCATTATAAATTCTCCATGTTCTGCTTCACTAATAATATCAACAAGCTCATTTTCCAAATCTAAAATCATTTCCTCTTGCTTTTTATTCTTACCTTTTAGAACTTCATTAGAAAGTAATTCCATATACATTATATTTCCTATATCATTAGGTAATGTGAAAACATATTTAGAGTCTTTAATTGCTTCATCAAGTTTTGAATTTAGATAATTTTTTAGTATTGAAAAACTTTCATCTTTAGCTTCTCTCATGATTGATTGCAAGACTATTTTATTTCATTGATGTATTCGCTTGACTTTCAATTTTTTTATCATGTGGAATCCAACATTTTAATTTTTACAATATTTTATTAGTTTCTTCTAATGAGTCATATTGAATGTATATTTTTTCTTCTTGAAAACATAGGTTGTCTTCTTCAATTGTTTTTAACAACTCATGTATTTCTATTTTTTGTTTCACTTGATTTTTATTTTCCATGTTCCTTTGAAGCTGACAACCTTATAACTCCCAAATGACTAAATTTGCAACAATTTACTAATAATTTTCTACTTTTAAACTTTCTAAAAAATATAAAATCAAAGTCAAATATCACAATAATTTAGAGTTTCTAAATTTCAAAAAAAATTATTAGGTAAAAATATTTTTGACTCCCTAATGTTTAGAAACTTGTGAAAATAAAATAAAATTTATAAATTTATTTTTTTGTAAGTTTGATGTTAAATTCCTTTTCAATCCAAATTAATCAATTTGAAAATATTCCATAGTTTTTTAAATTTAAAAAATAATAAACTTCAAATATACTTAAATCTCCCAGAAATAACTTTATCATTCCCTACTTCTTACGACTTTATTAATGATATAGTTAATAAATAAATAAATATTACTATTATATTCATTCAACCTTTAAAATAAAATATAATTTATAAGTTATTTCTCCTATTTTTCAAAAAATAAACTTTATAATAGTCTTATCTCTCCTACTTCTTCAAATCAAAATTTATAAAAAACAAACATTATAAAACCCAAAAATTTACCTCTCCTACTTGTGGCTACTCAAAACATGAACTTCTACTGTTATTGCACTGACATAGATGTTTCTCTTGGAATTGGAGATTGCTTTGATTGTTATGAGTGACATTTGACCTCATGTTAGATGCTTTTCTTTAGACATTGAACACTTGCTTGAATCAAATATGTTTTGCCTCCTATGTGGTTATTCTATTTATAAATATCCTACAAATTGCATTCACTCTTTAACATCTTGATATTTCTATTTCAAATCCAAAAGGTATTGGATTTTTTTGAATATTCTTCTAACACTTGGCTTTAATCAAAAATCATACTTGGTGTTTCTTTTTTCCAAATTATGATGCTCTTCAACATATTCCTTGAGTGAGATATTTGATTACTCCAATGTACCCTTATGTATCATGAATAACTTCTCCAAAGTCCCTATGACATGACATTGTAGGTTTCTAATATGTCTTCTTTATTATACCTTGACACTTAAAACTCATGCATTACAATTAACAGTCTGATTTATATTGCTTGGCTTTGCTTATCTCTTGATGCCACATATTATGATGTTTTCTTGCACATGCAACCCATGAATCAATATCTTAAGGTCATTCTCTGATTATACTAACTAAAGTTTTGACAACAATATTACGTCTTTCTCTTTATTAAAGTAACATGAGAGAGATGGAACCAATCTCAAATGAACTAATATTTTCTATGCCAAGAGCCTATGAGACCATGGATTGTTCAAAGATACAATATTGAAGTCATCCAAGGAATCACCCTGCAAAAGCATTTTGATGATGACATTCTTGGTCAATAAGGTTTTGAATAGCAAACTTCTTGTTTGTACATTTTTGAATAGACCCTAGGAAGATGTTGGTGCATGGCTTCGATCGACAATGTCACATTTTAACATCTTCATGTCTCGTCCCTAACAATGCATACTCTATTAGTAATTTCATTACAATATGATTCATCAACAATGTAATATTTTAAATTATAAAGCTTGGTTACAAATGGCTATAATGTGTAACAGTCAACATTAGCTTCCAACCTGCAATACCATTCTATTGTTGTAATATATCAACGATAATACACAAGGCAAACATGATGACATAAATGAATTTTTTTGTCTTATTTTTCACTTGCATTCTTCCTTTGAGCTCACTTCCTTGATTCATATCCATCCTCCTTCACAAAAGAGCCTAAATTTACTTTTGATGAATATATTATCTTGAATCAAAGTCTTTGACTTCAAAGCAATGTACAAGAGACCAGAAATATAGATATGTCTTCAATCTATCTCAATATGATAAGTTCTTATGAGATGAAACTAGAAGTCACCTATCCCATATTAATAGCAAAGGCCATGATGACACCATTTGAATTCTTCTCTCTCTTTCAATAGAGTCCAACAAACTTGGAGTGACTTATATTTATCACATCCACTCTTTTTCAACCATACCTATTTCAAATATTTTCTCATCATTTCTCTTTAAGAAAATTTTCTATAAATTCAGATTCTCCTCTATATTATTTATCAACCCTTTCTCAAAACTCTTCTCAACAACTTCACAATCCCAACAATCTTCCTACTAAAGCTATGAACCAATTTTTTTTTTGCTAAGATATCTATTTTCCTTAAATATTGATCTGATACCACTATTAGCTTTCTTAATAGGTTAAATTAGATAAGTCTCTATCCAAGATCAATAATAAATCGAATAAATGCTACTAACAATAATATCTCATAACTAACAATGAATCTAAATACAACAATATCTCACAAATACAACTCAAATACACAATATCAAAGAATTATAGGAATGATTATGATTGATTACATTGTTTTAAGATATGTATCCAATATAAAATATTACATGTCCTTTTAGTATTTTAAATGTTGCTCTCCTTTAAAATTTGGGAATTCATTCTTTCATATTCCTCATATGAAGACAATACTCTCATCTTACCATATATCAATGTGACTCTTCATTCTCTCTTGACACTTTGCACTTTCTCTCATATTGACACATTATATAAAATATAAATCATCTATCAAAATAATATTACAAGGGGGTCAAATAATGTAATATCTCCAACACTATGTAAGCCAATATCAGGGTTATCCACAGGGGTAAATTTTACAATTTAGTGCAAATATTCGGATTTTCACAAATTTAGGGACCCTAGAGGTCAGCCCAATCACCCACAAATTTTGGGATCATATTTTTTAGGTTAAATTCACCTCGGTATCATAAGGTTTCCCACATAATTTTCATCTTAAAATTATTTTAAAAAAAATTATCCCACCCAATTCACCTCTTGTACCCCATTATATATAACTAACCCTAACAATGCCACTCATATAATTATAATAATAATTTTATCCGATATCAAGTGATACAGAGCAGGTAACTGACACAATGCAAATAATATAAGACGACTACCAGAATGCAACTAGCACAAGGTAACTGACACAAGGTAAATGACACAAGACAACTGGAAGAAGGCAACTGGCATAAGGTGACTAGCACAAGGTAACTAGCATAAGGTGACTGGCAAAAGACAACTGGTAGGTAACTGGAATAAGGTAAATGGTAGAAGACAATTGGCATAAGGTGACTGGAAGAAGACGATTGGCATAAGGTGACTAGCATAAGGTGACTGGAAGAAGGCAACTTGCAGAAGGTGACTAGAATAAGGTGACTGACAGAAGGGGACTCGAAGAAGGCAACTTGCATAAGGTGACTAGTATAAGGTGATTGATAGAAGGTGACTAGAAGAAGATGACTAGCACAAGGTGGTTGGAAGAAGGTGACTGAAAAAGACAACTAGCATAAGGTGAGTGGTAGAAGGTAAGTCTTAAAAAGTGATTGATATACAATGATAACCATTTATTGGTAAGTTTATTTTACCATTAATTTTTTGTTTTAAATATTTTTTTCATGGACACTCAATAAGGAGGTTTTCCTATTATTTAAGCACCAATATTAAGCTTACTTGGGTTAAATATTTTGTTGTCTTGAACAATAGTTCTCTTTTTTACTGGTTTTTTTCATTTTTAAAAATGATATTCATGTTACTCTTCTGTTTATATAGGTTAAATGTCACCTGCTAGCAGTGGAAAGAAGAGAGGCCAATATTTTAATAAAATTAGGATCCTTAAATATTTTCATAATATTTTGAAATCTAGTTAGCACAAATTGAAGGTATTAACACCTTTACTTACTAACCAATTAATTTTTGTACATTGTTAATTTTATATATAATGTCTTCATTCATTAAGAAGGGTGCTTTTTGGTTTATGGCTTTGTCCATTGTTTATATATATTTTTAATAGAAGGTATGCTTTTAAATGCAATAATGATAATAACCCTGGTATTGACCCTAGTATTATCTCTACAGAAAACACTATTAATCCTTTTATGCCTCCACTTCCACATATCCATGATAATGAAAAGTCCATAGATGAAAATTTTATTAATGAAATGAAACAAAAACATGAATATATTACTGAAGCTAAAATTCCAAATGGAAAATAAAATATTAGGTCTTATTTAGTCCCTACTTCTGGAGAATCTTCTTCTAAAAAACATAAACATGTAAGGTTATCTAGGTGGATAATTAACAAATCATTTCAGCCTTATTGGGTATTATAATTTCCATTTATTGAGCCAGTGCTACCAGATAATAGTAGTGAGGAAATAATAGAATTGAGATTCATAATTTATAGTTGGAAACATGAAAAGGATCATAGATTACAAGTTAAGAAATATACATTAGAAAAATATTGTGGAAAGGTTTATATAAAAACAAAAGAAAGTGATGGACAAATATAGAAAAATTATAGGTGGAAGGATGCATCAAAGTGCACACATATGAGATAAACAAAAGCAAAATTTGGCTGAGAAAGGTGCAATGATTCAAGTCCAATTTTAAGAAATGAATAAGTTCACTTTAGCTTAAAAAAGCTTGTAGTTTGTTGTTGTACTCACTATTCTTAAAAAAGGTAGGACCTATGTTTGATATTATTGATTATAAATCTCTATTTCAACTAGTTGATGTGTAGAACTTACCCAACACCCATTTTTTAGATAAAAGTGGTTAGAAAATGGTAAAATATCTCATTGGTTGAGCAGGATAACCTCAAAGAGAATGTAAAAAAGGCTAAATTCATTTCACTTTCAATTGATGAGGTGACTATTTTTGACAACACATCTTGGATTTGCATGCATGATTAAATATTGGAAAATTATTTATGGCAATCTCATTTACTTGGAGTACACAAGATGGTGGAAAATTTCAATGTAGAAAACATTTACAATGTTGTTGTAACTAGTTTAAAGGAAATAACATGAATGAATGAAATGGAAATATCCACTAAATTAACTTGTGTTAGAGTTTATGGTGTTGCTACAATGCAAGGACACAAGAATGGTCTTTTTTTTAGACTACAAAAATTTGTTATCGCATATTTTATCCATATTCATTGCATGGCTCATAGAATGAATCTTGCATATAAAATTGTGGATACATTTACAAATGTAGCGAGAGTGGAAGAGCTTGTCCGTGAAATTCATGATTATTTTTCACACAGCCCAAAAATATTTTTAGAGTTTAAATAGTTTGCACTAGGAGTTACTAAAGATAAAAAACTTTTAAAATATGTAGATACGAGGTGGAATTCGATGTATCAAGCAATATATAGAGTTTTCAAAGAATATCAATCCTTTGTAGGGTTTATGTATGCAAATCGTAGGGCAGTTGATAAGTACAAATATTTTCTATTTTGAATGAGTGACTTTGAAATACTTCTCACATTGTGTGGTATTATTATAATGTTGGAAGAAATGAATACATTGATCAAAATTGCATAAGGAATATCAATTTATATTATGGATTTCATCAGGGCAAGAAAACAAATTTGCATACATATAGATACGATGTATGCATATGGTCAAATTTTTATGGATCCCATGTTTGAGAGTTGGAGAGAATTAAAAAACGTGAATTATCCTTAGAATTTTTTTAATTTCAATATAAACAAACATATATGTATTAATATCCATGAAAATGAAGTACATTTATATTATTTTGGTCAGTGAATGGAAATAGCTACAAATGAAGCTGAACAAATTCCTATAATATACAAAAGATTTCATGTAGTTGTACATGATACACAAATTAAACTAAAACAAATAGTAGAATCATTGAGAAAATAAATAAGAGACCGTTTTCAAAGATATTAATTGGTTGAGGCTATGGGTGTGATTAACCTGATGTTTTGGGATCCTTGTAATGAATACCAGGTTATAAATGGTTTATTTCTTAAATGCATAGACACTCTTGTTAGCTATTTTACTAAACGTGTGGTAGTCAATGGTATTGAAATCAATGGCATTCTCAAAAAATATCTTTTGACAAAACAATCAAAATATTTTGGAACAATAATGTATGCTCAAGTTTTACAACTCACTAACCATCATGAAACAAGTTCTATTTCACGTTTGTAAAAAGTATTACATCCTAGTAGTATCTTACAACATACTATAAGGGAATATTTTTATTTATATTAATTATGTCAAACAATGATTTTAGGATATGTGGAAGATGAAAGGGTATTCAGTGAATTATCATATGTAAAATCTAAAGTTTGAAATAGGTTTGACAAAAATTTGGAAAATTGTTTGGGAGTATATCTATCGACCTATGAGGTGGAGAAGTTTGCTTATGATAGAGCTTTGACATATTGGAAATCTCTACAAAGAGAAGAGGTGTCATGAATACTTAGGATGATGAGGATAATGGTAACACTGATCAGAATGTGATGACAACAATTTTGGGTATGAGTGCAAAATATTCTATACAATCTAAAAAGAGTTTGTTCTAGATTCTAGCGTTATGATGCAAGGATGCTTTCATTTTATTTGATTTCACATATTATGCTATCTGTTTTCAACATAATATTAAGATTTTATTATAATTTGACACATGTATTTTTTGATATCATTAATCATATAATATGATATTAGACGCACTATTGGATTAACTGTCTATCATAGCCATTTGATTTGATTATGTATATTTGGATGAAATTGAATTATTTGATTACAAATATGCTGATTATGGAACATGATTTTTTTTATATCATAGACTTGTTATTGGATATTTTGTATATCATGTTATTTAAGACTTGTTATTGGATTATTAGTCTATGATATTCAAATTATTTAGTAGATTTGTATTGTATAAACCATTTATGGCAAAGTAAATATTTGTGCTGTATTTTAGTCATTTAAAATTATTTCATAAAACATAAATGAAAATTTTATTGCATCCACGTAATTCAAAATTATTTATTGCATCTACACAACTAATCAAAACATCACAATATCTAATACAAAATTTCAAGAGGATAATACAATTTTTTTGGAAATTATCTCTTTTATTGATTTCAAACAGATACCATTCTTTTACAATTTACAAAAAAGCTATGCAACATGTTTGGTTTCAACTCAAATAAAAAATCAATAGTCTTCTACTTTTATTTCTGCATGGTTCCTGAAGTTTCAACTGTATCTACCTCAATATCCTTTACTTCCAATGCACCAACCCTTACTAGAATTTCAGTTGTAGTGTTTATGCTTGACAACAATAAATCTTCTTCTTTCATTGGATCTTCTCTAAATAGTGTATTTAGTTCTTTCTCCTTTTCTTTTAATACAACCTCCACATCTAGGCCCTTATATTTGATAAAATTATTCAGCCAATTGTTTTCTCTAATAGTGTATTGTAATATTTTCTTCACTTCAATAGAATTAGTCACACTAATTTTTGCAGTCTTAATCAACGTTCTCATGGCACTAAATTTCTACTTTAAATGCTAATAATTAGACTACAAAATAGAATAGAAAAAGGTTAATATTTATAAACAAAATATATTTAAGAAAAAAAATAATTTTCAGCTATATGTAAAACTTACATCAGTGGTAAGTCTTGCAGTTTCTGTAGCTACTACTTTTTTCTTACCTAGTGCCCATTTATTGAAATATTCTTGGGCCTCAATCTAGCATAATGGCTAGAAATTCATCACTATATATAGAATCGGTATGCACGGTTCTAGATTCAAATTTACTTAACAAAGCATCGAGCTTTTGTGGCTCATTCTCCACCTTTGAAAACAACTCCTTTCTATTTGAAAAATTCTTGTATCAGGTATTTATTGCTTTTATCAAAAAATTGGCCTGATATTTCAAATATTTTAATCTATCAATATCTACAAGTAGACTATTATTAACTGTAGCCTTACATCTATTGGCTAATATAATAGTTTCTAAAAAATTAACTTTATCATCATCGTTCAAATGATGATTGGTGTCAACTTGTTAGGGGAAGAGGAAACTCTAGCGATATCTACCTCAATATTATCTTATGCTTCATAATGGATATCTAGACCCTGAAGCACATCACTTGCCTTTAATGGGAAATTTCCAAGCTTCAAATCCTGATAAATAAAATCATTATCAGGATTCCTAGAGGGCATTTGAGATGCGCTCTCTACATTTGAGAAATTCTCAAGGGTTAAAATTGGGAACACTAAAATATTAGACTAATAAATAGTGTGTATCTCAATCTAAATTTTGATTCCTCGAGGAAATTGTGTGAGGAACTATTTACCACACATGCGAGATTGGTTCCTCACCGGTGGTACCTATTGTGGAGTTGGATGGACTTGTTGTGGATGGACTTGTTGTGGCACTTGTTGTTGTTGTGTTTGCAAGTGTACAACTGGTGGAGGTATCTATTTTTTTAGTGTTTTAAATGTAACTGGTGCATCTACAAAATTTCACATGAAAATATAAATTAAAACTAATGTAA
The DNA here is from genome assembly GCA_028583015.1 of Wollemia nobilis. Taxonomy (NCBI): domain Eukaryota; kingdom Viridiplantae; phylum Streptophyta; class Pinopsida; order Araucariales; family Araucariaceae; genus Wollemia; species Wollemia nobilis. Next base: position 1,522,326 of record JAQPPZ010000756.1, on the reverse strand, counting down.
AAAATAATTCTATTAAAAGAGATTAATTTTAACCAAATATACCAAACTCAGACTCTATGGTTGTTGATGATGTAACAATTTTTCCTTGCACTAAAAACATTTAAAATATTTCCTCAACCTAAATATAATTTTAAATAATTAAAATACATAATTTAAAATAGTACTTTTGAATAATAAGGTTATCTTGTGAGCTAGAGGTTACTTCTTCAACATTGATTGCAATAGATGCATATCCATAAGTAAAAAGAGTCGTACATGTATGCTGATCACCAAGAGACCTCCTACATTTAGAGGGAGTTACTGGTGATGATTGTGACTGCATTTCAGAATTGAAATATGCTTCTTGAATCCTAAAGACATTGTTACACACCAAACCTAGCCGTCGGTTAGGTATTCCAAGAGTATAGATTTTCATATATATATTAGTTAGTTTATTTAAAATTAAATCATCAATTATTATTATTTCTTTCACTGCGTAATCGCTCTTTGTGCCTTAATGATGGGATCTGCCTTCCTAGTGGCTATACTTTTACATAACATATTATCTTCTATTTTATTGTCTTTATATTTCATTCATCTCTGCATTATTTGTTATAAATACGTTCTGTAAGTGATCGTAATCGGGTTTGGCAAAGGAAGGAAAGGAAGTTCCTTTCATGTGGTATCAGTCTGGGTGATTCCAGAAGAGTGGCGGACGATTCGGTATCCGTTTCATTGCGACGTAGCTCAGGTGTTCGGATCGGACGTAGTCGTCTCTTTCGGGTGTGGCAAAACAGCATCAGTCTCCGTGCAGCGTCAGTCCCTGTGAGGTCTGCAAATCAATAGCATGATTACATATTTTAATTTTTTTAAAATATACGCTGTCCCTACCACTCTGAAACCATCGCGGAAAATCAACCCAACGCAGCGTACGCAGTCTGTAACCAGCGACCAATCAGCGCTCGCGGTTTCAAAAAAATAATCATTTTATCCTAAGGTTCGCGTCGGTTATAATTTTGTTTTAATTTGTATTGCTGGGAAATATCCCACATCTTCTAGGTAGGGGAGAATTCCTGGTTTATATTCCTTCGGGTTCACTTATATTTACGTGGCTTTAGGCCACACAAGCCTTCTTGCTCGTGAACCTTCCTTCCGCTCGTTGGTCGTCCGCTCCGCTCGTTTGGTCTTCTGTTTCGCTCGCGTGTCATTTGGTCTTTCGTCCCGTTCCGCTCGCGTGTTGTTTCATCCCGTTTTGTTCGCGTGTCGTTTGGTCTTTCGTTCCATTCGTATGTCGTTTGGTCTTTCGTCCTACTCGTGTCTTGCGTGTCGTGTCTTGATCTAGTCATTGTTAGTACTGTCTCCATGTCGTGTCATCGCAATCTGTCCAATCGTGTCGCGTCTTGTCTTCGTGTGTCGTGTCATCACAATCTGTTCAGTCGCTATCAGTCCTATCTCCATGTCGTGTCATCGCAATCTATCTAGTCATGTCACGTCCTGTATCCGTGTCGTGTCATCGTAATCTGTCTAGTCGTGTCATGTCGTGTATTGCTGAAAGTCATCAAAAGTCACTACAAGTCATCAAAAGTCATTGTTAAGGAGGTGAGCCAACAAAATTCAAATCCACGTCGTAGTTGGAGCGACAGTTGAAGCGGAATCCACATTTTTTGCTAAATTCAACCAAATTTTGTGGCAGTTGAAGCGGAAATCCTAAGCAGGTTATGTTAACAAGTGCATGAGCAAAAGGTGGACCAAAGGATCTGACGGTCGATTATCAAGCTCGAAGATGACCAATAACAAGCGCAAGAAGACCTAATCGAAGCCCAGGTACAAAAAATTCTCCTTCTCCTTTCAAAATTGGCAGTTATAATCCACATCATCCACTGGTAGACACTATGGCTACTAACCCTCCCCCAACTCACGACAACATCACACAAGGAGACTCAAGTAAATCGGCCATTTCCAACGATGAAGCTCTTCGACTCTTAATAGATGGTATGCAAGAAATTAGTGCCAACCTAAAAACCCTAGTGAGCGCACAAAACCAGCGTAATCCCAATACTAATCCCCACAATCACTCCCATGCCCAAAGGAATGAAGAAAATGACACTCAGGATGACGATTGGGAACAGCAAGGAGGCAATTCGGATAATTACAGGGATCGCTATCATAGACAGCGGTATAACCAAGATCAGGAAAGGGATATGGGTTATCACCAACCGAGAGGCCCTAATAATTTTCCACGCATTGATATGCCCACTTTTGAGGGTCATGATCCTCGTGGTTGGATAGCCAAAATGGAAGGCATTCTCGACTTATACCAAATTAAGGAATTTGATAAAGTCCCTTTCGTTGCATCAAAATTAGGCACTGAGGCCTACCAATGGTTCGTATGGCTTAAGCGAGAGAAAGGAGCTACTATTAACTGGAAAAAATTCACTACTTACTTTTTAGAAAGATTTGATGAAGGAGCTACATCGTCATACATAGTAAGATTGTTATCTCTTAAACAAGAAGGTTCGGTTAGCGAGTTTGTTTCGGAGTTCACCAGTTTACTACCATATACATTAGACCTCAGCCCCGACACAGTGGTGGGAGCTTTTCGCAATGGATTGAAAGAAAATATTAGGGTGGAGGTGGACATTCAAAATCCAACCGCATTGAACAATTGTATAAGAATAGCCAAGCTGGCTGAGAAGAGAATCCAGTTGTATGCATGGCATGAAAACTATAGTCGTCCTCCATATCGCAACAATTCCTTTCGTAGAAATGATCAACCCTCAAGATACTTTTGCTATAAATGTCGCAATCATCATCCCAGGGAACAAGCTTGTGCCCAAAAACAAAACTTTCATATTGAGTGTGATCAATATGAAGGAGAAGAGGACGAAACTTACCAACAAGAAGAACCTATGCAAGAAGAACTACCAATTACTCTAGAAGAGAAGGAAGAGGATACAATGGCGATCTCCGTACATGCCCTCATGGGGTTAACCGCCCACCATACCATCAAGGTACCAAGATTTCTCCACCAGAAAAAGGTGAATGTGCTAATTGATTCCGGCAGTACCCACAATTTTATCGACATCAAAACAGCAAAAGCTTTGAATCTATTCATTAACTCTTCCAACAAAGACAAATTCCAGGTTCTAGTGGCCAACGGGGTGAACGCGCAATGTGTTGGTCGAACATCTCAAGTTTCCATAAAAATGGGTACTTATACCTGGTTTGGATCCCTTTTCGTCATGAATTTAGGGAACTCCGATGTCATTTTGGGAGTTGAATGGTTGGAAACATTAGACACGGTTAGCTTCAATTTCAAAAAATTATTTGTGGAATGGAAGGAAAACGGACGAGTCATTCGCTTACAAGGCATTACTACTCCTCCATCACAAATGGTGAGCTCTCATAGTATGGAGAAGATGTTAAAAAAGGGTGGATATGGATTTATAGCTCAAGTTAATTGTTTGGAAAAACAATCTCGAGTAACTTCGGATATTACTGCTCCAGATTTACGAGACATTGTAACAAAGTATGATGAGGTTTTCCAAGAACCTCAAGGATTACCACCTAAACGATCTCATGACCATGCCATCCATTTGGTTCCAGGGAGTGTCCCACCTAACAACCGTCCTTACCGCTATCCTCAACCACAAAAGACAGAAATCGAACAGATCATTCGGGATCTGCTAGATCATGGAGTCATTCGTCACAACACTAGCCCTTATTCCTCACCTGTAGTTCTGGCTCGAAGAAAAGATAATTCTTGGCGTATGTGTCCTGATTTTCGTTCTCTCAATAAACTCACTATCAAGGACAAATTTCCTATCCCTGTCATAGATGACCTACTTGATGAGCTGCATGGTGCAAAATTTTTTACAAAATTAGACCTTCGCTCAGGATTTCACCAAATCCGTGTCCGAGAAGAAGATATTCCCAAAACTGCTTTCCGTACTCATGAAGGTCATTACGAATTTTTGGTCATGCCTTTTGGTCTCACCAATGCACCATCCACTTTCCAAAGTCTCATGAACCAAGTGTTTCGTCCATTCCTCCGTAAGTTTGTGTTAGTTTTTTTTATGACATTCTCATATATAGCCAAACATGGAAGGATCATTTACATCATGTGGATAAAGCCCTTCACATTTTACACAAAGAAAAGTTATTTGTCAAACGTTCCAAATGTTCATTTGGTGTCCAAGAAGTCGAGTATCTTGGTCATATAGTTTCACACGAGGGTGTCAAAGTGGATCCCAATAAGATTAAGGCAATTCAAGAGTGGCCTTTACCTAAAACCATCAAGAAACTTCATGGTTTTTTGGGTCTCACGGGCTACTATCGCAAGTTTGTACAAAATTATGGTAAGATTGCAGCACCTCTCACAGCACTCACAAAGAAGGATGCTTTTCGTTGGTCGACAGAGGCTACTCAAGCCTTCGAAGCTCTTAAGGAGGCCATGTGTACAACTCCAGTATTAGCAACTCCCAATTTTCACAAACCATTTATTATCGAATGTGATGCGTCAGGAACTGGAATTGGGGCTATATTAATGCAAGAAGGTCATCCGTTGGCATTTGAAAGTAAACAACTCTCCGGGAAAAATTTGGGAAGATCAACATACGAAAAAGAAATGTTGGCTATTCTTCATGCAGTAGAAAAATGGAGACACTACCTAATCAGTAGCCGCTTCATTATCAAAACAGATCATAGTAGTCTCAAACATTTTCTTGAGCAGAGGTTTTCTTATCCAAAACAAAATAAGTGGTTAACCAAACTATTGGGTTATGATTTTGTTATCGAATACAAGAAAGGGAAGGAAAATGTAGCCGTCGATGCGTTGTCCCGAAAATATGAAGACGAAGTAGTCATTAACGCTATTTCAGGTCCTTGCTCCCAATGGGTGACTCAATTACAAGATGACTGGTTATCCAATAGCGAAACTGCTCAGATAATTCAAGAATTGTCTATCGGGTCCTCTAAACACCCTTTGTTCTCTTATGAAGATAAAATCCTCCAGAAGAAGAATCGCATTTACATTCCACACAATTCAGAACTCAAATCGAAGATCCTCGACGAATCACACGCTTCTCCATCAGCAGGACATTCAGGATTTTTGAAAACATATTTAAGGGTGAAACAATCATTTTGTTGGAAAGGATTAAAAGCAGAAGTCAAACAATGGGTAGCAGAATGCGAAGTTTTCCAGCGCAATAAAGGAGAAACAATCAAATCACCAGGGTTGTTACAACCATTACCCATCCCTGACCGATAGTGGGAACATATATCCATGGATTTTATTGAAGGTCTTCCAAAATCAGAAGGCAGGATAGTAATTTTCGTAGTCATAGACCGGTTATCCAAATACGCTCACTTTCAGGCTTTACAACATCCATTTTCCGCAAGCAAGGTGGCAAAGGTATTTATGGATTCAATTTTCAAATTACATGGTATGCCAAAAAATATTGTAAGTGATAGAGACCCCATATTCACTAGTAACTTTTGGCGGGAATTATTTCGACTTAGTGGTACCAAATTGAACATGTCTTCAGCCTACCATCCACAGACGGATGGTCAAACAGAAGTAGTTAACAAATGTTTGGGTACGTACTTAAGATGTTTCGCTCAAGATAAACAATACCAATGGAGCCAGTGGTTAGCATTGGCAGAATGGTGGTACAACACTTCTTACCATTACTCAATTAAGATGTCTCCATTTGAAGCATTGTATGGCACCAAGCCTCCAATCGTCATAGATTACGTACAAGGATCATCCAAAGTAGCCAAGGTGGATGATTGGTTCCAACAAAGGCAGTCTACACTCACCATCCTCAAAGAGAATTTAGTCCAAGCACAAAATCGTATGAAACAACAACAGGACTTGCACCGATCAGAAAGAACTTTTAATATAGGTGATTGGGTTTTCCTAAGGTTGCAACCTTACAAACAATCATCGTTAAGGATAAAATCCAGCCAAAAGTTGGCTCCACGATTCTATGGTCCTTACAAAATTGTGCGCCGCATTGGAGAAGTAGCCTATCAGTTAGAGCTACCAAATTCATCACGAATACACCCGGTATTTCATGTTTCATGTCTCAAAAAAGTAATTGGTCAGAAAGTGCGTAGTCAATCGGAATTACCAGTGCTCGATGAGGAAGGACGCATACATCTCCAACCTGAAGATATACTACAACACAGAATACGAAGACTGAGATCACGTCAGATTCAAGAATTTCTCATCAAATGGCAAGATTTACCAGAGGAGGATGCCACATGGGAACTTGAAAGTATTTTCCAGACATTTCCAGCTTTGAGGACAAAGCTTTCCGAGGAGGGGAGTCATGTTACACACCAAACCTAGCCGTCGGCTAGGTATTCCAAGAGTAAAGATTTTCATATATATATTAGTTAGTTTATTTAAAATTAAATCATCTTGTTATTATACTTTCACTGCGTAATCGCTCTCTGTGCCTTAACGACGGGATCTGCCCTCCTAGTGGCTGTACTTTTACATAACCAAATTATCTTCTGTTGAATTCGTTTTTTATATAACATTCATCTCTTCATTCTCGGTTATAAATACGATCTATAAGTGCTCGTAGTCGGGTTTGGCGAAGGAAGGAAAGGAAGTTCTTTTCAGACATCATCCCTTTTACTATAAGATTAAGATTTTTTTTTTCAAAAGAAAATTAGAAAATAACAAGATTGATTGAAAAGAAAGAAAACAAATATTATTTCAAAAAATAATTTTACTTGTATTTCATTCTTCATCATACCGATAGCCAATAAACTTGGATACAATGCAATTAGAGAAGGGATATTTAGAAGATTGAAATATGCTTCATGAAAAGAGAAAGAACATAGTTGTTGGTTGTTACTGCATAGGAAGATTGAATTTTTTGGGCACTCAAAAGATCCTATTTAAGGCAGTTGGAAATGTGCATTGACCAATCAAATCAGTCACCATCAGTACATCGAATAAATAAGGACAATGCCAAAATGGCATTTCTATAGGTTGTCCCTGCAAAATGAGTCTTGCCTAGAAAATTCAATGCAAGCATGAAGAAATTTATTTCCAACATTGGAAATGTTTAAGCCCCTTTTCAACTTAGAAGAATTAACTAAAAAAAAGGAAGAAAATTATTAGAAAATATAAATTACAAATTGAGAACATTATTAAAGAATGGACACTACAATACATAAAAACTAAAGAAAAATAAAAACTAAATTTAAAATATGCCTTTCAAATTGTCTAAATGGACACCAAATTTGGATGCTAGCTTGTTCTTGTCATCTTCGATCAAGGTATACTAGTTGTTCACCAGGTGACTATCCGTAAATGGCAATCCTATTAGTCATTGCAAATATAAGAGTTTCTTAGAAAAACAATATCCCTATTATCCACTCTGATCTGAATAGTGGACTCATCATGGTTGTAGCAATTAACTATCCTTTGCATCAATGACACTTTGGTGTTAAACTGTGGCATCTTGATTACTCTTGCAACTCCATAGGTGTAAAAACATTTTAAATATCTACCAAGAGTGCCAAAAATATTCTTAATGTTTGGGCAAAAGTTGTTCTTGAATGACACTTTTGATGGTAGAGGAGAGGAAGAGATAACCATTTCTATAAATCTGCATTGAAAATGATCTAAAAAATGATTTGAAAATATTCTAAAATTTCTCTAGAAATGCCCTGGAAAATGCTCTGAAATCATCTAGAAATTCTCTAAAAAACCTATGAAAATGCTCTAAAAATGCTAGAAAATGCTCTAAAAATACTGAAAAACATTGTGGAAAATGCTCTAAAAATGCTGGAAATTCTCTAAAAAGCTTTGGAAAAAGCTCTAAAAATGCTTTGGAAAATGATTTGGAAAAGATAAAAAATGATCCTCCATTTTCATTTATAGAAGTCTACATACCTAAAGTCTATGGATGTGTAACACATGGCAGAGGAGAGGGCACATAACATCATCTTAATGGCAACCTCTGGTGCTCACCTTCTACTAGTCACCATCTACCACTCACCATATACCACTTGCTATCTTCTAATAACCATATACCAATAACAATCTGGCAATCAACATCTACTACTCACCATCCACTAGTCACCATATTCTAGTCACCATCTACCAGTCACCATCTACTAGTCCCCATATACCAGTTGCCATCTACTAGTCACCTTCTACCACTTAGCATCTACTAGTCGTAATCTACCAGTTACCATATACCACTCACCATTTTCTAGTCACTTTCTATCACTCACCTTTTTATAGTCATCTTATGTAAATCATCTTGTATCAGTTGTCTTATGCCACTCATCTTCTACCAGTTGCCTTGTACCACTCGCCTTGTGCTAGTCACCTTTTGCCAGTCACCTTCTACCAGTCACCTTGTGCCAATAACCTTATGCTAGTCGCCTTATGCCAATAACCTTATTCTAGTCACATTGTGTCAGTTTCCTTGTGCCAATAACCTTATTCTACTCACCTTATATAAGTTGCCTTATGCCACTCACCATCTAGGAGTCACCTTATCTCAGTTGCCTTGTGCCACTCACCTTCTACCAGTTGCCTTCTCTAGTCACCTTCTTCTAGTCACCTTATACCACTCACCTTGTATCACTCACCATATGTCACTCACATTCTACCACTCACCTTCCACCACTTGCCTTCTACCACTCACCTTTTGCCACTCGTATTTTGCCACTTTCCATTTAAATTTTTTGATAATTTTTGTGTAAAATTTTCAAAAATTCATCATATTTTTGTTGGAAATATTGAGTTATCATTAAATTCAAAGGTGCATGATAGGTAAGGCAGAAATATTATCCAAGGGTGATGAGGCAAAGCAAGGTATATCTCAAGGTAAGCATATATTTCAGTTGAAGCAAAGCAAGGAAAATATTTTTAAGACAAGGATTATAATATTTAAATATTATAAAGAGATGGATAGTTGCTTGGGACAAAAAGGATTTAAATATTGCAAAAGAAGGACAAAGGTTTAAAATTTGCTTGGACAAAATATTTTAAGACCACAAGAGAAGGGCAAAGGTTTAAAAATAATATTATAATATTTTTAAATCAAAATATTTAAAATATTATATTTAAGAGAAGGTGCCAACATTTGAGAATTATAAAACCAAAATAAATCACTTTTCGACCTCCCAAAGCATAAGAAAAGGCATATATATGTGTGTGTGTGTGTGTGTGTGTGTGTGTGAAGGCAAAAGATTTAATTTCTCCTCTAATGTTGTGATCATTGAATATCTCTATGCAAGCAAACTTTGGAAAAATCTCCAACGCGAGTGTGTCAAATCAAAAAATCATAAGCAGGAAGGGAACAACAAATAAGAAAAGGTTTTTAGAGTAGTGCATAAGGAAGAAAGGATTACTCCATTGGTTCCAACCGTCGAGGTATCCCAGGTGGTCATCTAGCCCTTGTTAGGGTGCTACAAAATAGTGAGTGTAGAGTTCAAATCTGGTTGGGGACATTTTTGCTATGTGAAGGAACTACAAAATTTTGAGGTGTTATATGTTGGTTGTGTCTCCTTCATTCTCAATATGGTGTGTAGCCCAAACGTTTGGCTAGGCTGCGTGAAGTCCCTACCATGGGAGAGGTCCAAGAGTTGAAACCCATCGGGTGTATTTTGCTTGGTGTTAACGATAGTTTAATGATATTTGGTAGTGCACAATGATTTTTATAAAGTAGGAGCTATTTTTTTGCTACCCGCTAGGCTAGCCTAGTTGGTTGAGGAATACATGGAGGGTGTTGTGCTATGAAAGGTTCAGGGGTCAAACCCCCTTTGCGACAGTGAAGTATTTTGGTGAAAGGTAAGGAAAATATTTTTTATTTTAATTTAATTTTGGAGTTATAATGTTCTACAATTGATTTTTATAATCCTAAATTTTTGGGAGTTTTGTCTATCATAAAAATTGTGAATTGAATGCTATGAGATTGGAGTTATAAGGTGTACTTTATGATTATTATATTTTGTATGTGTTAAAAGTGAAATATAAGGTGAATGTTAGAAGTTGGAGTTATAATGTGTACTTTATGATTATTATATTTTGTATGTTTTAAAGTTGAAATATAAGGTGTATCTTTTGATTATTGAATATTATAAGTTGGAGTTATAAGGTGTGACATTGGTAATTTAAATGTGTATTTTGTGTATGATTAATAAAAAAAATAAGAGGGTATTTTGATAGTATTAAATATTTATATTAATTTTTAATAAGGGATAAATAAGGAATTATTTCTAGAACTTTATTGTTTATATTTTGATAAGGGTTGTTGAGTGGATGTTTTGATATTTGCTTAAAAGAAGAAAAAGAGATTTGCTAACCTGTTTTGAAGTGGCAAAAAGAAAAGAAAATTATTTTTGGCAAGACAGGTTTAGAAAGAACATGCAAAAGAGGATCATCTTCATTGTGGTAGTTTTAGAGGTATGGTGATTTAATTCCTTCCTTAAGGTGTTTTGGTTGAGCAAAATATTTTTGATGTCATAAAGTTGGAGGTATAAGGAATTATTGGATGTGCATTGTTTTGCTTGAAATTGGAAATAAATGTACAAGGATTATAGATCCTATTTTAGAGCAAATTTGTACATTATCTTTGATTGAAATTGTGAGTAAATGTGTAAGGGTTATAGATCAAATTTGAGAACAAATTTGTGCATTGTTCATGATTGATTTTTGGAGTATATGAAAAGGATATATCTGTCCACTATGATTGGTTTTGAAGTGAAGGTGGAAATCAACAATTATTAGGTCAGTTATCAAGTGCTAGACTAAAGCTAACTTTTGATGTAATAAATGTGAGACATGTGAAATAAAAAGATTTAATAAATGTGAAGAGCATATTGGGAAATTTTTAGTGCATATAATTCTCTATATGTTCATGAAGATAAAATAATTTTAGGTAGAATATATCTAAATTACTTTATTTGAAGAAAGCACTTTTGTGAGAGTTATGAGCATTGTTTGTATGTGAGATTTAGGAAATATTTGAGCAAGTTTTGTGAGTAGATTTGAGCAGGTCTTGTAAGTAAAGTTGAGCAGGATTGTGAGCTGAGTTGAGTAGGATTTGGAGTATTTTTGAGTAGGCTCTTTGAGAAGGCTTTGGAGCATGTTTGAGAAGGCATTTTGAGCAGGCTTATGAGAAGATTTGAGCAAGTTTTTTGAGCAAGCTTGAGATAATAGTTGTGAGCAGGCTTTGAAATGAACCAAAGCAAAGGGAATTGAGATCTCCTATGGATAGAGGTTCACAAACCATAGTATAGGGGATTTAGGTATCCTATGGATAGAGGTCCATAAACAATAGCAGAGGGTATTGAGGTCTCTTATGGATATAGGTCCATGAACCAAAGTATAGGGTATTGAGGTCTCCTATGGATAAAGATCCAAAAAACATAGTATAGGGGATTGAGGTCTCCTATGGATAGAGGTTCAAGAACTAGAGAAAATGGGAAAAGTGTCCCCAATGGATAGGTTTCCATAAACATTGTAATAGGGAAAAAGTTCCCAAGAATTTTGTTGAGAAATTTATAATTAATATTTCTCCATGGATGTAGCCTACATTGGATGAACCACGTTAAATTTGTATCTCTTATGTGTGTGATGATTTATGCATTGTTTCATTTTTGCAATTGATAATATTGGATGATATTGCTTTGGAAAGAAAGTAAATTTTTTATCTTATATTTGTCACCCCCTCTCAGTATAATCTTGTGTTCTTAAATTGGTATCAGATCGAGTTACTTCATGAAGGCCTAAAAGCTTGAAGGAATATCTTACAGGAACACACGTGGCTCATAAGGAAGGGTTTTCATCAAATAAGGCTCCATTATTTTATGGGACTAACTATGCTTTCTAGAGTGTGAGGATGAAGACTTATTTTATGGCACATGGATATGATACATGGAAATCCATTGAGAATGGATTCACACCATCTACAACTCCTCCTACAGATGCAAGTGGTAAGAAACCATATGAAGATAATGTCAAGGCAATGAATGTAATTTTTTTGACCTTGTCGTCTCCTTCATATTTTCTCTATAACTTATCCCACATTTCTATGTATCTACTTAATGTTGATGACGTTGTCAACACTATTCATGGACTTGGATAAAATATTGAGGAATATTCTATTGTTCAAAAATATTGAGGTCACTCCCTATGAGGTATGATACAAAGGTTTCAACAATAGAAGAGATGAAGGATATCAAAACTTTAAGTATGGATGAGCTACATGGAATTCTCACAGCCTATGAGATGAGGATAGAAAAAGAACAAATATAAAAAAGGGAGGCAACATTAAAATATTCAAAGAAGTAAAATAATAAAGAACAAGAATCAAGTGATAAATTAATTAGTGAAGAAGAGACTAACTTTTGTTAGTCTCACAATGAGACTGAGAGGGGGGGTGAATTAGTGTAGCTCTATAAAACTTAAATCTTAAACTCTTAAAGCCAAAACAATGAGAACTTAAAATCAAATAAAGCAAATATAACAAGAGAGCATCACACAACACAAGATGTATCGAGGTTCACCGATTTGGCTACTCCTCAAAAATTGATTGTTTGGACTCCCATTCAAATCCAACCTTTGCAAAGCAATCAACTTTACAATCAATTTACCAACACCCACTAGAAGGAGCACTAGCCCCTGATTTACCAACAACAACTGGAAGGAGCACCAAACCCTAATTTACCATCATCAACTAGAAGGAGAACCAACCCATGATTTATCAGCACCAAATGGAAGGAGCACCAACCCCTAATTTACCAGCACCAACTGGAAGGAGCACTAACCCTTGATTTATCTACACCAACAGATTGGAGCACCAACCCATGATTTATCTACACCAATAGAAAGGAGCACCAAACCTTGATTTACCAGCACCAACTAGAAGGAGCACCAACCCCTAATTTATCTACAGCAACAGAAAGGAGCACCAACCCCTAATTTTTTTGCACCAATAGAAAGGAGCACCAACCCATGATTTACTAGAACCAACTGGATGGAGCACCAATCCCTAATTTATTTGCACCAACAAAAAGGAGCACCAACCCCTGATTTACCAGCACCAACTAGAAGGAGCACCAACTCCTGATGCCAAGCACCAACTTGGACTTCAATTCTGAAACTAGAAGATTGACATATAAATGCCTTCACTTTTACAAGACCCTGACTAGTCTATTGCTTACTCAACATTACCCATAATTCACAACCTTCTCACTCACCTATCGTGCACCTCTCGCTCTCTTCACAAGATCAAATCCACTATGCTTTAATCCCCGCACTTAGTAAATTCTCCAAGCAACACCTTTTATAACCATCCTTTCTCTTTGGAACTCCAATTGTATCTCCAGTTGTAACTCCTTTTGTATATTTTGAGAAGGCATTTCGTCAAACACGTCACATGCAAATAATTGACACCATGTTCTCCTACCATGACTGTTCATCTTCTCGGTCATGACTGTTCATTTTCTCTTTGCATGTCTGTTCATTTTCTCTTTGCATGACTGTCCATTTTCTCTTTGCATGTCTGACTGTTCATTTTCTTTTCCCTTGTACATGCATTTTTTTCTCCTTCGATGATTGTTCGTTTTCTCCTTCATTATTGTTCATTTCTATTTTGAGGCTTTTCTTGAGTCGTGAAAATGTGACATGTCGCGATATCGTGACACTTTTGTTACTCTGCCTGCCTGCCCTTTTTGAGTTGTGAAAATGCGACATGTCGCGATATCGCGACACTTTTGTTACTCTGTCTACCTACCCTTTTTGAGTTGTGAAAATGCGACATGTTGTGATATTGCGACACTTTTGCTTATTTGCATTCCTGCCCTTTTCGAGTCGTGAAAATGTGACATGTCGCGATACTTTTGCTTCTCGGTATTCCTGCCCTTTTCGAGTCATGAAAATGCGACATGTCGTGATATCGCAACACTTTTGCTTCTCTGACTTCCTGCACTTTTCGAGTCATGAAAATGTGACATGTCGCGATATCGTGAAACTTTTGCCTCTCTGCCTTCTTGCCCTTTTTGAGTCACAAAAATGTGACATGTTGCAATATCGCGACACTTTTTCTTCTTTGCCTTCCTGCTCTTTTCGAGTCACGAAAATGCGACATGTTGTGATATCATGACACTTTTTCTTTCTCTGCATTTCTCTTCGCTTTGGACCGTGAAAATGCTACATGTTGCGATATCGTGACACTTTTTCCTTACATTTTCTCTTCGCTTTGGACCACGAAAATGCAACATGTCGCGATATCGTGACACTTTTTCCTATCTGCTCTTTCTCTTCGCTTTGGACCATGAAAATGCTACATGTCACGATATCATGACACTTTTTCCTTGCATTTTCTCTTCTCTTTGGACTGCAAAAATGCTACATGTCGTGATATCACGATACTTTTTCCTCCTCGCATTTTCGACCACGAAAATGCAACATGTCGCGATATCACGACAGTTTTTCCTCCTTGCTTTTTCGTTTCTCTTTAGGCCACGAAAATGCAACATGTCACGATATCGCGAAACATTTTTCCATTTGCTTTTTTGATTCTCTTTTGGCCGCGAAAATGCAACATGTCGCGATATTGCAACACTTTTTTTCTTTACATTTTTAGCATATGGGCCACTTCGGTCTTCTTGGAGAACCTATAACAACTTCACCCAAACATCAAAAACATCCTCATAAGAATTTAAATTCATTGTACATACTCTAAATAACCTCTGAACTCCTGTCCATTGCATCAACCGATCTATTTGACTATGTTGACAATAATGACAATATTGTCACTGCACCTTGCTCAACAATCTCCCCCTTTGGAATTGTTGGCAACACACGTGCAATTTCCTGTAACTCTTCTCACCCTTTGACAACAATACCAAAAGGGTTGCTATAAAATCCCCCTGATTCCATGCATAACATTCTCAGGAAAAAATTATTACACTTAGAAAAAATCACAAACATGAGCAAAAAGATAAACAAATACACAAATGCTCCCCCTAATAATGTGATCCCGATAGCTAGTCAATTCTTGGGAAACATGACCACTCCCTATTTATTGCGAAGGTACTCAAAGAATTTATTGGGCAAATTTTTTGTGAAGATATCCGCTACTTGTTCTGTTGTTGGAAAAAAATCCAACTTAACCTCACCTTCCGCAACTTTCTCCTATGTACAACACATTGTCACTGCAATATATTCTGCCTCTACAGTGGATAAGGAGACAGACTCTGGTTTCTTACTATGCCACGCAACCAACCTGTTTCCAAGATAGAATGTACCTCCAATGGTACTATTTATATCATAAAGTCTTCTTGGATAAGCACTCTAATCTCTGCTCATCATATTATAATTCCTGTTGTACCTTGTTTTTACTTATTTAGTATATTTTGATCAACACATAACTTTCAACTGTGCAAAAGTTACTCCCAAAAAGTGATCGACTCTCCACGCAGCCTACACATAATTTATTTAGCCTTTTGACTGCCACCTCCTCCATGACTAAGGACTTTACCTCACATCCGTTGTGCAACTCAATGTCTCTGGTTTCTAATGGTTTCCATGAATGTTTTCATCGTCCTTGTAGGTATTGATAGTGGACCGTTACATCTAGCATTGGAACCTCAATCTACGTGTAGTCATCAAAACTCGGTATTTTACTTCTTGCTAGGGCATCTGTCAGGGCTACTCAATGTCTTAGATGAACGTCCTTCATGCGATTCTAGGGAGCATTTCTCCTCACTATGATCAAGAGATTCCTCGGGTAATATCTCGTATTTCTCAAATAATGCAAGACTTTCTTAGGTTCATGGGCATCTTGTCCTCCTTGGCACTTCACCACCTGGGTGCTATTCTCTCAACGTATCTGCCTTGCATGTGCCACTTGGCACTCTTGATGAACTAGGTGCTAGTGCCACTATTTTCTTTGACTCTGGCATCTCTTTGATAATGACTACTTATTTAGATAAAATTAAAGCTCTCTTATTAGCTCCATAAACAACTACATGAAGTAAAACACACTTTGACAACTATACAACAACTCCCCCTGACTACTTGCATTTCATCCTTAGATAACCAAACAACATAGGAGCATTAATATAAAAATTTAAGATTGCTTCCCCTGAGGATGTGCTACCTGGAGCTGCTTAGTGCAATAGAGGAGTAATATCCTTCAGTCCAAGGAGACACGATTTCCTCTCTTCTTTCTTTCTCCAATATTTCTTGAATTTGGGCTTGAGTTTTTCAACTGCATCCCTTTTTTGAACCTTTTCCTGAACTTGAACATTTCTCTTGGGTGGTTGTTTCTTGTGCATCCTTGATGGATGATTATTTTCCTTTTTTTGATGCACATGATTTCTTCCCTGTCTATGTTGCATTCTTTGCGTCTGATGAAATCTACTGTCTTGCCTTAAATTAGATACAAAATTTCTTGGACAAGACCTTGTTATGTGCCCATGACCATTACATTTAAAACATTGCACATGGTGTTCAATCAGAATAATAGATGTATTTCTACTAGCATAATTCTTTGATCTATTATTCAATCCACAATAAATTACATTATGACCATAATGATTGTATCTAAAACAATAGCCATTAAAATCATTATTATTAATAAAGTGAGAGTGATAGAACCTCTTTTGTTGTGGTTTATTTGTTGTAGATCTCCTTTGAGATTTTCTTCCTTTTGAAGATTTAGCTTAAAGATTTTCTTGCTTTGATCCTTCAGTAGTGGACTTCTTCTTCTCTACAGATTTAGAAGATGAAGGTTGTTCAACTTCACATCCAAGACCAAGCTTACACATGAGGCTTCTTTGTTGCCTTATCATTTTATCTAGAAACTCTGTGCTCTTCTCAAATTTGAGATTTGTATTGGCCTCTTCTAGTTGTTTCCTCAATAAAACAATCTCCTCTTCTTGTTTGCAGCAAACCATCTCTTTCTCATTGATCTGTGACCTGAGAGTTTCTTCAATCCTTTTGGACTCTTCTACTTGTAGCTTTAGATCATTAATAACTTTGTTAGATTCCTCTTCATGTTGGCTACATACATTACCTTTATCATTCAAGTGTGACTTCAAGGCTTCTTCTATTTTCTTGGCTTTATGAATTGTAAGAAGAGATCTTTAATATTATCCCTATATTCTTCCAACTTCTTGGACAATATTTTGTTATTTTTCCTTTCTATACCCAACTCTTCAAGTGCAGTGATCAACTCACCTTCTAGATATACTTCACCCTCAAGGTTTTCATCACATACTTCAGAATTAACTCCTATATTGTCTAGTTCAATTTTCTCTTCCAAAGGAACTGAAATTGACTGAGATGCCTTATTTTAGGAGGATCTATTCTTCTTACCCATTGCGTACAAGATCAACCCTAGCTAATTTAGCCTGACAAGGGAAATTGGCTCTAATACCAATTATTAGTCTCACAATGACACTAAGAGGGGGGGTGAATCAATGTAGCTCTATAAAACTTAAATCTTAAACTCTTAAAGCCAAAATAATGATAACTTAAAATAAAATAAAGCAAATATAACAAGAGGGCATCACACAACACAAGATGTACCAAGGTTCACTGATTTGGCTACTCAAAAATTAACTGTTTGGACTCCCATCCAAATCTAGCCTTTGCAAAGCAATCAAATTTACAATCAATTTACCAGTACCCACTGGAAGGAGCACCAACCCATAATTTACTAGAAATAACTAGAAGGAGAACCAACCCCTGATTTACCAACACCAACTGGAAGGAGCACCAACCCCTGATTTAATAGCACCAACTAGAAGGAGCACCAACCCCTGATTTATCTGCACCAATAGAAAGGAGAACCAACCCCTGATTTATCTGCATAAATAGAAAGGAGAACCAATCACTAATTTACCAACACCAACTGGAAGGAGCACCAACCTCTAATTTATTTGCACCAACAGAAAGGAGCACCAACCCTTGATTTATCTGCACCAACAGAAAGGAGCACCAACCCCTAATTTACCAGCACCAACTGGAAGGAGAACTAACCTCTGATTTATTTGCACCAATAGAAAGGAGCACCAACCCCTGATTTATTAGCACCAAATAGAAGGAGCACCAACTCCTGATGCCAAGCACCAACTTAGACTTCAATTCTAAAACTAGAAGATTGACATATAAATGCCTTCACTTTTACAAGACCCTGACTAGTCTATTGCTTACTCAAAATCACCCATAATTCACACCCTTCTCGCTCACCTATCACACGCCTCTCGCTCTCATATCGATCTCTTCATAAGATCAAATCCACTACTCTTTAATCCCTCACGCTTAGTAAATTATCCAAGCAAAACTCCTTTTATAACCATACTTTCTCTTTGTAACTCTAGTTGTAACTCCAGTTGTATCTCTAGTTGTAACTCCTTTTGTATATTTTGAGAAGGCATTTCATCAAACACGTCACATGCAAATAATTGACACCATGTTCTCCTACCATGACTATTCGTCTTCTCGGTCATGACTGTTCATTTTCTCTTTGCATGTCTGTTTGTTTTCTCTTTGCATGACTATTCGTTTTCTCTTTGCATGTCTGACTGTTCATTTTCTTTTCCCTTATGCATGCATTTGTTTTCTTCTTCGATGACTATTTATTTTCTCCTTCATTACTGTTCATTTCTATTTTGAGGATTTTCTTGAGTCGTGAAAATGTGACGTGTCGCGATATCGTGACACTTTTGTTACTCTGCCTGCCTACCATTTTTGAGTCACGAAAATCATGTCACGATATCATGACACTTTTGTTACTCTGCTTGCCTACCCTTTTTGAGTCGAGAAAATGTGACATGTCGCGATATCATGAAACTTTTGCTTCTCTGCATTCCTTCCCTTTTCGAGTCACAAAAATGCGACATGTCACGATATCATGACACTTTTGCTTCTTGGCCTTCCTGCCCTTTTCAAGTCGTGAAAATGTGACATGTTGCGATATTGTGACACTTTTGCTTCTCTGCCTTCCTGCCCTTTTTGAGTCACAAAAATGCGACATGTCGCGATATCATGACACTTTTGCTTCTCTGCCTTCCTGCCCTTTTCGAGTCGTGAAAATGCGACATGTCGCGATATCGTGACACTTTTGCTTCTCTGCCTTCCTGCTCTTTTTGAGTCACAAAAATGCAACATGTCGTGATATCGTGACACTTTTTCTTTCTCTACCTTTCTCTTCGCTTTGGATGGTGAAAATGCTACATGTCATGATATCACGACACTTTTTCCTCCTCACATTTTCTCTTCGCTTTGGACCACGAAAATGCAACATGTCGCTATATCGCGACACTTTTTTCTCTCTGCTCTTTATCTTCGCTTTGGACCGCAAAAATGCTACATGTCACGATATCGTGACACTTTTTCCTCCTTGCATTTTCTCTTCACTTTGTACCACAAAAATTCTACAAGTTGTGATATCGTGACACTTTTTCCTCCTTGCTTTTTCGCTTCTCTTTAGTCCGTGAAAATGCAACATGTTGCGATATCGCGAAACTTTTTTTCTTTGCATTTTTAGCATATGGGCCACTTCAGTATTCTTGGAAAACCTGTAACAACTTCACCCAAACATCAAAATCATCCTCATAAGTATTTAAATTCATTGTACATACTCTGAATAACCTCTAAACTCCTATCCACTGCATCAACCGATCTATCTGCCTATGTTGACAACAATGACAATACTTTCACTGCACCTTGCTCAACAACTTTGTGAGAAAAAATAAGAAGGGTAAGAAAACACAAAAATATGTAGACTGTGAAATGTTTTGGTTGTGGTAACATTAGTCACTATGCAGCTAATCATCCACATAATGAAGGTAGTAGCAATGAAGAAGAAAAGGATTACAAAAAAAAAAATGAAATAGTTTTATTATGAAAAGAAAAACATGCATGGTCAAGGTAAGTATGAGAAGATCTTTCAAAGGCACAAGAACAATATTTATGCTAAAGAATCAAGCAGTGCTTCAAGTGACAGTGATGAATGTCTCGATGATAGTGAAAAAGAAGAAATTCTATTTTTGACCATAGAAGAGAAAGAAGATGCTCCTATTATTGAAGATCAAGAAAAAGAGAAAGAAGATGATCCTATAGTTGAAGACCTAGAAAAAGAGAAATATTCAAAAAAGAAAGAAGTAATGGTCGATAGATAAGAAGAAATTGATTTTGATATTGAAGTGTTGAAAAGGGATAATGTAATATTGAAGGCTCAGGTAAAAGAAGATGAAAAAACAAAGGCAAAACTTCTACAAGATCTCACTAAATTAAAAGTTAAGGTTTGAGAGGCAAGGAAAGTTGAAGAAGGTATGACTGAACATTTAAAGGAAAAAGAGCTGGAATGTGAAAGGTCTAGAACATGAAGCTAACATTCTAAGGAATGGACTTGAAAATTTTAACAATAACATATATTTGTTTAGGAAAAGCTCAAAATATTTGGATGATATTATCAAAACACAGAGATATCCATTTATGAAGATCGAACTTGGTTTTGAGGAAGGTCAGGAGGTAAAAAAGTGGAGTCAAGCTCAAAAGAAATAGAAGTATCAAAAAATGTATTTGAATAAGAGCCTAAGACCTATGCTAATATGCTGAGAAATGAAAACATCAAAGAGGAAGAAAACAATGCACAATCAAGGAACATGGACCATCACAGAAAAAGCAAAGAAATAACCATGAGATCATATCCTCCAAGGCAAGATGAATATTTCTTCCAGGGTTATTGTTACTCATGTAATCATATTGGTCATAAATATATACATTGCAAGGCTCATGGTAAGAATTATTATGGCTTCACCAAGAGAAATTTCAAGTCATTTGCACCTTTCAAGGACTACAACATCATGTGTTTCAATTGCAATAATTTTTGGCATAAAGCTAAATGGTGTAGAATAGAGTTTACTAGAAATTCCAAAGACAAGCAAGAAAAAGGATGCTCAAAATGTTCAAAGAGGTATGATTTTAAAATTTTGCAGGAAGAAAATTGAAGAATAATAACATATACATTGGGAGTAGGTTTACTCCCATCCCAAAATTGATCACCTCAAGAAAAGGAGGTGGTGAGATGACTGATTTAAGTGACTTATTTTAGCCCCAAGGAGCCCTTTTCCATTGATGTCAAAGGGGGAGAGAATTCAGTGAAGGGGAGCAACTTGTCAAGGGGAGTAGTTTGGGAATCCAGTTGTAGTAAAATAATTTTTTTTGAAGGGTTTCCATCAATGACAAAGGGGGATATTGTTGGAAATATTGAGTTGTCATTGATGTCAAAGGTGCATGATAGGCAAGGCAAAAATATTCTCCAAGGGTGATGAGGCAAAGCAAGGTATATCTCAAGGCAAGCATATATTTTAGTTGAAACAAAGCAAGGAAAATATTTTTAAGACAAGGATTATAGTATTTAAATATTATAAAGATATGGACAGTTGCTTGGGACAAAAAGGATTTAAATATTGCAAAAGAAGGACAAAGGTTTAAAAGTTGCTTGGAAAGAGTTTTAAAAATCACAAGGTGGACAAGGGTTTAAAATTTGCTTGAAAAAGGTTTAAAAGTTGCTTGGAAAAAATATTTTAAGACCACAAGAGAAGGGCAAAGGTTTAAAAATAATATTATAATATTTTTAAATCAAAATATTTAAAATATTATAATTAAGAGAAGGCGCCAACGTTTGAGAATTATGAAACCAAAATAAATCATGTGTTGACCTCCCAAAGCATAAGAAAAGGCATATATATATATATATATATATATATATATATATATATATATATATATATATATTGTGTGAAGGTAAAATATTTAATTTCTCCTCTAATGTTGCAATCATTGAATATCTCTATGCAAGCGAACTTTGGAAAAATATCCAACGTGAGTGTGTCAAATTGAAAAATCATAAGCGGGAAGGGAACAATGAATAAGAAAATATTTTAAGAGAAGTGCATAAGGAATAAAGGATTACTCCACTGGTTCCAACCATCGGGGTATCCCAGGAAGTTGTCTAGCCCTTGTTAGGGTGCTACAAAATAGTGAGTGCAGAGTTCGAATCCGATCGGGGATATTTTTGTTGTGTGAAGGAACTGTAGAAGTTTGAGGTGTTATACACTAGTTGTATCTCATTCATTTTCAAGCTAGTTTGCAGCCTAGCTAGTTGTCTAGGCCACACAAAGTCCCTATCATGGTAGAGGTTCAAGGGTCGAAACCCATAATGTGTGTTTTGCTTGGTGTTGATGATAGTTTAATGATATTTGGCAGCGCACGAGGGTTTTTATAAAGCAGGAGCCATTTTGTTGCTACCCACTGGGCTAGCCTAGTTGGTTGAGGAACGTGTGGAGGGTGTTGTGTTGTGAAAGGTTTAGGGGTCAAACCCCCTCCACGATAGTGAAGTATTTTGGTGAAAGGTAAGGAAAATATTTTTTATTTTAATTTAAGTTTGGAGTTATAAGGTGCTACAATTGATTTTTATAATCCTGAATTTTGGGGAGTTTTGTCTATCATAAAAATTGTGAATTGAATGCTATGAGATTGGAGTTATAAGGTGTACTTTATGATTATTATATTTTGTATGTGTTAAAAGTGAAATATAAGGTGAATGTTAGAAGTTGGAGTTATAAGGTGTACTTTATGATTATTATATTTTGTATGTTTTAAAGTTGAAATATAAGGTGTATCTTTTGATTATTGAATATTATAAGTTGGAGTTATAAGGTGTGACATTGGCAATTTAAATGTGTATTTTGTATATGATTAATGAAAGAAATAAGAGGGTATTTTGATAGTATTAAAGCTTTATATTAAGTTTTAATAAGGGAGAAATAAGGAATTATTTCTAGAACTTTATTGTTTATATTTTGATAAGGGTTGTTGAGTGGATGTTTTGATATTTGCTTAAAAGAAGAAAAAGAGATTTGCTAACCTATTTTGAAGTGGCAAAAAGAAAAGAAAATTATTTTTGGCAAGACAGGTTTAGAAAGAACATGCAAAAGAGGATCATCTTCATTGTGGCATTTTTAGAGGTATGGTGATTTAATTCCTTCCTTAAGGTGTTTTGGTTGAGCAAAATATTTTTGATGTCATAAAGTTGGAGGTATAAGGAATTATTGGATGTGCATTGTTTTTTCTTGAAATTGAAAATAAATGTGCAAGGATTATAGATCAAATTTTAGAGCAAATTTGTACATTATATTTTATTAAAATTGTGAGTAAATGTGCAAGGGTTATAGATCATATTTGAGAATAAATTTGTGCATTGTTCATGATTGATTTTGGGAGTAGATGAAAAGGATATATTTGTGCACTATGATTTGTTTTGAAGTAAATATGGAAATCAAAAATTACCATGTCAGTTATCAAGTGCTATACTAAAGCTACCATTTGATGCAATAAATGTGAGACATGTGAAAGTGATAGACTTAATGAATGTGAAGAACATGTTAGGTATTTCTTAGTGCATATCATTCTCTATATGTTCATGAAGATAATATTTTTTTGGGTAGAATATGTCTGAAATACTTTAGTTGAATAAAACACTTTTGGGAGAGTTATGAGCATTGTTTGTATGAGAGATTTGGGAAAGATTTGAGCAAGTTTTTTGATCAGGTTTGAGAAATTGTTGTGAGAAAAGTTGAGCAGGATTGTGAGTTGAGTTGAGCAGTTTTTAGAGCAATTTTGAGCACGCCTTTTGAGAAAGCTTTGGAGTATATTTGAGTAGGCATTTTGAGCATGATTATGAGCATATTTGAGTAGGCATTTTGAGTAGGCTTGTGAGAAACCTTCAGAGTGAACCAGAGGGGATTGATATCTCCTATGGATAGAGGTTCATGAACTAGAGTAGAGGGGATTGATATCTCCTATGGATAGAGGTTCATGAACCAGAGTAGAGGGGATTGATATCTCTTGTGGATAGAGGTCCATGAACCAGAGCAAAGGGGATTGAGGTCTCCTATTTATATAGGTCCATGAACCAAAGTAGAGGGTATTGAGGTCTCCTATGGATAGAGGTCCACATACCAGAGTAGAGGGGATTGAGGTCTCCTGTGGATAGATGTCCATGAACAAAAGAAAATGGGACAAGTGTCTTTTGTGGATATGTGTCCATAAACATTGTAACAGGGTCCCAAGAATTTTTTTAAGAAATTTATAAAAAATATTTCTTCATGGATGTAGCCCACATTGGATGAACCACATTAAATCTATGTCTCTTATGTGTGTGATTATTTGTGCATTGTTTCATTATTATAATTGATAATATTGGATGATATTTCTTTGGAAAGAAAAGTAAAAGTTTGATCTTATACTATTCACCCCCCTCTCAGTATAAGATTGTATTCATCAAGAGTGTCATATATATATATATATATATATATATATATATATATATATATATATTGAAGACAAAGCCTTGTAATATGTAACTCAAAGAAGCTTTGAATTTATGCATTGCTTTAGTAGTTTTTTAATAAATATTTTAGTAATTTTATTGTTCATTATTGGGGATTGGTATATGCATATTATTAAGTTGTTTTATGATCCTAGATATTGTTAAACCTATGATCATATTAGTATTGTACTAATAGTGGTATCAAAGACACCATCTTGAGTGTGCTTAGAAGCAACCACACTAAGTGAGACAACTACATGAAAGAACAATTGTAATTTTGGAGGAATAAAGTAGGAGTATGAGTTAAAAATGGAGGAGTGATTATGAATATTGAAGTAGATATTGTTGAGTGCTAGAGGAGGAATGATCATAATCTAAAGATAATGGAGGCACACATATACAAGCTAGGTGACAAAAACTATCTATACCAGAGCATTGTGTAGGAGGAAGAAAATAGAAAAAGGTTTGGATGCCAAATGTAGTGAACAACAGAATAAGAGAGGAAACATCTATTGGAGAGACATCCAACATGAGAGGAAAAGAATGGAATTTGTGGCCTAGTGAAGAAAGGAGATGAACGTTATCTAGATTTTCTAGATTTTAATGAAGAAGAGCTATAAAGAGTGAATAAATGTGTGCTTCAGAGGCCATCATAGAACAAAATATAAGAGAGAATATGAATGCATAAGCACCTATTGTATAATAATAATCAATTGAAAATTCTATGGATATGTTAGGAAGAATGTGGTTAGTTGATGCAAACAAATGTTGATTGAGAAATGCTCAGGGCAAAGATATAAATTAGGAAGGTTAATCATGTATATGAGTTACCCTAACACAGAGGAGAATAAATATTTATTTATGCAAATAAGAAGTTGTAAATCAAAGGATAAGTACCATTTATTAAAGGTTTATTTTGATGTTTATGTTATTTGAATAGTTGGGCACACATTTGATTTGAGAAGAAATTGAATAAAATATTGAAGTTGAAAATTGAAAATAAAATAAAATTGAAGAAGAGAATAACGAAATAGATATGAGTTATAGAAGTTAAATATTTGAAAAGGATAAGAGAAACTAATTTAAATAAAAAATTAAATTGATGATTGAAGGAAATAAAAATAATAATTGAAGAAATTGATTTTTGGAAGATATAAGAAGATACATAATCAAAGGTGAAGAATAAAAAATTGAAGAAAGAAATTAATTGAATTGAATATAGTTATAAGAAGATAAATAAAAATAAGAATATTATTGAATGGAATTTGAAATTTGATTGAAGAAAAGTGAATGAAATTAAATTGAAGGAACATTGAAAGCTTTGAAGAAAGAATTTCATGATTGAAGAAAAAGAAAATTATGGGATAAAGAAAAATTTTAAGAATAATTTGGAGATAAAAGTATTTCTATAAATACTTGAAGAAAAGCTAATTGAATATTTTTTGGAGAAATTTAAGAAAATTGGGAGTTAAAAAAAATTCCACAACAAAGGCAAGTAAAACAATGAATGCATCAAAGAAGTATTTTTCAAAGTCACATATGTTTAAATAAGCAGATATCATGAAGAAATATTTTCATAGAAAAAGAATATATTGTCATAGATATATTATATAATACAATAAGACACAAAAAAATTCAAACAAAACAAAAAATTGAATGTGAAGATAATACTTGGTGCGTTGATTCAGGAGCTAGTCATCATATGGTTAGTAAATTGTATTCCATCTAAGTAAAACCAAGTATCCCCATAAAGATAAAAAATGAAAAATTCATCATGTACAGGGATCAATGGATGGCACACCTAGTCTATCATGTTATGAATGTAGATTGGAAAATGTGCTATTAAAAGACTAAATAAAATTGAAGCCATGGGATCCTACAAAATTGGTATATTTGCCTTGGATGTGATAGAAATTGCACAAAAATATTTAGATCAACATTTTACAAAATAATGATATTAGAAGAAGTATTATAATGAACACAAAAAAATTATGGAAAATTAAAATGAAAATATATTATTTGATTATTTCTTCAAATGTACAAGTAATAGATCAATGGGCCAAATATAGTATTAGTACCTAAAATAGTACTAAACTAAAAATACATGAAGAAGAACAAAGTACATGGAGGCAAAAGGTCTTCATACCAAATAATGTAATACAATGGATGTTGGAGGTATTACTTGTATGATCCCAAGAAGCAATACACCTAATCTACTTGCAACATAATATCAAGCGTGAAACCATGAAAGCATAAAGACAAAGAATTAACAAAAACACAAGATCTCTTTTATTAATTCATGGTGCAATATGGTTATAGATAGGTCCCTATTAGGGATACCAAATATTTGATACAATGATTAAAAGTATAAATGGGCCCTTGAATGGGGATGGTGCACTCCATAGACCTCTTGGAGTTGACACAAATTTGCTCAAGGGCTTACTAATGCCTTCTTCTCCTTCGCTTTCTTGGAGGGATCTGATGCCTAAAATGCTTTGACTTGGTCCAAGAACCTATGATATGCATACAAGAAACAAAAGAGAATGATCAATAGCATATATGGCCTCTCATGATGAGGCTTTCTTTGAATATCTACAAGAAATGACATAGAAGCATGATAAAAGCATAATGGTGCAAAGATAAGCAAAAATGCATAAATAACTAGAAAATATCCATACAAATACAATGGGAAAGATAGATATGTTCTAATATAAGCTAAGAAAATAGAAACAATAATATATCTATGCTAAAACTCAAGAAACAATGCCTCAAACCCTAGTCTCTATCTCTCAGGGTAGTCATACCTGCAGGCCATTATCGATGACAACGACTGCAAACTATGATGTTTTGCCTTCCAAGCCAAGGGTTGTGACACTCAATACTTTGTTTGAATTGGTGTTCAAGGGTCACATTCATGTTTGAAGATGTATTAGATATGAAGCTTGTGTGGAACCGAATGCTTGAATGGTGCATTGTCATTGCTCAATAAAATAACACTTCGTTAATTCTCAAGGGGGTGTGAAATTGCACTCTAATTTGCTAGGGCTTAGTTGCATAAAAAAATAGATCTTTCTTGTTCTTAGGTGGATGCATATGTAGGCCTCCTAGATCTAGATCCATATTTGGATCCATATTTGCATGTAACTAACTGTTAGAGGGGAAGGCTCAGTCATAGATTTGCATGGAAGGCTCAGTCAGGAGGAGCTCTGGGAGATCCACATCAAAATTGATCAAATCCGATGCAAGTGTAGTCATCCTATGTGATTCAGGCCCACATTCATGGTCCAATTGTATTTTAATGCTAGCTACTATCTAGAGTAGTTGCTAGCAGCGACCACTCTAAGCTTTAGTGGCATGTTTTGGTGGCCTTTCTGGTTGATAGTGGTCAATCCTGAATGGGCTAGAAGTGCCCCTTTTGAGTGGTTAGGACCACTACTAGCTCTTGGGAAGGCCCAAGATAAATAATATGGTCTTTGGATGTGCCCATATGAGTAGTATCCTAAACATGACATGTTTTAGGTGTCTACAGATGCCATTTTTAGGATGCATTATGGGAAAACACAATGTTGAGCAAAAATAGACCACCTAGGGCCACATTGTATGGTGTGTGATGATCATTGATCTAATAAATCTTATATGCCCTAGCCATGAGAAAGGCATACATATTAGAATCATTTCTTCCAACAGGATGGAAGGCTTAAATTTGGTGCTTTGGCACTTTCAAGTATAATCGGGTAGGACCGATAGACGGAGTGACAAAGGCTTATCTCATCATATTTGTTTTTTTCCCCAGCAAAGGGTAAGCTTATGATAGTTGTTGTAAATGATTCGTAGGACAAATGTAATTTGACATGATTGAGTGATCCTTTGTTTATTTTGATTATGATTGTTGATATTATGACTACACCCTCAAGCAACAAGTCAATGAGGGAAGGACAATTAATAAAGCGATGAGCCACTTGAACAAGATGATTAATTTGGCCGATTTAAGAGTTTTGCATTATTGTTACATGGCAGGTCCCATTCAGGCATGATTTTAATCATTAATAGTAACTATGCATCTCTATCCCATGGAGTAGTCTGATCGTAATAACCTTATTAGAAAATAAAGATGATAGCAATTCATTTGTATGCTCCCAGGAAGCAATGCACCTATTCTACTTATAACATAATATCAAGTGAAAGAACCATAAATGCTTAAAGAACATGGAAGTAACAAAATAAAGAGATTTATTTTATTAATTCATTTGAAACTTCGGTTATATATTGGTCCCTCTTAGGGATACCGATTTCTTGATACAATGATTACAAATGGAAGTAACCCCAAAAAGGGGATGGTGCACTCTACAACCTCTCAAGCTCGCACATGAATTTGTTCAAGGACTTACTGATGCCTTCTTCTCACTTTATCAAAGGGATCTAATGTCATAGATGCTTTGATCTGGTCTAAGAACTTGTAATCTATATACAAGAAAAAAAATAGAATAATTAGTAGTGTATGTGGCCTCTTGTGATGAGGCTTATTTTTTAAGATCTGCAAGGAATGATGTAAAATCATAGTAAACGCATAATGATATAAAGAAAAATAGAAGTGCATAAATAACTTAGAAACTACTATACAAATGCAATTAAAGGATAGATATATGCTAATATTAACTGATAAAGCAATAACAATGAGAAATATATGCTAAAAACTCAGGAATTAGTATCTAAAACCCTAGGTTGTGCCTGCAGGATGCTGTCAAGGACACCGATCTTGAAATGAAATCTTCTTTCTCATGAACCAGGGGTGGTAACACTTAATCCTTCATCTAAATTAATGTTCAAGGGTAACATTCTTATCCAGAGATGGATTGGTAATGAAGCTCATGTGGAAATAAATGCTTTAATGGTGCATTGTTGTTGCTCAATCGGATAACACTTCGTTACTCCTCAAGGGGATATGAAATTGCTATCCAATTTTCTAGGGCTCCATTGCATGAAAACTCTAATTCTTTGGATATTTTCTTGTTCTTAGGAGTATGCATATGTAGCCTTCTTAGATCTAGATCTAGATCCATATCTTGGATTCCTGAAGGAGCCAGGATCTAGATCTGCATGTAACTGACTGTTATAGGGGAAGGCTCAATCATAGATTTGCATGGAAGGGGTAGTCAAGAGGAGCTCTAGGATATCCATGCAAAAAACCACTCATAAAAAATGCAAGTGTAGTCACTATCCATGATTTGGATCCTCATTTATAGCCAATTTGTGTTTCAATGGTAGTTGTTGTCTAGAGCAACGGTTAGCTGTGACCGATATCAACTTCAAAAACTTGTGTTGGTGGTCACTCTAGTCGATAGCGACTGAACCTAAATGGGCCAGAGCTACCCCTTTAGAGTGGTTAGGACCACTTATAGCTCTTGGGAAGGCCCAATATCATTCATATGGTATTTTGTATTTGCCTGTATGAGTAGTCTTCTAAACATGATACATTTTAGGTGTCTATAGATACCCCTTTTTAGGATGCATTATGGGAAAACACAACATTGAGCAAAAATAGACCACCTAGGGCCACATTGTAGGGTGTGTGATGATCATTGATCTGATAAAAATTAGATGCCCTAGCCATGAGAAAGGTATGCATCTTAGAATAATTTCTTCCAATGGGATGGAAGGCTTAAATTTGGTGCTTTGGCACTTTCGGGTATAATCGGGTAGGACCGATAGATGGAGTGACAAAGGCTTATCTCATCATATTTTATTTTTGCCCCAACAAAAGGGTAAGCTTATAATAGTTGCTATTGTGGGATGAACACAATTTGACATGATTGAGTGATCCTTTATTGATTTTTATTATGATTTTTGATATTATGACTACCCCCTCAAGCGACAAGTTGATGAAGGAAGAAAAATGAATAAAGCAATGAGTAACTTAACCAAGATGAAATATTTGGACTCTGTAAGAGGGTTGCTTTGTTGTTATATGGCAGATCCTATTTTAGGCATGATTTTAACCATTTATGTTAATTGCATATCTCCATCCCATGGATCGGTTTGGCCACAATGGCCTTAGGAAATCAAGATGGTAGCAATTGCCATTAAGATTGTGTTGAATCACCATGTCCAACGATTATTATAGATGTCATAGAAGAGTTGAAATCAATATCTCATTCTTGAGGGGCAGTCTGGCCACCATGGCCTTAATCAGGAATGACATGAAGCATCTCAATTCAAAAATAACTAATTTACCCCAAATGGCATTATGGTAATTTACTCATCTTATTGGATTGCATGGAGTGCAAGTCGCTACAACCACCAAGTACATAGAGTAAATAACTGGATATGAGGCACATTTAAGATTTTATTGTTGTATGGTTTTTTTGTTATTTTGAATTTTATATTGTTTTAAAATTTTGCTTTATGTGGTTTTTTTGGATATTTTGCAATTTTGATGATTCTGGACCAGTAGACATGCCAAATTGTGCATTTTGAGATCCCTCATGGTGAGAAATCTAATGCATTTATTGCTGATTTCTAGCTACTATCAACAAAAGTAACCCAATTTTACAATTTTGTGGCCACTGTTAGCATCAGCGGCTAGAAAGTTTGGGTCACTGATGTTAGTAGTGGTCGAAGAAGAACTAAAAAATATAAAAGAAAATTAGGGTTTTGAATTTCATTACTTGTCAGCTGTAAATTTATTCTTTGAGCTTTGAGGTAGAAAGCAAGAAAGAGACTTGATATGTTGATCGAGTACTCAACATCATGGCTAGTCAAGACGAGGCGTCCACGAGTGGAGGAGCCGATGACTCATGGGTATTTCTCTCGAACCCTAATTTGTTTGTTTAATTGGGTAAAAATGAACCTTATTAAGAAATTGGAAAATGAACCAAATTAAACCCATTGGCAATGAACCGAATCCATAGATAGGCTTAGTTTAGGGTTAATTTAGGTGGGTGTTATCTAGTTTTATGTTTTTGCAATTTTTTTTGGATGTTTTTGAATTTTTTATTTTATGTGTAAAACACCTTCAGATGTAGGATGTTGAGAGGCTCGGGCTCTTCAACATCTTCTAACGATGTTAGGCGATATGTACCAGGTCCAATCTTCTTAGAGATGATATAAGTACCTATCCAATTGGTTGTAAATTTGTCTCATAGGTGCGATAGTAGGTTTGAGTTTTGTTAGTTCTCTTTTAGCACGATATTCCCAACCTTAAAGTCTCTCATGTGGAATTTATTATTATAATCTTGTGTTAGATGATCCTAGTAAATGTGAAGATGCTTAAGAGCATTTATTCAATGTTCATCAAGAAGGGTCAATTGATCAAATCAAGCTTACCATGCAGTGTTGTCATCGATGAACTCTTTCAATGTCATGCGTAATGTTGGAATTTCTAACTCCAAGGGCATGATGGTCTTAGTGCCATATACAAGCGACAACTATGTTGTCCTAGTGGGTGTTCGTATGCTCATCCTATAAGCCCATAATGTAAGAGACAACTATAAATGCTAATATTTATGATTTTCTTTCACTATCTTCTTTAAGATGGCAACAATTATTTTGTTTGAGGCTTATGCTTGCCCATTTTCTTGTGGATAATATGGTGTGGAAAAAATGTTCTGAATGTTATATTTGTATGCTAAAGCACACATATTTGTTTTCTTGAATGAAATACCATTATCCGTAATTATCTTGTATGGGAACCCAAAGTGACAAATGATATTGTGAAGTATGAACTTCACAATTCTTAGTCCTATCATCGACGTTAATGGTATCACTTCCACCTATTTGGTGATGTGCTTAGTGGTTGTTAAGATAAATGTATATCAACCCAAATATGGGAGAGATATATTTCCAATTAGATCAAGACTCCACTGAGAAAATATCCAAGCCACCTGAATGGGTTGTAAGGCCTATGATGGTAGGTGCATTATATTTGCATGATGCTAACATTTAGCACACTTCCTAACATACTAAAAACAATACTTATCCATGGAGGGCTAGTAATAACCAATTCAAAGGATACACTTCATGATGGTCATGCTACTAAAATTTCCACTGCATGTACCATCATGAGCTTGTGAAATCATCCAAGTTGATTCTTGGGGCTCAAGACAACGAAGGAGGACTTCATCAAAGCTTCTACGATGCAATATAACTCCTAGCAAGACATATCTTGTAAATTTTTGTTTGAATGCTCATTTTACAGCATGTGATAATCCTTGTGGGATGATCCCAAGATTAAGGAAATTTTATAATTGGGATAACCAATCCTGGTAAGCTACAACCTCAAAAAACAAGATGAATTGTTCCTCATGTGATTCGATGTGCACGAATACAGATTGAGAGACAACCTTGTGGTGAATGGTGGTGCCATTCCTCGTATGACCTTGCAAGATCAAAGATCACAAAGGTACCTTCTTTAGAAATTCTCTAGATTTATAGAACCACTCATGATCTGGTTCTATATGAATCATGTTGACTAATTATTTGTTGTTAAAAACCTCACACTACATCATTGATTGTAAGAGTATATTTAAATGAATGGTAGTGAAATCAGCAGATGGATTCTAAGAGATCAAGTATCCCAAATATGTCATAGTGTTTGCAAATATGTTTGATGTGCAAGGGATTGTCTCGATGTCGTACCATTTTAATTGGGCTAGATAAGTGTCAACAAGCTCTTTGTAAGATTTTAGGATTGGATACGTGCATTGAAATAGTCCCTTAACTTGGTTGACTATGAGGAGGGAGTCATCGAAGATATTTAGCCTTTTGATATTCATAGTGATGGTTGTTTGGATACCCAAGATTAGGGCCTCGTATTCGGCATTGTTATTCATACAAGGGAAATCTAGCTTAAATTACAAGGGCATTGGAGCACCTTGTGGTGTGAAAAACACAATCTCTACACCATCCCCTTGTTCACAATTTGAACCATCAAAGAACAAAGTCATGTCAGCTTTATTTTTAGGTTCTTCAAGTTTAGTCGCTTCTGATAATGTAAAGACTGCATCATCAGGAAGTTCTATGGTGAGAGGCCTACGATTCATAAGAGGCACCTCTGCTAGTTGATCAACTATGACTTGTCCCCTGATAAACTTTTGGCTTATGAAATCTAAGTTGAAATCTATCAATAGCATGATCCACTTTGTAGTACGTGTATGATGATATGTCTTGCTCATCATATACTACAAAGAATTTTGTTTTTATATTACATACATTGTATTGCTCAGTATGCAGTGGCACAATTTCTTGGTTGTAAAGACTACTGCTAAGCACAACTTCTATATGTATGTGTACCATATATCATAACTCACTAAGGTTCGACTAATATAGTATATCACTTGTTCTTTGTCTTGCATGTTCTTTTAAGCCAAAATGGTGCCCAAAGAAAATTTTGTAGCCAATATATAAAGCAAAAATAGCACGTTCAACCTTGGTGGAGCTAGCACTTAAGATGTTGCTAGGTATTTCTTGATCTCATCAAAGGCTTGATGATATTATTCATCCCAGTGGAATGGGACCCCTTTGTGTAGAAGTCGATGCATGGGTCGATATTTATCCAATAGTTGTGTGATGAAACACTTTATGGATGCTACCTTGCCCAGTAGGCTTTTCAACTCTTTGATGTTAGTGGGTGGGGCCATTTCTAGGATAGCATTTACCTTTTTTGGGTCAACTTTGATACCTCATTTAGAAATTATGAATCTCAATATTTTTCTAGAAGTTATACCAAAGATGCATTTCTTGGAATTCAACCTGACATTGTGCTCTATCAAACAATCAAATACTTTTCTTAGGATCTCATCATGCTCTTCACATAGCAATGATTTGTCCAGTAAGTCATCGATATAATCTTCTAGGATCTTATGCATGTAGTCATGGAAAATATATGTCATGGCCCGCTAATATGTGGCACCAAAATTTTTAAGGCCAAATTTCATTAATTTGTAACAAAATGTCCCCCATGGAGTAGTGAACATGGTTTTGTGTTGGCATTTATGTTTAATATAAATCTTATTTTAACCAAAAAACCATCCATGAGGGAGAGCATATCATGACTTGTAGTCGTGTCTATAATAGCATCTATGTTGGGAAATGGGAATGAGTCCTTCGATGTTGCTTTGTTGAGATCTTTGAAATCCACGAACATGTAGATTCTTCCATTAGGTTTTTCTATGGGCACCATGTTTGCTACCCATTTTGGATAGTCGATGGGTACAATAAATATCACATCCAATATTTTTTGCAGCTTGTTCTTTACCATCAAGACAATAATTGGATGCATCTTCGTAAGATTTTGCTTGATCAATTTCTTGGTGGGATCCAGTGAAAGGTTGTGCACAACCAATTTTAGATCTAGACCTAGCATATCCTTGTAGGTCCAAGCAAAGAGATTTGGTCTCTCTTTCATTAGAGGTGTGATGATGGCCTATTATTCTGGAGATAAGGTTTCTTTGAACTTGAATTTATTTTGGGTTTGATGGATAATCATTGATGTCCAATTCAAAATTCTCCTCTATTGCCATATTGACCCCTCATAAAGCTGGTGAGGAGTGGGGATCAAGTGTATGTCATATTTTGGATTTAAAGGTTCAACTGAATCAGGATCACATTAGTATGATAAACATCGTTCATGCAGCTTGGTGCAAAATGAAATGGTTGTAGCATTTTTCATTAGGGAAGAAATCTTCAGGCTCTAATGGTGAATTAGTATGATCCCAATCAATCGTATATAATTTAAGACACAATGGTTTAGAAGTATCGACTAGATTGTGAAGTGGAGTGGTCAAATCAATGGAGATCATGTTGATAGATGGAATGAAATCTCTAGGACCATGTAGGTGTAACTTTGTATTATCATTTTGCCTCCCATACCCAAGATGAGGCTCTTGGGGTATGGGGATCTCAAGATCTAGTCTATGGACATATTATAATATGGGATCATTAGGATGAAGTAGCTCTCTAAATATAGGTGAATCGAAGAAAACCAGGTGATAAATCATATCTGAATTGGGTGGTCTTTCCATGAAGCGAGGGCCAGGATATATTGTGTTGATTATATTGTCTATTTCAACAAGTCGATTGACTTGATGTAAGTGACAAGGCCGAAGATAAGCCATATTAGTATCATATTCAAAGTTACTATCATCTATGAAGAACCCCTCATTCTTTCCCATTGTAACTAGATGGTGACCTGAATGTTGAGGCCCAAGATAGGCCATTTTGATCTCATCTTCATAGTCACTGTAATCTATGAAGAATCTATTATCTATTTCCACTAGCCTTGTGATGTGGCATGCACATCTAGGCCCAAGGTAGGCCATCTCAATTGAGTCCTCTAACTCATATCCACTCTCATCCATGATGTATCCACCTTCTATGTTACCTGACCAAGCGAGGTATTATAAATATCGAGGCCCATGATAGGCCAATATAGCTTCATCATCGGATTCACTTGTGACATAGTCATTATCTTCTCTCTCATAACCATGACTTGGTTTGTCCTCCCATAGGATGATTCCTGATAGGCTTGCTTCGATAGGGAAATATGGATGATACTCATCGGGTGGTCTTATATTGACCATAGTCATCCATTTGTCACTCAAGTAGCTTCTATTAAATGGTTGATAGGGATTACATTTGATGTCTTCCCAAAACCCTAAGCTTAGCCTATCCAGAGCTGCTACCAATGAATCATGATGGCTTTGGATATGATATTCTAAACTAAACGTATCAATAGGCAACTGGTATCGTAGCTGGAATGGAATCTGATGCCCTTGCTCATACAGAACTAAATCATAGCCATACCAATGGCATTGTTCAAATTACCTTAGAGTAAACTCAAGATTGGACAAGTAATGAACATTTATGGTGAATGGCTCATCCTCATCCTCTTCAATAGCAGAAGCATCATGAGCATAGTCTAAACTAGCATATATGAATTTGGTTTGGTTAAGGGGAATCCCCAATTGAACCACTGCCCCTATTAGTAATTTTTGGACTCTTGTTCATACCTTGTCTTGTGTAGACTCAATAATTGGTGTGAAAGTCACATTTTGCACAAGATATTCACCTAAAATTGTGTTAGCTAGGTGAACTATCACTTGTGATGCAGATGATGCTGATGATGATGCAAGTGAGGTAGGTTGAAGCACCTCCTTTCCTATGTCCTGAGCATCTTCCTCCTCCATGGGATTTGTAATTTCAACTGCTACTATAGTTGTAAGTCCATTAGGTCTTTTATCTAGTAAAGGTGCTTTTAAATTCTAATAGTCTTTTTCTTTAGATGTTGTTGGTTTCTCAAAAGTGCCAGTAGATTTGGAATTTGGAGGTGATGCTGATGTGGACGGGTCACATCACACTAATTTGGGTTTACCTCCAGGTTTCATGGTAGGGAATGAAATCCTAATGTACATATGTGTTAATAGAAGGATAAAATCCCCTAGAAATTCAACCTGATGAACGTACTTGAATGGATCTTCATCCGATGATACCACATGAACTTATCCCTCGTGCACATACTTGATGCATTGGTGTAGGATTGAAGGAACACACTACATGTCCCTTATCCAGGGATGACCTAGGAGGATATTGTATTGCATAGCCTCCTCCAATACATGACACATCATAGGGATGGTCTTATACCCTACCTTTATAGGCAGGACGATTGTACCCACTATGGAGCACAATGCATCATTGAAACCTCTCAATGTATAGGAGGTAGAGATGATGTTTGACCTAGGGATTTTCAAGTGCCCCATAGCTTTTGTTGTGATTATATTAATCAATGTGCCTATGTCAATTAGGACCCACTTGAAAGGTATGTCATTGATAGATGCAATGATGTACAAAGGTGGGTCTACTATGGTCGTAGGGACTACCTTTATTTTGTGATCATAAAAATGAATCACAGGCTATTAAAATTTTTGTACCTACCCCACCAAATTTGTGAACACATTAGGGTTTTGGGGTTGTAGCTCAATTGATATCAAGATTTCCATTTAAGTCTCCTTGTTTCTAGGAGATTGTTGAATGAGATCATAGATTGATAACTTGGCTGGTGTCATTTGGAAATTTTGCACAAGTCTTCTTTGGCCAGTTACCAAATGTCACACTAGCAAACCTGGAGAATTATTTTGTACCTACCCCTATCGAGGTGCAACCGAGATATGAATAGGACATACTGGAGGCTTTGGTTGGTTGTATCATTAGCTCCTTGTTACCACATTGATATTTCAACCATTCCAATGAATCCCTAAGTGGAAGGCTCAACTTGGACTTGGTTTACTTGAGCACCTTGATCTCTGGGGACCTCATGACTAGGCAACAAGTTTATGAATATGCCCATGTATCTATTATCAGGTGCTAGTAGATTATCAACTTTTAGCTCACCCTTATCAATCATTTTTTGTACCACATTCCTAAAAATGATGCATGCTTTGATATCATACCCTTATTATCGATGGTAAGGGCAATAATGGTATTCCCTATATCACTTGGGCTTGGGATGGTTAGGGTCAATAAGTTGTACTTTAGGAAATTTGATCCTTTATGCCTTGCTTAACTGGTTGAATATTGATTGCATCAATTCAGATAGAGGGGTGTAGTAGCAAGGTAGATGATGTTGCTTGTTTTGACCTTGATTATTTTTATTTGGGTTGTAATTGGCTGGTGGGATTTGAGCTTTATAGTTTTGTAGTTTTTGGTCGTTTCCTCCATTTGGAATGTTTAATACAACCTTATTAATTGGATAATATTTGGCTTGCTTTTGTTGATTCTTATTATTGTGGTTTTTGTTATTACAATATTTTTTGTTTCAGAGCTTAAGATCTCCTTCTTCAACCTTGATGTTTTCTATTAGCTTGGCTTGAGCCAAGGCTTCCTTAAATTTTTCATACTATTGTAGTTTCAAGAACAATGATATGTGCTTTGTGCAACTCTTAGTAAAAATCCAGGTGAGATCAACAGTGGGAATAAAAAATGGTAGTTTTGCCATCACCTTTCTCCATCTGTTCCCATAGTCCATGACTGGATTTTCATCATATTGCTTTAGATTTATCAGATCAAACAAGTTTACTTTCTTATTGATGCCAAATAAAAAGTGTTCAAGAAATGCATTCACCAATTGCTCAAAACTGATGATGATGTGCTTAGGTAGTTGGTTGAACCATTCAGTTATTGCATCTGATAATGTCATGATAAATTTTCTTAGCATTAGGGCATCATTATGCTCATGTTGGAAGCACACATTCATGAAATTGGTGACATGTTCATGCACATATTCATCTCCTTTTAATTTGCCTAACCTAGGCATTTCAAAATTCCTAGGATATGTAGGACTCGGTACTAAAAGGCATAGAGGTTGATTGTGTATCTTACTTAAGGTTGTATTTTGACCAAATACATCCTATTTTTTGAGAGATTTGACTCTCTTAGTGAGTATCTTATATGCCTTAAAAGCAATTATTTCCTATTCTTGAAGGTTTACTCATGGAGGTCAGCGAGGTAACCCTGTGTTTTCCTAGTTTGGGTGTCTATATTCATATCCCATGACTATAGATGAAGGTTCAGGATATGTTTGCTCATATCCTCTATCTCTACATGTAATCCATCATGTTGTGCCCATTACAAGTCTAGGTGATGTTTATGCTTTGAAGCATGATGTGATGTGTGATGAGGGAACTCATCTCCCTACCTAGTGCATCTATCATACTAAGAAATAACATGTCTATCCATATGTAAGCTGGATTTAGCTAACCGATTGGCTTGCTCTTCACACTCTATTTTTTCCTCTCTCAAGCATTGCTCATTTAGGTGCAAACGCCTCTTTCTCCATGTTTCCTCTTTCTCAAGGTTTTCTAAGCACTCTTGTTTTGCATGCAGTGTTTCCTCTAACCTATGTATGCGGTCAGATTGATCTTCCACTGAAGGTCCATGACTCTGTAACTCCATGTGAGAAGTCCTAATGGAGATCCCCCTTGGAAAGGCTCCTACTATGATTTTTCCCTTGTCTATATTAGACACCTAAAATATGTCATGATCAGCGAGACTACTCACATAGGCACACTAATAGGTTATGTGACTAAACCTTGGGACTTTCCAAGTATCAAAAGTGGTTTTACCACTCATCTAGGGTATTTTTTTAGCCCATCCAAGCCAGGCGGATATGGACCAGAGAAGATGGATTCTAGCCGTTGAATCTCAAAGTGGCCAAACCTTAGCCGTTGTAAATGACGACTAAAATTTAAATGAAATGTATTGCTAATATAGCCTAATCTCAGGCAAAATCGATAGTATGCATGCAATAAGGTTGAGCGGAGACAACTTCGCATTCCTCCTCATAGCTAGTCTACATGAAAGACTCAAGTCCAGATTTAGACATCAGTTAACTACCCTTAAAGTGTAGACAAAGGCAAAAATTCTCATGCCAACATCCAGTGTGCATGTAGAAAAGCAACATGGGTTTTTGACATTGAAGTAGGGTTTCAAACACTTTATAAGGAGCAAACCTAAAAGCACTAGGGTTTCTTCTTCTAAAACCTTCTTTGTGCGAATCAAGAGAGAGATAAAATCACATAGTTGAGGAGATTCCATTGGAGATCATTTTTATAGTGAAGCCCTATCGATTTGGAGAGTGAATTTGAGCACCCTTGAGGAGCAATAAAGTACTAGCCAAACCGATAGGTAATCATCCATGCACATACATTAATCATTTAACATTAGTAGAAGACTTAAGCCCATAATATTTGGATAATAGAGACATATTTCACCTTAGTGGTCGTTGTCCTAGAAAGTGGCTCATGACCTAGTCTAGGGTTTAGGTGTAAGTTTTTTTATTCTACTTTCTTCATATTTTCATATCATTAGCATAAGATTTACTTCATTTATTGGCATTCATAGTACTATTTTCATTACAGTTGTTTTCATTATGCTAATAGCCTCATCCTGGGAGGTAATCTTGGACATCTAAGTGTGTGTTGTTGTTTCATTGATTGCAAGGCTACAGGTTCATCAAAAAAATATACAACATACGAGAGCAAAATGATCCTTCTAAGAATCAAACCTAGAGAAGGAGGCATCTGTAAGCCCTCATACAGTTCCATGTGCATCACTAAGAATCTTGGAAAAGTGCATCTCCCTTTGCGAGGGAATATTTTATACATCTGCTACTCTCTTTGTGTAAAATCATGTATCAAATGAAGGGTATCCCATAGAGGAATTTATATGTAACTAGATTTTGGAAATATCAATACAAAAGCATTCATTATTTTATTTCTTCACATTTCATCTACCCCTTTTTATTTTATGCTTTTTCATTTAATACATGTTAAATATTAATAAAAATCACAAATAGAGTGGGTGGATGGTGTGCCGCTTCCTCGGGGTCGCTATAGATGGTGATCATGGTGGGACCCCCACCTAGTTTTTAATTTTTTCTAGGTTAATGATCCTTGTTTTTGTGTGTAAATTTAGCCGCTCTGATATATAGTAGCTATAAATTAGCTACTCTATTCTATAGTTGCCAAGATTCAACCTCTCTGGCCTATAGTGGCCAGGAATCATCCACTTTGGTCGATAGTGACCATAACTATAGTGCAACAGAGGGCAAAAATGTGGTTCTCTGAGTTGGATTTGAGGTTGGTACAACTTTTTTGATAATTTATGGTTCTCTGTCTATTTCTATTTTCCTAAAGAAGTGAAATTAAAATACATTTTAAATTTTTAAAATAAAGGAATGGAGAAGAAAAAACTTGCATATTATGCATCGTAGAGTTTTTTTAGATTTCCACTAGGCATTGCTAGGAACGACGACTTATGCTTGTAAAGTCCGCCCTAGAATCCAAAGTGCTAGGAATCATGTGTCGTTTGCTCGCTTGAGGTCCTGCTAGAGGCCATATTTGCACAATATAGAGTGCATCCATGAAGCTCACATTAGTTATGCATCTTTTTGAAAAGTGAAACACAATTTATATAAGGCATGTAGGAAAGAGTCATTTTTGTTGTATGATGCATTTTATTTTATGTAAACTTAAAATGAACCCCACATAGACACATATGCTTTAAAATTGGAGAGTTGGATTTCATCACCAAACTTCAATTCAGTCTGATGATGTTGGCATTCATCTCCTTCCATCGGCTTGTCCCCTAGATCTTCTTAGAACAAAAGATCTTCTTAGAACAAAATTAGGAACTCCTTTAGAGTGGTACTAAGTTACTCATGTTTAAACTATCTCCCATTATTGGAACAATTGGTTAAGAGTGGAAGAGCTAGGTGAACCCCCAACTGGGATTTAAGTGGTGTACCCTAGTCTCTTTTTGATAAAATCATGTTTGGCATGGGTGTTCTTGATTCCCACTATGGATGAGTCTCCTTATTCTAAATATAAAACAAGAGCAAGAATCAACAAGAACAATGCATCAAAGACACATAAAATAGTTTAGGGCATAGATAAATTGGTAATCAAGTAACCACTTGTCTGATATTGTTTGGTTACATCCAAAATTGCAATTCAAAGAACTAATTTACAAGCACAATGGTCAAAACCATAAGTAAACACCCTCGGTCAAATATCAAGGGAGAATATAAAGCAACACATATTCATAGAAGGATTCATAGTAACATCGAACCACATGCTCATAAAATGGTAAGACGTAGTTTTGCAAGTCCATGGGGTGATACTTCAACTCTTGGGTATTATCCTTGAGAAAACCCAAATAGAGAGTCAAATAATAGAACTAAATCACAAAAACACAAAGAGACCTCATGACCATCATCATAAAGGAGACATGAGGAAGCCTCAAGGTCTTCCCCTAAACATATATAAACTTCTCAAATACATGAGGAAGCTTCAAGGGCTTCCTCCCCACATGGACATAAGAAGTGTTCTAGACCCCATTATTCACATAGGGATGATGAGGTTTCCCCATATCCATCCTCATGGAGGGTAGATATGGGTACAAAGCCCTCATCACCAAAAAGACACATAAGAGTCACAACACCTCAAACTTCACATGAGACATTGAGAATAAGTTTACCTATAGAAGGGAAAGAAACTAGAGCCACATCCAGTCATATACATCAAATAGAAGATACCCTGAAAGGAGTGATAATCAGATCATTCCAAGCTGCAATAATATCAAGTGTTAACAGAAACACCACATTCAACCAAAAACAAGAATCTAAAAGCAAATTGATAGCAAAATATTACAAATAGATATGCAAACAAGAGAGCAACAATATCATATATTAGATCTAAAAATGGAACTTCCTCTTCCTATGAGTACAATGAAGGTGCCTTGCTTATATAGGCAAGGATGATCAACCATAGCGGTAGGATCAATCTAAGGACAAATACCCACCGTACAAAAGGAATAAGTGATATGGTCCATAAATATGTAACTGCTATGGGAGAAATAATATCAACCCTCCAAATGTCACCCCTAAGAATAGTCAAACCTAAAAATATCCCCATAATATATAAAAAATAAATATGTAACATCTCATAATATCTAAATAAGATAAATGAAATATCCACACATAAGTGGGTGGGGAAAATACATAGAATAACTAACTAAAAAGGAAATAAATAACCTAGTTGAACATGAGCTAAGTTAAACAACCTACTCTAACACCCACCCTCAAGTGAAGCTATGTGCCAAAAAATAAAGTGGCATATCCAAAATATGAGTCCCAATAACAAGGCTTGATTAGGTACTCATGTATAATGTGTATCAATAAGCTCTTAAACCAGAAGGTGGAAAAAAACCATCTAGCTAGAAAGAGAGAAGAAAAAGTAGGAATGGAACCAAGGAGTGCTCACAACACCCTCCTATAATTATGAGCTCCATGAATAAGTCCAATGAAGAAGTGGATTCCTCTGCAATGAAAAATGTGTCTCCCACGAGGAAGAAAGTAGCCATGAAGCATCTGCCAAATGTCTTCCCACTCCAAGTGAGTGTGAGAATATGGGAATAAAATGTATAATGATGATGTAGAATCCTTAAAACTGAGTTGAAGTGAAGAAGATGTCACCAATGAATTATGAAATGAATCTCCAAGAATGTAGAATCCCAAACCAACACCAAAATAGGGTAGAATATAGTCCCAATAAAAATTCAAAAGATCAATATGCACAAAACCTTAAGTGTGCAAAAGTGGAAGAGATGTTTGAAGAGCATACATAAAGGAATAATCACCAATGTCTTGATGCATAAGTGATGATGAGCCCATGGAAGCAACAAGAGAAAGAATTGGAGCCTTAGAAGCCTCAAAAGAATCAACATGGTCTTCAGGATCTCCAAGTGAGAGTTCAACTGAAGACAAAATATTTGTATCCAACTCTTGTAAGAGTACATCATCTAATATGAAAGAAATAGGAGAATAAAAGGGTGGAAAAGGTGGCTCACTCAAAAAAGGGCACACCAAAAAAGGGTACAGAAAGGAAGAAGTATATGGAGGAGATGCAATGTATACATCATCATCAAATAAATGAGTGTGCTCCTCATACATGTCAAGAAAATCACATGTGTGACTCTCAATGAAGAGAAAGACAACACCATCCAAGAATTCATATGTATGTAAGGGTGTAACATGCCATGACATCTCTATTGTATATGTTGCAACATCAACATGATCATCCATAGAAAACAAGTGTGGAGATGTATCTTGTAAAATATCTGAAGCAAGTACTGTAGCATCAACCTCATCATCCAAAACATCATGAGATAGTGACTCCAAAAAAAAATATGCAATATCACAAATTATGTCCTCCATGCAAGCAATTGTAAGAGAAGGTGCCTTAGGTAAAAACGTTTTTTTCAACATATGATAAGCAAGGTGAGGTGTGTTCTTGTGAACTCCAATAAATTTTTGAAGCTCTCCACAAACTGAATAAAAAAATATGTTAGATATCCTTAAATTATTCATGAACCATGTCCTATACTCCTTATCCTTCACAATTGGTTTGGATTTTTGAGTTATGAACAAACAATACAAACATTCACTTTGACATAATGAACAAAGTACCTTAAAACATGCTCCAAAAGTTTTAGCATTTGCCTCTATGCTAAGTTTAAAAAAAGAAGTTTACAAGATGTCCTCAAAAGTAGAAGAGCCCCCCCAAAATCAAATGCCATTATAATTTGAAACGTCTAGTGTGATGTCACAAGGTGGTGCAAAATGACCACAAAATCAAATCAA
Organism: Wollemia nobilis; assembly: GCA_028583015.1. NCBI lineage: Eukaryota > Viridiplantae > Streptophyta > Pinopsida > Araucariales > Araucariaceae > Wollemia > Wollemia nobilis. Next base: position 1,477,761 of record JAQPPZ010000756.1, on the reverse strand, counting down.
TGCACACAAGCCTTTGAAATATAAAAAGTCTCCAAAGGAATTACCAAAAGAATTCCCTCCTTCAAACTAAGTGCCTCAATGAGGAACATTGGCACAAGATGATGCACCACAACAAAGCAAGGAAATTCAAAGATAAAGGACTCCTCAAGCAAAACAATGTATAGGCTCCACCAATACTGAACACCAAGTAAGCTAATCATAAAGTTTCAAACTAAATGGATAAGCAAAACATGAGGGAATATGGGACTTTATAACAATAGTCCATATACCGGTTCAACTGCAAAAACCCTTTTTCACAATGCAATATTGAGAGTGTAGTCATAAAATAATTTTAAATGTCTAAATATAGATCCAAAAAATCTGAAATTTTACAGACATATCAGAAAAATGATTTTTCAGGCCTGGTAAAAATGTCGTTGAACAACTCCCAATATTTCTCTTGAAATGACGAGGTTACTAAAAATAGTAACTTTACTGTAACTATCATAATATAGCTCCAAATTATTTGAAATTTTATGGGACCATATATAATATGATTTTACACATTTTTAAAAAAAATCTGAAAAAAATCAGAATTTTGGATGAAGATATATGCAGATTACTGAAAAATTGTAGGTTTTCATAAAATCAAGATATATTGAACAATACTAATCCAAATGAGCTGAAATTTTGGGCACAAATAAAATGAATACATATGTAGATCACCACAAATTTTTGTGGAAAAATAACATTTATATCAGTATATACATGCAAAATATAAAAAATGGGTTGGGTTCGTGACCCTGCCAAAAGGAAAATGCTCAAGAAAAAATGCTTTGGACAGATCCAAGGGAATGAGGCTATTACAGTATGGGTAGAAGAGATTTTAGGAGGCTGGTGATGATATTACAATGGAAGGAGTGACACAAAATGGCCAAAAAACTCCACCAAGAACCCGATCACAAAAATCGAAGCTTCCACACCATTCTTCAAACCTGTAAGAGAAACAACTGCACAACATTCAAATGGATGACTGCAAAACCTATTTATTTGATGCCATTAAAGGAATGATAATAAGATCATTCAAAGATGCAAGGATCTCAAGTGTTAATAGAAACACCACATTCAACCAAAAACAAGAATTTGAAAGTAACACATAGAGATACTTATAAACAGTTCGTGAACTCCTAGAATTGTAACTATAGAGATAATTATAAACACATGGAACAAATTACTGTAGCTAGATAGAGTAAAGAAAGTATAGAGACCTCTTCGAGGAATCTATGAATCAAAACCACAAGAACAAAATTAGACAAACATTAGTCCTCATTAACAATGGAATTTGACCGCATGCGATAGTTAGAAAATGCATTGCATAAAGAGCAAGAGATAGTAGAAGCTCTTGAGCATGACAAATAAAGAGAAAGGATTTTACATCAACATGAGCAACATCTAAGAGAACAAGCTGAGAAACTTGCCCATATCAATTTACAGGCCAATGACAATGGTCACCAAATAGATAAACACACTAACTCACCAATATAGGGGTGCAATGAACAAGAAGAAATCCCACAACAAAACCACCACTAAAATCATAAGCAACATAAAACTGGTGGGGAAAGGAGAAACTTGATGAATCATGATCAAACACATCCTAAATCCCCTCATAGGAGGGATTAGAATAGAACAAGTCAAGTGCACATAGGGTTACCTCCATTATGACCACGAGGGGGCCTACAAGAAGAGGAACTCCTCACCTCAAAGGAATTCTAGGAACTCACTGAAAAGATGAAGTCTTTTGAGAAACAAGAAATGGTAGGGAACCAACCAATATTGAGAAAAATACACAACCAACCATTATGCCCATCGATCCCTAGCCCTGCCTATCCTAAGCATTTTAAGATGCCTAGGTTAGAAAAGTTCAAGGGTGAATAGGATGCATAAGAGCATGTTACCAATTTTATCAATGCATGTTTTCATATTGAAGATAATGATGCTCTTATGCTAAGGAATTTCATTAAGACATTCTCAGGAACTACTACTCAATGGTCCAACCAACTTCCTAAGCACAACATATCCAGTTTTGAACAACTAGTAAATGCATTCCTAAATATTTTCTCCTTTCGTGCCAAAATGAAGGTGAACCTTTCGAACTTGGAAAAATTGAAGCATTATGACGATGATCTAGTAATGGAATATGGGGATAGATGGAGAAAATTCATGGTAAAGTTATCATTCTTTGTCCCTAAAGCACCCTAAAATTGGCGCAGTGAAACCTTAGTAATTACATTTACTCTAGTAAATAATTCAAATTTAAATTTTAACCTCCCAAACCGCCCGTCAACTGTCATGTAATTTGTTTCCCCTTTTCCTATGCCATTTTTAGAGTTTGTTTTGACCGTTTGATGATATCATCATCGATTAGACGATATCGCCCCAAATCTGACGATTTCGTCTAGACTAGGATGTCCAGACGATCTTGTATCAAAACTGATTTTGCACAATTAGCTTCTGTTCCAACGGGTCTCTAATCTAGGCAGAAGTGTGTCTGCGCTGTTAGAGACCCTCCCCCATTGGAGATCTCCCAAATAGGGATGATCTCCAACCTCCTAACCTCCCCCCTAAGCCTATTTAATCCTAGGCCTTCCCCTTAGCACCCCCCTGGCTGATAATTCCTTGTAACTCGACTTCACATATGTTAAAACATCCCAAATTTTCATTTGTAGTAGTTCTATTCAATTTTTGTTGCAGGTACCTTAGTGTTTTTCAGCCGGAGCAAGCTTACATTATCGCAGACGATCCAGTTCAGATCGAAGGCGATCCTATCGAATCAGAGACAATTTTGTATCAATGCGAGACGATTTCGACTGCAGTCAACATTGAGGCAATCAGTGCCTAAAAGTTTGCATTTCTTCATCTCTTTTTCTATTGTTTTATGTTGTAATTAGTTACTGTATTTGTTATTTTATGCTATCTTGCATTTTTGAGTTCACCCATCTAGATCAAATGCATAATTAAGTCATAATTATTATGAAATCAGTATAATGCATGCATGTTTCTATTTTTAAGTTTTAGTTTGATATTGCTACTTTCATTTTACACTATTTCCCTCTGTTAGAATAGTTGCATTTTTTGTGTTTTACACCTATTTCTCTATTTGCAGGTCTTTGACGAATTCATCTGACGAATTCGTCAGATTTTAGATGATCTTGTCTGATCTTAGACGATTCTGTCGAATTCCAGACAATCCTGACTGCTTCAAGAATCAGAATCTTCATCAGACATCCGGATCAGGTATTTTTCTTTTAATATTCCTTAATTTCTTTGTTTTCTATCTTAATCCTGTTCTCTGTATTCATTTAATCTGCATCTTCATATAGAATAGCTTAGACGCATTTTGGCCAGACCTAGGACTTGAATGCTTAAGGCTAAAACAGACACATAAAACACATTCCCAACCTAGGCATGGAAACTGCCATTAAATGTTTCCTGGTGAACCCACCATTCATCGAAAAATCACCAATATACACCTCCCTTGAGAGGCAAGAACTTCACAAGGCCTCTCAGTCTGAGGTACCGCGCCATCCTTTTCACATCCCCCTTCTGGGCACGAATCCTATAGCCTAAAGGTAAGGGTGTGAAAATTTTGGAGTGATACATTTTGGTGAACCCAACGTGAATGCATTATAAACCTTTTGAAAACAAAAAAAAAATAAGCAACTAAAACATAGATGCATTTCAAATCAGTTAAAATTAATAAGTTGCATATTAGATGGTAGCTCCTAAGAAAATATTAGCAGTTACTATAAATGTAGAAAACCAATTGGCAGCCATAGAAATAAATTCTGTACTTAGTGTGCCTGAAACAGATAGAAATCAACTCTTGTGGGACGAAATTGATAGAAGACTTAGTGTCATTTCATCTAGGTCAACAAAACTTAAACAAATTAAGAGGCTTGTTCTAGATAGAATCCTAGATCCTCATCAACTTGTCTTTTATCATGAACTTCAGAGAGCCTGCCATAGATGGTTAGCTTATAGGAGAGCTCTTGTGTCTTCAAAATTGTTCACCTTCGAGGAATACCTCGAGAACGCAGCCATTGTACACTAGTTCCTAGGTCTTGTAGAAGACCAAGAGGTTGTTCTTACAGATAGGGAAAGATGGAATAGAGTTCCTTGAGCTGTGCTATATCGAGAGTATTGCCATGAGCTTTACTTCTAACAACCAACATCTAAGACAGATAATATCACTATAGCCCTTTTTATTAAGTTTTTAAAAGAAAACTTTCAATTTGAAGAACACTTCATGACTCCTGAACAACTTGAGCCCATTAATGATATTTATAAATTGTTTATAGAAAACTAGATCATTACTTTCAGTCTTATTTCTTGCATTTATTGTGTTATTTGCTGTCTTTACAATATTATTTCAAAAAAACAAAGAAAAACTAAAAAAAACTAAAAAACATAACAAAAACTTAAACATTTCATTTTAAATATTGTAGTAGGTACATAGTTAATATATACCTCTTAAGCTTGTTGCATATATATATATATATATAATATATATCTTCTGAAATCTAAATTAGGCACAATGCCTAAACTTAGGAATGGTAAAAAAACTGAAGGAGAAGAAGAAGATTGGTTACAAGATAAAACTAGAGACCCAAATGTACTTCCTGAAGATCCAATTCCGGAAGGAGAAACTCTAGATCACTTAGAAGATGACTTAGGTGAAGATAATGAACAAGAAGAAAGTGTTAAAGAGGATGGATCCTCATCCCCTAGAGTAGCTATAGATGGAACTATTGCTTTTGACAATGTAGATCATTTTCGGAAATTTCTCAATGATAACATTGACGCTCTTAATGTGGCAGTTCGTATTGATAAAGGGCAAATTAGTGACACTCAAGCTGCCATCGAACATATGTTTGATGTGCCCACTAATCCCTTATCTTGCATTGATCAAGAAAGTGATAAGGCTAGACCATCCAATACAGATATGGTCACTATGATTCAAAACATGTCAAAAAAATAGGTTACCCAACCTCCTAAGGAACATGTTATTCAATATAAAATCATTCCCACACAAAAGAAGATTTCCTTCACTACTCTACTTCATCAAACTATTGATCAATATGCTTCAAGTAAACAAAAACCTAAAACGAAGCCAAACACCAATTTTCAACAATCTGGAATACATCATAATACAACTTCAAAATTCCTTCATAACACCTTTCCTACCAATAATTTACACAATAGCAACATAGCATCTAATCTTCATGTCCCTCTGCCATATGCTCACAAAACCCATGTCAATGCCCTACCGAACAAATATGGTGGGAAAACTAGTAATCTGGAAGCCATGGTGAAACAGTTAGCTTCACGTATGGACCAGATAGATCCTTATCGTCCCTCGTACAATTATCAAGAGATATGTAGTCAACCTTTGGATCCCATAGTTGTAGCTCAATCGTACCCTAAGCATTTTCCCATGCCCATCTTGCCTATATATAAAGGAACCAAAGATCCCATAGAGCATCTTCGCATGTTTAGGATAGCATGTCATGATATATCACATGATGACTTGCTATTACTAAAAATGTTTCTAAAAAGTTTAGGTGGAATGGCATTAGAGTGGTACTCTCAATTTCCCACTCATTCTTTGAGAAACTTTGGAGAAACAACTGAATCATTTGTCCATCAATTTAGTGCCTACATCGAGAGACATGTAACCATTAAAGATCTATACAACTTAAAACAAGACAAGGATGAATGTTTTGCCGATTTCTTAGCTAGATGGAGGTAGTTGATAGGAAAACTGCACTTTGTGCTACCTTATAGGGAAATGTTGGACATTTTTATCAATAATTTACAAGAACAAATGTCTTATGAGCTATCAACTGCTACTTTAACTACCTTCGATCAGGCTATAGATTTAGCTCGAAGAGTAGAATATGCCCTCATTAGGAGAGGCCAACTTAGGAAGAAAGATTATGAGAAAACATCCAGAAATCAATATAAAAACAAACAAGTTGTTGGTGACAGAGTCAGTGACAGCAAAAATTTTGCTAATATCAATGCAATGAAGACAAAAAAAAAAATTATATTAAAACCTCCTGACAAACCTCCTCAAGAATTTACTAGATTGAATCAACCGTTATCAACTATTTTACCTCAATTACTCGAAAGAGGTTTGATCCAATTACCAGCTATCCAGGAACCTAATACAACTATACTCGAATATAGAGCTGACTTACACTGTGATTTCCATAGAGGATCTGGACACTCTACCAACGCTTGTAAAAGGTTGAAACATAAAATACAAGATTTGATTGATAATAATGAAATGGAGGTGCAAGCCTTCCAACCTAAACAAAATGCTCCTAATAATACTCAAAATACTATTACCCAAAATCAAAATCAAAATGCTAATCAATCATTAGACATATTTCAACACCCTTTACCAAGACATGGTAAAGATGTGGCCAACCAAATCGAACATCATAATGTTCCCCCTCCTACCCGATATGTAGGAACCATTAGCAAACAATTACCTGTTCAGGATCCTCAAATATTTGACACAACCTTATCCCTGGTTACGACCAGGCCCTTACATAATTTTCAAACTTCGATTCTAGTGATATAGAATCAGATACTGAAAGTGAATTAGACATTACTTCAAACCAATCGAATAGTTCTGAAAATGAATCAGATCCTATTCAACCCATCACAGATGCTATGGTTCTAGAAGAACCATTTCCTAGAAGAGTTACTACTCGACTTCTTCTAATAAATTCCTTCCTAATGAACAAGCCATAAATGCTCGACCGAGACCAGTTCAACGTCCTCAGTATAACATTGTAGGTACCATTGGAGTCGTTACCCGACAACAGGCTCAAAATTCTCAACAAGAACCAAATCAAAATGATGGATCAGCTCCATTTGTTTTGAAAAATCCTAATAAAGGGAATCATGCTCCTAATGTTCAACCTAAACCCCCTTACAATATTAATGAGCAATTATCCAATATTACAGCCATAATTTCCATTTTGGATTTATTAAGATCTTCTCCTACCCATAGGGATGAGTTGATGCTTACATTAGGCCAAATGATGGTACCTCAAAACATTCAACCTGAAGCTATGGCCAATACTATCATTACTCGAGAGGTTGATTGTATTGACTTTCGAGATAAAGATATCCCACAACACAGTTTACATAAGGATAACCCCTTATATATTATTGCTATAATTGGAGATGTAGCTGTCAAACGAGTCTTGATTGATAATGGCTCATCTCTAAACATTTGCACATTTGATTTCTATCAAATATTTGGCTTTAGAAGTGATGAAATGAATAAAACTAATATTATTATCAAAGATTTCAATGACGAAACACAAGAAATGTGTGGAGTTATTACCATCCCATTGCAAGTTGGTCCTAGAACCCTAGATACAACTGTCTTTATTGTACATTGCCCAGCATCGTACAATATACTTTTGGGTCGTCCTTGGATCAATGCAATGCGGGCTATCCCATCAACTTTACACTAATGTGTTAAATTCAAATTTAAAAATCAGTTGGTCACTATCCATGGTGACCCTAGACCCTTTGATATGTGTGCTTTGGCAGAACCTGTTGGAGTGCAATTTTGCCCTGCTCTGTCATCCACACATCCTAATTCTTATTTTTCATCTAAAACTGTGAAACACACACCCATAGCTTCACCTATTTCCCTTTCATTAATTTGATCCTCCTATATAGATCAACAATCTTCTAAACAAATCACTCTAGAACCTCAAAAAGATCTTAAATCTACAACCAATCCTTCATGTTATATCCTTATAATTTCAAAACCTATAGACACATCTATCATACCTTCCACATCTCAAGATATATGGAATGATCTTCTACATCTTATGCTCTTTTTGATGAACTTTTACCAGATTTATCCACAATATTAATATCAGAAGAAACAAATGCTTTCATGCGATATTCAATTCTTTTAAATAACTTGCCGCCATCTCCTCATACTTTGGGCCTCCCATAACCTATGGGAAGTACTTACCAAGTCGGGAGTTGTGCCTTCATTTATAAAGGATATGACTGGGGAAGAATCCCTCGGAATATCAAAACTCATCATGAGGGATACGCTCGGTGTTATTTTACCAATGAATATATTAAAGCTAAACCCATAATGCTTAAAATGGGATATAAAGGGAAAGGCTTGGGACCTTTCCAAAATGGCATGAAAGAACCTTTCGAGGTAGAACCGTGGCCCGCCCGCTGTGGTGTGGGCCTATTTCCTAGTAAGGGTCAACCCTTTCCTTTTGAAGATGATGATCAACTCATATGTTATCAAGATTATTTGGATAGACATGTTGATTTACCTCTAAAAAATCAGCCATTTACATGTAACATGCTATCCATAGCTTACTCAAAAATGATTGCTGACCCCGATGAAGAGTTGGAAGGAGATATCTTCCACGATGTCTCCGTTGAAGAGATGTTACACAATGGATTTTATTTTGATGGTTCTATACCAACTATAGCCCAACTTGAGACCACTAATCCTCAAGATGAATTATCCAAATTAACCTTACAAGAATTACAAGAATTGGGCGTTTCACCCGCCCCACCTAATTTTGAAAGAGATCTACACATGGAGGTAGAAAACGTCATTAAAATTAATATTGGAACTGAGGATAATCCTCACGTAATCAATATTGGATCAGAATTAAGTCAAGAAAAACAAGAGCAATACATTGCATTCCTTAAAGAGTATGAAGATGTCTTCACTTGGACATATGAAGATATGCCAGGTCTAGACTCTTCTATAGTCATGCATCATCTAGTGGTCCATCCGGATGCTAAACCTGTCAAACAAAAACTTAGAAAAATGCATCCCAAAGTGGCTCTGCTAGTCAAAGGGGAGTTAGAAAAACTCCTGAATGTTGTTTTTATACAAGCTATTGATTATGCTGAATGGATCTCAAATGTAGTTCCAGTCACCAAAAAAGAAGCTACAAAAGTTAGGGTTTGCATAGATTTTAGATATATTAACGTTGCATGCCCTAAAGATGACTTTCCTCTTACAAACATGGATCAAATCATTGAATTTACTGTCGGGAGTGGGATGATGTCCTTAATGGATGGATTATCTGGTTATAATCAGATCAGGATAGCTCCTGAAGATCAGGCTAAGACATCATTTATTACCCCCTGGGGTACCTTTTGTTGGAAAGTGATGCCATTTGGCTTAAAGAACGCAGGCGCAACCTATCAACGAGCTATGACTTATATTTTTCATGACATGATGCATGATATCCTACATGATTATGTAGATGATATTATAGCTCACTCTATTATTGAATATAATCATTTAGATGATTTGAGAAAAGTTTTTAATCGATTATGAGAATATCTTATTCGATTAAATCCAGCCAAATGCATATTTGGAGTTAAGTCCAATAAACTATTAGGGGTTTTAGTTTCTTTACGTGGTATCGAAATTGACCCTCTCAAGATTGTGGCTATCACTGATATGCTCGCACCTACTAATATATCTGAATTACGAAGTTTACAAGGTAAGCTTCAAGCCATCCGTCGCTTCATCGATAAGCTGGCGGACAAAATCGGTCCCTTTATTAAACTCCTTAAGAAGGATGTCCCTTTTAATTGGGATGACGAATATAGAGGAGCTTTCGAACTTCTCAAGCAATACCTCCTTAATCCACCTATGCTTTCACCACCTAAACCTGATCGCCCATTCCTCCTGTATATTTTAGCTTTAGATTCTGCCTTAGGGGCTATGTTAGGTCAGCTTGATGATGAAAAGATAGAATGGGCTAATTATTATATTAGCCGAACCTTCATCAGTTATGAAACCCGCTATACAACATTAGAAAAATTATGTTTAGCAGTCGTGTTTGCTATGCAAAAATTATGACATTACATGCTTAGTTAGAAAACTTATGTCATTGCTAAATACGATCCCTTAAGGTATCTCATGAGTCGACCTTATTTATTGGGTTGCACAGCCAAGTGGGTTCTTGCTCTAAGCAAGTTTGATCTCACATTCATAGGACAAAAGTCTATTAAGGGTCAAATCATAGCAGATCAATTAGCTGCTGCACCCTTAGAGTCTACCCATCCCCTCATCATCGAGTTTCCTGATGAATGCCTTCAATTAGAGGCAGACCCTACTGAACAATGGTCCTTATACTTTGATGGAGCCCGATGCATGAGTGGGGCTAGTGTGGGTATTATTTTAATATCCCTACAAAAACATCTTATTCCTCTGTCCTTCAAATTAACATTTGCTTGCACCAATAATACCGCTGAATATGAAGCTCTAATCCTTGGATTACGAGCTGCTTTAGCACTAAAAATTAAACACCTTTTAGTTTTTTGTTATTATCAACTGGTTATAAACCAAATTAATGAGGTTTATCAGACTAGAGATGATAAAATGTGCCCATATAAGGCCTATGTTTTACAATTAATGTCTCTCTTTGATCAAGTTACCTTGGAAGCTATTCCTCAAACTTGTAATTGTGTAGCTGATGCTATGGTTGCAGCTGCATCTCTCCTGCCCTTGGAGTTAGATGATGAATATGCCACTATCATTATTTGTCGACTCCAGGAACCCGCTTCAAATAATTCATGCTTAGAACCTTTGGATGTGTTTCTAATCAATGAAACTACTCCTAAACCTTGGTACACGGACATATTTGATTTTCTCCAAAATGGGACTTTTCCTGCAAATTCTAATAGAAACCAGCGTCGATTATTACGTCGACGAGTAAGTCGATTTATAATAATTGGCAATACTTTATATAGGATATCTTTTGAAGGTATCCTATTAAGATGTTTGAACTTAGAAGAATCCAAATCAGCATTGAGTGAAGCCCACGATGGATCTTGTGGAGGACACTTTAGTGGTAGTGTCCTTGCTAAAAAGCTCCCTAAGATAGGCTACTTTTGGCCTACCATGGAGAATGACGCACATGATTATGTGTGCCATTGCAACAAGTGCCAAAAACATGCTGATCTTGTCCATGCACCTGCACAAGGACTGTAGGCTATTTCATCTCCTTGGCCCTTTTCAAAATGGGGTTTAGATATTATTGGCAAAATCAATCCTGTGTCATCTTATGGACACAAATTCATCATAACCGCCACCGAGTATTTCACAAAGTGGGTTGAAGCTATGCCTTTAGCTTCTTGCACTGGCACACAAGTCTCTAAATTTATTTTTAATCAAATCATTTGTAGGTTCGAAATTCTCGCAAATATCATCTCCGACAATGGAACTTGTTTCAAAAATAAAGATGTTAAAAAATTATGTCAAAAATATAAGATTCAACATCACTGGTCCACTCCCTATTATCCTCAGGGTAATGGTCAAGCAGAAGCATCTAACAAAACCTTAATCAAAATCCTTAAAATATTGGTCAATAAAACTAGCCGTGACTGCCATATTCAGTTATATCCAGCCCTATGGGCCTATCGAACTAGTGTTCGAACCCCCACTAGAACTTCACCTTTTGTCTTGGTTTATGGTGCTGAAGCCATTTTCCCCTTTGAATTAGAAGTTCCTTCTTTGGCTCTACTACTTCAAGATACCGAAGTAGGAGATGAATATCGAGCTGGCAGACTCAGTCAGCTGGAACTCCTAGATGAAAAATGCATCAATGCTTTGGAGCATCTTTGTGCCTACCAAAACAAGCTTAAAAGATCATATGCTAAAAAATTTCGTCATCGATCCTTTGAGATCGGCGACCTTGTTTTAAAAGAAAATCAAAAAAATACAAATGCAACTAAGGACCTTAAAGGTAAGTTTGAGCCCAATTGGCTTGGACCATACATTATCACTGCTAAATTTGAATAAGGAGCATACAAATTATCTACCTTAGATGGTAAAGAACTTAAAGAACCCATGAATATTTTGCATCTTAAACGTTACTATGAATAAATTTGGGCATTTCATCCTTGTATATATTTGTTTAAAATAATTCAAAATCACTATTTTGTATTTATTTCAATTTATAAATTCAAAAACCCCAAAAACATTCATAATCATCAAAATCTTCAAAACTATTTTATTTATTTATGGCACTTGTTAATTCTTTCAAATTTAATAAAAATAAAAACAACAATATTCTTGACTCTTTCGAAACCAAAACAATATAAAGAAGAAAGAGAGAGTCAACATTCTCAAAGCTTCTCAAAAAAAAAAAAAAAACAGTATTTATTTATCTATATATCTGCTTACAAATGTTGCAATTATATGTTTCAAATTATTTTGGATAAATTAGCATTTATTTGGAATCCCTCACTTTCACACTCACAAAAATAAATATCTTGATTTTATCTGGCATGATTACTAATCTCTCTTATATCAAAGTACACAAAATTAAATTAAATAAAGTTTGAGCATAGAGAATTGATCTTGTTATTTACTTAAACCAAGGACATCTTTTCACAATAAAATGATTATATTTGTAATTTCCATGCTTTGCTACATAGTAGAAGTGGTTTCTTGAGCGAAAATTTTCCCCTGCTATCCTATCATGCACATGGTCTAGAATCTTTGAGAATTGGCAAAAGGACAAGCTCACCCCTACCTAGAATAAAAATCCCTTGCTCTATAGCTAATCCGAGCAAGTATCCCTAGTATAGAACAAAAGGCAAAGTTCAAGAAAAAGAGAAAAGAAAAAAATGTTATTTTATATCATTACAACAATATTTCAAGCATTATCTCAATTATCAAGAAAAAATACAAAAGAAAGCAAAAGAAAAGCAAAAGAAAGAAAAAAGCAAGAAAGCAATAAAATCCCTTTCCCTACCCCTTTGAAAAGAAAAGAAGGGTTGATGAGCTCGAATCCCTGAAATTCTCAATTATTCAAAAACTGTGAGGTAAGCCCCATAACAGGTGGTTTGTGCTCAACCTTCTTGGCCTTGGGTAACTCCTAGCGTGGCGATATGTCTGTCACATTAGCGACCTTCTTTTGTAGAGACCTATGTCTGCTTATGGATTAGCTAGCTCTTGATAATCCGACCTACATAGTAGTCTAGTATGGTTATATGCATCTACATCATGGTTAATGAACACTTATTTGGTTTCTTCAAATCACTTGTATCATATTATCTTGCTCAAAACTGGTAAATGAACAATGCAATTGCACACACATTTTATATTTGAGAGATTTTGTGTATCATTATGATAAATCAAGATTGGAAATGAATTCACATATGCACATGGGATTCCTTATAAATCTAACTTTTGTCTTCAAAATACTTTGAAATATTTTTTGCAACTTGTTTGGAATAATTCATTTTCTTCTTTCAAGTACAGTTGTTTAGCATAAAGACAACTACATGCATAATAGAAAAATCACAATTTCTTTCAAACCATACAATCAACATATATATATATTGTCGACTTTCACGATGATGGTATAGTTCCAAAACCAAAATTGGAATTTTATGCCTAGCGCAAGTCCTCATATTCATATTTGCACAAATTAAAAACCAACCATGCAATAAAACTATCTCTTTCTTTGATTTTCGCGATGATGGTATAAGTCTATACCTACATATTCTATGCCTAGCACAAACCATTGTAACAATTTTTATCCCCCATTTATTTAAAAAAAAAAAAAAAATTCATGAACAACCATATTACTTAAATCATTAGGTTACACAAATTATCCTTTTAAAAAGCAAACACATTTTCATTATTTTATGTCATTATGTCAACCTTCAATTTTGCAATGATGGTATAATTCCTAGGGAATTATCCAAAAAATTTATCACACTTAGGAATTTATGCCTAGAAAAAATCATTTTAACATTATTTCATGCATATTATTTTTATGAAAATCTAAAAAACAAACCATCATCATCATTTGCACCATTGCATCAAAGTCTTAAGACAATCTCTTAAGCACTCTTTTACTTTTAACAATATTTCTATACTGGGATTAGCTTGATGACCGAGTGAGCGGCGACTCCATGAAATGGTCTATAATAGCGACAATGTCCTTTGAAATTATTGTTAGAAGTCTCTTTTTATTTTTTATCACATCACATCACAAACAACCAATTTGTTACATCAGATTATTTCATTTAAATTTTACAAGCATGACACTCAAACCATAATATTTCCAACGACATAATTACATCCAATCATCAAATCAATCAATCAAACATAAAAGCATCATAAAATTACATAACACAAGTCATATGATCAAAAATATCTCATCTCATATATATATCACAAATATATGTACATCATATCAAAACCTGGATTGGTATGCCATAATATACATCTTGGCATACTCAATCCTCTCAATCAAATGTCCTCTATGCAGTGTCTCGAGAACCCCTCGAGCTCTCAGCCTCATATCCTCCCCCGCCCTGAGGTGGACGAGGTGGCCCCATCGCAGTATGTGTGGTATTGCGAGTCCTAGTCGTCGATCGGGATGAAGTCCTCGATGACCCAATCCTGATCGGGTCTGCAATGCCAGCTAGTAGTTATACCCTCCAACCCTATGGCACCATCTGGAAGTAGATGCCTTGATAGAATGCAGTCTGAGCAATCGACCGTGCCAGCTCTTGTGTGCTCACTCCTTCGCCCTGTGCTCTAAGGCATACAATCTCATCTATGAGCTGTGTAACCTCAACTCGATGGCATGCAGCCTCGTCCTGCAATGTCTGCACCTGTGCCTGAAGACAGACTGTCTTCGCTTGAAGAGTCATTGTCTGCTACTCTCCCCTATGTCAACACCCTTGCCCTTATCGAGTGATGGTGGTCTATCTCTTTATGGAGAAGGGGGTCTCTCGTACCTCCTCTGCCACTACCGTGGCCTCTCCTATGCCTGTGGCCTCCTCTGCTCTCTCTCGCTATGACCCTGGGCTACCTCAATAGCCGCCTAGCATCGCCTCGCTATTCGACACACAACTACGTGAATCGGACCTTGAGCCCTCGTCATCCAAGGAGGGCGAATGCCTGCGTACCAGGAATCATAGCCATAGGCTACCCCTGCATCATCCCCATCCACTGGCTGAATTGGGGCATCGTTCGAGTCTTGACTCCAGAAGCGCTGCATGTCTAGAGCCTCGCTCACTGTGGTGTTATCTCGGACATTCCAAGAAAACTCGTAATCCTTGAGAGATGGGATCCCCTACTGTAGATCAAACTATTGCAAAACTCGATCGTAGTGGTGGAGCTCCACCTCTCCCCTCTCCATCCATATCCAATAAACTTGCCTAACGCGAGCCAGCTCCTGTCCGTCCTCGGCCCACCCTGGGTGCTCTCGCCATGGCCTCCAGGTGATCTGATCTAGAACAAGGTCATCCAGTAGTCTCCAGGACATCCGTAGGTCGATCTACCGTTGTGACCCTCTTCGAAGCCACCAGTAGAAAACTTGGGGCCTCTCCCCATCAATCCCTATCAAAGGAAGCCCTACCGACCTCCGCACTGCAATGTGCTCCCAGCACCAAACATATAAGAGCGATGTCATAACTAGACATCGATTGCCCTTGTACACGACCCCATGCAGGATCTTGTACAACCGGCATAGCACAAAATTGCCCCAAGAAAATATGTAACCATGGTCTCGCATATTGCAGATCACATCTTCTAGCATCCATGGTACCCTGCACCCACTTTGGTGGCACAGCAGAAGTCCACCAACCACTCCAGCCAAAACCTGTGTGAGTCTCGATGCCCCAGGAATCTGATGTAGTGCCTCGATGTTCACTTCGCCCTTCTCCAGGGCGAAGCTCGGGTCACCACACAATCGCCCCATAACATGGCCCTGATTGGCCGTAGGAGTGATCAACCGTCCTTGTATGGGGATTCTTAGAATCCTCCATATATCCTCCAAAGTGTGAGTCATCTCCCTTGTGGGTAGCCAGAAACAGGAAGAACCTAGATACCACCTCTCTGCTAGGGCTGTCAGTAGCCCCATGTCTGTAGACACTTGTGGCATTTCTGCCACATGCTGTAAGCCGACCTGTGCTAGCTGATCTCACTTTGCCTGTGTTAGAGTGGCCAAGTCATCTCTCAAACCTCCATATTTTCATTCCCTACTCTTTAGCAATCCTCTCTGCAACATAAACAACAAAAAAATAACAATCATTAATAACAACTCAAGCAATTAAAAATGCAAGTTAAAATAAGTTCAATTTCATCAAATGATGATATCATCCACTATTGGATGATATCGTCCCTAATTTGAGCACAATCGTCTTCGATTTCGCAAGTCGAAATTGTCCCTAATTTGATGAAATCGTCCCCCTTTCACCGATTTCGCCCTTGGACGAAATCGGCGAACTTGAGATGATTTTGTCGAAATCGGGATGATTTCGTCCTGACGATGTCGACAGCCCAAAAATGGCCACGATGCTCAAAAATTAATTAAAATTCACCTAAAAAGCATGTAAATTCAAATTAAAACATTCTAAACTAAGTTTAGACTCTTACCCGTAGCCCGCGTCGGACCTCCGTTGATCTGTGCACCATCTCCACCTTTTTTATTTGCAGAGATCTAAAACCAAAAAAATGAATAGTAAAAATGAATTAGGGTTTTACCCTATTTTTCTTAATTTTATTCAAAACACAATTAAAATTTTTTTTTTTTTTTTTGCTTTTTCGTGTTTTTACCTCAAACGTTCAATTTGGGTAAAAACATGGAGGGGGCACCATAGTAAGCTGTCGTACGATTCGACCAAGAATCGTCGCCTAAAAATGGGAATAATTTTGCTTTCTCGTAGATCGAGAAGAACTCATATTTAACGTATTTTCTTCAAAAAATTTGCTAAAGAGGGGGCAAAATGTAGCACCCTAAAATTGGCGTAGTGAAACCTTAGTAATTACATTTACTCTAGTAAATAATTCAAATTCAAATTTTAACCTCCCAAATCACCCGTTAACCGTCGTGTAATCTGTTTCCCCATTTCTCGTGCCATTTTTAGAGTTTGTTTTGACCATTTGACGATATCATCCCTGATCAGACGATATCGCCCTAGATCTAACGATTTTTTCTAGACTAGGACGTCCAGACGATCTTGTCCCAAAACTGATTTTACACAATTAGCTTTTGTTCCAACGGGTCTCTAATCTGGGCAAAAGTGTGTCTGCACCATTAGAGACCCTCCCCCATTGGAGATCTCCCAAATAGAGATGATCTCCAACCTCCTAACCTCCCTCCTAAGCCTATTTAATCCTAAGCCTTCCCCTTAGCACCCCCTTGGCTGATAATTCCCTGTAACTCGACTTCACATATGTTAAAACATCCCAAATTTTTATTTGCAGTAGTTCTATTCAATTTTTGTTGCAGGTACCTTAGTGTTTTTCAGCCAGAGCAATCTTACATCATTGCAGATGATCTAGTTCATATCGAAGGTGATCCTTTCAAATCAGAGACGATTTCATACCAATGCAAGACGATTTCGACTGCAGTCAACATTGAGGCAATCAGTGCCTAAAAGTTTGCATTTCTTCATCTCTTTTTCTACTGTTTTATACTGTAATTAGTTACTGTATTTGTTATTTTATGCTATCTTGCATTTTGGAGTTCACCCATCTAGATCAAATGCATAATTAAGTCATAATTATTATGAAATCAGTATAATGCATGCATGTTTCTATTTTTAAGTTTTAGTTTGATATTGCTACTTTCATTTTACACTGTTTTCCTCTGTTAGAATAGTTGCATTTTCTGTGTTTTGCACCTATTTCTCTATTTGCAGGTCTCTGACAAATTCATCTGACAAATTTGTCAGATTTTAGATGATCTTGTCTGATCTCAGATGATTCTATCGAATTCTAGACGATCCTGACTGCTTCAAGAATTAGAATCTTCATCAGACATTCGGATCAGATATTTTTCTTTTAATATTCCTTAATTTCTCTGTTTTCTATCTTAATCCTGTTCTCTGTATTCATTTAATCTGCATCTTCATATAGAATAGCTTAGACGCATTTTTGCCAAACCTAGGACTTGAATGCTTAAGGGTAAAACGAACACATAAAACACATTCCCAACCTAGGCGTGGAAACTGCCATTAAATGTTTCCTGGTGAACCCACCATCCGTCGAAAAATCACCAATATACACCTCCCTTGAGAGGCGGGACCTTTGCAAGGCCTCTTAGTCCAAGGTACCACGTCATCCTTTTCACATCCCCCTTTCGGGCACGGATCCTATAGCCTGAAAGTAAGGATGTGAAAATTTTGAAGCGATACAGTCCCCATAGAAGAAATCGTATTCATGTTTGCCAAGAGTTGTTGTAAACACATTTCCCTCTTGCTACAACTTCAACAATATCTATATTTTGAGGAATCCTTAGCACAGAATAAACTCATTGAGGACATAAAGGTGGATGAGGGAACCATTAAGCTTCGAAAAAAGGAGTGGAACAAAAATGGCAAAAATGACAAACACAAGCAAAAACAGGCGCACCCATCTCCAATTAATCAAGTAGTATTGGCTGCACCTAAGAATAGGGTTGTGCAAAAACCCCAAAATTATCAAACACAATCCCCACCAACCAATTATGATCAAAAGAACAATCAGGTGTGAAATAGAGAATGCAATCCACCTCACTACTTCACACCTTTATCAAAGTCAGTGCAATCAATTTTTAACAAATTGAGAGAGGCTAGAAAAATTATATTTCTTGATACACCTCTCATAGATTTGAACCATTGTAAGCCAAAAGTATATAGGAAATATTAGTTTTTCCCTTATCATAGGATACCAAGGTATAATATCAAGTTTTGTATTGGTTTCACACATCAGGTGCAAAACATGATTGAGGCGAGAGAACTTAAAGTTGAAAACCCATTGGCTCCTGATAATAGAGATATGGGCATATACAAAAACCCACTGCCCAACCATGAGGTCCCTAGAGGGCAAGGTGCCCAAGTCAATCAGGTCCGAATTGATACGCCTACCCATGGGTGTGTTGGGATGGTCAAAATTGTCAATATATCTACTAGGACTAGACAATATGGTCAACCACAACCTCCTGCAGCTCTTATTAATGTTCTAATTGCACCTAGGTATGGGCAAGGATAGAACAACTTGCCAGGTCCACAAACTTAACCTATGGTAACTATTTAGAATAGACTAGAGTAGAACTTGCAAATGACTCTAGCCAAGCTATCTATCTATGAGCTCATAAAATAGTACCCAAATCATAGGGAGACTTTTATGGAGATTTTGAGATCGATTGAGCTCCAACCACAAGACCCTAATGCATTCACACATTTTGTGGTACAAGTACAAGAGTGCCAAGAACCTATAATTTTATTTTGTGATCATGATATTAAGATAGTACCTACTACCTTACTAGGCACTCTAGTGCACATTATTGCATAATTTAATGATTTACCTTTTAAGTGGGTCTTGATCGATACAGGCTTGTCAATCAACATAATCACAACTACAACAATAGAATACCTTAAGATCCCAAAGTCAAATATCATCCCAAGAGCCTACACATTAAGAGCTTTCAATGATGCTTTATGCAATACTATGGGATTGATAGTCCTACCAATAAAGGTAGGGCATAATACCATCCTTATGATGTGTCATGTCTTGAAAGGGACCATGCAATACAACATCCTCTTATGGCACCCTTGGATAAGAGATATGAAGTGTGTTCCTTCAATTTTACATCAATGTGTCAAGTATGTGTATGATGACAAAGTCTATGTGGTACTGCGGATGAAGAGCCATTCAAGTATGTCCATCGGGTGGATTTTCTAGGAGAATTTATGATTCCTTCTACCACATATATGTAGGACCTTCATCTCCAACTACGCAACTAGATAATAGAGACAAAGGGGTACGAAAAGACCCATCAATATCAACACCTCATCTTGCACCCAAAATGACTACTACTTCTAAGAGACCATCAACGTCTAAACCAAAATACAATAAGAAGCTAAAGGCACCCTTAGTTGATGAAAGAAGTCCCAAGGAAGTGCTAACCATAGCCATTGAAAAAATTCCAAGTCCCATGGAAGAAGAAGATCTCCAAGATCAATCTAAGGAGATACTAGAACCCACTTTTTCAGTGACATCTGTAGGATCATCCACATCACATGCGACAATACACTTGGCAAGCACAGGGATAGGAGAGTATCTTGTGCAAAATATAACATTCATGCCCATCATAGAGTCTACACAGGACATGGGATGACCGAAAGACCTGAGACCACTAGTGGGAACAATGGTTCCACTTGGAATTCCCCCCAACTAGACCAAATTTATCTATGTTGGCCTGAACTGCATCCATAAGTCTACAGACATAGAAGAGGATAATGATGAACTATTCATTGTTAATTTTTATTACCTCTCTAATCCCAAGTTTTCTCTAAGCTACTTTGAATGCTGCCATTGGCATGGCTATGGTCTTGGTATATATGAGTAGGGGCATAGGCGGCCATTCGAGCCATAATACCAGCTTCCTCTCGATAGGTTTGGGTTAGGCTATCACATCAGAGGTTGAGATGACTCTCTAGTAGTAGCCTTGGATAGGTTAAGCCTGGGGTTAGGAGAAGACATCAATTTTATTCCTTATCACCCA
Organism: Wollemia nobilis; assembly: GCA_028583015.1. Lineage (NCBI taxonomy): Eukaryota > Viridiplantae > Streptophyta > Pinopsida > Araucariales > Araucariaceae > Wollemia > Wollemia nobilis. The sequence continues at coordinate 1,457,170 of JAQPPZ010000756.1, read as the reverse complement.
CCAAGTGCAAGACATCCAAGTAACAGACAAGTGGTCATGGTAAACATACCACCACCCGAGATGTATCATCCAAGCTTCACAATTGATGCCACCCCAATAGGGTACAACTCATGGGATGAAGAGCGAGAAGAAAATGGATATGTTGCAAGTGATGATGAAGAGCAAATAGGTTTAGCCTACCATGGGCCTCACTATTTACAAAGACTTACCTGGTCCATCCACAATGAGAGTGGATACATATCAAATGAAAGTGACTATGAGTCAGAGGACTCAATAGAAAGGGCCTACCTAGGGCCAAGGCAATGGCCCCATGACTTGGGGCAACATACTAATGCAAATGGCATCTTCATAAGTGATGAAGAATATGAATATGAAATAGAAATGGCCTACTTGGGGTCAAGACATGTACCCCCTATCTTAGGGCCACATACCAATGCTAATGGTTTTTGGATAAGTGATGATGACTTTGAGGATGAGACTGAGATGGCTTATCTTGGGCCTCACCACTTATGGCAAGTCAACATGTTGGTAGAAATAGAAGTGGCACTTCATGCCATAGACCCCAGCTTATAGTTTTTGGGGAGACCTATCGATGTAAATGCCATTTACCATGTGGTCAATCCCCCTTCACCTACATTCAGAGAGCTCTTAGAACCCAATGATCCTATTATCTGACCTACTCATGGGCTAGATCCAAAGATTCCTTTTCCTCTAGAGCCTCATCATGAGAATGGAGGAGAAACCTCTGAGACAATGTTTCACCCATGTGGTCCTGGAGATTTCATTCCATCCATCAATACGATCTCCATTGATTTGACCACTCCACTTCATAACCTGGTAGATCCCACTAAACCATTGTGTCTTGATATAGAGGCTATTGATTGGGATCACATTGATTCACCCATAGAGCCTGAGGACCTTTTTTCTAATGAAGAGGTGTTACAACCATTTCATTTTGCATCAGGTTGTGCATATGATGTATTCCATACCGGTTTGGATCCTGACTCAGTAGGACCTATAAATCTCATCGATGACATTCATTTGATACCCATGCCTCATTAGTTGGAGGATGGGTCACATATGGCTATAGAAGTGACTTTCGAGATGGACATCAGTGATGATCCTACTCAACCAAAGAAAGTCAAGTTCGGAGAAATTCTGTCTCTAGAGGAACAAGCCATCATAATTCCTCTCCTTAAAGAGAGGCCAAATATTTTTTCTTGGACCTACAAAGACATGCCAGGGATTGATCCAAAGTTAGTTGTTCACAATATTTCATTAGATCCCCTAAAGAAACCAGTCAAGCAAAATTTGAGGAAAATGCATCCAACCATCGCTTTGATGGTGAAGAACGAGTTACAAAAACTGTTGGATGTGATTTTCATAGTCCCAATCGACTATCCCAAATGGGTTTCGAACATGGTGCCCATGGGAAAACTAGATGGAAGAGTCCACATTTGCATAGATTTTAGAGACCTGAATAAGGCAACTCCAAAGGATTCATTCCCATTGCCAAACATAGATGCTCTTGTTGATGCCACTACAGGTCATGAGATGCTCTCCCTAATGGATGGGTTTTTTGGATACAATCAAATCCGAATCAAACCCAAAGACCAACACAATACTACTTTCATTACTCCATGGGGGACATTCTGTTATAAGGTGATGCCATTTGGCCTAAATAATGTTGGTGCCACGTATCAATGGGCCATGACATACATATTTCATGACTACATGCACACAATCTTAGAAGACTACATGGATGACTTGCTAGCCAAGTCTTTAGTGCGGCAAGAGCATGCTGAAATCCTTACAAAGGTCTTCGATCACCTCATTGAGCACAATGTCAGATTGAACCCTAAGAAGTGCGTGTTTGGCATGACTTCTGGTAAGCTCTTAGGTTTCATCATTTCTAAGAGGGGCATTGAAGTCGATCCTGCAAAGGTAAAGGCTATAATGGAAATGGCCACCCCTACCAACATTAGGGAGTTAAGAAGCCTACAAGGCAAGGTAGCATCCATCAAATGGTTCATTGCACAATTATCAGATAAGTGTCAGCCCATGAACTGGTTGCTATGCAAGGATGTCCCATTTCATTGGGATGAAGAATGCCAACAAGCCTTTGCAGAGATAAAAACTTACCTAGCAACACCACTAGTGTTGGCTCCACCAAGGCCAGAGGTACCATTTTTACTGTACATATCGACTACTAATTTTGCTTTGGGCACCATGTTGGCCCAAAAGAATGCACAAGATAAAGAGCAAGTCATATATTACATCAGTCGCACCTTGGTGAGTTATGAGCTAGGATATGCGTATGTAGAAAATTTGTGCTTAGCAGTGGTCTTTGCAACCAAAAAGTTGCGACACTACATGTTGAGCCATACGACCTACGTTATATCAAAACAAAATCCTTTGCAGTATATGATGAGCAAGACCTATCATAATACACGTACTACAAAGTGGATCATGCTATTGATAGAATTTGATCTAGAGTTCATAAGCTAGAAGTCCATCAAGGGACAAGTCATAGCAGATCAATTAGTAGAGGCACCTCTTTAGGATAGCAAGCCTCTCACCATAGAATTTCTTGATGATGCGGTCTTCGCATTATCAGATCCACCCGAACCCAAAGAGCCTGAAAAAGAAAGAGACATGGCATTGTTCTTTGATGGTTCGAAGTGCGAGCAAGGGGGCAAAGCAGGGATAGTCTTTATCACACCGTAGGGTGCTCCATTACCCCTATCATTCAAACTAGACTTCCCTTGCACAAACAATAACATAGAGTATGAGGCCCTGATCTTGGGACTCCAAACAACCATTGCAATGGGTATTAAAATATTGAATATCTTTGGTGACTCTTTGCTCATAGTTAATCAAGTCAAAGGATTGTTCCAATGTAGGTGCCCACTCCTAAAAGCTTACAAGGAGCTTGTTGACACTTACCTAGCCCGACTGGAATGGTATGACATCGAGGCAATCCCTCGTACGTCAAATAGATTTGTAGACACCATGGCATCTTTGGGATCCTTAATCCCTTAGAATCCATCTACTGATTTCACAACCATTCACGTAAAAGTGCTCATGCACTCAGCAATACAACGTGAGGCTATGGATAATCAAGAGTCAGTCAACATGATTCAGACCGAACCTAATCAGGATTGGTCCTTTAGAGCTAGGGCTTTCTTGCAAATGACACCTTGGGAATCCTTGATCTCTCAAGGTCCTACGGAGTGTGGTACGACCATTCACCATAGGGTTGTTTCTCAATCTATGTTCACAAGTTCTGGATCACAGGAGGAGCATGCCATTTTATCCATAGAGGTTGTGGCTTATCAGGATTGGCTTTCCCAATTACGGGACTTCCTAAAACTTGGAATGGTACCACAAGGCCTATCGCATGCTGAAATATGAGCATTTAAATAGAAGGCGATGAGGTACATCTTTCTAGGAGAGATCCTTTATAGACGAGGCTATGATGGAATGCTCCTTCGTTGTCTTGAGCCCCAAGAAGCATCCTGGGCAATTTCGCAAGCCCACGATGGCACGTGTGGTGGTCACTTTAGTGGCATGGCCATCGTTAAGTGCATCTTGAGAATGGGTTACTATTGGCCCACTATGGAAAAGGACTATTGTGAGTATGTCAAGAAATGCATTAAGTGCCAGCATCATGCAAACCTCACTCACTTGCCATCACAAGCCTTGCAACCCATCCAGGCAGCATGGCCCTTCTCATAGTGGGGACTAGACTTAGTGGGGAAGATCTCACCCCCATCCTCAGGCCGACACACGTTCATCATAACGACCACTGAGTATTTCACCAAATGGGTCGAAGTGATCCCCTTGACATCGACAACTAGACCTAGGATTGCGGAGTTTATACTCCACAATATCATAAGTCATTTTGGGGTCCCTTCAAAGATAATATCGGATAATGGGCCATATTTCAAGAACAAAAATGTGCATGCTTTAATGAACAAATATCACATTCAACATAGTTTTTCAATGCCCTATTATCCACAAGCAAATGGGCAAGCAGAAGCCTCAAACAAAATAATAGTCTCCATCTTGAGGAAGATAGTGAAAGATAATCATAAGGACTAGCATTTGCAATTGCCTTTGGCATTGTGGGCATACAGGACTAGTGTGTGGACGCCCACTAGGGCAACACCATTTTCACTTGTATATGGCACTAAAGCCATCATGCCCCTAGAGTTGGAAATTCCAACCCTGCGCATAGCGTTGAAGGATTTCATAGATGATGACACCGCACATGACAAGGCCACCTTGATCAGTTAACGCTTCTTGATGAAAGTCGAGTCAATGCCTTGGAGCATCTCCATGTTTATCAGGATCACCTTGCACGAGCTTACAATAATAAAGTCCACTTGAGAGAATTCAAAGTTGGGGATCTTGTGCTTAAAGAAAACCAATAGAACTCGAATCTACCACCGCACCTACGAGATAAATTTATGGTAAACTGGATAGGCCCTTACATGATTTCAGAGAGGGTTGGGCCTGGGGCATATCGCCTCACATCATTGGATGGCATTGAGGAGCCTGAGCCCCTCAATATCATTCATTTGAAGATATTTTATACATAAAATACAAAAACATTCAAATATATCAAAAATACAAAAAAATTCAAATATACATAAAATACAAAAACATTCAAATATTTCATAAAATACAAAAAAATTCAAATATGTCATAAAAAAAACAAACAAATTTAAAAAATATAAAAATTCAAAATTCAATCAAAAATGCTCCAAGGGTATACCAACCGCTTGGTCAAATTCAATCAAAAATGCTCCAAGGGTATACCAACCGCTTGGTCAAATTCAATAAAAAATGCTCCAAGGGTATACCATCGCTTGGTCAAATTCAATAAAAAATGCTCCAAGGGTAAACCATACCGCTTGGTCAAAATTCAATCAAAAATGCTCCAAGGGTATCTTCACGCCGCTTGGTCAAACTCTAAAAAGCCCCAAAGGCACAATAAGCCCTTTGGTCAAAATACAATAAAAAATACAAAAACAATGCAAAAATCAAAAATACAAAAATAGTTGCATCTTACATCTGCATCCATATAGTTGCATTACATCAAACATGCATATCCATTACATTTGCATATGTTATGATCACACTCTTGCAAATGATGCCATAGTTTGTATCACAACCACAAATACACAAGTCCACCTTCATCCATTCATCCATGTGTGTAACTGTGTTTTTCAACACAACCATATCATGTTGCTATAAGGAATAGGCTAAGATTTTTTGGTCATTCAACCATATCTAGTGGTCTTATCAATTTTTGTGGGAAGCCATCTTGATTAGTAGAGAGTAAGGTCTAGTCGTGATAATGCCTTAGATATTCAGGATCCCATCACTAATTGAAACACTAAAATCCTAGTTGGTACAAGGGAAAGATGAAAGCTACATAAAGTGGTCTAGGTTACCTTAAGAAAAAAGGGTCTTCCTTGCTTATCCCCCTGTGTGACCGGTTCAAAGGTGCTGAGAATTGGCAAAAGGACAAGTTCCGCCCTACCTAGAAATGAGTGATTATCATCACTACATAAATCCCTTGCTTTCATTAAAACAAGCAAAAATCCTGAAACAAAGCACAAATTCAAAACCCCAGTTTCCAAAGTCATAAGTTCAAAAGGTACAGAAACAAAGCAAATAGTGATTTTCATCACTACATAAGTCCCTTGCTCAAGAAAAAAAATCAGTCAAAAATAAATAGTGATTTTCATCACTAAGCATGAGCAAGTATCCCAAATGAAATGAAGAAAAGAAGGGAATGGAACTTGAATCCCTAGAATTCTCAGCATTGCACAAAATCGGAAGGTGATCCCCATTACAGGTTGGTGTATAGCCATGCCTAGCAATGGTGGTACCCTTACGCATGATGATATGTCTATCACAATAGCACCTTGCATTTGTGTAGACCAATGTTTGCATGTGGATGAGCTAGCTTTAGGTAACCCAAAGCTACCTAGTGGTATAGTCCAACTAAGTCCAACATAGGATAAGATGAACAATTGAGGATCCACGATCTTAGCAATGGGCTGAAAGAATCCCGCTTGACATCGAAGGAAATGCTTGAGTTCTATCTAAATATATTCATTTGCACACATAGGGATAATGAGTATCTAGGTCCATGATGAAAGCCTTACGTTTCAAAAGTCTTGTATGGTCAATACGCAGTTATTGATAGGGTAACTAGAGTGTTTGAGTCTCAGGAAAAGCCTCCAAAATTCCTACATAGCAACAAATCATATCATTCACCACATCATCAATTTATTTATGAAGTTTTGTAAATTAAAGGGTATTACCAAAGTAGGATAGATACCAGATGGATGTTAGAAGTTATGTTCAGACGACCACTGACTACTTTGTATCTTTTAATTACATAAGTTTATCAAGAAATTACATACATTCCACACCATTACATTTCACATATGAATGCCCAAATAATTAGTTCTTATGATAAGAGTGATTATTTACATTCATGATTGTTATACTTTCTGTGGTATCACCCATTTAGATTGATGAATCATATCATATACATCCCTTATGTTTTAAGTGATTAAAGCATACAGGTTCATAAACATCATATAAATAGTGCATGACACATTGCATCTACCATATCATAACACAAGTTAGATACATACAATTAAATCAAAATTAAACATGCATCTAACGAAAACATTGCATCCATAAATACATAATGTCATAAATCATCCATCCATATATAAGATCACATCATTGCATCCACCCATACATAGAATCATAAATCCATCATCAAATCAACTCATGATACATCACATCATGTCACAATAATAAAATCATATAAGCATCTACATAAACATATACATAAGCATCCATCTCGAATCCATATCATCATAAATATCACCTATCATCTAACACATATATCAACTCATCATAATGCCATCAACACATCACATAAGTAAAACAAAAACATAAGCAATAAATGACACACATAATGAAGCATAATGCAAAGTATCATATAAATATGTGTGTCTCAAAGGTGTCTCAAAATGTGTATCTCAAAGTGCATAGATATACAAAATTACTCGAAGGCTACAGTCATATAGGTCAGCTGACCTCAAAAATAAGAGCCTAATGCATCATCAATCAAACACTAGGCCTGTGCCCCCTATAGCACCACCCCCTATGGATGGATCACGGGTGGAGTGGTGTGAGCCTGCTGGCCTCTCTATGCGAGTCCGGGTCCTCTGACTAGGCCGGATGGAAGACTACCCTGAAGTAGAGTGCCCACTAGCCTGTGATCCACCTGCACCTGCCCTCTCCCTAGGAGTGGCTCCTAGCCTCCTGATCTACATCTCGAGAGAAGCAATGTGGCCTACATGACCCTCAATATTCTTCTCATACTCATCTAGTAGAGTCTACATCCACCTAATCTCTGCCCCCAGATCCATACCTGTAGAGCCCTAAGGTGTGGAAGGATCAACAATAACCTATATCCTGGTAGCACCACCCCTGATAGCAGCCTACAAAGCCTGTATCTGAGCCATGAGCTACTCTATAGTAGCATCCTACTGTACTATAGTAGCATCCCATTGGGCAATGATAGCATCATGCTATTGTACCTAGATCTTGGCCGACTGGAGCTCGACCTCTACATCATGCAACTATGCTCTTAGAGGAGAATCTCTCTCCTCGGGATCCAACTCCTCATCCTCCTCCTCAGGAGCCTCCTGCTCCTCCACTACCACCTGCTCTATCGGTTGGCCCCATACCTCAGTCCTAGCTCGGACTTTATGCCCTACTGGATCTGCACCATCTCTGCCATCACCCTCACGACCTAGACTTCCATCACCATGCCACATCCGGTCACCCCACCACTGTGCAAATGCATTTGTGACTCCCCCAAAAACTCATGGGTCAACTACTGGGGCATCCTCCTCATCATCCAACTCTATGATATGTGGGGGAGGGAGGTCTCTCTCTGCTCTGATGCGCCTATACAAGAATGGGACAAGTGGCACATCCTATTGTAACCCATACTGACGAAGAACTCGAGAGTAGAAGAAATACTCCTTGATGTCGATCTTGCGGCCAATGAGCCACCGCTCATGCTACGTCCTAGCAGTAAAACTAGCTGGATCATCCCAAGCTGGGCACTCATAATATGGGTGCCACATGACGGCTCCGACCTATAGCCTAGTGAAAGTAGTAGTATAATGGGGGAGCTCCCCTACATTAGGATGGCTCTTGCGCTCCTCATGCTCTCGAGCCCACCTGGTAGCATAGCACTGCATCCTAGCATCAATAACTATAATCTTAGTAGGGAGTCCTCTGGGATGATCCACGCTAATGTGCTCCCATCCCCATACCTGGAGGAGCAAGCTACAACCAATGCTGATGTGGCCTCATCGGTGGATGTGATACAACTCATCATAACACTATGCTAGTAGAGACCTACCCCATGCATAGATGATGGGCTCCTCACTGTCCAACAAATCTTGAACCATCGCAAGGAGGTTCCATGGGAACCTCAAGCCTGAGCAATCCAGGATCAGAATGTTACTGATGACCATCAACAACACCGCATGCCTCTCCATGAAGACATGCTCCCTGTACCAACATATAATAGATACACCTCCAGACTTGGTGTCCTTGAAGGCATCCACAACATGCCTCCCGAACACCCAAAGAAAAATTGCATCACGATCATTAGTGGTCGAAGAGACGATGGCCACTCCATCAAAGGGGATCCAAAAAATCCTGTACACATCCTCCGGTGTGATAGTCATCTCACCGGTAGGAAGGTGGAAGGTGTTCATCCTGGGGTCCCATCGGTGAACCAGGGTAGTGAGGTAGGCCTGGTCTGACATAATTTGTGGTAGCCTAGTAACATACTGTAGTCCATGGGCCTTAAGCCAGGTCCAGTCCGTATCATCCAGGAGTGGGAGGAGGTCATTAAGGAGCTTCGGGTCCTGAGCCCGAGTAGTGAGAATCTAAGAGCAAAAATCAAAGGTATAACTACAATGCATCTAAGGCATGAATCATAAATAAAACATGAAAAATGGTGCACATAATGATAAACTATCCTAAGTCTGAGCAAAAGAGGAATAAATGCACCTAATCATGCAACATAGTACAAGAAAGCAGTTCAAAAATTCAAAAAAATAGCATAATCACCTTGCAAAATCCAAAAATTCACAAAATTTAACTAAGGCTCTTGGTCGTTGTCGCCTATAATAGCCAAAAATCGGTCATTGAGGATAGAAATGGCCAAACCCCAATGGTCAAATTTTTGACCATTGGGATTCAAAGCTGGTCGCTCTGAGCGATATTAGCCAAATTGTAGGCCAAGATGGCTGCTCTGAGTGACAATGGCTAATGGGAGATATGGTAGACATGTACGCCCTAGGCCGAAAATACCAAAAAAAATGAAAAATAGCAAAATGGGGGCAAGCCCACCAAAACAAAACCTAACCTAAACTTATCTATGGATTCGGTTCATTGCCAGCAAGTTTAGTGAGGTTCATTTACCGGTTACTTAATGAGGTTCAATTTTACCCAAAGAAGAAAGTAGGGTTAAGGTTTGAGAGAATACCCGAGAAGCTTCGGCTCCTCCGCTCGCCGATGTCTCTCCCTACATAGCCATAGTCTCCAATGCAACAACACTCCAAGTCATAAATGTCGCTTTCTCATCAGAGCTCTAGAAAGCAAAATTGCCAACTAGAAAATGAAAAGTCAAAACCCTAGAAATAAATCAAAACCCTAGATTCCTTTTGTACTCCTCAAGTTATGCTTCTGTTGCTACTGACATCAGTAGCCCAAAATTTATGGCCGCTCAGGGTGAGAGCGGCCATAGGCAAGGACTTAACGACCATTGGATCTAACAACGGTCGGGTGCACAAGCAAAATCAGGAAGATTCCTTCCAGGAGGAATAGCAAAAAAATCAAATAAGCACATTTTGATGGTCCCTAATCATCATAATAATCAAAATAACAAAAAAATTACATAAAAACAAATCTCGAGTAAGCTTCGTATTCAGTTACTTACTCTATCAACTCGATGGTTGCAGCGATTTGCACTCCATGCAACTTGGTGAGATGAGTAAGTTACCATAGAGCTACTCGGGGAAAATTATTCATTTTAGAATTATGATGCATCACCTCAACCCCGAAGAAGATCAAGATGGTCGGACTGCTCCATGGGTATGAGGGAATCATCCTAATTCTCTTATGACACCAAAAACACTGAGCCAAGTGATGCAATACAAGCATAAATAGAATCGCTCATCCTAACTCCCTAAGAAGGCTATTTGTGGTCGGACCGCTCCCTGGGATAGGGATGAAAGATCATCATAAACAAATTGGAATCACACTTGGATGGGGGTTTGCCCATTAAAAGAACAAACAACTAGAAAGGAACCAAAACTAGTCAAAGTGGTCAAGCGACTTGTCGCTTCATTCATTGCCTTTCCCTCACCAATTCATTTGTGTGAGGGGGTAGTTCAAATATTCAAATAAATCATAATCAAAGTCAACCAAAGATCACTCGATCATATCAAAATAGCATTCATCCTATGAATCATTGCATACAACTCTTACAAAACTTTCCCCCATTTTTTGGGTTCATAAGCAAATATGACATCTTCAATTTGTAGCTCTTCTCCGGTCGGTTCTATTGTAGCATCATAAAGCTACCCGATTGTGTTTGAGGAATGAGTGCAAGTGGACATGTGCAAGCCCTATGCTAAATTAAGCCTTCAATCAGGTTGAAGCAATGATTCAAGGATGCATGTCATCTTGCATGATTGGGCCATCCAACATTGATCAGATCAATGATCATCATACACCCTGCAAACATAGTAGTCTACATTTTTGCTCCATACTGTGTTTTCCACTCAATGCATCACAAAAAGGGGCATCTGTAGACACCTAAAACATGTCATGTTCAGGGAGACTACTCACATAGGCACACTCATAGGTCATGTGACTAAACCTTGGGACTTTCCAAGTATCAAAAGTGGTTTTACCACTCATCTGGGGCATTTTTCAGCCCATCCAAGCCTGGCCGCTATGGACCAGAGTGGCTAGATTCTGGTCACTGAAGCTCAGAGTAGCCAAACCTTAGCCACTGTAGATGATAATGACTAAAATTTAAATGCATTTTTCCACCAATCTAGCCTAATATCGGGTGGAAGTGGTAGTCTGCATGCAATAAGGTCGAGCAGGGATAAATTTGCATTCCTCCTCATAGCCAGTCTACATGAAAGACTCAAGTCTAGATTTAGACATCAGTTAACTACCCCTCAAGGGTAGACAAAGGCAAAACTTCTCATGCCAACATCCAGTGTGCATGTAGAAAAGCAATCCTAGGGTTTTGACATTGACCTAGGGTTTCAAACACTTTATAAGGAGCAAACCTAAAAGCACTAGGGGACCTTCTTCTAAAACCTTCTTTTGCGAATCAAGAGAGAGAGAACATCACATACTTGGAGAGCTTCCCTTGGAGATCATTTTTACAGTGAAGCCCTATCGGATTGGAGAGTGAATCTGAGCACCCTTGAGGAGCAACGAAGTACTAGCCAAACTGAGAGGTAATCATCCATGCACATACATTAATAATTTAACATTAGTAGCAGACTTAAGCCCATAGCCTTTGGATAATAGAGACAGATTTCACCTTAGCGGCCGTTGTCCTGGATAGTGGCCCATGACCTAGTCTAGGGTTTAGGTGTAAGTTTATTTTATTCTGCTTTCTTCATGTTTTCATATCATTAGCATAAGATTTACTTCATTTATTGGCATTCATAGTACTAGTTTCATTACAGTTGTTTTCATTATGCTAACAACCTCATCCGAGGAGGCAATCTTGGACATCTAAGCGTGTGTTGTTGTTTCATTGATTGCAGGGCTACAGGTTCATCGGACAAATCTGCAACATACGAGAGCAAGAGGATCCCTCTAGGAATCAGACCTGGAGAAGGAGGCATCTGTAAGCCCTCATACAGTTTCGTGTGCATCACCGAGAAGCCTAGAAAAGTGCATCTCCCTTTGCGAGGGGATATTTTATACATCTGCTACCCTCTTTGTGTAAAATCATGTATCAAATGAAGGGTATCCCATAGAGGGATTTATATGTAATCGGATCTTGGAAATATCAATACAAAGCATTCATTCATTTATTTCTTCGTATTTTGGCTACGCCTTTATTTTATGCTTTTTCATTTAATGCATGTTAAATGTTAAAATATTTAATAATAATAATCACAAATAGAGTGAGTGGATGGTGCACCGCTTCCCCGAGGTCGCTACACTATCAAGGCAACTTGGTTTGTGTAAATTGACCTATATTCATACCCCCATGATCGGAAGTAATGTGCATACTACGGGGGTGCTTTAAGGCTTTCCCCAACTCATTAATGTGCCTAGTTGTTTGATGGCTATGCAAACTTCCTGATATGGAATGTGCAGTAGCATTGCATCTATGAGTTGGTCTCGAGAAAACTCGATCCAACTCATCAAGTTGTCTAGATTTCCATGATCAATATTGTAGGGTTCCATTGACACCAATAATATTATGATCTATAACTATTCTACCATCTTCCAAGAGGCTAGGGGGAGCTACAGGTCTATGACTAGACACAACCCTTATGTCTTGCACCTTAGTGTGCTGATCTAACCTAAGCCTATCATGTGAATATTGGGGCCTTGAAGCCCCCTCATGTCTATGTGATGATTGGGGCCTTGAAGCCCCATCATGCCTATGTGAGGATTGGGGCCTTAAAGCCCCCTTATACCTATGTGAATATTGGGAACTTGAAGCCCCCTCATGCCTACCACGAGAGGAACTTGGATATGGTTCTCTAGTTAGGGTTTCTCGAGTACCCCCATGGGTTGAGCTATCACCCCTAAGGCTCACTGAAATTTGTTCAATGATATAGCGTGTGGATGGTTCAAAATCATTATGATTGTGATTTTATGGAACATAAACTTCCACCTCGGTGGTGGACTGAGGGAAGTTTCTCCATGTGAAGACCATAACAATTGTGAATTATCTCTTATTTTTATTTTAGGACACACAAACAAAGTAAACAAGTGTTTTTCTCTTTTAAATTTTCTTGGTGTTCCTAAAATGGTTTGGTGTGTTTCATATTTTTTGATATCTACAATATAAATCTCATCATGTTTTGCATTTTATTGATGATATACTCAAGTTATTTAAGTGGATTTCATGTGTATGCTCATAGCTCAACAATCGGTAATGAAATTCATGGTCACATTATCCCACCAAAGTGTGGTGATGAAGTCCACACCCAATCAGGGAGCACAGGTCCTACCAGTCCTCACCCAATACTCACTTGGTTAGCATCATACCCTCCAAAGATGAGTATATGCAAATTTTCTAAGCTACGTTGGATCTTGGATCCAGTGGCCAAAAATAGGGTATGTGGTATTTAAGCCAATGGGTGGAGATGAATGCCACTGTCGTTGAACTCTACTAGTGGATAGTGATGAAGTCCATCTCTCTAGAATTTAAATGAATCATGGTGTGTGTGTTATTTTTAAATTGTTGCACAAAGAAAAAGATGCATCATGAAGCACTCATGCTTTTTCCTATGTCTAAAAAGGAACATTTCAAGTTCAAAAAATGCACATCTAAATGATCATATGACTTTCAGATAATGCACTACTACTTTAGGAAACAATGGCCTCTAGATGGGTCCCATGCAAGCAAGCTCTACAAACAAAACCTAGACCACTGGAGACTAGGGCAGATTTGAAATCAAAATTCCACTATTCCTAGTAATGACTAGAAGAAAATTAAGATAACTAAGAAGCTTTATGCATTTTTATTTTAATATTTTTCTATGTTTTCTTGATTAAAATGATATTTTCCCTATTGTATTCTAGAAACAAATTACAAAAAAAGAAAGGAAAAACAACAAATATTTATCCAAACATGAAATCCACATCTGATGAAGCACAGACGAACCTCTATTGCACTTTTTTTGCTGGCCGATATCAACTAGAGTGGCTGATACTTTCTTCAAAAGTGGCCTCTGTATGATAGCCACCATGATCACCATATGTACAATCCCAGGAAATAATACACCTAATCTACTTGCAGCATAATATCAAGCGTGAAACCATGAAAGCGTAAAGACAAAGAATTAACAAAAACACAAGATCTCTTTTATTAATTCATGGTGCAATATGGTTACAGATAGGTCCCTCTTAGGGATACCAAACATTTGATACAATGATTACAAGTAGAAATGGGCCCTTGAAAGGGGATGGTGCACTTTGTAGGCCTCTTGGAGTTGAAACAAATTTGCTCAAGGGCTTATTGATGTCTTCTTATCCTTCACTTTATTGGAGGGATATGATGCCTAAAATTCTTTGACTTGGTCCAGGAACCTGTGATCTACGTAAAAGAAACAACAAAAAATTATCAGTAGCATATATGAATTCTCATGATGAGGCCTTCTTTAATTATCTGCAATCAATCCCCATGGTGGATGTGTATTAAGAATTATTACTCAAAAAAGAATATAATGGTGCAAAGATAAGCAGAAATGCATAAATAACTAGGAAATATCCATAAAAATACAATGGGAAAGATAGATCTATGCTAATATAAGATGAGAAAATATAAAAAAATAAGAGATCTATGCTAAAAATCAAGAATTAGTGCCTCAAACCCTAGCCGCTATCTCTTAGGGTGGCCGTGCCTGCAGGCCACTGTCAATGACAAAGATCATGAACTATGATTTTTTGGCTCCCAAACCAGGGGTTGTGACACTCAATCCTTCATCTAAATTGATGTTCAAGGTTCATCTTCATGTTAAAATATAGATTTGTGGTGAAGCTTGTGTGGAACTGAATTCTTGAATGGTGTGTTGTCATTGCTCAATAGGACAACACTTTGTTACTCCTCAAGGGGGTGTGAAATTGCTCTCTAATTTTTTAGGGATTCGTTGCATAAAAAAATGAATATTTTGGGGGAATTTTATTTTTCTTGGGAGGATGCATATGTAGGCCTCCTAGATCCAGATCCAAATCTAGATCTTGACTTCTTGGAGAAGCCAAGATCTAGATCTGCATGTAACTGGCCATTAGATGGGAAGGCTCAGTCACAAATTTGCATGGAAGGGGCAATCAGGAGGAGCTCTAGGAGATCCATACCAAAAATCACTTGAGTCCATAATATGTGTCAAGTTATTAAGTGTGAGTATGTGTCATGTAAATAAGTAAGGAGTTATATGTGTGAGGTGTCAAGTTAGTAAGTGTGAGTTATGTGAGTGAAGTGTCATGTTTAAAAGTGAGGAGTTATGAGAAATCATGAGAGACTTTGTATTTATGTAAATATGTGAGATTTATTCTGTAAGAGATAAATATGATGAGATGGATCTCAAATGAGTATGAGGAGATGAAAATCCTATGTAATTTAATATTCATGTGCATATGAAGAGTCTCATGTATGTATATATTGAAAACAAAGCCTTGTAATATGTAATTTTTTTTTTTTAGCGAAAAACCCCTTGCAGGGCCGCCTTGGTCTGAGAGACTACGAACAGGGGGTTCTATACTGTCAAAGTCACCCGAAAATCACACCCAGCCCTGCCCGCACCAACATTATCAATTGGATTTTGGACACCCAATTTAGCTTTTTGGTAGGGTGGAGATTTGAACCTAGGAGCTCCCTTGGAGGATTGCCATCTCCTCTCCAACTCACCTACAACACCTGGGTTGTAATATGTAACTTGAAGAAGATTTGAATTTATGCATTACTTTAATACTTTTTAAATAAATATGTAAGTTATTTTGTTGTTCAACATTGGGGATTGGTGTATGCATGTATTAATTTGTTTTATGGTCTTAGATATTGTTAATCTATGAGAATAGTAGTATTTTTCTATAAAAAAACTTGATAGTGTTAAGTTGTGAAACTTATAATTTAGATTTAAATTATAAAAATTATTTGATGATGATGGATGAAGGCATCATGCTTAGATATTATATCTCATCTATATGAATACAAGTAGATCCAAATAAGATTAATATTATAAATAACTTCAATGAATTACCCTCAAGGAGCATGGAGGACTTCAATAGCCCCCTTTACCCATCTGATAAGAAGGGAGGATTTGGATTACCATCAAGGATCATGGAGGACTTCAATGATTCATTAACAAAAATGAATTGATGGATGTAAGACTAAATGGAGCCAAATTTACATGGAGTAATAAGAGTATAAGAAGTCAGTTGATTCAAGAAAGGTTGGACAAGTATTTTTAATCCAAGGAAGCTACAAAAATGTTTGGTGATTCAACGTTACAAGCCCTTCCTAAATGCGCTTCAGACCATAATATTATTCTATGGGAGGCATTTCAGGCTAACTCCTTTAAAAAGCCATTCATATTTCTATAAATATGGGTTAAACATTCAGACTTCAAGAAACTAATAGAGGAATGGTGGCAGTAGCCTATCCAAGGAAGTGCTTCCTTCAAACTATCTCAAAAACTTAAGATGGTGAAAAACAACCTTAAAATATGGAATAAAGAAGTCTTTGGAAATATTTTTGAGAATAAGAGAGCAATGGAGGAAAAACTGAGAATAATAGAAAGCAAAATCCAAAATGGAACCTATGATGAGGAGACAAGGACTGAAGAGAAGGAAACCCTTTGTGAGTTTTATAATATTTTAGCTTGTGAGGAGATGTATTGGAGGTAAAAATCAAGGGCATTATGGCTAAAGGAAGGGGACTCTAATTCAAATTTTTTCCATGTTACCACATTGAGCAATAGAAGTAACAATAATATTAGAAATTTAACTAAGGTGGATGGATCCTCAACTCAAAACATTCAGGAGATCAGGGATGAGGCTGTTAATTTTTTTAGTTCATTATTGGGTGAAGAACGAGCTTGTAATGCCCAAGCAAAGGAATATCTCCTTCAATTAATTCCACAACTCATTGATGAAATGATTAATGAGTCTCTTACAGTAGTTTTTTTAGACGAAGAGATCAAGGAGGCTTTGTTTAACATGGATCCTGACAAAGCTCCTGGGTCGGATGGGTTTTCATCATGGTTTTTCCAAGTTTGTTGGAATATTGTTGGAGCATAAGTTCTTGTTGCAATCAAGAAGTTCCAAAGTTCAAATCATATTCCAGGGGGTTTCAATTCAACTTTCATTACTTTGATCCCTAAAGGCCCCAACACCAAGACTATGGCTAACTTTAGGCCGATTAGCCTATGTAATATATCCTATAAAATTCTGTCCAAAGTTTTAGCCAACCGTTTGAAGAAAGTTCTACTGGTTATCATTGATCCAAGTCAAGGAAGTTCTGTACAAGGAATATCAATCTTAGATGGAGTTATTACTATTCATGAGGCTCTTCATACAACCACTCAGACCAAAAAATTAGTCATGGATTTAAAGTTAGACATGAACAAAGCTTATGATAGGAAAAATTGGGAATTCCTAGAGGTAGTTTTATTAAAATTTGAATTCAACATGAAATGGGTCAAGTTAATAAGATAGTGTATTTCTAAGCCTTTGTTTTTTAGTTTTGGTTAATGGGACTATTGCAGGTTTTTTCAAAGCAAATGTGGTCTAAGACAAGGAGATCCCATAAGTCCTATGATGTTCATCATCGTAGCTAAGGCCTTGGGAATAACCATTAAGGTAGGAGCGGTAGCTAGACTCATATCAGGTATCAAGGCCATGTCGCTAACTATCCCAATGACACATCAACAATTTGTTGATGATACATTGCTACTGACTTTGGATTTTGTGGTTGAGGCAAGAAGGATTAAAAATATTCTCATAATGCATGAAGAAGTGGCTAGACAGAAAGTGAATTTTGATAAAAGCAAACTTTATTTCATCAATATCCCCATTCCTAGGCAAAAAATCATAGCAAGGATCATGGAATGTCAGATTGCATCCCTTACCACCTCCTATTTAGGTCTTCCCCTATTTACGGGGAAACCTGAAGGATCAATGTGGAACATAGTTTTGGAGAGGATCCAAAAAAATCTAGCAAGTTGGAAAGGACATTTGTTATCTCAAGCATGCAAAGCAGTTTTAACTATGGCTTCACTTCAAAGTATACCTGTTTACTTCCTATTAGTGTTCAGAGCTCCCAGCAAGGTGTATCACAAAATTGAGCAACTTCAAAAAAAAATTCTTTGGTCAGGGACTGAGGATAAGAAAAGGATCCATTTAGTAGGTTGGAACAAGGTTTGCAAACCTAAAGCTGATGGGGGGTTAGGATTGAGGAGAGTTGCTCATCTCAATACAACTTTGTTAGCCAAACAAGCATGGCGATTATTGACTAAGGTCGATAATGAATGGACTACCATAGTTAGGAGGAAATACCTCCAAGGTGTGAACTTCCTTAATGACAACTTAGCAAGTAGGGGGTCTACTTTTTGGAAGGCAATCCTCATGAGCAAGGATCTTGTCAAGAAAGGTCTTAGATGGATTATAGGAAATGGGTAAACAATAGACTTTTGGAAGGATTGGTGGGTGAGAGCTGAGGAGTTATCCTAGAATCCTCATTTGGCTAGGATTAAAGAGCATATGGAGCAGCATATTGGGAATAAGGTTGCAAATTATATGTGGCAGGATATAAATATCAATGGGTAGAAATACATCAGAGTACAGGGTTTTGAAGCGGAATTTGAAGATCTTTATAACATTTTAACTAGGAAAATTATTCCCTCTAGAGAGGATGAAGATCACATTGTTTGGGCTGAGACTAAAAGTGGTGACTTCACAGTTAAGTCTACCTATAATTTCCTTCTCAATGTGGAAGGTCAAAAATTTCAACCGAGTTTGGTTTGGATCAAAGACTTAATTCCTAAAATATCCTTTTTTCATGGCTGGTGATTCAAGGAAAAATCCTCACTATGGACAATATGTTATCCAAAGGTATGGTTATTGCTAACCATTGCTACATGTGTAGGGCAGGATGGGAGACAACCCAACACTTGTTTCTGGAGTGTCCGGTAGCGGAGTCCATCCTGGATGAACTTTTCCAAGCCTTTAGGATCTCGTGGGTTAAGCCTGTTCTTATATCCGAAATGTTCCATCAATGGCCTCAACCCTTTGTTAGCCTAAAACTTAGGTACCTATGGAAAATCTATTGGCATCATTTTCTCTGGCATATTTGGGTAGAAAGGAACCATAGAGCATTTAAGGATACCATTCACAACCCAAAAACCATCCTCAATAGGATTATTTTCGAAAACCTTAGCACCTTAGTGGATGAGAACCACTCAATTCCTCCCCAAGAAAAATAATTAGCTCGGGCCTTAGGTATTGAGGAGAAACCTTCCATTCCTTTGCCCAATCCTAGAAATGGGATTTATTGGGAGCTACCCTCCCAGGGTTGGTTTAAACAAAATTTTGATGGTGCAGCCAAGGAGAACCCGGGAAGAGCTGGAGCTAGAGGAATAATCAAGGATCATCAAGGAAATCTAGTCAAGGCCTTTGATGAACCATTGGGAATTATAACTAATAATGAAGCAGAAGCTAGAGCCCTTTAGAGAGGGTTGCAAGTAGCCAAAGCAACTCAAGGTAACTTAATTATTGAAGGTTATTCGATGAACATCATCAACATATTAACCAATGGTAAAAAACCTCCATGAAGAATCGAGGGAGTCATCCATGAAGTGAGGATCCTTTTTGCGGTAAGACAGAATAGGAGGGCTCATCATGTGTATCGTGAGGCCAACATGTTAGCTAAAAAATTAGCCAACATAGGTGTTGATGTTTATAGTTTGGTGACATGGACACAAGGTGTGCCACGTGAAGTGGAAAACATTATTAGTCATGAAAAGAAACCTACCCGTTAAGGAGAAATATGAATGGGTGTTCTTTCCCCATGGATCTGGTAATAACTATGGGGTTTCCCTCTAAATCATACCAAATTGGAAATGAAGGTAGCAGGGTGTAAGCCTTGGGGGATTCCAACAAAGAATAGGGAATGGGCAAGCACCAGGTTTCACAAGTGCAAAGTTCCAAACTTCATTTTCTTATCAATGTAAGTAATGTTTACAGTTATATTTAGGTATAGGTGTGCCTTGTTAGTAAGGTGTTGTAGGGGATCAACACAAGTTTTGGTAAGAAAGTTTCAAGGATGACTAGGATCTACAATCTCAATAGAAGACTGGATATTGTAATAGGTTTTGGGTTAACCTAAAAAACCCGGTAATTAATGAAGACTTTTATTTATCAAAAAAAAATATTATAAAGAACTTCCTCCAAAAAATTAAACAAATACCAAGATTTTTGAGGACATTGATTTTTACCACCATTTCATTAAATACTTAAGTACAATCATAGATCCTATGTTTGCTTCACTAGCTAAAGACTCTAAATTTAAATGGACAAAGAAATGTGAATTTGTATTTGAAAATTTGAAATAAAAACATACCTTTTTTCCTATGCTACAAGTATCCATTTGGAAAATTCTATTCCATATTCAGACCGATACATAAAATACTATAATATGTGTAACCTTAGGTCAAGTAGGGGTTGATAAACATTATGTTATTTATATATTAACAAAACTTTAATAAAATCTAAAATAAATTACACTACCAATAAAAATAATTCTTGGTGGTAGTATATGCTATCATTAAATTTATCACTATATATTGTGTATCATGTGTTTATTCATATTGATCATGCAAAAAATATCTTATGAACAAACCTATGGCTAGTGGTTTAATAATATGATTGTTATTACTAATACAAGATTTTAATATTACTATTGTTGATAAACTAAACAAAGCTAATGTGGTAGTTGATTTCTTGTCAAGATTAAACATTACAGGTGAAGAAGAGCATGTGGAGGATTCCTTTGTAGATAAGTGTTTATTTGAAATATAAACAGTCACCATGGTTTGCTAATATTAAAAATGATTTGGTAATAGGAAATTTTCCTTCGAATTTTACTTACAAAGAAAAATGCTAATTAATAAAAAAATGTTCATCTTTTGAATGGATCAATGGTTTACTATTTAAATTTGGACCTGACAATATTTTGCATAGGTGTGTTTGATAATATGAAGTATACAAAATCCTTTGTGCATGCAATGATAAATCAATAGGAGGAAATTAATAATTGAAGTGTACCATTCAAAAACATTTAGTTGTAATATGTTATTGATCATCACTTCATCATGATGTAAACAAGGACATGCATCATTGTGGACCATGCCAATGAATCGAAAAACCAAATCCATCAAATGAAATACCCCTATAACCTCAAGTGGATTTAGAACCAATTTAAAGGTGAGGGTTATAATTTATTAGACCCATTGACCCACCTTATCAAGGAAAACAACACATCTTGGTGTGTAGAGATTATGTCACCAAGTGGGCTAAGTTACATGCTTTTAAACATGCACATGAAGAAAAGGTAGATAATTTATTGTAAACTCAATTTTTTTAGTGGTTCAATACCCATAATTCTATTGTTTCAAATCAAAGAAAACAATTTGTATCTAAGTTAATAAAAACATTTATTAAATTTCTATCAAATTGAATATAAATAGTCATCACAATACTAATGCCAAAAAAATGGTCAAGTAGAGATTAGTAATAGAGAATTAGAGAATATACTAATGAAAATAGTAGCTTCCTAGAAGTTGTATGGGCCTACAAAATCATGTGAAAATATACCATGGGATTTACAATGTATGAATTGGTTTATAGTAAGTATCTATTCTTATTATAGAGTATAAGTTACTAACACTTCATATAACTTTGAAAGTGGGTATTGAGTTGCCATAGGTACAAGAAGAAAGGATTATACAACAAAATGCATTGGATGAGCTATGATTATAATCAATTCATAAAATAGAGATAATTTCACACCAAAGGAAGATATGGCATGATAATCACATTAAGATCAACAAGTATAAACAAAAGAATTCGACACTACTTTTTTATTCCTACTACTCCAATTTTCTTAGAAAATTATAGACTCATTGGCTAGGACCATATGAGATAGAAGAATTATTTGATAATGGTGTTCTATTTATTTTTTTATATTGATGATTCAAGGTGAATATTACTGGTGAATATGCATCACTTGCAATTGTACCATAAGCCACTCACTAGGAGGATTTTTTTAAATATTTACTTTCACAATCAAATCTCTATGTTGTGGAAGAGTTTTCCTCTTTTGGAACAAACTTTGAATAATTGTATATTCTATTCCAATATTATAATAATAATAATAATAATAATAATAATAATAATAATAATAATAAAGAGATATAAAATTTAGTAGTGAAAACCTCTTTGAGGCACTATTGAATCAGGGATTACATGAAAATTGGCTTCCTAGTATATTTTCCCTAATTAATATATATATGATATTTGTGGTAATTGTTTTTGATGGATTGTATTAAAAAGTGGGTTTTGAAAGGGGCTCCAAAACCGTTCACAAAGAACCAAAGGTCAACAGACCCAAACCAACAACAAAAAATGCATACAACCAAGATGAACCAAAATTGGCAAAGGGGAATCCCAATGGGATGATCCCAAAAAAGCAAACCAAGCAGGTATGATCCCAAGTGGAATATCCCATCAAAATCAAGACCACGAATCAACACCATTAGTCTTCAAGGTTGATATTTACAGCAACGTTGACATTCATAGTATTCTTGGAATTATTGAAAATGGACTTGAGCTTATTGTGAAGCTCATATAAAACTTTCATAGCTTGCTAATAGAGGGTCTAGACCACCTTGGTGGAATTAGAAGCCATAGATAGGTTGACCATAGTGCTAACAATGAGGCTGAGAATGGAATTATGGAGGATATTTTTTGGAGGAAATATCTTTGGGATCAGATGTTGAATCCATAGTAGGGATTTTTTTAGAGGTAGCATTGGGTAAAGGTTCTTCAATTTTCTACTTTTGGGGTGAGGGGAAACCTTGGGCATGGATACAGTGGGATTGCACTTGGTGAAAGCAATACTGGGATCGCTCTTGGTGAGCATAGCGCTCCGAAGGAATTGTTTCCTAAACTCATATTCAACATAAGGGGAAGTATCTTTTGTCTTGTAGTCAAGAGTTTGCTTTTTGGATGAAGAAGGAATAAATTCAAGGTCTTCATCATCACTAGGGACATATTGAATAGGGGTTTCATGGTTGGGGCTCTCAATGGGATTAGAAGGAGGAATACTTCTAGAGACCATGACATTTTTGGATAAAATATCAAGAGAATGCTTATATAAGATAAGGTGAAGGACTTGATGAATGGTATGAGTGGACTTACTCTTTCTGACATTGGTGATGGATAATTCAATGGATCTAAATAGATAGTCAAAGATGCTAAATTTCTTAATGTACCTAATGTGGCTTAGGAAAGCTATGTGGAATTTATAGAGGAGGTTGTCAATTTTATCAACTATTATGAACTACATGATAGGGATCATGACATGATCCCAAGGGGATGATAGGGAAGTATGAATAATTACTCCATTTTCAATAACCAAATTCTTACCTTTTTATGCAAATTTGTATGTCTCCAACACCATGGAGTGCCTATAAAGTCTAATGTTGCACCCATCTATTGGAAACCCATAAACTTCTTCTATTAATTGGATATTTATCTGGAACTTGAGATCTCGAACAAAAATATTTCCATGATCCCATGACCTGATGATCTCCTCGGTCACTTCTTCATAATATCCAAAGAACTTATTCAAAAAGGGTAAAAAATCATGGCTCCCTAGGAATACTCTGACCATAGGGTCGATCTGGAGGGAGTCAGACTCAAGCAAAGCCATGAAAACCAAGGACAAAATTATATTTGTGGTCATTATATCAATATGTATATTTTAAATTTTAGGATTTCTATCAAAAAATAAGTATAACTCCCAAAAGATGCATGGAGCCTTCTATAGTTACTATTTCTTACCCTTAATATTATATGAATTAATTTTATTCCATTTTTATACCAATAAAAATATGGTAAGAAGTGTTTAGAATGAAATTTATAACATCTCTAATTGCACCTAAATAAGCACCCTTGGTTGTTCTAGAATGCACCATTTCATCTATGCTAGAATGCTTAGTTTTGCATGTGCCAAAATTCTTAGTTTCACATATACGAAAAAGCTTTGGCACCCTTTTTGATAAAAAAATTTAATGAAAAATTAGGATTTACCCTGGAAAATATATTTTTTGTCATATATTCCATAATGATAGATGAAAAAGAAAAAGTAATTGCACCAGCATAGATCAAAATAGTTATATGTGGTGGGCATGCATCTTGAAAAAAATATATTTTTCATAGAAGGGTAGTATGTATATTTTTAATGACAACAATGACATGATATTGTGGGTGAACATGAGGGACAAATTTCATCTAGATATCAAATGAAAACTACAACAATGACTTTATTATCCTCCCAATAATGTTTTGTATGATGAGTTGCTATGATAAAGACAAGAAAAGTCAATGAGTGGTCAGATTATGTCGCATGGGAAAGGTAACCTCATATTGGAATGATGTAACAATTATTGATAGATTTATCACCATTTTCAAATGGTAATCACATGCAACATCATGAATAAACGATGATATGCTATCTATCCTATGCATGCATAAGGACCATGAGGTGTTTGAAATAAGTAGCAAAATGGAGTCTATTTGAGTGGAGGTGAATAAAAATGCTAGGATCAAGGTATGGAGTAGGCATTGAATGATTTGTATTCAAGATCACCAACTTGCACACTAAAAATATTTAAAAAGTTATTTTTTATCATCCTTGCTAATTTATGGAATAATGATCTTCATGAAACCAACACCAGATAATGTGTAGTGAAATTTTTTCTAATAATTTACAACAAAGAAAAAATGAGATGGTCAAAATGAATACTAGTGGTAGTACTTTTTTGTTTTTTCAACAAGAAGTAGAAAAAAAGTTCCATGGGAAGAAAAAATAAAATTTGAGTTGTGCAACACCTTTGAATTTGAACAACACCTAGAGGTGGTAGAAAATTTTTGATGAATAGGTTGGTTAGATTTTCTATTCAAGTTTGAAGGGCGTACTGAATAATTTGCTATTTCATTTTCTCTTATGCTTGAAGAGAATATTATAACTATTGAAGGAACCATCATAAAGGTAACCCCTAAATTTTTGAATGAAATTTCTAGTAATTAATGTAAAAGGAAGGGCATATAAAATATAGGTCCACTCTCACTATAAATTTTAGGAATTTTTAAAAAGAGGGTTGACCCAAATAAAAATTTAAAATTAAAAACCAATGTAAGGGGTCAAATGCCATGGGTTGAAGGTACCATGGAGTGATGTAGTCATATGGGTTATGAAGTATCTAATATATGATGGTTTGTATAGCATCATTTCAAGATTACACATTAGAATACTAACCCATCTCAAACTTGGTATTCATAGACTTGAAGCAAGAATGAAAATGTCATTTTATTTGCATGTCACCTTACATATGATGAAAAAGATGTTGTATGAAGAATATATGTTTGTGAGGTACCATGGACTCATCCAATTGATTTGAAAATATAATTATTTAAGAATGTTAGAAATGAGGAGTCTTACAATTATTTTCTTAGCCATTGGAAATATGTCACCACACTTAACTAACATTTTTGAGAAATAGAAAAGTTTTATAGAAATAAGAAAAGGTAACCTAGGGCTATAGACACATTAGAGGATGAAGAAACCCCTACACCAAAATAAATCACACCTACAAAAGAAAGATCTAATGGAACAAAGAAAAAATGAAACCAACCCATGTAGGAGAAAAATGATAACCAAGTAATGGTGATATCTAAGTTACCTAAAGGAGGAGCCAAAAATAGAACCAAGTCTACTATCTGAACAAAGAAACCTAAGCATAGTGTGCCAACATAGTTTAACATGAAAATAGAAATGTTAAAAACCCCAAAAATTATTGATAATAGTGAAGATAATGATCCACATTATTCTTGGCATAAATAGAGTCATAGAGGGGCAATAAAAATTGGGAAAGAATAAAGGAGAAGGAAGGCATCAACCACACCTAGAAAAAAATTTACTCTAGAGTAGTCACTAGAGATATGTGGTACCGAAAAATGAAAAATATGAAGATTCATGATCAATGGCAGTAAGGAAAAGAAGACTCTTAATATTACCATTGAGTTGTAGGAGATACAAAAAAATATATTTATAATTATGCTAAAGCATAGGAATCTTTGAAAACTCCATGGGAGGATGCTGACATCTCTACTAACCAATAACAACCCCCAATGATACATCATCCAGATATCATTAAATGTGATGTAAAATAAGGACCTAAAAATTTGGATGAAGAGCAGGACACAAATGTTGCAAAAAACTAAATTGAGGCCTTGGATAGATTTATAGAAATACATATAATAGCAATCACCAAATTACAACAAAAATGATTGCACATAGTGTAGTTAGAATTGCAAGAAAAAGAAAGTTATATTTCCTAACATTTATAGGGATTAAGTAGTTTAAAAAGTAGACAACCAATCTAATGGGAGTGTGCCTTTTGAATTAAATATATGATCTAACACTACTAAGTTTCTATTATAAATAGATACTAGGCTTAATCCTTAGGAATATGAAGTATAGGAGCAAGGTCAAATATCAGTAGGCTCTAAATTTATAACTATTTCTAGAGAGGGAGTGGTTTTAGAAGATTTTGGAGTTGACACAATAGAATGAAAAATCCTTTGAAGAAAATAAAAAGAGCCAATGGAAGTTGAAGAAAACTCCATACAATAATTTGAGGTGTAATAATAGGTTCCAAAATAAGTTCTAGTGTAGATAGTGCTAGAAAAAGAGCACCAAAACAAGCACCAAAACATATGCCAAAATAAGAAGTGCCAGAATGGGCACCTAAAAAATGAATAGTTGCATTAGTAAGGGTGTTGAAATAGAAGAATATGCAAAAATCACCCAAATAAGCATTGAAGTTGAGAATGATTATCAAATAGGTTATAATGGTCCATGTAGATAGAGCTAACCAATATTGAATAGGGGAACTAGATTGAACCACTAGAAATTCCAAGGCTTGTAGTTATTACTCCTTTGGGTATGGTGATAATTAACAATGATAATGTCATAGTCATAATATGGATGAGAATATGTCACTATTTGGAGGGAAGAATTCAAATACTTATTTCTCTTGAGGATAAAAACTAGGAGAAAGCTCAAGAAATAACAAATCTCCAGTCATGATTATAGATTCATGCCAAATCATAAAAATGTTGGTGGAATGTAGGGTCTCAAATAGAACTTATAGTTTGTTCCTAAGGGAAAAATTATGTTGGTGGTAGGTAATGTGAATTAGCTTTAATGTAACTTATCATTTAGAAATTGCTAGAGTTTTTTGAATCCTTCTTACATAGTCTTGTAGAACAAAATAATTTATCATCAAACTTTTATTTACATAAGTATGTGATCTTGGATGATGTAAAATTTCTACTCTATATTTACATCAGAGATGTACAGTTAATATATTTTTCTTATATCCTCCATAACCAATCTCATTATTATGATAGAATGTGATAATATCAAAAAAGTGAAGTAGAGGTTGGATTGCTATTGAAAAATAAGAAACCTAGTCCTACAAGCCTTATTAGTACCCATTATTCTCTAATGGGAAATGAATAAATTAAAAATTAATATGGTCTCCAAATAAATAACTATTTGAGGGATTCTAGGGAATATTATAAGGACAACTTAGACAAATCAGGAAGTGCATGCCAAGAAAGCTAGGATGAGATGCCCATGAGATCGAAAAAGAGGGAATTGATTTCTCATGCCAATTTAATGTTGTATCATAAAAGGGCCATTGTAGTTACTAATATAATATTAATATCATAACATAACTAGATAGGATTTAGATTTTGTCCACCCACCATAATAAGCCATATTCCATCATATGAATGTACTAGGCCAAAAAACAAAGATCAATTCAAATAGTGGTTACTAGAAATCAAAAGGGAGAGGGGGTATCATCCTTCAACCAAAATAAATTGGCCTAATTTGTATAAGGAACTTGATATGAATATGACTTCGGCTGAATAAAATGCATGAGGACATGTGGGGAGTGATGAGGCTCCAAAATTGCCTCATCATATGTAGCAAAGTAAAACATTTTTAATTCATTTTATATGATTGTTAGATATATATGCTATGGAATAATATGTAATTTATGATTATATTAATGTTGAATATAGTAAATAAATGTAATTCTTATTCAATTGTTTAGAATAGTTTTGTGTATTGTTAAGGAACTGATTGTATGTTTGATTTCTATTTAAGGAATAGATAAAGACATTGATAAGATTGTAGGTTTTCATAATAAAACAACTAGTTCTAGAGTAGAAACATCCTAAAGGTCAATGAAGTATCTACTAAAGGAGTTCTCTAGGGAGGCTAATAATTCTAGAGTATTTATGCACCATTTAATTATACTTTAGAGAAAGTTTCGTATCAAAGTACTTATGTGCCAAAGTACCTATGTGCTAGAGTACCTATGCACCATAATATCCATGCACTAGAGTAATGTTTATGTCAAAATAGTTGAATGTTGGATTTGCTCTATGCATAAGGTTTAACTAAAAAGAGAAATGAAAAACTATTTCATGTGTAGTGCTAGGATCATTGACCATGCATAGCACTAGGATTTTGATTGTTGACCCTACATACCATAGTACTATTGACCAAGCATAGCACCATGATTGTCAACCCCATGTAGTACCAAAATAATTCATGGCATTGATAGCACAAAGTAGGATGAGCACTAGCCAAGATGAAGAAGAAGATGCCATAGGTTTAAAAAATTGTTGCACCAAAATAGCAACGACAACACACTCAAAATATGATCTATGAATGTACAACTATCTACTTGATACAATCAGGTTTATAGTTGTAGTCTATAAAAAAGTTAAAAATGTAGGATTACATTGATGATATAGCAGATATAACTATGTTAGGACCCCACCCTAACACTTAGATGTAATAGTCCTTGTGGAACATGGGTAGTACCCATGATAGTATTTTGTAATGTTTTATTATAGTTTTGTATTAAGAAGCACATATGCCAAAGGGTACCCTTCTATGTAACCATTTTTTAATAATGTAAATGATTGTAGGTAGGAGATTCTAGTTCGGGTGGCATTTTGCATGTAAGCCAACCATGAGAGAGTTAGGTGCTAGAGGAATTGCTTAAAAATTTGAGGGGTGGTATTGTATGTATCATTTTTACATAATTGAATGAAGTATTGAAGGATGTTTCCCTCTTAAAGAGGCTTGCGCTTTAGTGTTATTTTGAGATTATTCATTTTCTGCAATTTACTTTCATATTGTGCATTTTATTTTCAAGTGTGTTGTCAGAAGATATGTTTATTTTTGAAATTGCAGACACCAAAATCCAACCACTTGTAAGTCATCTATACCTTCCTGTTAGCCACATGTCAGTCATCCACCTTCCCGCCATTATTTGGCCCAAATCCACACCTTCCCGCTATTATTTGGCCCAATTTCACCTTTCCCGCAATTTTTCATTCCCAAATTTATTTAAATTAATATTTATATATATATTTTAATATTTTAAAATATTTTAATATATATATAAAGATACTTTAAGTGATTTAATCTGAGCCGTCCATCCTTCATTTAATCTCATCCGTCCATCCATCTTAATCCGTTTCACAACCTAGATTTATTCTCTACCCTTGGATCCACTTTAATCTTAGCCACACGTTCAAAGTGTCGTTAAAACCCCAAAGTGTGCCCTAAGAGTAGATTATAAATTGAGTCACCTTGATGGCTAAAGCCCTATATCTTTGACTATCTCTCTTTTGTTATCTATCGCTATCTATCTCTTCTTCAGCTAAACCTACCCATCCATCGTCGTCCCTTTTTTCGTCGCATCCATTGCCGCATCCATCGCCAACTTCGCCGCCATCCCTTTTGCAGCATTCTGCAGAATCCCCCATTCTTGTCGCAAGTGCCCGCGGGCGTTTACCCACAGCCACAGACGTAGACCGGCATCTGCAACCTTGATCCAGAAGCATGCGGGCATTCAGCGATCGCACCAGGGCGCCTTCCACAACCGATTTGACAGTTACATCACTTCCAGGTGTCGCCTGGTCTCGCCGTGTTAACAAAAAAAGAGGTATAGATTCTAAAGCAAGTAATCTTTTTATGTATTAATCCGTTGCTAGATTCTGCATTCTATTTATTTCATTTCTAGGGTTTTAGACTATTTTTGAGGGCTCACACAGTGGAGCCCTCTTACTAGTTTCTAACCTTTTTGTAGTTTTAATGTGTGCAGGATTTTAATGGCGGATTTGATTGGATGATAGCAGTGCTTAAGCCGGAGTGGTCCGAGCCAAAGGATACAACGAAGCCCACTCATTCTTTTGAGGTTAAGGATACATTCTTCGGAGACGCCACCATATTGTGCCGCCTAGGGTTTCGGAGAACCCTAGCACAAATTGTAATCTTGTATCACGAAAAGGGTTACAGGCCCTGTTGTACTCAAAAGGAGTTTCTAAACTCCATTGATTAATAAAAATCGTTTGTTTTGTACAACTGTGTTCTACATTACTTTTTATCATGATTTCTTTATCTTTTGTTTGGCGTTGTATCTTTAATCTACAAAAATTTTGTGTGAAAGTGTTTATTTTAATAGTAGGTTCCTAACAAGTGGTATCAAATCACTTTCCAAGGCCATGTTCTACTACAACTGCGATGGTTTCTACTAACTAGTAGACTTGTCAAAATAAGAAATTAAAAAAAATTGAACTTTTACTCAAACAGGGATATATCTTCACTTAGAGCTCATATTGACACCAAAATTTAGCAGATAACTCTACATTCTAGTTCAAAAAAAACTCTCCTTCATAGCTCCTAGTCAAATTTTGCACCGATTTCCCAAAATTGGCAATTTTTTATTTTTCTTGTTAAGGTCATAACTTCCCAATGGTCAATAAATTTGACCCAAAATTTTGGGACTAGAAGTAGCTCATTATTTTGCACCAAAGACCCTCAAGGACCCACCTATGAGTTTTTATGTCCAAGTTAAATAAAATTCCCTAACATGGGCTTGCACCAAACCAAGAGATCACAAAATGTCAAGTAAGTCAGTATATCTCCTCATTAATCATTCAAATCGAGTGGCCATCAACATGGTCCCTATCCTAAAATCAGTGTTTCAACCTAATTCTCACACATAAAAAAAAGTATATATATTTTTAGTAAGTCCTAACATGGTTGAGGGAACCCAGGTGTTGCAGGTGAGTTGGAGAGGAGAGGGCAATCCTCCAAGGGAGGTCTCAGGTTCGAATCTCCACCCTACAAAAAAGCTAAATTGGGTACCCAAAATCCAATTGATAATGTTGGTGTGGGCAGGGCTTGGTGCGACTCTCGTGTGACTTTGATGGTGTAGAACCCCTTGTTCGTGGTCTCTCAGGCCAAGGCGGCCCCCCAAGGGGTTTTTTGATTAAAAAAAAACATGGTTGAGGGTAAGGTCCGAGGTGTAGACCAATTGGTTCATCCAAAACCCATAAGGGGATGGAGGTCTAAGGTTCAAATATCGGGCCTCATCGGACTGAACGCTTGTCCCTTTCTTGGTGCTTTCAGTGGCATAACAGGTTTAAAATGATTGTAGCATGGCGGTTATAGGGGTGGACTATGTGAAGATCTATGTGGCGGATTCTAGGGTGGACAACGCAGAATACTATGGCGATCATAAAAGCTGGATAGCCTACCCATATTCATGGCAGCTACAGATTCCACCATGTTAAAAAAAAAAAAACATGGCTGAGGGTACTCGATAATAAGCATTAGACAATGCATTCAAGCTAGAGTGGAAGTTGCAAGCA
Organism: Wollemia nobilis; assembly: GCA_028583015.1. Taxonomy (NCBI): domain Eukaryota; kingdom Viridiplantae; phylum Streptophyta; class Pinopsida; order Araucariales; family Araucariaceae; genus Wollemia; species Wollemia nobilis. The sequence goes on along the minus strand of JAQPPZ010000756.1, from coordinate 1,425,238 downwards.
CCAAAGTATGGAGTTCATTTGACCAAACCCTATAGTCGATACAATCACAACTCTTAACTATCCTAAAAACTATAAGTGGAATCTCCCTTGCACAAAAATAAATGAAAATTAAATTATAAAATCATACATTTGTTGGTTTCACAAGTAACCAAGACCATGTAGAAATTGGTACAAGCAATCACCAATGAATTATACTAACTCATAATAGAATGAGATTGCCAAGATTAGATTTTCCCATGTTTTATGGAAAGGATCCTGAGGGGTGGATTTTTAAGGTTGGATAATATTTCGCTCTTCATAATATTGATTATTTCCTATGGTTGACCATTGCTTCTTTTAATTTTGAATTAGATGCACTTCATTGGTTTTTATGGCTCAAAAAATATGAACTTGATATTTCTTGGTATGACTTTGGGTAATGCCTACTCACTCATTTTTTTCCTAGCAAGTTCAAATATTTTATAGGAGCCCTTTTCAAACTCAGACATACCTCAATCATACAAAAATACTAAGCTCAATTTGAAAAACTTGCTAATACAACCACGAGTTTAAGTGTTGACTCTTTCCAAAGTTGTTTTATGAGTGGACTAAATGATGACATTGGGGCTAAGGTTAAGTTGATATGATATATTTCACTGCCATATGCTATACAGTTGGCCAAATTGGTAGAATATAAATTTGAGGTCCTCGATTGCACTTCTAAATATCCTTAATGTAAGCCATATATTTTGGCCACACCACTATAAAGCACTACTAGATCACCACCTATAAAAATATTGAGTTAGGAGGATATGGAGAACAAAAAGGTACAAGGGTCATGTTACAATTCTAATGAAAATATTCTAGAGGGTATTGGTGTGTGTAAAACAAATTTTACTTGATCAACACGGATGAAGTTCCAATTGTAAAATCTTTTGAGGATGAGGAGGATCCTCAAGAAACATATACTATAGACCAACCGACTGAGTAGGAGGAAATCACCCAAAATTTTGGTTCATGCTTTATTAGGAGTATCCAACCCCTAAACCATGAAAGTAATTGGCCATTTCAAGGGACAAAGGGTCATCATTCTGATTGAATCTAGTAGTACACATATTTTTATTGATCCACGTGTAGCTAAACAAGGAAATTATTACATCACCATTTGCAACTCCTTTGAAGTCATTATTGCTAATGGGAGCACCCTACCTTGCAAAGTCAAATGTGATGATGTCAAAGTAAAAATTGGGGACTATAATCTCAAGTTTGACATGTTTGCCTTACCATTATGAGGGTGTGATATAGTTCTAAGAGTGTAATGGTTGAGAATGTTAGGACCAATATTATAGGATTTTACAAAATAATGGATGAAATTTAGTCAGGATGGATAGGAATATACTTTTCATGGTACAAAGGTGAAATTAGTCTAGTTTATTTCTTCTTATAAGATGGAATTTTTTTAAAAAACATATTCCCATGGCATGGTAGCTCAGCTTTTTGCTATCATCACCTTGGACCAAGGAGAGTCTAATCACCCACTATAATTATTGGGTATATTAAAAAGGTATGCTCATGTTTTTGAGGAGCCCAAATGACTTCCTCATTAGTGCTCACATGGCCTTGCAATACAATTTTTTCCTAGAAGACTACATCCTAATGTTCATCCCTACAGATATGCTTATGTGCAGAAAATAAAACATGAGAAGCCTCTGGAATTATCTACTCTAGTGTTAGCCCATATTACTCACTAGTGTTGTTAGTAACAAAAGAGGATGGCACTTGGTTCTTGTGTGTGGAATATTGATATTTTAATAAAATCACTATTAAGTATAAGTTCCACATTCCTATAATTTATGAACTACTTGATGAGTTGCATGGGGCTCAATATTTTTCAAGTTGTGTTTGTAGTTGAGATATCACCAAATCCACATTAAGAATGAGGATATTTACAAATTAGATTTTCAAACTCATGAAGGGAATTGTGAGTTTTTTGTTATGGCTTTTGGGTTGACCAGTGCACCTTCCACCTTCCAAAGTTTGATGAATTTAGTCTTTCATCCTCATATTCGTAAATTCATTTTATTATTTTTTGATGACATATTGATCTATAGTCACACATGGGAAAATAATATTCACCAATTATATGTAACCCTCAAAATTTTATTTGAACATCAACTTTATGCAAAGCAATCAAAATGCTCCTTTGGCTAGGAGGAGGTTGAATATTTGGGACACATAGTCACTAGGGAGGGTATTCCGATTGATCCTAAAAATATTCAGTCAGTTCAAGATTGGCCTAAACCTCATACATTGAAGGTACTTCATGGATTATTGGATTTCACAAGATATTATAAGAAATTTATGGCAAGATAGCAACTCCCTTGGCAGCCATGTTGAGGAAAAATTCTTTCATGTGGACTTATTTTACTGAGAAGACTTTTGTTGATTTGAAGTTGGCTATGACCACCACCACTATTCTAGCAATGCCAAATTTTTCTAAATCCTTTTTAATTGAGAGTGAGGCTTTGGGCATGGGAATTGGGGTAGTTTTATTACAGGAGGGTGAACCATTGGATTTCACTAGAAAGGCATTCAATCCTTAAAATTTGGGCAATTCCACCTATGAGAAGGAAATTCTAGCCATTTTACATGCATTCACCCATTGACATCCATATCACATTGGTCAATATTTTTCCATTAAAACTGATCATCAGAGTCTAAAATATTTTTTAGAACAAAAAGTGGCTACTTTGGAACAACAAAAATGGTCTCCAAATTGTTGGGGTATGACTATGACATATCTTCTAAGAAAGGTAAAGAGAATGTGGTGGTCGATGTCTTGTATCATATCTAAAATAGCAAGCCATGTTACATGCTATCTCTACTCCTCTTCCGCAATGGGTTTATCACCTTTATGAGGATCTGGCTAAGGATTCATCATTGCAAACTCTCATCGACACTCTCCAAGAGGATCCTCATTCCAACCTTGGTTATTTTTAGTATGGTTAGGATTTATGGTTTCTTGATCATTTGGTTATTCCATCCAAGACTCAAATCAAGGACCTTCTCCTTCAATAAATGCATGCTTATCCCATAGCTGGTCATTCATGTTTTCTCAAAACATATACTCAAACCAAGCATACTTTTTTTAGAAAGGAATGAAACAAGACATCAAAATATTCATTGTTGAATGTGCTTGCTTCTAGCACATGAAATGTGAAGTAGTGAGTTCTCAAGGGATACTTCAACCTTAGCCCATTATTGAGTAGGTTTGGATAGATATATCTATGGAGTTCATCGAAGGGCTACTAAAATTCAAAGGTAAATCAATTATTTTGGTGATACTGGATTGTATTTCAAAGTATGCTCACTTTTTTTACTATCCCACCCTTATAATGCATCCATTGTCACCCAAATATTTTTTGAATCCATATTTCACCTCCATGGGATACCTAAATCCATTATCTTTTGATCAGGATACTACCTTCATTAGTTTATTTTGGCAAGAACTATTCAAGTTGTAGGAAATACAACTCAAGATGAGTTCAGCCTACCATCCTCAAATAGATGGTCAAACTAAAATTGCTAATAAATTCTTGGAGACCTACCTTCACTACTTCACTTCTAAACATCCTACTCATTGGGTGAAATGGATTCCTTTTGCTGAATGGTGGTACAACACCACATATCACTTTGCCATTAAGGTGACTCCATTTAAATTCATCTAAGGTTATCTTCCACCAACTCCAACTTATTATATTATAGGTAGATCCAAGGTTCAAGAGATGGACCCCACTCTTTGCCAGTATGATTCCATTCTACACCAACTCAAGCTCAAATTGGACATGGATCAAAATATATAAAATAGCAAGCAGATCAACACCGTATCGAATGTAGCTTTGTCATTGGTGACATGGTATTTCTTCACTTACAACCCTACAAACAATAATCTCTCTAGTTGTGTGGTTATTAAAAAATTGACATCAAATACTATGGTCCTTATTAGGTATTATAGAGTCTTGGAGCGACAATGTACAAACTAGATCTTTCAACTAGTTCCAAACTTCATCCAGTTTTCCATGTATCATCTCTCAAGAAGGTTATTCGTAACAAGGTGAAAATATAGTCTACACTTATAGATTTGGATGAGTAAAGGTCCATTATTATTAAACCTAAAGGTATTCTTGATCGCAGATCATGCAATCTTCATCGGTTTATTATCATAGATGTCTTGGTCCAGTGGCATGGCTTACAACCAGAAGATGCAACATGAGAACCTCTTCACCAAATCCAATAGTAGTTCTCTCATATTAAGCTTTAAGGATAAATATTTTTGAAGGGGAAGGGCATGTTAGGACCCCATCCTAAAACTTGATGTAATAGTCCTTGTGGAACATGGGTAGTACCCATGATAATATATTATAATATTTTATTAATATTTTGGATTAAGAAGCGCCTATGCCAAATGATGCTCTTCTATGTAATAATTTTTAAAATGTAACTAAATTGTAGATAGGAGATTCTAGTCTGGGTGGCATTTTGCATGTAAGCCAACCATGGAGTTAGGTTCTAGAGGAATTCCTTAAAACTGTGAGGGTAATATTGTATGTATCATTTTTACATAATTGAATGAAGTATTGAAGGAGGTTGCCCCCTCGAAAAGGCTTACGATTTAGTGTTATTGTGAGATTGTTCATTTTCTACTATTTAATTTCATATTGTGCATTTTATTTCAAAGTTTTTTGTGAGCATATATGTTTATTTTTGAATATTTGTGTGAGTGTTTATTTTAACAGTAGGTTCCTAAAAAATTCTACCATATCCTTTAGTAAATAAGATACATAGTACTAATAAATATAATTAGATGATTTCCATACTAAATATGATGTAAGCTAAAAGGTAATGAGTTAGACAATGTGAGTTGAAAATATCCTTCAATCTCATTTTTGAGCATAATCTTTTGACTATTTTGTGTATGAAATTGTTTTTTTTTTTAATTTACATGGTGGAATTGGTAGCTGCCACGAATTAAGGCAGGCTGTCCAGATTTTATGGCCGCCATAGTATTCTACACTGTCCACCCCAAAAGCCTCCACAAAGGTCTTCATGTAGTCTACCCCTATAACCACCATGCCACAATCATTTAAAACCTTTTACACTACTGAAAGCATTGGGAAAGGGACAAGCATTCAGTTCAATGAGCCCTAATATTTGAACCTTGGACCTCTGCCCCCTTTCGGGGTTTGGTCAAACCAATTGGTCTACACCTCGAACCTATGAAATCGATTAATTAGACTAGTTTTTGTTATCAATAAATAATTCCTCATATTGGACCTTAGAGTAAGGGTCCATTCTAATAGGGTAGTGGAAGGGACATTTTTAGGAGTAGTTGCATGTTTTCTTTAAAGTTTATTTTCATATTTCATTTTAGTAAACGAGTGATATTTATTTATTTTTAAGTGTGATAGGTATTTCATTACAAGTCCAAGTTCTATTTTGATTCATTTTACTACAAGCGTGAGTCCTGTTCAATTCAATTATATTTTAATTAATTATTTTTTATGTGCGAGTTCTATTTCAATTTATTTTTATTTTAGTTAATTTCTTTGTAGTGTAAATTGTAGTTTGATTTATTTATTATATATTTTAAAATCAGCTTGTAAGATTTAATTTACTATATGGTGTGGATTTAATTCATTTCATTAAGACTTTATTTTATGGTAGGAGTGTTTCAATTTTTATTTCTATAAAAAGGACTTTTAATACATACAAATTTAGTTTATAATACCCAAAAATACAATTCTTGGACCTCTAGTACATACAACCTTAGGATGCCACCCCAAATTGATAATATTAAAGTGAGATTATTAATGATACTCATCGACCTCACATTTATGTATTTAAATATATTCAACCAATAAAAATTATCACTATTACATAGGTTTAAATCCATTAAAGTGATAAAAATTAGTGGAGGATGTCAATGAATCATAAAATGCTAAGTGGTAATGAGCAATTGGCTTCAATTTTTCTAAGGTTTGGGAAATTATTTTTTATTTTTTGAGGTATATTAGAACAAACTTTTAGGAGTCAATAAATTTTTCATATAGAATCATTTTGAGCATATTTTTAAAAACCATGTGATTTTTCAAGTTCCACATATTTGTAGCATTGGCTTATGGACATGTTCTAGTGTTAAAGGCTGAATTGTGTAAAATAGTCCTTAAATAATATTACTCTATTCTAAAAGGGTAGACTCATCATATTCTGTGTAATCAAAATATTTGGCCTAATGTTTTGGTGGATATAGATGGATTTATGATAGCTGTAGGGATTTTGAGCCATAGAAAATGATTCAAGATATACTTTAGTCAATTCCTCTTTCTCCTTTGGAAAATTGATTCAACCTATGCATGAAGATCTACTATTTTATTCTCTCTTTATTTTTTATCTAGGTACTTTTGGAATTTTATTAAATATATTCATTTAAGAAACTTAATGCAAAGCCTCTTTTGATGACTAAGATTAGGTATCCCATTGGCAAGAGGAAGTGTTCAAATAGGGTGATGTATATCGTAAAAGAAAATATTGTGCCTTCGAATCATACCTTATGTGATCATAAAATATTGAAGGAACTTATCTTTAAAGGAGGTGGTGTGAAGCCTTAGTAGAAGTATTTTTTGAATGTGTGTAGAAGTGTCTAAAATTTGTAGTAATGACTATGGTCCAACCTAAGGAGACTCTTTAGGAGGAAGTGCTTTTATAGTACCAATTTTCAGATGATGAGGGATATCTACATGAGTCTTCATAAAAATATATAGGCCCACTAGAGCATCTATAATGGGGGAAAATATTATTGTTATTGATATATTTTGTCCTTCACCACTTAGTTTAGATTATGAGGGGGTGTTGAAAGTGTAATCTGATTCACGTACAAGGTTGAAATTGTATGATGTAACATTGGATAGGCCTAAGGGCATTCATTAGACAATGTATTGAATTTATTGTAATATTTTATTATACAATATCTATGCATTCAAATTGTAATCTAATTCTTAGCCAAGAGCTAATATTATTCCATGTATTGGATAGGCTTGAGGGCATTTAATTGTATAATGTATTAATTATTTTATAATATTTTATAATGTAATTCCCATGGGGCATGGTTAACCTTGTTATAGTTAAACCCTATTTATTACTTGTAATTAACCTAAATCATTTTTTTAATGTTATCTTAGGTTAAACTTTATAATGTAATTGAGGTTTTGGTATTCCTATAAATGCCCCACTCACACTCATTTGATCATCAAAGTGTTGTGTAGTCTAATCTATGGATTGTATAGTTATATTTATAGTTCTTATGGGTGCCTTCGAATATTTGTGTCTCTCATCTTATTTTTTGCACTTTTACACTTTATAAATAAGATTTGAATGATTGGATTTCTTCTATTCATTTCTAGAAATTATTGTGGTTTACAATATGGTACTAGAGTGGGTATGGAGCTATCTCAGTCAATCACACAAGAATGATGTTTAGTGCCTTAAATATTTATTCCAAATTATTGGATGAATATTTCTTCTATGTATCATAATATTTTTTGCAAAAGAAGAAAATAATATTTTTCATGCCAATTTTTTAAAAATGCCAAAAAAAAAATAATTTTTTTCTTCAAAGAATCATTTTGGATCATGGTTTTCTTATCTTAGAATGCAATTTTTGGAGGTCTAAACAATAATTTATAGAAAATTAGAGAGTTTATGAATTTGAAAGCATACCTCAATTCATGTCTATTCCCCACTTTAGCTTGGTGATATTGTGGAAACATAAATTCCTTCTCCAGAAGGAATGGACGTTCCTCCATCCATATGGTATAAATTTTGATATAGATATGGTGCAATACAAAATCATGTGGTAAGCATCATGAGTTGGGTTTTATAAGACACTTGTCATTTTTCTTGTGTAAATGGCCCTTGACTATGCATCTCGGGTCGTGTTATACCCAAAGTTTCTCTACCATACTTGATTACTAATACTGAAGAATGGTCTTGATTGATGGTTTTCATTTGGAGGATGATATTTCAACATGATTCACCATACATTTTGACTATTATGGAAGTCCAGGAGGTCATTCATCCATGGAGATGTCCTACTATTTTGAGTTGTAGTCACCTAGTGGTTTTTTAAATGGTTCTATATGAGCAAGGTCTTATGTTTGAACCATTAGTCATTTTTGGTCTTTGTAGTGGAAAGGAGAAATGGGAGGAAATTTATGGATAACCCCTCCCATCTATTTCTATGAAACAATAGATAACACATTGTGTTTGGCATAGAAGAGACTAGGGTTTATTTCTCTCTAGGATATTTTAGACTTTGCATTAGGCGTGAGGCCAACATGGACATTGTTGATGCCATGCCATACCAATTTTTTAATATTAAAATGATCTTTACCAATAATATTTTTACATTTTTCACATCCAAATTGGTGAAGTATAACTAAATTAGTAGAATATAAGTGGATTTCACTAGTGAACTAGAGCACATATTGTAAAATATGTCTGGATATCACTTTTGTAAGGTTAGAGGCTTTATTTTTTTTATTTTTTGGGATCCATTAGGGTAAAATTGTCATAGGCTATATCTTTTACCTATGGAAGCATTTTGAACCCATTTGTTTTAAAATTGCATGATTTTTGGAATTTTATGTACTAGTGGCATCAATTTATAGACTTTTTATAATGTTAGGTATCATATTATGTAAGATGGACAATATAGCCCTAGCTACTCAGTTTAATGGGTAAAATAATAATATTTGGTCAACTCAAATGATTGGACTCCTATAAAGTAAGAACCTATGGTGCATATTTAAGGAGGATAAAACAACTATTCTTGATGATGAAGCTCAACATCAAAATATGGAAAATTCTCTATGTTTATTTTACTTATTGATTAAACTAGAGTTGCTATATAATATCAAAGAGAAGAGTGACCTTATCAAGGTATGGTCAAAATTGCATAAATTTTTTGGAAAGGTTAATGTTAATGAAGTAAGTTAATTGGAATTGGATCTATATTCTCTTAAGCTAGTTGAGTTTGATAATATCGAGGACTATATAATGAGATTCAAGGCTTTCAGGGAATATTGTGCAGCTTCTATAGGAAAATAGAAAGATATTGTAGAATATGTTAATATTATGCTCGCTATTCTCTCCCCATAATTTCAAATGTTAAACCCAATATTTCATATGATTCCTATGTTCATGGAATCTCAGGATATTCTTACTCTTGATTAGTTATTTTCTATCCTACTTTATTTTTAGGTTGCAATGCAGATTTGTTGTGGAACTTCATAAATATATATTCATACAAAGGAATTAAAGTCTAAGGAGGCTAATACCTAGGGGCCTAAGGGATAGGCTAATTTTTCAAAAAAAATTAAGGCCACTTGTGGATATTATAAGTGTGATGGATATCTAGTTAAGTGAAACGATGTAACCTTAATTTTTACTTTCATACTCCACTGATTTAATTCAAATTTATAAGCAATTCCATGTTTAAGATTTGATCCATTAACCTTACAAGTAAATACATGATCTTATGCTTATTCAGCAAGATGATAATTTCAAACCTTGATTCATCACTTTGACCTAAACTATCATTTTCACAAGCATATAGGATTTATTTCAAACAAGAAGCAACTTCTAAAAATTTTAAAGCAAAATCATCATCTATGTTTTTAGTCCAATCATATTCATGTAAAAATTTACAAGAATATAGGACATTTACACAATAAGAATCATTATAGTTTTGTATCCTGGATTGAATTGTTAACTTTTGTTGAAATTTTTTCAATAATTTAAGCATATCTTATTTTTAATTTAGCAATGCAATATTATTTATAGTGGGAAAAGAAATTCATTTGATTGCTGCATCAACCTATAATGACATGTCATCATAAATAATAGTAGAATCCAATAAATAATTATGCAAAAAATTACCTGATTCTTGGATGTTTGAATAAAAAGGATAATATTCTACCTTTCATACGATTTCATTTACCACTACTTGGTGAGTCATTATAATATTTTCTCTTTCTTCATGACCTCTATAATCATCATCATCATTTCGTATTCCTTCATAAATGACCATTTCTTCTCTTTCTATTGCAGCAAGATGTTCTACAAACTCATGTTCAAAATGATCAAATTTTGGAAGCTCTTCTATTTCTAAAATTGGCATGCCATTTTATGATTGCATAGGAATTGTGAAATATTCTTTTGAGATAGAAGTTTCAACATATTGCATATCAAGTGAAACATAAATTTTATCAAGAATGTGAAAAAAAATGATTCACCTCACATACCTCATCCATTATAATAATTATCTTCTAAAGCTAAAGATGAGGTTCAACCATATCTTCACACTTTATAAATTCAACAATTGAATGCTTTTCAAATTCACTTTCATTACTTTCAAAAAAATTATCCTCAATAAAATATTCATCTTCCTCAAGTAATAAACTTTTATGATCAGTCATAATGAAATTACCTCTAGAATTTTCAATTCTGGAGCTTTAAATGTTTCATTCAACTCTATGGAATATTCTATTCTATCATATGTTTCAAATTTAGTTAGATCTAAAACTCATCCAATATTTAAAGACTCGTGCATTTATACATTCTGATAAACTTTATTACTACAATCCTCATTGATGGATATTGGATTTGAAACTTGAACTTCTTCTTGAATACTATTAAAAGTGGTTGAAAAACTAGGATATTCAATTTAATTCAATTGTGTCAAAAAATGTGTATCATAACTCATAGGTGGTAGTTGATTTGAAACCTTAGGGTTAAGTAATGATAATCTAACCACATCAATTCCTCCTAAAATCAACCATTGCTCTACAGCTACTGCCCCACCATAGACACTAGGTAAGGATAAATCTTTAGGAAGATTTTATAACAACTTAATAGTAAAATGATCTAAATCTTCCAAGTATATTTGAACAACTTCTTATTCTGAAATGATAAAGTGTATCTCTATTTCAGTATACAACTTATGAAACCAATCATTAAATTGAATCATGGATTCATTAGGTTTTTTATAGATAGAGGAAAATTGATTTGATAATAAATTCGTGTCAACCAATGTACCAAAATATTTAATAAATGTTGTTTTTAGTTGGTTCCAAGAAGCGATAGAACCTGCAGGTAAATTGATAAACCAATATTTAGTAAATTCATCCAATGTGTATGGAAACATTCTATAGAGAACATCTTCTTGCATAATTTGAAAATGAAACATAATGTTTTTATATGCCTGAATATGTTCTTCAGTTGTAATCGTCCCATCATGCTTAAAATGTGGTAAATTATTTTCTGCCATTGAATCAATTTTAACATGCAAGGCTATGTATGAAAATTCATAAGAATTGAATCATAACCTAATTTTTGAATCTATGAAATATTAACATTAATGCAACATAAATCGAAAAATTTCATTTTTTTTTTTAAATAACTAATTGCACATGTTGAAAATTAAAATTTTACCTTTCATGCCCTTCTTCTAGCACTAAATTTTTGAGGTGAGATTTTTTCTAGTTACAAAAATCACTTGACAAATAGGATTAAAAATTCTCTCTTGCAAATAAAGTATACTTCTCACTTAATGATTTTAGGTATCATGCATATGTGCTAAAATAAGTGCTTGAAAAATTCTAGTAGTTTACAAGTAACTGATAACAAGGGTCCTAGGAATCAGGTAATTAACTTTAAATTCATCATGTGTTAGTGTCTTTTACTCCAACTCTTTCTCTAAGCAATAATAGATAAATTTAACTTTTAATTTTGATAACTTGTGCAAATTTGATATATAATCTCAAAACAATATCTTAATTAAAATGTTTCAAATGATTTTGAGATAAAAATTTAATCTAGCATTTTAATTAATATTAAATTTCAATTAAATTTAATAAAATCAAAGTTTATGAAATTTTAATGAAATTTATTAAATATAAACCTTAATTATAAAGTCTAAAATTTATAATATTCAAAATTTAAGGTTTATTTAATATAAATATTTGTTCATCCAAATATTAAATTAAAATTGAAATATTCAAAGAATGAACAAATTAAAATATAATAATGATTAACCCAAATTATAAGGTTTTGAAACCTTAATAATTATGAAACATAAGGTTTAATATAAAACTGATATATGAACTTTTGAATTTTATGATATGAAAACAAAGTTCATAAAGCATCTCCTTTATGTAATATTTATTGAATTAAATATTTAAGAACAAATATAATCCTGAAATGTGAATTTCAGATATTTGGATAAATCGAAACCATATTAAAATAAAACCCAAACTATTTAATGAAAAAATATCAATTCTAAATTCTCAACTTTATGAAATAAAAGTTGGAATCAGAATAGTCATTTATCCTTGGTAAATTTATTTATTCAAATATTAAATAAATTTAATATTTGAATAATAAATTTATTTATAACCTAGTTATAAATTTTAACTTTATAAAAATTAAACTAGGTTAAATGTCTGTAAATATAATATGAAATAAATTTCAAAAAGTTTTAAAGTAAAGAAATAAATTAAATCTCGAAAAAAAAACTACAGAATGGAATATACAAAAACTTTAAAATCAATTTTATGCCTACCAGAAATCACATAGTATGACAATAAAAATGGTGCAATCTTCAATGAAAATTTAATTTATTAGAACTATATCAAATCATTTTATTAAAAATTAAATACCATATTCATGCATATTTAAATCAAAATAATTTGATATAATAGTTGGATCTTACAATAAAATATCTGCAAATATTTGTTATTCCAAACCCTGTAGTCTTCTTCTGCTCCCCACTTTTGCTCATTCAATCCTTTTATCCTTTCTCTGTCCTCCAAATGTTCGACCCTATTCTTGGCTTTTCATTCTCCATTTATAGTTTGAATAATTCGTTACATGGTTGGTTCTTTCTCGTTCCATTATGGTTTCTATACAGTTGTAAAAATGAATTCTTAATGAAACCCTAATATCACCAATGCCATTTCAAAGGATTTAATATTTCTCCTCAATGAAACCTTAATGTCACCAATGCCTTTAATGAAACCCTAATATCACTAATGCATTTTCAAAGGATTTAATATTTCTCCTCAATGAAACCCTAATGTCACCAATGTCTTTTTCAAAGGATTTAATATTTCTCCTCATTGGCATTCAAAAATTAAATTTAAGACATGTCCATGAAACCCACGAACACATCCTCTATTCAACATACTTTAATAATCCCGCCAACAGGACAAATATTAATTAGAATATAAAAATTTTATAAAATAACCTTTTTAAATATAATTAAATTATAAAGTTATAAAATTTTATAATTTAATTAATTTGAAACAAGTTTACAAAATAATAATTTTAAATATATTAAATTATAAAGTTATAAAATAATATAATTTAATTAATTTAAAGCAAGTTTATAAAATAAACATTTTAAATATATTAAATTATAAAATTTTATAATTTAATAAATTAAAAAATTTATTATAAAAGAACATTTGAAACTAAAGACCAATAAAAGATAAAAAATAAATAAGAAACCACACCATTCTTCCACATCATACCAATACCTGAAACAATCAAAACCAACCAACAACATAACAATAAAATTTCAAAATTTTCTTAGTGGGTCCCCAAAATTTGGGGTCATTGTGAAGGACATCACAACACCACATACACCATGTTAAAATATTATAGTAAAGTGTGCGTTTTTATGAGTGGTCTCAATCCCCTCATACCCAGGTTTGAACTTGGGTATCCTCAATGAAAACCCAAGGAATTACTACTAAAGTATCTCTCCCAAAAGCTATAATATTAGGATAAAGTGTGGGTTTTTATGAGAGGTCCTTGTCCTATTATACCAGGGTTTAAACTTAATTTTTGTGGATGAAAACCCAAGGATTTACCACTACACTCCCAAGACTAAAATATTAGAGTAAAGTGTAGATTTCTATGAGGTATCCTAGTATCCTCATATCGAGGTTTGAACATGGGTCTCTTGGATGAAAACCCAATGACTTACTACTATGGTATATATCTGAGGATAAATCCTTTCTTGTTATGTTGTATTAAGATTAAGGTCATTTATGTATTTGGGTATTTTATATTGGTATAAATACCACCATCACTCTTTATTTTAATATGAGACTTTTATAAATATTATTTAAAAATAATATAGTGATTATTTATGGTGCTTGCAAGTGCCCCCAAATATTTGAGACTTTTCTCCTTTATTTTATCATTTTATGTTTTTTGCATAAGAATTGAGTGGGTAAAATTGCTTCTATTTTTTTTTGGAAAATATTTTGAACTCTAATAGCTTGGAGGGAGGGGTGATAAATCCTTTTATCAATTTTGGTATGTCATAGATTACTATGGACATGTAAGGTGTCAAACATAAATTTTACTTTAGAAATTCATGATGTAAATTGGTTGTTATTGGCATGATGGTGTCAAACACTATTGAATAGTTGTATATGGTTCCAAGAATTAATTTTGGATATTATTAAAATGAAAAAGTTTTGTGAAGGTGATGACAATTATATTGATCATTGGACTTGTGCCAATGCTATAACTTTATGGCCAGTATCATTTATACATCTAGTTATGTTCATAAGCTTACTATGCATGCTCCAGTAATTTGACTATAAACATTTATTAACTTATGTTGTACCTATGTGACTTTAGTTGCTAGTTGAAGGTATTAAATAGAATCTAAACATATTGGTAGGAAAATAAAGTCTTATGATTGAATGGGTAGTTTATTATCATGTTGGTTTATATGCATGAGAAGGAAATATCCATAAAATAAAGTAAATTGATTTTACATGGACTTAATTATTGTATATGTAATGAATGAAAGGGAAATGTGTATATATTTTTAATAAATTATTGATCTGGTTGGTTTCTAATTGAGATATTCACTTAGAAATGGTTTAATATATGACCATTTATACGGCTTAAATATAGTTAGAGGTTCTAAGCATATACCACATGCTCTAATTATATCATATATACCCATATACAAGGATGTATCATTATGAGGTGCCATTGAATAGAGTAGTGCCTAACATTTTAGACTTCCACTAGAACTCTTGAAGCTCAAAAAGAGTTTAACCATATCATCTAACTTTGAATGATCTAGAGAGGGTGTTCATACCTACATCACATGGAGTGGAAGACTATAGTATGATCATGATACCTTGATGATTTATATGAACTCCTTGTAATGTCAGTTGTTGGACTTATTGCCATTAATTCTTCTTTATTAAAATATGATAGACTTGAGAAAGGTTTCCTATGAACTCTTTTGACCTTTTAGCATTAAGTGCATTGGATTCATGAGTTACTGTAGGTACCATAAAGCAATACATTTAATGTAGGTGACACCATATAGAGAGACATTACCCAAATTGGTGACATGTCAGTACCCATTAATATTGGGTTGTGTGCAAAGCCTAGTAGCATCAACTCATCTATAAGAATGGTATTAAAATGAGACCTAATATTAAATAGAAAACTAAATCCTTGCATCAAAAGAAGTGACATTATGGTCCATTTTTTGTTCCACCAATGTGAGGAGGTAATATTATGCATATATGAGTAGGACCCAGGCCTTAGGGATCCACTAGAGTTAATTAGTATTTAAAAATTAAATAAGGGGTGAAAATTCTATATTATATCATAGAATAGATGAGGTGATCAATAAAATTTGAAGCTATGACTATAAAAGTTGCTATGGTCAATAGTCTTTGATATTGGTTCTAATTTAGAGTAGGTACTATAGTGGGGAATCTATGTGGGCATAGTGAAAGTGATATGTCATGACCATGGGAAGTTGGCACCAAATACTGATGAATCAACATCATAAATAAGCTTATGGATCCAAGGCATTAATGATGCCATAGACTAATATCACCATTATGCAAAGGTAGTTTGGTTCTAATGTAGGGCATGTTGCATTAACATCAAACATGATAGCGTGGAGTAACCAAGAGAACTTACAATGATCACCATAGTATTTTGATGCACCTTATTATATGAAATGAGTAGTCTTTATTTCATGGCATTGCTAGATGAGTTTCTTGGCATTAGATCTTGACTAAGCAATGTTGTATGGCAAGATAAGAATAGCTAAAATACCATTTTTTACAACCAATATACAAAATGGTAGTGGTTTTTATTATTCAAGAAGGAATGTTAAAAAATAAATGTTTATCAATTTGACCACAATAAGTTTTAGCAAATTTATAGAAAGAAGTCAAATTTCCTAATATTTTATAAGTAGTAGAATTTGGATAAAAATATCTAATGCTTAATGAAGTAGTTAAAATTCAATAATGAGTTAAGTTTAATTAATGTTTGAGGTTAGGGATTCATGGCCATTAGTGTTGTAAGATCGTTTTAAGGATCATTCATATTTTTGGATTTGTAGATAGAAATTATATTAAGTTTTTTTACACAAATAAGTAGTATTAGTTATACAAATATAGACTTACCCCTTCACTTGTTGAATAAATTATTTTGAATACTAGATAATAATAGCACATGCATTATAATTTTATTGAATATTTAATTTAACGAGGAGTTATATAAGAAGATATTTCAAGATAAATAATATTTAAATATATTTTTAAAAAATCATTTCATATATATATATATATATATTCTTGATAGAGAGTTGGTTACAACCACACTATTTTTAGGAGTTGGCAAGCATATGGTTCAAACCACAGGGGCTACATCCACCAAACATATTCCACCTCATTTTTTTATAGCCTAGCCTAAAATGGACCACTGGGTACTCAAGATTTGTACCATCATTGTTAGTCTGGTGCACACTCAAAGGATTCAAATTAGACTACTACCTTTGCAATAGGCTTCCCTCAAGGTTTGAACTTGGGTCTCTTCTTGATAAATGCCCAACCAAACTAAAAAGGGCTTATGGTAGACAATGTGATTTGAACCGGAGTTGAATAGACTCACTGTATGGATCGTAGATCTCAATTGGTAGCCTCAATCAAAAAATATAGTTTTTTGATACATAGGGGATTTGGTTACAACCACTATTTTAGTAATTGTTAAGCACAAGGTTCAAACCATAGGGCTTCTCCCAACAATTCTATTCCCTCTCACCATAGGGCTTCTCCCAAAAAGTCTATTCCATCTCGTTGTTGTTGACCCAATGTGAGAGGGAAATCACCAGTCGCTTGATATTTGTACCATCATATTAAGTCTAACGTGCACTCAAAGGATTTAGATCATACTACTATATTTGCAAATTGGCACCCCCAAGGTTTGAAACAAGTCTTTTCTTGGTAAGTGTCTGGCCAGAAAAGCACTTACCTACCGATCCACCTAGCCCTTGGGGACCTCAATTAGAAAATATTACTATACATGCATCTCTCACTAGTTGGATAAAAATATTAATGTTTAGTTAAATATTTAAAAATCACTAATAAATTAAGGTTAATTAATTTTTGAGATTAGTATTTACAGTTCATTAATGTTATAAGGTCATGTATTGATGACACTCAATATTTTTAGATATCAATATAGGAATAGTACTTATATATATAATAAAATATCTCTTTTGCATGATATAATTCTTCAATTTCTTGCACACATGATATGAATCAACTTCCATATGTTGATTTATACCATTAAATTTTTTAAAACTTAGAATATTAATTTAATTTATAACTTATTTTAACTTTTATTTATATTATTTTTATATTAATACCTTAAAAAAATTAGACTATATAATATTTTATATTCCTAAATACATATTTTGCATATTTTTAATTGGAACCTACAATTATATTCAATAAAAAATAAGAGTGGTTACAATAAAAAGGAATCTAGAAAAATCACAGCTCGGTGTGCAAGGCCACCCAAACAATCAACATTGTAAAGACCAGGACCCAGGCCAAAAAAAAAAATCAGCCCCAAAAAGGGTGAATAAACAAAATAACTAAATAGAGGGAGCAATTTCAGTAGGATATTGAACCCTACTATGGGCATTGGAAGAATAGCCTGATGATGGCCTCAACCTGCTATACTAAGGCCTCAAATAAACATAGGGACCTTAATATGGAGGGAGGTTAGGTGAAGCCACATTTATAGTGCATGAAATATCATGCTAAAATCTAACAAGATTTATCAAATGTGCCAACTCATGAGTCAAATTGGAAGCCTGCAAATGGAGCTAAATAGTAATAGCAAAAAATACCGTAATCTTTTCATGTAAGGAAAACTGACTAGAAATTGAATCTCCAGAATAGATAGTAGCATTCCTAGCTTTCCAAAGTTGAAACAAAATAATAGCATGGAAAAAATTCCATAGAGCAGTAATATAGGTAGGCCAACAACTGTTATCTCTAAAAATGATCATCTGCCATCTGAAAATTTTAGGATGCAAGGGATTGAACAATGAGTGAATCTAGGATCAAGCAAACTGAGCATAATGAAAAAACCAAAATAGATGTTTGAAAGTCTCAAAATGACCATAAGTTGGACACTTAGGATTAGGAAGACCAACCCTACTAAGTCTGTCTGCCATAGGAAGCCCTTGATAAATAAGAGACTAGAGAAAAAAGGTAATCTTATGTTCAAGTTTAGACTTCCAAATATGGTTCATATAAGCAATCTAAGTATAGGAGGTAGAGTGAGTCTGCCATATCTCATTAATTTTATCAACACCAGGGGAAACAAGACTAAAAAGATGATAAATCAAGGAAGAAGAGTAGTTTTTGAATGGAGTATCCACATTCTAGTGCTAATCCTACCACCAAGAACTTGGGAGTTGAAGGTTGAGCTTATGAAGTATGACATCAGGTATGAGCTCTTGAATATTAAGAATAGAAGGAAGATCTAAATTTTGAAGATTAAATTTCCATTTGAGATCAAGCCAAGGAATCTAGTATTGAGAGTGCACTAAATCATTAATATAGCATATGCCCTTCCAAAATAATCTCAAAGATTTAATACTTGGTATATCAACAAGAAGAACTAAAGAGTTAGACAAAATAGAAGACCACCAGATATTTTGAGAATTGAATGAAATACCATTATGAAAACCATCACAAATCCAATGAATATTATGTTTCACTACCTCAAAATCTTACCAAATAATTTTAACAACAAAGGAACCCTCAATCTTAACTAGATTAGAAATAATAATGAGAGTATAGAGGCTAATATTAGCCCAAGATTTATGCCCATAAGGTAGCCCTGAAGAAATACAACGATGAATCAAAAACTTCAAGGCTTCAGGTCCTTGAATATCTTTAACCACCCACTTGGTACATAGAGAAATGATTTGTTTGTAAATATCAATGACGCCCATCCTACCCTTATCATTAGGTGTGCAACAAATATCCCAAGCAACTCAATTAAAACCACATGAGTTCTTCCCCTTGGCCCAAAGAAAATACCTAAGGATTTTGACCAACTTATTATAAGAATTCTTAGAAGGGACCCAACAAGAGGAGTAATAAACATGGGTGGAAACAAGAATCTTTGTGCAAACCTAAAACTTGTCAATAGGAGAAAGGGGATGTGAATCCCAAAAAAAAAATATTTTTTTCAATTTTATCAATGACATATTGCCAAAGTTCATAGGGCAAGATGTCAAAAGCAAATGGGATTCCTAAGAGCTTAAATCACTCACCCCTTTGAAGCCAATGCCAGGAAAAATATCTAAGCCAAGAAGACATTGAAGAAGAAGCAAGGCAAAAACAAAGGGACTTAGACCATTTGATGTTGGATCCCGAGGCCTTACCAAAAGTGTCCAAAAAAACTAAAGTAGTTGAAACTAAAACCTCATCCTCATTGATAGTGAGAAAAGAATCATCTGAAAAGTACCCATTAATAATTTGGGTTGGCATATCAAGCAAAAGAATGCCTTTGATCAACCCCTTAGATGTTTTATTGGAAAGAATATAACCAAAATATTCAATAACAAAGATATAAAGTGAGGGGGCCAAAGGATAGCTCTAGCGAATAGAAAAAAATAAACCAAAATCCTCCAACCTAAGTTTATTAATAATAAGATAAGCTGAAGCATCAACAAACAACATACTGATATCCCTGATAAAAAAGGGACCAAAGTCGAGAGCTTGGAGCATGACAAGAATGAAAGGACACTCAATACGATCATAAGCTTTCTCAAAGTCTAGTTTAAGAAAAAGGGGCTTTTGACTAGAGATATGAGCCCATTCTAAACCTCCCAAATAGCAATAAGATTATCCAAGATGTAATATCCTTTAATGAAACCTGTTTGCTCTGATATGATAATCATGGGGAGAATGTTGTGAATATAGATACCTAAAGCTTTAGCCAAAATATTGTAAGAGACATTAAGTAGAGTAATAGGTCACCAATTGGTGATAAGATCATGATTTACCACTTTAGCAATAAATTTAAAGTTCCACGATTGATAATATTGCCCATGCTAGTAAATAACACATTTGATGGTTATAAAAATGTAATAAAAATAAATTGCTATAAATTTCTATAATTTAAAAATACATTGATTATTCATACTATTAACTCGATGGTGGCAGAACTAATGCACTTCAGGGATAAGGGTAAATTTTTGTCCAAGAAAGATAATGGAATTGTGAGGGAAGACCTCCCATCTCTGTGGAATCATGTGTTGGTGTCGATTATGCAGTTCCTAACAATTGATGACCCATCGACCCCTCTTTGAAGCTTTCACATGGCTTTTCTAAATTTCTTGAGAGACATGAAGTTGATTAATATACCAAAGTACCTCTTTTGCTCGATGGATATTTTGGTTGAAAGTGTGCATAAAGGTAAATCTATGCATCCAAAATACCAAGGGCTACATTTGCATATTTTCAACTACTTGATCCAAAATGGGGTTAAGAGGAATGTTAATCTTGTGGAGGTTAATTTAGAGATTCACCTTGATGATGTCATCCCATACATGGATGTTGTGGAAGAGGCTTTGAATGAAGAATTTGAGACCTCGAAAGTGATGTCAAGTTGAGTTGCCAACTAAAAAATCCTGATTGGAACATCGAATGCATCACCTTCTTGTCAATTTTCAACTAGATCCAAAGCTTATACAAAGAAAGGGAAATAAACTAAGAAATACGAGGGTTGGTATCAATGGGGTCGATGAAACTTGAATTCCCTTCCTCTACTCGCAAAATCAAAAAAATAACTACAAGTCCTTCTCCTAGTGCTAAGAAGATCTATTCTTATGAAGATATTGATCTTGTGGTTGAGCTAGGTGAAATAATTTCCCTTGCCACCACCATGCTTCTTCATGCTAGGAAGCTGATAAACCAAATCAAGGGCCATTTGATGGTTGTGTAGATTGAGGATGAGACTACAATTGAGGATGGGCTCCTAGACTAGATCCACATCTTCGACTAGGTGGGATGATATCGATCTTCTAGGTTGGATTCTTAGTTTGTTTTGTGGCCTATCTCTTTTGTTGTTTCCTTTTATAGGCCTTGGACCCTACTTCCTTGTGTTTTTACTATTCAATTTCAATCTAGTATGCGGTTTAATATTTCATAGATGATCATGGTGGTTACATTTTTGAGTTCAAACTTTTTGTTTTTATGGTAGTTGAAGGTCTTCCCTTAATAAGGAACCTTTCCTTTTTTTTGGTTGTAAAGGTTTGGGGATCCTCTTAAAACCCCATTATCAATAAAAAAATACTATTAAGTTTAAATTTTAATATTGATAAATGATACACAGTAAACTAAGAAAATTTTAGTTAGTCTATTGAATTCCTCAAAAATTATTTACATGGTGGGATTAGGGTGTTGTGAATGCAAAATATTTTTATTAAAAACGAGCATTGTAAAATTATAATCTATATCTACATATACAATTTTTATAGTGGAAGTGACATAAATATGGATTATAGTACATATGCTGGTTATGAATTCTATAAGTTTTTATATTTCAATGCTTTCTTTTAGAAACATAGTGAGTGAGATTGGAAAAATGATAGTGAAAACCACAAAGGATGGATATATACAACTCATGAGAACATACAAATATATATTTTATTTTTTCGAAAAATAATTTGAAAATACTTGTATTAAAACAAAGATCATTTAAAAGTTGGGATGAGACTTCTCCCAACCTTAGTCAAAGAGAACACATTTTTACAACAGTAAAAGAATATTTACATTGAAGCAAAATCTCTTAAACCATATTTCTACAATGGTTGTTCACCTGTTTACAACTATAAAATAAGATCTACATTGGAGAATAAATATCCTAAACCATATTTATAGAATGGTTGTCTAAATTACCTAAACACTGGATTTACTCACCAACCTGCCTCATTATCTCATCCTCAATAGCCATGTCGTTGTGCCACTGAACCCCTACCTCCTTCTCGGTACCCATCTTAGCCAGGAATTCTACCACTTTATTTAGATCTCTACTCACATAAAATGAAATCTTATCATATAATTCCCTCCAAAATTACTTAATTTGAGTTACAAGAATCCTCAACCTCCATGTCTTCAAAGCAAAGTTCCTCATGTAATCTAGAGCTCCAACCATTATTTGAGAATTTAATTCTAGGATTATCCTCTTGTAACCTTGTTTTACTACCAAAATAGAAGAAAATTTGATAGCTAAGGATTTTGCTTCATTTTTTGTGGCCCTTCCCAAGCCTTGTAGTTCCCAATAGATCACTATTCCAACATTATTTCAGCAAACCACTCCAATTCTAGCTCTACCCAGATTGCATTTTGCAGATCGATCAGTATTAATTTTAATCCAACCTTCTAGGGGTGGTTTACAACTAGCTCTGTCCTACCCCTCTTGCACTTAAAATTTCTTCTCCATTGTCCCTATAAAAATCTGAGTTTCCTCTTTAGCATACACTACCACAATTCTTGTGATTTTTCTCCAAATGACCTACCAAAATCCATCTAAATATGAAAAGGGTTCTCTAAAAAATCTGCCATTTCTTTCCAACCACACTTGCCACAAAATGAAGCTTAATCCAAGCTTCCAAAAAATACAAAGAGATTTAGATTTAAATCTACCCCTCTTCCATCTTTCCCAAATATTAATCCAATTCAAATCATCATTAACTTAAATTTTAAAATATAAAAACCATCTTTCCTAGATCTGGCACATGAATGGGCACTCAAACATCAAGTGATCAATTGTTTCCTCACTCTTGTAGCATAAAACACATTGATATGGACCAATTATTCTCCTACATTTGAGATCATCAAAAGTAAAAATTTCATTATGTATAAACTACCAAGCAAAATTTTTTACTTTCGACCAACCCTTGAACTGCCAAATATTTCTCCAATCCTGAACCTAATATGCATGAGGAGGTTCTGGAAGGATCTTATCACATCCATACTTCACTGTGTAGAAACCAGGGATCCCATAGCCCCAAGCTAATTCATCCTCCTCATATCTACTTATGAGAGTATTTATACCAAGATTTTAGTGATGATGGGTGTCAAATCTGGAGGGATTCCACTCATCCAACTTATTAAACTACTTAAAATTATAATCCTCCAGCTAACTATTGTTTAAATAAAATTCAATTTGGACCCAACCCCTAGTTTCCATGGCTATTTTTATTGGTTGTAGTTCATGGAATTCAACAATGATAGGTGGGTATTGATCCCATGAATTTGTTCAAAATCGTGCCTTCTCCCCTCTTCCTAATTTCTAAAATAATCCATATTTCACTACCTGAGATCCTAAATTAAGATCCTGCCACACTAAGGATCCATTACCATCCAAAGGGAAATGACCCACCTCATTTGTGTTTACTTGTCCCAAATATTTACTAGTTAAAATTCTACTAAATAAAGAAGTTGGTTGGGCTAGTAAAGCTTTGTAGCCAAAGCTTTATTATTTAACTTTGATCTTCTCAATCCTAAAACTCCTTTTACCTTGGGTTGGATTACTTTATCCCAACCTACTAAGGCCCATTTCCTCTCTCCTTTTACTCCTTCCCATAAACAAATATATCCATATTATCCAACTCTTTCCATATGGTATGTAGGGCAGCAAGGATAGAAAATTTATAAATTGACATGGCTTGAATTATTGACTATAAAAAAATTAATCTACCCCCATAGCTTAACCATTTGTGATACCAATGATTAATTATTTCTTTGATACAATCCAAAATATTCCTCCATATATCTATTTTTAGTTTTTTAAAATGCAAAGGGACCCCCAAGTATACCACTGGGAGAGAATTCCTTGTGAATCCAAAGATCTCTAAAATTTTGTCCTGAAGCCTTTGATCAAGATTGAAAAAAACACATTAGATTTTTTATCATTCTTGACTTGGTTTGTAGCCCTAAGGTAGACATTAAGTGTATCTCTAATCATTCTTGCTTCATTGAAGTTGGCCACTCCCACTAATCCTGTGTCATCCATAAACTATAGGTGAATCAAAACTTCTTCATCACCCTTGATACATGTTAGCAAACCTTGTTGTCTTCTCCTCAAGATGAGTCTACCCAAGCCTTCAGCCAATATGAGAAAAATATAGGGGCAACAAGGATATCCTTGATGAAGACCCCGAGTAGCTCGAAATGGTTGTGAGGGAAGACCCTTGATTAACACTAAGTAGGTCTGAGTAGAAACATATATCATTACCCATTCTATCCAATCCGGAGAGAAACCAAAGGCTGCCATTATCTTTGAGAAGAATCTCCACTCCATCCTATCATAAGCCTTTGACGTATCCAATTTTATGAACATTTCTCTATTACTAGATGTTTGCATTGAATGGATTGCCTCCTGAGCTAGAATTACACCATATAATATTTGCCTACCATTTACAAGACCCCCTTTCTCTGAGGAGATAATGCTATGTAGAAGAGTATTTAGCCGCTCAGTCATTACCTTTGTGATTATTTTATATATGACATTGCATAAATCAATAGGTCTATAACATGAAATATGCACACCCTCCTCCCCTTTTGGAATTAAGGCAATGAAAGTATGATTTAATGCTTTAAGCATTATTTTACTACCTTTGGACTCCTCTATAATAGCCATTATATCCTCCTCCAAGTTGTCCCAAAAGGCCTGAAAAAACTCAATTGGAAAGCCATTTGGACTTGGTGTTTTTTCGGTGCTCATTCCAAAGACTACATTCTTCAGTTCCTCTCTATCAATGGGTTTAAGTAGGGTCTAATTTTCTTCTTCAGAGATAATAGAGGGCATGACAACAAGAACTTATTTTTGAGCCTCTTCATCTTGCACCATACTTTCCTTAAATAATTTAGAAAAATAATCCATTGAATGGAAATGCATACTTGGTATTGTATCAAATGAGTGCCCATTCTCATATTGAAGAGCTTCCATGTTGTTCATTTGTCTCCTAGAATAGGCAACCCGATGGAAAAATTTGGTATTTTTATCACCTTATAATAACCAAGTGGTTCTTGCTCTCTATTTCCAGTAGGTATCCTCTTAGTTGTCAATGTCCTCAACCGATTTACTCAATGCATCATCCTCATCATTAAGTTGCTTTGTAATTTTTCATTCCCTAAAGTAGTTTTGAACCTCATCCCATATCTCCACCAATGGAGCTCTTTGGACCTGGAATTCTATCTTGTTAGCTCACTTCCATTGTTTTAGTTGATATTTGACACAATGAAGTTGTTTGTGGAATTTAAATATTGTTGTCCCATATGTTGGGTGGCTTCTTCCCACCACTGTGGAATTTTATTTTGAAGTTCCTCTTTTTGTAACCAAATTTTTTTAAATTTAAATGGTTTGTCATGTTGCACTGTGTTGATCCCTCCTTCCAAAAAAATGGGAAAGTGATATGAAACTGGACCCTCCAGAATCTAAAATTTTATATTCCATTTTACAAATACCTCCTCTAAAACAAAAAAATGATTTAACTTCACCTTCCTTCTATGTGGATCCCTCCTCTTATTAGTCCAAGTATAGTTGGTTCCAGGGCATTTATAATGCACCATGGGTAATCATAAGTTAATCCCCTAGATTCAAAATTGGGGTTCCCCCCTCCTTATATCTAGAGAATAATTTAACTTTAAAATCCCAAGCAATAATCCACTCTAACTCTTCCCTTGAGACTCTCATGTTATACACAAATTTCCATTTATGCATTTGACCATCTAGATTTTGAGCTAACATTGTTCATAAAATGTGATGTGAGGACACCCCTCCAAGATATATTTTCTATTGCAGTCGATTCAAGAGAGTTCTAAAAAGTGACTATCCCCCTGAGGCCCCTTTGCAAGCCACTTACATATGACCAGAACCCCTCCAAATTCTATTTACTATTTTACATATAAGATCCAACTATATTTTTATCTCTTGGATAAGCATAAAATCTATTTTAAATTTTTCTAAGAGTCTTTGAACAACAGATTGATGGGTTCTATTGTTTAAACCCCTAACATTCCATGATTATATAATAATTGGTTACCTTGAGAACAGTAAGAATCTATTGGCCTCATCGATCCTCTAGTGATCAGTTTGTCTCCTTGAATTGTTGTCAATTCCTTATTTGATTTTCTACCCACTCCTTGAGAGTTGCTATTTTTTAATCTCTTTTCCACTTGAGTTATCCCTAGATTTTGCCTTTCTCTGTTCTTTTCTGCTATGCCCATAATGAAATTCTTAATTATCGGTTGCTCTTGGTTATGCACTATAAATTCCCTTGCACTCTCTGAATATGGTAACTCACTGCACTCAATTACCTACTCTATGATCGAAGGAGGTGAAAGGGGCTTGAACATGGTTGTTATTGTTTTTATTATTCCCATCCACTCCTTCCATAATTTTTTCTTCTTATTGGTCCATTAGTGTCTTAAAAATCTCATACCTATTGGAGGGATTGAGATGGATTTGCTCTTTACCATATTTTTTCTTTTTCCTTTTCCTTCTTTTGGTCTATTCAAAACCATCTCCCTGTGCTTCTTTACCCTAAGAAATATTGGTTGTTTCTTTATTGATTATTGAATTACCCTCCTTAGGGATATTTGACATTCCTATAGGAGCCTCCATTCTTATGTTCATATTATTTGGGAAATATCAGGCCAAATACCTATATTTGTGGTAAAATCTACATCTGAAGGGCAATGCCTCATAATCCAGTTGTTGAATCCAATATAGTCCTACAAGTTTGAGTTCCACCTCTACTAGCAAAGACTGGCTAAGATCCATTTCTACACATAATATTGTATAAACAATTGTGTTTCCTTCCATTATATATTTGGAAATGCCCAAATTTCATCCAAGGAAATTGTCGATAATTTCAAAAAACCTGATCACTCGAAAAATCCATTGGAAGTGTATACAAATGGATCCAAATCGGGACAATAGTGGGTTCAATTCAAGGATCAAATCCCACTCTCTAGGGTTGAACAATAATTCTGTCAGACCATGATTCCTCTTTCTTGATTTGAAAGCCCTATTTCTATCAACAAGTGAAGAAAAAATAACAATAAAATATCCATTGCTAATAAACCACAAAGAATACTCACCAAGAGGCTCCTAGTTTTTCTAGACCCAAGAATGCAAAAAATTCAGGGTAGGGCGAATACCCATGAATTTACAAATCAAATCATGATTGGCTCTATATAAAACTTTTTCTTTGACCTTCCTTTTCTTAATGAAAATATTTGGCCTTGATTCTGACTATGGAAAGCATCCATTAACTTGTTGGGATGTTGATATATTTCCAGCAGCCGAAAAGAGCATTTTTAATGTAGTTTTTTGTGCTTCTTCAATCTCTGATGGAGATTTATCCTTTAATAAATATGTAAAATAACTATGTCTCTATAAAATAGGATACAAAGGTGTCCCCATTGGGCCCTCCTAGGGAAGCAATATTGTCTTCAAATACACAGTAACCAGAAATCTCTTTGGCTACCCAACCAATGACCTAGTTTTCTCTTCCAGAGCTCTCCCTCACCGTTGCAAAAAATATCAAATATATAGTTTATTAAATATGAGTTTAATATTCATTTATTTAAGTTTAAATATGAATTTAATATCACCAATACAATTAAGAAATAAAACAAAACCAAATTTTTTTTTAAAGTTTTAAATTGTATGTACTAACATTTACTAACAATTATGTTATTATGGATTTCACATGAAGACCAATCCAAATCAAGAATATTTAGCTATTGATCAATGAAATCATAGATACCATTCATAGAAAATAAATATTATATGCAAATCATTATGAAGTGGAGAATATGTTTATGGCATAATACCTATGTATTATGCAAGTAAACTTCATCTTTTATAATTACAGTTTCTGATTAAAATATTAACTTTTAATACTTCAAAAAATAATAACAACATTAGAAAACTTATTAATTTTATCTTAAACATTTTTAGAGTCCATAATATACTTGATTCTATGTTTGGATCATAAAATTGAACTTTTAAATAAACCTTTAAAGGTCTTTTTACTTTACATAAAGCCATCCGATATGAGTATAAGTCTTAGTATATTTTTTTTACAAGCATAAAAATACTATTTTTTTGATAAATTTGATAAACATTTTTAGAGTTCATAATATACTTGATTTTATGTTTGGATCATAAAATTGAACTTTTAAATAAGCCTTTCAAGGTCCTTTTTTTTACATAAAGCTATTCGATATGAGTATAGGTCTTAGTATCTTTTTTTACAAGCATAAAAATAATAATAAATTTGATAGTTAGCTAGTATTTATTATTTTTTTAGAGAGAAAATAAATGGTAAGCATTGAATAGAATCATATTAACTATAATCTACATGCTTACAAAAGTAACTTGTTTTTATATAACATATTTTACTCATTATTTTTTATCTAATTAATTAAAAAAATTTAAGTATCTATAAAATTCACTTTGATATCTATATCATTAGGTTTTTATTCCTAGTATTGGTATTGAGATAATTTTTTTGAGTACGTACGATAATATTTGCAAGTACCAAATATACAATGATATTGATGGATAATTTTTTTCTAATAAAATTATAAAACTTATTATAAAAATAATAAATTTTTATAATATTTTATGAAATATCTAACTTTTTTTAATATGTTATACATGCTCTACACTATATCTAACTTGAGCATGTACTCTCCTCTAATTTGATTTTGCACTCTCTTCTCTCTCTCTACTACAAAGGTCAATATATAATAGAATATGACTCTTGGTCTTCCATATTCCTATGAAATTTCATTTTCCTATTTATAGACTCATGTACATATGGATAATATGCACATTTACATCATCAAGTACCTTGCACATTTTAACAACACTTGTGTATTTATTATATTGCATAAAGTAACTACTCAAATTATAATCTATGACACACTCCTAACCTAAATATGTACCCAAGATGGTACATTAGGATGTACCAAATAATGTAATATATTCCAACACCTCCCTTGTATTACATTAATTTGTTATTAAAAATTTAGTCTCAATATGGATCTTTGTCTTTCATATGTTCTTTAACTCGACTTGGTTCTTGTTCTTCCTTTGGTCCAGTATTCATCTTATTCTTGGATCTCATGCTACTTTTCTTGTCTTCTTCATTCCACTGCTTTTCTGTATTTCAAAGTGGTTGATAAGATCTTTGTTCTTAAAATTTTCCAAGTATCCTTGATGAACAAGAGATCTCATTATCTTGCAAGTCATAAGTGGATCAAAATTGATCCATTTTATTTCTTTTTGTTCTTTGGATGACCTTTTTTCTTGTTCTTCAAAAAACTCATTATTATTAGATGCTTCAAAATAAGAACTTTAAAAATATAATCTAGTCTGAATATCAATTTCTCTTCAAATATTATATAGTATTTATCTTTATAGTGATAAAAAAATATTAGTGAGATTTTTCTCCACAAATTTACATGGATGGAAAGTCCAACAATTTGCTTTCTCATGACCAGTCTTGTTGCAATAAGTGCATTGTGAAGATTTATCTACTCCTTTGTTACTTGTATTTGAAAAATCAAGTTCATCCATTTCCTTGATAAAATAGTAAAACTATTTTTGTACAATTGAAGATATTCTACCTTTACTTATTTCATAAATTTTTAGAATGTCTTTCTTATCAATATTCTTTTATACCTTTTGAGTATGTTTTTTGATTTTATTCCTAATATCTTCATTAATATAGTTGTCATTAATTTATTTCATCATGTCATTAGAATATGTCTCTATAGAGTCTAGTTTTGCCAAACTATCAACTTGTGAATTCTCAAAAATATTTCTAAGTCATATTGTCTCTTCTCATTTAATTATATTTTTTCTATTATCATCTCTAGAATCAAGTATATCTCTGAATCATTTTGATTCCTTGAATTCTGTATACTTAATAATATTTTCCATAGTTCTTTTTAAAGTAACCTTTATTGTAACTCTTTGATTTAAAAAGAACAATTTTGGTAGAATTTAAAAATCTCTAAACTTATGAGGTTGGCTTACTTATGATTCCATAGTTTTAAATATGTGATCAAAGTTGATAATATATTTTCAATTCTCAAGTTTTGTAGAATACCTTGTATCTCCCAAATATTTTGAATATAATATGGTCTTGATAAAATGCTTAGCTTTCTAGGTTACCTTTGATTTGAAAATATTTTTACTCCCTAATGTTCAACTTTTACTCTTCAAGATAATCACCTTATTTATCCCTATTTATGAATATAAACCTAAAGATATTTTGATGCAATTTTAATTTTGACGAGGTTCTCTATTTTCAAAACCTTTAATTTGGATTCCTTATGTCTCTTTAATTTGAGCAAGAGACTAATATCAAAAGTAAATTTTCCAACTTTCTAGAAACTCTATGTTTTGCTTCTTTCAATTTTCAATAATATAGTTTCTAAATTTTAATAACTTAAATTTGGTGTTGAATTCCTTATAACTCCCTAGTTAGAAATTTATAAAATAAAGGTATTTGCAAATTTAATATTTCTATTTTAATTTAGAAATCCTTATTCCTCCAAGTGAAACTATTTTCCAAATATTTCT
This sequence comes from Wollemia nobilis, assembly GCA_028583015.1. Classification (NCBI taxonomy): domain Eukaryota; kingdom Viridiplantae; phylum Streptophyta; class Pinopsida; order Araucariales; family Araucariaceae; genus Wollemia; species Wollemia nobilis. The sequence goes on along the minus strand of JAQPPZ010000756.1, from coordinate 1,394,158 downwards.
ATGCAATTTGAATGAGGTAATTTCAAAACCTTTCTAAAAATGTATTTCTTCAAGAAGCTTCTAAGGCATTCAATAATTTTTCTAAGGTTGTAAATTTATACCTTATTTTTCCTTTTATTAAAAAATCCCTAAGTATAATGAATTAATTAACCTCGACTTCAATATTATACCTTATATCTCCATAATATTTTGCAAAGGTTTTAGATTAGACTAAATATTTCTTACCTCCTTTATTATAGCACTTCAAAGCTTTGTCTTGTTTTCTTTCTTATGCAACCAACACTCTCAAGATGCTCTTCATCCACTGTTATGTATTCAACACACTTTGACACTCAATATACAAGGCTTTGAATCTCCAAATTGTGACTTTATCTTCCCTTCATCGTAGCACATATGCACTATTTTTTGTGCTTCACTCTCTCCTCTTCTTTGTTATCTATATTTTTTCAAGTGGCACTCTAACCCATGTCTTTATTGTAAGTAGAATGTGTTATTTACATGATTATTGAAGTTTCTCTTCCATTAGGACATTTGACATTCAAGTTGATGCTTTTTCTAGGGTGCCTAAATACTCCTTGGTGGTTGGCACTTCATATCTTGGGTGAAAAGTATATTTTAAACTTGTAGCACTTATCGATGAACATTACAACTCCTTACCTCCTTAGTAATGTTCAAGTTTTCATTGTGCTTGACTTTCTTTTCCCCTCTACAATAATGGTTTTGCTTCCTTGGTTCTCAGACTATGATTTAGCTCTTCTCATGGCGGTTGGCACTCTGTGTTTGACATGCCAAATGACAAACAATAATATCTTCACCTTATGTACCATATGATTTATTTATTCTTCAACACCTTTCCTTTAAATGTAACACTTATTAATGAGCACTCTTCAACCAATTCTAGTACTATTTCTTTTGTTTCAATAGGTATTCATTATGTTGGTCATTACTCAAGTGTATTACCTTAATTTTGCATTATTTAGAAAGTGTTATATCAAATAATGAAAATGATGATTATATCTTTGATGTACTTTCAATGATATTGTATTAAGTTTATGCAACCCTAATGGTGGTTCACTTAACTTCACCAAAGCTCCTTTGATGGTGATTCTCTTCCTCAACTATGTTCTCAGCTGAATGGTGGTGGTGCTCTAGGTAATATTTTTTGATGATGGTGGTAGCTCATCTACATTGGCCCAATGGTTCTTCCACTTATTTGGTGGTTAATCAACTTGGCATCGATTGGTTTCTTTCTATTGATGGTGCTCTTACCTCTTTGTTCAGTAGTTGGCTCACTTGGCACTTTCCTATGTAAATGGAATTATTTCTCTATTCTTAGCTTCAATAGATCTCTATGCTCCTTTACTGTAACGTATTATCGACTATTGTACATAGATCTAGAGAGACACTAGCTTATACCTTTATATTACTTACCCCATGTACTTTTAGTTATTGTTAAATAGTTACACTAGCTTTCTTAAAACAGTGGATTTATTATCCAATATGGTTGCATCTCTTATATTTGCCAAGACTTGGTAATGGTGGTTTTTCTTCCATGATAGTTGCCTACTCTTCCATAATTACTCCTCCTCATCTCTATGTTTGGTGGTCTCTTATTTGGTGACTCCAACATATTAATTTATGACAAAAACTATGCATTTTAAATAGAATAATACTTCTATTCTTTGTTGTAAACTATTGAATTATTTACTTTCCAAGAGATAGTAAGGATTTGATTTTTCTTCTTTTCTTATATTATTTATAACTTCTCCTTTCTTTGTTGCATGTTTTAATCCCTTAGGAATGCTATCTTATCCAACTTTGAATATATATACTTGAGATATTTTCTTTGGCTACTTTAATAACTCAAATGTGGTGCTTTTAAGGACTTAATAACAAGCTAATGTGAACATTTAGATAATAAACTATTATAGCACCAGTATTGCATACCTTTTGGTATCCTTTTGTAGCTAGGTTTCTTGGTCATTTCATTCACCAATTTACTACCCCAATGTTGTAAAATTTGTAACTCCAATTTTAATTACTTTGTTGCCCTAAAATGTTAAACTTGCAGCTCTTCTTGCTATCCCAATAATCTGAAAAACACCTCCAAGTCATATCTCTATGACTCTTAAATTTTCTACCCAATATTACTTTCTAAAATATTTAACTGTCTAAATCCTTCTCCTTTAGATTGCTATCCAAAACTACTTAATTTTACAACTTCTAATACTACTAATTCCTTATTTCATTTGCTATCCAAAAACATTTTTGAACTACCCTAAAATTCTCCAAAATACAACTATAATATCTTATCCTAATGCTGCTCAAATTTACAACTTAATATTTTTTCAAAATATTCCTTCAAGAACTAATTTAGTTACCTTTATCTTGCTATCCAAAAATAGCAATAAATTCCTTCAAATAATTGCCTTATTTTGCTACCAATTCCTCCTTCAATTTATTGTTTGAGGATCTTTCAAAATCTACCCAAATCTTCTCCAAAATGTAGCTTTATGTCATCTCTAAGTTCCTATCCTATGACTCTTTAACTTCTACCGCAAAAATCAGCAATATTATCCTTCAAAAGTCAGCATTCAAGCCTTTAATGGTAGTGTTTAAATATCTCAAATTGGTGGCCTCTTATACCTTCTTTCTCCTCCTAAATTATAACTTCAAACTTGGCATATTTTGGTCTTTTCTCAAAAATCTAAATGTCTTAGATCTTAAAGAATCCTTTATATATTTTGGTAACCTTATTGTCAAATCCTTTTTCCATTTGGGCTTGTTTTCGGATGGCAACAATTGTCCCAAATTCTTATTTTTAGGAGCTACTCCTTCTTGTAATCTTCTACCTTCAGATTTCTTCAAATATCCTCCAATGGCCACTTCAAATTTCTTCAATAAGTTTTTTTTCTAGACTTTTTCTTTCTCCTTTCAAGGTTTTCTTGAGAACTCTTATTTTGGGTCTTCAAATTCTATAGCTTTTTAAATATTAATAGGATTTTTCTTAGCCCTCTTCTATATTCAATCTTAAATCTTGTAACTTTAAATTTTAAAGTTCTTCAACGAGACTTTTTTCTTGGATCTCCTTCTTCATGATCTACAATATTCAATCTTCTACAGGGACCTCATTCTTGAGTCTCTTCAATATTTTTCCTTAAATATTTAATGGGGTCTTATTTATTGGACCTCATCAATCTTCAATGTCTATATTTTTGCAACAAAAAACTAATCCCTACACAAGGAAAGCACATATACTTTTAGGTAATCAAAGATGAAATTCTTCTCTATCCGTTGTAGGAAGCTTCTCAACTTCTGAAAACTAATTTTCTACAACAAAAAACTTAGATAGTAGCAAGAAAATCCATGAAAATATTTAGATCTCTACAAATAAATAAACATCACTAGTTGTCCTTTAATCTACTGGAAAGAGATTTATGATGATTCCTAGTCTTCACGAGTTTTCCTACAACCTTGTGGAAATAATCTTATCTAAAAAGTAATTCTAAAAATACTAAAATGTAGGTCCGAGGTGTAGACCAATTGGTTCATCCAAACCCCATAAGGGGTGCAGAGGTCCAAGGTTCAAATCTCGGGCCTCGCTAGACTGAACGCTTGTCCCTTTCTTGGTGCTTTCAGTGGCGTAAAAGGTTTAAAATGATTGTGGCATGGTGGTTATAGGGGTGTACTGCGTGAAGATCTGTGTGGTGGCTTCTAGGGCAGACAATGCAAAATACTATTTCGGCCATAAAAAGCTGGATAGCCTGCCTGAATTCATGGCGGCTACCGATTCCACCATGTAAATTAAAAAAACCAAAAAAAAACAAAAATACTAAAATGAAATCTCCCTATCTTCTCTCAATCTCTCTTGTGGCTCTTCCTATCTCCTATCAATCTACCTTGTGCCCTTATACCACTGTTAGCTTTTGATGCTAAAAACTTAATGAAATGTAACCATAAGACATAAAATGAGCATGCAATATTAAATATATGATAATGCCAATATAATAAGTATGTAAAATTCATAAGAAACTTTTATAATAACTCATAAAACTACCATTAATAAAAACTCATGAAAATAGGATTTTCATACAAAATGTGGACATCTCAAATGCTCCATTATTCATACATTCTCTACAATGTATCTAACTTGAGCATGTACTCTACTCTAGTGTGCTTTTGCACTCTCCCCTCTCTCTCTACTATGAAGGCCAATATATAAAAAAATATGACTCTTAGTCTCTTGGTCTTCCATATTTCTATGACACTTCATATTCCTATTTATAGACTCATGTACACATATACAACATGCACATTTACATCATCAAGTACCTTGCACATTCTAACAACACTTGTGAATTTATTATATTGCATAAAGTAACTACTCAAATACTAATCTAAGACACACTCTTAATCTAAAGATGTACCCAACCAAATAATGTAATATATTCCAACAAGTTTAATGTTATGATATTTTAGGTATGAAGTTAATATTATGTTTGTTAGATTTGTGTGCATTTTTTACAAATTTAATAGATTTATTTCAATTCTTAAAAAAATTATTTTCAAAGATTTTAAAAGCATTACAAGTTTAGAAACTTATCATTAATAATTTGAACAATAATTTAAACATCAAACTTATTCATAAAAAGAAAGATCTTATATAAACCATTAAGAATTTGAGATCCTTAAAGTTATAATATCCATAATGTTTTATGATTGTAACTTTAATTAAAAAATAACTTGTAATTTTGAACAAAAGGATCAAGAACATTATACAACTCGTTAAGGTTATCTTAAAAATTTTAGGATTCTATAATTCACTTGGTGATAATATGTTTGGTTTATAGGTTTTTTTACATAATTCATTAGAGGTCTTACCTTCATGTCACAAAGCTAATAAATATGAACATCATTTTCTTTATAAAATATAGAAATCCTTATTTGTTTTTATATAAGAGAGATTTGCATCGTGAAGTGTTAATTCTAAGGATTGTTTCAAATTTTTCAAAGCCTTGTATTTAAAATTTGTTTTTAATGATCAAATATTTATGTCAATGCACTATTTGTGAGCTCTTGTACAAATATATGAAACATAAAAGTATCTAATAAATTGTAACATTCCAATATTTAGTCATACTTAAAGATCACAAGGATGGACATTCCTAAAAAAAAAAAAAAATTGTGTTATTCCATTAAAAAATAATGAATTTTTAAAATGATTTCCAAGTATTGAAATTATAAGTTATTTGTCAAACATTTTATAACTTTAAAATTGTTTTTTTGGTTACATAGGAGAGTTGGTCACAACCACACTATTTTAGTAACTAACAAGCACATGGTTCAAACTACAGGGGTTACTTCCACCAAATCTATTTTGTTTCATTATTATTGACCGGTCTTGAAGAGGACCACTGATCGCTTAAAATTTGTACCATCATTGTCGGTTTGGCCCGCACTCAAAAAATTTAGATCAAACTACTACCTTTGCAAACAAGTTGCCCCGAGGTTTGAACTTAAATGTCTTCTTGGTAAGTGCCTTTCTAGAAAAGCACTTACCAATCCACCTAACCCTCAAGTATAACTTCAAAATTGTCTTGATAAAATTTTTTGACCACATGAATAAGGATGATCTATTTTTTATAAACTAATAAGTTTCTTGCTCACTAATAATTTATTATATAGTAATAAAATAAATTATGTAATATAATACTATAATATTAAAAAATTATCAAATCCTTATTTATAGATTAACATTATTCAAAGTCACTAATAAATAAATTATGTAATATAAAATATAATATTAAAAAATTATCAAATCCTTATTTATAAATTAGCATTATGCATAGTCACTAATAACTCCTAGGATGAACTAAAAATGCTTTTATATATTTTCAAGACTAAATTAAAAATAATTAAATGATATATAGTAAACTCATTTTCAAATTATCTTTATTAAAATATTTAAACAAATAATATTTAAAATCATATTAAATTTATAACCCTAAAATATTAATATTAAGGATATTAAAACCTTTTTATAGTAGGAATTCCATATCATTCTAATGCCATATCATTCTATCGTCTAAACCATATCTAGATTACCTCTTTTTTCTATGGTCTTTTATTTATCAAGTGCTTCTTATGGGAGAGAGATTTAGTAGGGTTGGTCTTCCTAATTCTAAGTGTCCAAATTGTGGTCGTATTGAGACTTTCAAACATTTATTTTGGTTTTGCCCTCGTGCTCAGTTTGCTTGGTATTTTACTCATTGTTCAATCCCTTTCATCCTAAATTTTTCAAATGACAGATGATATTTTTTTGGAGATAACAAGTTGTTGGTCTATCTGTATTACCGCTCTATGGAATTTCTTCCATGCTATTATTTTGTTTCAACTTTGGAAATCTAGAAATGCTACTGTCTATTCTGGAGATTCAATTTCTAGTTAGTTTTTCTTGCATGAAAAGATTACAGTATTTTCTACTGTTATTGTTCAACTTCATTCATAGGCTTCCAAGTTGACTCATGAGTAGGCGCATTTGATAAATCTTAGGCTCCATGCACTATCAACATGGCTTCACCTAACTGTCTTACACCTTAAGGTCCTTCTGTTTCTTTGAGACCTTTGCATAGCAGGTTGAGGGGATGACATTTTCTAGCATCAGGTTGTTCTCTCAGTGGCTCGGTCTCCTTTTAGAGTGACTCCCTTTATTTAGTTATTCTATTTATTCATCTTTTTAGGGTTTGGTTTTGTTTTTGGCCTCTGGTCTCTACAGTGTTGATTGTTTAGGTGGCCTTAAGTTTGAGCTATAATTTATTTAACTCCCTTTTTATTGTAACCTCTCTTATTATTATTATTATTTTTAACTCCCTTTTTATTGTAACTTCTCTTATTTTTTTATTGAATATAATTGTTGGTTCCAATAAAATATAAAATAACTAAATTATAGATAAATGTTAATTTTCCACCTTCCAAAAATATATTTCTTAAAAAAAAAAGTAAGATGGATGTATCTTTTCGTTTGACACTTCAAATTCAAAATGTTAAATATTGTGTACACATTATCAATAGTTGATCAAACCTAATTAAAATTTTATTTTTTCTAATTCTAACATGCATTTTTCATTTTATATTTTAAATTAAAATGTTAAATATGTGGCTAAATAAATAGGTTATACCTTATTATAAATATTGTTACCCTAAAAATGAGAGGACCTTAAACTTATATCTTATTCTTAATTTAAAAACTAAAAAACGAGAAATTAATAAACAACCCTGTCCCATTGACTGAACATACTGCCTACAATGACTTCAACTTCCTCAAAGACACGTATGGTATGCCGTGACTTCAGAGGAATTTGTTAACATTGTCTTCAAACTGCAGAATTTTAGTGCTGCAATTTGTTCTATGTCCACGCAAAATGTATTAAATATGTAACTGATAGTTATAAAGGGGCACTTGTGTGCGTATTGCCATTTGTCCTTTGTGCGCAGAATATGTATGTAATACTGAACTGAATGGCTAGAAAAGGGCGTTTGTCAGGGCACATCTGCAATCAGAAAAATTTCTTCCTGTAACTATGGAGGAATTCAAACCTTATCTTGGCCAGATAATGCTTCAGGTTTCCTACGCAGGAATGAATGTCGTTGTGAATCTTGCTCTCAAAGACGGTTTGAACAATTTCGTTTTGGTGGCGTATAGGCTTGCTATCGTCATGATAGCCATTACCTCAATTGCTTATGTTTTAGAAAGGTTTGTATCCATTCTTAGATTAGATCAGAAATTTTCTTTGCCCGTCGTTAGGGCACTGTTGATTTCATTTCTCTTTCACCACTGTAGAAAGGAACGCCCACCTTTGACATGGTGCAATTTTTTCCAGATTTCCTGATTGCATGTGGGTAAGTGAGATTTATTATTCACAATTGAACTTTGATCTATTACTTTAACGTAATTTACTATACATCTCCCACCTTTGCATCAGCTGCCATACACCTAGTGCCCATTATTATTTTTATGATGGCGGTGCAACTTCTTTCTATTTCAACATTCAACACTGTATGAACATTAATAAAGCTCCAAGCTCTAGCATTAATATATGAAAAATGTTGAAACTGGGTTTTGCAGAGTAGAGAAAATTGATATTAGAACATCGAGAGGCCAAGCAATGGTTGTGGACACAGTTGTGTGTGTGGGTGGTGCAATGTTGAGGACATTTTACCAGGGCCCTGCCTTATGGAATTTCCGTTCATCCTCCTCCAGTGATAAGAAAACAACCAAACGAAACAGTTCAGGGCCTCCTAGCACCAACGAGGCGCTAGGTTGCCTTTTGATTTTTGGAGGCGTGTTAGCTTGGTCTGCATGGCTTACTTTCCAGGTGAATTCAACCACCTCTGTTTGATCTTAGCTCATAAAGGTTTGTTTGGTAGTTGGCTCGCTTGGCACATTGCTATGTAAATGGCACAATTTTTGGGTGTTTAACTTTAATCTTAGCTCATAACGGTTTGTTTGGTAGTTGGCTCGCTTGGCAATTTGCTATGTAAATGGCACTGTTTATGGGTGTTTAATTTTAATTTTAGCTCAAAACGGTTTGTTTGGTTGTTGGCTCGCTTGGCACTTTGCTATGTAAATGGCACTATTTTTGGGTGTTTAACTTTAATCTTAGCTCATAACGGTTTGTTTGGTAGTTGGCTCGCTTGGCACTTTGCTATGTAAATGACACTATTTATGGGTTTTTAATTTTAATTTTAGCTCAGAACGGTTTGTTTGGTAGTTGGCTCGCTTGGCACTTTGCTATGTAAATGGCACTATTTTTGGGTGTTTAACTTTAATAGAGCTGTGTGCTTCTTTGCTGTAACATATTGTTGATTGTTGTACATAGTTCTAGAGAGTCACTAGCTCATGCCTTTCTATTATTTACCCCTTATACTTTCAGTCCTACTTAAATAGTTACAGTAGCTTTTTTAAAACGGTGGATTTTTTATTCAATATGATGGCATGGCACCTCTTATTTTTTCCCAGACTTGGTAATGGTGTTTTTCCTTCCATGATAGTTTTTCCCTCTTGGCTACTCATTCATAATAACTCCTTCTCGTCTATGCTTGATGGTCTGGTGACTCCAAGCTTCTAATTTATGCTAAAACTTGTGCCTTTCAAATAGAATAATACTTCTCTTGTAAACTATTAACTTATTTATTTTCGAAGAGATAGTAAGGATTTGATCTTTTTCCTTTTCTTATATTATTTTTAACTTCTTCTTTCTTTGTTGTAGGTTTTAATCCTTTGGAAATGCTATCTTCTCCAACTTTGAATATATAAAATTGAGATCTTTTCTTTGGCTACTTTAAAAACTCAAATGTGATGCTTTTAAAGACTTAATAACAAGTTAATGTGAGCATTCAGATAATAAAATTTTATAGCATCAATATAACATACCTTTTGGTCTTCTTTTATAACTAGGTTTTTTGGTGATTTGATTCACCAATTTGCTGCCCCAAATTTGTAAAAATTACAGCTCCATTGCTTTGGTGCCCTAAACTTATTAATCTTGTTGTCCTAATCAGATCAAAAACTCCTTCAATTTGCAGCTTTATGACTCATTAATTTTCTATCCAATCTTACTTTCTAAAAGCTTTAACTATCTAAATCCTTCTCCTTTAGTTTGCTATCCAAAACTCATTAATTTTTCATCTTCTAATGCATAGCTAATTCCTTCTTTGTTTCACTATCCAAAAACCTTTCTCAACCGCCATGAAATTCTCCAAAATGCAGCCAAATCTACCATGAATCTCTAATGTACAACCAATATCTCAGAGGCTCTCTATTTTGAAGGCATCAATGTTCTTAGAAGACATAATCTATGTGAGCATAGGCTCAAGGATAGACCCTAGCTTAAAATAGAGATGCCCAGACTCAAGCTTCAGCTCAACATCCTCCTAGGCTTGTGACGGACTCCATAGAAACACCTATAGCAAAAGTGGTGACGAACTCCATAGCAACACCTATAGCAAAGGATAATTTCACAATGAGGAAACACGATGCTCTCTTGTATAGGGTGGAAAGGGAGAAACACAAGCACTATTAAATTAAATTGAATTGAAAGGGGAGGTGGAACCAATAAAAGGTTGAGCTGGAGAAACCTATCCATGGTTATGGCTAGCTCGAGGCAGCCGCTCATTGGGAAACGGATCATTACTCCGGCCATTGCATAGTAGGGTTCCTCAAAAGGGTTAGAGCAATCCCCTTAGGTTAAAACAAGATGCGTGATTTCAGAAGTAAAGAATCTGAACTATCTATGGCTCGAGTAAAAACCAATCCGGGTGCTCAACATCCATTGATAGTTCGGGTTAAAACCAATCCTGACACAGGAGGGTTAGGAAACCGATCCTTATGTTCGGGAGGGTCTACCCTTGGTTCGGGTAGGAAATAGGGGGTGGGGGGGTCGTGTCATTCCTAGTGGGTAATTAACCAATCCTTGGAAACGCAACCTTAATATAGTTCCGATGCTTATATAAGAGAGGCACCCCCCTTTTTTAAAATAGAGAGGGATTGCGGGGCCGGCTAAAGAAGAAAATTTATATTCAAGCCTTGATTATGAGCTATCCCTAACATCGTTAATTCTCAATCTAAGATCAAAGATCAAAGGAATTACTATTTATTCTTAATTCTAGACTTTCACAGTTGATTCAAACCATCTGCTAAGGGTTGTAACAATCCGAACGATCCAACTACATTAGGACCCTTTCGACGTTGCACGAAAGCCATTACTTTACGTTCGGCTAACACTAAGAAGGCTACTCCCAGTAGAAGTGGTATGATTATTCCAGGTATTTCGGCTAGAATGACAATGTACGTTTCCGATTCCCTATTAAGTCTGGGGTCGACCCGATCATGATCTTGTCGACCCGGGGGATGGGACCTATTCTCGAGGAGCAACTTCAGAACTACAAACTATGAAAGCCATTATTGGGCTCGGTTGGGCTCCCTCTCTATTTTTTTCTTTATATTTATCTTGTTGTCCAAAAATAGAAATCAATTTCTTCAAATCATTGTCTTCTTTTGCTACCAATTCCTCCTTTAATTCGCTATTCAAGGACCTTTCAAAATCCACCCAACTCTTCTCCAAAATGCAACTTTATGTTACCTATAATTTGTTGTCATGTGACTCTTCAACTTTTGCTACGATAATCAATGATCTTCTCATTCACAAATCAGCCTTCAAGCCTTTAATGGTAATCTTCAAATCTCTCAAATTGGTGGCCTCTTATACCTTCTTTATTCTCCTCAATTATAAGTTCAAACTTGGCCTATTTAGTTGGCCTTTTATCAAGAATCTAAATGTCTTGAGATCTTCAAGAATCCTTTCTAAAATTTGGCAACCTTCTTACCAAATCCTTTTTCCTTTTGCGCTTGTTGTTGAATGACAACAATTGTCCCAAATTCTCCTTTCCAAGAGCTACTACTCCTTGCAATATTCTACCTTGAGCTTTCTTCAAATATCCTCTGATAGCTACTTCTTCAACTTTCTTCAAATATCCTCCAACGGTCACTTCTTCATCTTTCTTGAATAGGATTTTTTCTAGACTTTTTTTTCATTTGGATTTCAAGTTTTTCTTAACACCTCTTCGTTTGGGTCTTCAAATTCTACAACTTATCAAATATTTAGTAGGACTTTTCTTAGCCCTCTTCTATCTTCAATATTCAATCTTCAATCATGTAACTTCCAAATTGGAAAGTTCTTCAATGGAACCTTTTTCTTGGGTCTCCTTCTTCTTGATATGTAGTATTTAATCTTCTATAGGGACCACCTTCTTGGGTCTCTTCAATATTTAATGGGGCCTTCTTTCTTGGACCTCCTCAATCTTCAATGTCTATTTTTTTGCAACAAAGAACTAATCCCTACACAAGGAAAGCACATAGAATTTTAGGCAATCAAAGATGAAATTCTTCTCTATCCATTGTAGGAAGCTTCTCAACTTTTGAAAACTAATTTTCTACAACAAAAAACCTAGATAGTACCAAGAAAATCCATGCAAATCTCTAGATATCTATAAATAAATAAACATCACTAGTTATCCTTTAATCTACTAGAAAGATATCTATGATTAGTCCTACTCTTCATGAGTTTTCTTAAAACCTTGTGGAAAGACTCAACCAAAAAGTAATTCTAAAAATACTAAAAATGAAATCTCCCAATCTCCTCTCAATCTCTCTTGTGGCTCTTCCTATCTCCTATCAATCTACCTTGTGCCCTTATACAATTGTTAGCTTTTGATGCTAATACTTAATGAAATACAACCACAAGGCATAAAATGAGCGTGCAATATTAAATATATGATAATGACAATATAATAAGAAAATTTTATAATAACTCATAAAACTACCATTAATGAAATCTCACAAAAATGAGATTTTCATACAAAATGTGCATATCTCAAATGCTCCATTCTTCATACATGCTCTACATTGTATCTAACTTGAGCATGTACTCTACTCTAATATTCTTTTGCACTCTCCGCTCTCTTGTCTAGTACAAAGGCCAATATATAAAAAAATATGACTCTTGGCTTTCCATTTTTCTATGACACTCCATCTTCCTATTTATAGACTCATGTACACATGGAAATCATGCACATTTACATCATCAAGTACCTCGCACATTCTAAAAACACTTGTGCATTTATTATATTGCATAAATTAACTACTCAAATCCTAATCTAAAACACACTCCTAATCTAAAGATGTACCCAAGATGGTACATTAGCATGTACCAAATAATGTAATATATTCCAACAAGTTTAAGGTTATAATATTTTAAGTATGAATTAATATTATGTTTGTTAGATTTGTGTCCCTTTCTTAATACAAATTTAATATATTTATTACAATTCTTAAAAAAAAAATTCAAATATTTTAAATGTATTACAAGTTTAGAAACTTATCATTAGTCATCTAAACAATAATTTAAGCATCAAACTTATTCATAAAAAGAAAGATCTTATGTAAATCATCAAAAATTTAAAATACTTAAAATTATAATATCCATAATGTTTTATGATTATAACTTTAATTAAAAAATCAACTTAATCAAAAACACTATACAACTCATTAAAGTTATCTTAAACATTTTAGGATTCTATAATTCACTTGGTGATAACAGGTTTGACTTATAGGATTTTTTACATAATTCATTAAAGGTCTTTCTTTCATATCACAAAGCTAATGAATATGAACATTATTTTCTTTATATTTATAGAAATCCTTATTTGTTTTCATATAAGAGTGATTTGCATCTTAAAGTGTTCATTCTAAAGATTGTTTCTAATTCCTCAAAGCCGCGTATTTAAATTTTGTTTTTAACGATCAAATAATTATGTCAATGCACTATTTGTGAACTCCTGTACAAATATATCAAACAAACAAAAAAGCATCTAAGAAATTTTAACTTCCCATTATTTAACGTACTCAAATATCACAGACATGAACATTCCTTTTCAACAAAACTTAACACTTCTCGTAATACATCAATTAATACAAAATTTAATACGAAGATGATTTCCAAGTATTGAAATTATAAGTTCCTCGCCAAACATTTTATAACTTCAAAATTGTCGGTTTTTGGCCACATGAATAAGGATAATCTAGACCAATAGGTTTCTTGCCCACTAATACCCTATTATATACTAATAAAAAAAATCAATATTAAAAAATTATTAATTTTTTTTAATTTTAATTTTTTTTTTACATATAAGAGTTGGTTCCAATCACACTATTTTTAAAATTTGATAAGCACATGGTTTAAACAATAGGGTTGCTACCATCAAACCTAATTGTTGATCCCCACTTGAAGGAGACAGAAAACCACTTGTTGCTTGCAATTGATACCATCATCAGTATGGTGGATGGGTTTTGAAAGAAAAATACTTTTATATATTTTTAAAACTAAATTACGTTAATTTTTTATAAAATAATTAAATGATATATAATAAACTCATTTTCAAACTATCTTTATTAAACTATATAAATAAATTATTTTTTAAAATAATATTAAATTCAAAAACTCTAAAGTATCCGCTCATGTGGGGGAGTTGGAGAGGAGTGGGTAGTTGAAACTCTTGTGTTAGAGAGATCCCTGGTTCAAATATCTCCATTTCATATGTTTGCGGATATGCTATGTATGTAATAGTTTACTAGGGACTCTATTGGTGGTGATGTAATCATGAACTTAATGAAAAATCAACCAACATTTATAAAAAAAAACTCTAAAATATTAATATTACATAAAAACCTTCCTATAATATTGAAAATATAGAATGACTAAGTTATAAATAAATGTTAATTTTTCAATAATCTCCAAAAATACCTCTCTTAAAAGAAGGTAAGATGGATGTATCTTGTATCTCTTAATTTAATATTTTAAATTCAAAATGTTAAATACGTGAACAAATTATCAATAATTGATCAAAGCTATGAAAATTATTTATACTAATTTAAATTTTTTCATTTTATATTTTAAATTTAAATGTTAAATATGTGACTAAATAAATAGGTTATACCTTATTATATAAATATTGTTACCCTAGAAATTGTTACCCTAGAAATGAGAAACTTATACCTTATTCTTAATTTAAAAACTAACAAACGAGAAGATTAATAAACCACCCTGTCCCATTGACTGAACATACTGCCTATAATAACTTCAAATTCCTCAAAGACACGTATTTGAATTGAAGTAACAAGGGATAAACATGTTTCATCCCACATGTGCTAAAACTAAAATTCGTATGGTATGCCGTGATTTCAGAGGAATTTGTTAGCATTGTCTTCAAAGTGCTGAATTTCAGCTGACATTTGTTCCATGTCCACGTAGAATGTATTAAAATGTAACTGATAGTTATAAAGGGGCACTTGTCTACGTATTGCCATTTGTCCTTTATGCGCAGAATATGTATGTAATACTGAACCGGAAGGCTGGAAAAGGGCTTTTGTCAAGGCACATCTGCAGTCTGAAAACTTTCTTCCTGTAACTATGGAGGAATTCAAACCTTATCTTGGCCAGATAATGCTTCAGGTTTCCTTCGCAGGAATGAATGTCGTTGTGAATCTTGCTCTCAAAGACGGACTGAACAATTTCGTTTTGGTGGCGTATAGGCTTGCTATCGCCACGATAGCCATTACCCCAATTGCTTATTTTTTAGAAAGGTTTGTATCCATTCTTAGATTAGATCTGAAATTTTCTTTGCCCGTCGTTAGGGCACTGTTGATTTAATTTCTCTTTCACCACTGTAGAAAGGAACGCCCACCTTTGACATGGGGCATCCTATTCCAGATCTTCCTGCTTTCATGTGGGTAAGTGAGATTTATTCTTCACTATTGCACTTTTATCTATAGATTGAGCTTTGCACTTCACTCACATTTTTATTCTGCTGAGCAGGATCAGCGTCAGTCAGAACTGTTACTTTAAAGGAATTTACTATACATCTCCCACCTTTGCATCAGCTGTCCTAAACCTACTGCCCATTATTACTTTTATGATGGCCATTTTAGTAAGGTGCAACTTCTTCCTATTTCAACATTCAACACTGTATGAACATTAATAAAGCTCCAAGCTCTAGCATTAATATATGAAAAATTTTGAAACTGGGTTTTGCAGAGTAGAGAAAATTGATATTAGAACATTGAGAGGCCAAGCGATGGTTGTGGGCACAATTCTGTGTGTGGGTGGTGCGATGTTGATGACATTTTACAAGGGCCCTGCCATATGGACTTTCCATTCCTCCTCCTCCGTTGATAAGAAAATAACCAAACCAAACAGTTCAGGGCCTACTAGCACCAACGAAGCGCTAGGTTACCTTTTGATTTTTGGAGCCGTGTTAGCTTGGTCTGCATGGCTTATTTTCCAGGTGAATTCATCCACCCCTGTGTGAATTTATCAATTTCATAGCTTTGATGTTAGCTCATAACGGTTTGTTATTGCATGCTGCAGGGACCAGTTATGAAAAGGTATCCACCTCAATTATCGTTCACATCCCTCATGTGTATTTGTGGATCACTGCAATCTGGGTTAATTGGAATAATTGTTGAGCATAACAAGTGGGATATCTGGGTAGTACGAGGCAAAATTCAGATTCTCACCGTTTTATATGCGGTAAATTTCATAGATTAAGATTTGATCTATAAAAAACAAATTTGATGATCTTATGATATTATTTCTTGTAAAAATGTACTAAAATATGGTTATCAAAAAGTATAGATTTGATCTGCCAGTGAGATATCATACATGATTGAGGAGAAAACAGTATAAATGGAATGAAATATCTTGGGGAGTTTTAGATGGGCCAAACTGGTCTTCAATTTTTACCAGCATCTGCGGTTTTGTTTGTTTACATTTCAACACCGATCCATAAAAAAGATTGGTTGCCTAGTTATAGAATAGCATTGCCTAGTTTATTAACATTGTAAGTTGGGTCAACTAATGAGCCCAGTTATCCACTCTAGTTTATATTGGGCATTGAAATTGTGCAGGGAATAGTATGCTCGGCATTGGCGTTCCTCGTACAGGCATATTGTATACAGAAAAAGGGACCTATATTTGCAGGAGTTTTCAGTCCTTTGTGCACAATAACAACAGCCCTTATGGAATGTATAATTTTTCACGTTTCTCTTCATGTGGGAAGGTAAAAATTCAGTTAGCCATATTTAGCATATTTATTAATTAGTTATGAGGGATATCCTCGATTCGAACGTTTGACCTCCTTCCAGACCTTGTTATTAGAGCATTATATTTTATCTGAAGCCAGACCTTGTTTTTAGAGCATTATATTTTATCTGAAACACGCACATAGTGATAATAAAAGTGCACGTTTAAATTATTTTGTTTGAAATGTGTGTAGTGTGCTGGGAGGAATCCTGATAATCACAGGACTGTACATTGCACTGTGGGGTAAAGCGAAAAACCACGCCAAAACCAAGGAGATCTCCACGACAGATGGAAATTCGAATAAAGAAGTAATGATCGATAACAATCAGCATTTGATAGAGGGAGATAATAACGTTAATCTAGTTCAATCACACTCCGATGACAGAGCCATTAGCGTTGTGTAGAGTATGTTCACGCTATTTTATCTGAAATTGGCATGTCTCAGCCATTAGTAAGTGGTAACCCTTCCTGTCGGTAGGAATGGAATCCATAATGGCAGTCTCACGATACAAATGTATATTTTTTTCCTCGAATGCGGGGAATAACCACATAATTTAATTCTAGCTGCTGTGTTTTTTCCTTCTTCCAGGCAACCTTCTATATTCCATTCAAATGAATTTCATTTTTATTTATAATTTAATATTTACTACTTATATTTTAATATTTAGTTTTTATTTATATTTTAATTTATAATGTTTATTATTTTTTTTTTAAATAATTTATATATTATATTTTATTACTGGCACTGATATCAAAATATTGCATTGTTGTGAGGTCAATCACAAATTTTAAGTATATTGTTCAACTTTTTAGATCGTTTTGATTAAGAGATACAATCTCACGGGGTCAACTGCCTTTTAAAATTTGAATTTCATCAAGATGAAAATCAACACCATGATTGGCTAAATTATTTTCTACCCTATTTCTTTTTGTATAAATGTGGTAAACATCAATAATAATATTATTTTTTATCCAATCCCCACATCTAATCCCCACATTTGATAGCATTGATAATGATTTGTAAATCTCTCTTTTATATATTTTGATAATTTTCTATTACAATTATAATCCTTATAAGAAGAGTCCTAGCCTATGCATAGTTTTTTTTTAAGAAAATGCTAAAGATTATATTAATTCGTAAACTGGAACATTACAATATTACCTGCTAACACTCTCCACCAGCTAAAAAATAAACAAAATGATGTGGATAATGATTAAAGCATCCATAAATGAATATACATAAGAATAGAAGCTTTTAGCAACAAAACGACTATAATAGCTAAATCTTGTTGCAATACACCAAATATCAATATTCATATGTGGAAGAGTATGTTATATGGAGAAATTTTGGGCCATGTCTTATGTGATATCTTCAGAAGTCTTCAAAGAAGAAATAGAAGTAATCAAAAAGTCTTCAAAGAAGAAATAGAAGTAACCAAAACCTGAACCTACTCATCATTAATAATTACCTTCTTTTTAGTTTCCTATTAGACCTTTTGAAGATCCTGAACCATATGAGTAAGTTGAAGTCTGTCAATAACATCTCGTGGTGTGTTGAAAGTTCCATAGACTTGGGAATGAATGTGTCCCACATGTAACAAAAGATCAAAGGTCAAGTTTGCTAAACTATATCCCATGGAGGAGCATATCCAATAATCTTTTTGCATCTACACTTCCAAATGTGCTTGAGAAGGATGAGTCTACTAACATCTCAAAGTTTGGGGCACTGATAGCTGAGAAAAACAAGTAGAAAGAGCTTCCAAGATCTAGTGAAAGAGGAAAATTAAAAGGTAGAAGACATCCCAAAATTGTTTAGCCATGTCACAAAACCAAAACAAGTGAATAAGAGTTTGTAAAGCATTACGAAAATTGCATTGACGGGGAATGTGTAAAATGATAGCCAAAATTTCCGAAGTTGAAAGTTTTTTATGCAAAATCCACCATCCAAGAAGTTGAGTTTTGGATTCAATAGAAACTTTCTAAATTTGGGTAGCAATAAGCTACCATTAGACATTGGTAAAATTCACTTGCCACTTTACATTGAGCTTAGAGTCTAAAGGAGGACATATAATTTTTTTTTATACTCAACTAGAAGTAATGGAAGAGATTCTATGACCATTAAGCCATCTCAAGTCATTCCATATATTATGGGGAGTTGTTCCTAACTCTATAATAACCTCACAAGGAATGGAATCTAGAAATAAGCCATACGACTCTTTGAACTTAGAGATAAGGGAATAATAATTGCATATTTGGTTCTAAGTAAGAATAGAGCAGCTACCTGAATCTCAAATATCTCTAATATATCTCTAATTATATTAATACCTTTCTTAAAAAAAGCTAGACCTTGAATAACATTGCATAAAGTTAAAGGTTTATCATTATGGAGGATAAATTTATTCCACCAAAGACTATTTAGAACGATGCTTAGAACATGTCTCAAGGAGTCAGACTTCCAAGCTAATAAATGAGAAATTGATTACGAAGCTTTCCAGCTTTGGGTAACTGGAATAGATCCTTTAACCATAAAATAAGATGCATTAAGGACCTTATCCTTCCATGGATTTTATTTCCATTTATATTTGTGAGTATCTAGTGAGATTTTGTAATGAAAGAGGTGTTTCCAATTTTCATCACCAAATATGAATCTAGCAACCCATTTTATAGCCAAATTTTTGCTTTGGGTAATAGGATCAATTATGTCTAGACCTCCTCAAGCCATAGGTTGAGTACAAAGCTTCCATGATATGGTAGTCATTCCCACATTCCCATCTCATTTGGTTCGTAAAAATTTACAAATGGCCTAAGTTAACCATCCAATAAGGAGTAATAAACATGAGAGGCTACCAAAATTTTATTCGCAACTTGAATTCTTCTTGCTAAGGAAAGAAACCGAGATGGCCAAACATTAATTTTTTTAAAGTCTTTCCATAACCCAATTCCACATATCCTTAGGAGAGATATTAATCCCAAAAATAATTCCCAAATAATGCACAATAATACCATGAGGGTTGATCTTCCACTCAGTCAAGAAGTTACATCCATGAGGAGAGGAAGAGGTATAGAAGACTTCAATTTTTAGAGTCATTGATATGAGAGCCAAAGATATCATAAAATAGTTGAACAACCTCTTTAGCCATATCCACCTCTTGTTGGATATTTTGAAGAAAAAGAAAAGAATCATCAACAAAATGTGAGTTAAGAGCATGCTTATCCCTAAGAAGCTTAATACCTTGAATGAGGCCATCAAAATGAGCCTTATGAAGAAGATAACCAAGAGCATTAGTAGCCAAAACATACAAAAAATGATCAAGGGGGAAACCTTGTATGATAGACCATTGAAGAGGGAAGGAGGAGGAAAGAGCTCCATTAACTTGAACACAAGTTGAAGCATCACCAAAGAGCATACCAATTTGTTTACAAAATTTTGGACCAAAACCAATCCAAGAAAGCATACTAAGAATAGAATACCATCTGATTATGTCATAAGCTTTGTTAAAATCCAACTTAACCAACAGGGCATCTTTATTGGAGTTGATATCCCATTGTAAATTTTTCGAGGCCATCATAATATTATCTAAAATATAATGAATTTTAAGAAAATATTATTGTTCTAGGTGAAAAATCTCATGAGCAACAATTTTAAATTTTAAAGATATCTTTAGCTATGATCTTGTCCGAAATATTGAGGAGGATAATGGGTCTCCAATTGGAGATTTGGTTATGAGCCGTACCTTTAGAAATCAACTTGATAAGCCCTGCATTTATATAAGATCCGAGGGAACTTTTATGGAGAGCTTATATGTAAACATGATGAAGATTAGAGGAAATAATATGCTATTTTTTTATAAAACTCCACTGGGAGACCATCCAAGCTAGGAGCTTTGTCATTCTTCATATAAATAAGGGTAGTTTGCATATCGTTCATAGAAAGAGGATATTCAAGTTGATCCCAAATAATGGGGTCTACTAAGGAGGGAATATGTTTCTACACATATTTCATTAAGATACATTGGATGTCATCCCTTATGATTATAATTATGTTAGGATAATTTTAACTTCTCATATTTCCTTAGAAGTACCATTAAAATTAATTTTGATAAATCCAAATTCTAGACATTTTCATTTACTCTAGATCAAAGTAAACCTTTATTTTTTAGTTCCATTATTACATATGACTCTTACATGTATGTTCAAATCCTATAACCAAGTTGTTACCACCCATTTATTTTGTACTTGATACTTCCCATGATGAGCATCATATTTGTAGACATTTTACAAGAAAGACAATATTATGGTTTCAAACTTGGATATGATTTTGAGATTTTTAAATATATTATTTATTTCAAGCTATAAATTTCAATAAATAATGGTAGGCCTAGTCCTCCATAGAATAATTAATGCACTAGCTTTGAAGTAATTAATCCAATATTTCATCAACTCTTTCAAATATTGATGGAGCTACTGGTATATTTTCACATTTAAAAAGAATAACTCCAAATGGTGTGAGAAAAAGGACAATGAAAAAGTAATTGGTTTGATGTCTCTAAATCCTTCTCACACAAGGTACATCTAAAAGATTCATGATATCCTCTTATTTATATACTTGTAAGAATATTACTTTGAACTACTAACCAAAGGAATGCTGAGACCTTATGGATATCTTCTAATGACCAAACATTATTCCAAGAAAAATCTTTGGAAGTAGAAAATTTTGATTGCTCTAAATCCTCATATCTCAACTTGATAAACTATCCATAATCCTTTGATATATTCCAAATCAACTCATCATTTCATGTAAAAATCTTGTTATTACTCTTGAAGCATCTTTTGAAGTTCATCTACAATTTATTTGAGTTCCTCTCCTTCAACCAAGGTACTAAAAGAAATATATGATCTATATTTATTGGTTATATTAATATAGTCTTTGATATTTGAAAATTTACAAGCTAGGGACTTAAGCCAATGGTTTCCATTTTGAGTGAGAGATAAGAGGATAATACTTCAAAAAATCATCAAAAAAAAATTACATAATTCCCCTTAATATAGTCTTTGACCTATGGACCTTTACAAGCTAGAAAATTGAGCCAGCGGTTGCCCTTTTCAGTGAGAGATAAGAGGATAAGGTTTCAACAATCATCAAACCAAAAAATTGCATAATTCCTCTCATTAACTGACCATCTAATATTTTTTGGGTCAACTGTAAACTATTTGATATAAGTTCCATCTTGATTATCCTTTGGGTAAGGTTCTTCTCCTAAATAATTTCACTACATCAAGAGAACCTATATTTTTGAAGTAATGTTTTTTCTCAATTCTTTCCTTTATATTTGAATAATCTCCACCTAAGCTTTACCCCTAATTTCAAACCCATAAATATGCATTTCTACAAGCCTACTTTGTTGAGAAATGTAGCTCAAACATAAACTTCTTGCATAGACTTCATTATGAATGTGCAAGAAGTGGTTTGAGATATTTTGAATTCTATTTAATAATTCACTTAAG
Organism: Wollemia nobilis; assembly: GCA_028583015.1. Lineage (NCBI taxonomy): Eukaryota > Viridiplantae > Streptophyta > Pinopsida > Araucariales > Araucariaceae > Wollemia > Wollemia nobilis. Next base: position 1,371,956 of record JAQPPZ010000756.1, on the reverse strand, counting down.
TGATTCTATTTTGTAATTCACTTAAGTGACTTAGAATAGGATTTCATCTTGACCATACATCTCAAGATGGGATAAGATCTAATATTGACCATACATATGAAGATATTAGAGTTTTCTTTTCAAGCATAAAAGGAGAAGTGCAAGAGTGTTTTACATAACAAAAATAAAAATAAGAAGAGCAAATTTTTGAAGAACTACAAGGCTAAGAGGAGGGGAAGACTGATTTGTTATCCAAGAAAGGTAACAAGAGATAAGACCATCCTATTGTAGTTGTACCCTCCTCTATTGTGTTATCGAAAGAGTGATTTGTTTGCTAGAAAGGTAGCAAGAGAGTAGGTTGTCCTATTGTCGCTATAACCTGTTCTGTTGTATAATATATTTAGGTTTAGTAGTGTATTTTGATTTTTTTGTTCATTTTCCAACCATTTGTGTGACTGTTGCATGTTTAAAATAAATTCATTTCAAATCTAATTTATTTAGAAACATAGGACAACATTTATCTAGGGTTAGAAAAATTTACATGGTATTATAGCTAGGTTCTATGATTGATATCCTCAAGGATTTACAATAGTAGATCACTATTGGATATTAAAATCCAATAGTTTAGGGTTTCATACTTTTGCTTGAAGGACTAAGCTTATTTGCAAGATATCTTTTTGAGTCATTTAGATCTAAAAGTTTGTACAATAGATCTCAAAGATGATAGCAACTAGCCTTAAAATTGAGGATAGATTAGAAGGTGTCTCCAATTTATTATCCTAAAAAGTCAAAGTAATGTTCTTATTGGAAGAGAATTATCTCTACGATAATGCAAAGGATGTTGTGGCTCCACCTAAAAATCTGCAATAGTTGATACCTCATAGAAATAAGTGAATGCTAAGTAGATGATCTTGGATGCAGTGAAGGATCACCTAATTCCTCAAATATCTGAGTGAACTATGATAAAGGAGATGTTTGATGCCTTGGTTAGCCTCTACCAAAGTGAGAACATAAATATAAATATGATATTATTGAACAAACTCAAATCTATGGAGATGACCATATCTGATACCATTACTAGTTACTTGATGAAGATCACACAGATTCAAGATCAACTAGTAGTAGCTGGGAAGAAGGTTGAAGACACAGAGTTGGTAAACATAGCACTGAATGGTTTCTTATCTTCATTAGAACCATTTTTTAAAGGTATTTTTCTTGTGAGAACCTTCCCACCTTTGAGAAACTATGAGATGATTTCATCCAAGAGGAGACTCCAATGGAGTCAAAGACCAACAAGAAGAGTGGTGATGATAACCTAGCTCTCTTTGGAACAACCAAGAAGGGCAAAGGTAAAGGACCTAGCAAGGGTAAGGTGAAGAGTGAGGAGTCAATCTCACAATAAAGGAAGGACTTGAGCAAGATCAAGTTCTTAATTTATCATAATCACAACCATTATGCACCATAATGTTTAGACAAGAAGGGCAAAGCGAAACAATAGAGGATGCAGGTAGCAGTCTCTGTAGAAACTTAGATGAACAAGTTTGCTACCAAATTCGAGAAGGATTTCTCATTGGTCTCTTAACTTTATACCAACATGGTTCTGAGGGATGCTTGGTATGTGGATAGTGGGCCATGTCAACACATTGTATCAACCTAACAATGTTTTATTAGTATACAAGAGGAAGACTCAAGATTTTAAGTTGAGATTGGTCATGATGCCAAGTATGCTATTGAAGGAATTGGTACCATTCCCTTCTTACTCTAGTCAAGGAACTCTTTAGACTTTGATGATTTTTTGTTTGTTCCAAGTCTCATGAAGAACTTGCTTTCAGTTTTGGTTAGGGAGGATAAGGGTTATGCAATATAGTTCAAGAACCAACATGCCCTTATAAGACCAAAATAATCTAGCGTAGAAATAACACAAATAATAGGGGTTAGAGAAGGCATTCTATATAGGTTGTAAGGTGAACCTATTTGAGCAATAGTTCATAGCAGTAACAATTTGTGTGAGTTTTGGCACAAGAGGATGGGATACATACATCATAGAGCATTACCTATTCTAAGGGAGATAGTCACAGGTCTTCTAGAGTTTAGCAGTGAGCAACAAGGAGTATGCAAAGGGTACACTTTTGGCAAACATACCAAGGTTGTTTTCCTAAACAATAAGCATAGGTCTAAGGAGATACTAGAATTAGTACATTCATATTTATGTGGACAGATGTCAGTAATATCAATTTTAGGTAACATGTACTATGTTTCCCTTATTGATGATTTCTCTTGCAAGACATAGATCTCCTTCTTAAATACCAAGCATGAAGTCTTTAGTAGTTTTTAGGAGTTCAAAGATCTAGTTAAGAACCATATAGAGAAGAATATCAAGGTCTTCAGATTAGAAAATGGGAGTGAATATACCTCCAATAAGTTTAGTGGTTTTTGCAAGCTGGTAGGAATCAAGAGGGAGCTGACTATTCCATACAACCCACAATAGAATGGGGTTGTAGAGCTAAAGAATCAATCCATCATAGGGGTTAATAAGACCATGATTCATGACTAGGGCTTCCCGATGATTCTTTGGGTAGAAGCATGCAATCCAATAGCCTACATCCAAAACATGTGTCCTCATAGGATCACATATGAGGCATTCACTGGTGTGAAACCAAAGGTGAGTTATTTTTACATCTTTGGATGTCCAGTTTATATCCATGTTCTGGTAGAGAAGAGAACCAAGTTGGAGCCCTCTAGTAGGAAGGGTTTATTTGTAGGTTACAATGATACTTCAAAATCTTACAAAGTCTATATTCCAGAGCAGAGAAAGGCAATAGTGAGTAGGGATGTAAAGTTTGAGGAGGATGTTGCATCCAGGAAGTCTCATGAGCCTATTCTAGTTATAGAGAATGAGGAGTAGGAAGTTTTGAAGGTTGAGCCAAGGTCACCAAAAACACCAGTGGTTTCCAGTTCAGGACAACAACCTTCAGGTGAGGAGGAGATATTATCCCCTTATAGTTCTATCAAGAGACCTCGATGGCTTACATAGACATTGAGGGATGCTCAGGAGTATTTTGAGGCTCCTAGCAGCATGATTAGGGAGAGAAGACCTCTGAGGAAGTTTCAAAACTACATGGCATTAATGAGCGACATCATAAATTTTTAGCTTTCTAGTTTTTAGGAGGCAACAAACCAACAAGTTTGGTGAGATTCCATGGTAGAGGAGTACACCTCCATCATGAAGAATGATGTTTGGGACTTAGTTCCAAGACCAATTGGCTCTATAAAATTAAGCATGTTGTAGATGGCAACATTGAGAAGTTCAATGTGAGGCTTATGGTGAGAGGGTTTTTGAGAAGACTTTTGCTCTATTCGCCAAATACATACACTTCCATTACAGCAGTTATATGTTTAACTTCATCTATTGGATATCAGACTCATCAAATGGACATGAAGACAACTTTCCTTAATGGGATCATTGATGAAGAAGTGTACATAGAGGGCTTTGAGATAAATGAGGAGTCCCATGTTTGTAGACTTAAAAAAGCTTTATATAGACTCATACAGACACCAAGAGCATGATAGTCCAAGATAGATGAATACTTGCAAAGTGTGGGCTTTGCCAAAAGTGATGCAAATCCTAATCTACTTTACTTTTTTCAAGATATAATATAAGTGATACCCATTTCTCGTAGCCATGGGGGGTTTCTCTTGCAGTAAATGTTGAGCCCGTTACCTTTGAAGCAATATGACACGCGCACAGTGTAGATGAAGGGTTCGTATTCTTCAAAACAGAAGTGGAACTAGGCATGGGTGGCAGCAGGTTTGAACAGTGACAGTGTCATTTAGACGTGTCAGATCGCATAGGTATTATGAGGCTAAGACCTCGGACTCCGGAATATGACCTGGACTGTCGGCGTACCCAGTTCGTAAGGCGCGTGTGTTTCATAACGCTCGCCCTAAACGTTTAGATGGTATCGTTGGATTTCAAAGGTAGGTCGACGACCAGAATACGCCGACGTGGCGATAATGCACTGATCTGAACTGCCAATGACATGGCAGGTGAAAATCATAGATTGAGGACACCGTGGCAGTGGTTCTATTCCTTCTATCCGGCGATAGCGAGAATGTCAGCGCGCGAAGCCAGGGTGTTGTTTGAAATTTCGACGGCGGATTTAATGGGGTCTATCACGGTGAAACCTTGCACAAAATTGCTGTTGGGACCTGAAATTCAGGACGGTTGAATCATGCTTCTGTCATGAAAATGATAACCATATTTTAGTGTTGGGACCTGCAATTCAGGACGGTTGAATCATGCTTCTGTCATGAAAATGATAAATATGGTTATCAAAAAGTAAGTGGTAATCCTTTCTGTCGGTAGGAATGCATAATGGAAGTCTACACGATACGAATCCATATTTTTTTCCTTTTATGCGGGAAATAACCACATAATTTAATTCTAGCTGCTGTGTTTTTTCCTTCTTTCCAGGCAACCTTCTATATTCCATTCAAATGTATTTCATTTTTATTTATAATTTAATATTTACCTATTTTAATATTTATATTTATATTTATAATTTTTATTATTATTTTAATAATTTATATATATGGTATTTTATTACAGTCATTTTTATCAAAATATCAAAAAGTTACATTGTTGTCAGTAGGTCAGTCACAAATTTTACTTATTTATTAAGTATATTCTTGAACTTTTTAATTTTTATGTTTCACAATAATTTTTTGACATCATTTTGATTAAGAGATAAAATCTCACGTGAGCAATTGCCTTCTAAAATTTGAATTTCACCAAGATGAAAACAACTAAATTATTTTCTATCCCATTTCCTTCTGAGTAAATATTGTCACATTTTCAAAAGATTGTCTCCAATAACATGTGATGGACATCAATAATAATATTTTTTTTTATCCAAGTCTCACATATAATCCCCACATATAGCATTCATAATGATTTGTGAATCCCCCTTAAAAATATATTCATCATTTTTCTATTACAATTTTAATCCCTATAAGAAGAGCCCTAGCCTATGCATTATTGTTTATTGAAGTTCCATATGATTCTAAGTAAGCTAGGAGAATTTTAACTTCATTATTTCTAAAAACACCACCTCCACAACTTTTCTCATATTTCCTTAGAAGTATCATTAAAATTTATTTTGATAAATCCAATTTCTAGACATTTTCATTTTACGTAAAATTTTTTTTTTTTAGTTCCATTATTACCTATGACTCTTACATGTACATTCAAATCCTATAACCAAGTTGTTGCCACCTATTTCTTTTGCACTTGAAACTTCCTATGATGAGAATTATATTTGTAGACATTTTACAAGAGGCGCAATATTATGGTTTCAAAATTGGATATGACTTTGAGATTTATTTTTTTAAATATATTATTCCTTTCAAGATATAAATTTCAACACATAATGGTAGGTCCAGTCCTACATAGAATACTTAATGCTTTAGCTTTGAAGTAATTAGTCCAACATTTCATCAACTCTTTCAAATATTGATGGAGCTACCGATATATTTTCATATTTTAAAAAAACAACTCAAAATGGTGTGAGCAAAAGGACAATGAAGAAGTAATTGGTATGATATCTCTAAATCCTTCTAATACAAGGTACACCTAAAAGATTCATAATATCCTCTTCTTTGTAGACTATAATATGCAAGAATATTACTTTGAACTACTAATAAAAGGAATGTTGAGGCCTTAAGGAGATCTTCTAATGACCAAACATTTTTCCAAAAAAAATCTTTGGAAGCAGGAAATTTTGATTGTTACAAATCCTCATATCCCAACTTGATCGAGTATCCACCATACTTTGATATATTCCAAATCAACTCATCCTTTCATGTAAAAATTAGGTAAATAAAACTCTTAAAGCATCATTTGAAGTTCATCTACAATTTATTTGAGTTCATCTCCTTCAACCAAGTTGCTAAAAGAAATACATTATCTAAATTTATTGGTTATATTAATATAGTCTTTGACCTTTAGACCTTTACAAGCTAGTAACTTGAGCTAATGGTTGTCATTTTGATTGAGAGATAAGAGGATAAGGCTTCAATAAGTCATCAAAAAAAAAACCGCATACTTCCCCTTAATATAGTCTTTGGCCTTTGGACCATTACAAGCTAGGAACTTGAGCCGATGATTATCATTTTGAGTGAGAGATAAGATGATAAAGCTTCAACAAATCATCAAACCAAAAAATTACATAGTTCCCCTCATTTACTAACCATCTAATATATATTTTTGGTCAATTGTAAACTATCTGATATAAGTTCCACCTTGATTATTCTTTGGGTAGGGTTCTTCTCCTAAATAATTTCACTGCATCAAGAGAACTCATATTTTGAAGTAATATTTTTGCCCAATTCTTTCCTTGATATTTGAATGATATTCACCCAAGCTTTTTCCCTAATGCCAAACTCATAAATATGCAATTCTACAAACCTACTTTGTTGAGAAATGTAGCTCAAATAGGAACTTCTTGCACATGCTTCAATATGAATATGCTAGAAGTGGTTCAAGATATTTTGAATTCTATTTTGTAATTCACTTAAGATACTTAGACTAAGATTTAATCTTGACCATACATCTCAAGATGAGATGAGATCTAATATAGACCATAAATATAAATAAATTTGGGTTAGAAATATTAGGGTTTTCTTTTCAAGCTTAAAAGGAGAAGGGCAAAAGTGTTTTACATAACAGAAAGAAAAATAAGAAGAGCAAATTGTTGAAGGAGAACTACAAGGTTAATATGTGAGGAAGAGTGATTTGTTGTCCAATAAAGGTATCAAGAGAGCATGTCATCCTATTATAGTTGTACCCTCCTATATTATGCTAGAGAAATAGTGATTTGTTGTCCATAAAGGTAGTAAGAGAGAAAATTATCTTGTTGTAGTTGTAACCTCCTCTACTGTATAATATATTTAGGTTTATTAGTGTATTTTGCTTTTGCTATTCATTTTCTAGCCATTTGTGTGATTATTGCATGTTTAAAATGAATTCATTTTAGATCTAATTTATTTAGAAATATAGGACAACAATTATCTAGGGTTAGAAAAATTTACATGGTATCAGAGCTAGGTTTTGTGATTGAGATCCTCAAGGGTTTACAATAGTAGATCACTATTGGATATTAAAAACTAGTAGTTGAGGGTTTCATACTTTTGCTTGAAGGACTAAGATTATTTGCAGGATAATATTTTGATTCATTTATATCAGATCTAAAATTTTGTGTAGTAGATCTCAGAGATGGCAACAAGTAACCTCAAATTTGAGGATAGATTGGAAGGTGCCTCCAATGTTGGACATTTTTAGTCCCTAAGTAAAAAGTTGTCATTGATGTCACCAAATGAAGTCATCATTAATGTCAAGAAATTTGGCAAGAAATAAAGTCGTCAAAGGTGTCACTAATATCCAGGAAGAAGCTTCAATAGTGTAGAAGTTAAAGGTAAAAGGGCTCCATAATATTTTAATATTATATGAGAGCATAAGTTAAAAAGGGTTTTCATAAATACCCAAGGAGGCCTATTGCAAAGTTCAAAGGAGATCTAATATTTATTTTATAAAATATTTAAATTCAAAAGGAATTTAAATTTTATAAATAAATATCATCAATACAAAGTTATGCAATAAGAGAAGGCCTTAAAAGCCAAAGGTTATAATTATAATTTATAAAATTTAAATTCCTTGGAATTTAAATCATTTATAAATTACAAAGGTTAAATGTGTCGACGTCATAAAAAAAATTGGAGCGCCAATGTTTGAAGACAATGGCAGCTTTGTGTATAAAAGGAATGCCAAAAGACCTTGCAAATAATCTCTTATCAAATTTAATTAATGTGACAAAGTAAATTGCATATGCAATTCAAATTTTTGGGTGAGAAAGAAGACAAACGACTTTTCATCTTATGCGCAAGGGTTATAGCGGAGTAAGTTTGGTGCCCAAGACAACTTGGACATGGTGGTCTATTGGCAATGCATGTTTTTGCTAAGGCATTTGTGGGGAGACGAACCTACGTTCAAATCCCGAGGAGTGCGTGTGCAAAGGGAAAGGTTTGAGTTTTTGCATTTATCGTTTAAGGCGCCAGGAGGAATATAGTGCATAAAGAGCTTTTTACCTCTCAACATGTGTTGAGCAAACATGGTTGAGGAGCCCACGGCTAGGGCATTCGCAGAGGCAAAGGTCAAGGATTCGAAATCCATTGAGGGGCAAAGGTAATTTTTTAAAATAATTTTTATTGCCTAAATTTTTAATTAACTCCTTTATTAGGAGTTAAGGGTTTTTTTAAATGTTTTCAGTTAGGCAATAAAATTAGTGGTTAGGAGAAATAAGGAGTGATAAATTGTTATGTGTTGAATTGTGATTTATAAAAGAGGATATATTCTTTTTAAGTTGGAGTAATAAGGTAATAAAAGGTTTTGAATTTTAGTGAGTGTTGATTTTATTTGTAAAGGGATTTTTGCCAAAGAAATTATTATGAGGGTATTGGATATTATTTTAAAGTTGGAGTGATAAGGTGTATTTTGTTGGATATCATTTTGTATTGTGTTGTGTTGAGGAAATAATTATCTTCTAACCCTTAATGAGATTGGAAAAGAAGTAATTGTGAGTGTGAAAAAATTGTGATATCTACACCTTGTCAATCAAAAAGCTATGGGCAAATTCTTCCTTAGTTGAGTTGATTGATTGGTTTTTTGAAAATAAGTTTGGAGTGAAAAGGACTTGATTAGGGTTTCCTTTTCATGAGAGGTTTTCTGAAATAAAGAGTTGTTGTTAAAACCTTGTTTTATAAGTATTGTTGTTGAAGCCATTGGTTGTGTGAAGAACTTGAGTTAGGGTTTTGAAAAGAACATGAGTATTATTGTTATGTGAAGATTGATTTATAAGCATTTTTTTTGAAGTGAGTTGTTGTGCAAAGAACTTGAACTAAGGGTTTGAAAAGAACATGAGTGTCATTGTAATGTGAGATTTGTTGTTGAGCATTATTGGAAACATTTTGAGTTGGTGTTGACATGCTTGGACTAGGGTTTGTAAGCAAGGGTTGTTTGTTGAGTAATTGGTTGAGTAGAGTTGATTGAGCCTAGTCAATTAGATGTATGAAGTGATTGTTCAAGTTCCATAAAACAAAATTTTCTATATTGTGATTTGAGTTGAGAAAGTGTTTGAGCATTGAGTTGAAACATATTGGGTCTCTAACAATTCACTTTATGTTTCTATGAGATTGGATAAGTTTTGTGTGAGCTTATTGAGCATATTTGGACAAGTTCTGTGTGGACTTGTTGAGCAGATTTGGAAAAGTTATATTTGGACTTGTTGAGCATATTTGTATAGGTTCTGAGTGGACCTATTGAGCAGAGTTGAACAGGTTCTGAGTGGACCTATTGAGTAGAGTTGAGCAAGTTCTGAGTGGACCTATTGAGCAGATTTAAGCAGGTTTTAAGTGGACCTATTAAGCATATTTGAGTAGGTTCTGAGTGGACCTATTGAGTAGATTTTGAGTAGGTTTTGATTGGAACCATTGAGAATATTTGAGATAGAGCTTTGGAGGTGATAGAGTAGAGACGACAGTAGTCTCTAGTTGATAGATATCCATCATCCAAGGCAGTGAGGACATGTATTCTGAGTGGGGACACGAGTCTTCAGTGGAGAGATATCCACAAGCCAATGCAATGGAGGTAGTAGTCTTCTAGAGGATCATCAACCAGAGTAGAGGAGAAGAAGTTCTCTTGTGGATGGAGATCCACAAACTTGATTTAGGGGATCAACACCTCCTTTGGACAGAGGTCCATAAATATTGTAGGGAAAGTATTCCCAAGAGAGTTTATTTGAGAAAAATGTATAAAGAATATTTTCTAAGTGGAGTAGCCCACATTGGGTGAACCATGTAAAATCATGTCTCTCATGTGTGTGATGCTTTGTGTGATGTTTACTGCTTTAATATTGTTGATGATATTATTTGGATTAAAAGGCAAAAAAATTTATTGTATACTATTCACCCCCCCTCTTAGTATAAGCACATGCTCTTCAATTGGTATCAAAGTAGGGCCCTGCATGAAAAGACTAACAACTTGGAGGAGGATCCTTTAGTAGCACACATGACTTCAAAAAGTGAAGAAGAGACTATGTTTAATATAAAAGAGGAGTTATTTGTTGCTCTTAGAAAGTTGGAAAATCTTAGATAAAAGAATTCAATTAATAAGGAACAAGTTCAAGAATATGAAGAAGCAAGGATGAAACTTATACAAAATATCATAGAACTCAATATTAGAGTGGAATAAGAAAATAAGATTGAACAATATATGACAGGTCTATTGAGATTTAGAGAAACAAAATGTGAAATATTGGAAGCAAAAAATTGTTCACCTAAGGAATAAAGTTGATAATACCAAGGTACTACAAGATACAGAATATGAGAAATAGAAAGAGGAATCAAGTCTTCATAAAGCAGAAACCTCAAAAAAGGATAAGTAAGCAAAGGATATCAAAAAGGAAGAAAGCAAAGGAGAAACCTGGATAAGAGTCAATCACAATAGGAAGATGACTTCTCCACAAACTCTAAGATATCCAAATAGGTTACATAATTTCTTCCATGGTCATTGATTTTCTTGCAATAAATATGGTCATAGAGTTGTACACTGTATTTATTATGCAATATACAATAGAAATTTCAATTCCTTTTCCCCTCTTATGGATGATGATGTTATATGTTACAAATGCAATAATTTTGAGCACAAGGCTAGATGGTGTAAAATGATACTTCCTGAGTTCATAAAAACAATTTCAACAATTAGGAAAGATGAAAAGAATAATGTTAGGGCTAGATCAATGTTAGTGTAAATAACCTTTCATGCTCAGGATAAATAAGAAAAATGGTATCTTGATAGTGGTTATGCTAGTCACATGAAAGGAGACAAAGACAAATTTATTGTACTAAAAGAAACAAATAGAGGATTAGTAATTTTTGGTGATAATGGATCAGCAAGGATTGTTGGAATATGAACTCTAATTTTAGACAATGGTAAAACAAAAACAAAGAATGATTTGTATGCTAAAGGGTTAAAACACAATCTTCTATGTATAAGTCAACTCTATGATCAAGGATACATAGTTACTTTCCATCCAGATAGATGTGAGATAAGGAAATCAAAAACTGGAAAAATCATTGCCAATGCAAGAAGAACCCCAAACAACTTATACATGCTCAATGAGATCAAAGGAGAAAAGTGTTTTCTATCACAAGAAGATGAGAGTTGGTTGTGGCATAGAATATTGGGTCACTTGAATTTTGACAACTTAGTAAATATAAGTAATAAACAAGTAGTTAGAGATCTACCCAAAATAAGAAGACCTCAAAACACAATTTGTGCACCCTATCAACATGGAAAGCAAACGAGGATAATTTTTAAGCCAAAATGTTATACAACATTTGAGTCATTGAGCCTAATACATACTGACTTGTGTGGTCCTACCAAAATACAAAGAATTATTGGAAATTTGAGGTAATTTGAGGCATTATATGTTGTCATTGATGTCACATGGATCATTGATGTCACATGGATCACATTTGGTTTTGGTGGCCAAAATATTTCATAAATAAGCATTTATGATATTTTGGAAAGCATGGCTATTTACAAGTTTTTTATGAAAACCAAGGCAGGCAAAATAAAAGGTTTTATAAGTTGAGAGTTGTGTTTAAAATTTGTTGTATAAGCATAGTTGTTGAAGCCCATTGGTTGTGAAATAACTTGAGTTAGAAAATAACATGAGTATCATTTTTATGTGATATTTGTGGTTGAGAATTATTGGAAATATTTGAGTTGGTTGATACATACTTGGACTAGGGTTGTGTGAGACAGAGTTGTCCCTTGTGGTGATTGGTTGAGTTGAGTTGATTGAGCGTAGTCAAGTGATGTGTGAAGTGATTATTCAAGTCATATGAAATAATCTATTCCATTATTCTGATTTGATTTGAGAGTAATATTAGAACACATTGAGTCTCTAACAATTCTCTTTATGCTTCTATGAGATTGACTTGAGTTGAGTTGAGATTCATTTGGGTTGAGAGTGAGTTTAGAACATATTGAGTCTCTAACAATTCTCTTTATGCTTCTATGAGTTGAGTTGAGATTGATTTGGGTTGAGAGTGAGATTAGAACATATTGAGTCTCTAACAATTCTTTTTATGCTTCTATGAAGTTAATTTGAGTTGAGATTGTCATTCATTGTTGAGTTAATTTTTAGTACTACTTGAGCATGATTGATTGAGACTTTCATAAGGCCTTTGGGACATATTTGAGGATAGTTTATGGATAGCTTTATGGAAATATTTGAACAGATTTTGGAAAATTTCTTAGTGAGCTTGTTGGAGCAGATTTGGGCAAGTTCTTGGTGAGCTTGCTAGAGCCATTTTGGATAGGTTCTATATGAACTTGTTATTCAACATTGGACAGGGTTATATATGAACTTTTTATTCAGCATTGGACAGGTTCTGTGTGAACTTGTTATTAAGCATTAGAAAAGTTCTATGTGAGCTTGTTATTTAGTTTTGGACAAGTTCTATGTAATCTTGTTAAGCAGGTTCTATGTGAACCTATTGAGCAGGTTCTTAGTGAGCCTATTGACAAAGCTTTGGAGGTGATAGAGTACAAAGTACATAGTCTCAATGGATATATATCTAGCAACCAGCATAGTTGAATATAGATCTGACTGAGGAGTCTTCAAGTGGAGAGAGGTCCACTAGTTAGTGCAGTAGAGATACAGAGTTTTCTAGAAGATCACATAGCTAGAGCAGAAGGGGAAAGAGTTCTCCTATGGAAGAGATCCATGAACTTGAGACTAGGGGATCAAAATCTCCTTTGGACAGATATCCATAAACATTATATTTGAGAGGGATTCCCAAAGATATTGATTGAGAAATTTTTAGTAAAATATTTTCTTCGTGGAGTAGCCCACATTGGGTGAACCACGTAAATTGTGGTGTCTCTATTATGTATGGTTTTTGTACATTTATTTGATTACTACTATTGATACTGCTATATTTACACAACATAATATTGAATTGGAAGAAAAAGTAAAAATTGGTCTTATACTGTTCACCCCCCTCTCGGTATAAGTTTGTGTTCTTAAATTGGTATCAGAGTAGGTTTCTTCAGAAAGGCTAACAACTCAAGGGAAGATTCTACAAGAACACACATGGCAAAGAAAGGTAAACTAAGAACCATGATATATAAGAAGAAAAATGAATCTGATCTTGAATCTATAATAAGGGAAGAAGAAAAATCAGTAAGATGTCTTGAGTGTGGTAAGCTTGGTCACATGGCATTTTATTGTCCACAAAATGGGTATAGCAATAATATAGAGGAAATGGAACTTGACTAGATTTTCAAAGATATTTTTTCTCAAAAGGTAGCATTTAAGGTTTCAAAAGAAGAATATTCTACTTGTGGTCAACTCGATCATGTCTTAGGTTACTGCAATGGCTTCAGTGATAGTGAAGATGAAATGGAACTCAAGGAAGACAGACACAATCAAAATAGTGAAGATGAATGCAAGAATAGAAAAGAAAAGGAAAACATGTATGAACAAGGCAGGCATGAAAAGAAGAGATTGTATATGGAAGAAGAAATCAGTGCTTCTAGCAGCAATAATTAAAGTCTCTCAGTTAGTGAAAAATATAAGCTCCTATTGAAGATAAAAAATAGGAATTGCAAGTAAGAATTTATCATGAAGAGAAAAATAGGCACAGTTATGATCATGAAGAAATAAAGTGTCAAAAAAAGCTTTTTAAGAAATGAAAAGAGAAAACTCAAAACTAAAGGCTCAAGCACAAGAGGATGAGAAGATAAAGGTAAAGCTCCTACAATATCTCATTGATCTAAAAATCACGGTTGAAGAGGCAAATAAAATTGAAGAAGATATGCTTGAACAATTAAAGGTAAAGAAGCAATAATGTGAAAGATTAGAACATGAAGTTGTTTCCTTAAGGGTGGAAGTGAAAGACTCCAAGGATAAGTTGCACAAGTTTTGGAAATGTTTCAAAGCACCAAAGGTCCCATATTTATGCTTCTATGAAGTTAATTTGAGTTGAGATTGCCATTCATTATTGAGTTCATTTTGAGTACTACTTGAGCATGATTTATTGAGAATTTGAGAAGGCCTTTGGGACATATTTGAGGATAGTTTTGGGACAAATTTATGGATAGCTTTGTGGAAATATTTGTAGAACAGATTTTGGACAAGTTCTTAGTGAGCTTGTTGGAGTAGATTTGGGCAAGGTCTTGGTGAGATTGCTAGAGCAGTTTTGGATAGGTTCTATGTGAACTTGTTATTCAGCATTAGACAGGTTCTATGAAAACTTTTTATTCAACATTGGATAGGTTTTGTGTGAACTTGTTATTCAGCATTGGGCAAATTTTGTGTGAGCTTGTTATTCAGTTTTGGACAAGTTCTGTGTGAGCTTGTTAAGTAGGTTCTGTGTGAACCTATTGAGCAGGTTCTTAGTGACCCTATTTACAGAGCTTTGGAGGTGACAGAGTACAGAGGACAAAGTCTCAGTGGATAGAGATCTAGCAACCAGCATAGTTGAAAATAGATTTGAGTGAGGAGTCTTCAAGTGGAGAGAGTTCCACCAGTTAGTGCAGCAGAGAGACATAGTCTTCTAGAAGATCACATAGCCAGAGCAGAAGGGGAAATAGTTCTCCTGTGGAAGATATCCATGAAATTGATAATAGGGGATCAACATCTTCTTTGGACAGAGATCCATAAACATTGTAATTGGGAGTGATTCCCAAAGAGATTGATTGAGAAAGTTTTAGTAAAATATTTTTTTTGTGGAGTAGCCCACATTGGGTGAACCACGTAAATTATGGTGTCTCTATTGTGTATGGTTTTTGTGCATTGCTTTTATTACTGCTATTGATACTGCTATCTTTACACAACATAATATTGGATTGGAAGAAAAATTAAAGAGTGGTCTTATACTATGCACCCCCCCATCTCAGTATAAGCTTGTTTTCTTCAAGAATTTAGGGTGAAAGCTATTTTATGTTATTTATAGATGATTATTCCAAAATGATTTGGGTAAATTTACAAAAAGAGAAGTCAAAGGATTTTGAAAAATTCAAAGCATTCAAAGAATTGGTTGAAAATGAAACTGACACAAGGATTAAGTGTATGAGATCTAACAGAGGAGGAGAATTTAATTCAAATTAATTTATAGAGTTTTTTGAACAACATGGAATCAAGAGAGAGTACTCAGTAGCAAGAACTCCTCAACAAAATGGAGTAGTTGAAAGGAAAAACATGACAATTGATAACTTGGCTAGAGCCATGTTAAATGAATCTAAGATATCATTTGGTTTTTGGAGAGAAGTTGTAAACACAATAGTTTACATAATCACTAGGGCTCAAATAAGGGTAAATCATCATAAGACTCCATATGAGCTTTGGAAAGGAAGACCTGCCATTGTAAAACACTTTAGAATTTTTGGAAGCAAATGTTACATAAGATGGGAAGACCAAAACTTAGGCAAGTTTGATCCAAGATGTGATGAGGGAATTTTTCTTGGTTATTATACAAGGATTAAAGCCTACAGATGCTTAAACAAGAGAACTCGCACTATGGTGGGAAGTATAAATGTAACAATTGATGAAAATATAGATTGAAGGGAACCAGTTCAAATAATTGTGTATCAAGAACATGGATGTTGTCAAGAAGAATTTTATGAGGAATTAGATAAATATGAAGAAGAAACACAAATACTTCTTCCTAAAAATCCTTCCAGGTATGTACAAAAACATCATCCAAAATAGTAGATCATTGGGAAACCAGATGAAAGATAAACAAGAAGAAGAATAATAAAACCATCTCAACAAGCAAGTTTCTCTTTGCTATCTAAGATTGAGCCAAAAGACTTCACATAGGCAAGTGAGGATGAATTTTGGGTTAAAGCAATGAATGAGGAATTATATCAGATAGAGAAGAGCAAAACATGGGAACTTGTTCCACGACCAAAGGACAAAAATGTGATTGGCACAAAATGGGTATTCATAAACAAATTGAATGAAGATGGACAAGTGGTCAGAAATAAAGCAAGGTTAGTATGCAAAGGTTATGAACAAGTAGAAGGAATTGAATTTTATGAAACTTTTGCTCCAGTTGCATGACTTGAAGCTATAAGGATATTTTTAGCTTTCTCAAGTTTCAATAACTTCAAGGTATATCAGATAGATGTCAAGTCAACATTTCTAAATGGGGTTCTAGAAGAAGAGGTTTATATTGAACATCCAGAGGGATTCATACTAGCATATAAACTAGATCAGGTATGCAGATTGAAAAATGCATTGTATGGTTTAAAGCATGCTCCTAGATCATGGTACTCAATATTGGATAAGTATCTTCAAGAACAGGGATTCATAAAAGGAATAGCAAACAATAATTTATATATCAAAAATGAAGGGAATGATCTTCTAATAGTGGTTGTTTATGTTGATGACATAATTTTTGTAGGAAACAATGATAATATGTGCAAATATTTTGCTAAGAATATGCAAAATGAATTTGATATGTCTATGATTGGTGAATTGTCCTTCTTTCTTGGACTTTAGATTTCACAATAAGAAAGAGGAGTGTTTCTCTCTCATGCCAAGTATATAAAGGAAATGGTAAAAAAATTCAAGTTAGAATATTGTAAACCGGTAAGTACTCCCATGGTCACAGGATGCAAGTTGAGTAAGGATGTTGAATATCCAAAGGCGGATCAGAGATTATACAGATCTATGATTGGTAGTTTATTATATATTACAGCTACAAGACCATACACAGTACAGTAAATAGGATTAGTATCAAGGTTTCAAGAAGCACCTAAGGAAACACATGTAGCAGCAATAAAAATAATTTTTAGGTATCTAAAAGGGACTATGGATTTTGGGATTTGGTATCCCAAAAGTGATAGTTTCAGATTAACAGCTTATTCAAATGCATATTGGGCCGACAACATTAATGACAAAAAAATCACAAGTGGAGGAGCATTCTTTCTTAGAGAATGTCTAGTCTCTTGGTTAAGTAAGAAGTAGGTTTTAGTATCTTTACCTACAACAGAGGTATAATACATTGCAGCAGTAGCCAGTTGTACACAAGTGTTATGGATGAAGGTAACTCTAGAATACTTCAATATAAAGTATGATCATCCCATTCCTATACTATGTGATAATACAAGTGCCATAAGTATATCAAAAAATCTAGTAATGCACTCTAGGACAAAGCACATTCCGATTAAGTATCATTTTTTGAGAGAACAAGTGACAGATAAACATGTCAAATTGGAATATGTCACTACAAAGGAAAATATAGCAGATATTTTCACTAAGCCACTTTCAAAGAAAATTTTTGAGTATCTTCGAGGAAAATTGGGAGTGATACTCCCACCCCAAAATTAACCATATTAACAGAAGGTGGGGTAGGGGATAACCGAAGAGTATCATTCTTAGCCCCAAGCCCCAAAGGTTACCTTTTGCCATTGATGTGAAAGGGGGAGAGATATTTGAGTATTGGGGAGAGATTTGATATTTGAGAGAGCATTGAGCCAGGGGGAGTAGTACAGAAGAATAAGTCAAGTTTTTGGTAAAAATTTGGGTTGCCATCAATGACAAAGGGGGAGATTGTTGGACAATTTGATTCCCTAAGTCAAAAGTTGTCATTGATGTCACAAAATGAAGTCATATTTAATTTCAAAGAATTCGACAAGAAATAAAGTTTTCAAAGGTGTCACTAATATCCATGAAGAAGCTTCAATAGTGTAGAAGTTAAAGGCAAAAGGGCTCTATAATATTTTAATATTATATGAGAGCATAAGTTAAAAAGGGTTTTCATAAATACCCAAGGAGGCATATTGCAAAGTTCAAAGGATGTCTAATATTTATTTTATAAAATATTTAAATTCAAAAGGAATTTAAATTTTATAAATAAATATCATCAATACAAAGTTGTGCAATAAGAGAAGGCCTTAAAAGACAAAGGTTATAATTATAATTTATAAAATTTAAATTCTTTGGAATTTAAATCATTTATAAATTACAAAGGTTAAATGCATCGATGTCATCAAACAATTTGGAGCATTGACATTTCAAGATAATGGCAGCTTCGTGTATAAAATGGAGGCCAAAAGACCTTTCAAATAATCTTTTATCGAATTTAATTAATGCGATAAAGTAAATTGCATGTGAAATTCAAATTTTTGGGTGAGAAATAAGATGAACAACTTTTTGTCTTAAGTGCAAGGGTTATAGCAGAGTAAATTTGGTGCCCAAGACAAGTTGGACACGATGGTCCACTGGCAGCGCATGTTTTTGTTAAGGCATTTGTGGGGAGACGAACCTACGTTCGAATCCTGAGGAGTGCGTGCACAAAGGGAAACGTTTGAGTTTTCACATTTATCGTTTAAGGTGCCGGGAGGAATATAATGCGCAAAGAGCTTTTTAGCTCTCAATGTGTGTTGATCACACTTGGTTGAGGAACCCACGGCTAGGGCGTTCGTGGAGGTAAAGGTCAAGGGTTCAAAATCCATTGAGAGGCAAAGGTAATTTTTTTAAATAATTTTTATTGCATAAAGTTTCAATTAACTCCTTTATTAGGAGTTATAAGGGTTTTTTAAAAGGTTTTTAGTTAGGCAATAAAATTAGTGGTTAGGATAAATAAGGAGTGATGGCAAATTGTTATGTGTTGAATTGTGATTTATAAAAGAAGATGTATTATTTTTAAGTTGGATTAATAAGGTAATAAGAGGTTTTGAATTTTAGTGAGTGCTGATTTTATTTGTAAAGGATTTTTTGCCAAAGAGATTATTATGAGGGTATTTGATATTATTTTAAAGTTCGAGTGATAAGGTGTATTTTGTTTGATATCATTTTGTATTGTGTTGTGTTGAGGAAATTTTTATATTCTAACCCTTATTGAGACTGAAAAAGAAGTAATTGTGAGTGTGATAGATTTGTGAGATCTGAACCTTGTCAAGAAAAAAGGTATGGGTAAATTATTCCTTAGTTGAGTTTATTGATTGGTTTTATGAAAATAAGTTTTGAGTGAAAAGGAATTGATTAGTATTTCCTTTTCAAGAGTGTTGAGTTCATGCTTCAAGGTTTTCTAGAATAAAGATTTTTTAAAACCTTGTTTTATAAGCATTGTTGTTGAAGTGAGTTGTTGTGCAAAGAACTTGAACTAAGGGTTTGAAAATAACATGAGTATCATTGTAATGTGAGATTTTTTGTTGAGCATTGTTGGAAAAATTTTGAGTTGGTGTTTACATACTTGGACTAGGGTTTGTAATAAATGGTTGTTTGTTGAGTAATTGGTTGAGTAGAGTTGATTGAGCTTAGTCAAGTGGATGTATGGAGTGATTGTTCAAGTTCCAAAAAATAAAATATTCTAAAATTTTATTTGAGTTGAGAAAGTATTTGAGCATTGAGTTGAAACATATTGGGTCTCTAACAATTCACTTTATGTTTTTATGAGATTGGATAATTTCTATGTGAGATTATTGACCACATTTGGACAAATTCTATGTGGACTTGTTGAGTAGATTTGGACAAGTTCTATGTGGACTTGTTGAGTGGATTTGGATAGGTTCTAAGTGGACCTATTGAGTAGATTTGAATAGGTTATGAGTGGACCTATTGAGCAGAGTTGAGTAGGTTCTAAGTGGACCTATTGAGCAGATTTGAGTAGGTTTTGAGTAGACCTATTGAGCAGATTTGAGTAGGTTCTGAGTGGACCTATTGAGTATATTTGAGCATGTTCTGAGTGGACCTATTGAGAAGATTTGAGATAGATATTTGGAGGTGATATATCAGAGAGGATAGTAGTATCCAATGGATAGATATCCATCAACTAGGGCAGTCAGGACAGGTATTTTTAGTGGGGATAAGAGTCTTCAGTGGAGAGAGATCCACAAGCCAGTTCAGTGGAGAGGATCATCAGCCAAAGTAGAGGAGAAGAAGTTCTCCTATGGATAGAGATCCACAAAATTGATTTAAGGGATCAACATCTCCTTTGGACCGAGGTCCATAAATATTGTAGGGAAAGGATTCCCAAGAGAATTTATTTGAGAAAAAATTATAAAGAATATTCTCTCCATGGAGTAGCATGCATTGGGTGAAACACGTAAAATCATGTCTCTCATGTGTGTGATGCTTTGTGTGATGATTATTGCTTTAATCTTGTCGATGATATGATTTGGATTAAAAGGCAACAAGTTGTATTGTATATTGTTCACCCTCCCCTCTTAGTATAAGCACATGCTCTTCATCCAATTTCTTGCCCTAAAAGGTTAGGGTAATGTTCTTATTAGAAGAGAATGATATCTAGAATATTGTCAAGGTTGTTGTGAATTCGCCTATAGATCCATAGTATTTGGTAGCTCATAGAAATAATAAAATGAAGGCCAATAGGGTTATGCATAAGGGGTCAGTCCAAAAATGTATTTATAAAAATTTGACGAATCGATTACAAAATCCAAATGAATAGTATCAAAACACATGTAGAAGGTGAAGAACACAAGCTTATACTGAGAGGGGGGTGAACAGTATAAGACCTCTTTTTACTTTTTCCTTTATACTTCAAAATAGTAAAGCAATATACCCAAAGCAATATCAAAACAATGCACAATATCATCCACAAAGTGACACCAATTTTAACGTGGTTCACCTAGAATGGTCAGGCTACGTCCACAAAACTTTTCTCTAAAAGTTATCTCAAAGTTCTTTGGGAATCCTTCCCAATTACAATGTTTATGAGCCTCGGCCCAAAGGAGATACCTTCCCCCAATCAGAATTTATGAGCCTCTGCTCAAAGGAGATACCTTCCCCTACGCTCCGGATTTATGAGCCTCTGCTCAAAGGAGATACCTTCCCCTCTGCTCTGGAAATGATCCCTCGGAAGATCAATCGCCTCTACCTCTTGCCAGCACGTGGAACTCCTTTCCATCGAAGACCTCCTGTCCTCAATGCTTAGCCTAAGAGACCTCTGCCTTCTATGATCACGTCCACAGCAGCTCAGCAACCTGTACCAAACATAGTCAGTCGGTCTAGTACAAGTCTTCCTCTGTCTGTCAGATCTGTCCAACACTTGAACAAATCAATCCTCTACACACAAGCCTTCTCAAAGACTTGCCAAATCTGTCCTCAGGTTCTTCTCAAAGAACCAGTGCACCTCTGTCCTCATACAGCAGCACTCCACGTTCGTCTTTGCCCTTTGTGCTCTCTACGCCCTCTGCTCTCTTTGCGCAATCACAGCCGCACTTGGTCGAACTTCAACCTTTGCACTCTCTGCACAATCACAGTGGCACTTAGAACAATTCACCATGACTCTTCGCTCACTCTGCACACTTCGATCGAATTTTGCACTCTGCTCTCGACGATCGAACTTCTCACTCTGCGCTCTATCTATGAACGTCGCAACTAACAATTCCTCCAACTCTTCAAAATAGCCTACCTTTTATAATAACACTTTCAAGATCAAAACCTTAATCTTAGTCGGTTGTAACCCTGATCTTTAGTCGGCTGCACAACCCTAAACTTCATCGACTGCAAACCCTAATCTTCGTCGGCTCACATTTAACTTTTTCGGCTTCAACTGCCTCTGTAACTCTTCTATAGCTTTTGCCATGAAACTACAACATGTCGCGATATCGTGACACCTTTGCAACCGTACACTTTCTTTTGGCTTTTGTCATGATATCATGACACTTCAGCCTTTGTCGACTTCAACTAAGCTCTTGTCACGATATCGTGACACTTCTATCTTTGTCAGCATCAACTTTGCTTTTGTCGCGATATCGCGACACTTCTCCCTTCGTCGACCTCCTTTCTGCTTTTGTCATGAAATCATGACACTTCTACCTCTACAGACTTCATCTTCACTTCTGTCGTGATATCGCGACACTTCTGTCTTCATAGCCTTCCTCTCTGCTTTTGTCACGAAATCATGACACTTCTCCTATAGAAGACCTGCTTTCAGTTTTTGTCATGAAATCGTGACACTTCTGCTTTCGTCTACTTTATTTTCTATCTATCACGAAATCGTGACACTTTTTGTATCCGTATGCATTCTTTGCAACCCGTCACGAAATCATGATGCTTTTAACTTTTGTATGCTTTCCTTGTAACCCATCGCAAAATGCGACATGTCGCGATATCGCGACACTTTTCCTCCTTAGCTCTTTTCTTTTCTTTGGGTCACGAAAACCCGACATGTCGTGATATCACGACACTTTTTCTCCTTAGCGCTTTTCTTTTCTTTGGGTCGCGAAAACCCGACATGTCGCGATATCGTGACACTTTTTCTCTGCGAGCTCTTTCTCTCGAACCTGTCACGAAATCGTGACACTTTTTCATCCGTACAAACCCTCTTGCAAATTGTCGCGAAATCGTGACACTTTTCTTTGCGAGCTCTTTCTCTCGAACCTGTCAGCTTGGGGTTTGCAAAAGACCTTTGAAACTGTTATGTCGTAACCTTCATCAAAATAAATTATTTGACATCAAATCAAATTCCTTCAAAAGCTTCTTGACATCAATGACAACTTATATACTTGAGCAAAGGCAATGTACCCAAAGTACCCAAAATTTCCAACAATCTCCCCCTTTGTCATTGATGGCAAACCTTTACTGAAAACACTTCTCAAGAGCCAAAACTGAAACCAACTGTGCTAACAACTGACCAACGTCCTTTGAAGTTTTGCTCCCCTTGACTTGAAGCTTTCCTCTTCACTTTGAAGCTCTCCCCCTTACTCATATCTCTCCCCCTTTGTCATCAATGGCAAAGGGTCACCTTTGGGGCTCGGGACTAAGAATGAGCCTCTTAGCTTAGTCCCTCCCCCACCTCCTAATGAGGTGATTAATTCTGGGGTGGGAGTAAAACTCCCATTAGGCACTGATCATCATCAGCGTCTATAACTTCCTTGTCGGGCCTTCTCTTGAACTCTTTGTCCATATTCCTGTTCTTGTCACTGTTCTTGTTCTTGTTCTCATCCCTATTCTTGTCCATGCCTTGATCCTTGGACCTGATCATGCCACTGTTCTTGTTCCTGTAATCTAGAATTTCAGCTCTACACTGTCTGATTATGTGACCTTCATTGTTGCACTTGAAACACTTGACGATGTTGTTTCTCTGAGGTAAACCAGATCTTTGAATCCACCTGTTCTGACCAAACTTGTTTTGATCAAACCTATTCCTATTATTTACCTTGCAATAAACTGCCTTGTGCCCAAACTATTGACAAGAGTAGCAATACCCTTGAAAGAAACTAGCACTTCTAAAATTGTCATTTACCTTCTTCACTTGAGCCATGCAATGTGAAGCCATGTGACCAAACTTATGACAAGCAAAACATCTGCCTTGAAATTTTCCTTTATTTGACCTCTTGGGTCCTGAAAACTTCTTCTTCTCATTCTAAATTCTGTTTTCTATTTCTGTGCATCTATCATTCAAGGACTCATGATCTGAAATACTTTCCTCATCAGAACTCTCTTCCTTTTGGAGTCTCTTACTAGACTCTCCAACTTGTTCCTTGTGTGGCTTAACAAAACCAAGGCCTGTTTTATCTGTTGTCTTTCTTTGACCTTTGATGAGTGACTTAACCTTTTTGGAGCTATCTTGAAACCTCGTAAAGCTTATCCTTGTACTCTTTAGTTTCCTCTTTCAAAGAAGCCATTTTCTGTTCTAACTCACTATACTCAAGAACCTTAGACTCTAACTCATCCTTGAGTTCTTGTGTCTTAGCTATAGAGAAATCAAGACTTTCTATAAGATCATCTCTCTCCATACAACATTCATCTAACTTATCCTTGAGTCTAGCATTCTTCTTTCTTTCCTTTTTCAAAGCACTAAGAGCATTAATAAGTTCACTTTCAAGATCCTTTATTTGTTTGCTTTCCGAATCATCAAAGCCTTTTTCAGATTTCTTATCACTAGAGGTGCTACCTTTTTCAAAAACCATACAAGCATCTTCCTTATAGTTTTCTGAAGCATCCTCATACATACTAGAAACCAAATCATTATTTGTGCAATCATCCTCAAGGTGACCAAAATTTCCACATCTAAGACATTTCATGATAATGAATCTATGTTTCGGTTCTTCCTCTTTTTTCTGATATGAACAACATCTCATTTTCATCATCACTTGAAGAACTTTCACTATCACTACTAGAACACTTACTTGCTTTGTCTAGGTAGAAACTCTTCTTGTGCTTGTGAGAATACCTCTTTCCTTGATTGTTGTGCTCATCTTTGTTCTTCCTGTGATGCTTGTGCTTTTCAGAATCCTTGCTCTTAGAATCCTGTTTATCTTCATCACTTTCATTCTTGGGAACAGATATAATCAGTAGCATAATGACCAAACTTTCCACAATTGAAACATCTTATATTTTTCATGCTTTTGTGCTTTCTAGAGAACTTGCCTTTCTTGTTGTAATATGCCTCTTCATCACTAGAAGACTCATCACTCTCTTGAAGTTGTTTACCCTTGGATTTCTTGGTAGCCTTGAAAGTTGCCTCTTTCTTGACATCAACCTTCACTTGAGTTCTCAACTCAAATGCTGCAAGTATACTATGGAGCTCATCCTTTTTCAACTTATCCAAATCTTTAGCTTCCTCAATAGCAAAAATATTTTCACTAAATCTATTAGGAAGAGATCTTAAAATCTTATCACAAACATCATTTTCAGCAAGCTCAAGACCTAAGTCTTTCATGGAGTTAACAACCTCATCCATACGAAGCATGTAGTCACTAATATTTTCATCATCATTCATCTGGAGTTGTTCAAACATACCTTTGAAGTGTCTCAACTTGGCCTTTCTAACATTTGTATCACCTGTATGAACCACCTTCAACTGTTTCCACATTTCACTAGTTGTCTTGCAGTGAATCACTTTGGTGAGATCTGCTTTCTATAAGCCTTTCAGGATTGCATTCATTGCTTTTGAATTGTTGTGATGTAGGAGCCTTTCTTCTTTAGTATTAGGACCATGTACAGGAATAGTGTACTCATCTTCAATCACTTCCCATACCTCATTACCAAGTGCCATTAGATGAACCTTCATCCTTGCACTCCAAAGACCAAAATCTGACCCATCAAGAATAGGTGTTGCATTGCTACTTGAATGATCCATTGTGTTCTTTACTAGCTTTTCCTTCAAGTTGTTAAACTTTTCGAAGGCACCTGCTCTATACCAATTGAAGAACACAAGCTTATACTTGAGAGGGGGGTGAACAGTATAAGACCTCTTTTTACTTTTTCCTTTATACTTCAAAATAGTAAAGCAATATACCCAAAGCAATATCAAAACAATGCTCAATATCATCCACAAAATGACACCAATTTTAACGTGGTTCACCCAGAATGGTTGAGCTACGTCCACAAAACTTTTCTCTAAAAGTTATCTCAAAGTTCTTTGGGAATCCTTCCCAATTACAATGTTTATGAGCCTCGGCCCAAAGGAGATACCTTCCCCCAATCAGAATTTATGAGCCTCTACTCAAAGGAGATACCTTCCCCTCTGCTCTGGATTTATGAGCCTCTGCTCAAAGGAGATACCTTCCCCTCTTCTCTGGAAATGATCCCTCAGAAGATCAACTGCCTCTACCTCTTGCCAGCACGTGGAACTCCTTTCCATCGAAGACCTCCTGTCCTCAATGCTTAGCCTAAGAGACCTCTGCCTTCTATGATCATGTCCACAACAGCTCAACAACTTGTACCAAACACAGTCAGTCGGTCTAGTACAAGTCTTCCTCTTTCTATCAGATCTGTCCAACACTTGAACAAATCAATCCTCTACACACAAGCCTTCTCAAAGACTTGCCAAATCTGTCCTCAGGTTCTTCTCAAAGAACCAGTGCACCTCTGTCCTCATACAACAGCACTCCACGTTCGTCTTTGCCCTTTGTGCTCTCTATGCCCTCTGCTCTCTTTGCGCAATCACAGCCGCACTTGGTCGAACTTCAACCTTTGCACTCTCTGCGCAATCACAACGGCACTTAGAACAATTCACCATGACTCTTCGCTCACTCTGCACACTTCGATCGAATTTTGCACTCTGCTCTCGGCGATCGAACTTCTCACTCTGTGCTCTATCTACGAACGTCGCAACTAACAATCCCTCCAACTCTTCAAAATAGCCTGCCTTTTATAATAACACTTTCAAGATCAAAACCTTAATCTTAGTCGGTTGTAACCCTGATCTTTAGTCGGTTGCACAACCCTAAACTTCATCGGCTACAAACCCTAATCTTCGTCGGCTCACATTTAACTTTGTCGGCTTCAACTACCTCTGTAACTCTTCTATAGCTTTTGTCGTGAAACTACAACATGTCACGATATCGCGACACCTTTGCAACCGTACACTTTCTTTTGGCTTTTGTCATGATATCGCGACACTTCAGCCTTTGTCGACTTCAACTAAGCTCTTGTCATGATATCGTGACACTTCTTTGTCGACATCAACTTTGCTTTTGTCACGATATCGCGACACTTCTCCCTTCGTCGACCTCCTTTCTGCTTTTGTCATGAAATCATGACACTTCTCTCTAGACTTCGTCTTCACTTCTGTCGCGATATCGTGACACTTCTTTCTTCATAGCCTTCCTCTCTGTTTTTGTCGCGAAATCGTGACACTTCTCCTATAGAAGACCTGCTTTCAGTTTCTATCACAAAATTGTGACACTTCTGCTTTATTTTTTGCCTATCGTGAAATCGTGACACTTTTTGCATCCGTACGCATTCTTTGCAACCCGTCATGAAATCGCGACGCTTTCAGCTTTCGTACGCTTTCCTTGTAACCCATCACGAAATCGCGACATGTCGCGATATCGCGACACTTTTCTAACTTGTTTTCTCTCTCTTGCTTAAGTCACGAAAATGCGACATGTCGCGATATCGTGACACTTTTCCTCCTTAGCTCTTTTCTTTCTTCGGGTCACGAAAACCCGACATGTCGCGATATCGTGACACTTTTTCTCCTTAGCGCTTTTCTTTTCTTCGGGTCGCGAAAACCCGACATGTCGCGATATCGCGACACTTTTTCTCTGTGAGCTCTTTCTCTCGAACCTGTCACGAAATCGTGACACTTTTTCGTCCGTACAAACCCTCTTGCAAATTGTCATGAAATCGTGACACTTTTCTTTGCGAGCTCTTTCTCTCGAACCTGTCAGCTTGGGGTTTGCAAAAGACCTTTGAAACTGTTATGTCGTAACCTTCATCAAAATAAATTATTTGACATCAAATCAAATTCCTTCAAAAGCTTCTTGACATCAATGACAACTTATATACTTGAGCAAAGGCAATGTACCCAAAGTACCCAAAATTTCCAATAGAAGGTTCACTATTATTAGGGGCAATATTGGAAATTTAAACTTAAAATGGTCAAATTATTATAAAATTGGGGTGAATCGACCAAAAAAAAATTACACCCAAATTTTTTTGGCTAATGGACCCTGGTCAAGGGTCCCAAATATTAGCCAATTCCAAAATTTGAAAATTCTAATTTTAGCCAATTTGCTAAAATAGCCACTATGTACAACCTTGAATGCCAAGTAGATGATCTTGGATGAAGTGAAGGACCATTGGATTCCTCACATATCTAAGAAGACTATGACAAAGTATATATTTGATGCCTTGGTTAGACTCTATCCAAGTGAGAACATAAATAGAAATATGATATTGTAGAACAAACTTAGATATATGGAGATGACCAACTCTAACATCGTTACCAATTACCTTATGAAGATTATGTAGATTCATGATCAACTGGTAGAAATTAGAGAGAAGGTTGAAGGCACAAAGTTGGTGAGCATGGCATTGAATGGTTTCTTAGCTTCATGGTAACCATTTTTTAAAGACATATATGCTTGTGAGAACCTTCCCATCTATGAGAAATTATGGTATGATTTCATCTAGGAGGAGACTCAAATGGAGTTAAAGGCTAGTAAGAAGGGTGGTGATGATAACCTAGATCTCTTTGGGTAAACCAAGAAGGGTAGAGGTAAATAACCCAGTAAGGGTAAGGTAAAGAGTGAGGATTCAACCTCATAATAAAGGAAGAAGGATTTGAGTAATATCAAGTGATTCATTTTTCATAAGCATGACCATTATGGATCATAGTGTCTAGACAATAAGGACAATGAGAAGCAATGACAAACATAGGTAGTAACCTTTAAGAAACTTAGATGAGCGATTTTGTTATCAAATTCAAGAAGGATTTTTCATTGGTATCTTGCCTTTCTACCAACATGATTTTGAGGGATGTTTTGTATGTGGATAGTGGGGCATCCCAGCACATGACATCAACCCAATAGTTTTTTACTAGTATACAAGATATAGGCTCAATATTTTAGGTTGATCTTGGTGATGATGCCAAGTATCCAGTTGAAGGAATTGGTACCATTCCTTTTCAACTCCAGTAAAGGAACTCTTTATATGTTAATTATGTTTTGTTTGTTCTAGGTCTTAGGAAGAACTTGCTTTTAATTTCAATTATGGAGGATAAGTTTTATGCAGTAGAGTTCAAGAACTAGCATATCCTTATTAGATCGAAAGAATCTAGTACAAAAATAGCACAAGTGATAAGGGTTAGGGAAGGCAATCTATACATGTTGTAGGATGAACCTGTTTGGACCCTACTTCATAGCAGTAATAGCTTGTGTGAGTTTTGGCATAAGACGATGGGGCACCTGCATCATAGAATATTTCCTATTCTAAGGAAGATAGTCATAAGTCTTACAAATTTTAGCATTGATAAACATGGAGTATTCATAGGGTGCACTCTTGGCAAGCATACCAAGGTTTTTTTTCCAAACAATGAACATATTTCTAAGGAGATACTAGATCTAGTACATTCAGATGTTTGTGGACCGATGTCAATAGCTTCAATTTTAGGTAACATATACTATGTTTCCTTTATTGATGATATCTCTTCCAAAATATGCATCTACTTATTAAAGACCAAGGATGAAGTCTTTAGCAAGTTTCAAGAGTTCAAAGCTCCAGTTGAGAACTAGCTAGATAAGAAGATAAATATATTGATATCATACAATGGGGGTGAATATACCTCCAAGGAGTTCGATGGTTTCTATAAGTAAGTAGGAATCAAAAGGGAGTTGACTATTCCATACAACCCACAATGGAATGGGGTTGTAAAGTGAAATAATTGATCCATCATAAGGGTTGTTAAGGCCATGATTCATGACCAAGGTTTGTCGATGTTTCTTTGGGTAGAAGCATGCAACACAACAATCTACATCTAGAACATGTGTCCTCATAGGATCTTGGAGGACAGGACATCCATGCAAATTTGAGGTAAAAATGATTTTTGACTTCTAAACAATTAGTTGTATATTATGTAATTATTTTAAATACTACTTTCTTCCTAAAATAGTTATTTCCCAGTATATATGAGTCTTTTTTTTATTTTTAAGTTTGTTTTGTTTAATCCAAGAAAGATAAAAAATATTATGGTATGCTACTATGTAGAATACCCTATTGACCCCGATAAGCCTTGACTTGAAGATATTACCCACCAAGAGATGCCTTATAATGAAAATTCTCTTAACAAAGACATCCAAAAAACACTTGAAGAAAATCCTCAAAATGACATATCAATTGAAAATGAAAGTGATAAATCAAATACATTACAAACTTTTTCTTTTCTTTTTTTTTAAGCGAAAAAACCCTTGTGGAGCCGCCTTGGTCTGAGATACCATGAACATGGGGTTCTACACCGTCAAAGTCACCCGGGGGTCACACCCGACCCTACCCGCACCAACATTATCAATTGGATTTGAGATACCCAATTCAGCTTTTTGGTAGGGTGGAGATTTGAATCTGGGACCTCCCTTGGAGGATTGCCCTCTCCTCTCCAACTCACCTACAACACCTGGGTATTACAAACTTATTTTGAATCTTCAAGAAAATTTTCTAAAAATATAAAGGCATCTAACTAGTTTATTGGAAGGGGATTTAAGAATGAATGGGTAGAAAAAATTTCCTTGATTGAGCCTATTCTGACTGAGGACAACCAAGTCAATAAAAAAGAATGTAGATGCAAAATTTACTGTTGGAAAATTGGTAAGGATCATAGGCTACAAAATAAGATAGATACAATAGAAAAACATATTGGCAAAGTTTATGTAAAAGTTATAAGAAGTAATGGTGAAATTAGTGAAGTTAGATGGAAGGATGCATCAGAATGTATGCATGTTAGATATGCAATAGAATATTACAATCACTTAAAGAAACAACAATCTCCTAGTGATAAAAGTGAAACAATTGTAGCCCAATTTCATAAATTTATAAGACCACCCTAGCTTCAAAAACTTTACAATTTACTGTTGTATATAGTATTCTCAATAAAGGTAAACCCATGTCCAATTTTATTGATTATAAACACAAAACCTTATTATTTCCCATTGGTCAAATAAAAGTGGTTGGGAAATGGTAAAATTTCTATCAATAGTTGAGAAGGAAGAGCTTAGGGAGCAAGTAAAAAAAATTGGATTCATTTCACTTTCTATTGATGAGGTGATGACTGTGAACAACACATACTAGATTTGCATGCATGTGTACACATTTCAAAATCATGTAAGGAGATCTAGTTTTCTAGGATTACATAAGATGGTTGAAAGTTCAATTGTAGAAAACATCTATAATGTTCTTGTGACTAGTTTAAAGGATATTGCGAGAATGAATGATATAGACATAGCCAAAAAGTTTATTTATGTCAGATCTGATGGTGTTGTTATTATGCAATGGCACATAAATGGTCTTTGTATTCGACTCCAAACCTTATTTGCCCTATATATGATTCACATTCATTGTATGGCTCATATAGTGAATCTTGCATATAAAATCATGAGCACATTTAAAAATTTTGATAGAGTGGAAGACCTCATTCATGAAATACATTCTTATTTTTCATGCAGTCTAAAAAGGTTTGCAGAGTTTCAACAGTTTGAACTAGAAGCTATAGAAGAAAAAAATTGTTAAAATATGTAGATACAAGAAGGATTTTATTGTTTCAACCTACTCATAGAGTTTTTATATAATATCAATCATAAATTGGGTTTATGCACACAAATCACAAGGTAGTTGATAAGGTAAAATATTTGCTATTCCGTTTGACAATTGGAAACCATTTTTACCTTATGCATTATTCTTCCAATGTTACAAGAAATGAACAGATTGATTAAAATTGCACAAGAGAGATCCATCTATATCATTGATTTAATGAAGATGAGAAAACAAATATGTATGATTATTGATATGTTATATGTTTCCAAGGCAGATTTTACAGATCCCTTATTTGCCAGTTGGAATACATTGACAAACATGAACAATTCAAAAAGCTTTTTGAAATTTGACATCAATGATTATCTTTGTATTAATGTTCATGGAAATTTGATACCTCTTTATTGTTTTGAAATATAATCAAGTATAGTTGTGGATGATGTTGAAGATTTTCCTGTAACACACAATAGATTTCATGTTGTTTTACACAAAAATAAGACAAATTTGTCAACAATAGCAAAATCTTTGACAAGTGAGATAAGATAACGATTTCAAAGATATGAGTTTCTTGAGGTCATGGGTGTAATTAACCCCATGTTTTGTGGTCTTTGTATTGAATACAATTCTACAAATGAGTTGTTTATTAAATATATAGGCATCCTCATTCAACATTTTAGTAAAATTGTGGAAGTCAATGGTGTTGAAATCAAAGGTATACTCAACAAAGATATTTTAAAACAATAGTCATTGCATTTTGGAAGAACAATAATTGGGCAAATGTCACTTTTGAGTAACATACATGAGATTGGTTCAACTACACGTATATGGTAAAAATTATATCTTCTTGTAGTGTCTTACAAGATATGATGAGTGAATACTTTTGTTTATATGAATTATGTGAAACAATGATTTTGGGGTCTGTGGAATATGAGAGAGTTTTCAGTGCACTATATTTTGTTAAAACTAAGCACCACAACAGGCTCAAAAAAAAATTAGGAAATTTTTTAAGAATTTATGTGTCATCATATCATTTGGATAAATTTTTGTATGACAAAGCATTAACATACTGGAATTCCCTTGTAGGAAAAAGGAGTACCATGAATATGATCGATAAGGATGATAACGATGCTTTCAGTGATCAAATAGTGGAGACAAATATACGCTATGCTTAATAATAATTTTGGATAAGCTGATATGTGTTTGATTTAGCTACCTGAATTGTAATTTTTTCATGATTTCATAGACATTGATAAACATGAATACATTTGGTATCAGATTTCACAATATTGTTTTAGATTTATAAGATTTGAAAAAAAATGTTTGCTCATATATTGTATGTTTTATATCACATTGTTGTTTTATAAATTGTATATTTTATATCATATTATTATTTTCAAAATTCTATGTTTTATATCACAGTGTCTCAACTATGTCTTCCTTCATTGATAAATTGTTATGTTTTATGTTTTAAATCATAGTATTGGTATTTTATTGTTAATGTATGTATATTAAACAAAAATAAGTTTAGGATCTATTTTAGTTCATGATATCCTAAAGATGCTTGGTTTGCATGAAGATCTATGATCTTATCAATGATGCTTAAGATCATAGTTTTGGTTTATTTCAGTTTAGGATGTATTTCAGTTCATGAGATCTTAAATATGCTTGGTTTGCATAAAGATATATGATCTTATCTATGATTATTTTGTTGTTTTATATGAACATAGTAAACAATATTGGCTAGAAATAAACTAAAAAAGCAACACAAAATTATAAATGCAAACAAACTTTGAATTATGGAAGACATGAAATGAGTAGATATCTTTTATTAATTTGAATAGAAATATATTACATCGAACAAAATGGTTGACTACTATCAAATTGAAAGCATATTATATTGTTAAACATCTGATTGAGGGTTGGCTGCCTCAATATCGCTTGGAGTAACATTTTCTTTCCCTTTATCAGCTTTCGTGACACCCTCTTCTGGTAGTACTCCAACTCTAACTAGATTTTCACATACTTTCACAATACTCCCCACTAATATCACTTCTTTATTTGGATCTTCAAGAATTTTGGGAAGTGGTTCTTTTGCTTTATGCTACTCTAGTATAAGGTACAGATCTTCATTGAGCCTATCCTTGATATATTTTATTAAAATATTATTATCCGCTATTTTTTATTGCATTTTATTTTTCATTTCCATTGCATTTTGCAAAAATATCTTTGTCCTTTTGATATTGGCATCCATGCTCTTAAATTGTCTTTTAAAGTTATCAAAATTTGACTGCAAAAAGAAATTGAAAACATAATTCAAAAGAGTTATATGAAAAATTATTACTTATTTTAATGAAATAAAAAAATTTAACTGCAAAATAAAATTAAAACATAATTTTTTTTTCTTACCTTAGCCACATCCCTTGTAGCCTTAGCAGCTACAAATTCGTCCTTATTAGTGTTAGAATAAGTAATTATTCTCTTAAGTTCTACTAGGATAGACTTACTTGATTTTCCACTCCTTCATGAGTTAGGTGAACTCTTAGTTATAGTCTACATCATATTTGATGAGTTGTTGTAATCCAATGGCTCTCAATGATCAACTTTGTTATTTATACAAAGTTGATTCATGGAATAATAAATCAGTTCTAATATTTCTTCATATTTTGTGTAATGCTTTGCATGTCTATTTTGGGAAATTCTAACATGGTACCAGAGGTGGATAGATTTTCTTAGCATTCTG
Organism: Wollemia nobilis; assembly: GCA_028583015.1. Lineage (NCBI taxonomy): Eukaryota > Viridiplantae > Streptophyta > Pinopsida > Araucariales > Araucariaceae > Wollemia > Wollemia nobilis. The sequence goes on along the minus strand of JAQPPZ010000756.1, from coordinate 1,338,164 downwards.
TCTTGAAGGTTCTAGGAGCTGGTTCTTTGTATATTTTTTTGGCTTCTCCTCTCTTTTTTGGATTTAAGTCTTCAATAAGATTTTAAATATATATTTTTTTGCTATATTTTCTAGATATATGTATGTGGGTTATTCTGAATAATATTTGTCTCCTTCTCACATTAAAATGGAAAAGGAAGATTCATTGCGTTTTAGTGTAAATGATTTTTATTCATAAAAATTGCCAATAGTTTTTTTTCATATCTATTATTTAAAAAAGGGGGGGGGGGGGGGCTCTTTGACTAGTTCATATATATTAATTTTATTTTCCTTAAAAAAAAGGAACACCTTTTTTCAAGCAAATAATTTTTTTTTATGATTATTATTAAAAAATTTATTATCCTAAAAGCTTGATCGATAGGAATTTTATTTCCTATATTTAGTGTATTCTTTTTTGCAGAAAAAAAATCTTGTTGTGCTACCTTTTTCATTGCTCTCAGAGAAGCCCAATTGAGGCTCTTAAAATGTGCACCGGGAAACCAATATTGGGCACCAATGGAACTCTTCGTAACGCCTCTCAATAAATTTTGATATCTCCTTCACTAGAGATCTAAATGTTGGACATTTTGAGCTCTTTTAGTTGTCATTGTTGTCAAGATGAGAAGTTGTCATTGATGCCAAGGTGAACACATGAAGCTGTCATTAACACCATGGAGTACATCATTACTGCCACCAAGAACAATGTGAAGAGTTGAAGAAAAGGTGTCAAAATATGGTTTCATGAGGGTTTGTGTTAAAACCATGGTGGAAAATTAAATGGTTTTATTAAAACCATTATGAGGATATAAAGGCTTCCTTAAACATTGTGATGGCATAATTAAGGTTTTTATTAAAACCATGGTGGTAGAATAATTTACATCAAACCCATGGAGTACAAAGAAAGGTTTAAATTTTATCTCAAGAAGGCTTTAATTTTTATTAAATTCAAAGGTTTATAAAATAATTTATAAAATTTAAATTCTTTTAGAATTTAAATAATTTATAAATTATAAAGGTCTTAAGAAGGCGTCGACGTCATAGATTTAATGGAGCACCGATGTCCATGACAAAAGGTGAAATTCATATATAAAATCAATGCCAAAGGGGCATTAAACTTACCCTTCATTGATTAAATTTCATGCAACCAAGTGAGAGAATAATTCATGCAATCGTTGAGGAAGAAGACAAATTTGAGTTGTCTTTTAGCGCCAGGGAAAATATGAAAAAGGGAGGGCTTAAGCCTCACTCCCATTGGACATGGTGGTCCATTGGCAGTGCACGTTTTGTGAGGGCATTGGGAGTGGAAGTATCCATGATCGATTCACATGGAGGTTGTTTGCGTGTTGGTCTTGAGCACTATGGAGGAAAATATTTTGAATGCACTCATTTTGAGTGCCAAGGTTGGAAGAAAGAGCACGAGGTGCTCTTTGGGTTCCAAGTGTACATCTAGCACATGCGATGGTCTAGCCCACGGCTAGGGCGCACGAGGAGGCAGAGAGTGGGGGTTGAATCTCATAAGTGGCAAAGGTAATTTTTGTTAAATAAATTTTTATTTACCTAAAGTATTTCCTAAGGTAAAAGAGAGTTATAAGGGTAGAATGAAAAGTTGTTTGTTTGGAAATTGATTTATGCTATAGGAGTTATAAGGAGAGTGGATTTGATTTTTGCCAAAGTTCTTATTGCTATTAAAATTTAATTAAAGAGGTTTTTGAGTTAAATTTTGGTGGATGTTAAATTTATTTTAATTGGGAGATTATAAGGTGTTATTTGGAAAATATTTTATGTATGTTGATGGCTGTTTTTAAAGATGGAGTGATAAGGTGTGATTGAGTTTTTGCATTACATTGTGGGAAATATTTATCTTCTAACCTCTTTGAGTTTGGCATAGAATTGTTTTGATTGGGCAGATTTCGGATACATTATCTAAAATGTATGAGCACATTCTTCCATATTTGAGTTGATTGATTGGTTTTCTGGAAAATAATTTTGGAGTGAAAAGGACTTGATTAGGGTTTCCTATTGAGTGTGTTGAGTTAGGAATAATGAGTTGTAGTTAAAACCTTGTTTTATAAGCATCGTTGTTGAAACCATTGGTTTAGTGAAGAACTTAAACTAGGGTTTGAGTATCATTGTTATATGGGAGTTGTTTTATAAGCATTATTGTTGAAGCCATTGGTTGAGTGAAGAACTTGAACTAGGGTTTGAGTATCATTGTTATGTGAGAGTTATTTTATAAGCATTGTTGTTGAAGTGAGTTGTTGAGCAAAGAACTTGAACTAGGGTTTGAAAAGAACATGAGTATCATTGTTATGTGAGATTTGTGATTGAGCATTATTGGAAATATTTTGAGTTGGTGTTTATATGCTTGGACTAGGGTTTGTGAGAAATGAGTGTTTCATTAAGTGATTGGTTGAGTAGAGTTGGTTGAGCCTAGTCAAGAGGATGTGTGAAGTGATTGTTCAAGTTCCATAAAACAAACTATTCTATATTTTTAATTGAGTTGAGAAAGTGATTGAGCATTGAGTTGAAATTGAAGCATATTGAGTCTCTAACAATTCTCCTTATGTTTCTAAGAGAGTGATTGAAAGTAATTGAGCATTGTGATTAGTATAGAACATATTGAGTCTCTAACAATTCTCTTTATGTTTCTATGAGATTGGACAAGTTTTGTGTGGACTTTTTGAGCATAGTTGAGCAAGTTTTGTGTGGACTTGTTGAGTAGATTTGATCAAATTCTTTGTGGACTTGTTGAGCATATGTTTGGTTTGGGATTGGTTGTGGACTTGTTGAGTAGGTTTGAGCAAGTTTTGTGTGGACTTGTTGAGAAGATTTGAGCAAGTTCTGTGTGGACTTGTTGAGCAGATTTGAGCAAGTTCTGTGTGGACTTGTTGAGCAGATTTGAGCAAGTTTTGTGTGGACTTGTTGAGCAGATTTGAGCAAGTTCTATGTGGACTTGTTGAGTAGATTTGAGCAAGTTCTGTGTGGACTTTTTGAGCAAATTTAAGCAAGTTCTGTGTGGACTTGTTAAACAAATTTGAGCAAGTTCTATGTGGACTTGTTGAGAAAATTTGAGCAAGTTCTTTGTGGAAAGTTGTTGAAAGTCTTTGTGAACTTGTTGAGCAATTGAGTAAGTCTATGTGGCTTGTTGTTGGACAAGTTCTATGGAAACTTGTTGAGTAGATTTGAGTAAGTTCTGTGTGGACTTTTTGAGAAGATTTGAGCAACAATGGACTTGTTGAGTAGATTTGAGGACAGATTTTGGTGCATATTTGAGGATAGATTTGTGCCAGACCAGAGATAGAGATTGAGCATATTTGTGCTAGATCGAAGGACTATGTTTAGTATAAATTTGAGATAGAGCTTTGGAGGTGATAGATCAGAGAGGATAGTAGTCTCTAGTGGATAGAGATCCATCAGCCAGGGTAGTTAGGATAGGTCTTATGAATGGTGACAAGAGTCTTTAGTGGAGAGAGATCCACAAGCCAATGTAGTGGAGGCAATAGTCTTTAAGAGGATCACCAGCCAGAGTAAAGGAGAAGGAGTTCTCCTGTGGATAGAGATCCATGAAATTAATTTAGGGGATTGGTATCTCCTTTGGAAAGAGGTCCATAAACATTGTAATAGGGAAAGGATTCCCAAGATATTGATTGAGAAAATTTTAGTGAAATATTTTCTCCGTGGAGTAGCCCATATTGGGTGAACCACGTTAAATTGGTGTCTCATGTGTGTGTGTTATTTTATGCACTTATTTGGTTTCTACTATTGATATTGCCATTTATTATATTGATTAATATTATTTGGGAAAGAAAAGTAAAAAGTGGTCTTATACTGTTCACCCCCCTCTCAGTATAAGCTTGTGTTCTTCAATTGGTATCAGAGTTGGTTCATTTCTAAAAAGGTTTAACAACTTGAAGGAAGATCTTACAAGAACACAAATGGCAAAGAAAGGCAAAAGTAGAACCATGAGATACAAGAATAAAAGAACACACATGGTCATGAAAGAAAAGGAAGATGAATTCAATATTGTTGTTTTGGGAGGAAGAATGGAAATAGATTCAAGAGATGAATCAAGCAATGGAGAAATAACCAGGTTGATAAAGTTTTGTACCAGATGTAGGAATACAGGTCACCATGCAGCTTATTGTCCACAATAAGGTGAAGAATATTTTGTTTGTGGTCAACTCGGTCATGATGCAGGTTATTGCAATGGGTTTAGTAGCGGTGAAGATGAAGATGATATTTTCGGAAATTAAATCCTAGAGGTTGGTTCAAGAAAGGATAACAAGGAAAATAAAAAAATGTATGAAGAATAAACTCTAATTTCAATAATAGAATAAAAATAAGATGCTCCTATAGAAGATCAAAGAAATAAAGAAGAGGAAGATTCAGAAAAATAAAAGGAGGAAGCCACTCTTAAGGAACTTGTTGAATTGAAAAGAGATAATTTAGAATTGAAGGGTCAAATACAAGAAGATGAGAAATGTAAGACAAATTTTCTACAAGATCTCTCTGACTTGAGAGATAAGGTTGAAAAGGAAAGAAGAGTTGAAGAAGGTATGGTTGAAAAGTCAAAGGTAAAAGAGATAGAATGTGAAAGACTTATTGTTACTCTTGAAGAATTAAAAAGGGAGAACTCAGGATTAAGGGTTCAAGCTCAAGAAGATGAGAAAGAAAAAGCAAATTTTCTATAGGAACTCACCAACTTCAAAATCAAGGTTGAAGAGGCAAGAAAAATTGAAGAAGGTATGGCCAAAAAATTAAAGATAAAATATCTAGAGTGTGAAAGATTAGAGCATGAGATAGTTTCACTAAGGATGGAAGTAAAAGGCTCTAAGGACAAGTTGCACAAGTTTGAGGAGAATCCAAAGACTTTAGATAGGATTATCAATGCACAAAGGTCATCAATCACCAAAACAGGACTTAGTTCTAAAGAAGAACAAGGGAAACATGAAGCATAAAAAGGAGAGTCAAGCTCAAACACCAAAAAATAAGAAGCATCAAAATAAGTAAGTAAAATATAGAGTGAGACTTCTAAGGATAAGTTGGATAATAGAAAGTTCAACAAGGAAAGGAACAATGCACAAGTAAGGAATAGATGGAACAAGAAATAGGTAGAAGAGACTAAGATACCAATGGGGTCTAGGCAAGGTTTCTTCAATGGACGATGCTTATCATGTCATAGGTTTGGGCACATGGCTTCACAATGAAGGACACATGAAAGACAGGAAAATGGGAACTTCAAAAATAAATAACTTTTCCATGGGTATTGCTACTCATGTAATCATTTTGGTCATAAGGCAATGAATTGCAGGGTTCATGAACAAAAAGGATATGGCTTCACTAGGAGAAATCCTAAGATATTTGCACCTCCAAGGAATAATAACATCAAGTGCTATAAGTGCAATAATGATGGTCACACAACAAAGTGGTGTAGAGCAGACATTCCAAAATCAAGTATGAATAGAAACAAGAATAGGAATAGGAACATAGGAATGTAGACATGGATATGAACAAGAACAGAAATAGGAACATGGATATGAACATGAACAAGAACAATAACATGAACTAGAATAGGAATAGAAATAGGAATGTGGACATGGATAGGAAAATGGACATTGAAAGAAATAGTCAGAGGAATCATAAAGATCATATAATAAGGAAAGAGGATATAACTAAAGAATAGTGCTTTATGGTAGTAGAAATACTCCCACCCCAAAATTAACCACCTTTAGAGGAGGTGGGGGAGGGGCTAAGCTAAGAGGCCCATTCTTAGCCCCAAGCCCCAAAGGTGACCCTTTGCCATTGATGTCAAAGGGGAAGAGATTTGAGTAAGAGGGAGAGATTTGATACTTGAGAGAGCAATGAAACAGGGGGAGCAATGTCCTAGGGGGAGCAGAACAAAGAAAAGGTCAAGTTTTTAGTGTAAAGAATTTGGGTTACCATCAATGACAAAGGGGGAGATTGTTGGACATTTTGAGCTCATTTAGTTGTCATTGATGTAAATATGATAAGTTATCATTGATGCCAAGGTGAACACATGAAGCTGTAATTAACACCATGGAGTACATCATTACTACCACCAGGAACAATGCGAAGAGTTGAAGAAAAGGTGTCAAAATATGGTTTTATAAGGGTTTGTGTTAAAACCATGGTGGAAAATTAAATGGTTTTATTAAAACCATTATGAGGATATAAAGGTTTCCTTAAACATTGGGATGGCAGAATTAAGGTTTTTATTAAAACCATGGTGGTAGAATAATTTACATCAAACCCATGGAGTACAAAGAAAGGTTTAAATTTTATCTCAAGAAGGCTTTAATTTTTATTAAAGTCAAAGTTTTATAAAATAATTTATAAAATTTAAATTCTTTTAGAATTTAAATAATTTATAAATTATAAAGGTCTTAAGAAGGCACCGATGCCATCAATTTAATGGAGTACCAATGTCCATGACAAAAGGTGAAATTCATATATAAAATCAATGCCAAAGGGGCACTAAACTTACCCTTCACCTATTAAATTTCATGCGACCAAGTGAGAGAATAATTCATGCAATCATTGAGGAAGAAGATAAATTTGAGTTGTCTTTTAGCGCTAAGGAAAAGAAAAAAAGGGAGGGCTTAAGCCTCACTCCCATTGGATGCGGTGGTCCATTGGTAGTACATGTTTTGCAAGGGTGTTGGGAGTGGAAGTATCCACGATCGATTCATGTGGAGGTTGTTTGTGTGTTGGTCTTGAGCGTTGTGGAGGAAAACATTTTGAATGCACTCGTTTTGAGCACCAAGGTTGGAAGAAAGAGCACGAGGTGCTCTTTGGGTTCCAAGCATACGTCTAGCACATGCGGTGGTCTAGCCCGTGGCTAGGGCGTACGAGGAGGTAGATATTGGGGGTTCGAATCTCATAAGTGGAAAAGGTAATTTTTGTTAAATAGATTTTTATTTTCCTAAAGTCTTTCCTAAGGTAAAAGGGAGTTATAAGGGTAGAATGAAAAGTTGTTTGTTTGGAAATTGATTTATGCTATAGGAGTTATAAGGAAAGTGGATTTGATTTTTTCCAAAGTTCTTATTGCTATTAAAATTTAATTAAAGATGTTTTTGAGTTAAATTTTGGTGGATGTTAAATTTATTTTAATTGGGAGATTATAAGGTGTTATTTGGAAAATATTTTATGTATGTTGATGGTTGTTTTTAAAGATGGAGTGATAAGGTGTGATTGAGTTTTTGCATTACATTATGGGAAAGATTTATCTTCTAACCTCTTTGAGTTTGGCATAGAAATTGTTTTGATTGTGGCAGATTTATGAGATCCCTTAATCATCAAGAAAAAGGTATGAGCACATTCTTCCATATTTGAGTTGATTGATTGGTTTTCTGGAAAATAAGTTTGGAGTGAAAAGGACTTGATTAGGGTTTCCTATTGAGTGTGTTGAGTTAATGCTTCAAGGTTTTATGGAATAATGAGTTGTTGTTAAAACCTTGTTTTATAAGCATTGTTGTTGAAACCATTGGTTTAGTGAAAACTTGAACTAGGTTTTGAGTATCATTGTTGTGTGGGAGTTGTTTTATAAGCATTGTTGTTGAAGCCATTGGTTGAGTGAAGAACTTGAACTAGGGTTTGAGTATCATTGTTATGTGAGAGTTGTTTTATAAGCATTGTTGTTGAAGTGAGTTGTTGAGCAAATAACTTGAACTAGGGTTTGAAAAGAACATGAGTATCATTGTTATGTGAGATTTGTGATTGAGCATTGTTGGAAATATTTTGAGTTGGTGTTTATATGCTTGGACTAGGGTTTGTGAGAAAGGAGTGTTTCATTAAGTGATTGGTTGAGTAGAGTTGGTTGAGCCTAGTCAAGCGGATGTGTGAAGTGATTGTTCAAGTTCCATAAAACAAACTATTCTATATTATTAATTGAGTTGAGAAAGTGATTGAGCATTGAGTTGAAATTGAAGCATATTGAGTCTCTAACAATTCTCCTTATGTTTCTAAGAGAGTGATTGAAAGTAATTGAGCATTGTGATTAGTATAGAACATATTGAGTCTCTAACAATTCTCTTTATGTTTCTATGATATTGGACAAGTTCTATGTGGACTTGTTGAGAAATTTTGAGGAAGTTTTGTGTGGACTTGTTGAGTAGATTTAGGCAAGTTCTATGTGGACTTGTTGAGCATATTTGAGCAAGTTCTGTGTGGACTTGTTGAGCAGATTTGAGCAAGTTCTATGTGGACTTGTTGAGCATATTTGAGAAAGTTCTATGTGGACTTGTTGAGCATATTTGAGCAAGTTCCATGTGGACTTTTTGAGTAGATTTGAGCAAGTTTTGTGTGGAATTTTTGAGCATATTTGAGCAAGTTCTGTGTGGACTTGTTGAGTATATTTGAGAAAGTTCTGTGTGGAATTATTGAGCAAAGTTAAGCAAGTTTTGTGTGGACTTGTTGAGCAAATTTGAGCAAGTTCTATGTGGACTTGTTGAGCAGATTTGAGCAAGTTCTTTGTGGACTTATTGAGTAGATTGGACATGTTATTTGTGAACTTGTTGAGAAAATTTGAGTAAGTTCTATGTGGACTTATTGAACATATTGGACAAGTTTTATGTGAACTTGTTGAGTAGATTTGAGTAAGTTCTATGTGGACTTGTTGAGAATATTTGAGGAAGTTCTGTGTGGACTTGTTGAGCAGATTTGAGTAAGTTACATGTGGAATTTTTTAGTATATATAAGAAAGTTTTGTGTGGACTTGTTGAGTAGATTTGAAAATAGAGTTTGGTGTAGATTTGAGGATAATTTTTTTCCAGACCAGAGATAGAGATTAAAAATATTTGTGATAGATCGAAGGACTGTGTTTAGTGCAGATTTGAGAGAGAGATTTGGAGGTGACAGAGTATAGAGGATAGTAGTCTCCAATGGATAGATATCCATTATCTAGGGCAGTTATGATAGGTCTTCTGAGTGGTGACAAGAGTGTTCAATGGAGAGATCCACAAGCTAGTGTAGTGGAGGCAGTAGTCTCCAAGAGGATCACCAGCCAGAGAAAATGAGGAGTTCTTTAGTGGATAGATATCCATGAACTTAATTTATGGGATTGGTATATCCTTTGGACAAATGTCCATAAACATTGTAATAGGGAAAGGATTCCCAAGACATTGATTGAGAAAACTTTAGTGAAATATTTTCTCCGTGGTGTAGCCCACATTGGGTGAACCACGTTATATTGGTGTCTCTATTGTGTGTGAATATTTGTGCATTTCTTTAGTTATTGCTATTGATATTTCCATTTATTATATTAATTAATACTATTTGGAAAAGAAAAGTAAAAAGTGGTCTTATACTGTTCACCCCCCTCTCAATATAAGCTTGTGTTCTTCACTAAAGATGCTCTTCGTTGTGTTCTCGTTTGTTGTAGCTAATATTTAAGTCAACTATTGTTAAGATAACCCTTTTTTTTTTTTTAAATTGCTCTAAAGCTTCATCAACTTCAGTTGCATGATAATAATTTTCTAACATTTCATCTCATGCACTCCTTTTTTGGCATCACTTTAATGCATCGGTGAAATACGTAGGAGCCCAATTAAGCTGAAGTATATTCAATACCACAAATATCTTCTCTTCTAGATTGGTAGATTCTAATGGATCTTACTTAGCTCCTACAAATTTTATTCCACCTCTCTTCCTTTGGCATTCCATTTTATTTCTTTTATGTTCATAAGCTTGTTTTTTCTCTGACAAGTTTTCTGTGTAGAAAGCTATTTCCGGTTTTCTCCTCAAGCGAAGTGTCGTGGTGCTAGATAGAGGCATCTACAATTTTTTTATATTTCATTTTGATTAAATTTCAATCAAATTATTGTAAGAGTAAACCCTTTTTTTGTTTTATGCCTCTCTTGTTTTATGTTTGATTTGCAGGTTTCAAACAGATTTTATAGCCAAGGCGTTGGGTATTCTATCTTCTCTACAAACCTTAACGGATTTCAAAGCAAGGGGCTAGGTTTGCAAAACTTTTTGAAAAATGAAAGACTTCATCAAAGTGTGAATCTAGGACTTCTAGATGCTGTCTCTTCTACTTTTTGAGAGGCATAGGGTCTGGAAATGACAGTCTTCTTCCTTTGCAACCAGGCGCATTCTTTCAGAAGAAACAAAAGATAACCTTCTTCCTTTGGGGCAGACATTCAATTCACGTCTTCTATTTAAATCTCAAACGTAGGCACCTTGTATTGGATATTATGTATTGGTTTTTTTTTTTGTTCCTTCATTTTCAAAGGTAAAACCTTACAAAATATCTCCTTACCTTTCTATTTTTTGTTATTCATTCTGACTCATTTCTTTACTAAATCCTTTTACTTTTTCAAAATGCTATCCTCTTAAAAGTGAAGGAGTCATTTGTAACCTAATAATACAAAGGTATTTTTTGATGGGGTTTTAAGGGTGCACAATATTGCACCTTTTTGTTTTATCTTTTGAGGGGGGTTTTTCTTTTTTTGGTGTCTATCTTCTTTAAGCTCTCTTCTATTTTTATAGTGGCTTTTATATCTAAAAGGTGTATATTGTTTTTATCTCATTAAACCAATAAATGTTTAAATATGGTTCTCAATATTTTATACAAACCCTCTAAATATCAAAACAAATAATTTTTTATATAACATATTATAAATTTTTAAGTGGCATCTATTGGTGTATAAAATATATCTTCATCAATTTTTTTGCCTCTTCTTGCTTGTTACTTTCTCCTTCTTATTTCACCTTTTTTTCATTTAATAAATTTCTCTATATCTTAAAGCAAGACCTAAATATAATAAGTCTATATCAATAAAAGCTCTCATAAACTTCAATTTTTTTTATTTATTGTAATATTTTTTTACCAAAATCATTTAAGTTATCACATGTGTTCCTAGTGTTGTACTTCTCAATAACTTACAGTTTCCCTCTTGTAAGGGCGGATTACTAAGAATGCAATATTAATTTCTAGATGATATAAAAATAACCTATGTTCAAAGTATCAATTCTCCTCTTTACTTATAGTTTTCCTCTCGTAAGGGCAAGTTATTGAGAAGAAAATATATATAGGCCTGGCTTAATAATTATTTCATTGGCCTTATTAATTTATCATACCTCCTCATTTACTTATAGTTTGCCTCTTGTTACGATAGGTATTTTTAAGAGATTGGTATTTCCATAAGGCCATTGTTACATTAAAAATTATAAGATCCATTAATTCATTTTTCATTACCCTAATAGATTTAGCAAATATCCTCACTTACTCATAGTTTCCCTCTCGTTAGGGCAGGTAAGTTAGGAGCTTGGTATCTCTTAAGGGTTTTGTTCCATTCTTTAAAAGAACATTAAAATTGAATTTAAGGAGGGGGATTGTTGGTTTACTTCAATTTTATTTAGCAAAATGAATACAATTGATCCACTCACCCCTCATAACTATCATACATGGAAACCTAGAATATTAAATCTCATTTTCAAAAAAGGCTCACACACCTGCTACAAGAGAAGCAACTTGAATTTGAAAAATAATATAAAATATTTGTTCATAAAGGGAAAATGTATGAAACAATGGGTATTATAAGCACTAATTTAAATGAAATATTATGGTTTCATATTACGGATTGTAAAACTCCTTATGAAAGTTGGGAGAAACTAAATAAATTATTTGGAAAAGTAGATCAAATAAGGTCAATGCAATTAAATGTAGAATTAACAACATTATCTCCTGAAGACTTTAGCAATATTGTTGACTTTCTCAACAAATTTAAAGAAGTCCTTACTCAATAAAGGCAATGGCAAGGGAAAAAAATATGAAGAATGCATCTATATAATTCTTTCTAAATTAAATGGTGTATTCCAAATATTCACAACCACATTTCTATCTACAAAAGATGCTCTTGGTGCAAGTTTCGAAATACCCTCCTTAGAAGAATTTTTTGAGAGGCTAACTAGAGAAGAAACAAAACTTGCAAAGTATGATATTTCTTCTTCTTCCTCTAAAGCCTTCGTATCATAGACCTCTACTAAAGAAAAATTCAAAAACAAATAAAGAAGTCCCATAACGTGTACTCACTACAAAAAGAATGGTAATTCTACAAATAAATGTTGGAAAATATTACAACAACTAGAGGCATCTATGAAGGATCAAAAGATAGACAATAAAAAGAATATAGGAAAATCCCTAAATTTTCAAGGGAAGACCACCAATACTTCATATAATTACTAGGTCCTAGATTCTGGAGCAACTCATTACATGACTGCTTCAAAAGAGTCATTCTCTTCTATCTCCTCAAGTTCAATATGTAGCATAGAAGTTGGTGACTCTTCCTTTATCCCAATCAAAGGAAAGGGTGATATATCCATTGATGGTGGCTTTATCAATAATGTTATCTATGTTCCAAAAATTGCAACAAATCTCCTCTTCATCTATCATATTTGTACTTTTGGAAAGGGGAAAACTGTTATCTTCTCTCCAATAGGAGTTGAGATAAGAGACTTTCAAGACCCCCACTCTCTTATATCCAAAGGAGATATTTATCACAACACTCGCCTATTTTACTTCAAAGGATTCAAAAATCTAGAAGGGGCATCTTATTTTGTGGCTCATGGAGATCTTAAAAGCAATATTTGGCATGAAAGGTTTGGTCATCTCAGTTATAACTACCTAAAGGAATTGAACACCCATGAAATGGTAACATGTTTACCTCAAGTCTCTTCTATTGATGCAGTATGTCCTAGATGTGCTCTTGGAAAGCAACATCAAGATCCTTTCCACCCAAGTGGTTCTCTAAAAGCCTCATACCCTCTAGAGTTAATCCATAGTGACTTTATGTTTTTCCCAGATCCTTCTTTCAAAGGAGAAAAATATGCTCTAACCTTCATTGATGAATTTTCCAAAATAACTTGGGTCTACTTCATAAAATACAAAAGTGATGCTCTATCCCACTTTAAAATCTTCAAAGCCTTAGATGAAAATTAGGATTCTTGCAACATAAAGCAAATTCACACAGATAATGGGGGGGAATATTGCAGTAATGAGTTCTCAATAAATCTATCAAGTCATGGCATCATTCATCAGCATTCTATCTCCCACAATCCATAGCAAAATGTCATTGTAGAGAGGAAAAAATGAACATTGAAGGAAATGGTAAACTATATGTTCCATTCAAGAGATCTTCTAAAAGTGTTTTGGACAGAAGCTATTAACTATATAAACTATATTCAAAACCACACACCTAATAAAGCTCTTGATCATTTAACTCCTGAAGAAGCATGGACTAGCTCAAAACTGATTGTCTCCTTCTTCAAGATTTTTGGGTGTACTACTTGGGTGCACATCCCAAAGAAGAAAAGGAAGGCTCTAGATAATCAAAGCAAAATGCTCATATTTGTTGGTTATTGTGAGGAAATGAAAGCATACAATCTCCTTGATCCCATAACTCATGATGTATTTTTCATAGGAATGTCAAATTTGATGAAACATTCCCTCAAAAATATCCTCAACCATCCTCTTCCTCTATTAAGCCTTCTCCTATAGTATAACCTCAATATAATGAAGAACCAACTTTAGATATTAATTTAGATATTGATGATCAAGATGAGGAACATATAACTCCAACTCAAAGCCTTTCCACTCCTTACACTATGTCAAAATGGGCCCGCACCATTGTTAAAGAAGCTACTCCTCACATCAAAAATATTCCATCATCCAGATTAACCAACTCCATAGGCACTGGTCTTTTTTGTTAGTCTATTTACTTTGATCCTCAATCCTTCAAAGAAGCAATTGGTATTAAATAATGGGATGATGCCATGGAAAACAAATTCACTTCCTTAATCAAAAATGAAACTTGGGATTTAGTTCCCCTACCTAAAGGAAGGAAATTAGTTCATTGTAAATGGGTTTTCAGAATAAAATATGGGCCTAATGGAGAAATTGAAAAACACAAAACTTGCCTAGTAGCCAAAGGTTTTTCTCAAATTTAAGGAATTTATTATGTTTAAACCTTTGCACCAGTTGCCAAAATGGATTCTGTTAGATTGGTTCTTGCTCTGGCTGCTTTCCAAAAGTGGCCTGTCTTTCAAATGGATGTAAAAAGTGCTTTCTTACATGGGGACTTAAAGGAAGAGATATTCATGGAATAACCTATTGGTTTCACTCAATACTACTCTCTTGTTTGTAGGCTAAAGAAGTATCTCTATGGACTCAAATAAGATCCTAGAGCTTGGTATGAAAAAATGGACTCCTTCATTATTTCTTCAGTTTTTTCTCATTGTGAGTCTGATAACACAATCTACATTTGGAGAGATGAAGGAAAAATCACCATACTTTTTCTATATGTTGATGATCTACTACTCACTGGTAGTAACTTCGCTGACATTCAGACTATAAAAGACTCCCTCTCTGGAAAATTTGATATGGCTAATATGGGTCTAGATCATTACTTCCTTGGGATTCAAATAAATCAAACAGATGCAGTAATTTCATTGTGTCAACAAAAATACACTCTAGATCTTCTTCAAAGGTTTAAAATGATATATTGCAAACCTTCTCCTACACATTTTTAGTCTGGAGTCAATATAAGTACTTCCTACACATCCTCTCTATGTGATGCAACTCTATACCATCAGCTTGTAAGGAATATATTATACCTTACTCATACTCATTCAGATATCTCATATATTTTTGGCTTAATATCCAGATTCTCACATCAACCTCTTTTCAGTCACTGGCAAGAAACAAAAAGAATCCTCCTCTACTTGCAAGGAACTACTCACTTTGGGATCTTATATGAGGTAAAATCCATGGATATCATTGGCTACACGAATTCAAATTGGGTAGTTTTAGTAGAATACATATGTTCAACTTTTGACTATGTCTTTTGTCTTGGTTCTTTGCTAATTGCTTGGTTATGTAAAAAAAAACAAACAGTGGCCTTATCATCTATAGAGGCAAAATACAGGGCATCAGTTTTAGCAAGTCAGAAAGCTCTTTGGCTTTGTCAGATTCTAAGAGAATTTGGTTTTTCCTATGACAAACCTATTACTCTTTCATGTGACAATCAGAGCATAATTCATGTTGCACGCAATCCAGTTGAGCATCAATGCACCAAGCACATTGAGATACACATGCAATTCATTTGAAAATATATTTAGAATGGGTACATATACTTGGACTATATTCCAACTAAACATCAAGTTGCAGATATCTCCACCAAGTCATTTCCTTCTTTGTGTTAGATACAGTTGTGAGAGAAACTTGGAGTATTACATCTACATTGAAACAGAGGTATTTTCACCTCTCCTTTTATTATTGTATTCTTTGGAGGATGGTTTTTTCCCATGTTTTTTTATCATCTCTCCCTTATATATTATACATGAGTACCTCATCAGGCCATGTTGCTGGGACTCATTTTTTTTGTTGTTATTAAGGACAATTTTCACCATCCAAATACACACCTCTTTATTTCATAGTAGATGGTTTTTCCCATGTGGTTTTTTCACCATATCTCATATATATTGTAAATGAGTGCCTCATCAAGCCATGTTTTTGGGACTCAGCTTTTTTTGTATTAAGAGGATAATCTTCACAAACCGAATACATACCTCTTTTTTTTTTAATAGATGGTTTTTCCCATGGGGTTTTTACCATATCTTCAAAAAAGAAACCATTGTACATGAGTACCTCATCAGACTCTATTTTCGGGACTAATTTGCACAATACACCCCTAGTGTCACTTAAGGAGGTGTTAGAATAAGTATTTATTCTCTTAAGTTCTACTAGGATAGACTTACTTGAGTTTCCACTCCTTCATGAGTCAGGTGAACTCGTAGTTATAGTCTACATCAGATTTTATGAGTTATTGTAATCCAATGGATCTCAATGATCAACTTTGTTATTTATAAAAAGGTTATCCATGGAATAATAAATTAGTTCTACTCTTTATTCATATTTTGTGTAATGCTTTGCATGTCTATTTGGGAAATTCTAACAATTAGAAGCCTAATGATTATAAAAATCTTGGGATTTAGCATTAATATTCTCTAATCTATCAACCATAATATTTAAAACATCATCATCATATACAATATTAGACTTCACTGATCCTATTGTGACCTGATGTAGTAGACCACCAAGCTTTTTTGGTTCATACTAAACCAAATAATAAATAGAATCTCTTTTTGCAAAATTCTTATACTGAGCATTAATTTCCTTTATAAGGACTTTGACATGATAATCCTAATCCTTCATCACTTATAAATCTCTAATAACAACCTATTTTATAGTTGCTTTAATATTTTTAATATTAAAAATATTTTCATAAAAATTTATAATGTCATCCTCAGTTTGAGGACCCTAAGGATGAGGTTCATTTCTTTGAGCAAATGACAATGATGTCTACTCATCTACAAGGAATTATCTTTTTTCTATTTCACCTTGTGTATCATGAAGCACATCCATTACCTTGAAGCCTAAAATGTTTCCTTGCAACAGAAAATCATAATTGAGTTGGATATTATCCAATCCCACGGTTGAAAATTTCGATGCCCGTGAAGTTGTATTAAATGTAAAATATGACTACCCATACCCAAAACTTGGTGATGGCTCATGTGATCTCTATGATAACCCATACCCAAAACAATTTTTTTGCCCCTATGATCTCTGTGAAAAAAGTTATTTTCCACCTCCAACGCACATATGGCCTCACATTTGCATAGGATGTGTCTGTCATTGATGTGGTGGAAGTAGTGGTTGTGGTGCAAGCATTGGCTATGGTGGAGGTGATGGCAGAATAGGGCCTCCTATTTTTGTAGGTAGTCATTGAACTTGAGAGTCTACTAAAAACAATAAAAAAAAAATGTTATAATTTTTTAGAAAATAAAATAAAATAAATCTTAATTTAAAGTAAATACACATAGATTTACTTGAATATGATGAAATATGTTGAATTTGGGTGCCAATGGGTGAGGGATTGACCACACTAGATTTAGCTTATACATTTTGTGCATACCTAGGTGTACGAGAATCTCTAGGAGAAACGACTTGCTTGGAATATTTATATGGTCTCTGCAATGATGTCATTTCTAATCTAGTGTCTTCAGAATCACCAGTTTATTTTGGTCTATAATCCCTATTGGAAACATCTTGTTTATTTCTTGAAATGGCTACCCTACCCTACATTTAGATGAAAATAAAAATTAAAAAAAAAATGTGATAAATTTAAAATACTATTTCATGGTCAAAGATGGACTTATGCAAATATTCATAATGGAGTGCTAAAATGTAATTAACAATACCCACAATGGGTTATGTCTTGTTGGTTTGCAATTGCACACCATGCAACTCAACCCTAATCTGATCTAAAATATACATGCACCAATTGAACCTCTCATGCTTCTCACAATGAACAACATAGGTTAGTGCCCAAATTTTTTTTTTGATCTTCCAAGCGGAATCAATCTTACCTAGAAGAACTCGATAATGGCCTTCAAATTTGAATGGTTAACATCAATGATTGTTAACCCTCTTTTTGATTTGGTAGCGGAAGCTGCAAAAACAAAATTAGATAAAAATTTACATTTTTGAAATTTTGAACATTAATAGAATCTAAGTAGCGATAATTATACTTGTCTAATATTATGATCCTAGACCATACATTGTATCGAGGTATTCTTTATCATTTGGGGTTAGTAGTAACTTTTTTGACACTAGAGGACAGTCATTGAAAGTAAGATATGTCAATATATTACTATATGAAAGTGTGATGTTGAACAACAAATTTCTATTTCATATTTTCATTCTAACTGTGGCCTTTTCATGGTCATAATCGACTATGATATGTTGCAGGAGGACTTTATCAATTTTGAATTGTGGTATTGAAACCAATTTCATCAAACCTGTGTCATATAACCACACAAATTTTGAACTTGGATATGTTAATAAATCTGAAATTAAAGTGCAAGAAAGGTTCTTAAAATTTGGTGTAGGGGTGAAAGTAGTGGCCATTGCAAGAAGTTGCAACTAGGAGAAATTTGATTGGGAACTGGAAGGTTTCTTGTAATGATTAGCTCTAGTTGGGTGCAGTCATAGAAACAAACTAGAAAAATGATATTTGATGCCTTTTTATAGAGAAAATAGATTGGGCTAACATGCGAAAGAATTGTATTAGACATGTAGTGTGGTTGATCGATCGTGTGACATGTGGCAAACAATCAATGGGGGATAATTTTCAAAGTTAGACCTTTATCTACATCTGGACCATATTCTGCATGAGGCTCAAGATCGAACCAAATTTTACATCAGACCCAATACCAAACCACATTCTGCATCAGGTAAGATACCATACCATATTCTGCATGAGGCTCGATATCAAACCATATTCTGCATCCAATCCAATATTTTACCACATTATACATCCAATCCTATATCTAACCATATTATGCACCTGATTGATGATAAATAATATTTTTTATCTGGCTCAATATCGAACCATATTCTACATCAAGCTGAACCACAATCTATATTTGGTTCAATATCGAACCACATTCTACATCAGGCCCAATACCGACCCACATACTACATCAAGTCGGACCATATTCTGCATTCATTCTAGTACCAAACCACATTCTATATTAGGATTAAAACCAGACCACATACTACATCAGGTCATACCATATTTTGCATCCAGATCGATATCAAACTATATTCACATCCAAACCGATACCGAACCACATTATGCATCTAATTCGAGATTGAAATCATATTATCCATATGAATCAATATTGAACCGCATTCTACATTCGGTCCAATATCAGATCATGATTTGTACCTTTTTCATCATTATCAGAACTTATTTTCCACCTGGCCTAATCATAAATTTAAAATTTGTCAATGTTTTATTTTATTTTTTTGAAAAAACAAGGTGATTCACCATGTCCTCCTAGATGAAGTTGGACATCATTCACTAGGGTTTCACGATGTATTCACCATTTTTTGAAAAGTATATTTCAAGTTTGATTTATTATGCATAACCCTATGTATATTACCATAGATCAAAAGGTAGTTGATATTCTGACCAAGCCCTTAGTGAAATGGAAGTTTGAAGCATTCAAAGATAAACTTGGATTGGTGTAGAATTCCTTCCTTGCTAAGAGGGAGTGTTGAGAAATGTAGCTCGAACAGGAAATTCTTGCACATGCTTCAGTATGAATGTGCTAGAAGTGGTTTAAGATATTTTGAATTCTATTTTGTAATTCACTTAAGTCACTTAGACTAGGATTTAATCTTGACCATACATCTCAAGATGAGATGAGATCTAATCTCAACCATACATCTAAAGAGATTAGGGTTTTAGAGAGATTAGGGTTTCCTTTTCAATCATAAAATAAGGGCAAGAGTGTTTTACATAATAAAAAGAAAAATAATAAGAGCAAATTGTTGAAGGAGAACTACAAGGCTAAGAGGAGAGGAAGAGTGATTTGTTTTCTAATAAAGGTAACAAGAGAGCAGGTCGTCCTGTTGTAGCTATACTCTCCTCTATTATGCTATAGTAAGAGTGATTTATTGGCCAAAAAGGTAGAAATAGATCAAGTTATCCTTTTGTAGCTATAACCTCCTCTATTGTATAGTATATGTGGGTTCAGTAGTGTATTTTACTTCTATTGTTCATTTTCTAGCCATTTGTGTGATTTTTGCATGTTTAGAATAAATTCATTTTAGATCTAACTTATTTAGAAATATATGACAATAGTTATCTAGGGTTAGGAAAATTTACATACTCCTCTAATATTATTTCCTTTGGAATCCCTATTCCACTTACAAAGAGAAAACTTAAACTTTTCCTCATAATCTTTCCAAAAAAGTCTCTTTGATTTTTTTTATTTTTAATGCTATACCTACTGGAAATCTTAAAAGTGAGACATCATATAAATAGGAACGAATTGTAATGAAGTCTTTATGACATAGCCTTCTTGAGATGGTTAAGAAATTACCTCTCAAACAAACCAAACAAGCTTTCATTCCATCCAAAAAAGAGACCCAAAGGTCCTTATTTATTTATTTATTTTTATGAAATAAAGGAATACCCAAGTAGGTTGATGGAATTTTTTTAGCCTTAAGCCCTAAAATATTTACAATAATTTGTTGTAAATCTAGAACAGTGTTAATGAGAAATCCTAGATTTTGTAGAATTAACCAACTATCTAATATCCTTTTTATAACATCATAGTATTGATTTAAACTCCATGGTCTCACTAACTAAGAGATAGCCTAAAGAAAAGTATCATCAATAAATTGGAGATGAAATTCTAAGGGATCATTTTTTGCAACTTGAATACCTTTAATTATTTCTTCCATTTTTATATGTGACAAAGCTCTCCCTAATGCTTCCATAAGAATAATGATTAGACAAGGAGATAATGGATCACCTTAATGACATCCACAAGATAACTTGAAGTAACCAAAAGGAGAACCACTACTCAAATTATAATATATCATAGTGCTATAACAACATTTAATCTATTCAAAGCACCTATAATCAAAACCAAACCTTGTAAGAATATCATGTATAAAATTCAAAGAAACCCTCTCATATCCTTTATTTATAAAATATTTATTATTACAAAAATGTTTAAATTATTTTTATGATTTTTTATAATATTTTAATATACTATTATACTAAGAGAATGTATGCTAAGTCAATTTTAATATTTTGGGCTTTAGCTCTTCTTCGGCAGGTCCAAGGTTCAAATCGCCATGTGGGCGAGCATGTGAAGGGGTGGGTGTGTGGTGGTTGTGTGTTAATTCCCTATTGATAAGAATAGCTCTCGGATTTACAAGAAGATAGATCAGCCCTTGGTTGTAGGGGTTTTTCAAAATTAATATTATCCGCTCATATAGAGGAGTTGGAGAGCAAGTGGGTAGTTAAAACTCTCCAACTATCGAGAGGCCCAGGTTCAAACATCTCCCCTCACATGTTGTGGATATGTTGTATGTAAAAGGTTCCTCATCAAAAAAAAAAAAATTAATATTATATATATTTATTTATTTATTTTGGTTATATAGGAAAGTTGGTCACAACCATATGCATTTTTATTATTTATATATATATATATATATATATATATATATATATATATTTATTTATTTATTTATTTATTTATTTATATATAGGAGAGTTGGTCACAACCACACAATTTTTAGTAACTGACAAGTGCAAGGTTCAAACCATAGGGGTTGCTTCCACCAAACCTATTCCACCTTGTTATTTTTGACCCGACGTGAAGGGGACCATTGATCACTCGAGATTCATATCATCATTGTCAATTTAAATTGCACTCAGAGGATTCAGAATAGGCTGCTCTAAATTTTATTTCAAAATATTTTTAATAAATTTATGACAAATTAACATTAATATTTATAATAAAAATTTATTTAATAGTTAATTTTTTTTTTTAATCAAGAACTTAATTTTTTTCATTCCACCAACCCAAGTGATATTTGCCTTATCTACTTGGGATTTAGGATTAGTTAGGATTATTCATTAATTTTGGTTATCACTTATAATAACCTCGACATAAAGTTCAAGAGGGAAACTCAATAATTAAATTTATTTTCATCTTAAAAGGCTTATTAAATAATTTAAAAGGATCCTTGATGTTTTTTTTTTTTGGTAAGAGAATATTTATAATTAACACCGGGTTTTAACTGGTTGACCCAAAACCATTTTACAAAATAGGGTCCACTGACCAACTAGACAAAGGCCAAGCCCTAAAAGTTTAAACTGACAACAAAAAGGGCCAAGACCTACTCTTCCAACAGAATACAGCCAAACTAAACTATGGAAGCCTAATATTATGGCCATCAGAAAAGAAAGACGCAAAATAGAACTAACAAAGACAAAATCCACTTTGAGCCTTCCAATCTAAATTTTTTCATTATCTATCACCATTGAGATTGCATGAGGAAGATTTTTAGTCCACGTGATCAAATTTGTAGCTACAATGCCTTCATTTGCCTCAGCTGCCATGTTTGCTTCCCGAAAGGCATGCAAAATTATGGCCTCAGGTCGATCATGAATTAGAGCCCTTGCTTCGTGGATGTAGTCATCAAATCTCCAAGGAGATCTCTTAGTGTTCTTTAGAAGATTTATAATAATAAGAGAATCACCTTCCACCAATAGTTTCCCTGGATAATTCTTTGCCACCTTGAGGCTCCTCCAAATTGCCCTCGCTTCAGCCACATTGTTAGTTTGAGCTCCAAGATGTTCAACAAAAGCTACAAGCACCTCACCCTTGTGGTCTCTAAGTAAGCCACCAGCCCCAGCTTCACCCGGGTTGCCCCTAGATGCCCCATCAAAATTTAACTTAATCCACCCTAGGGGGGTGGGGTCCATGTGATCATGGTTCTAGGACAGACTTGAGGATGATTGAGGCCATCGGTGAGAGGTAAGTTTAATGACCGGCCTAATGAAGCTTCAAAAGGATTTGGAGGTCTAGATGCTCGCAGCACTAAACAAGCATTCTCATTAGCATATACTAAAATTTTTGACAGACGAGAGGATGACTGAGAAACCTTATCCAAGAAGGCCCGACGATTCCTTTCCAACCATATCTGCCACAAGTAGTGATGAAGGCGGATCTTCCACATATACCTAAGATGCCTATTCAAAAATGGAGAAGGCCACTGGACAAATAATTCAAAAATGGACTGAGGATGGACCCAATAAATATGAAACACTTGTAACAGACCTAACAAGATTGAGACAAAAAAATTACAATACAAAAACAAATGATCAATAGACTCCCACTCAGACATACAAAGATAACACCTATTAACAACAATCACACCTCTTTTTATTAAGTTATCCATGGTGAGGATCTTATTTTGGATGGCCAGCCATGCAAAAAACACAACCTTCGAAACAATGCTTTTGGGCCAAACTTCCAAGTGAGGGAAAGTAGGTTCATCATTATCAATAAGCATCATATAAGCAGAATTATCCTTCCTTGATGTTAATTATCCTTCCTTGATGTTAATTATCTAGAATTTATATTAACAAGTAGACTTTTTTTTATAATACCATTGAACTAAACATGTCAAGTATTACACTTATTAGATGATATTGAAGGAAAAAAATAGTAATAAATGTATTCTCCAAGATTTGTTAGCATCCATTAGATTTAATGGTGGTGAGTGTCACATGGTGACTCCATTCGCATCTTAAAATATGCATGCAATTTGCTAAGTTTTGAATTTTAAAATGTGAAAAAATTAAATTTATGTTCTTTGAATTTATGGTGAGGTCTATATATATCATATTTGAAAATTTCAAGCATGAAAAATATCAATATTAATCTCTCTTGTATTTATTGTTTTTTTTTGTGGAAAACATCCCAAAAGGGATGCCACTTTCGGGTAAGACCCAAGGAGGCAGGGGTATCCATTCCGCCAAAAACACCCAGGACTCGAACCTGGCCTACCACCTTTGACATACTCAAGGAGCAAACAAACACACAAAATCAATTTAAAAATAAGTAAATAACAACAAAAATAATAAAATAAAATAAAAAAACATGCTCCTTGAGTGTGTCAAAAACAAAAGCACAACCAAACATGCACAATAAGATAAAAGAAACCACATAGAAAAACACAAGAACCACATAAAAAACACAAACAAGACAAAAACAACAGAACACTACAAAGACATAACTCAAAAAAATATGAAAAATAAACACAACCAAAACCTAAAAATTAAAAAAAATTAAAAAAAATAAAATAAAAATAAAAATAAAAAACAACCAACAACAGACAATAAACAAAAACAAAATACATAGAAAACACTCACACATAAAAACACGAAATAACACAAACAAAGAGAAACCCAAGAACAAGAACGAAAAAAACACAAGAACAATAACAAAAAACATAAAAAATAATAAAATAAAACAACAAAAACACAATAACAACAAAAAACAACACAAAAAAAACAAAAAAAAAGAACCCACCCACCTTAAAAAACTAAACAAAAAAAACAAAGAAAAAAAAAATGAACAAAAAAATGACCTATCTAGACCAGAAGACTATTAAGGCAAGAATCAATAAAGGAAACAAAATAAAGAATAGAATGAGCTAGGGAACTCAAAAAAAAACTGAATGAACCAAAGAGAAGCAAAAAAAAACAAGAAGAAACTAGGTACCTTCAGAACTGGAGCCATCCAAAGAAATGATAGAAAGAAGAGCTTCCCTAATTTAAGAAGCCCACCATATAGGAGGGTGGCCATAACAAGTAAGATCACATTTGTCCAAAGCCCAATTAGCTAAAGCATCAGCACTCTTGTTTTGATCTCTAACCACATGATTGTAATCAACTTTCAAAAATCCCATCTGGATTAACTAAATCTTCTCAATAATTCTTTTTATTCTCCAATCCACCTTATGATTCTTAGGAGTCTTCAAGATATTAATCATAAGTTGAGATTCAGACTCAACTAACACCTTTTCCCATCCAACCTTAGTAGCCTCCTGAAGACCTCTGAGGATACCATACCCCTCAGCAAGGTTATTGGAAAGAATACCCAAATTCTTAGCAAAAGTAAAAACCATGGAGCCATCTGAAAGTCTACCAATTCCTCCCACACTGGCTTTTCTAGGGTTCCCTCTAGAGGCTCCATCAGTATTGACTTTTCCAAAATCCTTAGGAGGAGTTTTCCAATTTCTAGTCCTATCCATCTTACTAATACTCACATTCCCTTTAAGTTGGTTGCCCTTAGAAGGTTTAATATTCAATATTTGCATCACTTGATCCCATCTTTGGTGGGAGTTTTGGGGGTGATTAAGGAGTTGATGGACTTATTAAACTAAGTTGGCTATGGTATTTTGCCAAATATAGTGAATATCCTTCCTATCTTGATTAAAAATTTGGTTGTTCCTTTCATTCCAAATATTCCAAAGAAGAATGGTAGAACCCATCCAAACTAACTGCCAAATAAAATGATCAACACCCTCTTGATTAGGACAATCCCTCCAAAGCTGTTCAAAAGTAAAAAAATTGGACCACTATAAGCCAAGAAAAGTGGTCATTCTCCTCCATAGCTCAGAGGCTAAAGTAAACTCAATAAAAATATGGTTGATATTTTCTACATTCTCTTCACACATTTCACATCTAAAAGGGCCATGAAAACCATGCTTCATAAGTTGCTCACCAGTAAGCACCCTATGATGCAATAAAAGCCAATTAAAGAACCTCACCTTAGGCCAGAGCTTTTGAGCCCACAATTGAGAAAATATGTCATAAGAATGGTTGGGATTATTATGGCATAAGGTCAAATAAAATTAAGCAACTGAATACTCACCCTTAGTAGTGTTGTTCCATCCAAAAAAATCTTTTTCATGGGACCAAGAGAGGGATCTCATATGAAGGATGCCTTGGATATCTTGTCTTTGCATTTTTGGGATTTGAATAGGCCAGTCCTCAATAGGGATCCAATATCTACCAATATTTGAATTACCAGTATGGTACCGACAGTAATTAGCCACCTTTATCCAATTAGCTCGGTGAAGCTCCTCCATCCAAGGCCTCTAATCGAGAAACTGAGTTATCAAAGGCTTGTGACCATCCCAAGAATCTGTCCAAAAATTTGCATGTTGACCATTATGAATGATCCAAAACAATTTTTTCTTTATCAAATCTTCACCAGTCTTAAGAACTGCTAAAATGGGAGAACCTTTGGTAGGAAGTTGATATCAAACAAGGTCTTTAGTACTTTTGTTCTCAACATACTTAGCACAAATATTATTGGTCCAAAGAGCATTAGGGTTACACAACATCCTCCAATATAATTTAGCAGCTAAAGCTTTGTTGTTATTAATTGAAGACCAGAATCCTAACCCCCCTTCACTCTTAAGAAAACATAAATTATCCCATTTCACCAAGGCCCATTTTCTTTTCTCCTTAGTACCACTCCAAAGGAAATGATGACTGATTTGATCCAATTCTCGAAGAACAGCCTTTGGGATATTCAAAATGGAAGAAACATAAATAGGAATAAATTGAAGGACTGATTTTACCAAGGTGATTCTACCCCCAGAAGAAAGCCACTTGTCGGTCCACTTTCCAATTTTCTTCTTGACTTTGTCCAACAACCAATTCCAATATTTATTTTTTTGCCTTTGAATATTTATGGAAATACCTAAATAAGTGATTGGAAGAGAGGTATTCTTATATCTTAATTTATCCAAGACCATGGATTCCTGTCTAGTAGAGTAGTGAAAGAAAATAACTTTAGATTTGTCTTCATTGATCAACTGCCCAATAGCCTTAGAAAAATAGCTAATGATTTGCTTAATATTAGAAGCTTACTTAACTGTAGCTTTACCTAAAAGAGTAGAGTCATCCACAAATTGAAGATGAGAGATAGGTCTAGCTCCATGAGCAATGGTAACTCCCTCAAGGGTTTTGTTTTCCATATTTTTGGTTATAGTCCTACCCAAGCATTCAGCAAGAATGATGATTAAATAAGGGTATAGCGTGTCACCTTGCCTAATACATCTAGAAGCTAGGAAAGACTAAGAAGGCATGCCATTGATAAGAACTAAGTAGGAAACTGAAGAGATACATACCATAATCCAATCCATCCAATCCTTATATAAACCAAATTGCCTCTAAAATTTGATAAGGAAGTGCCAATCCACTCTGTCATAAGCTTTGGATAAGTCTAACCGAATGAACATGGAAGGAGAATTTTGCATATCCATGGAATGGATGGCTTCCTAAGCAAGAACTATCTAATCTACTATTTTGATGTCCTTCCACATAACCCCATTGCTCTGGGGAAATAATCTTATGTAAAAGAGGCTTCAACCTTTCTGCCATGATTTTAGTAATGATTTTGAGAAGAACATTACATAAAGCAATAGGTCTAAAAGCTGAGATATGATCAACCTATTGAGATTTTGGAACAAGAGTAATATAAGTTTTATTGATAACCTTCAAAATTTCTTTAGCTTTCCTGGCTTCTTCCACCACCTCTAATAAATCAACATGAAGGATATCCCAAAACTCTTGGTAGAACGCAATAGGAAAACCATCAAGACCTGGGATTTTCTCTTTTTGCATTTTAAAAACTACTTGTTGAAGCTCATTGATATTAATAGGAGCAGTCAAAATAGAGTTCTCCTCAGAAGTGATAAGAGAAGGGATAGCTTGAAGAACATTATGTTGAGAAGTCGAGTCAAGAGGAGTAGCAACAAAAATATTGGAAAAGTAATCAACAACAATAGATTTCATGCCATCCAAAGTATAAACAACATCTCCAGAATCTTATTTTAAGGAAGAAATAAAGTTGTGAGATCTTCGAGCTAGAAGAGACTTGTGGAAGAAATTTGTGTTTCGATCTCCTTCTTTGAGCCATTGAATTCTAGATTTTTGCTTCCATAAGATTTCTTCTCTTTTTTCTCATTCCTCTAACTAAGTTGTGATTTTAATTTCATATGCACTTCTCTTCTTTGTGAGGCCATCTAAATGGATTTTCTTATTCAAATTTTCAATATGAGCAATAACTTCATGTTTTTTTTTCATGAACATCCCCAAACTCTTTCCAGTTCCAAGTCTTGATTTTGGATTTAATGTATTGCAGTATTTTGGTGAAATAGAACATCTTAGTCCCATGCCTAGGTTTACCTTCCTTCCACCATTGTTGCACATGAAGTCTGAAGGAAATGTCTCTAAGCCAAATTAATTGAAAACAAAAAGGAGAGAAACTCACATTGGTTTTCCACATTTCCACCATGACTGGTCAATGATCCGAACCAACATTATTAAGATTCTTCATTTTAGGAATGTGACCATGGATTAAGAAATTTTCAGAGAGCAAAAACCTATCCAATCTCTCCATTATACAAGCTAAGCCTTGCCTTATGTTAGACCAAGTCATAAGGCCATTATCTGGTTGGATATCCACAAGATGGAGGTTTGCAATATATTCACTCATGAGGTCATTGCTTTTGTCCAAATTTCTTTTTCCGCCCCTTTTCTCATCTAGAGAGAGGATGGTATTGAAATCTCCTCCGATCAAGATCCAAGATTTAGGAAAATGAGAGATAATATGAGTAATATCCTTCCACTGTCTTCTTTTTTCCTCCAAAGAATTTGGAGCATAAATAGTAATGTAGATCATAATCTGGTTGGAATGTCTACTTTGAATAGCTATAGCCAACAAACCCCAACTACCAATCATATAATGAATAACTACCTCTTTTGGGTCCTAAATACAAGCAATGCCACCCGAAGTCCCTTGGGAACTGAGGGAAACCACTTTTCTAGCTGGCCAAATTTTACTGGCAATTAAGTCCATATCCTCCATTGACATCTTTGTTTCTTGAAGAAAAACAAGATGTGGATGATTTATCTGAATCATTCTTCTAATTTCATTTTTTTTTTAAAGACTCCCTTTGAGTCCTCTAATATTCCAAGTGATGATCTTCATTAATACCAGGGATAAAAAATTTGGGAAGGACATTAATCTTACCTTCCTCTACAAGCTTTTCACCTTCTTTTACCATATGATATTGATTGGTCTTACGACCTACTTTTTGATTAGAATCCATCTTCAATTTTTTTTCCCTATTTCTTGACTTATTCCAATTGAATCTGAGATGGCTTCTAACCTTGAAGAATGCTTGTACACAGCCAAAATTTAACTAGATGGTTCAATAGAGTCTATATTGGTACCTGCATTATTTGAAGTTTTGACATTTGAAATATTGTTTTTCTTGTGTAATTTTTCTCCTTTTTTTCTGTTGAAAACCTTTAATTTTTTGGTTTGTCTCTGAGTTCTTCCCTTCATATTTAAATTGTGTTTCTAATATTTCAGTTTCCATTATTTCCTCTTCCTCACTTGGGACATCATTTGTGGAAAGGATTTCAAACATATTGGCAGATGGCTTTGATTGATCCTTCATAACTGGTTTTTTCTGAGTGTTCTTCTTCTTAGGTATTTGGAAACTTGCTAATTTTGTATCTTCTTTCTTTTGATCAAGAATTTTATTTGGGCAAGCACTGGAAAAATGACCATATTCATGGCAAATTCTACAATGAAAAGGAATGTTCTCATAGTCCACTACTTGCTCCCAAGTGTCTTCCCCAAATTGTAATGTGATATTTTTAGGTAGGGGTTTGTCAAAATCCATTAAAACACAAATCCGATTATAAATAATATGTTCAAAATTTTGAGTACAATCAGCAGTCATCATAAAAGTTCCTAAAGAGTTTCCAATTGAAGAAAAAATAGTAGGATTCCAAAATTCAATAGGGAGGCCAAAGATTCTAACCCACACGAGAGCTATAGAAGGCATATATTCTTTGGCTTTAAATTTAGTATGTCAGGGCTTCATGAAAAGCCCTGCCCTTCCAAAAAACCAAGGACACCCTTGAAAATTTTTCTCTCTATCTTTATTATTAGCAAATAAAACAAGAAAATAACCATTTAGATAAATAGAGATTTGTAACTCACCTTTAGTTTTCTAGATTTTTGCAGCCCAAACTTTGAAAGTAGATAGACTCGGATGAAAACCCACGAACTGAAAAATTAGTCCTCTTTATTCCAAATCTTCAATGCCAGTCTGAATGTTATTTTTATCTCCATCAACTTTAAACTGTGTAAAACTGCATTCCCCTTCGTAGAAACCTTCCCCGAATTATAAACCTTATCCACTATTTTATTTTTAATAAAATCTCTACGAAGAAACTCCACATCATCCACGTGGGATAAGAGAGAAGACTCTGCCACATCCTACTTTTTATAAATCAACCACATCGATTTGTGGTTGCCACTACCTTCCACCAAACAGATAGAAGTATGACCCCCCATCATAGGGGTGTCCACTAAAAAACCCAAGGACTTCTTAACAATCTCATAAGTGGAGGTCTTAACCATTAATCCCCTTAATCCTTGGGAGATCTTCTTTGGACCTGAACCCAGCAAAAAGGAGTAAACATCCTCAGAATCTGCACTCGAACTATCCAAAGCCACCAAGGCCTGGCCAGACACAGGAATCAAAAGATCATAAAAAGACTACAGGATCACCTCCACCTCAATCCCTTTCTCCATCACAACTATGCACTCAAACTATCCTATTTGATTTATTTTTTACTATACATTTTATCTTAGATTATTTTTTATTTTTATTGGTCTTTTAATTATTGTTTTTAAAGTAGAACAATATTCATGAAAATGCTTTTTTCTAGAGAAAAAGGAGTTGTACATGGGTTCTCCACCTTTGAATAAGAGGTATTAAAGTGGAAAAAAATTCCAACATATAAATATACCACTATAAATAAATAGCTTGTATGGGAACATCATCACATGAACTAGTTAGAAAGCAAGAGGGTCAACTACCTCCCACACACGTGTCACAACTTAATAATAATAGGGGTGAGGATTCCCACATAAGTAGGAACAAGGGCTTCCACATTTAATCTTTCTATCCCATTGGAAAAGATTTTGGCTTGACAAATAACTACTATCTCCTTTCAAGATCAAGAGTTTACTAATACATTCAATTCTCATATCAATTGAGTTGTTATAGTAGATACCTTCATATTTTTCATGAAAAGTCTAAATTGTTGATTTTCAAGATCTTAAAATTTTCCTACAACATTCTTTGCAATACCAAAACTCCACCTCTATTGTCTATGAAATGTAGCTTAGTAGAGTAATATTTCTAAAAATTTATGCTATCATTTATTTATCTCCTTCGATAGGAAGACAAAAACTCTAATAACCCTAAATGGAGTCTCACTTCATTCCAAAAAGTATTCTTTACTTCAAAATTATATAATCCACTCCAAGGTAAACCCTAGTTAGAACCTCAACATTTTAATGACCTCCACATCATAGTTTGGCCATGATACCAATAGACAACCCTTTAATTTTTTGATCTAACACTGAGTGATGACACATCTCCCAAAGGATCCCTTGCACCTAGGGTTTCATTAAGAGCATACCTCAAAAGCACCAAGTGGGAATCAAGGCTATGATTACCACCACCTTATGAAAAATTTCTTATAGCCCAGTATTTATAAAAATATCATCAAAAGAATAATCTAGCATTTAGTTGGATAGATAAAAGTTAATGAATTGTAATTTAAGAATGTATTTTTTAATTGATTAGAGGAAGGGATTTTGAAAGGTTCCCCAAACCTTTTACGAAATAATAATGCCCTTACAGTGGAACCTATAAAACAAACTTACAATAGGAGAAGGCCCTTGAAGAGGAACCTAAAAAGAAGAAACTCAGACAAACATTGAGACAACAAAACCTAAAGAAAAATAACAAATGCCTCATCTTAATTTGGAATGAATAAGTAGAAATGTAGCACTCCATTTATTCTTATCAAATATATGTCTAAATTTATTAAAAAATGTTTAACCTAACAATCTATACTACAAACAAAAAAAAAATCAATTTTAAGTTAGAAGACTAAAAAAAACAAAACAAAAGAGTAACATCTAATTTGAATTTGATTATTTTAAAAAAATAATAAATAATAAATTTTAAGTTAAAAGACTAATAAAAACAAAATACTAACATCTAATTTCAATTTAAATGAATTTTTTTTAATGTACAACATTTTATTATGAATATATTGCTAGGTTAAATGAGTGTTTTATGAAATAGATATTGGTTTTAAATTTGATAACATATAAAGCGATAACATTACAACAAATAGAATCAAGGGTACATTAAGAGGTGGTTACAATGTTAACATATTTTTCATTTATTTTTATATTTCTCTTAATCAATTTTATAACTCTTTTTCAAACATAGAATGTTAGCTATTGAAGATAATAACTCTTTTTCAAACATAGAATGTTAGCTATTGAAGGTAATGCAAAAGTTTTGGGCAAAACTAGAAAAATTAATATATGATTTAGGATATTACTGACGTTTGAAGTACACAAGCTTAGGTATACATGGGATATTTAGAAAAAATTAAGGATCAAAGAGATAATTTTCAAATCTCAAATCTCAACATGACTCTAACATCATTTATACCAGATAAAATATTCATGATACTCAAGTTAGTCTTATTTATTTAAATTTAAAGAACATGCTCTCTTTCATTAGAATTCTAAGCAAATAGATAAATTTTATGTTTCAAATTATTTAGGGATATTTTTAGAAAACAAAGAATAGGAAAGCAAGTTGATAATGCCAACAAAATAATATTATTTTGATTATAGTGCAAGTTGTTAAAATAAACTATTTGAGGCTAGGTATAGTCTTAAGGAAGATACTAGTTTGGTTTTCAAGTTGTTATTTCCTTTTTATTTGATAAAAAAACATAAATTATCATCCTATTTTTGGCATATTCTTTTTTTAGGTGTATGGTGAAGAGACAATTTCATGATGCTAAAATTTTTATTCAATTTTAGCATAAAGCATATGTTTTACAAAAAAAATAATTGTATATGATTATTGATATATGTATTCTCTTCATGTGATAAACTAATACTGCTTGGGTGTTTATCTTCTTCTTTGAAAATTAATTAAAAAAAATTGTATTAAAACAAGATTATTTAAAACTTTGAATAAGACTCCTCCTAGCCTTAGCCAAAAAGAGCATTTGTTTCCACCTTTTACCTTTCCAATAAACTTCCACAACTCTAAAGGCTAAGATCCTAAGAACCAAATCTCCTAAACCATATATCTGCAATGGCTTCCAAAATTAGCCAGATGCTACATTTTCTCACAACCTACCTAATCCTCTCATTCTCAATAGCCATACCACTATGCTACTAAATATTTATCTCATTCTTAGTACCCATTTGTGAAGAGGTCCCATAAAAATCCTAGTACATCTACAAGGGCTAAAATCCCCATGGGGTTTTCCTCACCTTAGCTTGGTGTGATTTAGGTTTTAAAAAGGTTCGCCAAGAGTTTTTTTCAGAATCACTCCAATTTTATGTGGGTTTTGATGTGTGAATTGAACAATCACCTAAGTTTGGTTTAATACAACAAGACAAGTATGCAAAAGAGATTCATCAACAATATCCAAAGATGGTTTGAAAAGAAAGAGTTGCATAAGGGTTTGAAGAGCAATAGCCACAGAAGTAGGGAAGATGCAAGGAAAGGACTAGGTGGAACTATGGATATAATGAATTTTAAAGATGTTGTAAGGTGTAATCAACCTCCAATAACTCCAACTTGTCAATAGGGTTTTTTGCATGAACCTTCTTGTAGACCAAGGATTGATCCCAAGAAAACAAACTTTGGTTGCATATGAGTAGTGAATAAATATCTAGTTATTAATCTACAATGATATGATATTCAGGATGAAATTGCTATAATGGAGCAACGAGGGTTGATCTATCAATTCTTGGGCTTTAATCCATCCTTGCCTATAGCAATAATGAACTCCATGTGAGTTTAGCATCTCAAATTATCCTAATGGGTATTTTTCGATGTTATTTTCTAATGAGGAGGATAGAAAATAAATATTCTATGGTGGTTTTGGTCAAGCTAGTTTGTTCATGAAACCCCGACATGCTTTATTTAAGTTTGAAGAGAAAATACCTTCAGTAGGACCTTTTTGGGTTAGACTTTTTTATTTACTAGCTGAATTCTAGAATTCTATAGTCTTATCAACTATTGCCAACACTTTGACAATAGATAACACAATATGGTTTGAGAATTTTTATTTATGCTTGGATCTATGTGCTCATAGACTTTAATAACCCCCTACCAAAAAAATTACTTTGCAATTTGAGGAAGAAACTTGGGAGCAAGAAGTTGATTATGAAAACATTCCCTTTAGGATTTGGGTTTGTCATGAATATGGCCACTTACTAAAATATTTAAAATATGTAGTTTTAGAGCATACAAAGTAGGATCAAGGTCATGAGCAATTTTAGGTTCCTATAAAAAAGCATGTTACTACGAAAATGAATCCTGCAGATAAATCAACCTCCTTAGATAATAGGTTTTCAAAACTTGTAGTGGAAGATGACTTAGATGATGTGGATGATTATATAAGATGAAGATTTTGGAAACCCAATTTTTGAATAGCTTGCAAATTTCCCACCCAAAAATATTCAAAAACTGCTCAAAGATAGCTATTAGTCTAGTTAATAGTAATTTTGAGATCTATCTTCAGCAAGTGAAAATACACCAACAAATATATATAATGGAGAAGAAGTTCAAACAAGGCTTTAGTTCTCAAGGATCCTAGGGATCTATGAATCAATATTTAGTCCTATATTCTCAATCTACAAAAGTAGATTTAAAGCTAGAGAAATCAAAGAGTTAGTGAAAAATCTAATAAAAAAAATGAAGTTGGATACAAACCAAAAAGTAGAAAAGAAAATAGATGTGGTTCAAATTCAAAAGGAAGGGGTAAATTTGTCTAACAAAGGCTTTTATTTGAAATTATTGGGGGAAAATGCAAATCAGGGATGAAATTTTTTGTGGGCTTTGCAAATCAGGGATGATTTTCTTTCTATCCTTTCTTTGTTTGGCTTCAATTATATATAACCTTGTTGATTTTCTCTTTGTATTAGCTTCTATCTGGTTCAATCAAGGTTTTTTAGTTCATTCCTTAGATATTTCTTTCTTATGCTTCCTTTTTTGAATATTAATTAAAATGCCTACTGGATTGGTTTGGCTATAGATGTAATATGTTTTTTCTTCCCTCCTTGGGTCTGACCCGAAAGTGGTATCTTGAAAAGGGTGTTTTCCACACACAAAAAAAAATTATGCAAAAGATGAGCTATCCTAAAATAATTATTTTATTGGATAACTAATACTAAAATACATAAAGTAAATATTTTATTTTTAAGCAAAGGAGACAAGAAAGATTCACAAACAAACTAGCCTAACATGTAACTATATGCAATTTTAATTTCAAATGCCTAAGTAAAAAGAAGAGATAAAACTAATCAAAATTGCTAGTATCTTTAATATTTAATGCTTAATGAATGAAATGAAATTAGGGTTCTTTTTAACATTTTTATTTTTATTTGTCTTTTGATATGCTAAATAGAAAAATAGATAAAATAGAAACATAAACAAGAAAAAAAAATTAAACAACTGCCTAAAATATCTACCAAGAACACTTATTAGTTCTAGTGATTTTCCTGAATTAATGCCTACACTAATTTTGTGCTCCAAAATTAACAACCACGAGTCTAATTTCATGTCCTAGAAACTGATTTTGTGCCCTAGAAACAACAATTGCAAATTCGAGTAAACACCTACAAAATTATAAAAAAAAAAAACAAATTTTGTGTTAGTGTTTGGGGGCCTACTTAGGCCACTATGGAGACTAGGATATTAGCTGAGGCAATCAATCCATATTAGTCCTTTATATGACCGAAATCAAACATAAAAATATTGACCTTTGCTAGTAGAATTGAATTCACTTTTAGTAAGGGATACACACAAAGTCAAGAAGGATGTGAGACAACAAATAGAAGAGAAGGGTTCGGATAAAGAGGAACCAAAGGTAACATGCCAATTTCACTATCCTAAGTATGGAATACAAATTTGATCTAAAAATAAGAAAACAAAAAATATATATATGAAGAGGAAAAGAGGCGAAGAACTTACCCCAAGCCAAGAAGTTCAATCTTGTGGTCCTTACATAGACGTAATGAAATTGCATTGACTGTGAGGAAGGCAAAAAGGAAAGGGCTTATGAAAAATTTGTGCCTTATAATAAGGGACCATAAATTCATGAAAAATTTAGAATTTGATACAAGAGGAAGCAATAAGAAATTTAACTTATAATACTAAACAAAACTAAAACTATATAGAGGATTTTTTTAAACAAAACTAAAGCTAGAAGACTAAACAAAAAATTATCTATAATGGTAAATAAGAAAATAAAGTAGGAAGACAAAGAGAAAGGGAAAACAAAGGAAAAAACCAGTAGGGGAATGGTCCCATAATATGAGTCTGACTATCCTTCCCAAAAGCCTTCTTGGATGGTGAAGTAGACTTAAGAAGAAAAAAGCATATGAGCTGATTTATCGAGAAGCAATGGATATGTTGTTCACAAATATATTTCTTGTAATTGTTATCACTTGTTAATTGATCATTTATTTTTGTTCCTCTTCAAAAAAGAAGCTCAATACCCCTATTTATAAGGCTTTCTATAGTGAGGCAGGAGAAAATATTAGTTTAAAACTAGGGTTAAGGTTTGAAAAAGGTAATATCAGCCAAAGAGTAAGGTTTAAAGAGAAAATCCCTAAAAATCATGTTTTTTTGGTCGATCAGGATTGATCATGAATTTGTAAAATATGGTTGTTGAAGGTCATTTTTGTCAATGATGGTGCCTACATAGGCTATGCAAATTCACTGCCGGTATAAGAGAACCACAAATTTTGCAAGGATGGAAAAAGGGCTCAAAATTTTACATTTGATAATTTTGAGAGGTTTCCTAGACATCTAGGGAAACATTAACTCATTTAGATGGGTCAATTTTTGGTGTCTATACCATTTTAGCCAAGAAATATTCGATTGCATTCAAAAATATACCCATATAAATTAGGATCACATCATCCAATTCCCTCCACAACTCATTAATTTGGTGATAAGAATACTCAACCTCCACATCTCTAAAGCAAAATTCCTCATGCAATCTAGAGCTTCTACCAAGGTTTCAGAATCTAATTCTATAATAATCCTACTATAATATTATCTTACTACTTATATAGAAGTAATTTTGATAGCTAAGGATTTTTCTTTATTTTTTGTGGCCTTACCTATGCTCTATAGTTCCCAATAGAGTATTATCCTAACATGATTCATGTAGACCACTCCAATTCTAGCTCCACCCAAATTTCCTTTTACATCTCCATCAATATTAATTTTAATCCAACATTGTAGTGATGTTTTCCATATAGCTCTATCGTACCCCTCATACACTTCAACATCCTTCTCTATAATCCTTATATCAGCCTAAGTTTATTATTTAGGATACACTACCATAGTTTCCATTACTTTGCTCTAAATGATCTTCCAGATGCCATCTAAGGATGAAAAGGTTTCTCCAAAATTTCTACCATTTCTCTCCAACCATAATTACCACCAAATAAATTTTAATCCAATATTGCACCCAATATTAAGAGCTTCAAATTTAAACTTGTTCCTCTTCCATATTTCTCAAAAATTAATTTGGTTTAAATCACTGTTGGCTTATATTTTATAATCTAAAAACCATCTCTCCTAGATCTGGTGCATTAATGGAAACTCAAAAATTAGGTGGTCAGATGTTTCCTAAATTTTATAGCATAAAACACACTAGGATGGGCCAACTATTTCCCTATACCTCATATTATCAAAAGTAAGAAATTCATTATACATGAACTACCAAGCAAAGAAGTTTATTTTTGAAAAACCCTTGGAATACCAAATATTTCTATAATCCTCACCCTAATACGCATGATGAGGATGTTCTAGAAGAATATTTTTATATCCTTCCTTCATTCTATAGACTCCAAGGCTCCCATATGCCCAAGCTAATTCATCCTCCTCATACCTACCTATGAGAAATATTTCTTCCAATATTTTAATGATGAAGGGTGTCAATTCCATATGAATTGGAATTGGCCACTCATCCAAATTCTTAAGCCACTTAAACATATAATATATATATTGACTAGTATTGAAATTACTTTCAATCTGATCCAACCCCTATTTTCCATGGTTGTTTTTACTAGTTGCAATTTTAGGAAATAAATAATGATAGGTGGGTATTAATCCCAAGAAGTTTTTCAAAATCATGCCTTCTCCCCTCTCCCAACTTTCTAAAATAACCCATCTTTCACTACTTGATATCCTAGATTTAGAGTTTGCCATAATAAGGACCCATTACCATCCAAAGGGAAACAAATCACTTCGTTTGGATTCACCTGTCCTAAATATTTACTAGTTAATACTTTATTGAATAAATAAGTTGGCTAGGAGATCCACCTCTAGTAAAGCTTTATTATATATATTTGATCTCCTCAAGCCCAAACCTTCCTTTAACTTGGTTTGGCTTACTTTTTCTCATCATACTAATATTCATTTCCTCTATCCTTTTGCTTCTCTCCATAAATAATTCTAGCCATCTTGTCTAAAATTTTTCATATGGTATGTAGGGTAAAAATGATGGAAAATTTATACATTGGTATGGCCCGAATGACTAATTACCTAAATGTTAATCTACCCCCAAATTTTAACCATTATTTAGAGCAATGGTTAAATTTTTATCTTCAATTTCTTAAAATACAAAGGGATCCTTAAATAGATCATTGGGAGAGAAGTCCTCATAAATCCCAATATATCTAAAATTATTTCTTAAAGCCTTCGATCAAGATTCAAGAAAATTACTTTCGATTTCAAGAAAATTACTTTCAATTTCTTATCATTGATGACTTCGTTTGTGGCACTAAAATAAGCATTAAGAGTATGTATAATCATTATTACTTCCCTGAGGTTGGCCACTCGCATAAATATTGTATCATCCATAAACTATAGGTGATTAAAAACCTCCTCACCCACCTTGATACCCATGAGCAAACCATTTTATCTTCTCCTCAAGATATGTCCACCCAAGCCTTTAACAAATATTAGAACAAGATAAGAGAAACAAGGATATCCCTTACAAAGGTATATAGTGTCTCCAAATTCTTATAATAGAAGACCTTTAATTAACACTAAGTATGTCATAGTAGATATGCAACTCATGATTCACTCTATCCAATACTAAGAGAAACCAAAGTTTTTCATCACCCTTGATAAGATGCTCCACTCCACTGTATCATAAACCTTTGACATATCTACTTGCCCTCTATAAAACCCTTTTTTTCCAAGGATATAATGCTATCTAAAAGAGGTTTTAGTCACTCATACATTACCTTAAATATTATTTTATATAGGGAATTGCATAAGGTGATATATCTATAATTTGAAATATGCACACCCTCCTCCCCTTTGTAATTAAGGTAATGAATGTAGAGTTTAATGCTTTAATCATTATTTTACTATCCATGGACTCCTCTATAATATCAATTACATCATCCTCCAAGCTATCTAAGAAGGTCTGAAAAACACGATTGAAAAGCCATCTTGACCTAGCATTTTTTTGAACTCATCCCAAAGACTACCTTCTTCATCTTCTCTCTATCAATGGATTTAATCAAGGCTTGGTTTTGGTGTTAAAATATGATCAAGGGTATGACAACGAGAACTCTTTGAGCCACTTCATCTTGCAACATACCTCCCTTAAAAAATTTAGAAAAATATTTCATTGAATAAAAATTCATACCTGGGATCTTATCAAAGAAATCCCATTCCAATCCTGAAGAGCTTCCATATCTTTTAACTATCTCCTAGAACAAGCAACTTGATGGAAAAAATTGGTATTTATAATACCTTCAAGTAACCAAGTGGTTCTTTATATCTATTTCCAATAGATCTTCTCTTGGTTATCAATGTCCTCAACTGCTTTATGCAAATCCTCATCCTCTTCTTTGAGTTTCTCTATAATTATTCCTTCCCTAAAGATATTTTGCACCTCATACCATCTAACCACCAAGGGAACTATTTGGGCCTGGAATTCTAACTTGTTAGAACACTTCCATCATTTTAGTTGATCTTTGATATTATGAAGTTGGTTGTGGAATATAAATATTATTGTCCCATATGTGTGGTGTCCTTCTTTCTACCACTATGGGATTTTCTTCTAAATTTACTCCTTTTGTAACAAAAAAAAAAATCAAATTTGAATGGTTTTTTGTGCTACCCTATCTTAATCCC
This sequence comes from Wollemia nobilis, assembly GCA_028583015.1. Lineage (NCBI taxonomy): Eukaryota > Viridiplantae > Streptophyta > Pinopsida > Araucariales > Araucariaceae > Wollemia > Wollemia nobilis. Next base: position 1,298,359 of record JAQPPZ010000756.1, on the reverse strand, counting down.
CCTTCAATAGAATGGGGAAGTGATATGAGACTATACCCTCCAAAATCTAAAAAAAAATAGATTCCATTTCACAAATTGCTTCTTTGAAATTGAAAAATGTTCTAACTTCACCTTTATGTTATGTGACTCCCTCATATTATTAGTCCAAGTATAGCTAGTTCTAGGACATTTAATATCCACCAAGTATAATTTGTGGACATAGGACATCATAAGTTGACCAATTTATAACAAAAATGGAATATTCCATAAGTATAATTTGTAGATTCCATCATAGTATGCTTTTTAAACCCCTAATATTCCATTATTGTATAATTTGTGGACATAGTACATCATAAGTTGACTCACTGATCACCTAGTGACCAATTTATCTCCTTGACATGCTATTAATTCCTTATTTAATTTTCTACCCACTTTGTAATTGTTGATATTGTTTTATACCTTCTCCACTTGGTTGATCCCTACAATTTGCTCCTCTCTATTCTTTTCTATCATACCCATGATGACATCCTTTACTATTGGCTACTCCTAGTTATGCACTATCAATTCCCCTACCATATTTGATTATGATAACTCACTACATTCTATAATATTTTCTAGGATAGGAGAAGCCAAAAGGGAGGCTTGAATATGACTATATTATTATTATTATTCTCATCCATTCCTTTGAGTTATTCTTCTTTCTACTCCACCAGTGTCGTGAATATATTATACCTATTTGAGGGCTTAGATTGGGTTTGCTTTGTCATGTTTTTTCTTTTGCCTCCTCCTTTTGGGTTGTTTAAAATCATCTCCATTTTCTTTTCCTCTCGGAGAAGTACTCATTGATTCTTTAGTGACTGTAGACTTACCCTCCTTAGGAATATTTGATATTCCCAAAGGAATCCTCATTTTTGTGACATATTGTTTGGATATGACTAGACAAAATGCCTATATTTATAACAAAATCTACACCTAAATGGTAGTGCATCATAATCCAATAGTTGAATCCAATATAGTCCTACAAGTTCAAGTTCCACCTCTACTAGAAGAGGTTGTATGAGATCCATTTGAACATATAATCTAGCATAAAGACTATGTTTCTTTCTATTATTCCTCTAGAGACACCCAAACATCATCCAAGGAATTTATTAATTATTTCCAATACCTGGTCACTCCATAGATCCATTGGGAGTGCATACAACCAAACCAAAATTAGGACAATAATGGGTTCAATTTGGGGATACAATCCCACTCTCCAAGACTGAACAAATAATCATGTTAGTTCATGATTCCTCTTTTTTTATTTTAATGCCCTATTTTTATTAGCTAGTGAGGAAAAAATTACAATAAAATTTCCATTATTAATAAACCACAAAGAATACTCACCAAGAGGCTATCAATTCTACCAAACCCATGAATGCAAAAAAATTAGGATAGGGAAAATACCCATGAATTTATAAATCAATTTATAATTGGCTCTATATAATATTATTTCTTCGACATTACTAAATGATAATATTTGGTCTAGATTTAGTCTATGTAAAGCATCCATTAACTCTTTGAGATGTTTATCTTTAGCTAGCAGCCACAAAGGGCACTTTTAGTGAAGTTTTTTGTACTTATTTAGTCTCTATTTGAGATTTCTCCTTCAACAAATTTGTAAATAAACTTTGTTTATCTGAAAGAGAATTTGGAGGTATCTCCATTGGGCCCTCTTGGGGAAACATTCTCATATTTGATTCTGAAGCAACTAGAAAGTGCTTTTTCTACCTAGCCAATGCCCTCCAAGATGGCTAAGAATTAAATGCATATAGTATTTTCTAGGGTATTTATCTTAATTGGTATAATCCTAGAAAATATCTATGGAATATTAGTGAATAACACAAAAGGTAAGTTCACTTTAATGAATACATACATTCTTATAGTTAAGGGTGGGATCCTTCTCATAAATGAATATTTAATTAATGTACTACATTTTAATATTAATGTTATAAAATATTAGAGTTAATTACATAAATTTTATTATATTTCAAGTGGTTAAATTTAATAAAAGCATATTAAAATTGAATTCTAAAATGTTACTTTTTATTGAAAATGTGTATATTACAATTACAAAAATTTAACTATAAAGACATAAACAAAACCCTTGACCATTCACGCATCAACAAGAAGAAAACAAAATGTAGATGCAATACTTGCTATTAACTAAGAAAGATAAAACCAAAAAAACACAAGGCCCTATATATGCAAGAGAAAAGTTAAAATAGCTAGTACTTACATATTTATGCTCTAAACATGATGAGTTAAAGTAAATTCAAATACCAATACACATTGGACATCACCATACACTATAAAGCTTGTTAAAATGAGGTAAATGTAGCCAGAATGAAATTAGGTGCAACAAAGCCACACAATACTGATAAAGCAAAAAAAATGAGACTAGACATTTGGATATTATCCTAAAATCAGGATGATCATATCATTAGGATGACCGGATAATTATGAGTTATTCATGATACTAAAAGCACTAAATAGACTAGCAACATTTCTTCTTCATATTGGATATAACAATGACAATAAAAGTGGTTTGGATGTGAACATTCTAAGATTTTTTCCTTGTAGCATTGGCTAAGGATGTTCTACTATCATAAATACTACATATCCACTACCAGATAAATCAATGGTGAATAATTTACAAAATTTTGAGACCAAATTTATTTCTATCACTTGATAAAGGTTTAAAAGAGAAATATTTTCTAGAAGAGTTGTTGAACTGTAGAAAGACCAAAGAGAATACATAGTCCCAAAAACACCTTATTGTATTTCAATATCAAAATGCATGATAAATGATACGGGTTATGAGAAAGATTAGGTGCAAATTTTGGAGGTAGCAATAGGGGTTATTTTACATATTATTCTTTAAACAATGCTTCAAGTGGTATTTATTTTCCAAATATGGTTGATAATATAAATTCAACTATTCTCCAAAAATTATAAGTTCCACATCTTACTGAGTTTTTCTAAGATAATAGATATAGGAATAGAAAGTTGATTGAGAAAACTAATTATTAATCATAGAAGCTAGTAGTTGTTGCTCCAATTCTAGTCCTTCTAGATAATGGTGGTGTCGATACCCATTTTAGCACTAGCTTTTTCTAAAATGTATGCTATGATGTAGATGTAGATATTCATGTAGGATTAAGGAAGGGATAAATAGAATTTTACATTCCAACAAAAAAATCAATCCCAACCATTATGATCCTATATATCTTTGAGAAATTTAGTATGTTTTTCTATAGGAGATGGCTCTTCAAGCTGATATTGAGGAAAAAGGGGAGATCATCAACCAAACTAAGTGTGTTTCATTAGAGACTCACATTACCACTATAAATTTATGTTGGCTTTTAAACCAAATTATCTTAGTCCCAATATTTTGGATCTTTGAGTAAACTCAAATATAAAAGAAATTAAAATATAATATGACCAATATAAATAATAATAGCACTCAAAATAATATCAAATATAAATGTAAAATGGCCAAAATCATTCATGCAATAACATGAAGAACACTTATAGTATAATTGCTTAAAATATACATACAAGCTACAATATTATTAAAGCTTGAATATTGTCTACAATATCTAGATTCTTGAATATTAGACATGGAGCTTTACCTCCATAATATAGCCATATAATATGAATCTTAAAGTACTTGACTATTTCTCTCCATATCACAAATTTCACATATCCTTTGGATTCTCATATTTCTACTTGTCTACACGAATCTTGATTCTCTACTTACATGCACATTTAGATCTATGATACTTGCACTTTCTTACATGATAATTACACTTCTACATGCACACCCAATACATGACACTTGTGCACAGCCTCACATTACATATTTACATACTTAATTACATGATACTTGTGCACTTTATCTCATTACACACTTGTACTCTTACTTACGTGTCACTTGTGCATATTGCATATTACACACATGCACTCTTACTTACATGAAACTTGTGCATATCCTACACATAGACACTTACATAAAAAGTAAATATAAATGACACTCCTAAAATATAGATTCAAATCCTTATATTTGTACCATAGGCACCATGAGAGCATATTGACATGTACCAAATAATGTAATATTCTCCAACAGCCTCTGTATTATATTGTTTGGTTATTAAAGATATTAGTCTTAAATATTTGTCTTCATCTTGGATCTTGTGTTCATCCATTGTCTCTATTTATAATATTTGCAAGGTAATTTTGGACTATGCCTAATCCATCTTCTTATTTCCTATCTTTCTATGAAATTAAAGAGTTTATCATTAATATGATCATAAGGTAAAATATGTTCAATGTCTTTTTGGGAGAATCCCATTGAGTCTAAAGAAAATATTCCATTCTTGATGGATCTTGTAGCTTTAGTTTTGTTCTGATTCTTACTAATATGTTTTTATGTTCATTTGTGTATTTTAATTCCATTGTTCTTCCTTTTTCAACTAATTGAGAAATTGAGATAAAATTATTTGATAATCCAAGAACATATAAAATATCTTCTAGCACAAAATATAAGAATGCCATGCTAGGTATTACTTTCCTAGCTTCTTGAACGTGATAAATCTGATAATGTTTAAATTTTAGTGGAATTATTTATTTATTTATTTATTTCAAAGGATTAAAATCAATATAAATTGCTAGTCATGTGATGACTAGAACCTAAAATTAAATCTATATACCAACCATATTTTTATCTTTGTATTTTTTGATGATAGTCAAGTGATGTTATTTCACATCTATGATAAGAATTTTGATAAAATCTTTTATGATTTGGCCCTTTGAATAAAAAATATTGTTTTTGATACAACTTTTGATTTTGAAATATTCCTCCATGAAGTATGGTTCTTTATATATTTTGAAAATTTCTCTTATTATGAGAATGTTGAGATTCTTTTGTTCTTCTTTGTCATTTTTCAAATATTTTAATTCCTTTAAATTTGAAACCCTTTTTACTCCAAATTTAATCACTTGCAATTTCAATAATTTCAAATCCTTTTTCAAAAAATTTCAAAAATAATTTTTTTATTTTTTCTTAATCCTTTGAAATAGCCAACCTTTTATCTCCCTCATAATTAAATTTTTAAATTCTATAAATATTCAACTTCAAATTTCTAAATATTCAAATATCAAAATATTTCTAAATTTCCTTTTTGTAGTAGAAAACCTTATCTCTCCAAAATTTAATAAAAATCTTAAATATTTTAAAAATAAAAAATATGAAATAAGTTGCAAAATATTAATTGCAAATATCAAATTTAATATATATTTCCAATAAGGTTGAGTCCTCATAACTCCCACCTAAATATTATTTCTTATAAAATCAAAAAATCTTTTAACTCCTACTTAATAAATTAAAGTTCCTAATTTTCCTTTAATATCCAAGAATTTTCAATTAGGAATTTTAAACTTTAGCATCAATAAATATAAAAATAAAGGTAATTCACCTGAACTTTTTCCACCTTATAATATTGACCACAATGCATGCTAATTTTTATCCATTCACTACTGCAATAGGCTGACATATACTATGCTCCTTAATCAATAATGTAATCTTATGGGATATTACACTGATATGTAACGTTTACTCAGGCGATACTACCAAAATTTTCCAACTAGCATTTTATCCTCTTCAAATCAATGTATTCAAAATGGTGCTCTGATTTATGTTAGATAATAGTGCTCTTTAGCTTTAAAAATATGCTCAGATTCTTGCTAGAAAATAATCCTTATTTGACTTCCAAATGCTTAGAAAAATGGTATGTATCTAGTTCTAAAACTCTCCCATTATCTTGACTGGTATGCAAGATGAATGGATCTTGGTTGATCTGCATAGAATATGATGCTTCAATTGGCTTTGTTCATCTAGTCTAGTTCTCTATCTTTGGTTGACCAAAAACTTGGCACTAAAATGTGCCTTTAAAACTTATTTTCTTCTTTTTTTTCTTTCCTTTGGAAGCTCTCAATGCTTTTCTTCTTCTATTCTATGAAATCTCTTTGCATATTCTCATATTTTTCTTTCTTGGAAGCTATTGATGTTTCTCTTCTATTCCTTTTTTCCTAGAATATTTTAAAGTTTTTCTTCTCTTTTCTCTAGAAGCTATTTATGTTTCTCTTTTTATTTTCTCTAGAAGCTTTTGGTGCTTCTCTTTTTCTTATTTTGTGGAATCTTTTGATGCTTCTTTTATTTTCTTCTCTAAAAGCTTTTGATGCTTCTATTTTTCTTCTTCTCTAGAAGCTTTTAATGCTTCTCTTTTTTCGTAGTATAAATTTCTTGAGTTCCTTAATAATATTTTTCTTTCTTTCTTAGATTCTTGTCTAAGATCTCCAATACTATTATAGTCGTCTTGAGATTATTTCCCTCAATGTGTGTTATCCATTCAAGTTCAAGTATGCCTAAAATATAAATCACTAAAATTTTCAATATATAATACTCTATATTTAGAGGGAATCCTAAAATCAAGGTGACTTTTGATTTGTCCTCTAAATATTCAAGCCAAGTCCTAGTCTTCACTTATTTTTTTTCCAACATAGAATAATTGGGATCTTTATCAAATATATTAAGCAACAAACCTACACTGCATTCAAAGTGGACAAACTCTAAATTAACTTTATCAAAAGTGACTAAAGTTAAATATTAATAATGGTGGCTTAATAAAATCTATCAAAATGGATAAAATCAAGTGGTAGCTCTGATACCAATATTGTCTTTTTAAGCCTTACTACCACAACATATCATAGGTCTCAATATAATATAGCCATAATATTAAAGGTAAAAATAATAATATAATGAGTAGAATAATATATGAGAAAATTAATATATATATCAAGGCTTATAAATAAAGAAAATAACATTCATTTATATAATCAAATATGAATGTAAATTGCCTAAGTCATTCATGAAATTTGCATAAATGAAACATACAATATTAATTGCTCAAAATCCGTATACAAAATTTATTCCTTTTTCTCTTACAACTCTATAATATGATGTTCAAATTATATTCTCATAAAGTATTATCTCCATATAATTTGACTCTTCAAAAACTTGACTATTGCTCTCCATATGACAAGTCTCATTACCTTTGGTTTATTATCTTGTCACTTGCATTCTAGACTCTTCACTTTCTCTTTACATGCACACTTGACTCATGACCCTTGTGTTGGACATTTTGAGTCCCTAAGCTAAGAGTTGTCATTGATGTCAAAAGGATCTATGTAAGTAAGCACTATGTTTGTGTTTCACAAAGAGCTTCATGAGAAGCAAAGGTTTTTGATCAAAGGTTCAAGAAGGGATGCATGGCATTTGGTTCCAAAAGGAGCTTCAAGGGAAGCTTTGCAAAAGGTTTTTATTTAAAACCATGGATGGCAGATTTGAAATGGGTTTTTCTTAAAACCCAAGTTGGCTTTTTGTTTCATCGAAAAAGGTGCCCCGGTGATGGAGATATTTAATTTTAAAGATTTAGTTAAAATTTAAATTTATTTAAAATTAAAATTTAAATTTTAAAATTAAAATTAAAAGTTTATCCGTCGACATCATGAAGGAAGTTTCAAAAAGGCCGAAGTTTCCAAAGCAAAGGGAAGGCATATAAATATGCCATTGAATTTTTTAATTCATTCATCCTTGCTCGTTGATATTTGCGCTTGGTATTTGCGAAGAAAAAGAGCTCGTGTTTTTCGTTTAAGTGATGCAACGAACATTAAAGGGAGACAACGACCACTTCCCAAAACGCATTGGGCAGCATGGCCTAGTGGCAGCTTGGATTGTGCAAAGGTGTTGGTGACAAGGAGGTTGTGCGTTCGATTCCCGCAAGCATCATTTTTGGCTTTGTTTTGTTGAGGCGCCCAAGGCGCATACTTTTTGCTTGGCGGAAGAGGGTGAAGGATAAGAAGCGGGTGGTGCTTATTTTTCACCAACGAGCCTACAGCTCGTGCGACAGCTTGGCCATGGCTAGGGCGTTTGCATTGGGGCAAGACGAGGGTTCGATTCCCCTCGAGGTAGGTATGTATTAAGGTTTTTATTAATATTTTGTTTGGATTGCCTAAGGTGGAGTGATAAGGGGTAAAGGTGCTTCGTTAGTTGATTTGTTGAGTAACCTTAGGGAATAAGGTCATGGTGGTTGTTTGAGTTGTGAATTATTTTTAATTGTGATTTTTGAAATTGTTAGGAGTAATAAGGGTTTTTGATAAAGTTCTTTTTAGTGAAAGTTATTTTGAGTAAGGGTTTTCTTTTAAAAAGAACTTTGGTGGATGTTAAAATAAAGTAGGAGTAATAAGGTGTTATTTGGATATTATTGTTGTGTTATTACTCAAGATATCTAACCCTTGTTAAGAGTTGAAAAAGAAAGTGTGTTGAGTGTGACAGATTTAGTGGACAACTCATAAGGCATCAAAAAGGTATGAGTAATACTCTCCATTGATTTTATTTGGGTGGTTGATTTTTGAAATATCATTGGAGTGAAAAGGATTGATTGTGGTTTCCTTTTCAGAAAGTGGTTGAGTTAATGCTTCAAGGTTTTATGGATTGTGAGTTGTGATTAAACCTTGTTTGATAAGCATTGTTGTTTAGACCATTTGTTGAGTTAAGTACTTTGAGTTTCTCGGTTTTGAAGCTGGGCATGGTTGAGTGAAGTACTTTGAGTTTATGCTTCAAGGTTTTTTGAATTGAGAGTTGTGATTAAAACCTTGTCTTATTAGCATTGTTGTTGAAGCCAATGGGTGATGCAAAGAACTTGAACTTGAGTTAGAGAAGAACATGAGTATCATTGTTATGTGAGATTTGTGGTTGAGCATTGTTGGAAACATTTTGAGTTGGTTGATACATGCTTGGACTAGGGTTTGTGAGAAAGGATTGATCCATGAGATGATTGGTTGAGTAGAGTTGATTGAGCCTAGTCAAGTGAATGTGTGAAGTGGTTGTTCAAGTTCCAAGAAACAAACTATTCTATATTCTGATTTGAGTTGAGATTGAGAATTGAGAATAGAACATATAGAGTCTCTAACAATTCTCTTTATGCTTCTATAATATTGATTTGAGTTGAGATTGGGATTTGAGATTAGAACATATAGAGTCTCTAACAATTCTCTTTATGCTTCTATAAGATTGATTTGAGTTGAGATTGGGATTTGAGAATAGAACATATAGAGTCTCTAACAATTCTCTTTATGCTTCTATGAGATTGATTTAAGATTGAGATTGGGATTTGAGTATAGAACATATTGAGTCTCTAACAATTCTCTTTATGCTTCTATGAGATTGAGTTGAGATATTGATTGAGCATTGAGCTTAGAACATATTGAGTCTCTAACAATTCTCTTTATGATTCTATGTGATTGAACAAGTTCTGTGTGAGCTTGTTAAGCAGATTTGAGTCAAGTCTTTGAGAAGGCTTACGGACTGATTTTGTGTGAGCTTTTGTGAAAGCTTGCTATGCAGATTTGAGCAAGTCCTAGAGAGGACTTATTGAGCAGATTTGGACAAGTTCTGAGTGAGCTTGTTGAGCAGATTTGGACAAGTTCTGAGTGAGCTTGTTGAGCAGATTTGGACAAGTTCTGAGTGAGCTTGTTGAGCAGATTTGGATAGGTTCTATGTGGACTTGTTGAGTAGATTTGAGTAGGTTCTGTGTGGACCTGTTGAGCATATTTGAGCAGGTTTTGTGTGGACCTATTGAGCAGATTTGGACAGGTTCTGTGTGGACCTATTGAGCAGATTTGAGCAGGTTCTGAGTGGACCTATTGAGAAGATTTGAGCAGGTTCTGAGTGAACCTATTGAGCAGAGTTGTGCTAGACCAACTGGACTATGTTTAGTATAGTATTGAGACAGATATTTGGAGGTGATAGAGTATAGAGGACATAGTCTCAGTGGATAGAGATCCAGCAACCAGGACAATTGAAGATAGATCTGAGTGAGGAGTCTTCAAGTGGAGAGAGATCCACCAGTCAGTGCAGTAGAGAGACAAAGTCTTCTAGAAGATCACTAGCCAGAGTAGAAGGGGAAAGAGTTCTCCTATGGAAGAGATCCATGAACTTGAGATTAGGGGATCATCATCTCCTTTGGACATAGGTCCATAAACATTGTAATTGGGAAGGATTCCCATGAGATTATTTGAGAAATATTTAGAAGAAATATTTTCTCTATGGAGGTAGCCCACATTGGGTGAACCACGTTAAAATTGGTGTCTCTATTGTGTGTGATGATTTGTGCATTGCTTTGGTTATTGCTATTGATATTGCCATTGATTATATTGATTAATACTATTTGGGAAAGAAAAGTAAAAAGTGGTCTTATACTGTTCACCCCCCTCTTAGTATAAGCTTGTGTTCTTCAATTGGTATCAGAGTCGGTTCCTTCGAAAGAAGTTTAACAGCTTGAAGGAAGATCCTACAAGAACACAAATGGCAAAGAAAGGCAAGAGTAGAAGCATGAGACACAAGAAGAAAAGAACACCTATGGTCATGAAAGAAAAGGAAGATGAGTTTAATATTGTTGTGTTGGGAGGACACATGGAAATAGATTCAATAGATGAATCAAGTAATGGAGAAATATCCAGGACCGATAAAGTTTTGTACCGGATGTGGGAACACAGGTCACCATGCAACTTATTGTCCACAAGAATGTTTTGTTTGTGGTCAACTTGGCCATGATGCAAGATATTGTAATGGGTTTAGTAGCAGTGAAGATGAAGATGATATTCTCAAAAATGAAATCCTAGAGATTGGTTCAAGAAAGGATAACAGGGACAATCAAAATAGGTATGAAGAAGAAACTCTACTTTCAAGTAATAGAAGAAAAAGAAGATGCTTCAGAAAAAGAAAAAGGGGAATCCACTCTTAAAGAGCTTATTGAATTGAAAAGAGAGAATTTAGAATTGAAGGCTCAAATACAAGAAGATGAGAAATGTAAGACAAAGCTTCTACAGGATATCTCTGACTTGAGAGATAAGGTTGAAAAAGCAAGAAGAGTTGAAGAAGGTATGATTAAACAATCAAAGGCAAAAGAGATAGAATGTGAAAGGCTTATGATTACTCTTGAAGAACTAAAAAATGAGAACTCGGGATTAAGGGATCAAGCTCAAGATGATGAGAAAGAAAAAGCAAGGTTTCTACAGGAACTCACTAACTTCAAAATCAAAGTTGAAGAGACAAGAAAAATTGAAGAAGGTATGGCCAAAAAATTAAAAACAAAAGATCTAGAGTGTGAAAGATTAGAGCATGAGATAGTTTCACTAAGGTTGGAAGTAAAAGGTTCTAAGGAAAAGCTACACAAGTTTGAGGAAAATTCAAAGACCTTGGAAAGGACTATCAATGCACAAAAGTCATCAATCACCATAACAGGACTTAGTTCTAAAGAAGAACAAGGGAAACAGGAAGCAGAAAAAGGAGAGTCAAGCTCAAACACCAGAAAATAAGAAGAGTCAAAAGAAGTAAGTAAAAGAGAGAGTGAGACCTCTAAGGATAAGTTGGACAATAGAAAGTTCAACAAGGAAAGGAACAATGCACAAGTAAGGAACAGATGGAATAGGAAACAGGTAGAAGAGACTAAGAGACCAATGGGGTCTAGGCAAGGTTTCTTCAATGGGAGATGTTTTTCATGTCACAGGTTTGGGCACATGGCTTCACAGTGCAGGACACATGAAATATAGGAATATGGAAAAGGACAACTTTTCCAAGGATATTGCTACTCATGCAATGAGTTTGGTCATAAGGCAATGAATTGTAGGGTTCATGATAGAAGAGGATATGGCTTCACTAGGAGAAGTCCTAAGACAGTTGCACCTCCAAGGAATAATAACATTAAGTGTTATAAGTGCAATAATGATGGTCACATAGCAAGATGGTGTAGAGAAAATATTCTAGAAGCAGGCATGAATAGGAACATAAATATGAACAGGAATAGGAACATGGATAAGAACAGGAACATGAACATGGATGAGAATAGGAACAAGGATACAAGATGAGAATAGGAATAGGAACAGGAACATGGATGAGAACAAGAACAGGAACAGGAACAGAAGTGATGACAGGAACATGGATGATGACTTGGAAAGAAATAGTGAGAGGATTCAGAAAGTTTAGAAAAGAAGAGAGAAAGATAGAGGTAAAGAGCAGTGCTTTCGGGGAGTAGAAATACTCCCACCCCAAAATTAACCACCTCATGTGGAGGTGGGGGAGGGGCTAAGCTAAGAGGCTCATTCTTAGCCCCGAGCCCCAAAGGTGACCCTTTGCCATTGATGACAAAGGGGGAGATTGTTTGTGTATTTGTATATGGGGAGAGATTTGATATTTGAGAGAGCATTGAGCCAGGGGGAGCAAAGTCCCAAGGGGAGCAGAAAAGAAGGTCAGATTTTAGTAAAAGGATATGGGTTGCCATCAATGACAAAGGGGGAGATTGTTGGACATTTTGAGTCCCTAAGCTAAGAGTTGTCATTGATGTCAAAAGGATCTATGTAAGTAAGCACTATGTTTGTGTTTCACAAAGAGCTTCATGAGAAGCAAAGGTTTTTGATCAAAGGTTCAAGAAGGGATGCATGGCATTTGGTTCCAAAAGGAGCTTCAAGGGAAGCTTTGCAAAAGGTTTTTATTTAAAACCATGGATGGCAGATTTGAAATGGGTTTTTCTTAAAACCCAAGTTGGCTTTTCGTTTCATCGAAAAAGGTGCCCCGGTGATGGAGATATTTAATTTTAAAGATTTAGTTTAAATTTTAATTTATTTAAAATTTAAATTTAAATTTTAAAATTAAAATTAAAAGTTTATCCACCGACGTCATGAAGGAAGTTTCAAAAATGCCGATGTTTCCAAAGCAAAGGAAAGGCATATAAATATGCCATTGAATTTTTTAATTCATTCATCCTTGCTCGTTGATATTTGCGCTTGGTATTTGCAAAGAAAAAGAGCTCGTGTTTTTCATTTAAGTGACGCAACGAACATTAAAGGGAGACAACGACCACTTCCCAAAATGCATTGGGCAGCGTGGCCTAGTGGCAGCTTGGATTGTGCAAAGGTGTTGGTGACAAGGAGGTTGTGCATTCGATTCCCGCAAGCATCATTTTTGGCTTTGTTCTGTTGAGGCGCCCAAGGCGCATACTTTTCACTTGGAGGAAGAGGGTGAAGGATAAGAAGCGGGTGGCGCTTCTTTTTCACCAACGAGCCTACAACTCATGCGATAGCTTGGCCATGGCTAGGGCATTCACATTGGGGCAAGACGAGGGTTCGATTCCCCTCGAGGTAGGTATTAAGGTTTTTATTAATCTTTTGTTTGGATTGCCTAAGGTGGAGTGATAAGGGGTAAAGGTGATTCGTTAGTTGATTTGTTGAGTAACCTTAGGAAATAAGGTCATGGTGGTTGTTTGAGTTGTGAATTATTTTTAATTGTGATTTTTGAAATTGTTAGGAGTAATAAGGGTTTTTGATAAAGTTCTTTTTAGTGAAAGTTATTTTGAGTAAGGGTTTTCTTTTAAAAATAACTTTGGTGGATGTTAAAATAAAGTAGGAGTAATAAGGTGTTATTTGGATATTATTGTTGTGTTATTACTCAAGATCTCTAACCCTTGTTAAGAGTTGAAAAAGAAAGTGTGTTGAGTGTGACAGATTTAGTGGACAACTCATAAGGCATAAAAAAGGTATGAGTAATACTCTCCATTGATTTTATTTGGGTGGTTGATTTTTGAAATATCATTGGAGTGAAAAGGATTGATTGTGGTTTCCTTTTTGAAAGTGGTTGAGTTAATGCTTCAAGGTTTTCTAGATTGTGAGTTGTGATTAAACCTTTTTTGATAAGCATTGTTGTTTAGACCATTGGTTGAGTGAAGTACTTTGAGTTTATGCTTCAATATTTTCTGGATTGTGAGTTGTGATTAAACCTTGTTTGATAAGCATTGTTTTTTAGACCATTGGTTGAGTGAAGTACTTTGAGTTTATGCTTCAAGTTTTTATGAATTGAGAGTTGTGATTAAAACCTTGTCTTATTAGCATTGTTGTTGAAGCCAATGGGTGATGCAAAGAACTTGAACTTGAGTTAGAGAAGAACATGAGTATCATTGTTATGTAAGATTTGTGGTTGAGCATTGTTGGAAACATTTTGAGTTGGTTGATACATGCTTGGACTAGGGTTTGTGAGAAAGGATTGATCCATGAGATGATTGGTTGAGTAGAGTTGATTGAGCCTAGTCAAGTGAATGTGTGAAGTGGTTGTTCAAGTTCCAAGAAACAAACTATTCTATATTCTGATTTGAGTTGAGATTGAGAATTGAGAATAGAACATATAGAGTCTCTAACAATTCTCTTTATGCTTCTATAAGATTGATTTGAGTTGAGATTGGGATTTGAGATTAGAACATATAGAGTCTCTAACAATTCTCTTTATGCTTCTATAAGATTGATTTGAGTTGAGATTGGGATTTGAGAATAGAACATATAGAGTCTCTAACAATTCTCTTTATGCTTCTATGAGATTGATTTAATATTGAGATTGGGATTTGAGTATAGAACATATTGAGTCTCTAACAATTCTCTTTATGCTTCTATGAGATTGAGTTGAGATATTGATTGAGCATTGAGCTTAGAACATATTGAGTCTCTAACAATTCTCTTTATGATTCTATGTGATTGAACAAGTTCTGTGTGAGCTTGTTAAGCAGATTTGAGTCAAGTCTTTGAGAAGGCTTACGGACTGATTTTGTGTGAGCTTTTGTGAAAGCTTGCTATGCAGATTTGAGCAAGTCCTAGAGAGGACTTATTGAGCAGATTTGGACAAGTTCTGAGTGAGCTTGTTGAGCAGATTTGGACAAGTTCTATGTGAGCTTGTTGAGCAGATTTGGACAAGTTCTGAGTGAGCTTGTTGAGCAGATTTGGACAGGTTCTGTGTGGACCTATTGAGCATATTTGAGCAGGTTCTGTGTGGACCTATTGAGCAGATTTGAGCAAGTTCTATGTGGACCTATTGAGCAGATTTGGATAGGTTTTGTGTGGACCTATTGAGCAGATTTGAGCAGGTTCTGAGTGGACCTATTGAGCAGATTTGAGCAGGTTCTGAGTGAACCTATTGAGCAGAGCTGTGCTAGACCGATTGGACTATGTTTAGTATAGTATTGATACAAATATTTGGAGGTGATTCAGGACAATTGAAGATAGATCTGAGTGAGGAGTCTTCAAGTGGAGAGAGATCCACCAGTCAGTGTAGTAGAGAGACAGAGTCTTCTAGAAGATCACTAGCCAGAGTAGAAGGGGAAAGAGTTCTCCTATGGAAGAGATCCACGAACTTGAGATTAGGGGATCATCATATCCTTTGGACAGAGGTCCATAAACATTGTAATTGGGAAGGATTCCCATGAGATTATTTGAGAAATATTTAGAAGAAATATTTTCTCTATGGAGGTAGCCCACATTGGGTGAACCACGTTAAAATTGGTGTCTCTATTGTGTGTGATGATTTGTGCATTACTTTGGTTATTGCTATTGATATTGCCATTGATTATATTGATTAATACTATTTGGGAAAGAAAAGTAAAAAGTGATCTTATACTCTTCACCCCCCCTCTCAGTATAAGCTTGTGTTCTTCACCTTGCACACATCTACACGACTCTTACTTCTACATGTGCTCCTAATCTAAGAGACTTATGATCATACTCACATTACATATTTGCACACTTACATACATGACATGTGTGCGCATTAACTTACACTATAACATACATGACACTTGTGTATTTCCTACACATTGAAACTCACATGAAGGAAAATATAAAACACTCATCTAAATTAAATACTCAATACTAATATATTACATTTATATAATTATACCTTGAAGGTACCATGGGGTTACATTGGCATGTACAAAAAAATGTAATATACCTCAACAATACCTTCCCTCGTGTTTGGTTACTTTTGGTTGGTTTAGGGTTCGAATGATCAAATCCTAGTTCATCCATACCCATAATAGGTTTTCTCGATGAAGGTATCTTTCGATGCATTTGGTGAAGGTGATGGATGTCACCTTTTGTCTAAGAGAAGGTAGTGCCCAAATTTGGGTGGTATTATTCTCTTATACCTTTTTTATTCTCCCTTGACACACCCTTCAAGTTGGGCCTTTCAAGGGCCAAGAAATAATGAAGTATAGTCGAGGCCTCTATAGCTTAGGTTTACTCAAGGTGATAAAATTTGGGTAGTTGTTCAAGTTTAGGTTCTTTTAGGGGAAATAAAAACCCTTCAACCTTTAAGTTATTTTAGGGAGAATAGATCCTATGATCTTCTTCTCACTTGGCCACTCTGATCCACCCTAGTCTTTACTTTAATTTTGTCACCCAAGAATTTAGAGGAAAGCTAGGGCATGTATCCCCTTCAACCATACAATAAATTGACCCATGGATCCTATATGGGGTAGAGCCTCATTGAAAGTAATGGCCTACTAGCTACTATAAAAAGGGATCCAACTTATTACTCTCATTGAAAATCTTCTTAGCTACGACTAGAAAGGCTCAATACCCATATATGAGTTGGTCTAGTGATTAAGCTAGGGCACAATAGTTTCTCCTTGGTTGCATCTTAGATGGTATTTTGGATTTGGCTACATTGTAAGTAGTAGAGGTGTTGGGCCCCATAATTTTGGCTTTAGGTAGGCACTTCTACTCAAAATTACCTTTCGAGGTAAGATTTTTCCTTTGTAATGAATATTTGCTATAGGAAGATCAACTAATATTATCTAATGAATATAAGTTCATTATTATGGCTACCACATATTTCATTGAATATGTTGAAGCTATGCCTTTAGCCTCAACCACTAGAGTCCAATTATCCATGATCATTATTAACTAGATCCTTCACCATTATGGCATCCCTTATATGCTAAGCTCTAATAATAGAACCCTCTTCAAGAAAAAGGATATCCAAAACAATTGTGTTAAATACAAGGTTCAACATAGACAATCAATTCCTTACTAACCTGGAGGAAATGGACAAGCTAAAGCTTCTAACAAGACTCTTGCCAAGATCATAAAGAAGCATATCAACAAAATTTGTAGAAGTTTGATTCTCTAATTGTATGTAGTCTTGTGGGCCTATCACACTGGTTTTAGAACTCCCACTCATGCAATGACCTATGCTTTGGTTTACAAAACTAAAGATATATTTCCTTTTGAGATAGAGGTCCATTCATTGCACATCTTGTTGTAGAACTCCTATGTTGGAGATAAATATTTTCTTACCTACCTTATCTAATTGGAAATACTTGTTAATAAGCATATCCATACTTTAAATAACCTACATGTCTATAATTAAACGCTTAAATGTGCCTATGACGAGACGGTATAATCTCATTCAATTAAAATTGGTGTTTTTTACTTAGAGAATCAAAACACCAGTTCTAAATTTGAGCTGATAGGCATTTTTGAGCCCAATTAGCTAGGTTCATACATCATAATTGTCAATTATAGTTCAAGTTCTTATAGCCTCACCACACTTGATAGAAAAAATTTAAAGAACTAATGAATATAATGCATCTTAAAGTATATTACATTGATTCTACATTGGCTACCAATTTGCTTTTAGTTGAGTGTTTCTACTTGCTTACATATTACTTGACTTCATATCTATCTACATGCATATTCTTATCTCTATCTAGATTGCTTGTTGCATCTCAAGTTAGGGATCCCCAATGACATGTATTTGATGATCCTAGTTAGGATGGTTTATTTTCATTCACTAGAAAACTAATGTGATCAGATCCTCCTAATCCCATATTTGTAAATTAAATTAGGTTTCATGTAACATTAATATTTATCATTTTATTTCAATATAGTTTATCTCAAATATTATCTCTATCTATCACTTCTTCCAAATCATCATTAACTTTTTGTATGATGAATATTAAAAGTTTCATAGGTGTGAATGGAAAACCCAATCAAATCAATTTCTATCTCATCAATAATTTACTATGTGATGAATACTATGAAATTAATAGGTGTTGATAGAAATATCACTCATATTCTCTCTTTTTTCATATGTACCACCATGCATAGGGTAATGGGTCTAAAAAAAATTCTTCGTCCAAGTTAGGAACACCAATCAAACACAAGCCCTCTATGATACTTCTCTATGAGGTAAATCAATCCAAGCAAAAGTCCTTTGTGTATTTCTTTAAATACAAATATCTAATCTAAATTAAAATTTCTACAGGTAAAGATATATCAAAAGTCCTATAGGCAAAGCTAAATCAAAAGTCCTACATGCAAATATTAATAAAAATTCCTATAGTCCTATGATCCAAGTAAAAGTCTTTTAGATATTTTTTAAAGGTAAATATTTTATTTTCATATTTGTACATACTCTCCTAACTAGAATATATCCATGCAAAACTAACTGTCGACATCAAAATCTAGCCACTTGTCATCCATACATGTCCTCGAGTCATAGCCATCCATTATATATATATATATATATATCATATTATATATATTTAATAAATATATATGTACTTATATGAATAAATCCTAGCCATCCACCATGTTTTAATCTCAACCATCCATCCATATAAATCCATGTCACTTGCCCAAGCTTATTCTCCACCCTTCCTCATGTTTTAATCTTGGTCACCCATTTTGTGTCATTGAAACCCTAACATGTTCAAGAGCAAATTATAAAAGATGAGTCATTTTGATGAATCAAACCCTTAAACACCTTAGAAATTTTTGGAGAACATTTTGCCCTAGCCATTTCACTATCATCATAACCCTTCACCACCACCATTGCATCTCTCGTTTCCATCACTGCCAAACCCTCATGAACCATATCTAGTTCTGCAACCATTCCCTCAACCCCTAAACACCCCCCCAGAGTTCATTGAACTTTGTTGAGCATTACTAGAACACTTGTGGGTATTTACAACCATCACCAAACACCTCTAGGCATTTCCTATAGTATATTTGTAGTCCCAAAATCCTCAAGTGCATTTTGAGTGTTTTCACAATCTCGATCTTAGAAGCAGAAACAAAGACTAGCATTGACAAGATAAGGTATCCATTGCATTTATTTTATATTTATGTAATTTTTGTTTACAGTTCTATATGAAAACATCTAGGGTTTATATATTTTATCTTTTTGAGGGCCTCACACTGTGGAGATATCACAAGTGCTTCTAATCACTTTTTGTTTTTTTATTTGTAGGTGTAGGAATCATATTTCTAGAATCTTTTGCAGCTAGGGTGGTCTCGTAGGGATACACAAGACCACACACACTCTTGTTTCGATCAGATATGAGCTAAAATACACCAGTTATTATTTGAACTGTTTTGAAACCCTATATCTATAACATTTGTATCAATACCAAAAATCATGTTGTAAAATTGGAGATTAATGCCAAGGTTTCGCTTAGTGGCAAATTTTGCAATTTAGCACGAATTTTCAGATTTTCAAAATGTCAATTTTGTGATTTTTGGGACCATAGAGGTCGGCTCGTTCGCCCGAAAATTTCGGGATCTAATTTTTTTTAGGGTAAATTTGCCCCATTGTCATAAGGTTTCTAGCCCAATTTTTGCCCTAATTTATTTAAAATAAGAAATATCCCACACAAATTGCCCCTTGTACCCCATTATATATAGCTAACCTTGACAATGACTCCCATACAATTACAACATTTTTTTGGATAGCGAACGATACAAAGTAGAGTACTGACAAAACTAGAGTCCAAAATTTTGACTGGCAAAAGGCGACTGGTAGAAGGTGACTGATAGAAGGTGACTGACAGAAGGTGACTGATAGAAGGCGACCAACAGAAGGTGACTGACATAATCCAACTGGAAGAAGGTGATCGAAGAAGGCAATTGATAGAAGGTGACTGGCAGAAGGCAAATGACAAAAGGTGACTTGCAAAAGGTGACTGACAGAAGGTGACTGGAAAAAAGCAACTGGCAGAAGGCAACTGGCAGAAGTTGACTGACTGAAGGTGACTGATAGAAGTTGACTGATAGAAGGTGACTAACAAAATGTGACTAGGAGAATGTGACTTACTGAAGGTGACTAACAGAAGACGACTGGTACAAGGCGACTGATAGAAGGCGACTGCCAGAAGGTAACTAACAGAAGGCGACTAATAGGTGACTGGTAGAAGGTGACTGATAGTAGGTGACTATAAAAAGGAAACTAGAAGAATGTGAACAACAGAAGGCGACTGGCAGAAGGTGACTGGTATAAAGTGACTAAATTTATTCATATGCTTCTTTTACCATTAAATTTCTTTTTTCATTTTATTAATGAACACTTAATAAGGAGGTTTATTCTTCCTGTGAACAATATTCATGGGATAGTCACAAATTCTGTTGTCTCTAGCAGTAGTTCTCTTTTATACCTATTATTTTCATATTTAAAAATGATGTTCTTTGTTCATGTTATTCTTATGTTCATACAGTTAAAAATTTCAACTACAAGCAGTGGAAAGAAGGGAGGAGAGTCTTCCAATAAAAGGAGTATCCTCAAATACTTTCCTAATATTTCAAAACCCAATATACCATCAACATCTACACAAACTGAAGGTATGAACACCTTTACTCACTAGTTAATTTTTTTACTTTGTTAATTTTAAATATAATGTCCTAAATTCATAAAGAAGTGTGTTTTTTGGTTGATGGCTTTGTTCAATTTTATCTATAGAAAGCACTAGTATGTTTTTAAATGCCATATTTATAATGAATCTACTATTGACACTAGAATTATCTCTACAAAAAATATTGTTAACCCTGGTATTCCTCCACTTCCACATATCCACGATAATCAATAGTCTACACATGAAGATAATCTTCATAAAATTGAACAACAACATGAAGAGATTCCTGAATCTAATATGCCAAGTGGAAAAGAAACTAATAGTTCTTATGTAGTCCCTACTTTCGAAGAATATTCATATAAAAAAAATAAATGTGCAAGGTTATCTAGGTGGACAATTAACAGATCATTTTAGCTTTATTGGATATCAGAATTTCTATTTATTTAGCCAGTGCTACTAGAGAATAGTAGTGATGATATAATAGAATTAGGACACGTAATTTATAGTTGGAAACATGGAAAGGAGCATAGATTGCAACTGAAGAAAGATACAATAGAAAAACATTATGGAAAGGTTTATATCAAAACAAAAGAAGGTGATCGAGCAACACAAAAAACTTATAGGTGGAAGGATGCATCCGAGTGCGCACATATGATATATACGGAAGAATATGATAAAGAAATGAAACAAAATCAAACATTGGTTGAGAAAGGTGCAACGATTCAAGCCCAATTTCAAAAAATGAATAAGTTAACTTTAGCTTCAAAAGTTTGCAGTTTGTTGTTGTATTTTCTATTCTTAAGAAGGGTAGACCTATGTCTGATTTCATAGATTATAAATATCTATTTTGACTAGCTAATGTGCAAAACTTACCCAACGCTCATTGGTTAGATCAAAGTGGTTGGAAAATGGCAAAATGTCTATCATTGGTTCAGCAGAATGACCTCAAAAAGAAAGTAAAAAAGGCAAAATTCATTTCACTTTCAATTGATGAGGTGACTGCAGTTGGCAATACATCTTGTATTTGCATGTATGTTTACACATTGGAAAATCATTCAAGGCAACCTCATTTACTAGGAATATGCAAAATGGTGGAAAATTGTAATGCAGAAAACATTTACAATGTTGTTGTAACTAGTTTAAAATAAGTAGGAATGAACAAAATTGAAATAGCCACTAAGTTAATATGTGTAGGATATGATGGTGCTGCTATAATGCAAGGACATAGGAATGGTCTTTTTGTTAGACTACAAACATTGGTTGCCCCATATTTGATCCCTATTCATTGCATGGCTCATAGAATGAATCTTGCATACAAAATTGTGGATATATTTACAAATGTTGCCAGAGTGGAAGAGCTTGTTCATGAAATTCATGAATATTTTTCACGTAGTCCAAAAAATATTTTTAGAGTTTCAACAGTTTGCACTAGGAGTTACTGAAGGTAAAAAATATTTGAAAGATGTGGATACTAGGTGGATTTCGATGTATCTACCGGCCTTAAGAGTTTTCAAAGAATATCAATCCTTGATAGGGTTTATGTATGCAAATCATAGGGTGGTTGATAAGGATAAAGATTTACTTTTTTGAATGAGTGACTTTGAAACTCTTCTCACATTGTGTGGAATTCTTCCATTGTTGGAAAAAATGAATACTTTGATAAAAATTGCACAAGAAAGATCGATTTATATTATGGGTTTCATCAGGGCAAGAATACAAATTTGCATGCATATTGATGTGATGTATGCATCTGGTCAAAATTTTATGGATCCCTTGTTTGAGAGTTAGAGAGCATTAACAAGTGTGAATAGTCCTCGAAGCTTTTTGAAGTTCAATATTAACGATCATCTGTGTATTAATGTCCATGGAAATGAAATACCTTTATATTTTTATGGTGTACGATTGGATATAGCTAGAAATGAAGTTGATAAAATACCCATAACCTACAATAGATTTCATGTGGTTGTGGATTATACAAAACTTAAACTAAAATAAAGAGCTGAATCATTGACAAAAGAAATCAGAGACATTTTTCAAAGAGATGAATTGCTAGAGGCTATGGGTGTGGTAAATCCAATGTTTTGGGATCCTTGTAATGAATACCAGATTATAAATTCTTTGTTCCTCAAATACATGGGCAGACTTGCTGGCCATTTTAGACAAAGTGTTGTAGTCAATGGCATTGAAATCAATGGCATTCTGAACAAAGATCTTTTGACAAAACAATCCAACTATTTTGGAACAACAATATCTACTCAAGTTTCACAGCTCTCTAACCATCATGAAGTAGGTTATATTCACGTTTGTGGAGAATATTACAACCAAATATTGTCTTAAAACATACTATGAGTGAATATTTTCATTTATATGAATTATGTCAAACAATGATTTTGGGATTCATGGAAGATGAAAGGGTGTTCAGTGCACTTTCATATATAAAATCTAAAGTTCAAAATAGGTTGGACAAAAATTTGGAGAATTTCTTGAGATTATATGTGTTAGCCTATGAGGTGGAGGTGTTTTCTTATGAAATAGCATTGTCACATTGGAGTTCTTTGGCAGATAGAAGAGGTGTAACGAATATTGATAATGATGAGGATGATGGTAACACTGGTAAGATTGTGACAACAAAATTTTTGGGAATGAGTGAAAAAAATTTGTACAATCTAAAAAGAGTTTGTTCTAGCTTCTAGCATTATGATGCAAGGATCCATTCATTTGATTTTATTTCACATATTATCATTTGATTTGATTTCACATATTAGAATGAGAGGAAGCTATCATTTTATTTGATTTCACATATCAAAATGAAAGGATGTTTTCATTTGATTTAATTTGAGTTTACATGTTATTATTTGATTTAATTTCACATATCTGAATGAAAGGATTCTATCATTTAATTTGATTTCACATAATAGAATGAAAGGATGCTATCATTTGTTTTGATTTCACATATCAAAATGAAAGGATGTTATCATTTTTTTTTATTTGAGTTCACATGTTATTATTTGATTTGATTTCACATATTATCATTTGATTTGATTTCACATATTATCATTTGATTTGATTTCACATATCAGAATGAAAGGATGTTTTCATTTGATTTAATTTGAGTTCACATGTTATTATTTGATTTTATTTCACATATCTGAATGAAAGGATGCTATCATTTGATTTGATTTCATTTGATTTGATTTCACATGTTACATTATTTTTCTTGTAATATTTGTTATTCGTGAAAGTAATTGCCTATGCTATATTTTCTGACATTTCAAATTAATTCATATAACATAAAAGAACATCTTACTGCATTCACATAATTCAATATTACTTAATATATCAACACAAACAATAAAAAAATTATTTCTTCCACTTCAAATTAAGAACAACAAACTTTTACATCATCATAAATAATCAAAACATACTCTCTTTCATTGAATTCAATATTTAAAGAAGATACCATTCATTCATTATTTACAATACATATCAAACATTATTTCTTCCACTTAAATTTCTAATAGATAACATATTTTTCGAAAATAGTCATTCATTGTTTCAATTCTCAAAAAGGTACCATTCATTTACAATTTACAATATATATCAAACATTATTTCTTTCGGTTCAAATTACTTAATACATCAACACATATAATCCTAACATAACAACATTCAAAACAAAATTTCCAATAGATAACACATTTTTCGAAAATAGTCTCATTCATTGTTTCAATTCTAAAAAATGATACCATTCATTTGCAATTTACAAAACATATCAAACAGTATTTCTTCCACTTAAAATTACTTAATGCATCAACACATAATCATAACATAGCAACATTCAAAATAAAATTGCAAATAGATAACATATTTTTTAGAAATATTCTCATTCATTGTTTCAATTCTAAAAAATGATACCATTCATTTACAATTTACAAAACATATCAAGAATTGTTTCTTACACTTCAAATTACTTAATACATCAACACATATAATCTTAACATAACAACATTGAAAACAAAATTTCCAATAGATAAAACATTTTTTTGACAATAGTCTCATTCATTGATTTCAATTCTCAAAAAGGATATCAAACATATCAAACAAACCATATCAAACATTATTTATTCTGCTTCAAATTAATACATAACAATAATTAAAAACAAAACTTGAAAATGATAATATGAATTTTTCATAAATTGCCTCTAACATTGATTTCAATTTTCAAAAAAATACCAGTCTTAAATATTTATAAAAATATAAAGATATAAAGAGTTTTTATTTCACTTGAAACCCAACACAAAAAAGATATATTGTTTTTCAATGTTTCCTAAAGGTCCACTCACATATACCTCAATATATTTTTCTTCTAATGCCCCAACCCTAACCAAACTTTTTTGTGGTAGTGTTGATCCCCGATAACAAGGTACTCTCTTCCTTCGCTGGATCTTCTTTGAAAGGTGCATTCAACTCCTTCTCCTTTTATTTTAATTTAGCCTCGACATCCAGGCCCCCATATTTGATAACCTTCTTTAGGTAATTATTTTCTCTAACGGTTTGTTGTAACCTCTTCTTCAATTCAATAACATTATTAATCCTAATTTTGGTAGTCTTAATCAAAACTTTCATGGCACTGACTTGTTGCTTTAGGTGCTAGAAATTAGAATACAAAACAGAAATAAAAAAAGGTTAATATTTATAAAAAAAACATATTTAACAAAAAAAAAATAGTTAGATGTAGAAATTACATCAGCTATAAGTCATGTTGTTTCTACAACTGCTCCTTTATTCTGATCAAGTGCCCATTCATTGAAATATTCTTGGGCTTTTGCATTGAGGTTTTCCAAATGATTCATAACAACGGTAAGAATTTCATCTTTGTATGTAGACTCGGCCTCCATAGGGCCAGATTCAGCTGTATGTAGTAAGGCATCGAGCTTTTGGGGCTCATTCTCCATATTGAGAAACAACTCTTTTCTTTTTAAAAAATTCTTATATCGGATATTGATGGATTTAATAAAAACCTTGGCCCGATATTCCCATTCTTTCAATTTATCAATATCCGAAAGAAGAGTATTATGAACTACAACTTTACATGCATCGACTAATAACACATTTTCAAAAAAATTTAGGATATCATCTTCTGTAACAGTATGGGTGACGACTTGCTGTGCAGCAGATGGGGAAACTTCGATGGCATCTACATTGATGTTATCTTCTTCTCCATCAATGCCTTCTTCATCCTCAAGAATATCACTTGCCTTTAAAGGGAAATTTTTAGGATTCATATCCTGATAAAGAAAGTCACAATCAAAAGTTCTCGAGGGCATTTGAGATGCACTCTCAACATTTGAAAAATTCCCCAAGGTTAATATCGGTACAACAAAAATATTAGATGATGACACATTTTGTGTCTTTGTAGCACTTCTTGCATTATGATGTGGCGGTGTGAGGAACGTTTTACCACACATGCGTGATTGGTTCCTCGTAGGTGGAACCTAAAGTGGATGGACCTGAACTTGCTTTGGGTGGACCTGAACCTACTGTGGCTATGGTTGTGGCTGTGGTTGTGGCTGTGGCTATGGCTGTGGTTGTGGTCGTGGTCATGGAGGGTCATATGGTGGAGCCATCCTTTTTTTTAGCCTTTTGAATCTACGAGGTCCCTCTATTAAATTTCACACAAGAACATAAAATAAATCATTTGTAAATAACAATAGCATTAAAAAATATTTATTCAAAATATACATGCCTAACTCAGAATCTGTAGCCATTGATGTTCCAACCATTTGCCCTTTGTCTGAAAAATATATAAAACACATTAAAAAAACATAATTTTAAGTCAAAAAAATAAATCATTTAAAAAAGCATTTTTGAACAATGTAGAGTAAGGTTACCTTGTGGGTTGGAGGTAACCTCTTCTACGTCGACTGTAACTGTTTCTCTAGTAAAAGGTGTCGCGGGTGTATGCTAAATTCAACCATCATCAAACCTCACACGTTTATTGGGAGTCATTGGTTATGACTACGATTGCACGTCAGAATTAGCAGATACTTCCAGAATCCTAAATGCGACATCCCTCTTACTTGAATACTGAGATGCTCTTTTCTATTTTCAAAAAAAAAAATAGAGAATAAAAATATAAAATTAAAAAAATAAAATAAAGATATTTCAAAAAATATTTTTACCTATATCTCACCATCAAACATGCCAATAAACAACAAACTGGGGTGCAATGTAGTGGGAGTATTACTTTTTTGAAGGTTGAAATAAGCTTCCTGAAATAAACAAAGAATAAAATTGCTAGTAGTCACTATGTAAGTAGATGCTTGAATTTTCTAGGCACTCAAAAGGTCATGCTTTAGGCGGTTGGAAATGTGCATGCACCAATCAAATTTACCACCATCAATACAACAAAGCAATAAAGAAAGTACCCAAAAATGCATTTTTGTAGGTCGTCCCTGTAGAATAAGCCTTGCCTAAAAAATTCAATGCAAGCATATAGAAATTTGTCTCCAACATTTGAAATGTTTAAGCCCCTTTTGGACTTAGAAGAATTGACTAAAAAAAAAAAGAACGTTATTAGAAAATAAAAACTAAAACAAGGAGAACATTTTTAGAGAAATGAAACTATAGCAGAACAATATTTAATTTTAAATAAAAAATAAATTTTCAAATTATACCTTTCATATTGTCAGGATGAACAGTGTAAGGGTTTCCTACGGTGGATTTATCATCGTCGATTAAGGCATACTGGTTGTTCACAAGTACACCATCTAAAAATGGTAGCCCTATTAGTCATTGCACATCGGAGGGTTTAACCAAAAAAACAATTTCGTTGTTATCCACATGGATAGAAATAGTGCACACGTCATGGTTGTAACAAGAAATGATATGTTGCATCAACTAAATGTTAATGTTCAACTGAGGCATCTTCAACACACTAGCAAGTCCAACGGTGTAAATCCACTGGGAATATCTATCAGGAGTGTTGAAAATGCTCTTGATATTGGGACAGAATGTGTCCTTGAAATGAAATTTGGATGGAAGAGGGGAGGAACAACTAGCCATCTCTGAAAAGCAAGAAAATGTTGGCAAAACCTTATAAAAATGATGCCAAAACACTCTAAAAATACTACCAAAATGCACTAAAATTGCTTGGAAACACTTTAAAAATGTTCTAAAACTACTATGGAAAATGCCCTAAAAATGTTGGAAAAAGGTTTTAAAGTTGCTCTAGGAAAATCTACAAATGACCCTGCAAATGACCCTATAAAAGAATTTATAGATTTTCCACATGGCAGGAGTTAATGCATGAACGATATGTGGTAGAAGGGAGGACACGTGGTGCCATATTATTTATGATTATGATGGTCGTCTTGTTCTACTCACCATCTGCTAGTCACCTTGTGCCACTCGCCATCTGTCAGTCACCTTACGCCACTCGCCATATATCAGTTGCCTTGCGACACTCACCATCTGTTAGTCACCATGTGCCACTCACCTTCTGCTAGTCGCCTAGTGCCACTCACCTTTTGCTAGTCGCCTAGTGCCACTCACCTTTTACCACTCACCATCTACCAGTTGCCATGTGCCACTCACCATTTGTCAGTCGCCATGTGCCAGTTGCCTTTTGCCAATCACCTTCTACTAGTCACTTTTTACCAGTTGCCTTCTGCCAGTCACCTTCTGCTAGTTGCCTTATGGCAGTCCCCTTGTGTTATATGCCTTTTGCCAATCATATTTTTACCAATCACCTTGTGACAGTCACCTTGTGTCAGTCGTCTTCGGCTAGTCGCCTTCTTCCAGTCGCCTTTTGCCAGTCACATTATGTTAGTCGCATTCTTCCAATCACCTTTTGCCAGTCACCTTTGTCAGTCACCTTGTGTCAGTTGCCTTATTCTATTCACCTTTTGCTAGTCACATTATGTCAGTCACCTTCTGCCAGTCACCTTGTGTCAGTCACCTTCTGCCAGTCACCTTGTGTTAGTCGTCTTCTACCAGTCGCCTTCTGCCAGTCGCCTTATGTTAGTCACCTTCTATCAGTCGCCTTCTACCAGTCACCTTCTATCAGTCACATCAGTCACCTTCTATTAGTCACCTTTTTCAGTCACCTTCTATAAATCACCTTCTACCAGTCCCTTTCTGATAATTTTGTTGATACTTGTAGTTGAAAAAAAAAATCGCCATGTTTTGAAAAATTTTCTTCAAAAATTTGAAAAATCCACCCCACAGTTTATACAGTTTTCATGTTGATTCACCCTGATTTGATAAATACTTTTTTGGTACTACCCCTTATGCATAACCATGATTAAGACTCCATTTATATCAATAAAATATTGTCTCTCTTCATTGTGCAACATATTGTGTATTGGTTTTATCTATTGCTTTGGTGTTGTTCATTTTTGGTTTACAAAATGGTGATCATAGTGGGATCCCCAAAGGGTTCTTCATTTTAATTTATATTTTCACTAATTTTTGTTTTTATTTCCATCTTGTAGGTTTTGAAAGTTCGATCGCATAAAAATCATGAAAAATGAGGGTTTCTAGAAGTTGTTGAATTCAATCAAAGGTCGTGCGGAGGCCCTACAACATTCAAGGGATGCCCTGTAGCATTCATGTTATACCCTATAGTGTTTTAGAGACTTTGGAAAGCATTTAATAGAGTAGAGAAGAAATACATAGGCTTCCTGGTAAGCATGGTTCAAACCCTAACCCATTTCTATTTTTATTTTCCTACTTTTAACAGTAAAATTAACAAAAAAATTATTCATTTTCTATTTAAAGCAATTTCATTTTTTCTTTAATTTCAGGTATTTACATTCTTCATATAGATTGCATTTAAAGTAAAATTACATTAATGCATTCACTATAGTTCACATTTTCAGATTTACATTTATGTCGTTTTATGGTGTATTCATTCATTATTCTATATGATGTTTGCATTTGAAATAACAAAAGCATAATAGTTGTATAATAGGGTTGAATGCTTCCATTTTTACTTTTCTAAGTTGGAACAAGATCGTAATACTCAAGTATACTCCTGTTGTTGGAATCACTTGATGATTCATGGTAGAAGAACTGAGTGAATCCTCCACTTTTGGAATCACTTGATGGTTCAGTGTGGGTCTTAAGTGGTGTACCCTTACGTTCTTTTGAGGAGCTTAGTATTGATGTTCTTGGATTCTAGCTTAGACGAGTGAAATAGGTGTTTTTTCAACATTGAGTGAGCACAATAGAAAACATAAATCTTTTTATGAATCACACACTTTGCATGTTTTACACTAAACAATAGTGAATTGGATTGTTGGAAATTTTGAGTAGTTTTGTTGTCATTGATGTCAAGAGATTGTTGTTTTAGTTTTATCATCATTAATGTCATCAGGTGGTTTTTCCAAAGGTAAGAAAGGTTTTAAAAGGAATAGGATATAATATTTATTTTAATATTATATACCTAAATAGGCCTAAAAGGTTGAAGACCCAAGGAAGGAGAAGCATGTTTAAATTAAAATAATAATATTATAATATTTCAGGCAAAATGATGAGGTGAAGAAAACGAGGTCCAAGGAATTATTAAAAATAATCTATCCTTGAAAAGACCCATTAAGCAGCTCGCAAAGGATTTAATTTAATTTATTTAAATTAAAATATTTTAACCTATGGTTAAAATTTTAATTTAAATAAATAATGGGTGCCAAAGGTTTTAAGTTTAATATTTAAATTTCAATTTCAATTTCAAAATTCAAATTTGGGTCGACGTGTAAGGGCAAAGAGAAAATGTATTTATAGGGGAAATAATATTCATGTTTAATCCCCCAATGATATATGATTTGAATGCCATGCTATAAAATATATATTTCGTGCACTGCTTTGCTAAGTAAAAAGAGAAAATTCACATTTTAAAATTTAGAGGCAGATGAGGGTTCAAGTGCAAGTGATGTGGCAAAGAGTTTCCACTAGCATCGTTAGTGCAGATGGCAGTTGAGGCCAAGCTAGAGCATTATGATGGCAATATCGTGGGTTTGATTCACGTGGAAGTGTTTTGCACAAGGAAATCATTTTTTGTTCATGCTAAGTGTGAGAAGAGATAAGGAATAAAAGGAATTTCATGTGCCCTTGGTTTTTGTGTGGGCATGTAGCCCAACTAGTTGCCTAGATTTGAGCTAGGGTGTTGGATAGGTGAGTTCATGTGTTCAAATTTTGCTGAAAGCACTTTTTGGGCAAAATTAAAATGAAAGGTATGCATTTCATGATTTAATTTTTCAAATGTTTTTGATATTCGAAAATCTTCATTAAAGGGTTTGTGATATTTAAAAGGTAGTTTGTGAGTTTGTTAAGGGAGATATAAGGTATAAGAAAATTAAAATATTTTATTTTAATTTTTGGTGGTTAGAATTTATTTTATAAGGTAGGAGTGATAAGGTATGCAAGGAAAATTGTATTTTGTATTTTGATATAAAGCTACATTGTAATAATTATTTTGAGAGGAGAAATAAGGTGCATAAAGGAAATTATTGTGTATGTTTGCTATGATAAATTGTTGACTTATATTTTGAGATTTTGGAGATTATAAGGTGTATTTGAGTCTTGTTATTTTTGTATGGTGAAATAATTATTGGGAAAATATTTGTGTGGAGATTTTGAGATTTACTATTGCTACCTAACATTGAAATTGGCAAAGAAGATTTGATTGTGATTAAGACAGGTTTGAAGACATATATCCATCAAAAGAAAAGGTATGGGCACATATTCCTTATGAGTGAAATATTTTTGGATTTAATGTTGTGAAATTCAAAGGTGGAGTGAAAAGGATTGTTTGATAAGCATTGTTGGAAATGTTTGAGTGAATTTGATTAAGCATTATTGATTGAAAGCATTGGAGTGATAGTTCACGTTTTATGAAATAAATTATACCTTATTTCTGAATTGATTTGAAAGTGATAGAGTATTTTGTTGAGTACAAATATTGTGAGTGTGAAACATATTGAGTATTTAACCATTCTTTATATGTTTTTGTGGCTAAAAAAGATTTTGAGTGTATATTGAAGAGATTTGCTGAAAGAAAATTAAGTTATGTTTTTTGAATTTTTTAATGAGCTTGTGTGAAAGTTTAAGGACAAATTAGAGGTAAGTATTTGTGAAGACTTGAGAGCAGATTTGATTCATTTGTTCAAGCCTTGTGTTAAGGCTTTGGGAAAATATGAGCAGATTTGGTTTATTATTTTATCAAGCTTTGTGTTAAGGCTTGAGGACATATTTGAGGACAAAGTTTAATACATATTTGTAAGTAGTTTTTGACCAGAGCAGAGACTGAGTTTGGTACAAATTTGAGAGCAGATTTTTGCCAGAGCAAACATAGATTTGTGAGTAAATTTATGTAGGGCATAGGATAGTGTTTAGTACAAATCTAAGATACATATTAAGAAGAGTTTAGAGCAGGATTTGGAGGTGATAGAGTAGAGGATGGTAGTATCCAGTGGATATAGATCCATTAGCCAGTGTAGTGAGGATAGAGGTCTTCTGAATGAGGATAGGGGTATTCAGTGGAGAGATATCCACAAGCCAATGTAGTGGAGGTAGTATTCTTCTAGAAGATCATCAACGAGAGCAAAGGATAAAGGGTTCTCCTATGGATATATATCGATGAACTTGATTAGGGGATTGGTGTCTCCTTTGGATAGAGGTCCATAAACATTGTAATAAAGAAGGATTTCCAAGAGAATTTATTGAGAAAAAATTATAAGGAATATTTTCTCCATGGAGTAGCCCACATTGGGTGAACCATGTTAAATCATGTTTCTCATGTGTGTGATGCTTTGTATAATGTTTACTACTTTAATATTGTTTATATTATCATATGGATTGAAATACAAAAAGTTTTATCTTATACTGTTCACCCCCCCCTCTCAGTATAAACACATGTTCTTCAATTGGTATTAGAGCAGGTCTCTCCGTGAAAAGACTAACTTGTATGAAGATCTATCAAGAACACACATGACTTAAGAGAATAAATAAGAGACCATGTTTAACATAACAGAGGAATTATTTGCTGCTCTTAGGAACTTAGAAAAATTAGAAAGAAGAATTCAAGTTTGAAGGACCAAATTCAAGGGGATGGAGAAGCAAATATGGAACTTCTACAGAGTCTCATAGAACTCAAGATAAAGGTAGAATAATGAAATAAAATTGAACAGGATATGACATATCTATTAAGAGCAAGGGAAATAGAGTGTGAATTATTGGAAGCAAAAATTATCTAAGGAATGAAGTTGAAAAGACCAATTTATGACAAGATATAAAATTAGGGAAACAGAAAAAGGAGTCAAGCTTTCAAGAAATAGAGACATCAAACAAAATAAGCTTATTACTCATACGATGGAATGAAAAGACTTCAGTAAAGAAGAAGGCAAAAAAGAACCATGGACAAGATTTAATCACAAGAACAACAAAAGGAGAAGCACTCGACCATATTTTCCAAAGCATTCAAATAGGTTACATAATATCTTTCATGGTTATTGCTCTTCATATAACAAATATGGTCATAGAGTTGTACATTGCACTAATTATGTGAAAAATGATGTTGATAGAAATCTCAATTCTTTTGCACCTCTTATGAATGATGATGTCATATGTTATAAATGCAATAATTTTGGGCACAAGACTAGATGGTGCAAAAATGTATTTCTTGATTCAAGTAAAAAGAATACAACTTCAACAATTAGGAAAGAGAGAAAAGGGCATGAGAAATTTAGATCAATGTTAGTACAAACAACCTTTCATGTTCAAGATAAGGGAAAACAATGGTTTCTTGATAGTGGTTGTTCTAGTCATATGACAGGAGACAAAAGTAAATTTCTTTTACTCAAGGAAACTAATGGAGGATCAGTTAAATTTGGTGACAATGGATCAACAAAAATCTATGGAAAATGAACTTTAAGTTTAGATAATAGAAAAACAAAAATAGAGAATGTATTGTATGTCAAGGGGTTGAGGCACAATATACTAAGTGTAAGCTAACTTTATGATCAAGGGAACATAGTTACTTTTCATCCAAGTAGGTGTGAGATTAGAAATTCTAAAACTGGAAAACTTATTGCAAATGCAAATAGAACTACAAAAAATCTCTACATGCTAAGTGATATTAAAGGAGAAAAGTTTTTTCTATCATAAGAATATGATATTTGGTTGTGGCATATAATAATGGGTCATTTGAACTTTTACAAAATAGTGAGCATAAGCAACAAGCAGACTATTAAAGGTTTACCCAAGCTAAAAAGGCTATAAAACACAATTTGTTTGTAATGCTAGCATGGGAAGCAAACTAGAACAAGTTTCAAGTCAAAAGGATTTATGTCATATGAGCCCTTGAAACTGGTGCACACTGACCTATGTGGTCCTACAAGGATAAATATTTTACAAGGTGAAAGTTACTTTATATTATTTATAGATGATTATTCTAGAATGGTTGGGTAGCTTTCTTGAAATAAAAGTCTAAAGCTCTTGAGAAATTTAAATATTTTAAAGAATTAGTGGAAAATGAAATAGGCAAAAGGATTAAGGGTATAAGGTCATACAGAGGAGGAGAATTTACCTCAAATAAATTCATTTACTTTTGTGAACAACATGGGATCAAAATGGAATATTTAGCAGCAAGAACTCAACAAAATGGGGTAGTTGAAAGGAAAAATAGGATAGTTGAAAATATGGCCAGAGCCATGTTAAATGAGTCTAATATTTCAGATGGTTTTTGTAAAGAGGTAGTACATACGACAATATATATCATCAATAGAGCTCAAGTAAGAGTAAACCATCATAAAATTCCATATGATCTCTGGAAAGGAAGGTCAACTACTGTAAAGTATTTCAAAAATTTTGGAAGCAAATGTTACATAATATGGGAAGAGAAAAAATTTTGTAAGTTTGACTCAAGATGTGATGAGGGTATTTTTCTTGGCTATTCCGCTAAAAGCAAGGTCTATAGATGCTATAACAAAAGGACACGTACTATTATAGAAAGTATAAATGTAATAGTTGATGAGAAGATAGGATTAAGAGAACCAGTTCAAGAAATTGTATATTAGGAAAATAAAAGTTGTCAAGAAAAGTTATGTGAAGAATTAGAAGAAGAAGAAACACA
This sequence comes from Wollemia nobilis, assembly GCA_028583015.1. Taxonomy (NCBI): domain Eukaryota; kingdom Viridiplantae; phylum Streptophyta; class Pinopsida; order Araucariales; family Araucariaceae; genus Wollemia; species Wollemia nobilis. The sequence continues at coordinate 1,263,647 of JAQPPZ010000756.1, read as the reverse complement.
AAGAATTTTTCCTAAAACTCCATCTAGGTATGTACAGAAAAATCATACAAGAGATCTAATTATTGGGAATCCGGACGAGAGACAGACAAGGAGAAGGGTAATAACATCAAATGAGCAAGCAAATTTCTCTTTGTTATCTAATATTATGCCAAAATACTTCAATGAGGTAAGTGAAGATGAGTTTTGGATCAAGGCAATGAATGAGGAACTAGACCAAATAGAGAAAATTAAGACTTGGAAACTTGTCCCATGACCAAAAGGGAAGAATGTGATTCACACTAAATGGATATTCAAAAACAAGTTAAATGAAGATGGTCAAGTAGTCAGAAACTGAAGAGAAATAAGCAACCCCAATAAACTTAAAACTGAAAAGCAGTAATAATAGAATCAAAATAAGAAGATAACAGATTCACACATTACACAATATTTATCTTGGAAACCCTCAACCGGGAAAAACCAGCATAGTATTATTATTGTATTAACTTCACCATCTCCAATACAATAATATTCTCTTTATGTCTCATCTGTCTATCCGTCTTGTCAAACCCTTATGCAAGTGCAATATATATAACAAAACCGCATGCATGCATTTTTACAATATCATGGTATTATTATTTTATTATTGCATTAACTTGACCGTTTCCAATGCAATAATATTATCCTTTTATCTCTATTAAATCCTCATGCAAGTGCAATATATATAACAAAAGCACATGCATGGATTTTTACAATATCATGGTATTATTTTATTATTGCATTAACTTGATCATTTCTAATGCAATAATATTCTCCTTTTATCTCTATTAAATCCTCATGCAAGTGTGATATATATAACAAAAGCACATGCATGGATTTTTACAATATCATGGGTGAATAATGCAAGGGTTCAAATATAGTAACCCTAATAGCCCATATGGGTCTAAAAATAACATAGCTAAAAATAGTCAGTCTAAAACTAGTTTAAACCCTAACAACGTTTGGAGTGTCCGGTACATGCATATAAATAGCTTGTCTATAAATAGCATGTCTATAAATAGCTTATCTAAAAATAGCCTTAACCTGAATAACATGGAAAATATTCAACATTTTTCCAACATTCTCCCACTTATTGAATACTTTCCATAGGGGCCAAAAACTACCATTGTCAACTGTCAAGGGCAACCATGTCCATAGATCTTCTACACCAAGAAAATTTTTGAGCAGGTACAACCTTTGTTAATGAATCAGCAAGAATATCTCCTTATTGTATAAACTTGACCATCTCCAATACAATAATATCCTTTAGTTTCTTTCCTACTTGCTCTACCGCTTGCAATTACATTTCTTGCATATTGTGTTCCCCGCCTTGGGGGGTGTCCAAACATTCACCATCACCCAAACCCTCATGCAAGTTTTGTTTTATATACCAACAACACAAGAAGGGGTTTCACAATACCATGGCCATAAAACTCAGGTTCAAATATATTAATCCAAATATACTAATTCATAGGTTCAAATATATTAACCCAAATATATTTATCCATAGGTTCAAATATATTAACCCAAATATATTAATCCATGGGTTCAAATATATTAACCCAAAACCTGGCCATAATAGCATGAAAAATATTCAACACATTTTCAACATACTCTCACTTGTTGAATACTTTCCATAGGGTCCAAAAACTGTCATAGTAGTCCAATGTTCCTTCCTTGGATTGGACATATATCTGCTAACTACTCTCACTGCATGTGCAATATCTAAACATATTAGCTTCACCTATTACCCTCAGCCATATACCAGTAAGGTAACAAAATAGTCCAAAAATTGGAGCTAACTTTGAGAACATTACACCATGAAATCACCACTAGCATCCACACCAATCTCTTTTTGGCCACAACTACACCAGATACAGTAGCTTCTTTAGGTACATGCTACACTAGTTATAGTAGTTAATACTTGCCCAAAAACTTGTGGTACAACCAATAAAGTATCTCAAACATTTTTTAGCAACTTTGCAATAAAGCCACTAGAATAAGCATTTCTAGCCTTAATCTCTAGCTCTACCACTATCGAAGCTCACAAAATCTATTGCTACCAAATATCACAAGATCTACCGCTACCGAAGCTCACTAGCTCTATCGCTGTCGAATCTCACTAGATTCATCGCTATTGAATCTCATAGGATCTACCACTATCGGATATCACTAGCTCTACTGTTGTTGGAGCTCACCAGATCTACCATTGTGCTTCCTCTTATTTTTCCTTCACCCAAATTCTTCCAAACACTTCTTCCACTCAAGAATTGATTCATCCTAGGGTTGAAACCATTTCTCCTCAAACCAAGCTACAACCTAGCTCTAATACCAAATGAAGAGAAATAAAAAACCCCAATAAACTTAAAACTAAAAAATAGTAATAACAGAATCAAAAGAAGAAGATAACAGATTCACACATTACAAAATATTTATCTTGGAAACCCTCAACTATGAAAAACCAGCACAATATGATTATTGTATTAACTTCACCATCTCCAATACAATAATATTCTCTATATTTTTTTATCTATTTCCTTAAACCCTTATGCAAGTGCAATATATATAACAAAATCACATGCATGGATTTTTACAATATCATGGGTTGATAATGCAAGGGTTCAAATATAGTAACCCTAAAATTCCATATGGGTCTAAAAATAGGACAACTAAAAATAGCCTATCTAGCTTAAACCCTAACAACATTTGGAGTGTTCAGTACATGCCTATAAATAGATTTTCTATAAATAGCATGTCTATAAATAGCTTGTCTAAAAATAACCCGAACCTGAATAACATGGAAAATATTCAACATATTTCCAATAGAAACAAAGCAAGATTAGTATGCAAATGTTATGCACAGGTTGAAGAAATTGATTTTGATGAGACATTTTCTCCAGTTGCATGGCTTGAAGCTATAATAATATTCTTAGCTTTCTCAAGTTTCAAAAACTTCAAGGTATATCAGATGGATGTTAAATAAACCTTTCTAAATGGTGTTCTAGAAGAAGAGGTTTATATTGAGTAGTAGAAAGGAATCAACTTAACTGATAAACTAGACTATGTATGCAGATTGAAGAAGGCACTTTATGGACTAAAACAAGCTCCTAGAGCTTGGTATTCAATATTGGATAAGTATCTTCAGGAATAGGGTTTTAGGAAAGGAATAGTGGACAGTTTCTTATACATCAAGAATGAGGGGAATGACTTACTAATTGTGGTTGTTTATGTGGATGATATTATTTTTGGAGGTAACAATGATAAGATGTGTCAAAAATTTGCAAAGAGCATGCAGAATGAATTTGAGATGTCAATGCTTGGTGAGTTGTCCTTCTTTCTTTGACTTCATATTTCATTATAAAAAAAGGTGTATTTCTTTCACAAACCAAGTATATAAAAGAGATGCTAAATAAATTCAAGTTAGAATATTGCAAACCAGTGAGTACCCCCATGGTTATAGGATGCAAGTTAAGTAAAGACGATGAATCTCCTGAGGCAAATCAAAAATTGTATAGATCTATGATTGGTAGCTTACTGTATGTCACAACTACATGACCAGATATAATGTAGATATTGGGACTAGTGGCAAGGTTTCAAGCAACACCCAAGGAGACACATGTAGTAGTAGTAAAGAGGATTCTTAGGTATTTAAAAGGGACTATGGATTTTGGGCTTTGGTACCCCAAAAGTGATAATTTCACTCTCATAGCATATACAAATGCAGATTGGACTAGCAGCATTGATGGCAGAAACAACACAAGTGGAGGAGAATTCTTTCTTGGAGATTGTTTAGTCTCTTGGCTAAGTAAGAAATAAATATCAGTATCCTTATCCAAAATAGAGGCAGAGTATATTGCAGTAGTTTCTTTTTGTACACATGTATTATGGATGAAGAAAACTCTAGAGGACTTCAATATAAAGCATGATCACCCTATTCCCATATTATGTGATAATATAAGTGATATAAATATCTCAAAGAATCTGGTGATGCACTCCAAGACAAAGCACATTCTGATCAAATATCATTTTTTGAGAGAGCAGGTGACAAATAAGCAGGTCAAGTTGGAATATGTTACTACAAAGGAGCAAATTCCGAACATCTTCACTAAGACACTTTTGAAAGAGACTTTTGAGTATCTTCGAGGAAAATTAGGAGTAGTTTTACTCCCATCCCAAAATTAACCACCTCAAGGAGAGGAGGTGGGGAGGGGGCTGAGCTAAGAGTCTTATCTTTAGCTCCAAAGGTGGACCTTTGGCATTTATGACAAAGGGGGAGATATTTGAGTTAGGGAGAAAGCATTCATTCAGGGAGAGCAATTTCTCAAGGGGGGAAGATTTTGAAAAAGGAAAAAGGAATGGTTAAGGAAAAATGGTTGTCATAGGAAAAGTGTTGGCATCAATGATAAAGGGGGAGATTGTTGGAAATTTTGAGTAGTTTTGTTGTCATTGATGTCAAGAGATTGTTGTTTTAGTTTCATCATCATTAATGTCATCAGGTGGTTTTTCCAAAGGCAAGAAATGTTTTAAAAGGAATAAGATATAATATTTATTTTTAATATTATATGCCTAAATAGGCCTAAAAGGTTGAAGACCCAAGGAAGGAGAAACATGTTTAAATTAAAATAATAATAATATAATATTTCGGGCAAAATGGTGAAGTGAAGAAAATGAGGTCCAAGGAATTATTAAAAATAATCTATCCTTGAAAATACCCATTAAGAAACTCGCAAAGGATTTAATTCCATTTATTTAAATTAAAATATCTTAACCTATGGTTAAAATTTTAATTTAAATAAATAATGAGTGCCAAAGGTTTTAAGTTTAATATTTAAATTTAAATTTGAATTTCAAAATTTGAATTTGGGTCGACATGTAAGATAAAAGAGCAAATGTATTTAAAAGGAAAATAATATTCATTTTCAATCCCCTGATGATATGCGATTTGAATGCCATGCTATGAAAAATATTTTGTGCACTGCTTTGCTATGTAAAAAGAGGAAATTTGCATTTTAAAATTTAGAAGCAAACGAGGGTTCAAGTGCAAGTGGCGTGGCAAAGAGTTTCCATCGATGTTGTTAATGTAGGTGGCAGTTGAGGCTAAGCTAGAGCATTATGAGGGCAAGATCGTGGGTTCAATTCATGCGGTTGTGTTTTGCAAAGGGAAATCATTTTTTGTTCATGCTAAGTGTGAGAAGAGATAAGGAATAAAAGGGAGTTCATGTGCTCTTGGTTTTCGTGTGGGTGCATAGCCCAACTAGTGGCCTAGCATTGGGCTAGGGTGTTGCATAGGTGAGGTGATGGGGAGCCCATATTCACACCAAAAATACCTCTCCCCTCTTCTCCTTTGATCACCAAAAACCAATTACAACACTAGCCTGCAGGTGTAGTTTTTTTTTTTTCTTTCACCTTCCGAGGTCCTGACCCTCTAGGCCATTAATCACCCACCTAGAAGAATACATCCTTTGAATCTGAAAATTTGGCTCTTCCCCCGGCCTTCATGACTGAACCTTCACATCTTTTACCCTAATTGGCAACTGCCACCGAGTCAGCCGCAAAAACACGCATTGATGAGCCGTCTGAACATCTCTGACCTTTGGGCACAGCATTCGAGTGGCCGACATGCTCAGCAAGATTACCGAGCAATAAATCATGCATTAATGAGGCCTTTGACTACCTCGAGAAACACCATATGGGAACACATGCCTTTTTGAATCGTGAACCAGTAGTATGTCGCGATATCATGACATTTTTCTTCCTTGCTGCCTTTCTCTTCTTCAGGTCGCGATATCGCGACATGTCACGATATCACAAAATCTTTCCTTTGTAGCTCTTCTTTCTCCTTTTCGGTCACAAAATCATGACATGTCACGATATTGTGACATTCTTCCTTTATGCTTCCTTCTCGCCTCTTTGGGTCATGAAATCACAACATGTCGTGATATCGTGAGAGCTTTACTTTTTGTTTTCTCTCTCTATTTTAGGTCACGAAATCGTGACATGTCGCGATATCATGATAGTTTCCTTCCTTGCTTTCTTTTTGCTCCTTCGATCGTGATTTTTTGACATGTCGTGAAATCATGATATTTTCTTCTCTGGCCTTCCTTGTCTTCTTTCGGTTGTGAATTCGTGACATGTCACGAAATTGCAACATTTTTGCTTCATGCCTTCCCTTGTCTTCTGGTCGTGAAAATGCGACATGTCACGATATCACGACACTTTTTTCTCTTCCGCATTCTCTCATCTTATGGTCGTGAAAATGCGACATGTCACGATATCGTGACACTTTTCTCTCTTGCGCCTTCTCTCATCTTTTGGTCACAAAAATGCGACATGTCACGATATTGTGACACTTTTATCCCTTGCGCCTTCTCTCGTATTCTGGTCACAAAAAAGTGACATGTCGCGATATCGCGACACTTTTCTTTCTCTCGCATTCTCTCGTCTTCTGGTCGCAAAAATGTGACATGTCATGATATTGCGACACTTTTCTCCCTTGCACATTCTCTCGTATTTTGGTCATGAAATAGCGATATGTCGCGATATCACGACATCAAGGCAAACACTTAGAAATTTTTTTGTTGATGCAAGATTGCTCTGCTGCCATCGGATGCTCCTGCATCAGACACTCAAGGTGGATTGAGAAGTGTCCTTCACTTCTGTACTGTTGGAGGAAGACCCAGGCGGTCGACCTCTATTTTTGACAACCAAGTTGCATCTTCGATAGGCCTGCCCTTCCACTTGACCAGATATTCAGAATACTGCCTATTCCTAGTACTTCTGTCTGCTCGAGTGTCTAGTATTTCCTTGATCTCGTCTATTGCTGGAGTAGATGTTGGAATACTCCATAATTTTGTACTTGGTGTCATGCTATTGCCTCCTTCATGATATTCTACCAAATATGCAATATTAAAACAGGTGATATGTTAAGGCCACTTGGCAATTCCACTTCATATGCATTGCCTGAATCTCATTTTCCTATAATTCGACATGGTCCAAACTTTTTCATCTTCAGCTTGTTATAGGTTTTAGCAAGAAATGTTTCTTTTCTTAGATGGACCTTCACTTTTGGTCTGCCCTTGTCTTATATTGGTTATTCATGTTAGTAATGTGCTTCTTCACTTCATGCATGCTCTTCAGATGCTCCGCAAAGTCCTCAGCCTTGGCACTGCACTTTTCCCCTGTATCCATATTCCTCAACTCATAAGCATTCCTTGGACTGCTCCCATATACTATCTGGAATGGATATTTGTTAGTGCTCCTATTGATATAATTGTTGTATGCAAATTCTGCCTGTGGCAAAACCAAATCCCATCCCGTGGGCTTATCTCCTATCAAGCATCTCAATAGATTTCCCATACTTCTATTCACCACCTCTGTTTGGCCATCAGTCTGTGGGTGGTATGCAGAATTGAATTTCAAATTTGTCTTCAATTTCTTCCACAAGGTCCTCCAGAAATACCCCATAAACTTGGTATCTCTGTCAGAAATGATACTCTTTGGTAGACCATGAAGTCGTACCACCTCTTTGAAAAATAAACCTACAATGTGAACTGCGTCACTAGTTTTCTAGCAAGGGATAAAATGTACCATATTTGAAAACCTGTCAACCACCACAAATATGGAGTCATTTCCCCATTGTGTCCTTGGTAGACCAAGAACGAAATCCATGCTGACATCCTCCCATGGTCTCTCTGGTACAGGTAATGGCTGATATAATCCAATGTTCTGGCTCACACCTTTCACCATTTGGCATACTCTACAGCTTTGCACAAACCTCTTCATATCTTGCTGCAGTTGCGGCTAATAGTAGTTCTCACTAACCTGGGCAATGGTCTTATACCAACCAAAATGTCCAGCCAGACCTCCACTGTGTTTCTCCTTGACCAGATTTTCCCTCATTGAACTCCTTGGAATGCATAATTGACTTCCTCTAAACAACATTCCATATTGGATCAGAAAATCCAACCACTTGGTCTTGTCCAAAGTAATAGGTGCCAAACAAGCCTTCCAGGCTTCTGCAAAATTAGGATCTTCAGGATACAAACCCTTCAGTTCATCAAATCCTACCACTTCCAATTTCATTTTTGTCAACAAACATTGCCTTCTACTTAAGGCATCTGCAACTCTATTTGACCTTCCGCTCCTGTGCTTCAACACAAAGGTATAACTCTGTAGAAACTCAACCCACTTCAGGTGCCTTTGATTTAGCTTCCCTTGGCTATTAATATATTGTAAGGCCTGATGATAAGTATATAGAACAAACTCTTTTGGCAACAAGTAATGTCGCCACTTCTTTAGAGCCTAAAATATAGCATAAAACTCTTGATCATAAACTGAATACTTCTTCCTAGCATCATTGATTTTCTCACTAAAGTAACCAATAGGTTTACCTTCTTGACTCAAAACAGCTCCTATGGCACTACCACTAGCATCACAATCTACCTGAAATACCTTATTAAAATCTGGAAGTGCCAAAATAGGTTGCTCTGTAACCTTCTTCTTCAACATATCAAATCTCTTATCTGCTCCTAGGGTCCACTTAAATTCTTTCTTATCCCCTCTCATTGTTTCTGTAAGGGGTGCACAAATACTGTTGAAATTCCTAATGAATTTCCTGTAAAAACTTGCTAGACCATGAAATGATCTTACCTTAGTCATGCTTCTCGGAGTAGGCCATTCAATGATAGCTCTCACTTTTTTTGGGTCCATTTTTAGACCTTCGATTGATATGACAAATCCCAGGTACACTAACTCCTTCATAAAATTACATTTCTTTAGATTAATTAACAACTGCTCCTCCCGCAGCTTCTCAAAAACCCTTCTGATATGCATCAGATGCTCTTCCATGGTTCTGTTAAATATTAAAATATCATCCAAATAGACAATGACAAATTTTCCTAAAAATTCTTTCAATACCTCATTCATCAGTCGCATGAATGTGCTTGGTGCATTGGTTAGCCCAAATGGCATGACCAACCATTCATACAAATCCTCTCTAGTCTTGAAGGTTGTTTTCCACTCATCTCCTTCTCTGACATGAATCTGATGATAACCACTCTTAAGATCAATCTTTGTGAAGTACTTGGCTCCACTCAAACATTCCATAATGTCATCCATCCTTGGCAATGGAAATTTGTACTTTATGGTGATCTTGTTAATGGCTCGAGAGTCTGTACACATTCTCCACTCTCCATATTTCTTTGGTGCTAGTACTATAGGTACTGCACATGGACTCAAGCTCTCCTGAATCAGTCCCTTCTCTAACAACTCTTGGACTTGCCTGTTCAGCTCTTCAGTTCTATAGGAGTCATTCTATGTGTTGCCTTATTTGGTAAACTAGATCCTGCTACCAAATCTATATGGTGACTAATCTTCCTCACTGGTGGTAAACCCTCAGGCACATTATCAGATATAATGTCTGGAAATTATTCTAATAGTACTAAGACTTCTACACGGGTATCCTTGCATTCTTCCTTCCTAACTATAGGAATTAATGCATAGAACATATGCTCATGCTTTAAACTATGCAAAAATATTCCCCCTTCAACTAAACAGATTCTAGCACTGCTACATACCTTTTCGCCCACCCCCTTCAAGGGCTTCAACTTATGGCGCATTGTTGAGCAAGGTGCAGCAACAGTATTGTCATTGTTGTCAACACAGTCAGTTAGATCTATTGATGCAGTGGATAGGAAGTTCAAAAGCCTTTCAGATGCAAAAGACAGGAGTTCAAAGGTTACTCAGAGTATGTACAGTGATTGTCCAAGAAAACCGAAGTGGCCCATATGCAAAAGATCAAAGAAAAATACAAGTAAGAAAAGTGTCGCGATATCGCGACATATACAGCAGGCAAGAAAAACTGTCATGATTTCGCGACATGTTGGAAGAGAGAGAAAAAGCAGGAAAAACTGTCGCGATTTCGTGACATGTTGGAAGAGAGAAAAAGCAGGATAAACTGTCATGATTTCGTGACATGCTGGAAAAGAAAAAGGCAAGTGGAAAAACTGTCACGATTTCATGACATGCTGGAAGAGAAAAAGGCAAGTGGAAAAACTATCACGATTTCGCGACATGTTGGAAGAAAAAAGGCAAGTGGAAAAACTGTCGCGATTTCGCGACATGTTGGAAGAGAAAAAGGCAAGTGGAAAAACTGTCACGATTTCGCGACATGTTGGAAGAAATAAAGGCAAGTGGAAAAATGGTCGCGATTTCGTGACATGTTGGAAGAAAAAGAGAAAGCAGGAAGAAGTGTCGCGATTTCGCGACAAGTCCAAAAAAAAAGAACAAGTAAGAAAAGTGTCACGATTTTGCGACATGTCGCATTTTCGTGACTAAAAATAGGAGAGAGAAAGCAAGTTGGTAAAGTGTCACGATTTCGCGACATGTCGCATTTTCATGACAAAAGAAAGAGAGGAAGCGTACGGAAGCAGAACTGTCATGATTTCGTGACAAAAGCAGAAAGCAAGACTTCGAAGGCAGAAGTGTCACGATTTCATGACAATTGCAAAGAAGTGAAGTACGAAAGCAGAAGTGTCACGATTTCATGACAAAAGCAGAAAGCAAGACTTCGAAAGCAAAAGTGTCACGATTTCGTGACATGTCACATTTTCGCGACCCGAAGGCAAGAGAAAGAGCAAAGGAGAGAAAGTGTCACGATATCGCGACATGTCACATTTTCGTGACTAAATGAGGAGAGAGAAAGTATGGAGGCGAAAGTGTCACGATTTCGTGACATGCTATGTTTTCGTGGGTACAAGCCAAGAAAAGAGGCAAGGAGGCGAAAGTGTCACGATATCGCGACATGCTATGTTTTCATGGGTACAAGCCAAGAAAAGAGGCAAGGAGGCGAAAGTGTCACGATATCGCGACATGTGTTTTTGCAGGTACAAGCCAAGAAAAGAAGTACGGAGGCAAAAGTGTCACGATATCGTGACATGCTGAGTTTTTGCAGGTACAAGCCAAGAAAAGAAGCAAGGAGGCGAAAGTGTCGTGATATCGCGACATGTATTTTCAGGGGCCAAAGCAAGGAGAAAGAGAGAGAAAGTCGTGCGATATCGTGACATGTATTTTCGGGGACCAAAGCAAGGAGAAAGAGAGAGTAAGCAAAAGTGTCACGATATCACGACATGTTGCTTTTTCACGGTTGAGTTGAAGTCGACGAACCTATGACAACCGACTAAAATTAGGGTTTATAGGTGTCATGAAAGCCGACTAAGATTAGGGTTTACAACCGACTAAGATTAGGGTTTTCATCACAAGAATTCTGTTATAAAAGGAGGGCTATTTTGAGAATTGAAGTGTGTCGAAGTGTGCGAAGTTCGGTCGTAGTGCGCAGAGAGCAAGTCGTATCGAAAGATGCTAAGTGCAAAATTTGAAGAGAGAGCAGAGTGCGCAAAAGGGAGAAGACGATCATGAAGTTTGACTATAGCGAAGTAGAGTGTGCGAAGTGATTGCGTAGAGAAAGTAGATTGCACAGAGAAAGCAGAGTGCATAGAGAACGTGAAGGGGTTGGTGCTCCTTCCAGTTGGTGCTGGTAAATCAGGGGTTGGTGCTCCTTTCTGTTGGTGTAGATAAATCAGGGGTTGGTGCTCCTTTCTGTTGGTGCAGATAAATCAGGGGTAGGTGCTCCTTCCAGTAGGTGTTGGTAAATTGTTTGTAAAGTTATTTCTTTGCAAAGACTGGATTTGGATGGTAGTCCAAGCAGTCATTTTTGAGGAGTAGCCACATTGGTGAACCTCGTTAAATCTTGCGTTGTGTGATGTTCTCTTGTGATACTTGCTTTATCTGGTTTTAAGGTTTCATTATTTCAGTTTTAAGTGCTCTGAATTTAAGCTTAAAGTTCCACACTGATTCACCCCCCCTCTCAGTGTCATTGTAAGACTAACAATTGGTATCAAAGCTAAGTTCCTGTACAAGCCTAATCGGCTAGGGTGATCTTGGAAGTAACACAATGGCAGGTGGTGAAGGTTTCTCATCAAACAAAGCACCTTTGTTTGACGGATCTAATTACGCGTTCTGGAGAATCAGGATGCAGACATATCTCTGTGCTTTGGGATATGACATCTGGGATTCAGTAGTTAGTGGATACACAATACCCATCACTCCTCCAAAAGAGGCTAACGAAAAGAAACTATTTGAGAGTAACTCAAAAGCAAAGAATGCTATCATGTGCGGATTAGCAGACAGTGAACTAGTAAAGATCATGAGCTATAATATGGCAAAAGAGATATGGGACAAACTAAGGAGTATTCATGAAGGAGATGATAAGATCAAGGAGGCCAAGTTACAGACACATCGAGCTCAGTTCAAAGCATTGAAGATGAATGACGATGAAAACATTGAGACATATATGCTGAGAGTTAATGGAATCATTAATGCGATCGAGAGGGCTCGACGAGGATATTGGAGACTCTGCTGTCATGAAAAAAGTACTAAGATCTCTTCCTCAAAGGTTTGATTCTAAAGTCTCAACGATAGAAGAAGCTAAAAATCTAAATTACTTTAGTATAGATGAGATGTATGGTTCCTTGACTGCATATGAGATGAGGATAGGAAGATCTAAACCCACAGACAGAGAAGCGGCTTTTAAAGCTCTTAAAGATAAAAACACAAAACAAGAGTCCGAGGAAGAAGAGACATCAGATGAAATGGAAGCAAACTTTGTTAGAAAACTAAAAAGGGGAAAAGGAAAATACAGAGGAAAGCTACCACTTAAATGTTTCAACTATGGAGGCATTGGGCATTTTGCGACTAAATGTCCACTTAAAGAGAAGAACAAAAATGATGAAGGATCGCACCAAGAAAGAAGTGACTGGAAGATGAAAACGAATTTCAGAAAAGGCAACTTCAAGAAGAAAAGTTTCATCTCCAAGAATGCCAGTTCATCGGAAAACAGCTCCGGTGAGGATTCTGAAGAGGAAACAGGTGAAGCTCTTTTCATGGCATTTGAAGAAGTAAAATCAGAAAAGGAAGAAGGAGTAAACTCTGAAGTATGCGGTGAAAACCCTGAGGCTGAAGTAGATCTAGAAGGTGAGTTGATCTTTGCACTTGAAGAGTGGAAAATAGAGAGAAAAAAGAATAAGAAACTTTCAAAAAGGCTTGAGGATGCAAATGGAATCATATCCAGACTTGAAAGTACGAGATAGAAGAATCCAAGAAAATCTTCGAAGATCTTGAAGTGCAAATAACCATGAAAATAGATTATTGCAACAAGCTAGAAGAAGAGATTGTTGGTTTAAGAATGCAACTAGAAGAGATGAATAAGAAAATTAGTTGTTATCACAAACGTGAAGAAAGTTCTATGAAGTTGGATAAGATCATAAATGACCAAAGGCCTACAGGCATCAAATTTGGTCTGGGTTTCATCGAAGGAGAATCATCAAATGGATCAAAGGCCAGAAATGTAGAATCCATAAAGAATGAAGATAAGAGACAGGTTGATCAAGGAAAAACATCTCATGCAAAAGAAAGCATTAATGCCAGGCACGAAAGGAGAATTGACAATGATGGATTCACCAATGTCACACATCAAAGAAGAAGAAGACCTATGGCTCCTACGACAACATGGCAAAGACCATCACCCAGGTTCAATTATCCCTTTTCTGGTTTCTGTTTTAAATGCAATGGCTATGG